>CM038671.1:466669410-468137083 GCA_021605145.1 Aegilops bicornis
CGCACTTCAAACGATCAGGATACGGAGCCAAAAACCTAATTCCACCGCCAAGAACCTTCCTGCCATGAGATCCCAACTTGGGGCCTATTCCTGAGCTTCACGAGGGAGCATCCACCACGGAGGGCTTCTACATCATCACCATAGCCTCTCCGATGAAGTGTGAGTAGCTTACCCTGCATCCTTCTGGTCCATAGTTAGTAGCTAGATGGCTTCTTCTCTCTTTTTGGATCTCAATACAATGTTCTCCCCTCTCTCGTGGAGATCTATTCGATGTAATCTTCTTTTTATGTGTGTGTTTGTTGAGACCGATGAATTGTGGGTTTATGATCAAGATTATCTATGAACGATATTTGAATCTTCTCTGAATTCTTTTTATGTATGATTGGTTAATTGCAAGTCTCTTCAATTATCAGTTTGGTTTGGCCTACTAGATTGGTTTTTCTTGCAATGGGAGAAGTGCTTAGCTTTGGGTTCAATCTTGCATGTGTCCTTTTCCCAAAGCGATGAGGGGCAAAGAAGGCACGTATTGTATTGTTGCCATCGAGGATAACAAGACGGTTTTTTATCATATTGCATGAATTTATCCTCTACATCATGTCATCTTGCTTACATGCGTTACTCGCTTTTCTTGAACTTAATACTCTAGATGCATGCTGGATAGCGGTACGATGAGTGGAGTAATAGTAGTAGATGCAGCAGAGTCGGTCTACTTGTCTCTTGGACGTGATGCCTATATACATGATCATACCTAGATATTCTCATAACTTTATGTCAGTTACACAATTGCTCAACAAGAATTTGTTCACCCAATCAGAAAATACTTATGCTCTTGAGAGAAGCCACTAGTGAAATCTATGGCCCCGGTCTATCTCCATCATATTAATCTTCCATCACTTTATTATTGCCTTTGCTTTTTACTTTTGCTTTTATTTTTATTTTGCATCTTTATCACAAAAATACCAAAAATATTATCTATCATCTCATCAGATCTCACTCGTAAGTGACCGTGAAGGGATTGACAACCCCTATTCGCGTTGGTTGCGAGAGTTATTTGCTTTGTGTAGGTATGAGGGACCTGCTGTAGCCTCCTCTCGGATTGATACCTTGGTTCTCAAAAACTGAGGGAAATACTTACGCTTACTTTTGTCAGAGATCATCCTTTCCTCTTCAAGGAAATCCAACGCAGTGCTCAAGAGGTAGCAGGCGCACACCATTCATGGTATCGAAGTACTAGACCGACAGATGATAATCATAAAGCAACTCATGGAAGGAGGTAACCCTAGTTCTGATAGATGCAAACGATACATGCCACAAGGATGGACCCACGCGGCCTGGGGATGATGCGCCCGAGGCGCCCGCCCGTGCCCGGCCTCGAGGCGCCAGAACGCCCGCAGTAACGCCGAAGGTAAATGTGATCCGCGTGCTCGGGCAGCAAAGGGCATGCGGACGTAGCTGTGAGGGGGACCTCACATCGAACAACGCGGCGATGGCTGGCGCTCACAGGATGCGGCCCTGTTGTGCCCTCGAATGTTGACGAGACGCCAAGAGTTTCGTCAGTCCTCGCCAGGACAAGGAGCTGCGCCAGGTGGTGGGCGGCGGTCGCCGCGCATGGCTCTCGCCTCTTGAATCTCCTCAGTTGCCCTGGTGATGAACTCTTGAGCACCTGGCACCCCGTGCCTTGTGCCCTCGTGAGGGAAGCATGCGATGAAGCACGCCTCCATGTGGCGCCCAAGCGCCTCCCTCGTGACATTGGCTAACTCAGAGGCCCTCCCGAAGAGAGCCCCCACCACCGAGGAGGCGGCGCCTGCACTGTCAGGATTTGTCACGGCAGATGTCCTATTGAGAGGACTTAATCGTGAGGCCAACACATCTATGTGGTAGCATGAGAGGGGTTGATCGGAATCGAGAGACGCAAGACAAGACAAGGGTTTAGACAACTTCGGGCCCCAGGAAACATCATCCGGTAACAACCCTACATGTTGTTTGTGGCTAGGTCTCATTATGCTCATGAGGATGTCACCGTATCTCCCGCCTCCTAGTCAGGTTCAGCTCTATGATTATTCAACTTGTCCCTCTTGAGGTGCCTTCTGCCCTCCTTATGTAAGTTGAAGGGGTGGGTTACATGTAGAGTCCAACTCGGATTAAGACCTAAACTATTCTGACTTCTCTTCACGGGCTTCTCTCCATGGGCTTCTTAACGTCTTGGGCTTCTTTAAAGTTTTGGGCTTATTAACCCCAGGCGACTCTCTTACAATCTGATTTACCATCCGGCTTAAACATCTGGCTTAACATCTGCCAGATTAAACATCTGGCTTAACATCTGCCGGCTTAAACATCTGGCTTAACATCTGCCGGCTTAAACATCTCTGGCTTAACATTCACGGCTTAAACATCACGCTTAACATCTCGCTTATAATCTGCCGGGTCACCAATGAAACACCAAGTCCCTGGCCGTTTATATCTTCGTCAAGTTATACCCAAGGTATATCCTCGACATTAGCCCCAGCTTAATTTGGATTTATCCATGTTAAACCGATCCAAAGAAAGAAAAACACAAGAACAAATTTGACTGATTGTTCGGGTTAAAAAATTCTTGTAAGCCAAGACCGATCATCCTTAATTCCAATTGTCAATTCCTTCTTTAAAAAATCCTGGTTAATAGACCAGCTTCGTAATCAATTTGCTGACATTGGTTTCTCACAGAAATATTGTGAAGAATAATTCACTTGATTCAGCTCCCAATGCTTAAAAAATATTGATCTTGAAATACTCATCGGATTTTCAGCCGGCTTGAAGATGTAGATCTTGCCAATTCATCATTGACAAAATTGTCGACTTGTAAATATTGATGGCACCGGGTCATAATTGTTGCTAACATCAAGCTTGAAACTATACCTCCCTTATATGCCTATCACTTGTAGCCCCCAAGTCTTAAGAAGGGAGCATAGTAACCACTTAAGACTTGCTTCAATATAAATGTTACAACCTTGAAGAAATCCAGATTGTTCATCTTAGTCACTAGTCAAAACTGAATATTCCACATATGTAGCCCCCAAGTGTCGGGTTGTCATGCTTGCAGCAACCTGGGACTTGTAATTGCCTTATGCTCATAAAAACTTCAACCAGTGTAGCCCCCAAGGGAGAGGACTTAATCGTGAGGCCAACGCATCTATGAGGTAGCTTGAGAGGGGTTGATCGAAATCGAGAGACGCAACACAAGACAAGGGTTTAGACAGTCAGTCCGTGAAACATCATCCCAGAACAACCCTACATGTCGCTTGTGGCTAGGTCTCATTATGCTCATGTGGATGTGATACGTCTCATTATATCTACTTTTCCAAACACTTTTGCCCTTGTTTTGGACTCTAACTTGCATGATTTGAATGGAACTAACCCGACTGACGTTGTTTTCGTGAGAATTGCCATGGTGTTATTTATGTGCGTAAACAAAAGTTCTTCAATGACCAAACTTCACGGAGATTTTTTTGGAAAATATAAAAATACCGCAAAAGAATCAAGGCCGGGGGCTCACACACCCTTTCCACAAGGGTGGGGGCGCCGCTCTCACCTCGTGGCCCATTGGAGCTCCACCGACCTCAACTCCAACTCCATATATTCGTGTTCGGGAGAAAAAATCGAGAGAAGGATTCATCCTGCTTTACTTATATGGAGCCGCCGTAAGCCCTAATCTCCCTGAGGGTTGATCTCGAGTCCGCTTTGGGGCTCTTGAGAGGGAATCCGTCAGCCATCGTCATCATCAACCATCCTCCATCACCAATTTCATGATGCTTCATCGCCGTGCGTGAGTAATTCCATCGTAGGCTTGCCGGGCGGTGATGGGTTGGATGAGATTTATCATGTAATCGAAAGTTAGCTTTGTTAGGATTGATCCCTAGTATCCACTATGTTATGTTCGAGATTGATGTTGCTATGACTTTGCTATGCTTAATGCTTGTCACTAGGGCCCGAAAAGCCATGATTTCATATCTGAACCTATTATGTTTTCATGAATATATGTGAGTTCTTGATCCTATCTTGCAAGTCTATAGTCACCTACTATGTGTTATGATCCAAAGAACTCAAGTAAAATAATCGGGACCACTCCCGGTGATGACCGTAGTTTGAGGAGTTCATGTATTCACTATGCTATTAAAAGGAGGCCTTAATATCCCTTAGTTTCCAATAGGACCCCGCTGCCATGGGAGGATAGGACAAACGATGTCATGCAAGTTCTTTTCCATAAGCATGTATGACTATATTCGGAATGCATGCCTACATTACATTGATGAATTGGATCTAGTTTTGTGTCACCCTATGTTATGACTGTTACATGATGAACCGTGATCCCAAGATAATTCTCCATCACTAATCCAAAGGCTTCACGAAGCTTTTCACATATTGTTCTTCGCTTATTTACTTTTCCGCTGCTAATGCTATACAATCACTACAAAACCCAAAAATATTACTTTTGCTATCATACCAAGTATTTCCATACTACTTTGCTACTAAATACTTTTGCTGCAGATACTAAGTTATCCTGTGTGGTTGAATTGACAACTCCAATCGCTAATACTTGAGAATATTCTTTGGCTCCTTGTGTCGAATCAATAAATTTTGGGTTGAATACTCTACCTCGGACAAACTGCTATGCGATCCCCTATACTTGTGGGTTATCAAGACTATTTTCTAAGGCCATGTCAGGAGCATAGCTCTATTCTCTCGAGTAACTTGGGATTTATATATGCTGGTCACTATGAAGAACTTGAAAGACGAGAAAACAAAAATTTATCCCTCAACTACGAGGGGAGGTAAGGAACCGCCATCTAGCTCGCACTTGAATCACCTTCTGCTTTTGAGTAAGCTTTATACACCTAAACCTGCTTTCCCGCTTATTAATTCTGATATGTCGCATGTTATTGATGATGCCACTTCATATGCATGATACTTATGATGAAACTACTTCTATGCTTGATACTACTGTGCTACTTGGTGAATTTCTTGGTGAACAACTTGCTAGGGCTAGAGAGAATGAAATTATTGAAACCGATAATATTGATGAAAGTGATGATGAAGATTCTCCCCCAAATATGAATTGCCTCACAGCTCTAAGGGCTATATTATGGATGAAGAAACTGCTAGAGACTTTCTTTCTTGCAATGATAGAAGTGATCTTAAGAAATTATTAGCTAAGTTGAAACAAAAAACTCCAATGCTAGAATGAAATATGATCCTCGCCACGCTACTTCACCTATCTTTGTTACTAATAAGGATTATGAATTCTCTGTTGATCCCGATATAATTACTTTGGTTGAATCTGATCCTTTCTATGGCTATGAATCAAACTGCTAGGCACATCTTACTAAATTAAATGATATAGCCACCCTGCTCACTAATGATGAGAAAACTCGCTACTATTATATCCTTAAGATATTTCCGCTCTCATTAAAGGGTGATGCTAAGATATGGTTTAATTCTCTGATCCTGCTGTGTGCGTAGTCCCTAGGATATGGTTTATTACTTCTCTGCTAAATATTTCCCTGCTCATAAGAACCAAGCTGCTTTAAGGGAAATATATAATTTTGTGCAAATTGAAGAAGAGAGTCTCCCACAAGCTTGGGGGAGGCTTCTCCAATTACTTAATGCTTTGCCTGATCATCCTCTCAAGAAAAATGAAATACTTGATATCTTTGATAATGAACTAACCGATGCTTCCAGAGGCCACCTCAATAGTTGTGCTGGTTGTGTTTTCAGAGAAAGAACACCAGATGAAGCTGAAATTCTATTGAATAATATGTTGACCAATGAAAATAATTGGACACTTCCCGAACCAACTCCTAAGCCAACTCCAAAGAAAAGGGGTGTTCTATTTCTCAGTCCTGAAGATATGCAAGAGCAAAGAAATCTATGAAAGAAAAGGGTATTAAAGTTGAAGATGTAAAGAATTTGCCTCCTATTGAAGAAATACATGGTCTTAATTTACCGCCTATTGAAGAAATACGTGGTTTTAATACATCACCTATTTAAGAAACACATGGTCTTGATAACCCGACACAGGTAGTAAAGGTAAATTCTATCTATAGATTTGATGAAGGTGATATTCCTCGTTATAAGTCTGCTAGCCAATGCTTAGATGAGTTCGATAATTTTATTGTCAAACAAGAAAACTTCAATGCTTATGTTGGTAGACAATTAAAACAAAATGCTTATATGATTGAACACTTGAGTGATTATATGTCTAGAGTTAAAGATGAACTTAAACTCATTAGTAAACATGCTTCTATGGTTACCAAATAAGTAGAACAAGTACTTAACGGTCGAATGTAATGATTTGCTCAATGAATTGAATAGTAAGAATAATGATTTTGCTGTTAGAGTGGCTAATAGAAATGGTAAAATGACTCAGGAACCTTTGTATCCTGAAGGCCATCCTAAGAGAATTGAGAAAGATTCTCAGAGAACTAATGTTGATGCACCTAGTCCTTCTAAAAAGAAGAAAAAGAAAAATGATAGGACTTTGCATGCTTCTAGTGAACCTATATATTACTGGAACACCTGAGAATCCAAATGATATTTCTATTTCTGATGCTGAAACACAATCTGGTAATGAACATGAACCTAATGATAATGTGCATGATGATGCTCAACCTAGTAATAAAAATGATGTAGAAATTGAACCTGCAGTTGATCTTGATAACCCACAATCAAAGAATCAACGTTATGATAAGAGAGACTTTGTTGCTAGGAAGCACGGTAAAGAAAGAGAGCCATGGGTTCTGTAAACCCATGCCTTTTCCCTCCCAAAAACCATCCAAGAAAAGGATGATGAGGATTTTGAGCGCTTTGGTCAAATGGTTAGACCTATCTTTTACATGTATGCGATTAATGATATGCTCAAAATGAATCCTTATGCTAAGTACATGAAAGAAATTGTTACTAATAAAAGAAAGATACCGAAGCTGAAATTTCCACCATGCTTGCTAATTATACTTTTAAGGGTGGAATACCCAAGAAAACTTGGAGATCCAGAGTACCCACTATACCATGCTCCATTAAAAGAAACTATGCTAAACTGCTTTATGTGATCTTGAAGCCGGTGTTAGTGTTATGCCTCTCTGCTTATATCGTAGACTTGATTTGAATAAGTTGACACCTACTGAAATATCTTTTGCAAATGGTCGATAAATCAACTGCTATACCTTGCCGGTATTTGTGAGGATGTGCCTGCTTGTGGTTGCAAACTTTAGTATTTTAACGAACTTTGCTATTCTTGATATTCCCGAGGACGATAGTATGTCTATTATTATTGGAAGACCCTTTTGAATATCTGCAGGGCTGTTATTGATTGCAACAAAGGCAATGTCACTTTTCATGTTAATGGTAATGAGCATACGGCACACTTTCCGAGGAAACAACCTCAAGTCCATAGTATCAATTCTATTGGAAAAATTCCATCGATTATTTTTGGACGCTTTTGAATTTCCTCTTCCTACCGCCAAGAAGAAATATGATATTCTTATTATTGGGGACGTGCATATCCTCGCTGAGGTAACATAGTGTTATTCAAATTTCTCCAGCTCCATGTTATTCTAATGAGTTTGTTAACAAGACTTGATCAACCTTGTTAGTAGATTCCTTTTGATGAGCATGAGATGGATGAAGTTAGAAATGACAACCTTTCCTGACTTCTTCTTTTACTTTCTGTTATTTATTTGAAATAAAGTAAAATAGTATTTTCTATCTGCTTTCTCAGACATCCGTAATATAAAAATACCTCAAAATAAAAGTTCTCCAAATGCCCTAAAATTTAAATATGATTTTTCTAGAATATTTGAGAATATCTGCACCGAGAACCCAAAGCAGGGGAGCATCACCGCCACGAGGGTCTGTATGCCACACCCATACAGGCGCGCCCCGCCTCGTGGGCCCACAAGTGGCTCCCTCCACTTATTCCCTGCACCCACACACTCCTTCTTCCTCCCAAAAAAATCACCAACCAGCTCAAGCACGAGTTCTATCTCATTTTGCTGCGATTTTCGATCTCCTTGCTCAAAGCACCTCTCACAAAACTGCTTTGGGGGATTGTTCTTTGGGATGTGACTCCTCCATTGGTCCAATTAGTTTATGTTCTAGTGCTTTATTCATTGCAAATTTGTGCTGCCTAGGTGAACATGTTCTTGAGCTTGCATGTCAAATTTATATGGTTCCAAGTAGTTCTAATGCATGATATAGTCTCTAGGCACTTGTAGGAGTAGTTGCTATCAATTTTGTTGAGTTTGGTTCACTTTTATTTGAAGTTACTAAAAATTCTAGAAATTTTCAAAAAATGATGAAGAGATTTTTGAGGGGCTCTTCGAGCCGAAGCTCGAAGGATAAGCAAAGTGAAGAAGAAGAGAGGCCCAAATATAATCTGCCTCAGACCACGGAGGTCTCGGCCGTGTGAATGGCCTTATGATGATTTCTTGAGAGCAGCCGATTTATGATGATTTTTATGAGTTGGCCGAGAATGCAGGCCTCACCCATTTCCTCCATGCACCAACGCTAATAAAGATTCTTACTCACCAATACCTTTTGTGCAAAATTTTCATTTCCATTCTAGGGAGGTCACTACCCACGGTGGATTTTTATTTATATGATGAGTATAAGGAGATGACCCGTCGTGAGTTCCGTGGAGGTTTGCAAGTTACCTTTTCCGGTTTCATAGAGGAACCACATCAGAACGATGTGGAGGGGTTTATTGATACAATTGTTGTAGGGGAAACGAGGAAGGTTTCCGATGCACGATCACTAGCATACATTTTCCTATTCTACGTTACTTTGCTATATTTTCTAGTAGGTGCTTAATTGGTCGCGGAAACTGTGGAAACTTGAGTGTCCCTGATATTATTATTTTGTGCCACGCCTTGTTCCGTGATGACACATTTAGTATGGGCGCTTATTGTTGCAAAGCGGTTAAATCTTAACCGCATTAAGGGACCTATCTTGGGAGGCATCTTCGCCAAGCTACCGCTGCATACTACAACATACCTATTAGGCATTATGAGAAGGAAGAAAAATTGTTGCCTACTGTTCTTCTAGATTACAAGAGTATGGTTGCACATGATTTCATTGTTAAGAACAGAAAAAAGGAGCTTAACTATAGACTGTTATTTGATAAAAATCACCCTGAGACTATTACCTTGCCTGCTCCTTCCTTGTTTGATTTAATCAAGAAGCTAGTACCTTGTTCCGCTGGAGGCTGTTCACGCCACCGAACCCCACCTCAGCCACAGAGCCAGATCCGAACCTCAATTTGTTCCTCCATGCCAATTTGTTTACCAGTTGGAACTGAGGAGATGGCCACCAAAGGCAACCTGGGCTTCATCTCAAGACGTAACCCTGCCACAACTTTTGATATCCGTCAGCCACTGGCTATAGACCAACTTAGGCCAAAAGTCTAAGCTTGGGGGAGTACGTATTTCTCACCGACATTATATTTATGTTCACACACTCATTGCTAGATGTCAGTGCTCATACTTTTTCACTGTAATATCCATGGTAGTTTATTTTCCTTTTTATGCTTTCTTCTTGTGGATTTGATGAACCTTAAGAAAAACAAAAAAATTAGTAGTAGCTTTTAGCTAGTTTATTTTCTTGTTGTAGTAGTAACTAAAAAGAAAATCCAAAAAGATTTCCCGTCCTTCTTTTGCTTGTTGGGAGCTTTCCCGTGTAAATAGTTTTATTTCTTTCCTTTTCTTTGGGGGTCGATAGGAGAAGACCATAACAAAATTGTTGAAGTGGCTCTTATATGCATTATTGTTGAATTAACCAAGAGCCCATATTGCCTTGTCTTCTCCTATTTATTGAACGCTCGCAGATTCCAGCTTAGTCCAATGCACGTGCACTATTATTATTCACATAATTCGCTCGCGGCAAGTGAAAGGCAATTATGACGATATATGATGGACCTGATTGAGATGAGAGAAGTCGGTATGAACTCGACCTCTCTTGTTTTTGTAAATATGATTAGTTCATCATTCCCGATTCAGCCTATTATGAATAAAACATGTTTGCAATGACAATTAGAGATTATAGTTGCTTATGCCATGCTTAATTAGCTAGGAGTTTATAATGGTTTACCTTATGCCAACATGCTATTAAAATGGTTGTGATGTGGTATAGTAGGGTGGTATCCTCCTTTGAATGATTCAAGTGACTTGACTTGGCACATGTTCACGCATGTAGTTGAAACAAAACCAACATAGCCTTCATGATATTTATGTTCATGGTGGATTATATCCTACTCATGCTTGCACTAAATGTTTATTAATTTTAATGCATGTTAATGACTGTTGTCGCTCTCTGGTTGGTCGCTTCCAAGTCTTTTGCTAGCCTTCACTTGTACTAAGCGGGAATACTGCTTGTGCATCCAATCCCTTAAACCCCAAAGTTATTCCATATGAGTCCACTATACCTTCCTATATGCGGTATCTACCTGCCGCTCTGTGTAAATTTGTATGTGCCAAACTCTAAACCTTCAAATGAAATTCTGTTTTGTATGCTCGAATAGCTCATGTATTAACTAGGGTTGTCCGTATCTTCCATGCTAGGCGGGTTATTCTCAAGAGGAGTGGACTCCGCTGCTCACTCACGAGAAAATGGCTGGTCACTGAGATGCCCAGTCCCATGCTTTATGCAAATCAAGTCAAAATAATTGCAAAAAAAAACTCCCCCGGGACTGTTGTTAGTTGGAGGCGCTCGTTGTTTCGAGCAAGCCATGGATTGATGCTTGTTGGTGGTGGGGGAGTATAAACTTTACCATTCTGTTTGGGAACCGCCTATAATGTGTGTAGCATGGAAGATATCTCCATCTCTTGGTTGTTATGTTGACAATGAAAGTATGCCGCTTCAAAATATTATTTATCTCTATTTCAAAATCGAGCTCCGCACCTCTACAAATCCCTCGCTTCCCTCTAGGAAGGGTCTATCTATTTACTTTTATGTTGAGTCATCACCCTCTTATTAAACAAAGACTAGTCGGAGAGCACCGCCATTTGCATCCATTACTATTAATTTATATTGGGTATGACTATGATCGATCTCTTTTACCATGAATTACAATATTTAGTCAGTCCTTGATCTTTAAAGGTGCTCTGCATTTATGTTTTGTGGTCTCGGAAAGGGCTAGCGAGATACCATCTTGTTATATCATATCATGATTGTTTTGAGAAAGTGTTGTCATCCGAGATTTATTATTATTGCTTGCTAGTTGATTATGCCATTGACATGAGTAAACATGAGACCTAAATGTTATTGTGAATATGGTTAGTTATAATCTTCACTGAAAACTTGAATGCCGGGCTTTACATATTTACAACAACAAGAGCAAACAGAGTTTGTAAAAGTTTTTCTTTATCACTTTCAGCTTTATCAACTGAATTGCTTGAGGAAAAGCAAAGGTTTAAGCTTAGGGGAGTTGATACGTCTCCGTCAGATTCTACTTTTCCAAACACTTTTGTCCTTCTTTTGGACTCTAACTTACATGATTTGAATGGAACTAACCCGGACCGACGCTGTTTTCAGCAGAATTGCCATGGTGTTATTTATGTGCAGAAACAAAAGTTCTCGGAATGACCTGAAACTTCACGGAGATTATTTTTGGAAAATATAAAAAATACTGGTGAAATAATCAAGGCCAGGTGGCCCACACCCTTTCCACGAGGGTGGGGGCGCGCCCCCTGCCTCGTGGGCCCCCTGGAGCTCCACCGACCTCAACTCCAACTCCATATATTCGTGTTCGAGGAGAAAAAAATTAGAGAGAAGGATTCATTGCGTTTTATGATACGGAGCCGCCGCCAAGCCCTAATCTCTATCGGGAGGGCTGATCTGGAGTCCATTCGGGGCTCCGGAGAGGGGAATCCATCGCCATCGTCATCATCAACCATCCTCCATCACCAATTTCATGATGCTCACCGCCGTGCGTGAGTAATTCTATCATAGGCTTGCTGGACGGTGATGGGTTGGATGAGATTTATCATGTAGTCGAGTTAGTTTTGTTAGGGTTTGATCCCTAGTATCCACTATGTTCTGAGATTGATGTTGCTATGACTTTGCTATGCTTAATGCTTGTCACTAGGGCCCGAATGCCATGATTTCAGATCTGAACCTAATATGTTTTCATGAATATATGTGAGTTATTGATCCTATCTTGCAAGTCTATAGTCACCTACTATGTGTTATGATCCGCAACCCCAGTGACAATAATCGGACCACTCGGTGATGACCGTAGTTTGAGGAGTTCATGTATTCACTATGTGTTAATGCTTTGGTCCGTACTCTATTAAAAGGAGGCCTTAATATCCCTTAGTTTCCAATAGGACCCCGCTTCCACGGGAGGGTAGGACAAAAGATGTCATGCAAGTTCTTTTCCATAAGCACGTATGACTATATTCGGAATACATGCCTACATTACATTGATGAATTGGAGCTAGTTACATGTCACCCTATGTTATGATCAAGTACATGATTTAACCGCATCCCGCATAATTCTCCATCACCGATCCAATGCCTACGAGCTTTTCACATATTGTTCTTTGCTTATTTACTTTTCCATTGCTATCGTTATACAATCACTACGAAACCCAAAAATATTACTTTTGCTATCGCTATCATACTTCCATACTACTTTGCTACTAAATACTTTGCTGCAGATACTAAGTTATCCAGGTGTGGTTGAATTGACAACTCAACTGCTAATACTTGAGAATATTCTTTGGCTCCCCTTGTGTCGAATCAATAAATTTGGGTTGAATACTCTGCCCTCGAAAACTATTGCGATCCCCTATACTTGTGGGTTATCAGGATGTCACCGTATCTCCGACTCTCCTAGTTGTGTCTAGCCTTAATGATTATTCAACTTGTCCCTCTTGAGGTGCCCTGCCCCTCCTTATATAAGTTGAAAGGGCGGGTTACATGTAGAGTCCAGCTTGGATTAAGACTTAAACTATTCCGACGTCTCTTCACGGGCTTCTCTCCATGGGCTTCTTAACGTCTTGGGCTTCTTTAACGTTTTGGGCTTATTAACCCCAGGCGACTCTGTTACAATCTGACTTACCATCCGGCTTAAACATCTGGCTTAACATCTGCCGGCTTAAACATCTGGCTTAACATCTGCCGGCTTAAACATCTGGCTTAACATCTGCCGGCTTAAACATCTGGCTTAACATCTGCCGACTTAAACATCTGGCTTAACATCTACCGGCTTATAATCTGTCGGGTCACCAATGAAACACCAAGTCCCAGCCGGGTCATATCTCCGGCCGGGTTATACCGCAGGGTATATCCCCAACACATGCCTTCCTATGCGAGAGAGGGAGGCGCCCCATCCGTGCTCGCAGGTCCTGAGGTGGTGCGCTGGCGACTCCGCTCTCCTGAGGCTGTTGGCGGAGCAGCTGCTTCTTCTTCTTGGGGACAGCCTCAGGAGGGTAGAGGGTGCCCTCGTTGTTTGGGTCCTCGATCGCTACAGCCTGGTAGGCGCACTCGAGAGAGCACACCGCATCCTTCTCCTCCCAGGAGATCGTGATGATGTCGCGCTTCCCTGGCATCTTGAGGATATTGTAACCATGATGAGTCACCACCATGAACTTGACCAATGCTGGATATCCAAGGATGGGATTGTACGGAAGGCAGTTGTGGGCGACGTCGAAGTTGATGAGCTCGGTGCGGTAGTTGTCACGCTGGCCGAAGGTGATAGGGAGGCAGATCTGCCCTATCGGGGTGGTGGAGCCGTCGGTCACTCCTGGGAAAGGCTTGGTGGGCTGCAGCTGATCATAGGGTACTTGAAGCTGGTCGAACGTCTCGATGGAAAGGACATTGAGCCCCGCACCGCCATCGATGAGGGTCTTGGTGACGAGGACGTTGCTGATGACGGGCGAGCAAAGCATCGGGAGGGCACCGGCAGTTGTCGCGCACTTGAGCTGGTCGGACGAGGTGAAGGTGATGGTGCACTTGGACCACCTGAGAGGACGCGTGGCCTCGAACCTGGGGAGGGCCGCGTTCACCTCACGGGCGAACTGCTTGAAGATGCGTTGAGAGGCTGGGGCCTGAGCGCCGCCCAGGATGCAGGCGATGGCACGAGGCTCCTGGAAGCCCCCAGCCCCCTCGTCCTAGTGGTGGTCGTCATTCCTTCTTGGTGGCGGTGGCAGCGAAGGGAGGCCGGCGTTGCCCTGAGGACGGTCCTCACGAGGCTGATCTCTCCAGGCGCCCTCGCAAGGCTGCCCCTGCCAGCGGTTCTCACGAGGTTGGTCGCGCCACTCCTGGCGGGGGCCGCGGTCGTCCCAACGTCCTCCACTTCGACCTCCTCCACGGTCGTTGCCTCGATCGTTGCGCTCGGGGCGACGAACGAGGAGCCCGTCGCGGATGTCCCCGAGCTCTTGACAATCTTTGGTGTTGTGGTTGTGTACGTTGTGGAACACGCAGAATGTACGGCTGCCCTCGGATGACAGTTGGTGGTCACAGCCGCGCTTCATCTCCGGTTCAGCCGCGAGCACAGCCTCCCGCTTGTGCTTCACGTCCTTGGCCTTGGCCTTCTTGTCTTCTGGGTCAGCCGCTGGGAGCTTGAGGAGGGAGAGGCGTCCTACCTCAGCTCTCGCGCACTTCGTCGCCATGTTGAACATCTCCAGAGCCGTGCATGGGTCCTCATGTATGGTGAACTCCTCCTTCATCTTGACATCGCGGACGCCGTCAGAGTACGCTGATATGATGGCTTCGTCCGACACCTTAGGGATCTTGAGGCAAACGCTGTTGAAGTGCTAGATGTGCTTCTGCACGGTTTCCTCTGGCTGCTACTTGATGCGCCGCAGGTCACCCGCGGCAGGCGGGCGGTCGCGAGTGCCCAGGAAGTTGGCGACGAAACGCTCCCGCATCTCGCCCCAGGAGGAGATCGGTCCCACGGGTAGGTTTAGGAGCCACGAGCGCGCGCCATCCTTGAGAGCCATGGGAAACCAGTTCGCCATGACCTTCTCGTCACCATTGGCCGCCTTGATGCTCAGCTCGTAGAGCTGTAGGAACTCCACAGGGTTAGGGGTGTCTTCGTAGCACGGAGGCAGGCCGGGCTTGAACTTCCCCGGCCAGACGATGCTGCGAAGCTCAGGAGTGAAGGCTCGGCAGCCCCCGGTGGTCACGGGAGACCGTCGTGGAGGTGGAGCCTAGTCTTGGTGCTCGTGCGCCACCATCGCAGGCGGCACGCGGTCTTGATGCGGTGGTGCAGGGAGCGCTGGAGCATCTTCTTGCGCATCACCGGACCTTTCCGCAGCTTTCTTCTTCACACGGGGCGCCCTGCGCGGCGGGTCACGCCGTGGGGCCGCGTGTCTTGGTCCGAGGATGACGTCTTGACGGGGAGGTGGAGGAGGCGCTCCATGGGCTACATCGCCCGCGACAAGCGGCGAGCGAGGTAGTGAAAGGGACGGTGCAAGCGAGCCCCCAACCGCGCTAACAAGCTTGGCGATGCGGTCCAACCAGTCTTCGTAGAAATCATCGACGGAGCGGTAGTGCAGGAGCTCGCACGCCAGGAGCAGCGTAGCCTTCGCGTCCGCCGGCCTGCGACGAGCGTGAGACGACGAAGCAGCCGGAGTCAGCGACAGAGTGGCGGTGCGCCCATCACGCCGCACGGAGGGGTGCAGCGACGAGGTTTGCTACTCGTGCCCCACCGGGCCGGTGGCGGCAGGCGATGGAGAATGATGGGTAGGTCCGCCGACGGTCGCTGTCTGGGCGACGCGAGCGGCAAGGGCAGCCCGACGCTCAGCACGGGCTCGACGGGCATCAGCCATGGAAGTAGTGGAGCGGCGACGGGTCGACCGTCGGGAGAGAGGCTCCGACGCACCCCTACCTGGCGCGCCAAATGTCGGATTTAGGGTTCCGCAGACCCTAGAGAGGTTCGAACTCTAGGGTGCGTGCGAAGGACTCGTCTTCCCTAGTCCACCTGCTCATTGATTCCACGGCCTAGCTCGACAAACCCAATGAACAAGAGACGCAGCAGTTTATCCTGGTTCGGGCCACCTTGCGGTGTAATACCCTACTCCACCTTTGTCGTGGATTGCCTCGAGGGGCTGAGGATGAACTAGTACAGTGGTCAAATAGCCTCAGGAGGTGAGGTGTTCTTGAGCTCGATGAACTAGTGAGCTGGTCAGGGTGGAATGGATCCGTCCCTCTATGGTGGTGGCTAAGTCCTATTTATAGTGGCCTTGGTCCTCTTCCCAAATATAGGCGGGAAGGGATCCCACAACGGCCAAATTTGAAGGGAGACAACTAGTACAAGCTATCCTGACAAAAGCGGTCTTCTCCTGCAAAAGCCTCTGGTGGTGACGCTGTAGTGGGCTCCGCGATGACCTCCGTCCTGCCGTCCTGGCGGTCTTGGTCTTGTTGCACCGATATGGAAACCCTTGCTTGATTCCTCGGGACCCCACGCCTGCGCTTGCCTGCTTAGCACCGAAGAGGAAACTGGTACACTACGCCCACTGGCGCCTGCCTGGCCTTGGTCGTCACGGCTCACGTCATATGAACCTCGCGAGGTGCACCTTGCATAGATATCTCCGCTCCTCGGGAGCCAGCTGGGAAGGTCGACCCCGTGGGGTCTTGGTGTCGTCGCCTCGCGAGGCTTGGCCTCATGCGAGGGTCTTGAGTTGTTGTTGTCAAGCCGGGCCGCATCTAAAGCCGCCGACGAGCCACGCCATGGGCCGCAGGCAGCAAGTCCGGTACCCCGTTCCTGTGATGTCGACACAATCCCTCTACTTCCCGCACATCACGTGCGCGGGCGAGAGGTTACTGCCATGAAGGGGAGTGTCGTGAAAGATCGGGCCGCAACAACAGATCGGATATCGCCATCAAGGTTCAATCTCTATCACTTTTCGGGACAACTTTCAGGGAATTTATGTCCGTCCACCGGGCGTTGATGACCTGAGCCACTTAGTCTAGCAACCCAGAGAGTCAGCCCGCAAACTTTGGACTCGGTTCTTAATTAAAAAGAACCAAATTGTCGAATGTCCGGACGCCGAAGCCTTAGCGGCATTTAAGCACAGCGTCCATGACGAATGGCTCGCTCGACACCTTGGTCAGGAAAAGTCGAAGACTATGGCAGCTCTTACTGCACTTATGACCCGCTTCTGTGCGAGCGAAGATAGCTGGTTAGCTCGTAGAAGCAACAGTATCAGCGAGCCCGGCACCTCCAAGGCCCGGGATGGCAATGGAAGGCCACGACGCAGCAAAAACAAGCGTCGGAACAACAACGAAGAAACAGAGGATATGGCAATAAACGTCGGATTCTACGGCTCTAAACCCGTTCAGCGGAAGAAGCCGTTCAAAGGAAATAGGGACGGTCCATCTAATTTAGACAAAATACTAGATAGCCCTTGCCAGATCCATGGCGCCCCTGACAAGCCTGCCAACCACACCAACAAAAACTGCTGGGTTTTTAAACTGGCCAGTAAATTGAATACCGAGCATAAGGGGAAGGGACCTCAAAGTGAGGGCAATGATGAGCCTCGCCCTCCAAACACTGGGGGACAGAAGAAGTTTCCCCCCGAGGTGAAAACGATGAACATGATATATGTCACCCACATCCCCAAGAGAGAGTGCAAATGCGCATTAAGGGACATCTACGCCGTAGAGCCTGTCGCCCCAAAATTCAACCCATGGTCGGCTTGTCCGATCACCTTTGATCGCAGGGACCACCCAACCAGTATCCGTCACGGAGGTTCGGCGGCCCTGGTGCTCGATCCTATCATCGACGGATACCATCTCACTAGATTCCCTATGGACGGTAGCAGCAGCCTCAACTTGATCTATCAAGATACTGTCCGTAAGATGTGTATTGACCCGTCAAGAATCAAGCCTAGTAACACTACCTTTAAAGGGGTGATACCCGGCGTGGAAGCCCATTGCACGGGTTCCTTAACACTGGAAGTAGTATTCGGCTCTCCAGACAACTTCTGAAGTGAGGAATTGATCTTCGACATTGTCCCTTTTTGCAGTGGTTATCATGCACTGCTCGGGCGAACTGCTTTCGCCCGCTTCAATGCAGTCCCGCACTATGCATACTTGAAGCTCAAAATGTCCGAACCACGTGGCGTCATCACAGTAAATGGAAATATGGAGCGCTTCCTCCATACAGAAGAGCACACCGCGGCCCTGTATAAGGCGGCCTCATCAAGCCGAATAGTTCATCGGTCATCAAGACCTGTGACACCGCTAAGCGAGTCCGATCCGCAGACATAAAGGCGCGATAGCTCCGTGGATCCCGAGCTTGAATAGCAGTTTCGTCGGCATATGTACGTACATAACTACACACTTAAAATACCCTGGGCAGCACCGGAGGCACACTGCAGAAAAGGTCCATAGTATGGCTTGACCCTATTCGGACCTTACATATTTTTTCCCTGTAGGTTCGTTAAAAACCTACCTACTCTACGATTGTACAGGGCTCTTTTCTAGGTCCCTCTTTCTTGCAGACGACCATCAACTCCTCCTCTCAAAGGATTTCTCACCAAGGAGAAACAGCGCAGACATGCAGCAGGGCACCATTGGGATTTTTGAACCACTACTTTTAGGCCATGTGTAAACATTTCCCTTGTGTAAAACTTTTGGCATGTAAAATGGCCTTGATATTTATGGCATTATCTGTAATAACACATCTCGACGTATTAATCATGGTATAAAGGAAGAAGTTGATCGCCACTTTTGTTTGGTACTCATTTACTGCATATTGTCATCTGTGTTCTACTTCAGACTGCCACACGTGCTTTAGTCCGGCCTTAACACCGGGGGCTGTAGCCAGCCCCGCACATTTTCAAGCCCATACACCTATAGGGTACTCTTCGGTGTCCTGGATATTGCATTATTTGCATCGACTTCGAGTCATGTCTTTGGTCTATAGTTGGGTTGCCTCGCTCCAGTGCTTACCAACTTGCGTTCTGCTCGCTTGGCAAAGGTAGTAAAGGGAGAACTACTGTGATTGTATTTCTGGTTCGTCCGGTTAAATACTGATACATCTCCAATGTATCTATAACTTATGAAGTATTCATGCTGTTATATTATCATTCTTGGATGTTTTACAATCATTTTATAGCAACTTTATATCATTTTTTTGGGACTAACCTATTGACCCAAAGGCTGCCCAAAGGGCGATTGCTGTTTTTGCTTGTTTTTTACATCGCAGAAATCAATATCAAATGGGGTCCAAACACCGCTAAACTTTTTGGAGATTTTTTATGGACCGTAACACTCAGATGGGCTAGAGCAAGACTGGGTGCCTCGAGGGGGCACAACCCACTGTATGCGCCAGGGACCCAGGCGCGCCCAGATGGGTTGTGACCACCTCGGTGGCCTCCCGCACCCCCTCTTTACCCTATAAATTCCCAAAAATTCAGAAACCCCTCGGGGTTAACCTAGATCATAAGTTCCACCGCTGCAGGCCTCTGTAGCCACCAAAAACCAATCTAGACCCTGCTCGCACCTCACGGAGGGGGAATCATCTCCTGGCCATCTTCATCATCCCGTGGCCACCACGATGATTTAGGGAGTAGTCCACCCTCGGGGCTGAGGGTTTGTAACAATAGCTATGTGTTTAATCTCTCTCTCTCGTGTTCTTGAGATGTCACAATCTTGATGTATCGCGGGCTTTGTTAATATAGTTGGATCATATGGTGCTTTCCCCTCTCTATCTTGTTGTGAATTGAGTTTTCCCTTTGAGATTTCGTTTTATCGGAGTGAATACTTCATGGATTTGAGAACACTTGATATATGTTTTGCAATTTAATACTCGTGGTGACAATGGGGTATCGTATTGATTCAGTTTTTATATGTTTTGGTACTCAAGTCATGGATTCCCGAGGTGACATTGGGGTAATCTATGCATAGGGGTTGATGCACGTTCTTGTCTTTGTTTCTCCGGTAAAAATCTTGGGGAACTCTTTGAAGTTCTTTGTGTTGGACTGAGTATTATGAATATGAATTTTCTTTGGTGTTATTTTAGTAAGAACTCTAGGATAGATCGAACGGAAAGAATAGCTTTGTGTTATTTTAGTAATGACTCTTGAATAGATCGAATGGAAAGAATAGCTTCAAGGTGGTTTCGTACCCTACAAACAATTTATTCTTATGTTCTCCGCTAGATAGGAACTTTGGAGTGATTCTTCATTGCACGTTGAGGGATGGTTATATGATCCAATTATATTAGCATCGCTGAGAGGTTGCACTAGTGAAAGTACGAACCCTAGGCCTCATTTTCAAGCATTGCAATACCGTTTTTGTGCCTGTTTACTATTTGCTACCTTGATGTTTTTATTTATTCAGATTATGAAAATATATTTCTACCATCCATATTACACTTTTATCATCATCTCTTCGCCGAACTAGTGCACCTATAAAATTTGCCATTGTATTGGGTGTGTTGGGGACACAAGAGATTTCTTGTATTTGGTTGCAGGGTCGTTTGAGAGAGACCATCTTCATCCTACGCCTCCTATGGATGGATAAACCTTAGGTCATCCACTTGAGATAAAATTGCAACTGTCCTACAAAACTCTGCCCTTGGAGGCCCAACACGAGTCTAGGAGAATAAAGTTGCGTAGTAGACATCAAGCTCTTTTCTGGCACCGTTGCCACGGAGGTGAGTGCATGAAGGTATATCTTTAGATCTTGCAATTGATAAGTTTCTTGTTTATCACTAGTTTGGTTTATAAAATAAAACTACATAAAAAATGGAATTGAGGTTGCATCATATTATTGATCATCTTTATAATATCTTTCGTGAAAATGATGGCAAGGAAAATTGTGCTCAATTGATAGAAGAAGAATTCAATAGAATGTTTGGTATAAATGATGAGCATGATTGCAATGTTGTTAGTATGAATTCTTTGAATATCCATGATGCTAATGATATGAAAAGCCATAAGCTTGGGGATACTATGTTTGATGAAGATGATATTTTCAGTCCCCCAAGATTTGATGTGCAAATTTGTTATAATGATTGCATGCCTCCTATTTATGATGATTATAATGATGAAAGTGGATTTGAAGAGGTAATGACTTTATTTAGTGATGAATCCACCATTTTGGATGAGGCTTCAATTGACTATGATAACAAAGTTGCTATCTATGACGATTATGGTGATGACATGTATGCTATAAAGAATAATGATAACCATGAAAATTGTCGTCATGATTTTAATTTTCACTCTCATGATAGTTATTTTGTTGAGTTTGCTCCCACCATTATTGATGAGAATAAATTTGCTTGCGTGGAGAGTAATAAAATTTCTATGCTTGTGGATCATGAAAAGAATGCTTTATGTGATGGTTATATTCTTGAATTTCTTCATGATGCTACTGAAAATTATTATGAGAGAGGAACATATGCTTGTAGGTATTGCAATAATATCAAGTTTCCTCTCTATGTGGTGAAAATATTGAAGTTTTGCTTGTTTTACCTTCTTATGCTAGTTGATTCTTGTTCCCATAAGTTGTATGATCACAAAATCCCTATGCATAGGAAGTGGGTTAGACTTAAATGTGCTAGTCATATGCTTCATGATGCTCTCTTTGTGTTTCAATTCTTATCTTTTATGCGAGCATCATTGAAATCATCATGCCTAGCTACAAAGGCATTAAAGAAAAGCGCTTGTTGGGAGATAACCCAACACTTTTACCTACTGTTTTTGTGTGTTCACATGATTATGCTACTGTAGTAATCATATTTTATTGCTTTTGTTTCAATAAAGTGCCAAGTAAAGCCTTTGGGATAGTGTGGATGATAGTTGACTTGAATCTGTGCAAAAACAGAAAATTTTGCTTCCAGAAACAGCATTGTTTAAATTCACCGGAGTGTCGAAAAATTCTGATTTTTTTACATATGATTGGTATACACATTATCTACGTGGTCCTAATTTATCAGAATTTTTGGTGTCGCAGAAGTATGACTAATATTCAGATCTTTACGTACTGTTCTGTTTTTGACAGATTCTGTTTTCAATGCATAGTTTGCTTGTTTTCTAGTTTCTATGGCTTATATTTCTCAACATAAATTGTGGAAATGATGAGATTAAGTAGGCATTGTGTGAGAACAATTATGAATCTTGTCTTTGACAGTACCAAAGTGAATGGTTTGTCTTTATCATATTATCCCATCTCACGAAATTCCGTTAAGTTTTGTGTGATTGAAGTTTTCAAGTTTTGGGTGAGATATCGATATGAGGAGAATAAGGAGTGACAATATCCTAAGCTTGGGGATGCCCAAGGCACCCCAAGGTAATATTCAAGGAAGATCCAAGCAACTAAGCTTGGGGATGCCCCGGAAGGCATCCCCTCTTTCGTCTCCAACATTATCGGTAACCTCACTTGGAGCTATATTTTTATTCGTCACATGATATGTGTTTTGCTTGGAGCATCATTTCATTTTATTTTTATTTGCTTGCTACTATTTATAATAATGCTTTGCATCTTTTATTTCAATAAAAATGTCAAGGATAGCCTTTACCATGTTTTTTTTTGCAAACCTATTTGTTGTTGTTTAAAAACAAAAAGTTTTCTGTCATTGTCTGAATTCTTCTGGAAAGTCAGAACGTGATAAAATCTTGAAATTTTTACACAATATTATATGCTAAATTGTCTACAGTGTAGTAATTTTTCAGAAATTTTTGAGCTAGGGAAGTATGAGGAAAATTGCACTCTTTACATACTGTACTGTTTTGGCAGATTGCTGTTATGTTTGCATTGTTTGCATATGTTTGCTTGTTTAATGATTCTATTTGAGGATAAGAGTATTAAATATGCAGAGGCATTTAGTATGCAATGTTGAATAACAATTTTAGTGATTTTCTACAGTAGATAATGATAGGGTTTTTGCATTGGTTTATACTAACTTATCTCACGAGTTCTTGTTGAGTTTTGTGTGGATGAAGTTTTTAAGATTTAGGGAAACAGTGATATAAATGGAATTAAGGAGACACAAAAGCTCAACCTTGGGGATTTCCAAGGCATCCCAAGATAATATTTCAAGAAGTCTCAAGCATCTAAGCTTGGGGATGCCCCGGTAGGCATCCCACCTTTCTTCAAGAATAATTATCACTTAGTATTGGTTGATCCTAAGTTTTTGCTTCTTCACATGATGTGTGCTACTCTTAGAATGCCATTTTATTTTTTGCTTGTTGTTTTAATAAAATACTTAGACCTAAAAGTTTTAAACAAGAGAGAGTCCTCAAGTAGCTACCTATTTACTTAACTACTCGCTTGATCTTCACTTATATCTTTTTGGAGTAGCTTGTCATTTACTCCTGTGCTTCACTTATATCATATGAGTAAATTGTTGAATAAATTGAATGTCATGAAGTTGAAATCATATCATGCCTAGTGGTAGCTTCACATTGGGTTTAGAAAGTGAAATCTTTTGAGGCTTGACAATCACAATATTGGTCATACAAGCAATTCACTAATACTTAGTATAAGGAAGAGAACCTTCACATGCAAATACACTATCTTGGAAATCTTTTGTGATTGTGAGCCCCCATCAAAATATTGTATGCCAAAATTGTTGACGTTGGACAAGGAAGACAACGTAATGGTTTATGTTTGTTCATATTCACATAGAAGTTGTATTGTCATAGATCCCTCAACATGTGGTTCTTGCCCCCCATATTTGCTAGCCAAAAATTCCGCACCAAGTAGAGATACTACTTGTGCATCCAAAAACCCTTGAACCCAAATCTTATTTTCAAGAGTCCACCATACCTACCTAAGGATTGAATAAGATCCTTCAAGTAAGTTGCCATCGGTGCAATAAGGCAATAAAAATTGCTTCTAAAAGTGTTAAATCATTTTGTGTAAGAGAAAATTGAGCGTTGTATGAACTTGTGATGGCAAAGAATAAAAGCGACAGACTGCATAATAAAGGTTGCTATCATAATGGGCAATATAACGTGATGTTCTTTTGCACTAAGGGGTTGAGCATACAAACAAATAAGTGCATGGCAACCTCTACTTCCCTCTGCGAAGGGCCTATCTTTTACTTTTATGTATTTACTTTTATGCAAGAGTCAAAGTTTTTCTCTCTATTCCTTTTTATTTTTCTCCTTTGGCAAGCATCATGTGGTGAGGAAAGATCTAGGAACATATATCCAGTTGGATATGGGTACCATGAGTTATTATTGTTGACATCACCCTTGAGGTGAATACGTCGGGAGGTGAAATCATAAGCCCCTATCTTTCTATGTGTCCAGTTGAAACGTGTTGCTCATGTGTATGCGGGGAGTGTTAGCAATCATAGAAGACTATAAGATGGTTGAGTATGTGGAGCTTTGACTTGAACTCTATTGAATAAGTTGAATTACAATTGCTTGGTGACTGAGAACATAGGTTGCTGAGTTTCATGAGAATTCATTGTTTGAACCTTAACATGTGATTTGGTTGCTACTATAACATGAGAAATTTTATAAGAAAGAATTGCCGTTATGATGCTTGGAAATGTGATTGAAATTATCATTGATCAAACTTATGCACATTGTTAGCATTCACACTTCATCAATTATTTCTTTTATCATTTACCTACTAAAGGACGAGTAGGAGTTAAGCTTGGGTATGTTGATACGTCTCCAACGTATCTATAATTTATGAAGTATTCATGCTGTTATATTATCATTCTTGAATGTTTTACAATCATTTTATAGCAACTTTATATCATTTTTTGGGACTAACCTATTGATCCAGTGCCCAGTGCCAGTTGCTGTTTTTTGCTTGTTTTTTCCATCGTAGGAAATCAATATCAAATGGAGTCCAAACACCACGAAACTTTTTGGAGATTTTTCATGGACCAGAACACTCAGGATGGGCTAGAGAAGCACCTGGGGGGTGCCCCGAGGGGGGCACAACCCACCAGGGCGCGCCCAGGTCAGTTGTGCCCACCTCGCTGGCCTCCTGCACCCCCTCTTTACCCTATAAATTCCCAAAATTTTCAGAAACCCTCGGGGTTAACCTAGATCAGAAGTTCCACCGCTGCAGGCCTCTGTAGTCACCGAAAACCAATCTAGACCTCGTTCCGGCACCCTGCTGGAGGGGGAATCATCTTTGATGGCCATCTTCATCATCCCGGCGGCCACCACGATGAGGAGGGAGTAGTCCACCCTCGGACTGAGGGTCTGTACCAGTAGCTTTGTGTTTAATCTCTCTCTCTCTCTCTCATGTTCTTGAGATGTCACGATCTTGATGTATCGCGGGCTTTGTTAATATAGTCGGATCATATGGTGTTTTCCCCTCTCTATCTTGTTGTGAATTGAGTTTTCCCTTTAAGATTTTGTTTTATCGGATTGAATAATTTTATGGATTTGAGAACACTTGATATATGTCTTGCAATTGAATACTCGTGGTGACAATGGGGTATCATATTGATTCACTTGATATATGATTTGGTACTCAAGTCGCCGATTCCTGAGGTGACATTGGGTAATCTATGCATAGGGGTTGATGCACGTTCTTGTCTTTGTTTCACCGGTAGAAATCTCGGGGCACTCTTTGTAGTTCTTTGTGTTGGATTGAGTATTATGAATATGAATTTGCTTTGGTGTTATTTTAGTACGAACTCTAGGATAGATCGAACGGAAAGAATAGCTTTGTGTTATTTTAGTACGGACTCTTGAATAGATCGAACGGAAAGAATAGCTTTGAGGTGGTTTCGTACCCTACAAACAATTTATTCTTATGTTCTCCGCTAGATAGGAACTTTGGAGTGATTCTTCATCGCACGTTGAGGGATGGTTATATGATCCAATTATATTAGCATTGTTGAGAGGTTGCACTAGTGAAAGTACGGACCCTAGGCCTCATTTTCAAGCATAGCAATACCGTTTTTGTGCCTGTTTACTATTTGCTACCTTGCTATTTTTATTTATTAAGATTATAAAAATATATTTCTACCATCCATATTACACTTTTATCATCATCTCTTCATTTGAATAGTGCACCTATACAATTTGCCATTGTATTGGGTGTGTTGGGGACACATGAGATTTCTTGTATTTGGATGGAGGGTCGTTTGAGAGAGACCATCTTCATCCTACGCCTCCCACGGATTGATAAACCTTAGGTCATCCACTTGAGGGAAAATTGCTACTGTCCTATAAAACTCTGCGCTTGGAGGCCCAACACGAGTCTACAAGAATAAAGTTGCATAGTAGACATCAAATACCTCAGTAGAGAAAGCCGAAAACTGACCGTCATGTCAAGCGAGAGCTAGTCGGTGATTCGGTGACTTAGTCTTATACTAGCAATCTTCAGAGAGTCACTCCGTGTTATACGAGGGGCTGGTCTTCCTCCAGTCACGTGGAAAAGGCACCATGGACCGGATAGCCGCACACGCACCCGGGGCTAGTACTTAGCCCCATAGTCAAACTCCTATGGCTAAGTGAAAGTAATAAAGCCGCATAGTCTGATTACCTGGTTCACCTCGCGGACACCTCCTTTACGGACCAATATGTTGGATAAAGTGTGGTCACGCGTTACGATGAACACCCCTGTAGCATCTACATGGGGGCTGAAGCCGACGACTGGCAACTTTCAGAAATAAACGGCTGCACAGGAAGAAAAATCGCTTGAAACAAAAGGCGCCAACATAGATATATTACAAGCATGGGTTCATAGCATAGTTTTTACAACCCGAACACATTTACTCAAATATTACGTCCTTAGAAGATTGGCCCTCTACTCCTCAAGCTCCTTCTAGGACGTCGTCGAAATACCTCTCTAGCTTCGGATGATTTTTGACTTTGGGCGGGCCCGCGGTCGCCACTTCGGTGGCCTTCATCTTCGCCCATTGCATCTTGACGCGGGCGAAGGCCATCCGGGCGCCCTCTATGCAGGCCGAACGCCTTATAGCATCGATCTGGGGCCGCACATCGACCAACCGCTTCACCAAACTGAAGTAGCTGCTAGGAATTGGCTCGACCGGCCAGAGTTGGACTATTACGTCCTTCATGGCCAGGCCTGCCACCCGATGCAGCTTTGTCAGCTGCTTTAGCTGGTCGTTCAACAGCACCGGGTGTTCCGGCGCAAGATATCGCGACCGAACAGCTTTGTTTGATGTTGGGTTCAGCCCGGACCCTTAAGGTTCGAACATCGGGTGCACACGAAGATCTCTCCCTCACCGATCTACGCCCCGATCGCCTCGTGAGATCTAAGCCGAAACGATGAACAACACAAGGGACACGAGATTTATATCGGTTCGGGCCACTGCTAGGTGTAATACCCTACCCAAAGGTGTGGTGTGGTGGATTGCCTCGTAATGATGATGAATGCGATAAGGGGAGAACAGCCTCGCGAGAGGTGTTCTTGGGCTGGTGTGATGAACCGCTTGGGTGATTTCGATCACCTCTCTCTCTCTGGCTAGGCTTCCAAAGTCTCCCCCCCCCCATCTACCGTGGTGGCTAGTCCTATTTATAGAGGCCCTGGGCCTCTTCCCAAATATTGAGTCCCAGCGCCGATGAGGGTCCCGTGACTTGCACGCTGTCAAGGATAGGGAACAGAGCATTGGGAGGACACCGGCTGTTGCCGTGCACTTAAGATGATTCGCTGAGCTGAACGTGATGGCGCACGCAGACCACCTAAGAGGGTGTGTGGCCTCGAGCTTGGGGAGGACTGCATTCACTTCGCGAGCAAACTGCTTGAAGATGCGGTGTGAGGTCGGGGCCCAGCACTGCCCAGGATGCAAGCGATTGCATCGTGGCTCTTGGAAGCCCCAGCCCTCGCCCCGTCCTGGTGATGGTTTTCATTCCTTCTTGGTGGTGGTGGCAGAGGAGGAAGGCTGCATTGCCTTCAGGGCGGTCCTCATGAGGTTGATCTCTCCAAGCTCCCTCGCGAGGCTGGTCCTGCCAGCGGTCCTCGCGAGGTCGGTCACGCCACCCTTGGCGAGGGCCATGGTCGTCCCATCGTCCTCCACCTCTTGCTACGCCTCGGCCGTAGCCCCCATCGTTGCGCTCGGGGCATCGACCGACGCGACCTTCTCGCACGACCCTGAGCTCTTGGCATTCGTTGGGGTTGTGGGTGTGGAGATCATGGTACACATGCAGTCTGGCTGCCCTTGGACGACTCCGGCTGATCCTGCCAAGGCTTGGTGTCCGGCTCCGCTGCAAAGTACAGCTGCTCCCTTGCGCTTTCACATCTTTGGCCTTGGCTTTCCTTTCTTGGGTCCGCTCTTTGGGAGCTCGAGAAGAGAGAGGCGCCCTTCCTCAGCCCTTGCGCACTTGGTCGCCAGGTTGAACAACTCCAGAGACGTGCACAGATCTTCATGGATTGCCAGCTCCTCCTTCATCTTGACGTCGCGAACGCCATCAGAGAACGCCGAAATGATGGCCTCCTCAGTCACCCTGGGGATCTTGAGGCGAGCGTTGTTGAAGCGCTGGATGTACTTTTGCAGGGTCTCTCCAGGCTGCTGCTTGATGCGGTGCAGGTCACCCACGGCCGGCGGACGGTCGCGAGTGCCCTGGAAGTTGGCGATGAAGCGAGTGCGCATCTCCTCCCAGGAGGTGATCGTGCCAGAGCCAGTTCAGCCAGGTTCAGGAGCCAAAGTGGCACTGGCCCTTGAGTGCCATGGGAAACCGTTCGCCATGACCTTTTCGTCCCCGTTGGCGGCTGATGCCCAGCTCATAGAGCTGTAGGAACTCCGTGGGTCTGCAGTGTCGTCAGAGCGAGGAGGTGTCGAGCTTGAACTTGCCTGGCCAGGCGACACTGCGTAGCTCAGGGGTGAAGGCGCGGAAGCCTGCGGTGGCCACCGGAGCTCTCTGCTGAGGCTGGGCTTGCTCGTGGGGATTCCCGCGAGCCACCGCTTGGAGCAGCGCGGGGTCTTGACGTGGTGGCGCAAGGATGCGGTCATGGCGCACCGGTGCTGGGAGCATGCGGGCACCGTCTTGGGGACGAGGGATTTCTTGGCAGCTCCTTTCTTGCTGCGCAGGCGCTGGACGCGGTGGGTCTCTGGCCTGGGGCCGCGCGCCTTTGGAGCCAGGCGCCTTCTTGGGGAGGAGGTGGCGGAGGCACCTCTGATCCATGCCTCCCTGCGCAGGATGGAGGGCGAGGCAACGAGAGGGATGGCATAGGAGAGCCCCCTGCGGCACTGACGAGCTCGGTGATGCGGGCGAGCCAGTCCTCGTAGAGGTCGTCGACGGGACGATAGTGCAGGAGCTCACACGCCAGGAGCAGTGCGGCATGCGCGTCCGTGGGGGCGAGACGGGAGTGGGACCACGAACTAGCTGGAGTCAGCGACGGGGTGGCGGTGCGGCCGTCCCGCCGCACCGAGGGATGCAGAGACGAGGCCTGCTGCTCGTTCCCCGTCGGGCCGGTGGCAGCGTTGGCGGCAAGCGACGGGGAACGACGGGGGCGCCCGCTGATGACCCAAAAGTATAGGGGATCTATCGTAGTCCTTCCGATAAGTAAGAGTGTCGAACCCAACGAGGAGCAGAAGGAAATGATAAGCGGTTTCAGCAAGGTATTCGTGCAAGCATCAAATAAGTGGTAACAGATAGTTTTGTGATAAGGTAAATTGTAACGAGCAACAAGTAACAAAAGTAAATAAGGTGCAGCAAGGTGGCCCAATCCTTTTTGTAGCAAAGGACAAGCGGAACAAACTCTTATAATAGGAAAAGCGCTCCCGAGGACACATGGGAATATCGTCAAGCTAGTTTTCGTCATGTTCATATGATTCGCGTTCGGTACTTTGATAATTTGATATGTGGGTGGACCGGTGCTTGGGTGCTATTCTTACTTGAACAAGCATCCCACTTATGATTAACCTCTATTGCAAGCATCCGCAACTACAACAAAAGTATTAAGGTAAACCTAACCATAGCATGAAACAAGTGGATCCAAATCAGCCCCTTACTTAAGCAACGCATAAACTAGGGTTTAAGCTCATCACTCTAACAACCCATCATCTACTTATTACATCCCAATGCCTTCCTCTAGGCCCAAATAATGGTGAAGTGTTATGTAGTCGACGTCACATAACACCACTAGAGGTTAGACAACATACATCTCATCAAAATATCGAATGAAAACCAAATTCACATGACTACTAATAGCAAGACTTCTCCCTTGTCCTCGTGAACAAACGTAACTACTCACAAAGCATATTCATGTTCATAATCAGAGGAGTAATAATATGCATAAGGGATCTGAACATATGATCTTCCACCAAGTAAACCAACTAGCATCAACTACAAGGAGTAATCAACACTACTAGCAACCTACTAGCACCAATCCCGGACATAGAGACAAGAATTGGATACAAGAGATGAACTAGGGTTTGGAGATGAGATGGTCTTTGGTGAAGATGTTGATGGAGATTGCCCTCTCCCGATGAGAGGAGCGTTGGTGATGATGATGACGATGATTTCCCCTCCGGGAGGGAAGTGTCCCAGATGAACAGCTCTGTAGGAGCCCTAGATTGGTTCCGCCAAGGTTCCGCCTCGTGGCGGCGGAGTCTCGGCCCCAAAGGTTGCTTATGGTTTTTTCTCATCGAAGACTTCATATAGGAGAAGATGGGCGCCGAGAGCCACCAGGGGCCCACGAGGTAGGGGCGCGCCAGGAGGGGGGCGCGCCCCACCCTCGTGAGGAGGTGTGGCCTCCGGCCTTCATCTTTGGTGACGATTTTCTTTATCTGTTTTAAGGTATTCCGTGGAGTTTCAAAGACTTTTGGAGTTAAGTTGCGCGAATAGGCCTTCAATATTTGCTCCTTCTCCGACCCTGCATTCTACCAAGCATTCTCCTCTTCATGTAAACCTTGTAAAATAAGAGAGAATAGCCATAAGTATTGTGACATAACGTGAAATAACAGCCCATAATGCGATAAATATCGATATAAAAGCATGATGCAAAATGGACGATCAACTCCCCCAAGCTTAGACCTCGCTTGTCCTCAAGCGAAAAGCCGATAACAATAAATATGTCCTCATGTTTAGTGGTAGAGGCGTCGATAAAAATAAAATACGGACATGAAGGCATCATGATTATTCTCATAATAGCAACATACATAGATTTTGTCATATGATTACTCATGTTCAAGTGATCATCTTTTCACAAAGCCGAAGTATGAATCAAAAACCTTATTGAGCATCAACAAATTATAACCTCAGTCATTGAAGCAATTGCAATTTATCATAACATCGGAAAGAGTCTATGTCAGAGCTTAAAAGCAAGTCCACATACTCAACTATCACTTAGTCCTTCATAATTGCTAACACTCACGCAATACTTGTGGTTACGGAGTTTTAATCGGACACAGAGAAAGATAGGGCTTATAGTTTTGCCCCACAACCTTTTACCTCAAGGGTAATGTCAACAATAATAATTCATGCTCCCCTACATCCAATTAGATATATATATCATGTTCTTTCCGACATCTTTGAGCTTGCCAAAGGATAAAATAAAAGGAGAAGGTGAAGATCACCGTGACTCTTGCATAAGGTAGAAGATAATAATAAAAGATAGGCCCTTCGCAGAGGGAAGCAGAGGTTGCCATGCGCTTTTATGGTTGGATGCACAAAATCTTAATGCAAAAGAACGTCACTTTATATTGCCCTTGTATATGGAACTTTATTATGCAGTCCGTCGCTTTTATTACTTACACAACAAGATCGGACAAAGCTTATTTCTAAGCACTAATAAGACATGCATATTTAGAGAGCAATTTTTATTGCTTGCACCGATGACAACTTACTTGAAGGATCTTACTCAATCCATAGGTAGATATGATGGACTCTCATGGCTAAACTGGTTTAAAGGTATTTGGAAGCACAAGTAGTATCTCTACTTGGTGCTTTGAGAAATTAGCTAACATGAGGGGAAAGGCAAGCTCAACATGTTAGGAGATCCATGACAATATACTTTATCTCGGATATAAGAAAACATAACTCATTACGTTGTCTTCCTTGTCCAACATCAACTCTTTAGCATGTCATATTTTAATGAGTGTTCCCAATCATAAAAGATGTCAATGATAATATATCTATATGTGAAACCTCTCTCTCCTTATTACTTCCTATTAATTGCAACGATGACCAAAACTATATTTGCCAACTCCCAACAACTTTTAATCATCATACTCTTTCTATGTGAAGTCATTACTTTCAATAAGACCAATATGAACTCTTTGTTTCTTTTTATTCTTTCCTTTTATTCACTCAAGATCATGGCAAAGTAATCAAGCCCTTGAATCAACACTAATCTTTATTATATATAGCTCACGGACTCGATTGCATAGAGGGATCATAAAGCAAAACTTCAAAACTAGATCATGCCATGACTTTATTCTACTAAATCAAGATACTACTAATAGGACCGAACTAAGAAAAACGGTAAAGATAGGAGTTGTGATGGAGATACAATACCGGGGCACCTCCCCCAAGCTTGGCAGTTGCCAAGGGGAGTGCCCATACCCATGTGATTATGTCTCCTTATTTGTTGTTGCGGTGGAGGTGTTGTTGATGATGCAAGCTTGTCGTCCACCTTCCATGGCATAGGCTCACCCTCATAGAAGGATGATCGAGTCTCCTAATCCTCAAATCAAGAACTTGACAAATTTTAAAGCGAAAGCGAGAGGATATTTTATGCGTGATACGGTCAAAACCTTCGGGAGAATATATAATGAATTTTACCGAACAAAATACGTATCGCAGTAAGAAAACGAGTCCCGAGGGCACACGAGGTGCTCACGAGGTAGGGGGGCGCGCCCAGGGGGGTAGGGCGCGCCCTCCACCCTCGTGGAGGCCTCGTGTCCTCCTCGGACTGCTACTTATTTTTCTGTTTTTCTAAATATTCCAAAACGGAAAAATATTGCCTTAGAATTTGTTTTGGAGTCGGTTTACTTACCGTAACACATACCTATTCTTTTTCGGAGTCTGGAACGTTCTGGAAAGTGTCCCTTATGTATTCCTCCGGGGTTACGGTTTCAATAATATTAGTTTCAACATTTATAGGATTACCTGAGATATAGTGTTTGATTCTTTGACCGTTTACCACCTTCGGATTTGTGCCTTCGAAGTTGTTGATTTTTATGGCATGAGAACTATAGACCTCCTCGATAACGTAGGGACCTTCCCATTTGGAGAGAAGTTTTCCTGCAAAAAATCTTAAACGGGAGTTGTATAGCAATACATAATCACCTACATTAAACTCACGCTTTTGTATCCTTTTGTCATGCCATCTTTTAACTTTTTCTTTAAACAACTTGGCATTTTCATAGGCTTGGGTTCTCCATTCATCAAGTGAGCTAATATCAAATAACCTCTTCTCACCGGCAAGTTTGAAATCATAGTTGAGCTCTTTAATAGCCCTATATGCCTTATGTTCTAGTTCGAGAGGTAAGTGACATGCTTTTCCATAAACCATTTTATACGGAGACATACCCATAGGATTTTTATATGCAGTTCTATAGGCCCATAATGCATCATCAAGTTTCTTGGACCAATTCTTTCTAGACCTATTAATGCCTTTTGCAAAATTAACTTGAGCTCTCTATTACTCAATTCTACTTGACCACTAGACTGTGGGTGATAAGGAGATGCAATTCTATGATTAACGTCATATTTAGCAAGCATTTTACTGAAAGCACCATGAATAAAATGTGATCCACCATCATCATTAAATATCTAGGGACTCCAAACCTCGGAAAATAACTTCCTTAGGCATTTTAATAGAAGTGTTATGATCAGCACTACTAGTTGGAATAGCTTCTACCCACTTAGTAACGTAATCAACAAAGAACTAAAATATGTGTATATCCATTAGAGGCAGGAAAAGGTCCCATATAATCAAAGCCCCAAACATCAAATGGTTCAATAACAAGTGAATAATTCATAGGCATTTCTTGACGCCTACTAATATTACCAATTCTTTGACATTCATCACAAGACAAAACAAACTTACGGGCATCCTTGAAGAGAGTAGGCCAATAAAAACCAGATTGCAATACCTTATGTGCAGTTCTATCTCCAGCGTGGTGTCCTCCATAAGCTTCGGAGTGACACTTGCGTAAGATCTGTTCCTGTTCATGCTCAGGTACACAATGTCTAATAACACCATCTACTCCTTCTTTATAAAGATGTGGATCATCCCAAAAGTAATGTCTCAAATCATAAAAGAACTTTTTCTTTTGTTGGTATGTGAAGCTAGGTGGTATAAATTTAGCAACAATATAATTAGCATAATTAGCATACCATGGAGTGCTACGAGAAGTGCTTACAACATTTAATTGTTCATCAGGAAAGCTATCATCAATAGGTAGTGGGTCATCAAGAACATTCTCTAACCTAGATAAGTTGTCTGCAACGGGGTTCTCAGCTCCTTTTCTATCAACAATATGCAAATCAAATTCTTGCAAAGCAAGAGAACCCATCTAATAAGTCTAGGTTTAGCATCTTTCTTTTCCATAAGATATTTAATAGTAGCATGATCAGTGTGAATAGTTACTTTAGAATCAACAATATAGGGTCTGAATTTATCACAAGCAAATACAACCGCTAAATGTTCCTTTTCAGCAGTAGCATAATTTCTTTGAGCATTGTCTAGAGTCTTACTAGCTTAATGGATAACATTTAACTTCTTATCAACTCTTTGCCCTAGAACAGCACCTACATAATCACTAGCATCACACATAATTTCAAAGGGTAAATTCCAATCAATTGTTGAACAATAGGTGCGAGACTAATGCTTTCTTAAGTATTTCAAATGCTTCTACACAATCATCATCAAAGACAAATGGTACATCTTTTTTAATAAATTAGTCGAGGTCGAGAAAATTTTGAGAAGTCCTTAATGAACCTCCTATAAAATCCGGTGACCAAGGAAACTTCTTATACCTTTGATGTCCTTGGGACATGGCATCTTTTCAATAGCATCAACCTTGGCTTTATCAACTTCAATACCTCTTTCGTAAACTTTGTGCCCCAAGACAATACCTTCATTAACCATAAAGTGGCACTTTTCCCAATTCGAGACAAGATTAGTTTCTTCACATCTCTCAAAAACTTGATCAAGATTGCTCAAGCAATCATCAAAGAGGATCCATAGACGGAAAAGTCGTCCATGAAAACCTCACAAATCTTTTCACAAAAATCGAGAATATAGCCATCATGCATCTTTGAAAGGTAGCAGGTGCATTACATAAACCAAAAGGCATACGTCTATAAGCAAAAGTACCAAAATGGCATGTAAAAGTAGTCTTTGATTGATCTTTAGCCGACACGTGTATTTGAGAGAAACCAGAATAACCATCTAGAAAGCAATAATGTGTATGTTTGCATAATCTCTCTAGCATTTGATCAATAAAAGGTAAGGGTAATGATCTTTCTTAGTAGCTTTATTCAATTTACTAAATAAATTACCATCCTATAACCTATGATAATTCTTTATGGATCAATTCATCTTTATCATTAGGGACAACAAGAATACCTCCCTTCTTAGGGACACAATGGACAGGACTTACCCAATTGACTATCAAAGAACGGATAAATTATACCGCCTCCGTAAGCTTGAGTATTTCTTTTCTTGCCACTTCTTTCATTTTAGGATTCAAACGTCGTTGAGGATCCACGAACTGGTTTGGCGTCCGCTTCCAAATTTATTTTATGTTGACATAGAGTGGGACTAATGCCCTTAAGATCATCAAGAGTATATCCAATAGCGGCACGGTGCTTCTTTAGAGTTTTCAATAATCTTTCTTCTTCATGCTCAAAGGTTAGCACTAATAATAACAGGATATATTTTCTTTTCATCAAGATAAGCATATTTAAGATTATCATGCAACGGTTTAAGCTCAAACACGGGATCACCCTTGGGTGGAGGAGGATCCCCAGATTTCAACAGCAAATTGTGTTTGAGAATAGGTTCTTGTTTAAAGAATACTTCATCTATTTCCCTTCTTTCATTCATAAACATATCATTTTCATGGTCTAGCAAATAGTGTTCCAAAGGATCACTACGAGGTAATGCGACAATAGAAGCAAGACCAATAATTTCATCCTTACTAGGCAATTTCCTCTTCACGATGTTGTTTACTAAATTTAGAGAAATTAAACTCATGAACCATATCATCCAAGCCAATAGTAACAACATTCTTTTCGCAATCTATCTTAGCATTAATCGTATTCAGAAGGGTCTACCAAATATAATGGGACAAAAGCTATCTTGTGGAGAACCAAGAACAAGAAAATCAAGCGGGATATTTGGTTTTCCCACACAAGACTTCAACATCTCTAACAATTCCCATGGTGAAATAGTATCTCTATTGGCAAGCTTAATTGTGACATCAATATCTTCTATCTCGGTGCAATTTCATGCTTAATTTCTTCATACTAGGTAATAGGTATAACACTAGCACTAGCACCCATATCACATAAGCCATGATAACAATGATCTCCTATTTTAACAGAAATAATGTACACGCCTACCACAGGTCTATGTTTATCTCTATCATAGGGTTTAGCAATTCTAGCAGTTTCACCGGAGAATTGAATGACATGCCCATCAATATTATCGGACAAGAGATCTTTAACAATAGCAATATTAGGTTCTACTTTGACTTGCTCGGGAGGTGTATAAGTTCTAATATTGCTTTTATGAACAACAGTTGAAGCTTTAGCATGATCCTTTACTCTAACGAGGAAAGGTGGTTTCTCAACATAAGAGGTAGGAACAATAGGATCATTATAAGTGATGTCTTTCTGCAACTTTAATAGGTGCAGCTACTTTTACTTCTATGGGAGGATGATATTTAAACCACTTCTCCTTAGGGAGATCAACATAAGTAGCAAAAGATTCACGTAAAGAAGCTACTATCTCGAGAGTCAAGTCCATATTTAGTGCTAAACTTACGGAAAATATCGGTATCCATAAAAGATTTAACACAATCAAACTTAGGTGTCATACCTGACTCCTTACCTTCGTCGAGGTCCCAATCTTCGAGTTATGCGTTTAATTCTATCCAATAAATTCCATCTAAATTCAATAGGCTTCATCATAAAAGAGCAAGCACAAGAAGTATCGAGCATGGTTTGATTATTATGAGAAAGCCAAGCATAAAAACTTTGCATAATCACTTCTCTTGTGAGCTCATGATTGGGGCATGAATATAACATTGATTTAAGCCTCCCCAAGCTTGGCGATGCTTTCTCCTTCATGAGGCCAAAATTATATATATAATTGCGATCACGATGAACAAGATGCATAGAGTAATACTTTTGATGAAATTCCAATTTCACTCTTTTATAGTTCCATGATCTCGTATCATCACATAGCCTATACCATGTCCATGCGTCTCCCTCCAAAGAAAAAGGAAAATCCTTCTTCTTAACAACATCATCGGGTATACCTGCAAGCTTAAATAGTCCACAAATATCATCCACATAGCGTAGATGCTCGTCAGGATGCTTTGTTCCATCTCCTGCAAAAGTGTTAGCTAGCAGTTTTTCCATCATACCGAAGGAAATTCAAAAGGAGTTTCATTTTCAATAGGTTCAGTAGGTTGAGGAGCTACTCTTTGCTCTCTTGGGCGGGGTGAAGATACCGAACAAGCCCCTTAGAAAATTACTTTCCATAGTAACAAGTGATGAGAAAATTTCAGCACACTATATAAATTTTTCCTTACCAACTTCCACCTACCAAAGGCGCTTCACTCCCCAAGACATCTGGCACTTAAAAGAGTCTTGATGACCGACAAGTATAGGGGATCTATCGTAGTCCTTCCGATAAGTAAGAGTGTCGAACCCAACGAGGAGCAGAAGGAAATGATAAGCGGTTTTCAGCAAGGTATTCTGTGCAAGTACTGAAATAAGTGGTAACAGATATTTTTGTGATAAGGTAAATTGTAACGAGCAACAAGTAACAAAAGTAAATAAGGTGCAGCAAGGTGGACCAATCCTTTTTGTGGCAAAGGACAAGCCGGAACAAACTCTTATAATAGGAAAAGCGCTCCCGAGGACACATGGGAATATCGTCAAGCTAATTTTCATCACGCTCATATGATTCGCGTTCGGTACTATGATAATTTGATATGTGGGTGGACCGGTGCTTGGGTGCTGTTCTTACTTGAACAAGCATCCCACTTATGATTAACCTCTATTGCAAGCATCCGCAACTACAACAAAAGTATTAAGGTAAACCTAACCATAGCATGAAACAAGTGGATCCAAATCAGCCCCTTACGAAGCAACACATAAACTAGGGTTTAAGCTTCTGTCACTCTAACAACCCATCATCTACTTATTACTTCCCAATGCCTTCCTCTAGGCCCAAATAATGGTGAAGTGTTATGTAGTCGACGTTCACATAACACCACTAGAGGTTAGACAACATACATCTCATCAAAATATCGAACGAATACCAAATTCACATGACTACTAATAGCAAGACTTCTCCCTTGTCCTCGGAACAAACGTAACTACTCACAAAGCATATTCATGTTCATAATCAGAGGAGTAATAATATGCATAAGGGATCTGAACATATGATCTTCCACCAAGTAAACCAACTAGCATCAACTACAAGGAGTAATCAACACTACTAGCAACCTACTAGCACCAATCCCGGACATAGAGACAAGAATTGGATACAAGAGATGAACTAGGGTTTGGAGATGAGATGGTCTTTGGTGAAGATGTTGATGGAGATTGCCCTCTCCGATGAGAGGAGCGTTGGTGATGATGATGACGATGATTTCCCCCTCCGAGGGAAGTGTCCCCATTAGAACAGCTCTGCCGGAGCCCTAGATTGGTTCATGAGGTTCCGCCTCGTGGCGTGAGTCTCGTCGAAAGGTTGCTTATGGTTTTTTCTCATCGAAAGACTTCATATAGGAGAAGATGGGCGTCGGAGAGCCACCGTGGGGGCCACGAGGTAGGGAGGCGCGCCTGGGGGAGGCGCCCCCACCCTCGTGAGCAGGGTGTGGGCCCCCTGGCCTTCATCTTTGGCGACGATTTTTCTTTATTTGTTTTAAGGTATTCCGTGGAGTTTCAGGACTTTTGGAGTTGCGCAGAATAGGCCTTCAATATTTGCTCCTTTTCCAAATTTCTGTATTCCAAATTACGGCATTTTCCCTCTTCATGTAAACCTTGTAAAATAAGAGAGAATAGCCATAAGTATTGTGACATAACGTGAAATAACAGCCCATAATGCGATAAATATCGATATAAAAGCATGATGCAAAATGGACGTATCACCCGCCGACGGGCGCCGTCTGGGCGACGCGGGCAGCGAGAGCAGCCCGACGCTCGGCGCGAGCCCGGCGAGCGTGAGCCATGGACACGACGGAAGATCGAACGCGAACAGCGGAAGAAAGATTCTGGCACACCCCTACCTGGCGCGTCAAATGTCGGATGTTGGGTTCCGGCAGACCCTTAAGGTTCGAACACTAGGGTACGCACGAAGATCTCTCCCCTACCGATCTACGTCCGATCGCCTCGTGAGATCTAAGCTGTGAACGATGAACAACACAAGGGACACGAGATTTATACTGGTTCGGGCCCTTTGTTGTGGTGTAATACCCTACTCAAAGGTGTGGTGTGGTGGATTGCCTCAGGGGCTGATGATGAACAGTACAAGGGGAGAACAGCCTCGCGAGAGGTGTTCTTGGGCTGGTGCGATGAACTGCTTGGGTGAGTTTGATCGCCTCTCTCTCTCTCTCTCTCTCTCTGGCTAGGCTTCCAAAGTCTCCCCCCCCATCTACCGTGGTGGCTAGTCCTATTTATAGAGGCCCTGGGCCTCTTCCCAAATATTGAGCGGGAAGGGCGCCAACAACGGCCATTTCGAAGGGGAACATCTAGTACAGGTTATCCTGACTAAAGTTGGTCTTCGGCTACCAAAAGCACTGGTGATGATGCCATCTTGGGCTCCACGGTGACCTCCATCCTGCCGCTCCGCTGGTCTTGGTCTCGTTGCACCGAAATGGCAACCTTTGCCTGATGCCTCGGTACTCCACGTCTGTGCTTGCCCCCTTTGCACCAAAGAGGAAACAAGGACACTGTGAGCCGGGCGCCGCTGGCCTCGATTGTCATGGCTTGCGTCACGAGCACCTCGTGAGGTACCCTGCCTTGATTTCTCTGCCTCCTCGCGAGCCTGCCTAAGCGAGGCCGTCCCTGAGGAAGCCTTGCGCCGTCCGCCCATGAGGTTTGGCCCCCTCGCGAGGTCTTGAGTCTTGTGTTGATGAAGATGGGCCGTACTGGGCCACCACTTGAGCCACGCTGCAGGCCGCAGGTAGGCAAGTCTGGGGACCCCCGTTCCCAGAACACCGACAAGCTTCTCGGTCGAGTTCCCCTCCTTAGCTCGGAAGAACTGCGCGGCATCGGCAACACTCTTTGGAAGATCCGCAAACGCGTCTGGAGAACTCCACACTCGTGTGAGCAAAGCGTACCTCTGACCTCCAAAGGTACTTTGTAAGAGAAAGGCCTTACTAGACGCTATCTGCCTCGCCTGGTGGATCTCTTCACGAGCACTCCGGGACCCGATCCGTGCCTCTTTGGTAGCATGGAGAGCCTTGGCGAGCTCGGACGACTGATCTGAAGTCTTCTGCTCTAAAGTTTCGCATTTGCTGATGGCATCCTTCAGCTTGTACTCGACTTCGGCCACCCAAGCTTCATGTTGGCGGCGGGCAGCTTGTTTGGTCTTCAGTTCAGTAGCCGCTTTGTCAGCGGCTGCCTTATTCGCCTCCACCTCTTTCTTGTCCTGGGCGAGGGCGCCTTTGAGGGTCTCGGCCTCGGCTGCGCTAGCTGTGATCATAATTAAAGCATTCCATGAGTTAAACCTCTAAACATACATATTTGTGACATAAAAATAAACTTCCTTTTAAAACATTATACGCATACCTTGCGTCTCGTCGAACCGCTTATTAATGCGGTCGATTTCCTCATCGGCCACCAAGCTTCCGATTGAGTTCTAAACTTCCATGCTTGGGCGGTTGCCGCCAACAGGGAAGCCTATTATGATAACAGCACAGTATGTTACTCTCCCAAATTCTATGTGGATCCTCTGACCGGTTTCTGTTAAACCGGACAGAGCCTCAGGGGCTACTATCTGTACATAGGTATATTCCTTTATATAAAAAGTTTTTAGAGCATTACGTCGCATACCTCAAAGCCTGTCAGTAGGCTGGTGAAGGCTTCATGTAGTCCGCTCTTAGCAGACTGAACCTTTTCCACCACCGCACCCATCAGGGTGCGGTGCTCCGCCATGATGGAAGCGCGTTGCAGTGCTTCCTCGAGGGCGTTGGGCGCCTCCGAATTAGTGGAGGCCACTATTGGAGCTGATGTTCCTCCCCCCTCTTTCGGAGGGGGCTGCTTATCCGATCCCGGAGCCGCGTTGGTCTCCGGAATGGTGTTCGGCTAGGCCCCGGATTGTTGGGGTTCCCCGCCGTCGGTTGTCATAGCGGTCGCCTCCCCTAGCTCTTCGGCGACCGAGGTATTAACCTCGGGCGCCTTCTTGACAGCCTCACTCGCCCCCCTCGGTTAGGGGAGGTCCTTCGGGACAACACCTCGGTGTCCTCCATGGTGATAGGCGAGGAGGCTCGCGACGGCGTCTCAGTCTCTGCCATTTCGGGTGGCAGAGAGTTCCCCTCTGATAATGGAGTTTGCGGGAGCTCGCTGGGAGGGCTGAAAGGAAAATGACAAAATAACTTATACAAGGAAAGCAGGAAGACTAAAGATAAACAAGTAAGTTTCTAAATACTTATGATTCGGCCAGGGGCTTCACCCTGGGAGGTCTCTTGGGGACTAATTCAGAATCTGAGTCCGAACTGTCTGGGAGGGTCACTTTCCCTCTTTTGGGCGCCTCCCCCTTCGGTTCTTCGGAGGCCGCCCTCTTCTTCTTCCTCCCCTTATGAGGGGAGTCGCTTTCCACCTCCTCCTCCTCTTCTTCTTCCTCATCCCCCTCGTGGGAGGAGAGGGATTCGGTCTCTCTGGACACTGCGCCCGAAGGACCTTTGTGGTGGGGGCTGCCTTTGGCCTCCTTGCCCTTCTTCTTCTTGGCCTTCTTCTCCGGCACCTGATATGGCGCCGGGACCAGCATCTCCATTAGTTGGATGTGGCCGGGTTCTCCGGTAGCGGCGCCAGACAGTTGATCCGCTCCGCTTTTGCCGTCCAGCCCTGTATGGAAGGCAAATAATATAATCTTCATTATATCTGCAGTATTGACCGAATAAGTCTTTGGAAAAGAATATGATTACTGCTGAGGCCGGATTCTCGTTGTAGAGTTCAATGTCCTCGGTCTTCATCGGACAACTTTTCTGGGCCTTGAAGAGCTGCTTCCATATATCTTCATGCATGGTGCTGAAGAAGCACTTCAAGGTCCGTGGTTCCTCCGGATTGAACTCCCACATGGGGGAGGCCCGGAGTTGGCAGGGAAGTATACGGCGGAAGAGCATCACTTGAATCACGTTTGTGAGACCAGTGTTCGTACCCAACACGTTGGAGATGTGCTTCTGTATCATCTTCACCTCCGTTTGGGACCCCCAATCGAGGCCCTTGCCATTCCATGATGTGAGTCTTGTGGGGGGGTCCGGATCTGAAATCGGGCGTGACTGCCCACTTGGCGTCGCGGGGTTTAGTGATGTAGAACCACTCCTGCTGCCACACCTTGACAGTCTGAATGAATGCCCCTTTGGGCAAGACGGTGTTGGGAAGCTTGCTCACCATAGCCCCGCCGCAGTCCACGTGTTGTCCATCGACCACCTTCGGCTTCAGATTGAAGACCTTGAGCCACAGGCTGAAGTGTGGGGCGATGCGGAGGAGAGCCTCACACACGACGATAAACGCCAATATGTGGAGGAAGGAATTTGGGGCTAGATCATGGAAATCTAGCCCGTAGTAGAACATGAGGCCCCGGGCGAAGGGGTGGAGGGGAAACCCTAGCCCTCGGAGGAAATGGGGGATGAACACAACCCTCTCACCAGGCTCTGGAGTAGGAATGACCTGATCTATGTCAGGGAGCCTGTGCACGATATCCGCGGACAGATAGCCCGCGCTCCGGAGATCCTTGATGTCCTTCTCGGTGACGGAGGAGGCCTCCCACTTGCCCTTGGAACCGGACCCGACCATTGCTGGGAAGGGTGGCGGCGGTGGGAAAGATCGAAGTTTTGGGGCGCTTGAGCTTGGAGGTTGGAAGGCAGGAGCTAGAAGAAGGCGTGGGGAAAAAGGAGGGATCTTTATCCTCCTATAGACGGTGAAAATACCAAACGTCCCCCTCTCAAGCCATAAAACTTTCCTGCTCCCAATGAGATCGTGCGCAGGGCACGGTTGGGTTACCCAAACCACATTGATGAGAATTCCACAATGGGCGGGCACGATATCTGTTTTGACAAGACGTGCCAATGGAGGCTAAGCCTCGAAACGTGAAACGGGAGGCGTGAAAATGGTTCAAAATATTAAAGAGTCAAGTGTGACGCTTCCCTGAAAAACTTGCCAGTAAAAGGCACTGTTCTTGTTTTTGACATCTTGCCTTCGTGGCTAAGGGTTGTATTGATTGTGCAGAGCCGGACATAGTTCCTTTATACGGGAAGTTAACTTGAAATATTTAGGAGAAGGAACCCGCCTTGCAATGCCGAAGATAATCCGCGTGTCAAACACATCGTCATCGAAGACTAGCTCAGGGGCTACTGAGGGAGTCCTGGATTAGGGGGTCCTCGAGTGTCCGGACTATTTTATATGGGCCGGACTAATGGGCCGTGAAGATAAAGCGGAAGACTATCCCCCGTATCCGGGCAGGACTCCTATGTGCGTGGACGGCAAGTTTGGTGTCCGGATATGTTATTTCCTTCCTCTGCAAACCGACTCTGTACAACCCTAGGCCCCTCTTGTGTGTATATAAACCGAAGGGTTTTAGTCCGTGGAGGCTATCAGAATAATCATAGGCTAGACAGCTAGGGTTTAGCCATTATGATCTTGAGGTAGATCAACTCTTGTAACCCCTATACTCATTGAATACAATCAAGCAGGACGTAGGGTTTTACCTCCTTTAAGAGGGCCCGAACCTGGGTAAACGTCGTGTCCCCCTCGTCCCTTTTTACCATTGATCATCAGACACATAGTTCGGGACCCCCTACCTGAGATCTGCCGGCTTTGACACCGACACTACCGCCGTACTAAGCAAAATAAGATGCATAAAAGATAAACATCACATGCAATCAAAATATGTGACATGATATGGACATCATCATCTTGTGCTTTTAATCTCCATCTCCAAAGCATCATCATGATCTCCATCGTCACCGGCTCGACACCTTGATCTCCATCTTGCGTCGTGGTCGTCTCGCCAACTATTGCTTCTACAACTATCACTAATGCATAGTGACAAAGTAAAGGAATTACATGGCGTTTGCATTTCATACAATAAAGAGACAACCATAAGGCTCCTTCCGGTTGCCGATAACTTACAAAACATGATCATCTCATACAATAACGTATATCACATCACGTCTTGACCATATCACATCACAACATACCCTGCAAAAACAAGTTAGACGTCCTCTACTTTGTAGTTGCAAGTTTTACGTGGCTGCTACGGCCTTCTAGCAAGAACCATTCTTACCAACGCATAAAACCACAACGGTGTTTCGTCAAGTTTGCTGTTTTAACCTTCTTCAAGGACCGTCCGCAGTCAAATTCGATTCAACTAAAGTAGGAGAAACAGACACCCGCCATCCACCTTTATGCAAAACTAGTTGCATGTCTATTGGTGGAACCAGTCTCATGTGCGTGGACATGTAAGGTTGGTCCGGGCCGCTTCATCCCACAATACCGCTTGAATCAAAATAAGGCGTTGGTGGTAAGCATTTTGACCATCACCACCCACAACTCTTTGTGTTCTACTCGTGCATATCATCTACACATAGACCTGGCTCATGATGCCACTGTTGGGAATCGTTGCATGAAAAACAAAACAAATTCTACGCACACGCAATGATCTATCCATGGACATGCATAGCAATGAGGGACAAAGTGTGTCTACGTACCCTCATAGACCGTAAGCAGAAGCGTTTCTCAACGCGGTTGATGTAGTCGAACTTCTTCGCCCTTCAACCGATCAAGTACCGAATGCACGACACCTCCGTGTTCTGCACACATTCAGCTCGGTGACGTCCTCTGCCTTCTTGATCCAGCAAGACGGTGAGGTAGTAGATGAGTTCTAGAAGCACCACGGCGTGGTGACGGTGATGGTGATGTGATCTCCGCAGGGCTTCGCCTAAGCACTACGAAAATATGACAGAGGGAGCAAACGGTGGACGGGGGTGCCGCACACAGCTAAGACAATGTCTTTTTTCTCGTGTGGCGCCCCTACCCATGTATATATAGGTGGGAGGAGGAAGCATCCCCTAGGGCGCCCCAAGAGACCTGGCGGCAGCCCTAGGGCTGTTGCCTTGCCCTGCGGCCCCCTTTCCGTGTAAGAAGAAGGGGGACGGAAAGAGGGGGGGGGGGAAGGGAAGGAAGGGGGAGTCCTACTCCACACTTCCCTCTCCCTCCCCTCTTTCCTTCTCCCCCTCATAGGGCCGGACACTATAGGGGCGCACAAGCCCCTTGTGGGCTGGTGTGTTCCCTCTCTTGGCCCATAAGGCCCATATCTTTGCCGAGGTTGCCCGAAACTCCTTTCCGGTTACCCGATAAGTACCCGGTACCCTCTGAAACACTTCCGTGTGTCCGAATACCATCGTCCTATATATAAATCTTTACCTCTCGACCATTTGGAGACTCCTTGTCATGTCCGTGATCTCATCCAGGACTCCGGACAACATTCGGTCACCAAATCACATAACTCATATAATACAATATCGTCAACGAACGTTAAGCGTGCGGACTCTACGGGTTTGAGAACTATGTAGACATGAACGAGACACCTCTCCGGTCAATAACCAATAGCGGAACCTGGATGCCCATATTGGCTCCTACATATTCTACGAAGAACTTTATTGGTCGAACCGTTATGACAACACACGTAGTTCCCTTTGTCCATCGGTATGTTACTTGCCCGAGATTCGATCGTCGGTATCTTCATACCTAGTTCAATCTCGTTACCGACATGTATCTTTACTCATTCCGTAATACATCACCTCGTGACTAACTTCTTAGTCGTTTGCTTGCAAGCTTATGATGTGTATTACCGAGAGGGCCCAGAGATACCTCTCAGATACTCGGAGTGACAAATCATAATCTCGATCTATGCCAACCCAACAAACACCTTCGGAGATACCTTTAGAGCATCTTTATGATCACTTGATTCGTTGTGACGTTTGATAGCACAAAGGCATTCTTCCTGGTATCCGGAGTTGCATAATCTCATAGTCGAAGGAATATGTATTTGACATGAAGAAAGCAATAGCAATAAACTGAACGATCAATATGCTAAACTAACGGATGGTCTTGTCCATCACATCATTCTCCTAATGATGTGATCCCAATATCAAATGATAACACATGTCTATGGTTAGGAACATAACCATCTTTGATCGACGAGCTAATCTAGTAGAGGTTTTACTAGGGACACGGTATTTGCTTATGTATTCACACATGTATTTAGGTTTCCGATCAATACAATTCTAGCATGAATAATAAACCTTTATCATAAATAAGGAAATATAATATAACAACTTTATTATTGCCTCTAGGACATATTTACTTCAATTTTTGCTACGACCAAACGATGGCGAGCATTGTTTTTGCTGGAACCAATGTTTTTGTTCTGAAATGATACATTAGTTTTGTTGGAACCATGCATTTTTTTTGTGCTTTTTGTTTGACCAGCGCCATTGTTTTTATGGAATCATGTTTCGTTTTGCTGGAAACATGCCATTCTTTTGCTGGAACCACACCTTGATTTTCTTGCAACGGCGATTAGGGATCGTTATGTTGCCGCCCGGCGTCATTGACAACGTCGCAGGAGAAAGCTTGTCTTGGTGGTGGTAAGCCGGGAGGAGGAGGCGCCGTCGGCGCGGTGGGCGATCGACATAGCTACCCTTAGAATAACTTTTCTTTCCCTCTCGCAAAGGCGACTAGGAAAGCCTTCATCCTCGATCTTCCCGGCGAAAGCACGTGAATTCGCCTCCCCTCCGCCTGCCGCTCCGGTGGCCGGTGGCGGAAAGGGGACTTCTGGTGCCTTGTCTCCTACTAGTAGATAGGTAGGGTTTTACTTCTCACAGGCGTGGCGTTTGGACGGATGGCGGCGATTATTCTTGAGTCGATCTTTGTGCTCTGATCCTCCTCAAGTTCGTTCGTTGGGGCCGAATTAGGCGGTGCTTTCGGCATAGATTCTTACCCGGCTCCTAGGAGGCGGCGAGGTTAGGGATTTCTCGTCGTGCGTGTGAAAGCAGCGATATTTGGTGTCAAATTCTTCAGATTGATTCAAGGGTTTAATGGTGACGACTGCGGCTCCGGGACGTTGGTCCTTAGGGGCACGTGCACGAAGACTTTCCGGTACATCGACGACAAGGTCGAGCCGGCTTTGTATGGGAGGCGGCGTTAAGCGGGCGTCGGCAGCTTTCCGATGCGGCGGCAATGGTTGTTCGATGGTCCATGAACCTTGATGTAATTTTTATTATATTTGATGTGTTTTATAGTTTCGGTGAATCTTTATAATAGATCTGATTTTTTTTCGAAAAAAGAGAGCAAAGGTACCCTTTTGGAAAAGGATGCGGGCGTTGACTCAGTGGAGGACTCGAGGTCTATCGTGCAGCTGCTACAAAACTGAATCAAGGGCTGCTAGGCGACTGGCCAAAAATTGGGCCGGTCGGCCGGCGCCTAAATCGCCCTATTCAAATACACATTCCTCTGAGTTACCCCACTGTAATTTATTTGGCCTCCAAATCAATGTCGAATCGAGTGAACTAATAATCTCCAGCCAAGTTCTATCGTCCGCGAACTGCTGCTCACCTTGCTCAAACGCAGCCAATCTACCTTTTGCTGAAATCGACTGCGCACATGCCGTTCACATCACGGAAGCGAACAAAATGACAAGTGAACGCCTGCCAATTTCGTTAAGACCCACACATTCCTGGACCTGGGCCACCCGGGCCACCATTTTGTGAACCTCTGCCGGGAAACAAACAAGATAGAAAGACCGAGCAAAGAGGTAGAGTCCACAGACAATCAATCGCCCTTGGACAACCCGATCTGCATCACGCTATCTGGCTGCTCGTGTCCTCCTCGATTCACCCATGAAAGTGAGATGGTGAAATGTGTTGCGCCTACTCGTTGGTCACGACCGTTGGGCATGCATGTTTCTCGAAATGGGGAGGTAAAAAAAACATAGTATGTGATTGACAATGCACCATTTTTTTAGAGAAATCAGTGTTAATTGCTCGGTTAGTCTGGGGTTTCACAGGCATGCCTGTACGTATTTATGCCGGTATCCATCCATTGCAGTGTTGTCTACATCCTTGTTGATCGTGTCCTTGGGTCCTTGCAATCCTTGGACGGCAACCTGTCATTCATCATCCCCTGCACACTCATATATGATATATGCCTAACCTTTTTTGCGAATACGCACGATGCGTATCATTCCATTGTAGAAGGTAGAGAAATTACATGGGGCCGACCCTAGTATAACGTACGCTAGAAGGCACATACGAGGACGCTTTCGGGCATATATGCCTTCATAATGGCTTCCCGAGCTCTCCGCAAGCGCTCAACAGGAAACACCGGCTGCCCTGCCCACTTGGCCAAGCTAAGCTAGCTCATGCTCTTCTCATTTCCCTCTCTCTGTTTCTTCTGCCACGCTCGCGACTCACTTGCTGAGCGACCGGCCGCGGCTGGTAAATACCAGTGCCATCCTATGTGGTTCCTAGGAGGCCATTTCTCGCTGGCGCTCGCCGTGTGGCATACTCTCCTGGTCCTGGGCCTTGGGAGCGGCAGCTCGGCGCTCAGGTGCTACTCGCGCATCTTCAGCTTCGGCGACTCCCTCACCGACACCGGCAACTACGTGCGCCTGACGGCGAAGAACCCAAGCCCGTACGGAACGCCGCCGTACGGGATGACGTTCTTTGGCCGTCCGACCGGCCGGGCGAGCGACGGCCGTCTTGTCATCGACTTCATCGGTGAGCAAACTGCTTGCGTCTGCATTTCCTTAATTTCTTTCGGCGTTTGCTTACGAGCTTCTCAGTGCGTGTTTTTTTTCTTTTTCGAAAAGGGGGCTCCCCGGCCTCTGCATCAAGGGTGATGCATACGGCCATCTTATTAACTAGAAATCAAATTGTGCCAACAAAGTTTCAGAGTCTCAAACTTAAAAAAAAAGGCAGCTCACACTGAGCGTAAAAGGCTAGACACACAAACTAGCCATAAAACGAAGCCACAACCGGCTGGCTAAACAAGGGTAGGTAAACTAATTGCCTATCCTATTACATGACCGCCATCCAAACCGGTTGTAGATATCATTCTACCATCTCCCGACGGATAGGCCCAGTAACCAAATGCTCCCTGGCCTCCATCGGAGTGAGTAGCGACCACTTAACGGATCACCGCCGTAGCTCGGAAAATAACCTGCAAAAAATGAATCCATGATGTTACTGTTAAAAACCAAATCATTCTTTGCAAAGCCGGATGGTCCACAAAGCAAAGCGCAGACTCCAACCAGAATATGTTTTGCTAAGGTAGATTCAATCCCATTTAGCCAAGTCCCAAATAAAGCATTAACAAAGATTCGGTGGAGTAATGTTGAAAGTAATGTGGACCGTCCGCCAAAGGACCTTGGCCAACAGGCGATCACAAAAGAGATGCTTAATCGTCTCATCCCGATCACAGAAACTACACCTAGTAGGTCCTGTCCAATTACGCTTTAATAAGTTGTCCTTTGTTAGAATAACTTGTTTATGGACAAACCACATAAACACTTTTATTTTCAAAGGAACTTTGACATCCCAGACATTCTTGGAAGTTGGAATGGAGCTCGAATTAATGACATCAATATACATGGATTTAACTGTAAATACTCGAGACCTAGTCAACTTCCAACGTAATTCATCGTGTTGGTCGAGAGTTGAACCTCCATCAATCTCCTAACTAAATGGAGCCAAACTTCCCAACGATTGCTAGCTAGCGACCGTCTAAACCTGAATATTAAGGGGATAGATTGAAATACCGTTGCCACGAACACCTCACGTCGTTGAGCAATACGATATAAAGACGGATATTGAATGGCCAAGGGTGAATCGCCAAGCCAAGTATCCTCCCGTAAAGCGTAGTAGCACCGTCTCCAATAACAACTCTAGTCCTATTGAGCAGTAATTGTTTGACTTTCATGAGTCCTTTCCGTAAAGGCGAGTCGATCGACCCTAAGCATTACAGGACGAGTTCTAGTCTGGAGGTACTTGCTGCGAAGGATCTGCGCCCACATGGCTTCAAATTCCGAGCGAGATTCCACAACCACTTACTAAGAAGGCATCTGTTCTTAACTTCAAGATTCTCAATACCAAGCCCTCCTTGGTCTTTGGGTCGACAGATAATATCCCATTTAGCAAGTCGGTATTTTCTTTTAAGCTCATCACCCTACCAAAAAAAGCGTGACCGATAGAAGTCGATGCTTCCTAACACCAACCGGTACCTCAAAAGAACGATAAGAGGAACATAGGCATACTCGTGAGCACCGAATTTATCAAGATTAATCGGCCTCCGTATGACATGAGCTTACCCTTCCGAACTCAGTTTCTTCTCAAATCGGTCCTCGATACACTTCCACTCTACATTTGTCGACCCTACGATGGTGTATGGGAATACCAAGGTATGAGAAGAGCAAACTCTCCAACTCACACCCAAACAATTGCCTATAAGACTCCTGTTCGTCTTTGGCTCTACCAAAGCGAACAACTTCGCTCTTATGAAAGTTAATCTTTAACCCGACAATTGTTCAAAGAGGCATAACAACAGCTTCATATTTCTCGCCTTGGCCAAGTCGTGCTCCATAAAGATGATTGTATCATCAACGTATTGAAGGATGGATACACCTCCATCAACAAGATGAGGTACCAAACCACCCACTTGACCATTCTCCTTAGCCCTTCCTATCAAAATTGCTAACATATCCACCACAATGTTAAACGGGATAGGGACATCGGATCTCCTTGCACGAGGCCTTTATGAGTCCTGGAAATAATGACCTATATCGTCATTCACTTTAATTCCCACACTTCCCTTTTTGCGTAAATGATTCGACTTGCCGGCGCCATGCCTCATCGAAACCTTTCATCGCATAAGCTGTTGGAGGAATGGCCACTTGACCTTATCATCGCCTTTTGAAATCCACCTTAAAATTACCCCATCTAATTTTTGGAGTGAATTTCATGGGCGTTTCATGAAGGACCACCACCCCTTCAAGGATGTTTACGTCGGCATGAAAGCGGTTTGGGATTGTTGCACCACGAGAATCTGCAATCTGTGAGAGCCTATTAGTCCCGACCTTGGTGAAAATTTTGAAACTAACATTGAGGAGACAAATCGGCTGAAGCTGCTCGATTCTCACGACCTCCGCTTTTCTTAGGAAGCAATGTGATAGTTTCAAAATTCAAGTGAAATAATTGAAGCTGTCCGGAGAAAAGATCACGAAACATAGGTAACAAATCCCCATTAATAATGTGCGGCACATTTTATAGAACTTCGGTAGGGAACCCATCCTGACCGAGAGCCTTAATGTTTTCATTTGTGCAATAGCATCAAACACCTCCTTCTCACGAGCAGGCGAGTAGGATATCATTATCGGCGGCGGACAATTGAGGTACATCCTCGATCTGGACTCATCAAGGGTTACACAATTAACCTCCGGAGGTCCAAAAGCTGCCTATAATACTGTAATATATGTTTTGAGATTATCCTGCCCAACAAAAGTACCCTCCTCTTGCTCAAGCTGGAAGATCGCTTTTTCCTATGCTTTCCATTAGCAATCAGGTGAAAGAATTGTGTATTGGCGTCCTTGGACCACTTTGCGAACCTTAGCTCGCATAGCCCACTTTAACTCTTCTTCACGGGCTCTTTCAACCTCTTCTCCGCCTCGGTTTTAACACAGAGCTCAAGAGGCGTGAGAATCGCGGATTCAGCTTTTATGTCCAGGGCCTGTATAAGAGAAAGGAGCCTATCCTTCTCAATCTTATACACTCCACTAAGGTTCTTAGCCCATCCCTTAGAAGCTTCTCAAGTGCCTAATTTTATTACTCGCCTTTCGGCCGACAATTTGTCCTACCTCCTACACCCTTATCCCATTCCCACAGCAATGAGGTCCAAGAACCCCTCACGTTCAAACCAGGCCATCTCGAATGAGAAGGTGTTTTGTTTCCCACATGGTTCGGCTCCCCGAGTCCACGAGCAGTGGTGTGTGATCGGATATTCCCGCGATAGAGCTTGGACCGTAATAAGAGGGAACTTCTGTTCCGATCCACACTCGCGAGAACTTCGATCCGACTTTTTCATATGTCGGGGTAGGCAAGGCATTAGCCTGTAAATTTTCTCTGAAAGCTCTATCTCCCTCGGATCCAAGCTCTCAATAATGGTATTGAACATAAGCGACCATCTGCCGTCAAAGTTATCATTATTCTTCTCCTCTCTCCTCCGAATGATATTAAAATCACCGCCGACCAACATCGGAAGCTGCTCGGACCCTGGCAAACTCGAACAAGGTCCGCCAGAAATTCTGGTTTAAGTTCCGCCATGCGGCACCATAAACCGCCACCAAGGCCCAGTTGAAACCATCAACCTTAGACCTAACCCGAAACTTAACATGAAGTCGCCCATCACTACACTCAGGACCTCAAGGGAATCGCATCTCACTCCCAAAGCAAGATACCTCCAGGCCGTCCTTATGCGGAGGTAGGCAATGCCGGTCGAAATCAACACCACCACTTAAGAGAGGAAAGAAAGCGAGGAGCAAAATTATCTCTACCAGTTTCAGATAGAGCGATAAAATCTAACCGATGCTCGAGCGCCTCGGCCGAGAAATCTTCTTTTAGCCAAGTCCTTCGGACCTCTGCTATTCCAAAAGATTCCTTTCATAGGTCATCATGAAATTTGTTTGCAGTCTGAATCCTAGCACTCCTCCACATGCGGATAAAGATACACCTTCCGCTTCCACTTACGTTTGGGTTTATCATTGTCCACCATCCGGTCCTCATAACCAGTCTCCGTGGTTGATTCACTACAACTTCAACACTAACCTCCTCCTCGTCGGACTCATTAGTGGAAGGTGCAAGGTCCGCACACAAATTGTCAAGCACTCTCACCCCCAACGCATCAATCTCAGCATCGTTCATAGGTCTCACTTTCTTTGCTGGAAGGTTACGAATGGTTTCTAAGCGGCGTTCCGCTTCCAGATCAAGGAGATCATTAACCGAGTTGGAAATTTCAGAATTGGTATTCCCTAGCGAAACCCCTACTTGATTTGCATTATGTATAATCTCCTCCGTAGAAAAATGCAAAGTAGAATTGGATAAGTTGACTGACATACCGGTAGTGACCTCAATATCAGGAAGCTTGGCCGCCCTCATAGCGCACCTCTGCTGCATGTCATCAACCTCCGGGTAGTCACAGGCGAACTCAGCCGCCTCCCCTCGGAGACCGGGTCGGGGATCCCTTGAAAGCAATAACCTCCTCCCGAGTAACTCCACTCGTGGGAGGCAGCAATGGAGGCTCCCACGGCGCCTGGCAATGGGTAGGGTGAATTAGGTGCCAGGGCTGCCCGAGCACCCTCCGCCCCCAACCCTCAAGCTGAGGGTGTCACCATCCGGCCGTGGCGAGGTATAAACCGAGGCGACCTGCCCCAAACTGCCACCAAAAGCACCACAGCGAAGACACAACGATCGGCGCCCGAAGAAGAAGAAGGGTCTGAGGCCACTGCCCAGACGGCCTCCCTCACGGGCCGATTCAGCTGAAGCGGCGTCGGCCGACGGGCCACCTGCCACGACAAGCGCCGGCAGACAGAGTGGCTGCGACAATCGGCCGTAGAAGGGAAGGGTCAAGGCCTCCACTGCCCCAGACGGTCTCCCTCTCGGCCGACCGAGGCGGCAACAAGGCGACTCAACCACCAAGCGTCCTTGCGAGACCGCGAAATCCCGAGGCAAAACATCCGGCCGGAGCGAAGCGGCGCTCAAAAGCATCCTCGGCCTCCACCCGATCACTCCAAAGTTTGGGCGGAGCGAGCGAGCTCAAAAGATCCAAACCTCAACGTCTTTGTTAGGGTACCGACGGAGATGGGGCCGGCTCTACCCCGATCGATGCAGGGCACACAGCAACGGTCCAGAGCCCATTGGGTCTCTCACGATTATCCTCATCCGTCGGATCCTTCCTAGCCCCCGCATTATCATCTCCCTCGTTAATATCCATATCAGTGCTAACATCCACCTCGGCAAACAACTCAGCGTCCTCAAACTCAATCTCAAGAGGAAGACCTCTCCTCTCTGAGGTCCAGATTTACCACATCCGGACGAACTCAATGTCAAGAACACTCACTCTTAATATGGCCACCCCATGGGCACGGTGAATATCATATCAACTTTCTCGGTTTGCCAACCAAAATACCCAGGCCAGCCACCACACGAACATCTGTCAGAGCCTCGGAGGGTGCCCCGAAAACGCAGCCACACGAGTAAGGGGCTTCCCCTAGGCTCCACTTTCTTCACTCCACGAAACTCCAATGCAATTAGTGCACAGTACCTTACACATCCCAAAAGCTCAAAGAAGCATGGAAGTCCTCTACCGACGGAGGTCAACCTGAACACGCTCCTCAATGAGAACAAGCTCCCATCGAAAGTCTCCAGAGGGCCTTCACAAGTCTCTGCCTGTCCCGAGCTTCAGAGACCTCTCCTGGGTCACCTTCACAATCCCGATGGTCGGTGTGTGTTACAAGCTGGAATCTCTCTCGCACTGGGACTCAAAGAACATCAACTCGGCACAATAAACTCCATACGTTATAAGCCTGAGCCTGCTCACGAAGAAGCGGGCAATCCCCGAGATATGAGCTGGCTTACCACAAGTATCACACAACTCAGCCACACACTCAGCGATGAAGTGACCTTTCTCACCACAGCAATAGCAAAGCATTTTCTCCTTCCGACGCGCCCACTTGGAGACCCTCTCAGACTCAGACCGGATATCCGCATCAACTGAAGTGGTAGTCATATCAACATGAGTGGTCGCCAGAGCCGTGACAGCCTCCATAACCTCGCTAGTCAGGGCGGTGGCCTGAGTGTGATTAGCCTCCACCGGGACGGCTGGTCTCTGGTGTCCTGCGGTACGATCTTTGTCTGCGGAAACCACGACCACCACCTCGACCACGGCGGCGATCCACGGTAGCCACCTCTGCATCGTGCGTCCGGTCGAGCGCCCTCGACAAAACCACCGTGGGACCAAGGAAGGGCCTCTCGGCGGAACCATCACTCGCGAGCATAAACCTCGGCCACCTCCGTCGATGGCGATCCACGGTGTTGACCGTCCCCATACGCATCATAGCCATCATCCCCCACCGTCGCGTGGCGAGATCCGATGACTTCGGCGATCACGTTATCAACTCTCGTCTGCGTGCGATTAGTGCGATTTTGCGTCGACCTCGCGGCGAAATGAGGGCGGCGGCGCTGCTCGAGGCCTGCCAGCCGGCATGGGTAGTCTGAGCCGCGGCCTTTCCCCATCAACATGCCCAACCGGTCTAGGGCCATTGTTGACCGGTTGCCTTGGCGAACTGCACCACGCCCCATGGCGGAAGAACACGGAAGCCGCGGCGGAGGTGCACCACTGCCCATGGTGGTGCGTCGATGATGAGGAACCTTGGCGGCGGCGCTCCGGCAGCGCCAATCCCTCGCCCAACGTGGCGCGGCAATTAACCGCCGAGTTCCGATGCCGACTGACCGCACGGGAGGCACCCCCAAGACCGGAGCTAGCAACGGCCGAAGCAGAACGGCCCATCGGCCGCAAGCGCCGGCCAAGACCGCCTCCGCCAACCCACGCGATAGCAGCCCGGCCCCCGGCGGCGGTGGCGACCCTCGTCCACCCGGCCCGCGAAGCGGCGGCGCCGTTCGCCGCGACCAGCCCCCACGGCGGCGGCGGTGGCAGCCCTCGTCCACCGGTCACGAAGCGCCAGCGCCACCCGCCACCGCGCCAGCGGCCGACGCCGCCGGAAGAACCGGCGGGCCTCGCGCCCGGCCATGATCCGTGGCAGAAATCCGGCCTTCGCCGCTCCACTGGCAGCAACGATCGGCGAGGCGGTTTGGAGCCGAGAACCCTAACCGCGGCCCGGGTGTCGATGGAGCGACGTCGGCGAGGCTGCATGCCTCGATGCCTGTCACCGTAGTCAAGGGCTGATTTGGCTGGACCTCATACCCAGCCGATCCCAGCCCATTAGCACCCCGCGGCCCAACAACCGAAAATCCCCCCTCGCGGCCCAGGAGCGAATTCAAACGCTCCTGGCGGATCACGCGGATCTGAGACGCCGTGACCACCGGCTGCGCCGCCGCGGCCACCTCCGGCGCCCTTCGATCCCGAGTCCGGCGAGGAACCTTTCGACGAGTGACCGTAGTCCAAGAATCCGGTCTAATAAGATCAAAAACAGTTAAGTTTGGAAGACTAACCTTAGGTAAGGGTCCTTTCCATGGCCGAATCGCAGCAGACGCCGTCCTCCGATGAACTATCCGGCGAACCACCTCGACGTTTTCCTCCGGACGAAGACCCTGCCGCGCCGGATCGTCAACCGGCACGACTCCTCGGCGATAGCAGCCACCTCCTCCTCCGAATACCCAGGGTTGAAGGCTTTACAAATGGCGTCCGAAGTCGTCGGCGAGTAACCATCGGTCGATATGCGCCCGGAGCCATCTCCCTCGTCATCCTCCTCTTCATCAGATCCGGCAAGGGCCCAGAATCTCCCTCCGACATGCCTAGCACCAAGAGCGATGGGCGCCGGCGGCCGGAGCGCAGCGATCGCCGCCCGCGTCTCCTTCAAACTGGACCGACTTGCACCAAATATGTTTTGCGTATTGACAAGGTCGTTTTCTCAGTGCGTGTGCGTGCTGGCGCCTTGACGGCACTAGGGTGAGTTCCGAAACGTGTATCTTTCACGGAATTCCATCTTTACCGTTGCCTCCTACATGGTGGTGTCAACTCCGGGAGTGTCGATTGCAAATTTGCATTCGCACTGCTCCGGGAGTGTATCCAAACAAAAATCGTGTCAGCTATTTCTGCAAGTAACATCAAAGAGAGATATAAAAAATGCTTTAAAAAATGACAATACATCATTCTTAGGGTTAATAAAAATCTAACGCCCTCAGGTGTATCAGTTTTTTACACTATGACAACTCCCACTTTAGAACATTACAAATCCTCATACACAAGCATGACAAATCCCTAATTCCCTATCCCTATACATCATACTAACTTTCACTTTAGAACATGGCAAATCCTTATCCCTGTACAACATACCAACCTTTTACACTCACACTCTTGTCTTAATCAAAAAATTGCTTTTGGTCTCTCTACTATTTCTACTATTTGCTGATTTTGTTTTGATCCAAAAACTTGGACCCTGATAAGTGTCACACGTCGGATACAAGCACATGACAACTCCCAGGGTTCTCGACGGCAAGTTTAATGATGTGAGGATGGCAACTTTAGTTGTCAAGCATGGCAACTTTCGTGCTGTAGTTTATTTTTAACAAAAAAATGTCGTCGGTCACTGGAATTTACAATGCTTGCGTGACTGGAATTACCATCAAAAAACGTCAAGGTCCGGAGTGTCACGCACCAAACGTGTGTCACTTATCAATTTGGGAAAACTTTGGATCCGAATTGGATTTGTAATCACTGTTTTTCAAGAATGAAAGAAAGAAAGATAATGGTTTAACAAACAATGCAGGTCTGTAAGAAAGAAAAAAGAAAACGACATGTTAGATTCTTTTTGGGATTATCTGACTTTTTCAACAAGAAATTGGAAAAGTACATGAAAAGCCAGAAAATGAACAAAAACAAACAGGAGATTTTGGATGAAAGTTCATAAAACAAATTTGTTATTATAGTTTCGATAACAAAAGTAAACTCAGTTATAGTTGATATACTAAAAGATACATTTTCCACAGGAAAACGACACGAATGGAAGTTTTTTTTTTGGAAAAACTTCTGATCTATTCATCTTCAACCATGGTAGTACAACAAACATTAAAAATAATAATAATTACATCCAGATTCGTAGACCACCTAGCGACGACTACGAGCCCTGAAGCGAGCCGAAGGCGCGCTGCCGTCGTCGCTCCTCCCTCCCTAGAGCCAGGCAAAATTTGTTGTAGTAGACAGCCAGGAAGTCATCATTCTAAGGCCTCATAGGACCAACGCACCAGAACAACAACCACCACCACCAATGAAGAGACGCGTAGATCAGAAGGATCCCACTTGAAGACACATGAACATAGACAAACGAAGATCGGATCCAGGTAGATCCACCAAAGACAATCACCGACGAATCCTGTGAGATGCGCCGCAGACACACCTGCACATGCCCTCTGGCGATGCTAGACGCACCACTGGAACGGGGGCAAGGCAGGGAAACACTTGTTCCATCTTTAGGGAGCCGTCGCCGTCTCGTCTTCCTGAGAAGGACACAAACCCTAACAAAACTAAAAGAAACATCTAAAAACGGAGTTCTCCCGCCGGCAAGAGCCGGGATCCACCACGCCTCCATTGCCCTATGGCCACGGGAGACGAGGCGGACTGGCACCGGCGCCGACGAGAGACAAAGGAACCTTAGCTTTTTTGGAGGAGAAGGCGGCGGCTGGGTCTGCGGGCGACATGAATGGAAGTTAATACAAATATGAAAGGTACAATGCCTCAAGTATGTGCATTTTTTGTTGTCAAAATTAGAGATCTCTACTGTAAAGATCATACCTTCTATGTTCTTTCTAAATACGTATCATAGATATACTCTTGGCCTCTTAACCCACTAACGATGCACACAACCACATGTTTCTTATATAATTTGCCAAAACCAAGGAAGAACTTGAAAAGCAAAAAAAGGCATTAGGAACAAATTATCATGGTACCATAGCCAAAATTGGATCAAACACCGACAATAACCCCCCCCCACACACACACCACGACCACCACCACCACGACCCAAAATAAGAATATCAACAACATGTGAGCGGGCAAAAACCGCACAATAAGAGTGTAATGAAGAGAAAGCCTTTATAGAACCGCATGTGAGAAGGGTTACACTTGCATCATTGTTATCCAACCAAACAAAGTAATGTCAAAGGATTTTAACCAGAAAAAATATTTCAGTACTACAAGACAATGCCTTCAAAAATTTAATCTCACTATAGTTGACATGATTCCCTGACTAACCAACGAACTTCGGTTCAATGTCTTTAACTCTAAGGATATCACCACAACATAACTTGATAGTTAGGATCCAACCAATGGTGGATATATGAAAGATGAGTCATTGTCGACATCATTGTGTCATCGCAACTCTGCGTGGACAAATCTGCAGAAGCTGAATCGATTCTCTTAAAGGATTTATATTCCTTATTTTTATCTAGATCGAGCACCACACATCAAAAGAGGAAGGATGATGTCCAGTGCCATAGGCCCCCTACCTATCATGTTCTCCACCACTACAATCCACCGCTGACGACTCGCACTCGCCTGGTCGATGGCTTCTACGCTAGCCTAGGCTACCGTCAGCTGATCTAGACCAAACTAGGAAGCCGCTACTCTATGTAGCCAAGCCACCTCCCTATCTATGTTGGTGTCTACCATCGATACATAAATTGAATGAATCTTATTAGGCCCTTTCGAATGCCAAAAAACATTGTGCAAGCAAACGGTTTCCTCATGGGAAAAAAATAACCCTTGTTGCAATGACCAAAACATTTGTGGTGAGGAATAGGGAGTATTGATAGCTAGGGTTTCTACCAGTAATGCCCACTATAGGAACACAAGAGGTGCACGTGTTTTTTCCAACTTCCTTAATTCTTCAGGCGACAACAAAATAACTATTGCTAACTCATCATTAAGAACTATCTAACCTAACCACTATATTCGAGCAACAACAAAGAAATGAAAGATCTTGATTAGATGGCTACCAATTGACCACTGAGGGATACCTATACACTCATCTTTTTTGTTTACAGATTATCTTGCTTTATGGTTTTTTGTTCAAAATAGAAAAATGATCCACTATTTTTTGGCCAAAAAGCACTAGACCTGTCTGGCCAACCCTGTTATCCGGATTTGATGCCGTTTAGATGCATATGGTTGGATGATCGGCTTCTTTATTGCTGTCCACAGACACGTTTTTTAGTGTGTTCATTTTAAGGTACCGTGTTAGAGATGCCCTAAGGCCCTTGCTCATGCACTACGTGCTTATACGAGTACAGTTACCCTCTTAATTAGGATATATGCAGGGCTATGGCCCTCTAAACTGTGCACGTTTGACGGCGACTACTTGCCAATTAAACTGTGTATACGATGCTAAAAAAAAGAACTTGCACGATGCTGCCAGACAGCCATGCATGGACCCGTCGCTTACCTACACGTTCCCGGTGGAAAGGGCATTCAACGGTTTACGTACCTGCCTTAGCTATCATACGGTTCGTGCTGTACAATCATGCACAATGTACTGTACCACTACCACTTACGTTGGAGTCTTGCTTGGTGTTGATTCGCTGCAGCGCAGGAGCTTGGGCTGGCCAATGTGACGGCCATCCGGACGAGCACGGCACCGGCGGACTTCGAGCACGGCGCCAACTTCGCCATCATCTCGGCCACCGCGAACAACGGCTCCTTCTTCGCCGGCAAGGGGATGGACATCACCCCTTCTCGCTCGACACGCAGATGATCTGGTTCAGGGCCCACATGCAGCAGCTCGCGCAGCAGAACAGTAAGTCTTAATCTAGTAGACACCCTACACCGCAATGATCACCGAGTGAATCAGTCAATCTCTGACACCCCGCACATACGTACGTGGCATCCCCTAGTCGGCGTCAACGTGCTGGCCGACGCGCTGGTGGCGCTGGGCGAGATCGGGGGCAACGACTACAACTTCGCCTTCTCGAGCGGCATGCCGCGCGAGAGGGTGCGGGCGTTCGTGCCGGCCGTCGTCGAGAAGCTGGCGGCGGCGGTGGAGGAGCTGATCGGGATGGGCGCGAGGGTGTTCATGGTGCCCGGGAACCTGCCCTTCGGGTGCGCGCCGCTGTACCTGCGGCGGTTCCGGAGCGCCCGCGCCGGGGACTACGACGCGCGGACGGGGTGCCTCGCGTGGTTCAACAGGTTCGCCGAGTACCACAACCGGGTCCTCACGGCGCGGCTCGACGCGCTCCGGCTCCGCCACCCGGACGTCACCATCGTCTACGCCGACTGGTACGGCGCCATGATGAGCATCTTCCAGGGCCCCGAAAGGCTAGGTACGTACGTACGTGTGCGCGCGACCGCCTCTTCTTCTGCTTGTTTATACTTCTCGATTTTGGCTCCATTGCGTTGTGATGGCGACATCGCACCGATCATGGTCACGGCCATGCAATGATAGTTGTTCGTTTGGTATGCCTCTGTTTCTTTGGAGACACTGTGGGGCGAGTACAGGGTAACAGAGGGACGAGCACATGTAGTTATGCGGTTGTGGCCAGATAAGGCAGCAGCAACAGCAACAAGCACGTCGTGTGGTGGCCAGTTTTGCTAATAATAGTTGGGCCTTAGCTTGGGTAAAAGTCCAGCTAACATCTCGTAGGGCTTTATTCGCTTGCACTGAGAGCCTGGCCCACCTTTTTTGCCTTCTTTTATTTGGAAAACCCATATATACAAAAATAAGAGCTCACTACTACTATCTAAAAAAACTTAGATCAATGCGGCTGTGGCCATGTTGATGTATATATTTGAGAAAAATCAGAACAGTCAGATATCTAATAAACAATGAATAATTTGTATAGTGTTACGTATGTAGTTGGGCATTGTTCAAACCTTTTGTTATAGGATGAGATATTTAAAGATATTATAGATAATTAAATGTGAATTTGTGAGGCCATCAATCTGAATGGGGTGTGCATTACATGATAGACCATAACAAATATATAATGCATCACAAATAGCTCATAATAAGCACTTGGTAGTCGGTGTAACGACTCCACGTTCTAAACCCTGGGTGATGTATGGAAACGTGTTCAATGATTAGCATAATCGAGCAACTACGAAAATGTCAACATATAAATAGCTACAACCAGAATTTGGGTACACGTAAAGATTTGTGTAGAAAATATAACAATATAAAATGAAAGTGTTCTTTTTATCCCGAGCACACATGCTCCCTTGTGAATTCAGAAAAATATAATAAATAGGTTTCAAAAACACCTGTTTTTTTTTTTGTGATAAACATTGATGGCCGATTTAACTGCTTGCAATATTTGTAATAATGAAAGACATTCTTGGAGGCCTGGGCAAAAAAATTGATGCTCCAGAGCATCATATCATCAGTTTCTTTGCCAAGATCTTCATGAATGTCATTTTATCACGATTTTTTCATATGTTTGGGAAGAGTTTATCAATGTTTTTCACAAAAAGAAATTCTGATTTTTTTTCTGAATTGTTTTTCTATTTATTTTAATTTTACTGTTCATAAGGGTGAGCTCAAGGTCAAAAACTCCATGTCGCATCAAGTGCTCCAGTGCTCACAAAGTTTCTACCATCCTTTTCGATGCACTGAAACACCATGGTTTTATAAATTTTCAGTACCAAAGAAAATGACTCGGGTAGTGATAGAAGAATAAATCATGCTACATGATGAGTTGTCAACACTTTGTTCTAGTGCCAATTCATATAAGTTGGCGAAGCTAATTTTCTTATCAATGATAAAAATTAATTAGATACTTGATTTTATGGAGCGAACATATGTATTCCCTGAACTAAAATGAGAGAAGGTACACTAAAATTGGTTACATTAGTTTTTGTAACTCACTTTAGTAGTTCGGCCCATGCTTCACGAGACTAGCGCATGCTCCCGCGCAAGAAACCGCCCTATCCGAAATGTTTGGATCGTCGATTCAGCCGCCGCCGCTTTCCCATCCACTCGCCTCGCCTCCACAACATTAATGGTTGTGGCGTTGGTCCTTATCTCTCCCCCACCATGCTCTCCATCGACTCTCGTCCCCTCACCATGGGCGTGGGTCTCGCGGACCTGCGCCAATTGTGGCGCGCGCACCGTCGCGAGGATGTCCTAATTGGCAAGAGGAGAGAAGGTGCTGTGACGTGGGTAGCCGGGATAGTAGGGTGGAGATGGTCCAACGAACAAGGAGAGGGTCCGTAAGGAGAGGCCACCGAGCGTTAGGCAAACTTTCTAGGAACGAGGGGTTGGGGAGAAAGACAAGTATAATGGAACACTGAGTTCAACTTGGCCAATTCGGCCCGATCGACGACGGGACGCCCCTAGCATGTCTCTGAAGTAGCAACCCGAAAACACTGGGTTGGCCATGACGCCCTACATGAAGAATAAGAAATGGCCCTGAGGTTCTAGTGGGACAATGAAGCAACCCGATATGTATTGTGGAATCTAAAGGCTAGCGAGTTCAAATCGTGTTGGGAAGCCATAGGTTGCTCGTTTACTATTCTTTTTAATACAATAGAAACTTTTCAAGTGAAAATTATGTTAATTATGTTTTCTTCTGAGATAAGGATAATGACCATGTGAAACATTGATGTGTTGAACTTTTGATATGCCGGCCATCCTTCTCTCCACGTGGGCAGCGAACCCTCACTCCATCCCGCGCTCGTCCAATCCACTCCTGGCCAAGTCGATGTTGTCGCCATCAATGTAGAGCCAGCTAAGGCCGAGCGTTTGTCACTGACGCCATCTTGTCTTCCCCGACTCGGTCATTTTACCTCGAGAACTTCCGCCTTCTTCACAGATATAGAGAGTTTTCAAGTAACAATACTTTTGATTCAATTATGAATGCTATCAAATAAAGTATCTTCAAACTTAATGAACGTGACCCGCTAATTCGCTACACCGGGATTGTAGTAAAGGTAAACAACATTGGACCTACCTGCTTGTTGAGCGCCTCTCCCCCTTAGCCTCATATTGATGGCGACTCGTCGAACTCCCAGTCCCCTCCATGCCTTCCCACGTGACCGAAAGGCAATAGTTTTCTATGTCATTCCGAAAAAAGATGGCGGTGGGTCGCGGGCATTGCCGACATCACCATGCTTGCGTATGCCTTGCTCATCTTGAATGGCAAGGAATCCTTGGGTCCATGTTTTCCTTTGCTGGCGTGTGTCGGGCACCAATCCACCAACGCTTGTTTGCTCCATCGCCTTTTGATAAAGGAAGTTCCCTGTTCCCTCTAATAGGAATGCTCCTTCATCCTGACCAAGGGTGCTCTTCTGCTGATCGAGGGCCCCATCCAAAGTCAACTTGACTGAAACTCATGCGACGACGACCTAGTAAACGTGCTCAACCTCCCATTCTACCAGAGCCAATGAAGTGTTGTCCTCGTGCTAGGAATCCCCTAGAGACAATGGCTTGATCCTTCTCAATCCCAACTCTCTTGTAGTGGTGGATATCCCACATGTCCTACCTTAATCCAGAGCCATTGATGGGGCTCTATCGGTCCCTTAGTTGTTGGTGGCCATTGGCTTGATCTTCCTCAAACCCCACCCCTCCTCTCCTTGACCCTAACTTTGATCTCGAGCCATCTGGTGGGGCTCCACTGGTCCATGCGTTATAGGTTGTCAACGATAAACTCCCTATGAGCATTGGGAGGCCAACCTTGGATCTCGTGTCTCTAGAAGCTTCGTCGTGTCACCTGATGTCGGCCATCTCCATGACTATTTTTGCCAGCGTGGCATGCTCCCATGTGGCTGACCAGCCCTAACCGCGTCTATTGGGCTACTGTTTCAAGCCTCACGTATTATGTGGGTCACTCTCAATCCGGTCTAGCTTGCTCCTTCCTGGCGGGTTTTATACAAACCATTCTATAGTTTGCTTAGGCGTCGTTCCTTTCATTTGTCGTTCACTGACGGGGGCAGGGACTACCACCAGATTTCACCCCTCCCTGGAGTGGTCATATTGCTAAGGCGCTGGCCGAGGGCTGGACTCAAAGATGAAAGCTAAGAGAGTTCTACTTCTTCACCAAGGACTCGTTCAAGACGATTCCCTGGTCAATGAAGAGTTCCTTGCCAATTATGCTCATCTTTTCCAACGACTGCTAGCCGAGGACATGATTCTTCCCTTCGCCAATTTCTTTGGGGTAGGAAGTACATGGGCGGCTAGGTCAATTTTGATGTGACTCCTATCTAGTCAGGCCCACTTTGTTGAGGTATGAATTGCGCACCCCCTCACCTGGATTGAAATCCTTCTATATGGATTGCAACCTCGAGATCATCTTTTGGTACATGTGTTGCCTCAATTGTGGAGCCAAGCACGCCGATGTTTGGAGCATTATTTCTGTGTTTTCACTTAGTATTGCTTTTTGTATAAAACTAAGCTGGCTTTGACCCCATTGGCCACTGTTCCTAAAACTTTAGAACCTCCGTTTGAGGAATTTCTATTCCTCTTGGTGGATGGCAGCAACAGTGGTATCCTGCTCGTTTGGCACCCTTCGGAGATTTCTATTACAAACAACAACACAATCTTGCATTACACTCGTTTCAAATCTTTCACAAAATAAGCATGATGAGGGAAGCAATCCCTTTTCTCGTGCCACTGATGCGATTCTGGTCGTTGATGTAGGCCATTTGTTGAGTATATGTGTTATGTGCATATTGTGTATTGGGCCCGCCTTCTAGTTTCTTGTATGGTTGAGGTCCTTGGTTCATCTTTGTACATCATATATACGTGCCTATGCACGAAGAGCAATACATCTTGCAATTCACATATTCTACATGGTATCGTGCAATTCACATATTCTACACCATTCAACACCACCAACCCGTGTGGAGAAAGATATTCTCTCAATCTTTTATATGTAGATCCACCATCGCGAGCCAAAGCTTAATTTGCTCCCAAATGCGGACGGTGATACGAACATGATACTTTTATGTGTCGAATTACTCGGTACAATATTCTGTGCTAAGTATTCTTTTTCTATCAATGAACTTAACATTTGAATCGGAAGGGGTTTTCCATCCTTTTCGAATTTTTCTAATCTGGAGATTGGAGGGCAACAGGCACCTAACTGATGTCTATATTCCCGCCAAAAGAAACTAATTCCTATATATGATGTAACTGCAGGAATCACAAACACTCTACTGTCGTGTTGCGGCAACCAGACAGTGCCGTGCGGTAGACCTGGGTGCACCGTATGTGACGACCCATCCACGTATGGCTCGTGGGACGGGACGCACCCGACAGAGGCAGTGTACAAGGTGATCGCCGACGGTGTGCTGCACGGTCCACACTCGTCCCCTCTTCCTCTCGCCAAGACTTGCCCTCCCAGCTGAGGAAACGGGAAAATATCCAGTGCTCCCAGCTTTAGGATACTCCCAGTGCTCCAATATTAAAAAACATTTTAAAATGTTTCAAAAAATTTCGGAAAAAAAATTAGAATGCTCACAAGGAATGCCACTACATCTCCTAAAAATTTCAGGTCCAAAATCGAAATGTACATTGAGAAACAAAAAAAAAAGAAATCCGGATCTGAATAGTGTCAATGTTGCTTTTGTCTCTTCTTTACACTATTCCCGCTAGATTTCACATTTTTGTTTCTCAATGTGTGTTTCGAGTTTGAGGATGAAATTTTAAGGCCTTGTAGTCACATTCATTATGAACATTAATAAAAAAAATTAGAATTTTTTGAATGATTAAAAAAATGTTTTTAAACATGGGAGTACCGGGAGTACCCTAAGGCTGGGAGCACCGGATACTTTCCCCTAAGGAAACCTCCCCTCGGTTTACTCGAGTAGTCATTATTTCCGTGATTATGTAAAGAACTGTCTGATCATCCGATATCATGCATGCGTGGAATACGGCAATAGAGCGTCAGTTCAGAATGTAGGCGAGCTTAATGTCCATACAAGTTTCGTGTACAAATGCAATGCCGTGTCTCCCTGTCTGATGGATGTACATGTTGCACAACCATTGATGAACCTGCGTGTGTAACGTAATTTGTTGGGAGTTCTCACCGTCACTTAGGGCAACTTTAATTGAGAGACCCATTTTATCTGAATGTGTCCGTTTGGATTCGCGCAAACAAAAACCACAGCCCAATGCAGAGGCATATTTCGTCTGCATGTTTGTTTTAACCTATTCCTGTCTCAAATTTGGATTAGATTTAGGTTGAATCGGACGTTGTCTGCTGTCTGTCTGGCCTGACCCACTACCCATCCCTCCACTCTCTCCCACCACTCCACACGCCCACCTATCCCACGACTCCACCCGCCACCCATCCCACGGGCGACACAGGCAAGAGAGGAGCTCCCTGCGCGTCGAGTGTCGCCGCCGCCGCCGCTGCAAAGGAGAGGAGCTCCCTGATTCTATTCTGCCGCTGCCGCCAGATGAGGAGCTCTTACACGAGGCGCATGAAATCCCACCTCTCAGCTGCGTGGCACAAACTTGCCGCCAGGCGCACGTCAACGACGACATTAAGGCTGATTGTAATGGGAGTATCATAGGTAGTATCATGCATGCCAAATAGACAATTTTGATGAGGTGGCATATTATTAAATAAAGAAAGAGAGAGTTGAGTATCATATTATGATACAGTATCATATTTAATCGTGTGCTACTATGTGTCATGCATGACAATAAATGAAGTCATCTATGGTTCTAATATATGATAGTATGCACTACGGATATGGTATATGCACTAGTATCATATGCATGATACTAGTATATGATACTCACCATTAGGCTGGTCATAGTGGGAAGTAAGTTAGACTAGTAACATGCATATGTTACTAGTCTATATTACTACGTTTATAATGGGTAGTAACATATGGATGGTAACATGCAAACCTTCATTAATTGAAATATAGTCTTATTTTACCTCGGGGTGTGTTATGTTGCAGTAACATATTATGTTACCATAAGCATCTCTATCCTCATTAACTCCATGCCATATAAGCAAAAAAAATTGGGATGTGTTATGTTACTATCTAAGTTACTCCCACTATGACTAGCCTAAACCTAAGATCCTCTGCGTTGAGTTGTATTTTGTGTTGCATGTATATTGGAGTTGTGGCCCACCTCCTAGTCTTGTATAGTGGAAGTAGAGGTCTTTCCTTGTAATTATATATACGTGCCCAGCACTCCATCAATACAACGTCTATTGTATTGCAAACTTTTCCGTCCACATGGTATCATCTTGGTTGTTCCTCCCTAGGGTTCACAAGCCCTCGCTGCACATGAAAGCCGCCGCGCCACTCCCTCCCCACGCCGCCGCCGCCCGTGCCGCCTGCTTGCTCTGCGCGCCTCGCCACCTCGCCTCAAGCCGCCCATCCATCCACGCCAGTCACCCAAGGCCCTCTCGCGCCATGCCGCCGCTGCCCTCACTCCGCCGCAGCCGCCGCTTCCCAGCATCGCCAGATCCGCCATCATTGCCGCCTCCTCTCTCCACCAAACCCTAACCCTAGTCGCCACCCTCACTTGACGCCGCCATGTCTCGCCATCCTCGCCCGTTCATCCACGACCCACTCATCCAACCCGTTCGCCGGCACCGAGCTCTCCGCCGTCGCCATCCGTGACCTCAATATTAAGGTCCGGGTCCCTATCCGTCTCGACAGCTCCAGCACGTCGTACTACGCGTGGAAGACCTACTTCAACCTCATCTTCCGCGAGTACTATCTCACCGAGCACATCGACGGTTCCGTGGACAGCGTGTGCATGCGCGGTGACCCGGTGGTCCGCCATCGAGGCCACGATCATCCGTTGGTTCTACCAGACGGTCTCGAAGGACATCTTCCACACGGTCATCGCCGAGGACGACGACGCCTGCACCGTGGGGGCCAAGATCAACGCGCTCTTCACCGACAACAAACTTCAGCCCCTTGTTTTCTTGCAGCAGGAGTTGTTCGGCTGTCATTACCGTGACAACTCCACCATCGACGCAGTCGCATGAGGCTCAAGATGCTCGCCGATGAGCTTCGCGACATCGGCGCGCTTAAGGTCTCGACGACCTAATGCCGAAAGCACCTCACCGCCGGTCTTAATGAGGACTTGACAGCGCGGCGTCTAACCTCACCTGCCGCCAAGAACCCACTTTTCCAAATAAGGCTGTCACAGACCTCAAACTTGAGGAGCGCCGGATGACGGCCAAGCAGCTGAGTCCAACACACCGCCCTTTGTCGCCGGTACCACCAAGGGCGGCCCTGCTCCTCCGGCCGCACCCGTCCGCCTGCTACCATCAAGCTATTACTACGCCACCGCTTCGCGCCTCAAAGCAACCACAGGCGGGGCCGGGGTCATAACCGGGCGGCGGCGGGCCGCCGCCAAGAGGCAAAGCGCAGGGCGCAGGTGGTGCCTCGCTACCGAGAGCCGCCCACCGTGGGCGGCAAGGCGTAACCTGCGGACGGGGTCGCCCACGCCTATCACATGCCCGTCTCGTGGGCTCTGCACCGGTCTCCTTGGTCCCCGCCTCAGGCCACCAGCGTTGTCGGCCAAGGCCTCTACCGGCCCCACGGTGCCCCGGCTTGCGCCGCCACCCTCGGTGGCTACGGCGTCACCCCAACGGGCGCCACTTATGGAGGCCAACACGCCGCCCGTACTGCACCGCTGGGACCCAGCCTCCTCGCCGCCTACACTTGGCGCCGTCGCCGAGTAACTATGGCGGTGGAGGCGAATGGTACATGGACTCGGGTGCTACTGCGCACATGACGGCTCATCCCGGTAACCTATCCTCTTCCACTCCAGTTCACACACCCACTCGTATCACCGTTTGAAACGGTTCTTCTTTACCTATCACTCATGTTGGTAGTACTAGTTTTCCTTCTAATTCCACACTTATCACTATGTCTAATGTCCTTGTCTCGCCTGACTTAGTCACTAGTTTAGTTTCCGTTCGTCGTCTTACTCGTGAGAATCCACTTGCTCTTGAATTTGACGGTGTTGGTTTTTCTGTGAAGGACTCCCGTACCTGGACATGCTTCACCGATGTGATAGCCCTGATGAGCTTTACCCCGCGCACGCCGGCACCTCCACCTCCACACATGTCGCCCTTACTGCCGGCGTCGACTTTTGGCATGCTCGCTTGGGCCACCCCAACCCCGCCGTTTTGCATCAAATTCTTTGGAGTTTTTCTTTCTCATGTAATAATCTCGACGAGCATACTTGTGAGGCTTGTCGTTTGGGCAAGCACGTTCGTCTTCCATTTAGTGCGTCTACTTCAGTTTCCACTTTTCCGTTTCAGTTGGTTCATAGTGATATTTGGACGTCTCCTATTGCGAGTAACACGAGCTATCTATACTACTTGGTGATTTTAGATGATTATTCTCATTATGTGTGGACTTTCCTCTTCGTCGTAAATATGATGCTTTAGACACACTCATCGCCTTTTATTCCTATGTCACCATCCAGTTCGGTCGCCCCATACTTGTGAAGAAAATATGCCCTAGAGGCAATAATAAAGTTATTATTTATATTTCCTTATATCATGATAAATGTTTATTATTCATGCTAGAATTGTATTAACCGGAAACTTAGTACATGTGTGAATACATAGACACAAGCAGTGTCACTAGTATGCCTCTACTTGACTAGCTCGTTGAATCAAAGATGGTTATGTTTCCCAGCCATAGACATGAGTTGTCATTTGATTAACGGGATCACATCATTAGAGAATGATGTGATTGACTTGACCCATTCCATTAGCTTAGTGATACGTCTCCAACATATCTATAATTTTTGATTGCTCCATGCTATATTATCTACTGTTTTGGGCAATATTGGGCTTTATTATCCACTTTTATATTATTTTTGGGACTAACCTATTAACCGGAGGCCCAAATTTCATTTGCTGTTTTTTTTGCCTATTTCAGTGTTCCGAAGAAAAGGAATATCCAACAGAGTCGAAACGGAACGAAATCAACTGGAGAAGTTATTTTTGGAACGAAATCTACCCGATGGACTTGGACCCCACGTCAAGGAAGGAACGAGGAAGCCACGAGGGTGTGGGGCGCGCCCACCCCTCTAGGGCACGCCCCCTGCCTCGTGGGGCCCTCGTGGCTCCCCTGACGCGCTTCTTCCGCCTATATAATTCTACGTACCCTAAAACTTCCAGAACAGAATAGATCGGGAGTTCCGCCGCCGCAAGCCTCTGTAGCCACCAAAAGTCAATCGAGACCCTGTTCCGGTACCCTGCCGGAGGGGGGAACCCTCACCGGTGGCCATCTTCATCATCCCGGCGTTCTCCATGACGAGGAGGGAGTAGTTCACCCTCGGGGCTAAGGGTATGTACCAAGAAGCTATGTGTTTTATCTCTCTCTCTCTCTCTCTCTCTCTCTCTCTCTCTCTCTCTCTCTCTCTCGTGTTCTTGATTTGGCACGATCTTGATGTATCGCGGGCTTTGCTACTATAGTTGGATCTTATGTTGCTTCTCCCCCTCTACTCTCTTGTAATGGATTGAGTTTTCCCTTTGAAGTAATCTTATCGGATTGAGTCTTTAACGATTTGAGAACACTTGATGTATGTCTTGCCGTGCGTATCTGTGGTGACAATGGGATATCACGTGATTCACTTGATGTATGTTTTGGTGATCAACTTGCGGGTTCCATGAACCTATGCATAGGGGTTGGCACACGTTTTCGTCTTGATTCTCCGGTAGAAACTTTGGGGCACTCTTTGAGGTTCTATGTGTTGGTTGAATAGATGAATCTGAGATTGTGTGATGCATATCGTATAATCATACCCACGGATACTTGAGGTGGCATTGGAGTATCTAGGTGACATTAGGGTTTTGGTTGATTTGTGTCTTAAGGTGTTATTCTAGTACGAACTCTAGGGCTGTTTGTGACACTTATAGGAATAGCCCAACAGATTGATTGGAAAGAATAACTTTGAGGTGGTTTCGTACTCTACCATAATCTCTTCGTTTGTTCTCTGCTATTAGTGACTTTGGAGTGACTCTTTGTTGCATGTTGAGGGATAGTTATATGACCCAATTATGTTATTATTGTTGAGAGAACTTGCACTAGTGAAAGTATGAACCCTAGGCCTTGTTTCAACGCATTGCAATACCGTTTACGCTCACTTTTATCGCTTGCTACCTTCCTGTTTTTTATATTTTCATATTACAAATACTCATATCTATCATCCATATTGCACTTGTATCACCTTCTCTTCGCCGAACTAGTGCACCTATACAATATACCATTGTATTGGGTGTGTTGGGGACACAAGAGACTCTTTGTTATTTGGTTGCGTGGTTGTTTGAGAGAGACCATCTTCATCCCACGCCTCCCACGGATTGATAAACCTTAGGTCATCCACTTGAGGGAAATTTTCATCGTCCTACAAACCTCTGCACTTGGAGGCCCAACAACGTCTACAAGAAGAAGGTCGTGTAGTAGACATCAAGCAGTTTTTGGCGCCGATGCCGGGGAGGTGAGTGCTTGAATGTATATCTTTAGATCTTGCAATCAAATCTTTTAGTTTCTTGTTTTATCACTAGTTTAGTTTATAAAAGAAAACTACAAAAAAATGGAATTAAGGTTGCCTCACATGCTTCATCTTTTTAATGTCTTTCGTGAAAATGATGGGAAGGAAAATTGTGCTCAAGTAATAGAAGAAGAATTACATAGAATGCTTGGCATAAAATATGTGAATGATGAGCATGATTGCAATGTTGTTAGTATGAATTCTTTGAATACCCATGATGCCAATGATATGCAAAGCCACAAGCTTGGGGAAGCTATGTTTGATGAATATGATATTTTTAGTCCCCCAAGTTTTGATGAGCAAATTTACTATGATGAAAGCATGCCTCCTATCTATGATGATTATTGTGATGACACGTATGCTTTAAAGAATAATGAAACCATGAAACTTGTCATCTTTATCTTAATTTTCAATCACATGATAGTTATTTTGTTGAGTTTGCTCCCACTATTATTCATGAGAAGAATTCTGCTTATGTGGAGAGTAGTAAATTTTCTATGCTAGTAGATCTTGAAAAGAATGCTTTAGGTGCTGGTTATATTGTTGAATTCATTCATGATGCTACTGAAAATTATTATGAGGGAGGAATATATGCTTGTAGGAATTGCAATAATATCAAGTTTCCTCTCTATGTGCTTAAAGTTTTGAAGTTATGCTTGTTTGGCCTTCCTATGCTAGTTGATTATTGTTCCCATAAGTTGTTTGCTCACAAAATCCCTATGAATAGGAAGTGGGTTAGACTTAAATGTGCTGGTCATATTCTTCATGATGCTCCCTTTATGTTTCAATTCTTATCTCTTATGTGAGCATCATTGAAATCATCATGCCTAGCTAGGGGCGTTAAACGATAGCGCTTGTTGGGAGGCAACCCAATTTTATTTTAGTTTCTTACTTTTTGGTTCTGTTTAGTAATAAATAATCCATCTAGCTTCTGTTTATATGTGGTTTTATGTTTTAATTAGTGTTTGTGCCAAGTAGAACCTTTGGGAAGACTTGGGTGAAGTCTTTATGATCATGCTGTAAAAAACAGAAACTTTAGCGCTCACGAGATTAGCTAGAACGTTTTACTGGAAAGTTCTATTTAGTTTATTCTTTTTGCAGATGATTACTAGACAAATTCCTCAGGTCCACCAATTTATTTTAGAATTTTTGGAGTTCCAGAAGTTTGCGTTTGATACAGATTACTTCAGACTGTTCTGTTTTTGACAGATTCTGTTTTCATTGTGTTGTTTGCTTATTTTGATGACTCTATGGCTAGTAAAATAGTTTACAAACCATATAGAAGTTGGAATACAGTAGGTCTAACACCAATATAAATAAAGAATGAGTTCATTACAGTACCTTGAAGTGGTGTTTTGTTTTCTTTCGCTAACGGAGCTTACGAGTTTTCTGTTAAGTTTTGTGTTGCGAAGTTTTCAAGTTTTGGGTAAAGATTCGATGGACTATGGAATAAGGAGTGGCAAGAGCCTAAGCTTGGGGATTCCCAAGGCACCCCAAGGTAATATTCAAGGATAACCAAGCTTCTAAGCTTGGGGATGCCCCGGATGGCATCCCCTCTTTCGTCTTCGTTCATCGGTAACTTTACTTGGAGCTATATTTTTATTCACCACATGATATGTGTTTTGCTTGGAGCGTCATTTTATTTTCTTTAGCTTTGCTTTCTGTTTGAATAAAATACCAATATCTGAAATTATTAAATGGGAGAGTCTTCATATAGTAGCATAATTATCTGACTACTCATTGATCTTCACTTATATCTTTCGGAGTAGTTTTGTTATTGCTCTAGTACTTCACTTATATCTTTTAGAGCACGGTGGTGGATTTTTTTTATAGAAACTATTGATCTCTCATGCTTCACTTATATTATTTTGAGAGTCTTAAATAGCATGGTAATTTGCTTAAATAATCCTAATATGCTAGGCATACAAGATTTGTAAGAATTCTTATGAGCGTGTTGAATACTATGAGAAGTTTGATGCTTGATAATTGTTTTGAGATATGGAGATGGTGATATTAGAGTCATGCTAGTTGAGTAGTTGTGAATTTGAGAAATACTAGTGTTAAAGTTTGTGATTCCCGTAACATGCACGTATGGTGAACCGTTATGTGATGAAGTCGGAGCATGATTTATTTATTGATTGTCTTCGTTATGAGTGGCGGTCGGGGACGAGTGATGGTCTTTTCCTACCAATCTATCCCCCTAGGAGCATGCGCGTAATACTTTGCTTTGATAACTTGTAGATTTTTGCAATAAGTATATGAGTTCTTTATGACTAATGTTGAGTCCATGGATTATACACTCTCACCCTTCCACCATTGCTAGCCTCTCTAATACCGGGCCAAGACTTTTCACGCATCATACACCCACCATAAACCTTCTTCAAAACAGCCACCATACCTATCTATCATGGCATTTCTATAGCCATTCCGAGATATATTGCCATGCAACTTTCCACCGTTCCGTTTATTATGACACGCTTTATCATTGTCATATTGCTTTGGATGATCATGTAGTTGACATCGTATTTGTGGCAAGGCCACCTTTCCTAATTCTTTCATACATGTCACTCATGAGTCATTGCACATCCAGTACACCTTGAGGCATTCATATAGAGTCATGTTTTGTTCTAAATATTGAGTTGTAATTCTTGAGTTGTAAGAAAATAAAAGTGTGATGATCATCATTATTAGAGCATTGTCCCAGTGAGGAAAGGATGATGGAGACTATGATTCCCCCACAAGTCGGGATGAGACTCCGGACGAAAAATAAAAAAAAGAAAAAAAAGAGGCCATAAAAAAGGGGAGAAAAGGCCAAATAAAAAAATGAGAGAAAAAGAGAGAAGGGACAATGTTACTATCCTTTTACCACACTTGTGCTTCAAAGTAGCACCATGATCTTCATAATAGAGAGTCTCTCGTTTTGTCACTTTCATATACTAGTGGGAATTTTTAATTATAGAACTTGGCTTGTATATTCCAATGATGGGCTTCCTCAAATTGCCCTAGGTCTTCATGAGCAAGCGAGTTGGATGCACACCCACTTAGTTTCTTTTGTTGAGCTTTCATATGCTTATAGCTCCTAGTGCATCCGTTGCATGGCAATCCCTACTCACTCACATTGATATCTATTGATGGGCATCTCCATAGCCCGTTGATACGCCTAGTTGATGTGAGACTATCTTATCCTTTTGTCTTATCCACAACCACCATTCTATTCCACCTATAGTGCTATGTCCATGGCTCACGCTCATGTATTGCGTGAAGATTGAAAAAAGTTTGAGAACGTCAAAAGTATGAAACAATTGCTTGGCTTGTCATCGGGTTGTGCATGATTTAAATATTTTGTGTGATGAAGATAGAGCATAGCGGACTATATGATTTTGTAGGGATAACTTTCTTTGGCCATGTTATTTTGAGAAGACATAATTGCTTAGTTAGTATGCTTCAAGTATTATTATTTTTATGTCAATATGAACTTTTGTCTTGAATCTTTTGGATCTGAATATTCATATCACAATTAAGAAGAATTACAATGAAATTATGCCAACTAGCATTCCACATCAATATTTTTTATCATTTACCTACTCGAGGACGAGCAGGAATTAAGCTTGGGGATGCTTGATACGTCTCCAACGTATCTATAATTTTTGATTGCTCCATGCTATATTATCTACTGTTTTGGGCAATATTGGGCTTTATTATCCACTTTTATATTATTTTTGGGACTAACCTATTAACCGGAGGCCCAGCCCAGATTCTTTGGTTTTTGCCTATTTCAGTTGTTTGAAGAAAAGGAATATCAAGCAAGTCGAAACGGAACGAAATCAACTGGAGAAGTTATTTTTGGAACGAAGCTACCCGATGGACTTGGACCCCACGTCAAGGAAGGAACGAGGAAGCTACGAGGTAGGGGCGCCCCACTGCCTCGTGGGGCCCTCGTGGCTCCTGACGACGCTTCTTCCGCCTATATAATTCCAATGCACTCCTAAAACTTCCAGAATAGAATAGATCGGGAGTTCCATGGCGGAAGCCACTTTGTAGCCACCAAAAGTCAATCGGGACCTGTTAGGCACACTACTCGCCGGAGGGGGAACCCTCACCGGTGGCCATCTTCATCATCCGGCGTTCTCCATGACGAGGGAGGAGTAGTTCACCCTCGGGGCTAAGGGTATGTACCAAAGAGCTATGTGTTTGATCTCTCTCTCTTCGTGTTCTTGATTTGGCACGATCTTGATGTATCGCGAGCTTTGCTATTATAGTTGGATCTTATGTTGCTTCTCCCCTCTACTCTCTTGTAATGGATTGAGTTTTCCTTTGAAGTAATCTTATCGATTGAGTCTTTAACGATTTGAGAACACTTGATGTATGTCTTGCCGCATGATATGTGGTGACAATGGGATATCACGTGATTCACTTGATGTATGTTTTGGTGATCAACTTGCGGGTTCCATGAACCTATGCATAGGGGTTGGCACACGTTTTCGTCTTGATTCTCCTTTAGAAACTTTGGGGCACTCTTTGAGGTTCTATGTGTTGGTTGAATAGATGAATCTGAGATTGTGTGATGCATATCGTATAATCATACCCATGGATACTTGAGGTGACATTGGAGTATCTAGGTGACATTAGGGTTTTTGGTTGATTTGTGTCTTAAGGTGTTATTCTAGTACGAACTCTAGGGCTGTTTGTGACACTTATAGGAATAGCCCACTGGATTGATTGGAAAGAATAACTTTGAGGTGGTTTCGTACCCTACCATAATCTCTTCGTTTGTTCTCCGCTATTAGTGACTTTGGAGTGACTCTTTGTTGCATGTTGAGGGATAGTTATATGATCCAATTATGTTATTATTGTTGAGAGAACTTGCACTAGTGAAAGTATGAACCCTAGGCCTTGTTTCAACGCATTGCAATACCGTTTACGCTCACTTTTATCGCTTGCTACCTTGCTGTTTTTTATATTTTCATATTACAAATACTCATATCTATCATCCATATTGCACTTGTATCACCTTATCTTCGCCGAACTAGTGCACCTATACAATTTACCATTGTATTGGGTGTGTTGGGGACACAAGAGACTCTTTGTTATTTGGTTGCGGGGTTGTTTTGAGAGAGACCATCTTCATCCCTCGCCTCCACGGATTGATAAACCTTAGGTCATCCACTTGAGGGAAAATTGCTACTGTCCTACAAACCTCTCTGCACTTGGAGGCCCAACAACATCTACAAGAAGAAGGTCGTGTAATAGACATCACTTAGCACTTGATCGTTTAGTATGTTGCTATTGCTTTCTTCATGACTTATACATGTTCCTATGACCATGAGATTATGAAACTCCCGAATACCGGAGGAACACTTTGTGTGCTACCAAACATCACAACGTGAATCGGGTGATTATAAAGGTGCTCTGTGTGTCTCCGATGATACTTGTTGAGTTGGCATAGATCGAGTTTAGGATTTGTCACTCCGATTGTCGTAGAGGTATCTCTGGGCCCTCTCGGTAATGCACATCACTATAAGCCTTGCAAGCAATGTGTCTAATGAGTTAGTTGCGGGATGATGCATTATGGAACGAGTAAAGAGACTTGCCGGTAAAGAGATTGAACTAGGTATTGAGATATCGACGATTGAATCTCGGGCAAGTAACATACCGATGACAAAGGGAACAACGTATGTTGTTATGCGGTTTGACCGATAAAAATCTTCATAGAATATGTAGGAGCCAATATGAGAATCCAGGTTCCGCTATTGGTTATTGACCGGAGACGTGTCTCGGTCATGTCTACATAGTTCTCGAACCCGTAGGGTCCGCACGCTTGACGTTTGGTGACGATCAGTATTATGGGTTTATGTGATTTGATGTACCGAAGGTTGTTCGGAGTCCCGGATGAGATCACAGACATGACGAGGAGTCTCGAAATGGTCGAGACGTAAAGATTGATATATTGGAAGGCTATATTCGGACATCGGAAAGGTTCCGAGTGGTTTGGGCATTTTTTCGGAGTACCGGGAGGTTAGCGGAACCCCCGGGAGAAGATATGGGCCTTATGGGCCATAAGAAGGAAGTACACCAGCCCACAAGGGGCTGGTGCGCCCTCCTTGGGCAGGAGGCCGAATTGGAATAGGTTTGGGGGGCGGCGGCCCCCCTTTCCTTCTCTCCTACTCCTCCTTCCCTTCCTCTCCTACTCCAACTAGGGAAGGGGGGAATCCTACTCCCGGTGGGAGTAGGACTCCCCTAGGGCGCACCATAGAGAGGGCCAGCCCCTCCCCTCCTCCACTCCTTTATATACGGGGGAGGGAGGCACCCCATAGACACACAAGTTGAGTAGTTGATCTTTTAGCCGTGTGCGGTGCCCCCCTCCACCATAATCCACCTCGGTCATATCGTAGCGGTGCTTAGGCGAAGCTCTGTGTCGATAGTATCATCATCACCGTCATCACGCCGTCGTGCTGACGGAACTCTCCCTCGAAGCTCTGCTGGACCGTGAGTTCGTGGGACGTCACCGAGCTGAACTCGGAGGTGCCGTGTGTTCGGTACTTGGATCGGTCGGATCGTGAAGACGTACGACTACATCAACCGTGTTGTTATAACGCTTCCGCTTACGGTCTACGAGGGTACGTGGACGATACTCTCCCCTCTCGTTGCTATGAATCACCATGATCTTGCGTGTGCGTAGGAAATTTTTTGAAATTACTACGGTCCCCAATAGTGGCACCCGAGCCAAGTTTATGCGTAGATGTTATATGCACGAGTAGAACATAAGTGAGTTGTGGGCGATAATAGTCATACTGCTTACCAGCATGTCATACTTTGATTCGGTATTGTTGGATGAAGCGGCCCGGACCGACATTACGCTGTACAATTACGCGAGACCTGTTCTACCGACGTGCTTCGCTGCAATTGGTGGCGGGTGTCAGTTTCTCCAACTTTAGTTGAATCGAGTATGGCTATGCCCGGTCCTTGTTGAAGGTTAAAACAACACATACTTGAAGAAAAATCATTGTGGTTTTGATGCGTAGGTAAGAACGGTTCTTGCTCAGCCTATAGCAGCCACGTAAAACTTGCAACAACAAAGTAGAGGACGTCTAACTTGTTTTTGCAGGGCTTGTTGTGATGTGATATGGTCAAGACGTGATGAGATATAAGTTGGTGTATGAGATGATCATGTTTTGTTGAAGTTATCGGCAACTGGCAGAAGCCTTATGGTTGTCTCTTTATTGCATAAATGCAAGCGCCAAATAATTGCTTTACTTTATCGCTATGCGATAGAAATAGTTGGCGAGACCACCATGTGACGACACGTTGATAGAGATCAAGATGATGGAGATCATGGTGTCATGCCGGTGACGATGGAGATCATGACGGTACTTTGGAGATGGAGATCAAAGGAGCAAGATGATCACGGCCATATCATGTCACATATTTTGATTGCATGTGATGTTTATCTTTTATACATCTTATTTTGCTTGGTTCGGCGGTAGCTTTATAAGATGATCCCTTACTAAAATTTCAAGGTATAAGTGTTCTCCACAGTATGCACCGCTATGCGGCTTCTTCGTGCCGAGACACCACGTGATGATCGGGTGTGATAAGCTCACGTTCACATACAACGGGTGCAAGCCAGTTTTGGACACGCAGAATACTCGGGTTAAACTTGGACGAGCCTAGCATATGCGTACATGACCTCGAACACCGGAGACCCGAAGGTCGAGCGTGAATTATATAGTAGATATGATCAACATAGTGATGTTCACCATTGAAAACTACTCCATCTCACGTGATGATCGGACATGGTTTAGTTGATATGGATCATGTGATCACTTAGATGATTAGAGGGATGTCTATCTAAGTGGGAGTTCTTAAGTAATATGATTAACTGAACTTTAAATTTATCATGAACTTAGTCTTGGCAGTATTAGCATATCTATGTTGTAGATCAATAGCTTGCGTTTAGCTCCCCTATTTTATTTTTGATATGTTCCTAGAGAAAACTAAGTTGAAAGATGTTAGTAGCAATGATGCGGATTGGATCCGTGATCTGAGGACTATCCTCATTGCTGCACAGAAGAATTATGTCCTTGATGCACAGCTAGGTGACAGAACTATTACAGATGCAGATGTTATGAACGTTTTTGACAAGCTCGGTATGATGACTACTTGATAGTTAAGTGCACCATGCTTTACGGCTTAGAACCAGGACTTAAAAAATGTTTTGAACACAACGGAGCATATAAGATGTTCCAAGAGTTGAAATTGGTATTTCAAACTCATGCCCATGTCAAGAGGTATGAGACCTCTGACAGTACTTTTCCTACAAGATGGAGGAGAATAGCTCAACAAGTGAGAAAGTGCTCAGTTTGTCTGGGTACTACAATTACTTGAATCAAGTGGGAGTTAATCTTCCAGATAAGATAGTAGTTGACAAAAGTTCTCTAGTCACTATCACCAAGTTACTAGAACTTCGTGATGAACTATAATATGCAAGGGATGACGAAAACAATTCCCAAGTTCTTCGCGATGCTAAAATCGTGAAAGGTAGAAATCAAGAAAAGCATGAAGTGTTGATGGTTGACAAGACCACTAGTTTCAAGAAAAAGGGCAAAGGGAAGAAGGGGAACTTCAAGAAGAACGGCAAGCAAGTTGCTGCTCAAGTGAAATAGCCCAAGTCTAGACCTAAGCCTAAGACTAAGTGCTTCTACTGCAAAGGGACTGGTCACTGGAATCAGAACTACCCCAAGTATTTGGTGGATAAGAAGGATGGCAAAGTGAACAAAGGTATATTTGATATACATGTTATTGATGTGTACTTTACTAGTGCTTATAGCAACCCTCAAGATTTGATCTTGGTTCGGTTGCTAAGATTAGTAACTCAAGCGGAGTTGCGTAATGAGCAGAAACTAGTTAAGGGTAAAGTGATGATGTGTGTTGGAAGTGGTTCCAAGATTAATATGATCATCATTGCACTCCCTATACTTTCGGGATTAGTGTTGAACCTAAATAAATGTTATTTGGTGTTTTGCGTTGAGCATGAATACGATTTGATCATGTTTATTGCAATACGGTTATTCATTTAAAGTCAAAGAATAATTGTTGTTACATTTACATGAATAAAACCTTCGATGGTCATACACCTAATGAAAATAGTTTGTTGGATCTCGATCGTAGTGATACACATATTCATAATATTGAATCCAAAAGATGCAAAGTTAATAATGATAGTGCAACTTATTTTTGGCACTGCCATTCAGGTCATATTGGTGTAAAGCGCATGAAGAAACTCCATCTTTGATGGGATTTTCGGAATCACTTGATTATGAATCACTTGATGCTTGCAAACCATGCCTCATGGGCAAGATGACTAAGACTCCGTTCTCGAGAACAATGGAGGCGAGCAAGCGACTTATTGGAAATAATACATCTTGATGTATGCGGTCCGATGAGTGTTGAGGCTCATGGCGGGTTCGTTATTTTCGACCTTCACAGATGATTTGAGCAGATATGGGTATATCTACTTGATGAAACATAAGTCTGAAACATTTGAAAAGTTCAAAAATTTCAGAGTGAAGTGGAAAATCATCGTAACAAGAAAATAAAGTTTCTACGATCTGATCGCGGAGACGAATATTTGAGTTACGAGTTTGGTCTTCAATTAAAACAATGTGGAATAGTTTCACAAATTCATGCCACCTCGAACACCACAGCATAATGGTGTGTCCGAACGTCATAATCGTACTTTATTGGATATAGTGCAATCTATGATGTCTCTTACTGATTTACCACTATTGTTTTGGGGTTATGCATTAGAGATAGCTACATTCACGTCAAATAGGGCACCGTCTAATCCGTTGAGACAACACCATATGAACCATGGTTTGGCTAGAAACCTAAGCTGTCGTTTCTTAAAAGTTTGGGGTTGCGATGCTTATGTGAAAAAGTTTCAACCTGATAAGCTCGAACCCAAATCAGAGAAATGCGTCTTCATAGGATACCCAAATGAAAATGTTGGGTACACCTTCTATCACAGATCCGAAGGCAAGATCTTTGTTGCTAAGAATGGATTCTTTCTAGAGAAGAAGTTTCTCTCGAAAGAAGTGAGTGAGAGGAAAGTAGAACTTGATGAGGTAATTATACCTTCTCCCGAATTGGAAAGTAGTTCATCACAGAAATCTGTTCCAGTGGTGCCTACACCAATTAGTGAGGAAGTTAATGATGCTGATCATGAAACTTCATATCAAGTTACTACCGAACCTCGTAGGTCAACCAGAGTATGTTCGGCACCATAGTGGTACGGTAATCCTGTTCTGGAAGTCATGTTACTAGACCATGACGAACCTACGAACTATGAGGAAGCGATGATGAGCCCAGATTCCGGGAAATGGCTTGAGGCCATGAAATCTGAGATGGGATCCATGTATGAAAATGAAGTATGGACTTTGGTGGAATTGCCAGATGATCGGCAAGCCATTGAGAATAAATGGATCTTCAAGAGGAAGACGGACGCTGATGGTAGTGTTACTATCTACAAAGCTCGACTTGTCGCGAAAGGTTTTCAACAAGTTCAAGGTGTTGATCATGATGAGATTTTCTCACTCGTAGCGATGCTTAAGTCTGTCCGAATCATGTTAGCGATTGTCGCATTTTATGAAATCTGGCAAATAGATAACAAAACTGCATTCCTTAATGGATTTATTAAAGAAGAGTTGTATATGATGCAACCAGAAGGTTTTGTCGATCCTAAAGATGCTAACAAAGTGTGCAAAGCTCCAGCGATCCATCTATGGACTGGTGCAAGCATCTCGGAGTTGGAATATATGCTTTGATAAATTGATCGAAGCATATAGTTTTATACAGACTTGCGGTGAAGCCTGTATTTACAAGAAAGTGAGTGGGAGCACTGTCGTGGTTCTAAGTCTGACGGTAGAATGGGGGTAGGTATGGAGAGGCAAGATCCTAGCTATGGAGTAGTTGTATACGCACGAGTTTTACGAGTTCAGGCCCTTCTCGGAGGAAGTAACAGCCCTACATCTCGGAGCCCGGAGGCGGTCGACTGTATTATGTGTGTATAGATTACAGGGGTGCAACCCTTTACACTGAGGAGGGGGTGGCTTATATAGAGTTCGCCAGACCCCTCCGGCCCTTAGTTATGCAGGGTTTAAGGTACATTAAGGTCGGGCGTTACTGGTAACTCCACAAATAAAGTGCTATGATGACCATAAAAGCTACTTAATGACCGACCTTAGCGTGCAAGCAGAGTGACTTTAGGTCTCCGCTGTCGAAAGTGGTTGGCTTCATGGTCGAGTGTCTTCGAAGTCTGTCGAGTGGAACACTTCAAGGCCAATTGATAGGTGGTTTCTTCTAGGGATGTCCTTGGGGAGGGTATCTTGGACAGGTCCATGACCCTACCCTAGGTACATAGCTTCATCATTAGCCCCCGAATGGATCAAGGTTTGAGTGGGGAAGGAGTTGAACACACTTCCGATCCATTTTTCGTGCTATGAGTATATCTTGCTCTGGATCAATGAACTTAGGTGATGATACCAACTTCTTTTTCAGTCGCCTTGATCCATTCTTCATATCCATCGAGTGAGTTTCTTTACTTGAAGAGCTTCGAGTGACAGAGCGGAGGAGATCTTCCGTCTGACGAATTATTTTGCAGCTCGCGGATTTCGCGGGATTTGAATTTCGGGAAGCGCGCGGGGCGGAGGAGGCCGCATTAATCGGATGGGATAAGGCAGGGACGCCTCGATCTCCATGCCACCTTTTTCGCCACGCATCGCGCGCGAGACTGTTGCGGGATTTGACATGATCGCCCGGGCCTACAAGTCAGTCACTCGGAAGTAACCTCATATAAGACGTTGGACCGGGGTTTCTGAACAGTGCGTTCTCATTTCCTCCCCTCTTCCCAGACTTATCCACCGCGCTCGCTCTCGTCTCAGTGCCGCTGCTCCGTGTGCGCCTCGCCGCCGACGATGGTGAAAGAGAAGACGGCGGCCCTGGAGCGGGCAAAGAAAGCGACGGCGAGGGAGGACGACCAGTCGGGGCGGAACTTCTTCGAGGGCCTGCCGCAGGGCTGGATCCAGGGCGACTGGATCCGCTCGACGATTAGCCAAGAAGACCTCGACGACCTGGCCAATGGAGGACTGATCCCCTATGGATCGGCACGACTTCTGGGGAAGGAGTTCCAGCCGCAGCCTCAGGAGGGTGAGTGCGTTCTCCTGGCCACCCATGTCGACCGCGGGTTTTCCTTGCCCCTTCACCCTTTCTTTCGGGGATTTCTGAATTTCTTTGGGGCTCAACTCCACCACTTCACCCCCAACACAATCGTGTATCTCGCTGCTTTCGTGTCTTTGTCCGAGAATTTCTTGGGCTGTCGGCCTCATTGGGGCCTTTTCAAGCACATTTTTACCTGTCGCTCCCAGACGGTGAAAAAGGCCAATCCGAGTGACGAGAGAACACAAGTGATTCAGATGTGTGGGGGTCTTTGGGTTCAGATGAGAGGGAAGAGTTCTTTTCTAGCCATGATCCTTCCCGACTCAGTCCGTGGATGGCAGTCGACCTGGTTTTACTGCAAAGACCAGCCGACGCCAGGGCAATCGACTGGACTCCCTCCTTTTTCTATGGACTGAGTGAGGAAGCCCTCCTTTTTGAAGGTGCTCCTGGAAGAGAAGGTGCAGGTCAAGATACTGGTCGAACGCGTTGTCCAGCTTATCCGTGACGGGGTGACCGGTATGGATCTCTTGGAGGTTTTCCTTCGGCGACGCATCCAGCCACTTCAAGCTCGAGACCATCCGATGTGGATGTATTCGGGCCCTGAGGACACCACTTGGATCCACCCGGAGGAGGTCGAGGATGCCACGCTGGAGGGGTGGCTGACCAGCATCACTGGGAACAGGGACAACCCTAGGGGAGCCAGGAGAATTCCCCCACTCGACCAATCCCACGTACCGGACAAGGTTCAACTCTGAGTTTCCGACTGTAATTTTGACCATGTAGTTACTTATGCTCCGTCGATTGACTTTTTGTTCGCACACGAACACGTCACCGTGTACCTCCAACGCTGAGGGTGATGCACCGCAGCTCACGTCGAAGGAGACCTGCCGGAAGCGCGATACGCAAGACAATCCGGCAGGCGCTTTTGTAGACCCGAAACCCCACACGCCCGGGAGGGACCCGTCACAGTGAGCTGGGCGGCTATGGGCTGCCCTAGGTCGGCCTGACCGCCCCTAGGGCCTCGAGGTTCGCCGCCCTGCAATGGAGAAGAACGAACGAAGAACGAGGAAGAAGAACTAGGGTTAAGGAGAAAAGATAAAAGATAAAAAGTGGTAGATGTGTTGTTTGATTGTGTGTTGTTTCAATCGGCCGTCACCCCCAACATATATAAGAGGCGGCTGGACTTCCCGTACAAGAAAAGGATTCATCTAGGCTTTCTTTACAAGAAAATTACATCAATTCACGTCCAAAACCCTAGTCAAATTCGGACTGGTTTTGTCCGAACTTTCCAAAACTGTTCGGTTTAAACTGGACTGTACCTTGCGGGTCTTTTTGTGGTGGTAAAAGATCTCGGATGGAAACGAGCCCAAAAGCAATCTTGACCGTTTGACGATACGAAAAACTTTCGTGTTGAACGTTTTCCGATTCGAGGCCGTCTTCTGGGGCAAAACACTCACGCATTACATCAGACACTTGCCAAAACATGTCTGGTCTCCCGCGTCATATTTCGCCTCTTGACATGTCTGTATTCCAATGGCTCTAACTTTTGCATACAAACTCGGATTGGAACGATTTTTATATCAAAATCAATCGCTTCGACGAGACGAAGACAATCCGTGTAGATAAGTTTTCCATTTGAGGTCGTCTTGGGGGCTTAATCAGCCAAACTGCACTCTGAATATAAGATCTTAGTACTTTGAGCATAGTTTCGGCCTTCGAGATGGAATCGGACTGCGATGACCCAAACTTCAAATATGTTCATATCGACAATACGGAACTCTTTCATGAAGATCACTTCTCCATTTGAGTCTATTTTAAATAAGTTATTGACTGTGCCAAAATCTGGTGTCAACACATGCCCCTGTTTTTTCGGCAAAGTTTGTGTGCGAAAAATAACTTCCGTGATAGCTTGTTCTAAGGACGACGCCAACACTCCATCGGCCATTTTGCATGTTCTTAGGGCGACAAGTATATATCGGCCATTGCTTGTTTGAACCTCTTGATGCAAACTTGGGTGAAAACTTCTTAGCTTCTAATAACAATCTGGTGATAAGGTTCCATAGATCAAAACCATCCTCCGAACCATATTGTTCACCCTTTCGCTAGGATTTTGCAGATAATCAAGAATGAACTTCCTCCAATCCTTACTTACGCCTGCATAAAAGTTTCATTAGTGGTCAAGCGGTGGGCTTCGATTCAGCCTTACCTATGTTGACAAGACCTAGCATCGGCTATTGATAGAAATGCAACACACCATGATTAACATAGTAGCGGATGCTTGTCTGTGCCAACTCTTTCAAATTGTTATGTCTAGAAATATGAACAATTTTATAGCAACCCAAGGTAATTTTGCATCTAGACATACCTTAAGATAAACTATAAGTGACTCGTCAAAGCATTGATAACCCTTGGATATTTGTTGTACTACTTATAAATCGAATCACGGAAAGCCTCAATCTGTATAGCACCTATAGCAACCAAAAGCTCCAAACCGAATAAATTTCATATTCGGCTTTGATTATTGTGTAAAAATATTTTAAGAGGCATGAGGCTTCACATAACAGCACCATATGGAGATATATAAACAACACCAACACCATGGACATTGTTATGAATTCAACTATCAAAACATAATCTCCATAGTACTTGTCTCGCTCTCCATTCGAACTAAGGACGATGTAAGAATATTACACCAACCATGATCGGATAGTTTCTTAGGACGATAGTTAATTATCGGCCATTATCATGAGGTCCATGTAGAATTCATCCATTAAAGCATGTATAGCCGAAATAAACAAATAAAATAGCAATAAAATATTTCAGCCCCTTTGTCTTAGCAACAAAAATGTAACTAACCAAATGTATAGTGATTTGGTAATACTCTGTCATGATATGGAAAATTATGTTGCATCCATGGATCAAAATAAGTCCATGGAGGGTAACTGATCATACCTGTGGATGAATTCCATGGCAAAGGCATCAATGGCATTGTTGAAGAAAATGGATGATGTGCTAACCGAAGATTTTTATGTTGTGATGCACCTTGACTTAATTGTTTGTGGCTTTCATTATTTTCCTTCTTCACTTTTATTGTACTTGTTGCAACAGAAGCATGCACATCATTTTTGTCTTGATTGATCTTCTTGGGAACCCATGCCATGTTCCTCTTTCTCAGCTCTTGTGCACTAAGATTTTGTAATTCCTTCTTTTGCCAATACGATAAGCCGAGTGGGCATCTCGGCTGTGATTCTATTTTGACCAATGGCAATTCTTTCTCGGCCTTGTGCACTCTCAACTTCTTTTCTTCAGATTTGGCACTTTGACTCTTAATAATTGGTTGCTTCATCTCATTGCCTTTAGTAGCCAATGTCAACACTTTCATTGGCTCTTTTCATTTGAGATCAAATCTGAAGTAGCACTCTTACAACCATCTCTTTTAACGCGGTAAACTTGTTTGACCACCTCTTTCTTCTTCCTTGAGCTTTGGACCGATTCCTTATGATTGAAACGGTCTTTAACATGTGATTGTTCAGATGTTGATCTTCTTGGAGCTGCATAATATTGGTGAGATGGTCTAAAATAAGATGGAGAATGCGCCCTTGTATCATACCTGTCCCATGATGAATATGTATCTATATGAGCATAGGGAGGCATCCACGACATTGGCATTGGCGGCCCAAAATAAGGATATGAATATGTTGCATTAAAATTCGTGACTTTGCCAATACCGATCCTCATATTTGCGCCTTTGGGGGTGATCTTGGTTTCTTTGCATGATTTGGCCGATAAGCATTCTTCTCTTCACTCTTCTTTTGATATTTCTCCAATAGTTCAAATAAGGTGATTTTTGATCTCTTACACTTGCGCTTTATTTCGCCTTTGTTTTCTTTTTGGTTTGCTTCCATCGATCATTGGATTTGCTTGCTGCCCCAGTCCTTGGCGTCTCCATTGTAGCTTCGATGGAATTTTTGCCTTTAAGGTTATGTTCATTATGCTCTTCAACAAATTCTTTACTTGAAAGCTCGATCCCATCACCGCTGTTTTTACCTTCTCTTTAAATGGATCGGCTTGAAGCAGCCGATGCAAAACTTTCGCCATCGGGACCAATCGAATAGACTGGTCATCTCTTGGTGTCTCAACAAATTTCAATCGCCCTTTATCAATGGCCGATTTAACTATTTGACGAAACATATTGCAATCCTCAAAATTATGTTTGAACGAATGATGCAACCTACAATACATTCGTCCTTGAATTGATGGCTTAACATGGTGATCAAGAATTCTAATGTAATTATTTTTCAACAACAAATCAAAGATTTGATCACACATGTTTGAATCAAAGGTATACCTTTTGTTTTCTAGCCGATCTTGTTGTGAGAACGGCTTTGGAGTTAAACAAACGAATGGTTCAGATTTGGCATCTTCCCATTCGCTATGAATTCTCTTTCGCATTCTTTTTCCGATGTCCTTAAATAAGAAACTATACTAGCATCGGTTTTCCCAAAAGATTTTAACCTTGGCTTTGAATTTCTGAAATCAAAGTAGTTAGAACATACACGTCTCAATTGAAACCATGCGTAAGCCAAGTATGAAGCAAACAAAGCTACCCAATTAGATATGAACTTTAAATAAAGTAATGAGAAAAGCTTTGGTTGCAGTAATAAGTCACTATCGGTCTCTTTGAATGGTACAATATATTGACCGATATGCTTAGTAACAATTTTATTGCTAACAAGTATATTGCCCTTCTTCATTGGTCTTTGAAAATTACTTATTAGAATTTTTCTAATAGATGCATCAACAATAAAGTTGTGACCAAATCTGAAAATAGGTAAATTACTTGCTAGACATACCTCTTCAAATATGTTGGGAGAACATGATGATTGCATATGATGAATAATATTGTGCTTTGCTTCGGATGACTTCCCAACACCATGTCACAATTTTCTTCTTGATTTCGTGCATCATAAATTTGAAGATCTTTGTCAACCGAACTTTGTTCGGCTACTTGTTCTTGTCCTTGAAGCTCATCAATTTCTATGGCACGGAACTCATAGGGCGCATGTAAGCTCCCACACATCTAGAAAAATCTAACACGCACCAATTTGTTGCGTTTACTGCTCCTTTGCTTGGAGAAACTTGCATCTTTTGTTTTGGTACACGCGGCAATAATTGGCTTGATGCACTCGACTTTATCCGGCGATGCACTCGTCTCGAACGATGCACTCGGCCGCATGATGAACTCGGATGGGTCGATGCACTCGATCGTATGATGTACTCGGTATGGACTCTATGCACTCGGTTGTAACCGTCTCGTGCTCAATCTGGTTTCAACTGAATCCACCATCGCCTTTGCTTTAAAGGAATCATTTGACTCGGCTGTAGATGACTTATTCATATTTGACTCAGTTTCAACCGAATCAACCATATTAGCCGAAAGTGAACCCTTTCTTGCTGATTTGCTTGCAAACTTTTTTTGCTTCAATATCGCGGAAGGGCCAACATAGTTGCTCGATGGAGGAAGGCACTTGACGTATTCTTGCAAATATTCCTCTCCACGGCTTTTCTTGAGTGCTTCGTAAGCTCGCCGATATTCTGTTTGGTAATTTCTCAAGAGTTGGCGTAGTAAATTCGTTGACGCTATTCCCTGTGAGCTTTGGCTTGATCTTGTCCACTTGGGCCATATATTTTTCTTTAAACTCAGCCCTACTTGGATTGGCTTGCCCCCCAATACTTTTATGATCTTTCGCAATGAATTGATGTTGCCGAAACTTTTGCAATTGTATAGGGGTGTATAACATGCTGCAATGATAGGTGAAGATGTGTGCACCGTTGTTGAATATTTTCTCACGCCAATTTGATCAATTGGCAACACTTCGCCTTCTTTTAAAACCCTAGCTTTTATTGCCTCATAATCAGGAACCAAACCTTTATCATGTTGCTCAAGGCAAAGAGCGGTAATCTTCTTATTTTGCGCTAAGCTTTTTAACGCAGCCAAAGTCACCTCATCTCCTGCAATATTAGACACATACACTCTGTAGAATTTCCATTCACTCGGCCATAAAAGTGAGCCGAGTCATGAATACTTTTAGTTGCATATGATGCTGAACAATTAATATCATGAGGTGTATCATATGATGATCGAGGATAACCGCCAAATAGCTAATGGAAGCATGGCCGATTGCCTCATTCATCGACATGTTTGGGGATAAACCCGCATATTGCGAGTTGATCACGATGGATAAAACTGTGACATGCCCTCCGCATATGAGGTGTCATATATTGATCACTCGAACAAATCATGTTATTTATCCAAGCATATTGAAAGGTGATGCCGATGCACGAAAAGTTCAGATTCATAAGTTGCATGTCGCGGTTCTCAGAATTCCAAGTTTCTCCAATGGAATAACTAGTCGGCCTTTGCTCGTTAGGGCTAAATGGCATACGACATGTCCATTGAAAGATCTAGCAACATCAACATAATGGCTATTTGCATCTACGTAAGGAGATTGATGATACATGTTACCGTTGTAGATTGCAGCCGCTTGATGACGCCTCCTCGTAGCAAGAACAGTGAGATTGTTCAAAGCTTCGCCCCGGCCGAGTCGCCAAAAAGTGTGTTGACACACCTAACACGCCACCGTGTACCGACGCCGGGTGATGCACCGCAGCTCACGTCGAAGGAGACCCGACCGACAGCGACACGCAAGACAACAATGGGCGCTTAGAACTCGAAGCCCCGCTTGTTCGGAGGGACCCGTCCCGTGGCTCAAGGTGGCTATGGGCTGCTCCAGGTCGATTCGCTCGCCCCTAGAGCCTCGTGGATCCGCAGCCCTCCAGCATGAAGAACTAGCGAAGAACGAGAAGAAAGATACAAGGGAGAGACAAAAAGTAGATGAACACAAAAAAGTAGTAGATGTGTTGTTCGATTGTGTGTTGTTTCAATCGGCCGTCACCCCCAACATATATAAGAGGCGGCTGGACTTCCCGTACAAGAAAAGGATTCATCTAGGCTTTTTTTATAAGAAAATTACATCAATTCACATCCAAAACCCTAGTCAAATTCGGACTGGTTTTGTCCGAACTTTCCAAAATTGTTCGGTTTAAACTGACTGTACCTTGCGGGTCTTTTTTGTGGTGGTAAACGATCTCGGATGGAAACGAGCCCAAAAGCAATCTTGACTGTTTGACGATACGTAAAAACTTTCGTGTTGAACGCTTTTCCGATTCGAGGCCATCTTCTGGGCAAAACACTCACGCATTACATCGACACTTGCCAAAACATGTCTGGTCTCCCGCGTCATATTTCGCCTCTTGACAGGGCTGTATTACGATGGCTCAAACATTTGCAAACGGACTCGGATTGGAACGATTTTTATATCAAAATCGATCGTTTCGACGAGACGAAGACAAACAGTGTAGATAAGTTTTCCATTTGAGGTTGTCTTGGGGGATTAATCAGCCAAACTGTACTCTGAATATAAGATCTTAGTACTTTGAGCATAGTTTCGGCCTTCGAGATGAAATCGGACTGCGATGACCCAAACTTCAAAGATGTTCATATTGACAATACGGAACTCTTTCATGAAGATCACTTCTCAATTTGAGGCCATTTTAAATAAGTTATTGACCGTGCCAAAATCTGGTGTCAACACTTTTGTTCTACCTGTTTGCTGCCAGGCTCTTCTTGAAATGTACTCAATGCCTAACGAGGAGCAAGAGCAAGACCCGGAAGGGGAGGCGAGCAGCGGCGACTGGCATTCTGACGCAGAGGAGAGCGAAGAAAGTGACGACTCAAGCGATGAAGAAGAAGCCGAGTCACCTCCTTGCAGGGAGAGGCGATCCAAGCTCGACCAAGACCGGCTGAGTGCCCGTGAAAAAGCGATTGTTCAGACTGGCCCATCTTCAAAGCACCCTCGGACGTCCTCACCGGCTCCGACTGAAAAAGCATCCAAGCAGCCCAAGGTTGTAGTGCAGAAGCCTCGGAAGGCGTTGCCGAAGATTAAGATTGACATCCCCGTCGCTTCTGCGTGAGTGTCTCTCTTTATATTCACCCGACGTTCTGTGTTGTTTTATTTTTCTTGATTTGACCAGACAAACTTTGAAACTGGCAGCGCTGCTACTTCCGGGACTTCAGCTTATAGGGATTAGGATGAGGCAATGGAGGATGCAGTCACCTCTAATCCGGGTATAATTTCGTAGATTACTCGCCTTTTATTTGGTCGACTCCACTGTAATATATACCATTGGGTGATGTAAATTCTGGCGACTGATCTTTGAACAGCTCCCAACGTTATTGACCTCCCCGACGATGACGACGAAGAACTCGAGAGGCCTTTGACGAGGAAAAATAGGAAGACTCCTGTGGACAAGGCGCCACAATCGACACCGATAGCTGAACCAGTCGTTCAGGACGCTGGTGATGCCAATCGGGCTTCTGTTACCTTTGTCGTACCACTGTCGAGTGCCCGTCCTTCTTCATCGACTGCTCAAGCTCCTGCCGACTCACCTTCAGTTTTTGCTACCCATCACGTCCCAGAGGATGAGGTGAATGCTGCCAAGGAAGCCATACGCCAAGCAGGTGTTATGATGGAGAAGATGAAGATGGTGCGGGATGCCAGTCAAGCTGCCTATGATGTCAGCTCGGCTCTCCAAAGCAATGTTCAGTCGTGACACGTCGACTGATTTTTCTTGGCTTGCTCATAGGATATGCTACCTGAAACTCTCTTTCCAAAGATCTTATGCGTCTGCTGCACCCACCGGTGTTTCGACTTGTCACTAAGCAAATCCATACTTTGAGCTGAATTTTGTTATTGAAGTTTTAGACTAGTGGGGGCACGCTGAGTGCACCCACTGGGTGTAGTCCCCGAGACTATGGTGGACTGCGGGCAATCGACTGTAGTCTTGACATTTTAATTCCTTCACTCGGTCTGGTCTGGCCACATCGAAGTAATCGAACCACTGGGGGCACGCTAAGTGCACCCACTGGGTGTAGTCCCCGAGACCGTGGTCGACTGCTGGCAGTCGACTATGGTCTGAAGAACTTGTTTGCTGTTGTCTTCTTTTTTTTACACACACTCGCGCCGAAAAGGTCTCGTCGAGTGTAACTGAACCAGTGGGGGCACGCTAAGTGCACCCACTGGGTGTAGTCCCCGAGACTACGGTGGATCAAGGCAATGATCGTAGTCTTAGTTCTTGTTGTCTTTGTCATTTTTCTCTGTGAAATAACCCATCCTCTCTGTCTGCAGAAATCTTGTGACCTTGGAGCTCGCTTTGCTGATTTGGAAAAGCAGCAAATTCAACTCAATCTTGATCTGGAGTTGGCCAAGTCAGAGTTGCAGAAGGCCAAAGATGACGCCAATGGTAAGGAAGCTTTGTCGACTGGTTTGTCTTAGATCTGGATTTCATTCTGCTCTTCCTGAATTGAGCGTTGTTTCTTTTCGAAAAAACTGAACCAAAGCTCGCAAAGAAGGACCAAGATCTGCTCGCTCGCAAAAGAAAGCGGACGATCAAACTGCCCGTCAGAACAAAAGCTGGCTTCGCCAAGACACCGGAGGAGGAGAACGCGAAGATGAAATCCGCACTGGACGAAGCCAACAAAGAGGTAACCCGCTTGGAGAAGGAGAAGGTTAGTCTGAACGAGAAGATGGAAAGCATTGCTCGCAGGAGAGATGATCTGGAAAGCTATCCGAGGAGCCTCGCCAAGAAGTTATTCATCAAGCTTGAAGGTACGTATCTCGTCCCGACTGATTTGTCTTTGTCGACTCGTCATTCGAATATTGACTCATTCTTGGACTGTGCATGCAGAGCTTTGCCAGGATTTTGAGGAGGAGACCGGGCGAATCGAACCGAATTTGGACCCTATCAATTCTCCTGTGAGGGATGAAACTGCTATGAACCTGCTCCGACTAGAATCCTGCATCGACGGGGTGGTTGACTATTTGGCTCGACTGAAAGTCGCCACGTCGCGGATCGACACAGCACTTTGGCTGTGGGCAACCTCCGTAATCCATCTCGAGTCACCGATGACTCGCTTAACGAGATCCCTGGTCAAGTGCAGGAGTGGAAGAAGTCTTCGCTTTCGGTCTTGGCCCGATGTGGCTCTGTCTTTGGTTCTTGTCCACTGTAAGGAGGTGCAAGAAGATAAGCTGGCTGCTATCAAGGTCGCTGACGGTGTCCTGGACTAGGGGGTACTCACCACGTCATCTCCCGACCTGTTAAATTGGGCCGAGGACCCCCATGTCCGTATACTCATGGGCTGTCAGATAGTACCGCATACAAGGAAGATTCGCAAGACTTGGCGATCAAGACAAGGACTCCTCCCCCACCGGCGTATTCGGCTAGGACTCTTGTTATCCTAGGCCTCTGGTGCATTATATAAACCGAGGCCAGGCTAGTCGATAGACATACAACAATCATACCATAGGCTAGCTTCTAGGGTTTAGCCTCTCTGATCTCGTGGTAGATCTACTCTTGTACTACCCATATCATCAATATTAATCAAGCAGGAGTAGGGTTTTACCTCCATCGAGAGGGCCCGAACTGGGTAAAAAGATCGTGTCCCTTGTCTCCTCGTTACCATCCGCTCGACGCACGCCTGGGACACATTACCCGAGATCCGCCGGTTTTGACACCGACATTGGTGCTTTCATTGAGAGTTCCGCTGTGTTCGGCAAAAGGTCGATGGCCCGCCTGCAGATCATCAATCATGACTTCGCACCTTCGTCACCAGCTCAATCGGGTCACCTTGGTTCGACCAAGGGCTGCGCCTACCTCCGATCGTCATGTTCGGATGAGGGCCTTCATCAACATCAACTCTGATCTCTATCAAGATCATGGAGGAATCATACGGGGAGCCCGGGGGCTCAACGTCAACATTGCCCTCGGGCGACCGTACTTTTTTTTCTGGACAGCGGGCTTGTGTCCGCCGCCACCACCTCCTCAAGCGTCATTTTAACGATTGCTTCGTTGGAATTGTGCGGAATTGAGTCTACAACAACCCTGGAAAATTTCGTCGAGTTCCGATGGAGGAATCTCTGGCAATCTCCGATATACCGGAGCCGCATTGAATCTGGACGAGAATCCGGACGAGTTTAGGGCGTGGTGTCCAGCTTCTAGCTCGGACTTCCTTTGGAAGATCCAACCGTTGATCTGCTGCAGAATTCCTATATCTACCACCCCCCAAAATTTGAGCTCGATCCAACCGTCCAAACTCCGGGAACCTTCCGATTAGTGCATCACTTTTCGGATATGTTTTCTGCGCGAAAACGAATCCGACCCGAGTTCGTCTTTTTTATGAACGGGATTTCGGACATCCTTTTTGAAGGAAGTTTTGTATGGGGTATTGTGTTTTGTTTCCGAACGCATCTCACTAACTTTAAAATCTTTTGAACATGATCTTCAATATCATGCTGGTGTCAAACCAGTCCGGCAATATTGCTCCACGGCCACCGACATGCGCTAAACACGTCATCACTTTGTTGAGCCGAGCTCAACTTCTTCTAATCATCATCTCGGCAAGCCGAACAAGAGTTCGGCATCGGAAAGGATAAATCATCACCAACATCGCCGCCCATGGATTACCCGGAGCAGGCACACCGCATCGCCGCGACGATCACTTCATCAAGCCAGATTGACCACGCCACGACCTGCATCGGCAGTGTCGGTGTCAAACCGACGGATCTCGGGTAGGGGTCCCGAATCGTCGTCTAGGCGGATGGTAACAGGAGACAAGGGACACAATGTTTTACCCAGGTTCGGGCCCTCTCGATGGAGGTAAAACCCTACTCCTGCTTGATTCATATTGATGATATGGGTAGTACAAGAGTAGATCTACCACGAGATCAAGGAGGCTAAACCCTAGAAGCTAGCCTATGTTATGATTGTTGATGATGAAGTTGTCGTCCTACGGACTAAAACCCTCCGGTTTATATAGACACCGGATAGGTTAGGGTTACATGAGTCGGTTACAATGGTAGGAGATCTACATATCCGTATCGCCAAGCTTGCCTTCCACGCCAAGGAAAATCCCATCCCGGACACGGGACTAAGTCTTCAATCTTGTATCTTCATAGTCTTGGAGTCCGTCTGCGACGATAGTCCGCTATCCGGACACCCCTAGTCCGGACTCCTCAAGAGCTCTCCTAACCAGGCTTCAATGACGACGAAGTCCGGCGCGATATTGTCTTCGGCATTGCAAGGCGGGTTCCTCCGAATACTTCATAGAAGGTTTTGAACACAAGGATAGTATCCGCTCGCAAAACAAGTTCCACATAACACCGTAGAGAGAATAATTTTGCACAAATCTGCGACGATTCCGGCGTGACATCACGCCACGGCCAGCCTTTATATGAATCGCTTTTACTATTCCACCTCAGCGCGTGTTTAGCGAGGCGGTTCCTTGGCACGCCTTATCAAAGCATAGATCGTGCCCCCTTATTCCGGATTCTCATCAATACGGACGTGGGTAACCCTAACCGGCCCGCCGGCCTCGCCTCCCTCTATCGGAAGGCGAGTCCTAATCGACTACCACGGGTGGGCTCTTGGTATTCAACCTCTTTATAATGAGACCAAGGCCCTCTTCTTTTCACACCCTCCATCGAAGTTCGCCTCGGCTTCGAAGTTCCAACACCCAAAGCTTCAGATTCAGCGCTTGGACTTTCGACGATGTCCGGATTGGACCAACACGGCTGGTGGATGTCTTCCCTCCTCACGTAAGAAGATGTGCTAAAGCTGCGCAATGCCAGTACCTAACCGGCGAGATCTCAGACATGAGCCGCCTGCTTCCAGGGCAGGTCATTCCCACTCCTGAGCCCGACGAGAATGTGGTGTTCGTGTCCCACTTCCTTCGGGGTTTAGGCTTCCCGATGGATCCCTTTGTGCGGGGGCTCATGTTTTATTATGGGCTTGATTTCCATGACTTGAATCCGGAGTCCATCCTCCATATCTCGTCATTCATTGTTGTATGTGAGGCCTTCCTCCATATTACCCCCCATTTTGGATTGTGGCTCAAGACCTTCAAGGTGGAGCCAAAGATGATCAAGGGCAACAAATAGAGTGCGGAGGGGCGGTCATAAGCAAATGTGCTGATGCTCCGTGGCCCGAGGGCTCTTTTCAAGAGGAGCTTGATTTGTGGCTACGGGGTGGTTTTATATCACCGCCCTGTGGGCACCATGGGCAGCGCTCCTGCCTTCCGCCTCAGTCCACCACAAATGGCCGGCATCATGGGTCAACAAGGGCTCAAGCTGGGGCCGTCCAAGGACGCTCCTTGCTTTCTGAGGCTGTATCCGAGACCTCCGGGAAAGAGGAATCAATCTGGGTTGCGATGGCGCCAGTTATGGTGATCCGCGTCTTACGCCTGCAAACGTCGCCCCCTCCGCCTGTGGGAATTCAATACAGAGGGACCACGAGCTCTCCAAAATTTTATGGGCACGACGCCCATGGAGATGTATAAACTGTTCTTCGGATCACACGAGAAGTGTCCAGATTTGACCGAGGATACAGGACTAAGCTGCAATCGCCTTGGGATACTCAAGTAAGTAGTCCTCAGAACGGACAAGCCGTTCCTTCATTTTTTTTATATATGTGCCCTCTAAAGGAGCTATTTTTGAACAGGAATGGATAGCCAAGGCAAAGTTGATAAGGTGTCCGGCTCCCCTCCCAGAGACCACGCCGGATCCCATGCTGACCAAGATGTTGAAGGTCGCGCCCTTTAAAGAAGGCGAAGGGGGGAGCGGGGAAGCAACTGCCTTTATGAAGGAGGCCATCGAGGAAGGAGGGAATAAGAGTCCCGCCTCTCGAGGAGAGAAGAGGACCGCCGGAAGATCCGGAGGTCAAGGCCTCAAGAGGGGAAAGGGATCTTCAAGAAGAGTCCGGCCACGGAAGTAGCCCACCGCATTATTTCCCCAAGGGATCAGCCCTCCAAATGAGCCGTAAGTTAAATAGAAGGGGTTTTGTAAATAAGGAACCTCTCTGTATTTATTTATGAAGATAACCTAAATTGTACCTTGTAGTTTGGACCTCAGCCCTTTCTCAGCAGAGCTCTTCTTCGGGGGATGTTCTTCCGGAGATTATGGAGAGCGAACGCCCACTTGCCGCACTCTCATGTGAAGTGCATTTACGACGGAGGTGTCGCCGCGAGGGCTCCCCAAAGTCCGGCAGGGTGGAAGGTCCGACGCCAGTGGTGTGCGGTCGGAGGAGTCAAGGATCTGCTTTCGGGCGAAGCTGTTATTTTCCGAGGATCACCGTGCTCTAATGGGTACGGTGATTGAAAGAATTGCATCCATGGAGAGGGGATTGCATGAAGCCGTCGAAGCTTCTTGGCGGGTTTGAGGTACGTAAAAATGATGTACCTTCCGGCGCTTATGCATATAAAATGCCCTGTATAGATAGTAGCCTCGAGACTCCGGTATGTTGTCAAAATTGATAACGTGCCGAGGATCAAATTCTCAGTTATAACATATCGCCGCTCCTAAACTGATGCGGCGACTTGACGAGGTGGATGCGGACATCACGCTGGTCAATAAACGGTTCGATGAGTCACAAGGTATGCAACTTTCGGCGGACACTGGTAAGGGGGCTGACGCCATGTCTTACTATTCGTATGCTTAATGCGTATGGTGCCGCTGCCGTGGAGGAGCTGCGGTGAACTTCGCCGGTAAAAGAGCAGGCCGAATCGATGTCGGCTGCGCTAAAGGCAGCCGAAGAGCTAGAAGTCGAGCGGGCTGCTCATCGCCGAAGCAGGGAGGAAATGGCCGATATGGCCAAAAATTTAAGGAATACTACCGATCGCTGCGAGGTTCTTAAAAAAGAACGTCTGCGGAACAAGAGGGTTTAAAAAAGGCCGCCCGCTGAATCAAGAGTGCCCAAGCGGCGTTGAGAGCTGCCAAGGAGGAGCTGACTCAGGCCGGGCAATTGCGGGCCGAAAACCGCTTTCGCTGCGGAGAAAATACATGATCCAAAGTATGCTCAATTGGATAAGTTGTGGAGTTCGGAGGATGCTTATCTGGACTTGGCGGCGAAAGTCATGCGGACGCTGTTGAGCACTTCCAGGCCGGAAGAGGCATGAAAGGAAGAGCTATATTGGTCTCAATTCCATAGTCCGGATCGTCCTTCGTCAGCCGACCGATCGGTTGGCCGAATGGGCCGAGCTGAATCGGTTGTCCGCTTTGCCATGAAGCATGTCCTGACCCACTTGTGGCCGGGCGGACCCCAGCCGAAGAGCTATTTTGGATTAGTGCAGCAGTTCCTTGGTGCGGTGCCGCGTATCGACGAGATGAGGCGGTCGGCGTGTATTGAGGGAGCGCGGATGGCTCTTGCCCGTGTCAAGACATACTGGGCAGAGATGAAGGCCACCGATGTTGCATCCCAAGATTCTACAGGTTTAGAGTACCTGCCGAGCACTACTTTGAAGAAGTCCTACCGGGCGCTGCTTAATAGAGACGCAGGCTCGAAGGATATTTTGTTGTAGATGACATGTATGATCCGTGAAAACAATGTTTCAATATAATATAAGAGCTTTTTATACTTGTGCGTTCAAGTAGTAAACTACTCCTCACGGCCGCTTATGTATATGTGTATATAACTCGAAAGATGGCAGTCCTTGGCTTCAGCCCCACGCACATAGTGCGGGGTGTTTGCAAAAAAACGCTTTTCACACTTAATCCAACGTCTTGGTCCTGTTAAGGAGGTGATAGCGTAAGCAAACCGTGCAACCGGACTATAATGCTTTATCACTTTCACTTAGCCATGGAGTTCGAGGGTGGGGCTACGATATAGCCCTGGGGCACCGTGACTCGCCCGCATTCGGGTGCGTATGTGCCTGATCGAAAACCGTCCTTCGTTAATGCGGAGGAATCCTAAACATTCCTGTAAGTCATCGAAAGTGGTTGACCAGTCTCTCGCTATATCATAGCGGTCGGTTTTCGGCTTTCTCCATCAGGTGCTCGCCCCGGCGAACCGGGGCACAATCGCGATGGTTCTCCTGGTGCCGCTGTTAAGCCGTGAAAAGCGGGCGTAAGGCAGCAAAACACAGGAGCCGGCAACCCAACATTTGACCAAAGACATGATTCGAGCTGATGCATATAAGTCCTAATCACGAGACGCCCGAATACTCCCTAAGGTATTCGGTCTTTATGAAAATGGGCAGAATAATGCCCTAAGCCCCGATGTCCAGTGCACGCAAAAAATTCTGATCGGTCAATGCCAAAACACCAGCCTCCTCCTCGGTTATAGTAAGGAACCGGGGATGTATATCAACGAGAGACAAGAAAAAGGTTTACGCAGGTCTTAATCTGAAAAGAATCCTTGCAACGGGTCCCTACCGCACGTCTGCTACCGTGTCTCTCAAGTAGCCGTATCCTCGACGGGTGTAGCACGTTGTTCATCTCAGTAAAGAGAGGAACTTAGTTTTTAAAAGAAAAAAGGATCGTGCAAAATATGTACTTAATAGTAAATAAACAAAGTATTGTTCGAAGAAGTGAATTGAGTTGAGCTTGATTGTCTCTTATTATACATGCATGCAGCCCCTCGTATGGGGGTGTGCTGCGAGTAGGCGCCGGACTCGTCTAGCCGTGTCCGGAGAGTGAATGACCAATTCAGGTTCTTCGCCTAGTAGAGCCGGATAGCTGTGGGGCTGTCAAGGCAGTCTCCCGTTTTTCCGTGCTCGAGTAACACTTAGTACTTCCTTTTAACGAGATGATGCCGCGTGGACCGAGCATTTTAAGTGTTAGAGATGCATAGTGCGGTATTGCGTTAAAGCGGGCGAAAGCTTCGCGTCCCAATAGTGCTTGATGGCTACTTTTAAACGCGGCGATATGGAAGAGTAACCTTTTCATGACGGAAGTTGCCGGATGAACCGAACACAACTTCTAGCGGTATGGAGCCCGTACAATGGGCATATGGGCTGGCATTACTCCTTTAAAGGAGGTGTTGCTACGGCGAATTTTGGTTGGGTTTATCCCCATCCTGCGGATTGTGTCCTCGATATATCGTGTTTATGTCATCGCCGCCATCCATGAGGACTCGTAAATTGGAATCCGTTGGTTATAGGATTCAATATCGTGGCAGTCCATCCTGCGTTCGGATATTACCGTAATAGTCCCGATGGTCGAAGGTGATTGGTTTTGACAACCGGGTGTCTGGTAGCGCCTTTTTAGTAGGCGCCGCTCTGTTTTTCCCTTTGATCACGTGAAGTGAGTTTACGATTTTGACCTCTTGTGGGAAAGTCTTTGTTTTCCGGGCTCGCTTGTGGTGCTCGTCGTCATCTTCACTTGGTGTGTCGAGCCCTTGTGTTCGGCGTTCGATCTGCCCGGACTGTTTGAAGACCCAACAATTTCGTGGGTATGGTTAGCAGGCCTCCTGTGAGTACCGTATTTGACATACCTTGTCCAGATTTTGTTGAAGTTTGATAGCTCATCGCTATTGTCCTTAAGGGACAGTTTTTGTTGTTCTCGCTGTGAGCTTTGAATCCGCGTTGATCGCCGTGCTCTTTGGACTGCTTCTTTTAATCCGGTGCTGGTCCTTGTTGCGCCGTGGTTTCCCATTTCCATCCCTGATTTCGGATGTACTTGGGTCATTGGTGCTGCATCTTGCTAGCCAGCTATCCTCTCCGCCAAGCAAAGCGGTCATGAGGCTTGTTAATGCAGCCATTGTTCTTGGCTTTTCTTGGCCAGTGTGTCTGGCGAGCCATTCGCCTCGGACGTTGTGTTTGAAAGCTGCTAAGGCTTGACATCCGGACAGTCGACTATTTGGTTCTTTTAGTAAGGAACCTGTTCCAGAATTTCGGGCTGACTCTCCGGGCTGTTGAGTTATGTGACTTAGATCGCCTACATCCTGAGGGCGGACATAAGTCCCTAAAATTTGCAAAATGCATCCTCGAGCTCTTCCCGCTTCCAATGGTATTTTCGGGAGGCTCTTAAGCCAATGCCGAGCTGGCCCTTTGAGTTTAAGGGTAAGTATTTTATGGCGTGGAGATCATCTCCTCGAGCCATGTGTATGTGGAGGATGTAATCCTCGATCCGCATCTCGTGGTCCGTTGTTCCGTCATATGCCTCTATGTTTACGGGTTTGAACTCACCGAAATTCATGATCCAAAGACCTCATCGGTGAAACATAGGGGTGTCGCGCCTCATATTTGGGTGTGCCGTGATCTTTGGAATTTTGGTGTGTTGCATTGCTTTGACGAGCATTCTTTCTGGGCCCGTAGATGGACCTAACTGGGCCATCCTTTTGATGTGAATCCTTATGCGGATCGCATATTGACTTGTGTGCGGCACCATTCGCCGCCTTCTTCTTGCGCTGGGTCGCCCATCCGACCGGGTGGCTTTCTTGCTTTTTGATTGTGGGGGCTCTAAGGCCTCCTCGTCAATTCGGAGTAGTAGCTTTCTTTTTGGGTAGCTCTTTGTTCGATTTATCGCCGTGACTTGTCTCAAGGGTGCTGAATACTTTGCTCCATCTGATCCTCGAGTGCATCTTCCGCTGTTTTGAGCTTCGCTTACCTTTTTTCAGGCTACAGCGGTGGCGACGAGCCTTTTCTGGAGGTCTTCTTGCTCCAATAGTTTGTCCGTCGCCGATCGTCCGGACTGTTGTCTTCGCTGGGACAGATTTTTATCCATGTTGTCTTGTTCGGACGATTGCTCAATAGCTTGTTCGTTGTCCACCGGTTCGCCCTGCTTTATGGCTGGGTCTTTGTTGAGGCGGGACTTTGTTCGGGCGTTTATGTTGCCGCTTTGACTGCTTTTCGAGGATTTATCCTTCAGTGGCGTCCGTTGTTCCTCGCCTTCATTTCTTTTAGGTGTATCCACCATGTATACATCATGAGATGAGGTGGTTTTCCAAAGATCGTAGAGGTGCTGGCTCATTGTTGTCTCCTACATCGTCGTCCATACCGTCGATGTCTCCGGAGTCGAACTTCGAGCACGCCGTGTAAACTTTTGATAGTGGCTACGAAGTGGGTGGTGGTGGGAGTTGAATTTCTTCGCCATCCGTATCCCAACCTTCCTGACCGTAGTCCTGCCAGGGCTCTCCGGATAAAGAGAGAGACTTTATTGAATTCAGGATGTCGCCAAAGGGCGAGTGCTGAAGGATGTCCGCTGCCGTGAACTCCATGACGGGCGCCCCATCGGATTCGATTGGCCGAGGCGCGGAGGGTTCGGAGTCCGGAGAGGAGTCCGGCACCCTGGAGTCGAGGTCTTCGCAAAGGACAGGGATGGAGTTCGGCTCGATCACCATAGAGATTGTAGCCCCCGAGGCGGTGTCCAACCACTCGTCCTCGATCGGGGAATCCGGCTCCGGGTTAAGGGTCGGAGCGGATACTGGTGCGGCCTCCAGGCCTTTGACCGGCTGCGAGGCGAGATCATGCCCATCGAGACAATGCGGCCGCATCGCTGCGGCTCGAATCCGTCAAGATCAAGTCCCAGCGGATATCGGCCGTATAGTTTAAACTTCCAAATCTGACCTGATGGCGGGCGTAGCTTTCGATCTGCTCCGGATGGCCAAGCGAATTGGCCCGTGAGTGCAAAAGCCGCCGAACACGAAGGTCTGTCCGGGAGAAAAGTCTCACCATGGACCGCGTCGTGGTTGATGATCGAAGGAGCCATCGGGCCTATCGGTGACGACACAGAGGAACTCTCAATGAAAGCACCAATGTCGGTGTCAAAACCGGCGGATCTTGGGTAGGGGGTCCCAATCGCAAGGCCTAGGCGGATGGTAACAGGAGACAAAGGGACACAATGTTTTACCCAGGTTCGGGCCTCTCGATGGAGGTAAAACCCTACTCTGCTTGATTAATATTGATGATATGGGTAGTACAAGAGTAGATCTACCACGAGATCAAGGAGGCTAAACCCTAGAAGCTAGCCTATGGTATGATTGTTGATGATGAAGTTGTCGCCCCACGGACTAAAACCCTCCGGTTTATATAGACACCGGATAGGTTAGGGTTACACAGAGTCGGTTACAATGGTAGGAGATCTACATATCCGTGTCGCCAAGCTTGCCTTCCACGCCAAGGAAAGTCCCATCCGGACACGGGACGAAGTCTTCAATCTTGTATCTTCATAGTCTTGGAGTCCGGCCGTGACGATAGTCCGGCTATCCGGACACCCCCTAGTCCGGGACTCCCTCAGCAGGGCCGCTCCGTTGCTCCTTCGAGCCGGTGTCCATCACGCCGACCTACTTCGACTCATCGGCTGACATCGAGGCTCCGACATCGAGGCTGGAATTTGGGGGCCGCCATCTCTTCATCAACACGCTCCCGACACTTGGCGTCACTAGCCGACCAGCTCAAATCCACGTTAGCTGGACCGAGGGCTTTGCCTCGGCGAGCCAACCTTTGCCAAAGATTGCCATGCCGTCGTTTTATCGTGCAATGGGTGCGCGGATCGAGTCCCAATTTTGGGAATCACCTTCCTTCGGATTGCTACAACAAATAAACCATGTGCTATTAATCCCAGTATTTTTTGCTTGTTTGGGTTCATTTTTCCCAAGGAATTATTACTCTGGTTTGTCCATCATATGAACACAGGTCTATCAAATGGTGGTCGCATTAACGACAGTCGCATGGTGGTTCGGTCAGTTTCTGTACATAGTCCGTGAACGCCAGATCCGAGCTCGGACCGACACAGCGAATTCATGCTTTGCCACGCCTTTTACCGAGCACGCCGACGCCTCGCATCGACATTGACTTGGCGCCAGCCACATTTCTTTTATTACTCACTTTGCATAAATTATTTATTATGCAACGATTTTTTTAATTATCATTATTACTATTATCTCCGGTTTGCACCATTTTTTGTGCACACGAAAATGATCCTGGGACTTCAGTGTCACTCTGCCGGTCTGCATTGACCGTGCTATGTCACCACTTCGGCGCGTCGAGCTCTCCGCTCCGCCACCTCGGGACCGGCTTGGGGGATGGAACCTTGTCCCGTATCAAGATCGGACCGCGTCATCAATACCGAACACATTAACCAGCTAAGTCGCTTTCATGCTCAAAGCTTTAATTTCTAACTTGTGTTCGGTTCGACCAAGGATTATACTTGTTGGGAAAAATGTTGCTTGTAAAAAAAATTTCTTGTCCAAACTTTGTTTGTGACGCATAAATTCAAATACCCAATTCATTTGGGGGCTTCCTTCATGAAGCTTTTCCTCTTGCATATGATTATACTTATGCAACCGCTTTCTTGTTCGTGTATTACGCCACAATATGCACCATATTGACTTAAGCGATTTGCAAGCTGGGTTGCCTCGCTCCTGTGTTTACCCCTCACGCACCCGATTGTTCGGCTAGGGAGTAAAGGAGCACCTCTCACGATTGTCACGATCGGTTCATCCGAGCCGGACCTCAGACTGGTGAAGCGAAGCTAAGCGCTCTTATAGTTTTCAATGATCATGGTCGGCACACAACGGAACTCATGAGTACAAAAAATCTATTGCACAAGTCTCATAATAACAATGAGCACCGAAGAAAGGTATCGGTGGGGGTACTATTTTCTTCGAAGATGCTTCTTACACTTCGTAGTAATATAGCATAAGTTCCCTGAGCGTGATTTGTCTATTACAGCCTTATGGCCTGATTGCCTGGTTATTGGAAACACTGTCGATATTCTCGACAGATGGAGTACATAATACTTTTCGGTCCTTGACCGAAGAGGGAGAAGCCGACGGTCGGTTAAGACGCGTTTAAAGTTCGGTTGAACATAGATATGATATAAGTACATCGCTACATACAATCATTGTTTTACCCAAGTCACTTGGGGGCTCTTAAGTTTATTTGAGCTGTTTTATAATAAGTGTTCTTCTTCTTAGTCGTTGCAAAGTTTTATTATTATTATTATTATCTATCACTCCTTTTTTTCGACACGAGCGTGTGTTCACTAGCCGGGGAGCCTAATTTCTCTCTCAAAGCCGCTAGAGTTTAGTTTTCTAAACTGGCCTAATGAGAAGTACTCCGCCCTCGGGTTAGGAGGTTGAAGCCGTAGGGCTGACCAGCTGAAGTTTTGAGATAGGATGTCTCATGTTAAAGCACTAGCGTTAACCTTTTTTTTCTAAAGTCCAATTTTCGGATTGGCACCAACACTTGATCTAGTTCTGACATTAACCTTTTGAATAAGTTTTTGGCTTTTCGAGCCCATGGCACTTTTAAACTATTTGTGTGTTTTCAAAGCACAAGTCTCGCAAAGGCAACGCCGACACCTTTAGAGATTCGCGAAAACATTCTCGGATATTGCTCTATATGCATCAGTTTGAATTGTGTCTTGGTCAATAGTTGGGTTGCCGGCTCCTGCGCTTGCCCCTATGTTCCGCTTTTGTTCGGCTAGGTGTGCAAAGGGAGAACCACTGAGATTGTGCTTCCAGCTCACATGGTTAAGCACCTCGGTGGAGAAAGCCAAACTGACCGTCACAATAAGCGAAAACTGGTCAGCGATCCGATGACGGTGTTAAGCATCGGGCCATTCATAACAATGGCGAAGTGTTTACGGCTTGACCTCGATCGTCGCCCGAACACTACCAGGGGCTATTAACTAGTCTCCCAAACTAAATCCTCGGTATTTTGCTCTTACATTGGAGCTGAGGTTTCATGATCATGCTTAGCATGACAACCCAAAGAAAGGAACCGATAGCGGGAAGACATTTCTCCTGTTAAACAGTAATATAACATATCTCTCCGCGTACCTTTGTTTATAAAACCGTATGGCCAGATTGCCTTGTTTGTTGTAAATCTTTGCCCTCATAAAGGCTTTATAAAGTAGGGACAAACACTCCCGGCTATTGGCCGAGGAGGTGGAAGCCGATGGTCGGTCAACAAAGTTTTGTACAATGCGGATCCGAGCATTAATGACGTAAAGTACTTGGATACATAGAGTCATTACACATAATTTGTGATTTTACTATGGATATCAATCCTTAATTCGCCACCCGTGCCGCATTAAGGCTCGGGGCTCTTGGGCTTCGGGCTTATTATTTACAAATATTAAAGGGCACATCGATCCCCTGATACGGTGTTGCCACCCGACCCGGTGTCTCGAGGCTCTTGCATTGCACATCCAATGCGTAAAATTTTAAGTGTAATCTGATCTCGAGGAGATTTTGATCCTCGTTGGTCGGCCGCACCCAACCTGAGTCTTGAGGACTGAGCATGCCGCTTTTTGTGTCCGAAGTATTCTCATTGAAGCTAGGACTTGATCCTCGGTGATTTTGCAAATCAACTCGAGTCTCAAAGCAGCTCTGAGGATCGCCGGCGGTCGTATGTCATCCTTCAGGTGCATCTCGGGTTTTAGACCGATACACACCTTGAGAGCTACTGGCTATATATCTCGGTAGAGAATAAATTGCACCAATCAAAATACTGACAAAAAATCGGCCCGCAGTCGGGGTGGTGCACCACCTCGGAAGCAGTCCGGCACAAAGCTCGGACGCTAGTGGCTGGCTCCATAGAGGGCATTTCCGGCATTAAGCTAGGCTAAACTCCTTCAACTTTATTGAAACAAGGTGATTTATGACACCTCAGATACAGTCCGGCGTTGGAGCTCGGATACATAGTCCGGCGTTGGAGCTCGGATACCGTCCGGCGTTGGAGCTCGGATACATAGTCCGGCGATAGAGCTGGGAAGCAGTCCGGTGTTGGTGCTCGGCTGCAAAAGATACCTCGAATGCAGTCCGGCGTTGGAGCTCGGACGCAAGAGGACACTGCCGCCCGGGAACAACTTCAAACCCGAGGTGTGGCATAAAAATAACAAGGCATTGATAAAGGACGGAAACTTAAAGGGGCTCCTCGGATACCCGACGTGTAAACCCGTCGAATGCATTTCGGCGATCCTCAAGATCGAAGATGAGAAGATTTGTTGAACCAGTTTTCAAGACCGACGACTAAAGATGAAGAACGGTTGGGAAGAATCGAGGAGCGTCCCTAACTTGAAGACCGGTTTAGGGGGCTACTGACGGTGTCCTGGACTAGGGGGTACTCACCACGTCATCTCCCGATCTGTTAAATTGGGCCGAGGACCCCATGGCCAGATACTCATGGGCCAGTCCGGACAGCTGCCGCATACAAGGAAGATTCTGCAAGACTTAGCGATCAAGACAAGGACTCCTCCCCCACCGGCGTATTCGGCTAGGACTCTTGTTATCCTAGGCCTCTGTTGCATTATATAAACCGAGGCCAGGCTAGTCGATAGACATACAACAATCATACCATAGGCTAGCTTCTAGGTTTAGCCTCTCGATCTCGTGGTAGATCTACTCTTGTACTACCCATATCATCAATATTAATCAAGCAGAGTAGGGTTTTACCTCCATCGAGAGGGCCCGAACCTGGGTAAAAACATCCTGTCCCTTGTCTCTTGTTACCATCTGCCTAGACGCACAGTTCGGGACCCCCTACCCGAGATCCGCCGGTTTTGACACCGACAATCGCCAACACCAAGAAGCATGATTTCCGATCCTTTATGGAGGCTTTCATTGCTGCTGCCACTCGGATCGCCGATGGTGTCGACCTGGACGAGTTTGTCGAGCCTGCCAGCTCTCCCCCCGCGGAGTGAACAAACTTTCATGGCCCCACCTTAAATTTGCCTCGGAATGCCGAGTGGATTTTGTAACCGTTAAACTTTTTCGGGCTGAGTGCCTGAGTACTTTGAACTGTGGTTTGAAACCTTTGAGATTTATCTGAATTCACTTTACTTCTGAATATGCTTGCATTTGCCTTCGAGTGGTATTTACCCTTCATTCGGAATAGTCTTTGTGTTTGAGACGCAGCTTAGAGGTGGAGATCCAGTCAACCTGCATCTCGTCGTCTTTGTGGATCGGAATGGCACGTGACGCCTGCATTTGTGTGGCGTAGTTCAAGGAGAAGGTAGCAATCGACCAAGACGCCGTCAGTTCTTACGGATCGAGACGGAGCACGTTGTACTTGCGGCGTAACTCCGAAGGAGAAGGTAGCAGTCGACCTGCACCTCGTCGTCCTTACGGATCAGGACGGAGCATGTTGTACTCGTGGCGTAGCTCCGGAGGAGAAGGTAGCAGTCGACCTGCACCTCGTCGTCCTTATGGATCGGGACGGTTTAGAACTTAGGCGAGTGCTTGGACTGCAGCTAAGCCTCCGAGTGAGAGGGTCGCTCTTCACTCGGCAGGATTTCTGAAACTTAGGCAAGTACTTGGACTGCAGCTAAGCCCCCGAATGAGAGGATCACTCTTCACTCGGTAGGATTTTTCAAACTTAGGCGAGTACTTGGACTGCAGCTAAGCCTCCGAGTGAGAGGATCGCCCTTCACTCGGTAGAATTTTTCAAACTTAGGCGAGTACTTGGACTGCAGCTAAGCCCCCGAGTGAGAGGATCGCTCTTCACTCGGTAGGATTTTTCAAACTTAGGCGAGCATCGGATCGGCAGCTTAAGCCCCCGAGTGAGAGGATCGCTCTTCACTCGGTGAGGATTTTTCAAACTTAGGCGAGTACTAGATCATAGCTAAGCCCCCGAGTGAGAGGATCGCTCTTCACTCAAAGGATTTTTCAAACTTAGGCGTAGTCTTGGATCAGAAGCTAAGCCCCGAGTGAGAGGATCGCTCTTCACTCGGTAGGATTTTTCAAACTTAAGCGAGTACTGGATTGCAGCTAAGCCCCCGAGTGAGAGGATCGCTCTTCACTCGGTGGGATTTTTCAAACTTAGACGAGTACTTGGACTGCAGCTAAGCCCCCGAGTGGGAGGCTGGCTCACCACTCGGTAGGATTTTTCAAACTTAGGCGAGTACTGGACTGCAGCTAAGCCCCCGAGTGGGAGGCTGGCTCACCACTCGGTAGGATTTTTCAAACTTAGGCGAGTACTGGACTGCAGCTAAGCCCCCGAGTGGGAGGCTGGCTCACCACTCGGTAGGATTTTTCAAACTTAGGCGAAACGGATTCGCAGCTAAGCCTCCGAGTGGGAGGCTGGCTCACCACTCGGTAGGAATTTTTTAAACTTAGGCGAAACGGGTTCGCAGCTAAGCCTCCGAGTGGGAGGCTGGCTCACCACTCAGTAGGAATTTCTTTTTTTACAAACTTAGGCGAAACAGATTCGCATCCAAGCCACCCACTGGGGGAGTTTCTTACTTTAAACAAAAGCAACAACAATCACTGGGAAAATTATAACACTCTTGTCTTTGATAAATAAACTACAGAGGTATTTCTTATTACATCTCATCCGAGTGAGTACTTAAGTATAAAAGGCTGAGCAACTCCGCATTCCAAGCTAAATGGCTCATCAATCAGCGTCGACATTGTAAAGATGATACGCTCCATTGTGGAGAACTCGATGATGATGAAGGGCCTTCCCAAGTGGGAGCGAGCTTGTGTGCTTTCTGTTGATCTAGTCGTAGGACCAAATCTCCTTCTTGGAAGGCTCGACTCTTCCCAGTTCTGGCATGGAATAGATGCAAGTCGTGCTGTTAGATAGTCGATCGGATCAGAGCCATCTCTCTTTCCTCTTCTAGGAGGCTCGATCAAGGCCCGCCGGGCTTGCTCGGCTTCACCTTCGAGTAGAGCTCGATTCGGGTGCATTGTGAAGCAAGTCACGCAAAACTGCTTCGGCTCCATAGACCGTAAAGAATGGAGTTCGGCCCAATGATCGATTAGGTGGTCCTCAATCCCCAAAGAACTGATGGAAGTTCGTCGACCCATGCACCCGCTATGCTTGAGATCGCGCATCAATCTGGGTTTCAGCCCTTTGAGAATTAGACCGCTTGCTCTTTCCGCTTGTCCATTCGAATGGGGGTGAGCGACTCAAGCGTAGGTCGACTGCGTGTGCCTTGAGAGGCTTAAAAGGCTCTCGAACTTGTCGGAATCAAGTTCGACCCATTATCGCGATGATGCTATGCGGAACTCCATATCTGAATATCAACTCTCCGATGAAACTGATAGCAAAGTGCACGATCGAGATTCTTGATAGGCTTAGCTTCGATCCATTTAGTAAACTTGTCGATCGCCACTAGTACATGAGTGAAGCCGCCCTGCCAGCCTCGATGGTCCAATCATATCCAATCCCCAAACAGCAATGAAGGGCCGTGACGAGTGGAATGGTCTTCAAGGCTGACGCAGGTTTGTGGGACATATTGGAGTAAAACTGACATCCCTCACACTTGTCGACTATCTCTTTTGCCATTTCATTTGCTCTTGGCCAGTAAAATCCTGCTCGGTATGCTTTGGCCACAATGGTCCGGGAGGACACATGATGACCACAGGTCCCCGAGTGGATATCATCAAGAATTATCTGACCTTATTCTGGTGTTATACACTTTTATCCGACTCCAGTCGTGCTTTCCCTGTATAACTGTCCCTTTATCACAGTAAAGGCCTTGGATCGACGGACGACCTGTCGAGCCTCTTCTTCATTCTCTGGGAGTTCTTTCCTTAAGATGTACGCGATGTACGGCACCATCCAGTCGGGAGTGATGACCAAGACCTCCATGATCAGGTCGACCACCGCTGGAACCTCAACCTCAGTCGGATCCGTGGCACTTTTTGGTTGCGGAACTTCTGCAGTGAAAGGATCCTCTTGAACTGATGGTGTGTGGATGTGTTCTAGAAACACATTGCTGGGAATGGCTTCTCTCTTGGAACCTATTTTTGCCAAATCGTCAGCAGCTTGATTTTTCAGTCGGGGTATATGATGAAGCTCTAACCCCTCAAATTTCTTCTCTAGCTTTCTCAACGTGCATTGCAAAGAATCAAATATGGCTGGGCTTCTGACGTCCCACTCCTTCATCACTTGATTGACTACCAAATCTGAGTCGCCATAGACCATGAGGCGACGGACGCCGAGTGAGATGGCCATACACAACCCATACAAGAGTGCTTCATATTCTGCTTCGTTATTGGAGGAATCAAAGTGAATCTGGAGGACATATCTGAGCTTGTCTCCTCGGGGGGATACCAAGACTCAACCCAAAGACTGTAACCATTCAAAGATCTTGGAACCATCAAGAACATGGTCCAAAGGCTCCAAGTGAACTTGAGTCGGCAGCTGTCAATTCACCCACTCGGCAAGGAAATCTGCTATTGCTTGGGACTTGGTAGCTTTCTTTGCCTCAAACTTGATATCTAGGGGAAGGAGTTCAATCGCCCATTTAGCCACTCGACCAGTTGCATCTCTGTTGTGCAGAATCTCTGACAATGGAGCATCGCTGACGACTGTAATGGAATATTCAGAGAAGTAATGAGCAACTTTCTTCGTGGTCATATAAATCCCATATACAAGCTTCTGATAATGAGGGTATCTTTGCTTTGATGGGGTCAAAACTCGTAAACATAATATATCGGGCGCCGAACTTTAAAGGCTTTTTCCTTCTTCTTCCCGCCGACCGTAAGTACTGTGCATCGACGACTTGTCCTGTGGCTACAATGTAAAGCAGCAAAGGCTCTTTGCTGATTGGGGCAGCAAGCACCGGTTGGGTGGAGAGCAGAGTTTTTAACTCTGCGAATGCTGCATCAGCTTCAGGAGTCCACTCGAACTTGTCGGATTTCTTCATCAGTCGGTAAAGAGGCAATGCTTTTTCACCGAGACAAGAAATTGAAAGTGCAACTATCCCTAGGTGGTTTTGGTAATTCATAACAACATATAGCTCATTGAGCTAATGCTATTCCAAGACTATTGTTTCATGAAAGCTCAGTGAATGGCATGGCATGGATGATGAAAGTGGATCCCTCAAAATACTAAGGACAAAGGATTGGCTCAAGCTCAAATGCTCAAGACTCTTCATTTTACATTTTAGTGACCCAAGATCACATTGAGTCTATAGGAAAAGCCAATACTATCAAGAAGGGATGAGGTGTTGCTTAATGAGCCTCTTGCTTCATGTGCTTAGTGATATGCTCCAAAACCCTCAACTACTTCTCCCCGTGATCCACAAATGACCTAAACTTGAAGCCAACATCGGTCACACCGATTCTTTCTATCCGCGCCACCGATTCCAAAAGTCATAGCCACTGCCACAAACCCTAAGCAAATCGGTCTTACCGATAGGGATCTCGGTCTCACCGAGATGGGGTTGCATCTCTCTGCTTCCTTCAGAACGCTTCGGGTCTAACCGAAGTGAGCGATCTGTCCCACCGAGATTGCAATGTAAACTCTCTGCTTCCTTTTGTAACATTTCGTCTCACCGAAAAGAGCAAATCGGTCCCACCGAAGTTTACTCCGACCAACTCTCTGAAAGCTTATTACCAAATCGGTTTCACCGAAGTTTGTGTAATCGGTCTTACCGAGATTACGTTATGCCCTAACCCTAACCGAATCGGGTCTCACCGAGATGCATGTCACCCCACCGAAAATCACTAACGGTCACTAGGTTTACTAAATTGGTCCGACCGAAGTTTAACGATTCGGTCCCACCGAGTTTGGTAAATTGTGTGTAACGGTTAGATTTTGTGTGGAGGCTATATATACCCTCCACTTCCTCTTTCATTCTCGGAGAGAGCCATCGTAACAAACCTACACTTCCAACTTACCGGCCTGAGAGAGAACCACCTACTCATGTGTTGAGGCCAAGATATTCCATTCCTACCATATGAATCTTGATCTCTAGCCTTCCCCAAGTTAAGCTTTCCACTCAAACCCTCTTTCCACCAGATCCAAATCCTATGAGAGAGAGTTGAGTGTTGGGGAGACTATCATTTGAAGCACAAGAGCAAGGAGTTCATCATCAACACACCATTTTTTACTTCTTGGAGAGTGGTGTCTCCTAGATTGGCTAGGTGTCACTTGGGAGCCTCCGACTAAGATTGTGGAGTTGAACCAAGGAGTTTGTAAGGGCAAGGAGATCGCCTACTTCGTGAAGATCTACCGCTAGTGAGGCAAGTCCTTCGTGGGCGACGGCCATGGTGGGATAGACAAGGTTGCTTCTTCGTGGACCCTTCGTGGGTGGAGCCCTCCGTGGACTCGCTGCAACTGCTACTCCTTCGTGGGTTGAAGTCTCCATCAACGTGGATGTACGATAGCACCACCTATCGGAACCACGCCAAAAACATCCGTGTCTCCAATTGCGCTTTGAATCCTCCAAACCCTTCCCTTTACTTTCTTGCAAGTTGCATGCTTTAATTTCCGCTGCCTATATACTCTTTGCATGCTTGCTTGAATTGTGTGATGATTGCTTAACTTGTCCTAAAATAGCTAAAATCTGCCAAACTATAAAATTGGGAAAAGGTTAAGTTTTTATTGGTCAAGTAGTCTAATCACCCCCTCTAGACATACTTCAAGGTCCTACAAGTGGTATCGTAGCTTTGATCTCCATTTGCTTTGATTTCCATAGCTTTTGGTGGTCATAGCCTTGGTTTCACAACCTAGGAGAGTATGGCGCCTAGCGAGGGAAATTATCACCGTGAGAGGTCCTTACTTTGATGGTACTAATTTTGCTAGTTGGAAGCATAAGATGAAAATGCATATTCTCGGACATAACCCCGCCGTTTGGGCAATTATTTGTATTGGCTTGCAAGGTGAATTCTTTGATGGGAGAGAACCGAACCGTGAAGCAAATGCTAAGAATTGAAGATGCTGCAATACAACGCTCAAGCTTGTGATATCATCTTCAACGGATTGTGCCCTCAAGAATTCAACAAAATCAGCCGCCTTGAGAATGCAAAGGAAATATGGGATACTTTGATTGATATGCATGAAGGTAACGAATCCGTCAAGGAGTCCAAATTGGATGTGCTCCAAAGTCAGCTTGACAAGTTCAAAATGAAGGATGGTGAAGGTGTCGCTGAAATGTACTCTAGGCTTGCACTTATCAGAAATGAGATTGCCGGCTTAGGGAGTGAAGAGATGACCGAAAAATTCATCATCAAGAAAATCCTAAGAGCATTGGATGGAAAGTATGATACCGTGTGCACATTGATCCAAATGATGCCAAACTACAAAGATCTCAAGCCAACGGAAGTCATTGGAAGGATTGTTGCTCATGAGATGTCACTCAAGGATAAGGAGGAACTTCACAACAAGTCAAGTGGTGCTTACAAAGCCTCAAGTGAAGCCCCCACATCATCAAGTGAGAAACAAACATTCAATGAAGAATTGAGCTTAATGGTGAAGAACTTCAACAAATTCTACAAGAGTAGAAGCAAAGAAAGAAGCTCCAAGTCAAGGTCTTATCATGACAAGAGATCTTGTAGTCGAGAGTGCAACTGCTACAATTGTGGGAGACCCGGACACTACTCCAATGAGTGTACGACACCCTACAAAAGAAGAGAAGATTCTCCAAGAAGAAGGAGCAAAAGAGAAGAATCACCACCAAGAGAGAGGAGGAGTAGAGATGATCGTTATGAACGAAGACCCTCACGGAGAAGCAAGGATTCTAAAGGAAGGACAAGTCATCAAGGAGCTACACAAAACGAAGACATCAAGCTCATGTTGGTGAATGGGTATCCGCCCGACTCGACAATCACTCCGAGAGAAGCTATCACTCCGACTCGAATATACTCAAGATGAAGGTGTTGCCGGTCTAGCACTTGTGTCAACCGACTCCTCACGACATATTTGAATCACCAAATGAAGGAATTGAAGATGCTTTATGGCCAAAGGTCCAAAGGTAACACATCCCAGTATGTTGATTTCAATAGTGATGAAGATGACTTGCTTGTGGATGATGATTTACTTGTTGACAACTCTAGTGATGAATACTATGATGAAACGTCAATTAATCATGCTAATCAAACGAATGACAATGATAAGGAGAAAATTGAGCTTCTAACTAAAGAGCTAAACACTCTTAAGTTGGCTCATGAAACTATCTTCAAGATCATCGAGAACTTTTAAGGGCTCATGAGAAGTTGCGCTTTGAAAAGCTCAATCTTGAGCAAGAGCATGAGTTCTTAAAGGCAATCAATGATGATCTCCGCAAGAAAAGTTCTTCTTACATTGCCAAGCGCTTACTCTTATCTACTTACATGCCTCAAGTCAAGTCTAGTAACAAGTACAAGAAAGATACTTCCTCTAGTAGTAACAATAATAATGTCAAATCCAATGTTGTTGCTTCTAGTAGTTCTCTTGATTCCACTAATGATTCTCTTAGCCAAGTTACACTTGAGCAAGAAAAATAATTTATTGAAGGGAATTATAGAGAAAGGTGTTTACAAGAGCCTTGCCGGAGTAAGCAATTCGAGGAAATTGTACGCAAGCAAGGAAGACACCGAAGAATCAAGGTGTTGGTTTTGAACGAAAGTTCAACGCCAATGGAGTTGAGTGGGAAGAAGATCAATACCCCAAGACAAAGTTTGTTCCTCAACAAGAGAAGTATGATCCTACTTCCTTCAAGGGGACACAAGCTCAAGATGATCTTCCACCACAAGACCACAAGAACAAAGGCAAGGACAAGCTTCAAGAAGAGATTGATGCATTTGAAGAAGCACCTAAAGCCCTCGCTCAGTTGGGTCCCCAAGACTACGTCAAGTTCTACTTCATCAAGTACAACTACAACTCCAAGGATTCCCATCAAGATGATGTGGATCCCGAAGAAGAAGAACTAAAGATTTCTTGAGGGTGACTCCGCCAACATTCTTCACTCATATCATTTTGGCAAGAACAAGTGCAATCAACTTTCACATCTTGCACTAGTTCAAGGAGTCACAAACCCTCTTGTTGGTAAGGCAAGGGACAAGGTAACCTAATGTTTTCATGGACATCATCTTGTGTGTGCATCACTCTATGTCTATAGATATTCTTGTTTGTTCCCTGTGGGACTAACCCATGTAGGCAAGTTGAAAGTACAACTCACTCCAAAGGATTGCTCCAAATGATCTACATCAACATTGAGCATCTACATCTTCAACACCTACATGAAGTCATCATCGACAAAACCCAAGGTTAGTTCATCCCTCTAAGGGGGATCTCACATCTAGGGGAGCTTAACTCTAAGAATTGAGTCAAAGCAACTCTAATGGTGTGAACACATTAATGCATTATGTAAAAGTGGTAACCCCACTTGAGCTTAAACGATGAGTATGACCTATGATCAAATGTTATCATTTGACTCCTAAGTCAATATACTCATATATAGATGACCTAGTCATTGCCAATTGTTTGATAGATGCTAGAATTGGTTGTGCATGCTTTGCCACATATTTTAATTGCCATCTTATTGTGTGAGCATGTTGGTGCATATTTTACTCATTCAAGGACATCCACTTGTTGTTTTGTTTGTTTGGATTCTCTTCTTTTGGCACAAGTGGATGGACAAGAATGCCTAAGAACCTTCTTTAGCTATCTATGCTTTTCTCGCCTCAAACTCTATTCATGCTACATCACAAAATTTGATCAAGTCGATTCGAACCACTGGGTGTGAGGAGCACTCGGAGTCCCCGATTCGCCATAGACTTAAACTTCCAAAACCTCTTTATGATTCCCTCGGTCCGACCGATTCCTCCATTTCGGGTCCTACCGAGATCATTAAGTTGATCTCGAAGTTTTCAATCTCGGTGCAACCGATTTGAACTTTTCGGTCACACCGAGTTGTCAGAATCGAACACAAGAGTGCATGCTCGGTGCCACCGAAAGTTATTCCACTCGGTCACACCGATGTGGTCGGGCTATATATAGCCACGGGCAAAATTTTGGAAATTTCTCCCAAACCCTTCGCTACCGCAATAGCTCGCTTTCCGCCATCGTGGTCTCCGGATCGCCTCCTCGCCGCTAGCGCCTCCTCGTCAGCCGGGTCTCCGCCAGTCAGCCGTAGCAAGTCCACCACCAAGTTAGGGTATGGACTTAATCTTTGTGCTATCCACGCCGATTCTCGCACATTGTCTTCATATTGATTCTTGCCACGATTGAAACTCTTCTATCCATCCAAAGTAGTTCATAGATTAGATGTGATTCAAATTTTTAGGGTTAGGTTTCCGCCGAAACCATCTCGGACCCACCGAAGTTGAAAAACTCGGTCTCACCGATTTGGCTTATGCCATTGCACTAGTGACTCTCATTCGACCGAGAATTACTAATCGGTGCAACCGATTTGAGGATTCTGTGAAACCCTAGCAGTCTCGGTACCAACCTGAAACTCGGTCCAACCGAGATCATCGCTTTAGGTTCCAAAACTGCTCGATATCACCGAAGTCCGAAAATCGGTGGATCCGAAAATGCTTTCTCGTGGAAAACTAAAACTGAACTTTTGAGTCATTCTTTTGCAAAAACCTCTGCATTTTGTGATTCTCATCTTTTCTATCTCATCTATAACTCTTCATGTGGTCAAGAATGATCAGCTTTTGCGGTATGTCCGATCAAAGTGACCTGACAAACAGTCAAGAGCAGATGGACTTGAGTGAGGGCACTAGTCCCTCAACTTCAGATGAAGGGAGCAGAAGTACTCCTAGCAATTTGCCTAAGGCTGCTACTAGGCAAAGGAGGAAAAGAACTTCAGATTCAAGAGGATGAAGATTACAAGGCCGAGGAAGATGAGGCTACCTCCAAGAAAGTGGTGCTCAAGAAGGAATATGGCTCAAAGAAAGGATGTAAAGCCGTGCATGAAGATTAAAAAGGCCTCGCAAGAAGGCAAACCTATGGCCAAGGCCAGAGCATCAACTCAATCGCACGAAAATCCTGATCCCAAAGAGCCAGCTGATGAAAGCAAGAAGATGAAGGAAAGGGTCGAAAAGACCATGGCCAGAGTTATAGGGAAACCTTCCATGATGGAAGAGGAAGAAGAGCCTTCTACACCAGCACCAAAGGCACCAAAGCTTATGGGTGATGCTATTAAATCTGGGGCTGCAACATCTAAGCCCAAGGAAGCACCCAAAGCTGCCCCCAAGGCCAAGTTCAGACCAAAGAGGAATACTAGGAGTATTCCAAATTGCCGAGAAGAACAAGGCCCCAAAGGCTCAATGTTGTCAAGATTCGTAAGAAGAAGGACGGGTTCTAAGAAAGCTCAAGCCCAAGATACTGCATCACAATGATGCCCATCCTGTGGTCGAGGACATGAGAATCAGGACGGATTCTGTGGCTGAGACTGTGGAGAATGCAAGATCCATATGCTTCAAGAAGAAGAACTGTTGTTGACGACGAGTTCCAATAACAAAGGAACAGCAGGACTTCTATGAAACAATTCTGTTGGACAAGAAGCCCATAGTCCTGTGACATGAGGTGGGTTGACTGAAATTCATCAAGGAAAATGAACAAAGCACTATCCCGGAGTGGAAGATAGCTTTGTTGCTTGTGGAGTTGCAGATTTTGTTGGACAAAAGTTCACCAACCGGAATGATGAGCTTATCATGCGCTTCTACTCCACAACACACTTTTACCCAGATGGAAGAATAGTTTGGATGTCCGAAGGTACAAGGTACCAAATTCCATCATTGAAGAATGGGCAAGTCTGATCAATGCCCCCAAAGAAAATGAGGATGACCTAGACATTTATGCAAAGAAGAAGTTAGGTCACAATTCAATGGCTCACATGTACAAGGAAATTCCAGACAAGGCATTAGAGACTCGCAAGTTTGGGTCAGTTCACTTCTCATTGTCAGATTGCCAACCATAAATTGATTCTCGAGGCACACCTTGTCGCCCAAGTCCGGTGACCATAACATGATCAGAGGGCATGCCATCAACATGTTGCATGTGTTTGATGTGCCACGTAAGTTCAAAGTCATGAGCCCGATCATTGAAACAATCAAGAGGACTGCAGCAGATCGTAAGAGGAGCTGTGGATATGCACCTCAGATTCAAGAATTGATAAACTCAAAAATGGGCACAGGAAAATATCGCTTGGATAAGGAACACTTTCCACTTTATCCGCACTCGAGGACAATGAGGTTGTAATGAATGAAGATGATCCACAATCGGTTCAAGCTCAGAGAAGAAGGAGAAGGCCAAGAGGAGAGAAGGCTGCCAAGATGCCAACTCAAGAGGAGGCATCTGAATATTTCTTGAAACCAAACAAGAGCAGCTTGGTTACTTGATAGCATCATCTCCGAGGATTGAGAAGGGTTGGCCACCCTAACTCAAAACCGGGAGAGCCTGAGAGAATCATGGAACAAAAATTCTATGATCTTGATGTCAAAGTGACTGAGATCTGGCCACCGTGGAGCAGTTACAAGATGATACGCAGAAGAGGAAGGGCAAGACGACAACTGATGCATTTACCAGAGTGCCCAGAGCCCAGAGGTCAGTTGCAAGTACAAGGATGCATAATTAGAGCAACATCTTCAAAGACCAAATCGCCCCTTTAGCTCCAAAGGTAACCAGCTTCAAAGACCAACTCCAGCACCCTCTACATCAACTGAAGCCTTCGTCCTCGGAGTTATCAGGACACCACCACCAGAAGATCAAGCCTGAGAGTCGATCTAGCACTATGCATTTTCTATGAACTTTTTGGTAACTTGTTGCCAAAAGGGGAGAAAAATGTATAGATCATAGACTTCGAGAGAGAGTGTGTTGCTTTTGTTCTCAATAGCTATATTTGTTTGTTTTTCAATCTTTGATTGCTTTTGGTTGAGATACTATGTTTTTGATACATTGATGATCATGTGTTTGATCATAAGCTACACTTATGCATGCTTGATATTATCCTATCTATCTTATGTGATCACTCACTATGCTTGGTGATGAGTGCATGTATTCATTGTTTATTATTTTGAGCGCTCCACCAAGATGTATGTGACATGGAAGAGTAACCCATGAGCCTAATTCATTGTGCATTTGCAGTCCAAAGCAAATCTAAAACTATGCACAAATTTAGGGGAGCTCTTGCTTATCACATACTTCTCAAAGCGATGATGTTATTTAAATTTTATTATCATTTGTCGAAGCTTTGATCTATATGTTGTCATCAATTACCAAAAAGGGGGAGATTGAAAGTGCAACTATCCCTAGGTGGTTTTGGTAATTCATAACAATATATAGCTCATTGAGCTAATGCTATTCCAAGACTATTGTTCAAGGAAAGCTCAATGAATGGCATGGCATGGATGATGAAAGTGGATCCCTCAAAATACTAAGGACAAAGGATTGGCTCAAGCTCAAATGCTCAAGACTCTTCATTTTACATTTTAGTGATCCAAGATCACATTGAGTCTATAGGAAAAGCCAATACTATCGAGAAGGGATGAGGTGTTGCTTAATGAGCCTCTTGCTTCATGTGCTTAGTGATATGCTCCAAAACGCTCAACTACTTTCCCACATCCACAAATGACCTAAACCTAAAGCCAAAATCGGTCACACCGATTCTTTCTATCTGGCGCCACCGATTCCAAAAGTCATAGCCACTGCCACAAACCCTAAGAAAATCGGTCTTGCCGATAGGGATCTCGGTCTCACCGAGATGGGGTTGCAATCTCTCTGTTTCCCTTCGTAACGTTTCGGTCTAACCTAAGTGAGGATCGGTCCCACCGAGATTGCAATGTAAACTCTCTGTTTCCTTTTTGTAACATTTCGGTCTCACCGAAAAGAGCAAATCGGTCCCATCGAGTTTACCTAACCAACTCTCTGGAAAGCTTATTACCAAATCGGTTTCACCGAGTTTGTGTAATCGGTCTTACCGAGATTACGTTATGCCCTAACCCTAACCGAATCGGTCTCTCCGAGATGCATGTCGGTCCACCAAAAATCACTAACGGTCACTAGGTTTACTAAATCGGTCCGACCGAAGTTTAACGATTCGGTCCCACCGAGTTTGGTAAATTGTGTGTAACGGTTAGATTTTGTGTGGAGGCTATATATACCCCTCCACCTCCTCTTCATTCATGGAGAGAGCCATCGAAACAAACCTACACTTCCAACTTACTCAGCTTACGAGAGAGAACCACCTACTCATGTGTTGAGGCCAAGATATTCCATTCCTACCATATGAATCTTGATCTCTAGCCTTCCCCAAGTTGCTTTCCACTCAAACCCTCTTTCCACCAGATCCAAATCCTATGAGAGAGAGTTGAGTGTTGGGGAGACTATCATTTGAAGCACAAGAGCAAGGAGTTCATCATCAACACACCATTTGTTACTTCTTGGAGAGTGGTGTCTCCTAGATTGACTAGGTGTCACTTGGGAGCCTCCGACAAGATTGTGGAGTTGAACCAAGGAGTTTGTAAGGGCAAGAAGATCGCCTACTTCGTGGGCGACGGCCATGGTGGGATAGACAAGGTTGCTTCTTCGTGGACCCTTCGTGGGTGGAGCCTCCGTGGACTCACAAGAACTGCTACTCCTTCGTGGGTTGAAGTCTCCGTGATCAACGTGGATGTACGATAGCACCACCTATCGGAACCACGCCAAAACATCCGTGTTCCAATTGGCGCTTTGAATCCTCCAAACCCTTCCCTTTACTTTCTTGCAAGTTGCATGCTTTAATTTCCGCTTCCTATATACTCTTTGCATGCTTGCTTGATTTGTGTGATGATTGCTTGAGTTGTCCTAAAATAGCTAAAATCTGCCAAACTATAAAATTGGGAAAAAGGTTAAGTTTTTATTGGTTAAGTAGTCTAATCACCCCCCCTCTAGACATACTTCAAGGTCCTACAGAAATGAATCGACTTAAAGCGGCCAGGCAACCAGTAAGCTTCTGGACATCGTGCACACGCACAGGACGTTTCATTCGGAGTATAGTACCAACTTTCTCTGGGTTGGCGTCGATCCCTCGCTCGGAAACAAGAAAATGGAGTAACTTTCCGCGAGGAACTCCGAATGTGCATGAGGGAGTCCCAGACTAGGGGGTGTCCGGATAGCCGGACTATCGTCACGGCCGGACTCCAAGACTATGAAGATACAAGATTGAAGACTTCGTCCCGTGTCCGGACGGGACTTTCCTTGGCGTGGAAGGCAAGCTTGGCGTCACGGATATGTAGATCTCCTACCATTGTAACCGACTGTGTAACCCTAACCTATCCCAAGTGCCTATATAAACCGGAGGGTTTTAGTCCGTGGGACTAATAACAATCATACCATAGGCTAGCTTCTAGGGTTTAGCCTCCTTGATCTCGTGGTAGATCTACTCTTGTACTACCCATATCATCAATATTAATCAAGCAGGAGTAGGGTATTACCTCCATCGAGAAGGCCCGAACTCTGGGTAAAAACATCGTGTCCCTTGTCTCCTGTTACCATCCGCCTAGACGCATACGCTTTGGGACCCCCTACCCGAGATCCGCCTGCTTTGACACCGACATTGGTGCTTTCACCGAGAGTTCCTCCGTGTCGCCACCGATAGGGCCCGATGGCCCCTTCGATCATCAACAACGACGCGGTCCAGTGGTGAGACTTTTCTCCCGCATGCATCTTCATATTCGGCGGCTTTGCCGCTGCGGCCAATTAAGCAGCCATCTCGAAGCGGATCGAAAGCTACGCCCCCTGGCCATCACGCCGACGGAAGTTTGAACTATACGGCCGATATCCGCTGGAGACTTGATCTTCGATGGATTCGAGCCGCAGCAAGCGTGCCGCCTTTGTCTCGATGGGCATGATCTAGCTTCGCGCCCGAACAAAGGCCTCGAGGCCGCACTCAAGATCCGCCCGACCTTTAATCCGGAGTCGGATTCCCGATCGAGGACGCAGTGGTTGGACACCGCCTGGGCTACAATCTCTACGGCGATCAAGCCAACTCCATCCCCTCGTCCTTTATGCGAAGACCTCGACTCAGGTGCGGACTCCTCTCCGGACTCCGAACCCTCCGCGCCCCGCCAATCGAATCCGATTGGGCGCCGATCATGGAGTTCACTGCCATGACATCTTTCAAAGACTTCGCCTTTCGGCGACATTCTGAATTCACTAAAGTCTCTCTCTTTATCAGGAGAGCCCTGGCCGAACTACGGCCAGGAAGGTTGGGATGCGGACGACAAAGAAATTCAATGCCCACCCAACACCCACTTTGTAGCCACTGTCGATGATTTAACCGACATGCTAGACTACGACCAAGACATCGACAAAGATGGGACGCATTTACCGGAGACGACCAAGACCCAAATACCATGTGGCACCTGAAGGCCACCTCGCCATATGACATATACATGGTGGGCATCCCAAAAGATGGAATGGCGATGGAACAACGGAGGATGACCCTCCGAGAAACAGCCGGGGCCGACGTCAGCGGCCGCGCTCTAAATCCCGCCACAATAAAAACGGTGATTCCGGCACGGGAGATAATAACACCCCGGACAGTGCCGAAGAGAACCCCCTCCAGCAGGACTCAGCACAGGAGGAGGGAGAAGCAAGTCCGCACGACAGTGCAGCAGAAAGAGAGGTCGAGGACGATAATTATGCGCCTCCCTCCGAAGATGAGGCAAGCCTCGACGACGGCATTTAATTTGTCGTGCTCGAGGATCCCGAACAGGAGCTGCTTCAAACGCAGGCTTATAGCCACGACAAGCAGCCTCAAGTAAAGCAGCAATAGCTTAGAGCTGATCAAGACCTGCTAGGTGACAGATGGATCAAGTCCTTGCAAATCAAGAGTATGAACTCGAACGCCTCTCCAAAGCTACCCCAAACGCAGGCCGCTGCCTCGACTAGAGGAGGAAGCACCCAAGTTGCCGGCCGACGACATGGCAGCATCAAGCCACCCGTGGCGCGGCAGAGAAAGCCTCTCGCCCTCCGCCAAGCCACACCCGGACGCCAAAAAGTACCAAGGCAAGGGAAAACGCCACGGACTTGCGTAGATATATTGGAGGATAAGGCAAAACATACAAGACCGATCTATGGATCGCGTGGGCGCCAAAGCAGCGGGATGATTACCGTCGTGCGTTTGATACAGCAAAACCGGCCGGGCGAACACGAGACAAAGCTCGTATGAGCTACGTCGGGATATAGCCCAATACAGAGGCGCCGCACACCCACTATGCTTCACAGATGAAGTAATGGATCATCAAATCCCCGAGGGCTTCAAGCCCATAAACATCGAATCATACGATGGTACCACAGATCCTGCGGTCTGGATCGAGGATTATCTCCTCCATATCCACATGGCCCAAGCGTGATGATCTACACGCCATCAAATACCTCCCACTCAAGCTTAAAGGACCATCTCGACATTGGCTCAATAGCTTGCCAGCAGAATCAATTGGTTGTTGGGAGGACCTGGAAGCCGCATTCCTTGATAACTTTCAGGGCACATATGTGCAACCACCAGACGCCGATGACCTTAGCCACATAATTCAGCAGCCGTAAGAATCGCCGGACAGTTCGGACTCGGTTCCTAACAAAGAAAAATCAAATCGCTGACCGTCCGGATGCAGAGGCCCTTGCAGCCTTCAAACATAACATCCGCGACGAGTGGCTTGCCCGCAAGACCTAAGACAGGAAAAGCCGAAATCTATGGCAGCCCTCACAACCCTCATGACTTGCTTTTGTGCGGAGAGGACAGCTGGCTAGCTCAAGCAACAACTTGGCCAAACATCCCGATAGTCCGGATACCAAGGACAAGCAATGGCGGTGTCGCTGCCGCATAATAAGAACAAGCGCCGCATTAACGGCGATAATATCAAGATACGGCCGTCAATGCCGGATTCAGAGGCTCTAAACCCGTCGCCGGAAGAAGCCATTCAAAAGAAATACCCAGGCCCGTCCAACTTGGAGCGAATACTCGATCGCTTGTGCGGATACATGGCACCCCGAAAAAACTAGTTAATCACACCAATGGGACTGTTGGGTGTTCAAGCAAGGCAAGTTAAGTGCCGAACTCAATGACAAGGGGCTGCATAGCGATGACGAGGAAGAGCCCCGGCCGCCGAACAATAGAGGACAGAAGGGCTTTCCCACACAAGTGCGGACGGTGAACATGATATACGCAACCCACATACCCAAAAGGAAGCGGAAGCGTGCGCTAAGGGACGTATACGTGATGGAGCCAGTCACCCCGAAGTTCAACCCATGGTCTGCCTGCCCGATCACCTTCAATCGAAGGGACCACCCCACTAGCATCCGTCACGGCGGTTTCGCCGCATTGGTTCTTAACCCAATTATCGACGGATTTCACCTCACCAGAGTCCTAATGGGCCGGCGGCAAGAGCTCGAACCTACTTTATCGTGGATACAGGCGCAAATGGGCATTGACCCTCAAGGATTAAACCTACAAAGACGACCTTTAAAGGCGCCATACGGGTGTAGAGGCCAGCTTGTACGGGCTCAGCTTACACTCAAGTGGTCTTCGGATCCCCGGATAACTTCCGGGTTAAGAGTTAATCTTCGACATCGCCCCATTCCGCAATGGCTATCACGCCTTTGCCGGACGAACCGCATTTGCAAAGTTCAATGCGGTGCCGCACTACGCATACCTCAAGCTCAAGATGCCAGGCCCTCGAGGAGTAATCACGGTCAATGGAAACACCGAACGCTCTCTCCGAACGGAGGAGCACACGGCGGCCCTCCCGGCGGATGTACAAAGCAGCCTCTCACAGCAATTCTTGAGTCCGGCCACTAAGCGTCCGGACACTATCAAGCGCGCCCGGAGTAACCTACAACAAGACCACCTGGCACGATTCAAGCACGAGTAGCAATCCGGCCTCAACCCCAGCCCTCGCGAAATTATGGTTAGTATTACGCTGTACATAATTACGCCTCGAGATACCATGGGCATATGGGGGAGGGCAAGACAACGGCACGCCAAGAATGCGGCTCACCGCACTGTGGGCCCTCCGTTTGTGTCATTTCTTTTTTCTTTTGCCTTTTTCTTCCTTTTTTTTTTACTTTCAGACTCCGTCTTTGAGAAGTCCTGTCCGGCACTTGAATCGCCGAACTCACGATGCAACAGCCAGCGAGAAGCCGAAAGCCACGCCGAGTGTTCAGGTGGTCTCATTACGAGCATTATACCTGTTTTACATACCATCCCGCAGCTTACCCCTCGAGGGGGACACATGTTAGATAGTCCCATCCCTTGCTTATCACACTATTTGTATCGCTCGCTTCCATTGCAGTACCTTTTGAATAAACAATACATAGCTTTTGCTTATTATTGCTCTACTTCCTTTATATATACATATGTTCATTTCACGACATGTTGCAACCGTACACTTTGGTACGGCCAATACACCAGGGCTTAAGTATCCCAAAATTATGGTGTGATAAGTCCTAACACTTTCACAAGTGCGGCACCCGAACTTATAGCATTGTATGAATTGGCTCCGAATCATGTCTTGGGTCAATAGTTGGTTTTCCGGCTCCCGTGTTTTGGTACCTTACGTTCCGCTATATCGGCTAAGGTAGCACGGAGAACATCACAAGTTGTGCCCCAGCTTATGCCGGGTCGAGCACCTCGATGGAAAGCTAAAACTGACCGTCATGATAAGGTGAGAGCCGGTCGCTGTTCGAGAGGTTTTTTTCGGTCCCTAAAGACTTACGCCGCTTAGAGCGAGGAACCGAATTGTCCGGCCATAGGCGTGGATAGCGCCCCAAACTCGGGTCTTCGAATATTAGGGGCTTCACGAAATTTAAAATTATAGAATTCTATGGCTAAGTGAGAGTGTTCAAGCATTATAAGTCCGGTTGCCTTGTTCGTTGTGTTGAGCGCCTCCTAGATGGACCCAAGAATGGGAACAAGAGTGCTCAAGTTTATCCCGAACACCCCAAAGCACTGTGGCATGGGGGCTGAAGCCAACGACTTGCCATCTCCTCAAATTTGATAAACGGCCGCCTGAAGGTAATATTTTCAATTAATAAGCGTTGCTTAGCGCATATGAACAAGTTTTCAGCGTACAGGATAACAAACGCGAGCCTATTCAAAAATTACATCCTTGGAGCACTCATCCTCTATTCAGCGGGCACCCTTCAGGAGGCCCTCATAGTACATTTCGGCGCGGCGATGCTCATGGCCCTTCGGGTCTGGGTCTGGTCACGAAGCCTCAAGATCCAGCTTGCCCCAGTGCACTTTAGCACGGGCAAGGGCCCGACGGACCCCTTCAATGCAGACGGAGTGCTTGATGACTTCAAGTCATGGACAATGGGCCCACCAGCCACCGCACCAAGCCGAAGTAGCTCCTGTGCATGGCCTCTCGATGGCCACAACCGCTTACAAGGCTCCTTCATGGCCTGTTCGGCGACCTTGTGGAGCTCGACTAGCTGCTTCAGCTGGTCGCTTAGGGGCACCGGATGTCCGGCCTCAGATATTGAGACCGTAACACCTTCTCCGTGGAGTTCCCCTCCTGGCGCCAGAGAATGCGGCTGACATCGAGCACGCACTACTGAGGGCAAATCATGCGAATGCTCCCGAGAGCTCGAATCCGGGTAAGTAATAGGTAATTGACTTTACATTCTTGCTTTGCATAAAGAATGCCTTACCCGCCGCTATCTTCTTTAAAGACTCAATTTCTTGGAGGGCTTTTTGGGCCTCGGCCTTAGCAGCTTTGGCACTCTCAAGAGCCGAGGCGAGCCTCGGACTCTCGAGTCTTGAGTCACGCCTCCAAACCCTCGTGTTTTTCACGAGAATCTGAGCTCTTGCCGCACCTCCGCCAGCTGCGCCTCCCCTTTCTCTCGCTTCGGTGCGCCTCAGCCACTTTGTTTTCGGCCACGGACACCGCTTCCTTGAGGTCGCCACCTCGCTCGTGGCCCTGCAGCACTCCATGTTATTCCTGTTATTTTTTGCAACCAAAACCTTTTCTATAAGGTATTTCTTTAATAAGGTATTACTTACCTTCCTTGTCCTCGAGCTGCTTCTTGGCTTGTCCGAGCTCGCCCTCGGACCGCCGAGGTTCTGCTTCAATGAATTGACCTCATGATCGCACAAGGCAGAGGTCAGAATTAGCAAAACCTGCATTCCCATATTGACATACTTATGTTAGACTCCTGCGTATATCTTTTTAGATCCTTAGTCCGGCTTTTCTTTCCGAACACCGAACTAAGCATCAGGGGCTACTGTCTATGCGATAATATTTTTATATGTTTTAAACTTACCTCAAAGCCTGTTAGAAGGCTGGTACAGGCTTCGGTCAGTCCGCTCTTGGCGGATCGAATCGTCGAGATCACCGCACTCATAATAAAGGCGGTGTTCTTCGATGGAGGCGCCGTTGAGCGCCTCGAGTTATCCGTGCCTCCGGTTGGACGGAGGACACCGGCGTCTTACCCTTCTTGCGAAGGATCCGCCGTCCGGACTTCGAGCTGCCGATGGTTCCGGCATGGAGTCCTGGACGAGGGTCGGGCTTAGAGCCCCTGGGGTCTTGCCCCTCAGCGCTGAGTCCGGAGGTCGCCTTGTGGCACCTCCTGCGCTACCTCCTCTTGACCAAGCCCCCTTGGGGCCCCACCACAAGGCCGTCTGCAGCGTGAGGCGAGGAGGCGGTCAAGCGGCACTTTCCATTTCGACGAGCCAGTGGACCCGCCGATGAATCGGCGAACTCGCCCTTGGGCAGGCTGCATGATTGTTCGGCATTAGAGAACATTATGCAATTATGAAAAAGCCATGGGTATCCGGACACTTACGATCTCGCCAGGGGCTTGGCCCTTGTTGGCCAATCCTCCTCGTCGTCATCGACGTTGGTGGAGAAGTCCGGAGGAAGGGTCCTTCCCTTCTTGACCCTCCGCCTCCCCGTTGGGGCGGCCTTCCTTTTCTTCTCCTCTTCACTGGGAGGAGCTTCTTCTTCCTCCTCGTCTCGTGGAGAAGATTCTCGCTTCAGAATCTGGACAAAGACTCAAGGCGCGGGAGCTCCTTTGAGTTCCCGTGGCCTCCTTCTTGGCCTCTTCTCCCAAGACCACATGGGCGCCGGAGCCAGCAACCCGTTAATCGGGCGTCCTCCGGTCTTCCGGCAAAGGAGCCGGACGATTAATCTGTCTCCGGACGCTCTTTCAAATGCCAGTCCTGTCAAAGATTAGGGAGTTTTAGATCCCGCGTAGAGTCAATCTATGAAAAAGAGTCCCGTAAAGCGATAAAATAACTTACCTCGCCGGTGGACGCCGCGAGCTATATCCGCGATCTTTGGTAGCGGATGTCAGCTTCAGCGCCTTTGAACAAAGACCTTCCAGCATCTTCGTGCGTAGTGTCGAAGAGCCGCTCAAGGTTCGGTCAGTGCGGATCGAACTCCACAAATTGAAGGTCCGTTGTTGGCATGGGAGAATCCGGCGGATGAGCATCACTGGATTACGCCGACAAGCCCGAGATTCTTGTCCTCCGTGTTTGGACGCATGTCTAGAGTCCCGGATAGCTCTTCAATTCCCCCCACGTCGTGCCCGCCTCTTTCCATGACGAGAGCCGTGTGGGGAAGCCAGATCTGAGTTCGGGGCCGCCACCCATTCGGGGTCGCGTGGCTCGGTGATGTAGAACCACCCCGATTGCACACCCCTTTATTGTCTCCACAAAGGCGCCTCGAGCCATAGGACCTTGGCCATCTTGCCAACCATGGCGCCTCCGCACTCAAGCAGCGGCCGCCCACTACCTTGATTGGACGTTGAAGATCTTCAGCCATAAGTCAAGTGGGGCTGGATGCAGAGGAAGGTTTCACACACGCCGATAAACGCCGAGATGTTGAGGATGAAATTTGGGGCCAGTCGTGGAAGTCCAGCCGTAGTAGAACATGAGCCCCTTGACAAATGGGTGAAGTAGAAAACCTAGTCCATGCGAGGAAGTGGGGTAGAAACACTACCCTCTCATGGGGCCCGGGGTTGAATAAGCTGCCCCAAGATCGCAGCTCAGCATGCGATGTTGCCGACAAGTATCCGCCTCCCGCAGCCTTGTGATGTGCCCCTCCGCGGACGGAGGGAGACCATCCACCTACCTCCCGCCTCCCGACATGGTTGGAGAAAGGTCGAGGTGGGATGTGCGGACTTGGGCGCTGGAGCTCGAAAAGTGGGAATGGATAAGCAAAGGAGGAAGAAGGCGAGGTGAAAAGGTGGATCCTTATCCCTTATATGGACGGACGGCTATGCGTCCCCACCAGCCTGGTAAAACTCGCTTATTTCCCCAAGCGCCAGAATCAATGGCGCGGATGGGTTACCCACGTCCGTATTGATGAGAATCCCGGAATAAGGGGGCACATCTATGCTTTGATAAGACGTGCCACAGGAAACCGCCTCGCTAAACACGCTTGAGGTGGAACAGTAAAATGATTCATATAAAGGCCAGGCCGTGGTGTGATGTCACGCCGCTGAATACGCCAACAGATCCAGGCAAAAATTATTGTCTCTACTTGTTATGCGCGGAACTTGTTTTGCAGAGTTTGACACTATCCTTGTGTTCAAATCCTTCTATGAAGTATTCGAGGAGGAACCCGCCTTTCAATGTCAAGACAATATGCGCGCCGGACTCGTCGTCATTGAAGCCTGGATTCTGTGGGCTACCGAGGGAGTCCGGACTAGGGTGTCCGGATAGCCGACTATCGTCAACGCCGACTCCAAGACTATGAAGATACAAGATTGAAGACTTCGTCCCGTGTCCGGATGGGACTTTCCTTGGCGTGGAAGGCAAGCTTAGCGACACGGATATGTAGATCTCCTACCATTGTAACCGACTGTGTAACCCTAACCTATCCGGTGCCTATATAAACCGGAGGGTTTTAGTCCGTGGGGACTAATAACAATCATACCATAGGCTAGCTTCTAGGGTTTAGCCTCCTTGATCTCGTGGTAGATCTACTCTTGTACTACCCATATCATCAATATTAATCAAGCAGTGAGTAGGGTATTACCTCCATCGAGAGGGCCCAACTCCGTAAAAACATCGTGTCCCTTGTCTCCTGTTACCATCCGCCTAGACGCACAGTTCGGGACCCCCTACCCGAGATCCGCCGGTTTTGACACCGACAGTGCACTTTGATGGATTAAGCTTGATATCGTACCTTCTAAGATTGGCAAAGGTTTCAGCAAGGTCAGTCAACAGGTCGGAACCTTTCCGTGACTTGACCACAATATCATCCATGTACGCCTACATTCCGGACCGATTTGAGTGAGCAAACACTTCGAATCATCCTCATGAACGTGGCTCTGACATTCTTGAGGGCCGAATGGCATGGTGACATAATGTAAGCACCGAATGGAGTGATGAAAGCTGTTTTGATTTCGTCGGGTCCATACAAACGGATCTAATGGTACCCGGAATAGGCGTCTAGAAAAGACAGGCGTTCTCATCCCGCAGTTGAGTCGACTATCTGGTCGATGCGGGGGAGAGGAAAATGATCTTTCGGACAGGCCCGATTGATATGTTTGAAGTCAATACACATGCGAAGCGAATTGTCCTTCTTGGGAACCATGAAAACATTGGCGAGCCACTCGGAGTGGTAAATCTCTCGGATAAACTCCGCTGCAAGGAGTCGAGCCACTTCTTCACCGATTGCTTTTCTCTTACATCAGACGGTGGACCATCGAAGATGTTCCTTGACCGGTTTTGCTTTCGCGTCGGATCACAAAAGATGCTCAGCCAGTCCCCTGGGAACACCTGGCATGTCAGAAGGTTTCCATGCGAAGATGTCCCAGTTCTCACGGAGGAACTGGGTGAGCGCTTCTTCCTATTTGGAGTCGAGTGTTGTTGAGATATGGGCCGGAGCAGCTTGGGGTTGGTTGGGTGAATGTGAATCGGCTTTGTCTCACTGGACGATCGAACGCTGATTCTCAGAAGGGCCTCTTGGCTCGCAACAAATTACTCGGTCTGCAGTTTTCTCGGTATTCCCGCAGCTCTACCATCGCCATTTGAGCATCGGGCGATCTTTGAGCCTTCTGAAAACACTCTTCCGCTTTCTTCCGGTTGCGGTGGACGGTGATCACACCTCCGAGCCTGGCATCTTCAGCTTAAGGTATACATAACATGGTCGAGCCATGAAACGTGCATACGCTGGCCTTCCCAGAATAGCGTGATAAGCACTCTGGAAATCCACTACTTCAAACGTCAACTTTTCTTTGCGGAAATTCTTGGAATCTCCGAAAACCACGTCAAGAGAAATCTGACCGAGTGACTCGGCCTTCTTTCCGGGAATGACTCGCGGAAACTCATGTTGCCGGTAATCGAGCACCGACATCGGAATGCCCATCCTTTTCAACGCCTCTCGCATACGGTATATTCGCATCACTGCCATAATCCATCAAGACTTTAGTTAGTCGAGTGCCTTCGACAACCCGGGTCGACCACCAAAGCTTGCCTCCCAGGTGGCTATGTGCGCCGGGTGATCGACCGGTCGAATGTGATGGCAGTCTCGAGACCACTTCAAATAACTTGGTGTCGCCGGAGCGACCATATTCACTTCTCGGTTGATAACTTTCAATCGACTTTTGCTTTCAACGTTAGCAAAAATCATCAGGGTGGAATTGACCTGGGGGTATCCATCATCACTATCTTCCTTGTTCTCAACTTTGTCCGACTCCTTTTCCTTATCCTTTTGCTGTTTCCCTTGGAACTGCTGGATCAAGAGCCGACACTGTCGAGTGGTATGCTTTGGGTACATGAATTTACCCTCTTCATCTTTCTTTGTATGAATGTGGCATGGCAAGTCCAATACATCATTTCCGTCTTGATCCTTCACTTTTTTGGGGTTCCAAGCCCCCTTAGGCTTCCCCTTGAACTTTCCTTGAGTCACAGCCAAGGCTTCTCCAGGAGCAGCTGGCTCGGCCTTCCGCTTCTGCTTCCGACTAGAATTTCCTCCGATCTCATGAGCGACCGACTTATGCTTACCATTCCGGAGCCGATCCTCCTCTTCGCCATTAGCATACTTGGTGGCAATCTCCATCATTCGAGTCAAAGACATGTCTCCGGTTCGACCGAATTTCAGATTCAATTCTCTGTACTTAACGCCCTCCTTGAAGGCACAAACTACCTGGTGATCCGATACGTTCTCCACTGTGTGATGCAATGTGATCCATCTCTGGATGTAATCCCTCAAAGTTTCATTTGTCTTCTGCACGCAGGCTTGCAATTCTGTCAACCCTGCTGGTCGCTTGCAGGTTCCTTCAAATGTTACGACAAACACTCTGGAAAGATCTTCCCAAGTGTAAATGCTCTTTGGGTGCTAGCTGGTTCAGCCACGCCCGCCCGCCGAGCCCTCCAACATAAGAGGCGGTGTGCTTCATTGCCACCTCATCATTGCCGCCACCGATCTGAACAGCCACTCGGTAGTCCTCAAGCCAAGTATCGTGTTTGGACTCACCAGTGAACTTATCGACTCCGATCGCCAACCTGAAGTTGGGAGGAATCACAGCTGACCACGATGGCTCTGCTTTAGCACTCACGGTCCCGAGACGTGCACTCTGCTGGCGATGGGGGCATCTCTGTCATGACCTCCTCGGTGAGCTCTGTTCCTGTCGACCAAACCCTGAACGAGAATGGGTATCGCATCAAAGCCTGGTTCTCTGGGGTCGACTAGAATCCTTCGCCCATCACTATGAGGGCGTCTATCATCCTGCTGCCGAGGCACGTATGACCTGCTCCTTGGAGGAGGGGTGGGCACTCGACGTCGATCATCGCGATCGAATCGGTGATCATACTGCTCACGGTTTCTATACTGATCTCGTCGGTCTTCACGTCCCTCACGCCTCGGGGGCGATCTTGGGTTGTGAGCCGATCGAATCAGATCTGCAACAACGGACTTCTTTGTGGATCCTGTTTCGCGACCGGAAACAATGGAATTCTAGTTCCTCACGCTTGAGTAAATCTCTGATCTGCAACAAGCCTATGCCAGCCTCGGACTGGGAATGCTGAATCGAATCTGCTATACGGGCCGCAGCTGCTAAATTTTGAATCGGAGTTCGATATACCTAAGTCGGTGGTTGAAAGAGCGGACGTCGACTAGATGATGAGATCCGTTGTCGCTTTTGCTTCGCCGAAAGTGCTCAGCCAGGATTGGCTAAGCTGCGTCTTCCAAGGCACGGCCTCGGGGGTTTCTCCAACGATAGGAGTGTGAAGTGCATCCATGTTCCGGCGGCGAAGTTCCTCCCTCTGCAGCGAGGTGAGGGGCTCGAGGAGATACTCTTCATGGGCGCGCGACGGGTCGCCTCCGCCAACGCCTCCGTCGGTGCGGGGAAAACCGAGAGGACTGCGTGGTCCATCGACTATCAGAACCTCCGCCGCTGGATCACTGTTGTCGCACTCGGATGCAGTCTCTGCGGAGCCAGTCGAACAGCCAGAGAGAGATTCGCTTGCCTCGATCGCCAAGCGATTTGAGGGTCCGCCGACTAGCGAGCCACCGCAAGGCTCTCACCCATCGCCGAAGCCTCGACCGACCGGAACGCTTGGCGCCCGGTGATCAACAAGGGAGGAGGACGCCACGGAGCCGACCGATCTTCGGGTCGACGGCTGCCAGAAAGGACGCCACGGATGCACGCACAAAAGTGCGCCGTTCGCCGGACGGAAGCGACGGTGTCGAGTGGTGCCTCCTGAAGCTTGAGTCGCCGGCGATTTAACACGAAGCGCATCGAGACGGATCTCATGACCCTCGCCCAAACTCTCCGCTCGAAACCATGAAGAAGGGGATCGGAAAACCGCAACTTCTCCAACAAATCGCTAAGACACCGCCCCACGGCAGGCGCCAACCGCCGTGGTTCCGAGTCCCACAGAGAATGGGGGGTAGGTATGGAGAGGCAAGATCCTAGCTATGGAGTAGTTGTATACGCACGAGTTTTACGAGTTCCGGCCCTTCTCGGAGGAAGTAATAGCCCTACGTCTCGGAGCCCGAAGGCGGTCGACTGTATTATGTGTGTATAGATTACAAGGGTGCGAACACTTTACACTGAGGAGGGGGGTGGCTTATATAGAGTTCGCCAGACCCCTCCGGCCCTCAGTTATGCAGGGTTTAACGTACATTAAGGTCGGGCGTTCATCGGTAACGCCACAAATAAAGTGCTATGATGACCATAAAAGCTACTTAATGACCGACGCTAGCGTGCAGAGTGACTTTAGATCTCCCGGCTGTCGAAAGTGGTTGGCTTCATGGTCGAGTGTCTTCGAGTCTGTCGAGTGGAACACTTCTGCGTCGATTGAAAGGTGGTTTCTTCTAGGGATGTCCTTGGGGAGGGTATCTTGGACAGGTCCATGACCCTACCCTAGGTAGATAGCTTCATCAAGCACTACAACCTTTCTGATAAGTATATGTGTATGACATATTGTTGATTGGAAATGATGTAGAATTTTCTGGAAAGCATAAAGGAGTGTTTGAAAGGAGTTTTTCAAAGAAAGACCTCAGTGAAGCTGCTTACATATTGAGCATCAAGATCTATAGAGATAGATCAAGACGCTTGATAAGTTTTTTCAATGAGTACATACCTTGACAAGATTTTGAAGTAGTTCAAAATGGAACAGTCAAAGAAGGTGTTCTTGCCTGTGTTACAAGGTGTGAAGTTGAGTAAAGACTCAAAACCCGACCACAACAGAAAAATAGAAATAGAATGAAAGTCATTCCCTATGCCCTCACCATAGGTTCTATAAAGTATGCTATGCTATGTACTGCACTCTATTGTATACCCCGCCTTACGAAGTTTGGCAAGGGAGTACAATAGTGATCTAGGAGTAGATCACTGGACATTGGTCAAAATTATCCTTAGAGGACAAAATATTTCTCGGTTATGGAGGTGACAAAGAGTTCGTCGTATAGAGTTACGTTGATGCAAGCTTTGACACCGATCTAGATAACTCTAAGTCACGATCTAGATACATATTGAAAGTGGGAGCAATTAGCTAGAGTAGCTCCATGCAGAGTATTGTAGACATAGAAATTTGCAAAATACTTACAGATCTGAATGTGGCAGACCCGTAGACTAAAACTTCTCTCACAAGCAAAACATGATCACACCAAAGTACTCTTTGGGTGTTAATCACATAGAGATGTGAACTAGATTATTGACTCTAGTAAACCCTTTTGGGTGTTGGTCACTTGTCGATGTGAACTGTGGGTGTTAATCACATGGTGATGTGAACTATTGGTGTTAATCACATGGTGATGTGATCTAGATTATTGACTCTAGTGCAGGTAGGAGACTGAAGGAAATATGCCCTAGAGGCAATAATAAAGTTATTATTTATATTTCCTTATATCATGATAAATGTTTATTATTCATGCTAGAATTGTATTAACCGGAAACTTAGTACATGTGTGAATACATAGACAAACAGAGTGTCACTAGTATGCCTCTACTTGACTAGCTCGTTGAATCAAAGATGGTTAAGTTTCCTAGCCATAGACATGAGTTGTCATTTGATTAACGGGATCACATCATTAGATAATGATGTGATTGACTTGACCCATTCCATTAGCTTAGCACTTGAACGTTTAGTATGTTGCTATTGCTTTCTTCATGACTTATACATGTTCCTATGACTATGAGATTATCAAACTCCCGAATATCGGAGGAACACTTTGTGTGCTACCAAACATCACAACGTAACTGGGTGATTATAAAGGTGCTCTACAGGTGTCTCCGATGGTACTTGTTGAGTTGGCATAGATCGAGTTTAGGATATGTCACTCCGATTGTCGGAGAGGTATCTCTGGGCCCTCTCGGTAATGCACATCACTATAAGCCTTGCAAGCAATGTGACTAATGAGTTAGTTACTGGATGATGCATTACGGAACAAGTAAAGAGACTTGCCGGTAACGAGATTGAACTAGGTATTGAGATACTGACGACCGAATCTCTGCAAGTAACATACCGATGACAAAGGGAACAACGTATGTTGTTATGCGGTTTGATCGATAAAGATCTTCATAGAATATGTAGGAGCCAATATGATAATCTAGGTTCCGCTATTGGTTATTGACCGGAGACGTGTCTCGGTCATGTCTTCATAGTTCTCGAACCCGTAGGGTCCGCACGCTTGACGTTTGGTGACGATTAGTATTATGAGTTTATGTGATTTGATGTGCCGAAGGTTGTTCGGAGTCCCGGATGAGAGCACGAACATGACGAGGAGTCTCAAAATGGTCGAGATGTAAAGATCGATATATTGGAAGGCTATATTCGGACATCGGAAAGGTTCCGAGTGGTTCGGGCATTTTTCCGGAGTACCGGGAGGTTACCAGAACCCCCCAGGAGAAGATATGGGCCTTATGGGCCATAAGAAGGAAGCACACCAGCCCACAAGGCTGGTGCGCCTCTTGGGCAGGAGGCCGAATTGAATAGGTTTGGGGGCGGCGGCCCCTTTTCCTTCTCTCCTACTCCTCCTTCCCTTCCTCTCCTACTCCAAATAGGGAAGGGGGGAATCCTACTCCCGGTGGGAGTAGGACTCCCCTAGGGCGCGCCATAGAGAGGTCCGGCCCCTCCCCTCCTCCACTCCTTTATATACGGGGGAGGGAGGCACCCCATAGACACACAAGTTGATCAGTTGATCTTTTAGCCGTGTGCGGTGCCCCTCTCTACCATAATCCACCTAGGTAATATCGTAGCGGTGCTTAGGCGAAGCCCTGCGTCGGTAGTATCATCATCACCGTCATCACGCTGTCGTGCTGACGGAACTCTCCCTCGAAGCTCTGCTAGATCGTGAGTTCGTGGGACGTCACCGAGCTGAACGTGTGCTGAACTCGGAGGTGCCGTGTGTTCGGTACTTGGATCGGTCGGATCGTGAAGACGTACGACTACATTAACCGCGTTGTCATAACGCTTCCGCTTATGGTCTACGAGGGTACATGGACGATACTCTCCCCTCTCGTTGCTATGCATCACCATGATCTTATGTGTGCGTAGGAAATTTTTTGAAATTACTACGTTCCCGAACAACTTGCACTCCAAACTGATAAGGGAAAAGACTTTGACAACATCGCTCTTCGCACACTTCTCGCCTCTCACAGCACCACCTTCCGTCTAACTTGCCCTTACACTTCACAGCAGAACGGCCACGCTGAGTGCATTCTCCGCACTCTTAATGACTGCGTTCGCACGTTACTCTTTCACTCTAACGTGCCCGCTCGGTTTTGGCCCGATGCCCTCACCACCGCCACTCTTTTAGTTAACATTCGTCAGTGTCATCCTCGGTGGAACTACGCCCCTCACTACATTTTCTTCGGTACACCACCATCCTACGATGGTCTCCGCATCTTTGGGTGTGTCTGTTATCCTAGCACTGCGTCCACCTTGCCACACAAGTTCGCACGCCGATCCGTCCCATGCGTCTTCCTTGGCTACCCTGCTAACACCAAAGGTTACCGGTGCTATGATCCTATCACTCATCGTGTGTACACCTTGAGGCACGTGTACTTTGTCGAGACGGTGTTCCCTTTTTTTCAGGGTCTCCTGGCCGCCTTCTTGGCGCTGCCCCCGCGCCTCACTACCTAGAGCGATGCGGGCGGCACCCCGGCGCCTTCCCAAGACGGGCCTTCACGCCACCACCCGGTTTCTCGACTCCCGCCTCCGAGGACGAGTCTGAACGGGCCCCCGGGTCCCGTCTCCCTCCTACGAGGTTGAGCCAGCGGGAACCCCGCCCACCACCCCTGCGATGGGCTCGACGTCCTCCTCGCCCGTCGCCCCTCCGCCGCTGGCTCGGCTGGCACTGCTACCGCCGCGGCCTCCACCAACGATGTCGCGGCCCCCAACACCGCCACGGGCACCCGCATTGCCGCCACGGCCCCGTCCGTTGCCGCCGGCACCCCTGTTGTGGCCGCGGCCCCCGCTGCCCCACCGCTTGGCATGACTACCCGTGCCCGAGCAGGAGTGCTTCGGCCAAGCACATGCTACTCCTTCGACGAGTATGTGTGCGCCTCCTCGACGTCGACGCCGTCACCCATCCCCACCTCCGCCCGTGGTGCCCTTCGGGATCCCCATTGGCTAGCTGCGATGCACGAGGAGTTCGACACCTTACGGCGCAACCGCACATGGCAGCTTGTTCCGTGACCCCCTCGTGCCAATATCATCACTGGCAAGTGAGTGTTTCGTCACAAGACTCGCCCGGACGGTTCTCTTGAGCGCTACAAGACTTGGTGGGTGGTTCGTGGATTTCGGCAGCACGCGGGCGTGGACTTCACCGACACCTTCGCCCTGGTTGTTAAACCGGGAACGATCCGCGCCAGGCTCGGTTAGGCGGTCTCGCTACCGCTCGCGGCACCGCTTGGATGTCTCCAACACCTTCTTGCATGGCCATCTTGCCAAGCAGGTGTACTGTGAGCAGCCCATCGCTTGGCCGACGCCGAGCACCTGCACTTCATGTGCTTGCTCTCCCATTCTCTTTACGGGTTGAAGCAGCGCCTGGGCTTGGTACCAGCGTGCTCGCAACCTTCCTGCAGCTCGAGATTTCGGTCCACTCGCTCGATGCCTCACTCTTCGTGTATCATCACGGAGCCGACATCGTATATTCTGCCGCTCTCGCCGACGACATCATCCTCACGGGGCCCGCCCCGACCTCCTTCAGCCGGGCCGACCGCCGTCTTCGTGATGAGTTCGCCTCAAGGACTTGGGGGCCCTCGCACTACTTCCTCGACATCGAGGTGGTCTCGCCGGATCGACGGCTTCTTCTCGCATCGCCAGGCACGCCCACGTAGCTCTTGGAGCGTGCTTTCTGTGATGCTTAATCGCAAGCCGCGCCCACCCCCATCGACACGGGCGCGGCGGTCTCGCCTCGAGGGCTCTCGCATCCGATGCGCCGTTCTATCGCCTCCGTTGTTGGTGCTTTTATGCACTGGCGCCACCCGATCCGACCTGCAGATGCGCTGTCCAGCAGGTGTGCCTCCACATGTACGCCCGCTGCGGACTCCCATCGGACCTTGGTGAAGCATGTTCTCCGTTATATACGCGGCACCATGTCTTTGGGTCTCACCCTGACGGCCTCCGCCTCCACCGACCTCGTGGCTTACTCAGATGCCGACTGGGCCGGCTGCCCCGACACTCGATGCTCCACGTCAAGCTACTGCGTCTACCTTGGGCCCTCGTTGATCTCTTGGTCCTCGAAGCGGCATCCCATGGTCTCCCGCTCCAGCGCCGAGGCAGAGTATCACGCCGTGGCTAACGTCGTGGCCGAGTGCTCTTGGCTCCGTCAGCTGCTCCAGGAGTTGCTTTGTGATGTTCATAAGGACACTCTTGTCTACTGCGATAACGTCAGCGTGGTCTACCTTTCCGCCAACCCGGTGCACCATCGCCGTACGAAGAATATTGAGCTCGATATTCATTTTGTGCGCGGGCAGGTCTGCCCTTTGCCGTGTTCGGGTTCTTCACGTGCTGACGTCGCAACAGTTTACTGATGTGATGAAGAAGGGATTGCCTACTTCCGTCTTCGAGGAGTTTTGGTCCAGTCTCTGTGTCTCTGACGATGCTTCGACTGCGGGGGGTGTTGAGTTGTATTTTGTGTTGCATGTATATTGGAGTTGTGGCCCACCTCCTAGTCTTGTATAGTTGAGGTAGAGGCCTTCCCTTTTAATTATCGGAAAAACTAACGCCCACACGTGTGGGCGTTTGCACATCGCCCACACGCCTCCATCACCGCTCGTTTTGCCACGTATGAACAGATGACATCAGCAGAAATATTTTTGGTTTCAGCTTAAAAATGTTTTATTTCCTAATTAAAAAAGCGAATTGAAAATCCGTTTTCACCATTAAATCCGTCTCGACGAGATCTTCAAAACTAGACCCCATGTTGATATGTTTCGACGAATTTTTTTAACCAAAAGTTGCCATGATGTTTACACTGTAGTTGTCATAGTGCTTAAACTAAAGTTCTCATGTGGCAATTTTAGTTTGTAGATGATGGCAATTTTAGTTTTTCGATGATGGCAATTCCAGTACTTTGACCATAAAAATATTGTTTTGTATGAACCGTTGCAATTTTAAGTGCATGTATCATGGCAATTTTAATTTATGCTGCATGGCAAGTCTAGTTTCTTAATTCCTCATTTCATAATATGTCAAATTTTACTTTTAAATGTAGAAGAAAATAGCTGAAACATATCATGGCAACTTCAGTGTAAACATCATGGTAATTCATGTGCAATAGACACGGCAACTTTTAACCAAAAAAAATTTCGTCGAAATATATTGATATGAGATCTAGTTTCGAAGATCTCGTCGCGAGGGATTTAATGGTGAAAACGGATCTTCAATCGGATTTTTCATTTAAGAGATAAAACATTTTAAAAACAGAAAATCCAAAAAGATTTCCATATGGCGTAGTCTGTGTGCTATAGGACGTGTGGGCGGATTTGGCTCCCACCACACGTATGGGCGTTAGCGTTGTCCTTAATTATATATACGTGCACCAGCACCCATCAATACAACGTCTATTGTATTGCAAACTTTTCCGTCCACACTATGTATCGAGCGGCTGTTCCGCTTCCCCTACTTCTCGGCATGCCGTCTCCACCTTTTTGTTGACACACCATGATCTGGCGGCTCGTACGTCGCGGGATAAGTCTATGCCCAGGCTCAGGGTCATCCTCTTCCCCGCGCCCAGCCTTAGAGCATCTCCAACAACCGGGCTAAACAAGCGTCGCGCCGCAAATTTTGCCATTTTAGCGAGCGTGCAACCTGTAGACAAGCTCCAGCGGGCGCGCAATAACCGCGCGTGCAGCATATGTAGTTGGGCGCGGTCCAAATCGCCAACTTCATGGCTGTGTATTTGGGGCGCCTGAGCTGTGCAGCGGCACACGAAAGTGCTCGCACCGCACTCTCTCCTCCCCGCCACCTTCACCCAGCAGCGGCGCGGCGCGATGAACCGATGGGACGCTTGCGCCAAAGACTGCTCATCCCATCCTACAGCGGACCCTCCCCCGCCGCCGCCCGCGCCACGGGGAAACCCTTGCCAGCGAGGCGTTGGCCTCGCCACCGCCGGAGCTCCTCCGAGCATCGGCCTCGCGCGTGGCCTCTTCATGCCGCTGTGGATGACCACGACGGCGGGTGGCGTCGCGCCGGCGCCGCCCCGTGCCGCCGCCCCCTCCCCTCGAAGCTCCCCAATGCGGCGCGGCCGAAGAAGGGCAAGACATCCGCGAAGAAGAACAAGGCAGCGGATGGCTCCAGCACCTCGAAGGCGAGGAGGAGAAAGAAGCTTGGTGTATGCAGACGAACGCACGGGCGGCTACCGAAGCGCCGCGTAGCTCACTCGTTGAGCCGGGCGGCCGACGCCAAGACAACGTGTTCGACGATATGCCCCAAAGGTAGAATTTTTTCCAACTTTTCTTTTCTTGTTATTTTTTGAATGCATTCATATAGATAGCTTATTTGCATTGTTCTATATACTTTGTAGTGTCAACGATGATGCATACATGTCAACTATGGGTGTTGGCTTCAACAATTCGCATTGGTCTCAAACCAATGACATGCATTTCGAAGACCATGAGTTCGAGGTGGACGAGGATGGTGAGGGCATTGTCGACGCGCCGAAAGGAAGAGCGGGCAATTACTCCAACGCCGATGACATCTTACTATGCAATACTTGGTTGCAAGTGTCGAGGGATCCATCTGTTGGAGGTGATCAAAGTAGAGATGCTTATTGGGGGCGGATGAAAGAACACTTTGATGTTCGTAACGTGAGTGGAATTGACCGCTCAAGAGATCACTTCGGGTCCCGGTGATCGACAATCAACACGGATTGTCAAAGGTGGTGGCTGCACAAAGGTGGTTGACAAGTTGAACCCCAAGTGGCACCAATGAGGATTTATAGAGTAAGTGGCATTTCATCTATGTTCATCATACTTGTTGTTGGTGTTTGAAGTGCTAACTTGCTTTGTTTTCATGTAGTACAACATTGCACAAAACTTGTTCAAAGGAGAGGAGAAGAAAACCAAGAAGGGGAAGATCAAGAAAGGAAGGATATTTACCTTGCCTCATTGCTATGAAGTGTTGAAGGATGATGAGAAATGGAAGAAGCATGAAGATTTGGATGATTTGCATTTGAGCAACAATCGCAATCGAACAGTTGAGTTGAATGATGATGAGGAGGATGATGATGATGCATCAAGTGATGACGGCAAGAAAAGCCCCACACCCAACTTGGTTTCATACTCGAAGCCAAAACGACCAGATGGGTGCAAGAAAGATGGAAAAGAAAAGAAGAAGAGGAAAGGAGATGATGAGCTCAAAAATTCTATGGAAGCTATTGTGAAGGCAAGAAAAGAAGCCAACGAGGTGAGGAAAATGGCAAGAAACCAAGATGTCGCGGCCGAGGAGAGGAGGTTGGCGGCCGAGGAGAGGAGGGTGGCGGCCGAGTAGAGGAAGGTGGCTTTGGAGGAGAGGAAAGTGAGCAATGAAGAGCGAACCAGATTGTTGGAATGGGAGAAGCACTTGTTCTTCTTGGACACATCTATCCTCAATGAGGCGCAAAAGGAGTATGTCAATCTTGCCCGTGAAGAAGTCTTGATCCAAAAAAGAGCCATGATTCGTGCAATGGGTGGCGGTGGCCTTGGCGCCATGGGTGGCGGTGGCTTTGGCGCCATGGGAGGCATGGGTGCCTTCGGAGGTACCGTGGGCAGTTTAGGTGCCATGGGTAGCTTTGGAGTTACCATGGAGACCATGGGAGGCATGGGTGGCTTTGGAGCACCCCCCGACGCTATGGCCGCCATGGGAGGCATGAGTTTTGCTTCTCTCATGGGAGGCATGGGTGAACCTTCGGCCGCCATGGGCAGAATGTCTTCCGGTGTGCCTCCTCACACACATTTCCATGAAGATGCCGTTGAAGATCTTGCCAACACCGTCGGAGCTTCACGTGATGCGGTGCGCGATGAGGTGGAGGAGGAAGAATCATCTTCGGAGGAGGAAGAATCGTCTTCCAAAGATGAGGACCACTAGTAGAAAAAGGGCCTATAGTCCCGGTTGGTGAGGGCCTTTAGTCCTGCGGTTCATGAACCCGGGACTAAAGGGTGCACTAATGCCCTCGACCCTTTAGTCCTGGTTCAATCCGTAACCGGACGGATGGGCCTCCACGTGGCCTGTCCATTGAGCCAGGCAGGAGGGCCTTTGGTGCCGGGTGGTGGCCCCCACCGGGACCAATGGGCATCCAATCGTCCAAGATTTCTGTGGCTGGGGTTTTTGTTTTTTTTTAAAGGGGGTTTGGGGGTTAATTTAGGTGTTTCATATATTGTGCTAGCTAGCTAATTAATAGAGAGAAGTGTCCTCTCTTTTGTCCGTGTGCTTGGTCGACGCTACGTGCTATACATACATGATAGAGAGGACTAGCTAGACACGCTAGCTAGCTAGTAAGCAAACAGAAAGATGCGTCATGAACATATATGCATACAGGAGAGAAGTGATATCGACCACCTCTCCTTCTCCGAGAGATTGGTCGAACAACAAGTTCTCGATATCTATCCGACACTTTCCGGCTACATATATACAATAATTATCTTTTACAAATATAATCTCCTAACATACTGGACGCTGCGTGGTCCACATAGTATTCTTCGTCTTGGCGATCACGTGGTCAAGAAAGAATGCCGCCAATTCCTCTTGAATTGCTCATGAAAGCGATACGGTGCTAGGAGTTCATCCCGCATCCGAAACATCTAATTTTAAGAAGGGGTCAATACATATATATATATATATATATATATATATATATATATATATATATATATATATATATATGAATGAAACTCAACACAAATGATGGTAATAAAATAAAATTGTGAATATTGTTATTTACGCACTTCATATTGTTTGTCAGAGTAGCCCCGCTCACAGGTCGTGTGGCGGATGGACTCGCAAATGTAGTATCCACACGTAAATCATTCCCTTGTTCCTGCCACAACCAATTTACAAGAAATAGAGGTCAATCAAACTGATAATTAGCAAGCATGCTAAATGGTATTGATGAAACTAGCGCTTGAATCACTAGGAGATGCGTGGAATATGCTACTATATAGTACTTACTTTGGGTGTCTAAATTGCAGCTTCTTCGGTAGTCTCGGAGCTTTTGGTGAATTTTCTCAAGCCCTGCCATACAAAGAAAAACAATTACTTGATATCGAAATGAACAAAGTTGCTGATATGGTGGATAATGATCGATTTAACTTACTTCTCGAGCATTTCAACCATGTCCGTGATACTCCTTGGGATCTTTTCCTTGGAGTCTAAGACAGTTACTACTCCTTCTCAAGCTTAATCTCTAGGAGAATATAGTGGTAGCTGCGCACACATGCATAACTCATCAATATTACATTACTATAACCTGGACTAATAAGGAAACCGAATATGCCACAAGACAAAGAACACTCACTTGAAGTTGTAAGGAAAGAGTATTATATCTTTGTGTTCATTTATTACCAACGATTGTAGCAAGTTGGCCTCGGTATTTTCTTTATGAAATTCAACCTCAGTTTTATCTATGAGATATGTGTTAATGAATCCAATATCACCCTCTTATCTTTTCTTCAATTCGGCGATCTTCAATCTGCATAATATAGTGAGGATAATTATAAATACATGCAATGAAAGGGCTGAGTTATATAGAGAGACTTAATGATGTAAGTAGTACTACTTACAGACAGTAGCAGGTGACCGTTGCTTTATCGAGGGCCAATTGATTGAAAAACTGATAGAACTCCTCAAATAGAATAGGCAATAGTTCAATTCCAAGGAGGTCATGCTCCTTTTAACTCTCACATACAAAGTACTCCTCCCCTCGCACTCTTTGCAGGTTTTCATGTACCAATCATGCAATCTTCGCATCATCGTTGATAGAGAACTTTCATCTTTGACGAGAGGCTTCCTGCATCAGATCTTTGTATCTGCACCTCCAAGAAATCATAATGTACATCGTCAAGGTGTAATCTGCAGGATTGCCATAACCGGCACCATCCTCGAATCGACGATGTCGCTAGCGAGCACCTTGAGCGGGGCACGATTGCCCGGCTTGTTCGCCGAGCTGGGCAATTTGTTTCCCAGCTCGTCGTTCTTTCATCCTTTGATCACTTTTAGTACTTCCCGACCTCTCCGCTTCGCAAATGCCTTTCCAATAATGCGCTCATAGTTGCCTTTCTACGGAGACTTGGGTGGTTTTGTCAGGGCAACCAGTGCGCTTCGCTTTCACCGGATCTACCTTCTCCTCCGGAGGTGGATGTCTCTTTGCTTTCAACCCTTGAAACCAGTCATCCACTTGATGCTGCGCGATCTTCGCTTTTTCCTCCTGCTCCTCTCAGACCAGTAACTTCTCCGGAGTCTTCAGAGAAGGACCGAATCAGATTCTCCTCCGCCTTTGGCTGTACTGCTAGACGCCCGGCAGAAGCGAGCGGAGTGGATGTCTTCTTTCCTTGCTTACGAGGTGGAGGAGAAGGACTACGACGCGCGGAGCAGCCGGAGTGGCGGCGGGTCTCTTCCGCCTTGCCGACGAGGCGAGAAGGAGGAGGCTGGCTGCCGGGCGCTGGCCGGTGCGGAGAAGGAGGCGGAGTGCCGCCACGCCAGCCGGAGAAAGAGCCGGCCGAGTGCCCGACTGCCACTCTCAGCCGGAGGAGGAGGCGGTGGAGGAGGCGGAGTGTCCCGACTCACGGGAGGAGGAGGAGGAGGCGGAGGCGTCCAGCCTGGAAGGTTGATGAGATCCTTCCGCCAGAGGCATGCGGAGTCTTCAGAGCGTAACCCAGCCGATACTCCCTGCTCACCGGTAGGGTGGTCAAGCCGAGGTCCTCAAATCCCTCCGTTATTTCATCCACCATCACCTTAGCATATCCTTCCGAATCGGCCCGGCGGTGAAAAGTTGAGTCGGGTTTAGTAGGATAAAGCGAATGAGCCAACAGCCGCCTTGACCTTCAAATTGCTCCATTCCCGCCATAAGGTGGCAATTTTGAGACTCCGTGATAGCATCCACGGGATAGCTGGCGAGCCGTCAAGGCATGCTCCGGTGAAGCGGCTTCGGTGGAAGCCACGCTGCTTCTCCGGCTGAGATGGCGGGGTAACCGGGGAAGCTTGGCCGGGTCGTTCTTTGCGATCTGCTTCTCGTTCCTCTAGCCCCATTACCCTTTCGTGCAGCCTTTACCGCGATTGGCTCTGCTCCGCTTCTTCCTCCTCTCCTGGGTTTTGTAACCCCTGCGTCCGAAATCCAGCCTTCCACGAAGCGAACTGGCGTGCCTCGTGTCCGTCCGGGGTGCCTGTGGATTCCCGAGGGCCATTGTGAGCTCGTCCTACTCCCCATGCGGAACGAGCGTCCCTTCTTTGCGCTGCTTCGATATATTGTCAAGCCTCTTGACCGGTATGTCCAATTGTTCGTCTGGCCCAAATGCACTTCCTCGTTATAGGGTCCAAGGTTCCGCTGCCCGAAGAACCAAGTCCGCAACGGCTGCAGCGATTCATTGTCTCTGGTTCGATCCCTTTATCAAGCAGATCATTCTCAGCCTTGGCCCACTTAGGCCAATCTACGAGGTAGCCACCTGACCCCGTGCGATGGTGAAGCTTCTTCTTCGCAGCATTTCTCTTGTTTGTCGCCGACATCTTTTTACTCTTTTCCGATGTCTTGTGGGCCACAAATGCGGGCGATCATCTCTCGATCTTCTCATATTTGCCCTTGAATTCTGGTGTCTCATTTTTTCGACATACCTATTGAGGTCTTTCTTCCAATTCCTGAATAGGTCTGCCATCTTCTTCAGAGCAAAAGACTTGATTAATGGCTCTATAACTAGCTTCTCCGGATCATCCTCTAGCGGTAGGGTGAAATTTGACTTCAGCTCAGAACAAAGATCATTTTTTTGCATATCATTGACATAAGACACCTCAGGGTCTTCGTTCTTAGGCTTATACCATTGGTGGATGCTGATCGGGATCTTGTCCCTAACCGTAACCCCATACCGAGCAACAAATGCCTTCTTTGTCCGGTAGGGTTCAACCCGGTTGGCCGTCATGGCGATTTCTATGATCTCAAACTTTTCATCCGAGCTCAACTTTTTTCTTCGGCCTCGTCTCTTTACCGAAGTTGTGCTTTCGATCCGAGGGCTAGAAAAAGAACAAAGGCGAGAGTTAATTAATATGTGTACATACCAAAACAATGAATGCATCAATTAGCTAGTTAGCACGAGCTTAACTAATATATATACCAGCGGACTTCGGTTTGGTGATCCGAGCCGCCCTCACGATCTACTTCTTCACCCTCTCCTTCTTGCACCCGCATTGGGTCATCAGAGCCATGTAAATCATAGCCATTTGCTTCTTCACCCTCTCCTTCCGGACCATCGTTGTCGTTGAGAAACATCAACGGCGAGATCATCACATCCTTGTGCGATTATGTCCCTCAACAATGCTTCTTGTGCTTCGTCTCGTGGCGGGGTGTCCATAGTTTCTACAAATATTTACAACATGGCAATTATTATTCAAACATGATGAGATATGGATATATTAGTGGCAAACGTAGAACTAGCTAGCTAATCACAATAAGGAATCATATTAATTAGTGGCCTCGGCGCTGCTTCTCTAGGGTTTCGAATTGGCCTCGACAACGCTTCAAGGGTTAGGGGTGGCCTCGAGAACGCTTCAAGGAGGGTGGCCACATGTATCTCACAAGCGATACTTGCTATTTAATTAGGGTTTTCCTCTGCGATTGGCGACCTCGGCGACCCTCATTCCCGATAAAAAAAGAGGAAGAAGAAGAAAAAGAGGAGAAGAAAGAATGAGGAGAAGAACTCTCTATTCTTTCTTCTCTCTTTTTTTCTTCTTCCTCTTCTTTATCAAGGGGTCGAGATCGCCGAGGGTCGAGGTCAAGGGGTCGAGGATCGCCCGGCGGTCGAGGTCAAGGGTCGAGGATCGCCGAGGTCGGGAGGTTGCCTAGTGTCAAAGATTCAACAAAACCATGTATTCATCATTAGGCGAAAAGTAACAGGGTGCATGATGGTGAAGCTCTCCCAAGTTATTTTGGAGCAGGTCCCGAGATAGGATAATTCGCTTTTTTGGTACAAAGTTCAGCAAGAACCTTCCAATATTGTTATTTGGATGGCCTTTGCTGAAATTCATACAAAAGGCAAATTATCCTATCCGGAACTCCATTCCGTAATAACTTTGAGGACTTCGTACCATCATGCCTTGGTTACTTCCGGCTAATGATGAAGCCATGAATTTCTTCAATACTTTGACACTAGGAAACCTCTCGACCCTCGAACCCTCGACGACCACAGAACCTCGACCCCAGACGATTTCGGTACCTCGACCTCGATCCTCGACCCTATAGAACCCTCGAACCCTCGACCACGAAACCCTCGACCCTTGACCCCTTAACGACCCTCGAGCCCTCTACCCTAGTTCCCGACCTCGACCTCTCGGCGATCCTCGACACCCTCGTTCCCGATAAAATTTAAGAAGAAGAAGAAGAAGAAGAAGAAAAAGGAGAAGAAGAAAGGAATAGCTAGAGGAGAAGATCGAAGAAAAAAAAGCAGAAAAAAAAGAGGAGAAGAAGAAAGGAATAGTGGAGAAGAGAAAATAAAATGTTCTATTTTCTTCCTCTCTCCACTATTCCTTTCTTCTTCTCCTCTCTTCTTCTTTTCTTCTTCTTACTTATTTCTCCTCTTCTTTTCCTCTCCTCTTCTTCTTTCTTTCCTCTTCTTATTTTCTTCTTTCCTATCCTTCTTTTTCTAAAATTGTAACTTTTGCATATATAAAACTTTTCTAAAATTGTAACTTTCTATATATGAACAAAAAACTTTCTATGAACCAAAAAAACATTTTTAACATATATATTCTAGCCACATACATCACATACACATATACATTATAGCCACATACACATATACATCACATATGAACAAAAAAATAAACTAATAAAAATAAAAAAACATATTGCAACATATATATGAACAAAAACATATAGCCATATATATACACATACATTATATATATATATATATGAAAAAAATTTAAACTAAAAAAAAGGGGCGTGGCGGCAGCGGTGGCGCCCGGGCAGGCAGAGCGAGGCGTGGGAGGCGAGGCAAGGTGTGCTCCACAGGCGGCGAGGCACGTCGAAGCGGCGTGGCGCCCGGCGTCGGGCAGATGGCGTCGAGGCGGCGGCGTCGAAGGGTGGGGCGGCGTCGGCGTGGTGCAGTAGCGGCCGGCGGCAGCGTGGGCTCGAGGCGGCGGACGGCGTCGGTGTGGGCTCGAGGCACGCAGGCGTGGCGGCAGCGGCCAGAGGCAACTGGCGGCGTCGAGGAGGTCGGAGTCATCGGCGGCAATGGCGATGAAATCTGAAAAACGCATAAAGTGTTTTCTTATATAGCAAAGGGCATTAGTCCGGTTCGTGGCACCAACCGACTAATGCCTTTAGTCCCGGTTGGTGCCACCAACCGGACCAAAGGTCAATTTTAGCAGCCCAAAGAGGCGGAAGCGGCGACCTTTGGTCCCGGTTGGTGGCACCAACCGGGACTAAAGGGGGCACCGGATTAATGCCTTTAGTCCCGGCTTGGTGCCACCAACCGGGACCAAAGGCCTTGTGCTCCCGCTCCCAAAGTTTAGTCCCACCTCGCTAGTTGAGAGGGAGCCGCACCTGTTTATAAGGTGCGTGCGCCTTCCTCTCGAGCTCCTCTCTAAAGCAGGCTTTGGGCCTAACTGCAATCTGTGTTGTGGGCCTCTTGGGCCTCCATGAACTGAATCCTGGCCCATGGTAGGGTTTCTAGTCGTATTCAGGCCGTGGGGGCCCAGTAGGTGGCACTTTTTTTGTTTTTTTGCTTTATTTTTTATTTTTTTTGCTTTTAGTTTTAGAAAAATTATAAACTTTCAGTTAGTGCCATTAGTTTTCAAATTTGAAAACACTTTTTTTGTTTTCTTTGTTGCTTTATTCATTTTATTTTGTTTCTACTTACAACAAAATACTTATTGTTGCTATTTTTTTTTCCAGTTTTTTTTGTTTTCTGCATTATTTATTTTCTTTTGGTTTTTTGCTTTATTTTTTAATTCTTTTAGCTTTTAGTTTTAGAAAAAATATAAACTTTCTGTTAGTGCCATTAGTTTTAAAATTTGAAAACAATTTTTTGTTTTATTTGTTGCTTTATTTATTTTATTTTATTTCTACTTACAACAAAATACTTATTGTTGCTATTTTTATTTTTTCAAGTTTTTTGTTTTGTTTTCTGCATTATTTATTTTCTTTTGGTTTTTTGCTTTATTTTTTAATTCTTTTTGCTTTTAGTTTTAGAAAAAATATAAACTTTCTTGTTAGTGCCATTAGTTTTCAAATTTGAAAACACTTTTTTGTTTTCTTTGTTGCTTTATTTATTTTATTTTGTTTTTACTTACAACAAAATACTTATTGTTGCTATTTTATTTTTTTTTTTCAAGTTTTTTGTTTTGTTTTCTGCATTATTTATTTTCTTTTGGTTTTTGCTTTAGTTTTTAATTCTTTTTTGCTTTTAGGAATTGACAAAATTATAAACTTTCTGTTTGTGCCATTAGTTTTCAAATTTGAATTCTTTGAAATTTGTGTGAATCACAAGTTTGTGAGCTCAACAAAGGCGTAGAGGGCGGGCTTATAAACCGGTGTGGCGCCCTTCGGTTGGCGAGGTTTTCAAATTCATAGTTTTCAAATGAACTCTGAAAAAGTTGGCATAGCATGTGCATGTACAAAAGCGGACAATGGTATCATACTAAATGCATTACAAACTTGGCATGGTATCATCATAATAGTTGCGGGAGAAAGTCTTCACTTTTCTTCGCTTGTGTCGTTTGCTTATTGCGTCGTAACCATGGATAATCTTCATCGTTTATCGTGATGCTTGGGTCAGCCTTGACTTTAAAGGGAATTTCATGAAACTTTTCATACTCTTCGGACATGTCCATCTTGCCCTCCACTCCCAGGATGTCCCTTTTCTGAAAAGAACTATGTGGCGCTTTGGCTCATTGTATGATGTATTCGCTTCCTTATCTTTTCTTTTCCTCGGTCTGGTAGACATGTCCTTCACATAGATAACCTGTGCCACATCATTGGCTAGGACGAACGGTTCGCCAGTGTACCCAAGGAGGAAGGTTATACATACATAGAGTCACGGGCCAGGTGCTGTGATTGCTGCTCTGCTCCCCGAAAGGATTAATGCCATCCGCGCTTAAAGCAAACCATACGTTCCTTGGGTCCTTTGCAAACTCATCCCAAAGATTTCTCTCGATTTTTCTCCATCACGACCCGTCGTGGGTGCTCTCAACTTCCGTCTTTCTTACAGGTCCTCATCGTGCCATCGCATCAACTTGGCATGCTCTCCGTTTACGAGCAGACGTTTCAACCGTGGTATTATAGGAGCATACCACATCACCTTCGCAGAACCCTCTTCCGGGAGGCTCGCCGTCAACATCACCGAGGTCATCTCGTCGATCTTATACCGCAATGCACCGCATACCGGGCATGCGTTCAGATCCTTGTAGGCACCGCGGTAGAGGATGCGATCATTAGGGCATGCATGTATCTTCTCCACCTCCAATCCTAGAGGGCATACGACCTTCTTTGCTGCGTATGTCTTTGTCGGGCAACTCGTTATCCTTTGGAAGCTTCTTCTTCATTATTTTCAGAGCTTCTCAAATCCTTTATCGTGCATGTAATTCTCTGCCTTCCACTTGACAATTTGAGTCACGGTACCGAGCTTTGTGTTGCCATCTTCGCAATTGGGGTACAACCCTTTTTGTGATCCTCTAACATGCGATCGAACTTCAGCTTCTCCTTTTGACTTTCGCATTGTGTCCTTGCATCGACAATAACCCGGCGGAGATCATCATCATCGGGCACATCGTCACGGTTCCTCTTGATCTTCAAGCTGACTTAGCCCGTTCTTGACACTATCGTGCACATCGTCATGCAGTGCATCTCGATGTTCAAGAGCATCACCGTATTCGGGGGCACATAGTTGTCATCGTACTCTTCTTCCTCGTCGTCTTCCATCATAACCCCTATTTCTCCGTGCCTCGTCCAAACATTATAGTGTGGCATGAAACCCTTGTAAAGCAGGTGGGTGTGAAGGATTTTCCGGTCGAGTAAGACTTCGTATTCCCACATATAGGGCATGGACAACACATAAAACCATTCTGCTTGTTTGCCTCAGCCACTTGAGAAAATCATGCACGCCCTTAATGTACTCGGAGGTGTGTACGTCACACGTACATCCATTGCGGTTCATCTGCGTGCATTATATATAATTAAGTGTGTCAAAAATCATTACAGAACATCATGAATAGATAATTAAGTGACCAAGTTAATAGAAGTTCATCATCACATAAAAACCAAAGTACATACATAGTTCTCATCTAACAACATAAAGCTCTGCAGAGCATCTAAATTAATTAAACCATACATTGAAACTATGTAAAACATTTCAATGCGAAAACAAATGCGATCATAATCGCAACCAAAGGTAACAACTGATCCAACGGCATAATAATACCAAGCCTCGGTATGAATGGCATAGGTTCTAATCTTTCTCATCTTCAAGCGCATTGCAGCCATCTTGATCTTGAGATCATCGACGACATCCGCAACATGCAACTCCAATATCATCTGCTCCTCCTCAAGTTTTTTATTTTTCCTTCAAGAAATTGTTTTCTTCTTCAACTAAATTTAACCTCTCGACAATAGAATTGGGTTGGAATTTCCGGTTCAACAACCTCCTAGATAAATAAAATCTATGTCACGTTGGTGGCATAATTTTCAAAACAATAAATGAACCATTAGTTATGAAAAGATAATATATACCACATCCGAATCATAGATGTGATTTAGGGCCGGCGAGGCGGATACCAAAACCATCGCACTATATAAGATGCAATAATAATAGTAAGAAAATAATACAAGTATCTATCTAAGCATACAAGTAAGAATATTTTTCCTTTCGGAAAGAAGATAAGAACAAGAGGCTCACCACGGTGGTGCCAGCGATGAGATCGGCGGGTGATCGGCGGCGGTGAAAGGCAGGGACCAGGCGTGACGGAGCGCTAAACCTAGATAAATATTGAGGAAAATGGAGCTTGGCGGTCGAGCTTGTAGAGGAGAAACCTTAAGTAGTGTTGCTCGGGCATTCCATCGAACATCTTGTGTGCATAGGAGGTGAGCTAGAGCACCACCAAGCCCTCTCCCCCTCGGCCAGAAAAAACAGAGCAGTGTGCTCTGCTCTTGTGGGAGGGGGTATATATAGGCACCACCAACCGGGACCAATAGTGATGGGCCAGGAGAAAGGCCCATTGATCCCGGTTCGTCCCACCAACCGGGACCAAAAGGTCCGGACGAACCGGGACCAATGGCCAGTAATGGCCCGGCCCCCCAGGCTCATGAACCGGACAAATCGCCAATTTGTCTCGGTTCGTGGCAGTAACCGACAATAAATTTGAACCGCCCGGGCCATTGCCCCCTTTTCTACTAGTGGACAAAGACGAGGACGAGGCTTGATGTGTCTTTCGTTTGTGTCATGAACTTGGTTTGCATTTTGAACTTGGTTGGATGAACTTGTGGGCATGATTATGAATCCATGGGCATGAACTTTTATTTAATCAACTTGTTTGTGTGAAATTTATATGTCATGTTCATTGTATTTTGAATGTTTCAAATCCATTTTGTGTCCAAAATGCAATATATGCAAAGCCCCGTCGAGTCGCCAAGACGCTGCATTTTTACGCCTCTTTGGGCGGTAGCTGCTGCATTTTAAGCATGACTGGAGAGAAACGCTTGCCAAAGCGTAAAACTGCAGCAAAGACGCAGCGGCAAAGTAGTTTTAACGCTAAGCGTGGTGGCTGTTGGAGATGCTCTTACTACCGGTGCTGCTGCCCAAGCAGGAACAACCGGAGTGGTACCTCGACCTCAAGTCCGACAGCCTGCCTCAGCCACAGGTCGTGCCGCCACTGCCAGTGCAGCAGCAGCCGCCATGGACATGCTACCTCGAGGAGCTCATGGTGCTCCTCCTCAGGAGTCATGCTGATGCCCCTATTGAGGAATGACGATCTCCGTGTCCGCCCGTGTCCGTTTCAAATGGGTAGCACCGTTGGGTGCACCGGCCGGACACACATGTTTGCCCGTCCACGAAGCGACCAAATCAGACAAAAAACAGACATATTTCGTGTCGGTTTGGGTCTCTTGGTTGGAGTTTCCCTTACGTTGTGGTCTGTGCAGTGCAGAAGTCACAGTGTTTTCGTGAGCTCCGTGATTGATGTTGTACTACGAGTGTATATCGTGGTTATGCAGGCGCAATGACTGCTGTGCCACAATATCCACATGACCCGTGCCGCACGCCGCACGTACGCCTTCCTACCTTGGCCGCGCGTATATAGCGCTTCATTCTGTTGATCAGCCTGATCACCACACGAGCAGAGACGGAGTTCTCATTGATCGACTCCGTGTCATCCGCAGGCTCGTCTCGCACTCTCACCGCGTACCCCTGGCGCCATGCAAGCCCTCGGGCAGCCCACCTGTGCGTCGGAACTGAGGGCGCTCGCCTGGACGACGCTCCTTGTTCCGATGTGCGCGGTCTACGCGCGCTCCGCCGCCGCCTCCGTCCGGGCTGGCCCCGCCTCGCCGCGCTCCTCCCGACGCTCCCCGTCTTCATCTACCTGCCGTGCTTGTTCAACTCCTACCACCTCCGCCTCTTCTCAACCTTCTTCCACACCTGGCTCGCCGCCAACAAGCTCGTCCTCCTCGCGTTCGACCTCGGCCCGCTCAAACCATCCCTGCCCCTCCTCCCGTTTCTCCTCTGCGCCGGCCTGCCCATCAAGCTCCGCGAAGGCCCGCAGCCTACCAGCCATTCTGCGTCACCAGGACCGCCCTGTCGCCGATTTCCTTGTCCCCTGCGGCCGCAGCGTTCTCTTCCTCACCGGCCTCGCCCTGCTCTTCCCACACACTGGTTCGCTCCCTCTCTACGTCGTCCACTACCTCTACTGCGCACAAATCTTTCTCACGCTCGATCTCGTCTTCTCTTCTGTCGGCCTCGTCGCCGCTGCCGTGCTGGGCTCGGCCATGGAGAGAGCAGTTCCGAGCGCCGCTCGTCGTCGCGTCAGTTAGCGACTTCTGGGGCCGGCAGTGGAACCTGATGGCGGTGGACCTCCTCCGAGCGTCGGCGTACAAGCCGGTGCGAGCCAGTGGGGCCAGGACGCCGGCGTGCTGGCCGCGTTCCTCATGTCGGGCGTCCTCCACGAGCTGCTCTACTGGTACATGACGCTGGAGCCGCCCACGGGCGAGATGCTGCTCTTCTTCACGCTCCAGGCCGCTTTCCACGTCGCCGAGCGGTGGGCGAGGGTTGCCGGGCTGTGGCGACCGCCCAAGGCGGCGGCGTACCTTATTGGCACCACCTTTATGGTCGTCACCATATCGGAGCTCTTCTTCGGGCCGTTCATCAGAGCCGGCATAGACGTGCGTATGATTCAGGAGGCCGCCGACGCGGTGGAGTTGGTTAGGGCCGTCGCTAAGCGTCTCATCGTCCGTGTATTTGGGGCTGGTTCGAGTTAGAGACAGAAGAGTAACATTCAGCTGTCAGGATATTTCAGGCTTTTCTTACTAGGTATAATCTGTGACCGCCTGCTTGGTTTCTTCTATTTTCCTGATTCTACTTCTGCTAAACAAGTTAAGGAAAGGTTTATTAGTATTGTTGTTAGCGAGGGTTGGACGAACATTACGGAGATTGAAGATGAATTGAACGTGTACAGTACTTTATTTCTCCCTGGAGATGTAACCTCTTCCTATTGGTCTAAATAAGTATGTCATGTGTTTCTTTTTTTAAAGACAAAACACTTTATTCTTTTGAAATAACAAGTAGTACATCCTTTCTGAGAAAGGTTACAATTTCATCTAAAGGCTCCTCAAACCAATCATGAGGTGGGTGAAATCTAGCCAGTCTAGCGAGCTCATGAGCGACCATATTCACTTCTCTATTACAAATGCTCAAACGAAGAAATAGGAAAATCACAGCCAAAATGATAACAGCCGTCAAAATCCGTTGCCGTCGCCCCCACAGATTGTCTTCCATTCTTCATGGTTTCAATAACCTTCAAAGTCCTTTGTGTGATAGACAGAATCTGATGGCCAAAGGTTCAGTCATTAATCCATCAGCACACAAATCAATCCACCCCCCGCCCATAATGAATTGGACTTTGTCATCCCCCAAGACCGCTCTGGCAGTGCCCCTAAGAAGGTCGCGTCAACATTAAGTTTGACAAAGCCACTAGTGGGCTGGTCCAACCCCCATTTATCATAGTAGCCTTAGGAGAAGAAGCAATTACAAAGTTAGTCGTAAGCGCACAAATAGAGATGTGGAGGTCATTCTAAACTTTCTCCTCATGGACTAGTTTACGACGTTCCCACCCCAGATATCTAGCAGTAATGACTATGATCTCCCAAAAATTCTCCACAATGTATAAATACTGCTCTCGTAAAAGCAGTGAGGAATTCCGAACTACCTCCCCACCACGATCAACTTGAAGCTCTATTAATGATTTCACCATTCCCAACCTCCTCCAAACTTCTCTTGCTTTGTTATAGAGAAATAACACGTGTTTTATATCTTCTTGACCAGAGATGCAACATGGATTTTGAGGTGAGACATTCAGGTGTCTATTAGCAAGCATAACATGACACGAGAGTGTAACATGCAACGTATGCCAAATAAAGATCTTAACCTTTGCAGGGCACGAGAGCTTGTAGATACCAAATAGGATTAACAATGGTTTGTCCCATTCTGTTAGTACATCTTAGTTTAGTTCCATGTTGATGATCCCATTCCACTAAAAAGGTTGGCCGAACCGAAAACAAACTATTTTTCGTAAAACTCCAAGCGATAAAATCTTGCATTTCATGTAGAGGGAAAGGGGTAGCAAGGACCTGTTGTGCACTAATAGGACACAAAGATTGTCTAACTAGATTGGCATTCCAATTATTAGAAGTCGGATCAATAAAGTCCACCACCCAGGATAACAAGTGACCCCCTCTTGGAGTGACAACTTTTCTGGAAGCACAATATGAAATCCACGCATCCTCCCAAATATCAATTTTCTGACCATTTTCAACTCGCCAGATATAATTAACCATGCTTCGGAGAATTCACGCCTGCCATGATACTTTGCCAAGTATAAGAAAGTCCTTTTTTTAACTTGGTGTTCAATAGATCGCCATCAGGAAGGTACTTCAATCTCAAAAATAGTAGCACATAAAAAATCATGTTCTCAGGAAGACGCCATGCCTGTTTTGCCAACATCGCCAGAGTGAAATAGTGGATATCCTGAAAACCCATCCCTCCTTGATTCTTTGGGACCCATATTTTTCACCAAGCCATCCAATGCATCCTCCTCTGGTTATGCTCGTCTCCCCACCAAAAATGCGATATCGCATCAATAATTTCTTTTCATTTTGTAGGAATTTTAAATACGGACATTGCATAGGTGGGTATGGCTTGAACAACAACCTTGAGAAGGATCTCCTACCCTCCAACCAGTGGCGAATCTAGATAGAAAATGGAGAGGGTCTGGGCTGCCTGTGTCATACAAACATTTGTTGGGCTAGGCTGGGCTTTGAGACTTGTAGTAAAAAAATTGTAGCGCTGGAGGCAGGGCTTTAAGCCTGTTAAAGCCCCTTAGTAGATTCACCACTGCCTCAAACATATATTTTTTCCTTTCAAACCACTGATTTTCTTGATAATACGATCTATCAAATACCAAAAACAATCAGTTTTATCCAAGCACACATTGGCAGGCAAGCCTAAATATTTATCATTTAGGGCTTCTGTCATGATATTCAAAGTTACACACATTTGTTCTCTCACTTCTTCACTCCAATTAGGACTGAAAAAGATACTTGACTTAGCAACACTTACCAATTGCCCAGAAGCGGCACAATACGAATCCAGAATTGACTTCAAGTGTCTCAACATTGTGCATAATAGCCCTTATGAGGATCAACGAGTCATCAACAAAGAGAAGTTTGGTGATAGGCGAGCATCTCTGCAAACCTTCACTCCCAAGGTATTACCATTCTCCACAGAGAGCAGTGATCCCCTCCGTACATAACAAAATAGATAGGGAGATAAAGGGTCGCCCTGCTTAAACCTCTTGTTGGCTTGAAATTTTCACTTTCTTCCACATTAAAGCTAACCCGGTTTCAATAGTGGATACATATTGCATAATAAGATTTATTCAATTCTCTCGAAGCCTAATTTCAGCATAACCTCTTTCAAGAAAGACCACTCAACCCGGTGAGAGAGTATCTCATATGTTTCGATAGATCGTGGTGCTAGAGAAGTTGATAGGAGTTCTATTTATTATGGGTTTAAGAGGATGAAAACCACTCATGCTTAATTGTGTTTATCTCCTTGGACTGTCTCTCTTGGCTAAAGCTTATTTACAATCAAAAAAAAAAACTATGTTGGTGTGTAAGCCGGTTTCACGAAAAAGATGGGTTAAAATGACCAATGTGTTTTTTTAGGCCGCTAAAATAGTAGGAGAGGCTAAAATGACCAATGTACCTTTGAACATACAAAATAACTGGTAAAAATGTGTGTTAAGCTGGGTCTTTGGGGTTTTCTCTCTTTGAAGGGCCAACAAAGCCGAGTGAACACACACCCAAGTTGCTCCGTGTGGTGGCCAGACGAAACCCAAGTCGTTGCTGGGAGACCTCCTCCCAAGCGCATTAAGCTCCAGGTAAAGGAGCCAGATCTCACATGCCCCCACTCCATGGGCCGGTCCAACAACGGGGCAAGTGCTTGGTTCCCTGGTCGCTTGGTACAGTTGACCTCTTGCGGTTAACTGGTCCACTGTTGACCGTTGAATTTTTCAGAAAAATAAAAAAATTAAAAAAGGATGGATTCAAAATAAGTTCAAGCGTTCACGAAAATTTTACGGATTTGAGCAAAAATCACAGAATTGAAAAAAAATCACATACTCAAAAAATTAATTGTGGATTTGTAAAAAATTCATGGATTGTAAAACTTTCATGCATTTTAAGCGTTCACGAATTGTCAACAAGTTCGAGGCTAGGAAAGGTGTGCAATTTTTAAAAAGTTCACAAAAAATGAAAAAAGTACCCAAAAATTTACGAAATTTGGAAAAAGGTCCACAAATTTGAGAAAAGTTCATGGAATTGGAAAATATTTTTGAATTTGAAAATAAATCACTAATTTGAAAAAAGGAAAACAGAAAATAAAAATGTAAAAGGAAAGGAAAATAAAAACCGAATAAAACCATTCCATAAAAAACAAAACGAAAAAATGGACTCAACCTTCCAAAATCGGTCAGGAAGCTTCTGGAAGCTACCATAAAGTGAGGAGATAGCTTCCTCCTGTGCTGCCTTAGATGTGCCGGCACATTTGGAATTAAACGATGGAAGTGTATGTGTGTCATCTATGAATAACAAAAGAAACTGGCGGGCCGAACAGGATTTATCCTTTGCATTTTGTTGTGAGATTAGGATTTATCCTTTGTAGGACTCCTCTATGACGCATTCTGCGCCAAAACGCATGGGATCGCACATGGCGGGGTCCTACTGGGCCAACCCGCGTAGCGACACTATCAACGAGGGGCAACTGCTCTTGCCAAAACATACAAGCGACAACTATAGCGGTTCAGAATTGCACTTGTCTGGTTTACTGTAGCAGTGCTTTCTAAAAACACGAACAATTTTTGAAAATCTTTGAACATATTTTTTAATAAAGCGAGCATTTTTGAAACATGGATATTTTTTCAAAAGTTGTGGACAAAATTTCAAACCAGGAACATTTTTAATTGTGAATATTCTTTTGAAAATATGATTTGTCAAATTTATTTCAAGTTTGAACATTTTGAAACTTGATTTATTTTCAAATTTGTGAACGTTTTTTAACAACCCAAACATTTGTTGAAAACCCGTTTTTTATAATTATGAAATCTTTTGAAAATGACGACATCTATACCTAATAATAAAGGGGCTATTGCATTTGTTGGTACGTCATGGAAATTTCCTCCAAAGTTGCAAACTATTATCCACAAATGCCACCTATCATTGATACAAAACGTTTCACACAGGGCAATTCCCCGCCTAGGCCGGCCCATACATCACCTATACTGCAGACTGGGAGAAAATGCAGTGCGCCTGTTTCGGTCAGCCCAAAGGGACGGCCCATGCAGCCTGCTTTCTCTTTTTTTTTTCTGTTTTTGTTTTTTCTACTTTAAATAATTTGGTACTTCAAAAAATCAAACATTAAAAAATGTGAATTTTAAAATAACATGTATAATAAATTATAAAATGTTTGTGGATTCAAAAAATGTTCGTGATAAAAAATATTTGCTTATTCAATAATATTTAAAAAAATTAAAACAAATGTTTGGTAAAAAATCATGATTTTATAAAAATTCATGTTTTAGAAAATGTTAATGAAATTCAAAAAATATTCATGTATGGAAAAATATCCTAAAATGTCAAAAATAGTTCATGGCTTACAAAATAGTTTATTCACTCATAAAATGTTCGCTGATTCAAAAAATAATCATGCATTTCATCATTAAATCAAAACAATGTTTGTTAAATCAAAACAATGTCCATGTATTTCATAAATTGTTCCATCAATTTCCAAAATATGTTCATAGATTCTAGAAATGTTCAGAGTCAGGAAAATTGTTTAAAAAATATTCACAATTCTAAGAAGATGTTTGCAAGTAGTATAAAATGTGCATGAATTCAAAAAATGTTCTTGATTTTAGAAAATGTTTGAAAATTTGTAAAAATGTTCACGATTTGAAGTATGAGCACGAGTTTAAAAAAATGTTGATAATTTCGAATTTTGTTCATGATTTCAAGAAATTGAGAGTGATAGTGTATCTCAATGATGCAGCAAAATGTGGTCATGGCCATCGGATATTATGATATTTTTTTCGTTTCTTCAATTGCAATGCTCAGGCACTTTTGCTAGTTTAAAAAAAAATAAATAAAATTTGTCAACAAGAACAATTTTTAAAAGGCGCAAATATTTTCAAATTCCCAAATATTTTATGAAAATGTGAAGAGTTTTCGAATTTATGAAGAATATTTGAATACGTGAATTTTTTTTAATGCGGACATTTTTCTTTTAAATTTCTGGAAAAAAACAGAAACTTGAATATTTTTTACAACTTCAAACATATTTTTTGAAATTCGAACATTTGTTGATACACTTGTTATCTTGTATTAGCCTTTTTATTTGGGTTGTAATACTTTTATGTGTATTTGATATGTTGCAAAATATGTTGAATGTGTGCGTCCATAGATGCAGAAGCGAGGGATATACCCTCTCCTTTTATCGAGAAGAAAACATAAAAAAATGAATCACTCCTTATTGTGTGTGTTTTTCCTACTATTCCTTGCTCCTATGTTTGATGACATTTATTTGTCGAATTGGCACACCCAACCTAGTTACCTAGTTCAAAGGATCATTACCACTCCTTAAGGAAACGATCATCTCATTGAAATTGCGAGAAGAAGACTAAAAGTTTCATGTGAACCCTTATTCAGAAACCGTGAGCTTATGTTTGTGGACTTAGTCATTACAACAGTGAGCACACATCCGACAACCTTGTTGTCCTATAATCATCTCTAGGTTTTGTTGGTCTACCCTGAGACCGCCGCCCATCTTGACCTTTGATGTGACCTTTTGCTTCCATGATTTGGTGCATGATACTTTTCTTGGTTGATATTTGGCACACCCCATGCCATCAATTCTATTAACTATGATAACATTATTTGTGTCGTGATTGGTGGGCTACATTTTCTAGTGCAACTCAAAAACCCTTGGTGTAATTTGTTGATTGGAGTGACTAGAAATATTATGTGGCACATCTATGAAAAGAACTAAATAAATCGATTCCCCAACGAGATCATTCCTCCACTCTCCAAGTAAATGTGGCGAAAGACTTGATTGACCTTTGGTGGTTGTGTTGTTTTCACCATATTTTTCGTTTTTGGTTCTTTCGCTCTATTTATTCTCTTCCTGGGGTGTCTATACACAAAGTGGTTTATTATTTAACCGAATGACAACGCTCTGGCTTCTTTCATAAAGAACACATATTCCACTATATTCCCAGATAATATTGGGTTGGACAACATAAGGCTTTCACTAGACACTCGTTTTTATACTCTAAATTTGGATTAATGGATCGTGCATGGTGCATGGTGGGTCGGCTGTGAAGTAGTTTCGTTTCAAACAAGGCAACCATAATTAAATTCATATAGAATGAATTTTTTTGATTTGATGCTACCATCAAAACATTTCTAGATTGAACAAATGATATTTAAAACTATAACCAAGCATAAACACCACAAATATATTTGTCAGAGTATCGTGCCTTTATGATTTTTTACTAACAAAATCATTCAAATGAGCCCAATGTCACAAAACAACAGTGTAAAAATTAATTGAAAAAATGTTGAACATGAGGGGCACTAAATATATGATTTGTTTCCTTACATGTCCATTTTCCTTTAAATAATCTTCAATACATTTGTTTGGACAATACTCCAATCTATAGGAATTTTCCCTCGTGGATTAAATCGTTTTTTATGAGCGCAGTCTATAGAAATATGTCCTAAGATTAAATTGCACTACATTCATGAAATTTGTTTAATTGACTCCTAGTCTCTTAACTTTTGTACAATATATATATATTCTTTATGTTGCCATGAAACATAGTTTTAATCTTATAGAAAAACGCATGCCCTAGCGATGTTGGAATTTTTTGTTCTGCAGGTAACTTGCCATGTTGTTTGTTCTACTTATTGTATCTCTCTCTTAGTCAGCGGGCAATTTTTTCTTTCTTGTTATTGAAAATGATTGTTTTTGTTAGGAAACACAGACACACATACATCCACCCTTATGAATGCACGCAAACACACCCTACTGCTATGAGATGTGTGACTTGTTAGAGAGAGAAAGTAACATTCTATCAAATGACCAAGAGCATCTCCAACGTTGACCCATAAACCTGAAAATCACATCTGTCCGCATGAGCAGTAGGCGGACCAATCCGTGGACACGGATCACGGAGCCAGTCATCCAAAACTAGCCGCATATGTCCGGTTTCACTTTAAATGAAATTTAATGAAATTAATCAAATTGATTCAAACTTAAACAAATCGGAAGATATTCATTTAAACTAGGATATTTTTTACAAAAAACCGGACGATATTTCATCCAATGAACTAAAAACCTTACAAGAAACTTAACTCTACAGTACCCTATACTTGACAGTGACCTCGTAGGCCATGCCGGGTTGGCTGCTGGCTTCTCCATCACCGTCGTCGGAGCCATTGTCGGAGTCCTTGTTGTGGGGCTTGGGGCAGTGGAAGGGCGCGCCGACGTGGAAGGGCTTCCCGAGAGCCGCCTCACGCTCACAGATTTTTGTCCAATCCGCTTGCTCCTGCGTTGTGGGCAGTGCGACCGCGCACACCGACGATGTGGGCAGGGGGAGAGGGCGGCGGGCCTTGGAGGAGGCGGCGATGGCGGTGGACTCACGGAGAGACCACTCCCGGCCGTACGTGGCCATCTCCTCATCTAGGCGGTGGAGATGAAGCTTTCTCGTCTCCGCTGTCGTCTTGGAGTAGTCCAGGGCCTTGGCTTGGCCGGCTCTGGGTCCGCCATGATGTGTGGTGGCGTGACGTTGGAGTCCATGAACTATCGTGCTGGCTTCCCTCCTAATCGACGTACTTCTCGCCGTTAGGGAGCTCCGGGAGGACGAGTTGTTGTCGCCGCCAAGATAATGGCGAATGCGGCCACAGGCCTTCAGGACAATCGGATGTGACATGTCGCAATGAGTTTGACGGGGCGGTGGCGAGGGCCTATCCTCCTTGACATGGCGGGGCAGCGAATGGCGACACTCCTCCTTGTAGCATAGTTGTTGAGGGGTTATTTTTACACTCCTCTAACCTGAGTTTAAACCGAGATATTTCATAAAACTGAGATATTCGCTCCGATATTACTACTAATGACTAATGAATGCAAAGGATTCCAAATTCCCTATTTTTTTGTTTTCACAGGAAATGGCCTATTTATGGACAAAATCAAGCCAATACATGAAAAGGAGTAAAGTGGAGATAGAGGAGATCAAGTGGGAGGCGTAGCAGAGGAACCAGAGCAAAGGACGATGTTCCATACAACCATCTCCGCTCATATGGATGGTTGTATGGCCTGCCAATGGGGCCGCCTGATACCCCAGAACAACCTTTATAACAGGCCCAACACCAAATGAGCAAAAAAACAATCGCACACATCACCATCTTACATAGCAGTCATCTCCATCAACCCTAGTCAGCCGCCATTTAACGTCTACATCTCCATAGCCGCCGCCGTCATCACCACCAAAGTTCTCAGTCATCTAGACATACTTTGTAATCGTGTATCACATCCAGCATTTATCGCAAGACATATGATCAATCAATCAATCTTCATGATGTGCTCTTCAATGATTTCTTCGTGTGATTCAATAGTGTTTCTAGTGGTCCCCACACAAATATATGGTTGTAAGCATAGTGTTTCTAGTGTCAAATTGATTCCGACCGGTCAAAAGCTAGAAATTAATTATCTTGGAAAAGCTTGTTAGAAACCCTTGACTTAAAGGGTACCGTCCTCTCGTGAGTTCCATAACTCAGGTTCACCTAGGGGGAAAAGGCGAGAATCCTTTTTGCTTGTTTACTAAATCGCTGAAGGGACTAATCAAACCTTTTTCTGGCACCATTGCTAGGAAGATCTGTGTGCCTAGTCTTTGTGTTGGAGTTTTTGTTTCAGTTTTCGTTTAAGTTTTTAGTTAATTTTTGTTGCAATTGTTGTCACTAGAAAACCCAAAAAACATTACCATGGCTCATAATATTGGAAGCTTTGCTAGCCCTAGCAATAGTTTGATGCATGAATCAATTGCACAACCTGATGTTGCTGCTGCTAAGTATGAGATAAAATCGAACCTAGTCTCTATGGTCCAACCAGACCAATTTGGAGGCTCTTCTTCTGAGGATGCCGGTATGCATTTGCATAACTTTTCTGAATTGTGTAACATGACACGCATTAAGGATTATGATCCTGACGCTTTGAAGTTGTGTCTATTTCCGTTCTCTTTGAGAGGAATAGCGAAAGCATGGCTTAGTGTTGCCTAGAGGTAATATAGCTTCACGGACAGATTGCTGCAGTAAGTTTTTATCTAAGTTTAGCCCACATGCAAGATTATGCAAGTTTGTTCACAAATAACAAGTTTTAAGCAGGAAGATTATGAGCGAATAGTGCTTGCATGGATCTCATGAAGGAATCTATAAGGAATTGTCCTAATCATGGAATGGAACAATGGTTAATTCTTCAAGTGTTTTATAATGCCTTAAATCCTATGTCGAAAACTATGCTTGATACTACTGCAGGAGTAACTATCACACTGGTGCGCGTCGGTCCTAAACAAACGGTTTTTAACCCCTTTCCGCGACGGCATCTGGGACCCTCGCCAAGTGAGTGTGGGCGATAGGAGGGTCCTTCCCTCACGACCGAAACTGCCGGGGATATGCCCTCCGCACACACGTTGACAAAATGAGGTTGTGTGCGACCGGCGCTCACATACGGAAATACATACTGATCTGACTAAAAAATACAATTATATGGTGAAATTGTTTCTAGTTGCAAGTACATCCCACACAGTCTGTCCCCGCTAAACGTTTCCGTTCGTATGTACATCCCACACAGTCGCTCCAAGAAAAACGTTTCCGTTCACAGGTACATCACACATAATTTTTTCCGTTAAATCGTTTGTGATAAGCGTTGCCATTGCACACGATATTAATAATTTTATCGTTATGCGTTATTGAATGCATCACACACGGTGCGTGAAAGAAAGCGTGGTGGCAAAGGCTGTCCATCACACACACTTTTTATGTGATAAACGTTTGCAAGGTGGCCTAACGCATAAACAGTTTTCAAGAGAAAGTCGTGTGTGTAGTGGAGATTGATCGCTGCGTAGTGGATCCTAGAAAGCGTTTACGATCTCCACGTGATATCGCAGACGCTTTCGCTTTCGCAAACCGTGTGCGTGTAATCCCTATTTAATCCATAATTAATCCAATTAATCCCTAATTTAAAATTCACATGTTATGAATTTGAAAGTAGGCAATCACTTATTTCATATCCAACCATGTTTATTACAAATATAGGTTCAACCACGATTCCATAATTCAATGCACAGTACATATCTTTGAAGAACTATAAAAGCACCAAGTAAAGAATGATGAACCACTACTAAAGACTGTAAAGAGAGAGAAAAGACATTACGGTTCTTTGGAGAAGGTGAAGCGGAATGCCCATATTGTGCCCTCCTCCATGCATAAGGCACGCACGACTCTAGGCCAACCCCTTGTGATGGCTGCCCGTCCATCCTTCACTGCCTTCATTAGGACTTCTCGATGCTCATTGTAGTCTGGATGAAATACTTTAACATTCATTGTGTATCCACCAATCATGTACTTTGCGAGGTAATCTTGAGTGAACTGCTTCGGGAACCATGAGGAGCGAAAAGATTCAGACATTGTTGTCTAACAACTCATGATGGGCGATAAAAGAGAAGGTCAGAGAGTTTGTAGTTACCACCCTACAACTCACTTTGTTGTGTTGGATAGAGCATAAACAAATAATTTGCTTGCCACCATTCGTATCTTTTGCTAATAATCCTTATCAGTTTCCTCACTTGATGCTTGTTCATCAATATCTCATTGCCCCATACGTAAAAAAGGGTCGATCGTGGATCCTTGCCAAGGGCATATGTACCTACAAGCAACAAGTCAATATTAGAAGCTAACTAGCGTCCAGGCCTGGATCTATATGCACTATATTATGGAACGACGGGGGGAGTACAAGCCGAAGGATGAAGCTAACCTCGGCGGAAAATGGTGGCCACTCCAGTTGTTGTCCTGCATAAGTAGTGGAAAGGCATGATAAGTACAGCAATCTTAACATCAAGCAAATATAGCAAAGGTAAACGACATCATCTCCAAATGATAGCTTGAATGTGTTGGTTTCAGCATGTTGTTAAAGCAGACATAAAATGGAAGGCAATGTTACCAACAGCAGGCTTAACAGCCATCAAATATTGCAATTCAAACTGGTATTGTTGAAAATGAATAGAACGTATGTAATGCTTAAACATCACACTGGATAAATGTGTAAAACTGAAATAAAGGGCATGTGTTAACTACACCAGAATAATCGAACCAAATATAGCCGTTCAAACTGGTATTGATGTAGTCGAGCGGCACAGTTCCGACTTGCACATAACGAACCACGCATTGTGAATGACTGAAATAAACAAGGCATAAATGACCAGTATAACAACCAAATATAACCATTGAAAACTGGACAGAGTCTCACTACAACCAACCTAACAAGCAAATACAGATAAATACGGCATATGCTTGAAAACTGGACAAATGCTCACTGCAGCCAACCTAACAAGCAGATAAAGATAAACAAGGCATTGCTTGATAACTGGAGAAATGCTAAAAAAAGCAACCTAACAACCAAATACAGATAAACAAGGCATTTGCTTGATAACTGGACAAATGCTAAAAAAGCAACCTAACAACCAAATACAGATAAACAAGGCATCTGCTTGATAACTGGACAAATACTCACTGCAACCAAACTAAGAACCAAATACAGATAAGCAAGGCATCTGCTCGATAACTAAAAAAAATGCTCACTCCAACCAACCTAACAACCAAATACAGATAAACAAGGCATATACTCACTATAAACAACCAAATATAGCCATTCGTGAAACTGAAGTGGACAATTCATACTTAAACATCACATAGACCTATTGAACAATACATTTTTGCATAACTGAAATAATTAAACACGGCCGCGATTAAAAGCACCGCACGACAAATGCTACTACAACAAAGGGTACAGGTTGGCAAGCTAGAAAAGGTAATATTTTCTTTGATAGAATGTTGCCTCACATTTCATGGATGGGATCCTTCGATTGGAAGAGCATGCACCCATGGTGCGCTCTCGATGTCACAGATGGGTTGTTTCACCTTGGAAGACCCTTCATGGGTGCCCTCCTCGTGGTCGTGGTCGATGAGATCTTACTTGGCAATTGAGGATCCCAAGCCGCCGCCGTAGAACGTGTCCTTCAGAAGTGACAAAATGGGCTTGATGGTGTATAAAGCTTCATAAATCCTTGACCGCTTGGCGGAGGAGATCGTGGCGAGGGCCATCGAAGAGATCGATGGCGGTTGAACCAGAGGGGTTGGGGATGGACCACTTAACCGGTGACATGGCCCGCGTGAAGCCGTCGGTGTGGACGAGCTTGATGTCGTAGCCAGCTTTCTCGAGATACAGTAATACGCTAGCCCGCTGACATGAAGCCTTCGACATGGCAACGTAGTCAACGTCTTCGCTGGCTTCCGGGGCGACGCGTTGCTCCGGGATTGACAGGTCGGGGCAAACGGCGGCTACCTCGCCAACGTCCTCCGAAGAGGCCATGATAAACCTCTTCTTGGCCGAACGCTCGTCGGGCTCCCCGGGATACGTGGTCGAGCTTAGGCTGCGACATTCTGGAGCAGGGGATGTGGATCTGGCGGGGAGGGACACCGCAGCCTCATCTAAAACTCACGGGAGTGGGGCGACGGTATGGGAATCATTGGATAACCCTGAATCCCCACAAGCTAGGAGGAGCAGGCAGGCCGTGGCAGGTTGGCGGTGGTGCCCGGCGGCCATGAGCTAGGGTTCAAGGGGAGGCGGCTGGGGACCGTGGAGGGGTGGTGTTTGAGGATACGCCACTGCCATCAAAATTTTAGTAATGGTGGGTGGAGATGGTGGTGGACGAGGGAGGGCAACGGTTCAAATGCCTCGGCTGCTAAAATTTTACTATAAGGTCGGTGCTGGAGGAGTGGGGGCGACGGTTGAAGTACGGCGGCTACTAAAATTTGTGTAAAGGAATTGATGCGGGGCGGGAGTGCCCAAGATCGCACACTGTGCAATAACAATATGCGTGTATGATAATAAGGAAAAGTGGCGTGGATTCGCCGATTTTTGCAACGCTTAAGGCGGGTAGTTTGTTTTTTATATTTCTAGCTAGCCGGTCTATCGCACATGGTTCGTCCTAATTTCCAAATAAACTTACCCGCCTTTAGCTTCCACAGGTGGTGGTTTTAGAGCACACTTGCATCGCACACGGTTAAGCCAGTACCTCCATCCGTTGCTTTCGCGCTTGCTCGTAGGATTTCAAGCACTTGCACGCCGCTGCGGTTGAGCCAGTACCTCCACCCTTTGCTCGCGCTTGCGTGGTCATGGTGATTTCAAGCACTTGCATCGCACAGTTGAGCCAGTACCTCCACCTTAATTTGCTCAAGGCTTATGCGATCGTAGTGATTCACATCGCACTTGTATCGCTACAAGTATAGATATTATACCCCGCGTCCTTTGAGGATCATGAGAGTCTTTGTAGCAAAAAATAACGTTAGGGAGGGTCAAAAGACAGCCACACCAGCATGTGGCCCAAATATATATGAGTGAAAAGGGTGGTATGTGATGTTCAAAATTTCAATGCACAACTTTGACCCCGCGGGCCCACGGTTGGACGCGTCATTGAAGATCGATGAGAGGGCGGAAGTCAAGAACCACCTGGAAGTGGCCAAATATATGTATGAATATTGGGGATGTTTAAAACTTTAAATACACAATGCATAACTTTGGTGGCACCTGCCTCGCAAACCCGAAATCATCCTAACAACCACCTAGCTAGGATATATATAATGACATAATGTGGTACCTAGCTAGGATGCTTGGCCCACCACCTCCCACTTCGTGTCAGCGGGGCGGATGCACGTAATGATCGATACTTTGGTCATACATGCATGTCGCCATGACCTACCATAAGATGGACCAATGAATCTTTCGTTTGGTCAAATGATAGTTATTGTTGTCGATAAACCGCTTGGGCCAATAGATTGAACCATCATAAACATCGCACGAGAGGGACCACAAAACCAACACCTCTTGCATGCGGCCCAAAATGATGTACGTTGGGAAGGGTGATGTGTGTTTTCAATATAGAATAATGTATAATTTAGATGTGCTGCCTACCTCTCGATACAGACAACAACCATGAAGGCAAGGTAGTTAAGGACGAGATACGTACGCAGGGTTTTGAAAGTGCTAGCCAGGTTTGTCGTCAATACTCCAAAACCAACTAGGGGTGGCACTAGATGCACTTACAGGTTTGATGTAGGTCGAACCCAGCAATCCGAGCATCTGGGACGGAATCCTGACAATGCATGAGCTCGAGCTTTGGTTGACCGACATTTGACGGTGACCGGCCCTAACATGAACTAGGAGGAATCCATTCATGGACAACACATACCCCTCATTATCGGTCAAAGGGATGATATATATACACTCGGGGAGCCCACAGATATCAGTGTCGTCACAAAAATCGCACAAGGGAGGCGTGGTTGATCGAAGACCCGTATACACCGTGCATGCGGCCGAAAATATGTATGGGTGCGATGGTGTATGATGTGTTTAAATCCCAAATGCACAACTTTGATGGGCCATGCCAAGTACATTACAAACCGAACACCGTACCCGACTCCAAGCCTGGTTTAATACCTATGATGTAAGTTTCCCAACTTCGAGGTGGCAACAGGGGGGGGGGGTGGTCGTCCCACGCATGCGCTCAAACTTTATTTTGTCTAGCATGGGACACACATCTATGTATATCTATACATCTATGCACATATATAGTGTGCGAATAACTACGAAAGTTGCTCGTTGGATGAAGCCGATCTGACGGTACAGAGATGGCAAATCCGAGCATTACTGGCCATTGGATATCATCTACATTCCACCAGATTCTGCCACATGTGCAATCTAGAAGACTCCATGGTTGAACTTATGCATAAAGCACAAACCTCAAAACACAAGAACTTCTTCTTTGTTCTCTAGAATCTTCCATATCTTAATTGCCCAAACCTTTTTTTAATGAATTGTCACTTTTTGTTATTACCTTTACAATGCACAATTCCATGAATCTTAAAATAGTTTTTTACAAAACTAATTGATTTTGGATGAGATGAACTATAAGAATTAAATGAACATCTACATCATGCATATCTGGGAGAAGAGGCGGGAAACCGATGAGAGGAGTGGCGAGAAACGGTAGCCTGTTTTGAATGAAAACCTAGTAGAGAAGGAAGCGTGAGCTACATGACGCATGCGCACAGTGCTTACCCATGTACTGCATGTGCTGTCGAAAGGGCTCAGGGTTGTCGTTCGATCTGGGAGCATCCAACGGTGCACAATGCACGATCCGTGCGGTTTGGGTTACGGCCGGTCGAGCGCAGGACTCGAATGTAGCGCAGCAAGGGGGATATCATAAGGAAACCAACATTCGGTGGAAACCGGTGAAAACCACGAGAAAAAGATGTTTTGAAGTTTAAAAAAAATTCAAAAAAAATACGGGATATTAAGAGGATGATGTTTTATTGGCACACAAAATTTCAAGTTGAAACACATTAACAGATGTGAGCTATGAAAAAGACAAAATCAGTGTTGAATAGTAATGTCACTATTCAGGGCGGAATTTATCTTTTTCATAGCTCACATCTCATAATGTTTTTCAACTTGAAATTTTGTGTCGCAATAAAATATCACCTTCTTAACATCCCACATTTTTTTTCAGATTTTTATGAAACTTTAAACTGTGGTTTCTACGAAGTTTTCATTTAATATCGGCTTTCGTGAGTGAACCGTGTGCTATTTGAAAACATTTTGTGAGAAGAATCTCGGTTTTTAAATCCCCGTAAATCCAAAACAAAGCTGAAAATCGTGAAACCTGCAATGGTGTCACGACATCGCACTTATATGTCGAGGAATTTTTTTCGTCCATTGTGGCGCAAGTTTTATTACAAGCGTCTTACAAACCAGAGCTTCTCTCAAATAAGCCTCATGGTTCCGATAGGGAAATGTGTCCCCCTTGTGGGAGAAACGTAATCATTGCCTCTTTTCACCTTGTATTTTCTTCTACTGGCAACATGGAACGACAAGATATCCGTGCTGAAATTTGAACTTATTCAGGGTTCGTTTGGCCTTTTTATACACTAATTGAGTTTCCTAGGCATTTAATGTCCATAATTCAAATCTGAACTACAAATACATGCTCCAGTTCACCAAAATGGCTAGAAAATTATACATGCGTCCTTGGGTGCATGTTTAGGTCCCATGCCAGGAATGGAACGAATTACAACCGTACTGGTGTCATGGCTCGTACTCAAACATTTTGAATCTCGGTTTTTAAGTCCCCATAAATCCTAAACTCACCAGAAAGTCATCAAAGGTGGCATGGTGTCACGTCATGACACATATATGTCGTGGTAAAAACATTGTCCAATTTGGGCCAAGCTTTATTACAAACCTCTTACAAAAACTGGAGCTTCTCTCAAAGAAGCCTCGTGGTCCTGATAGGGAAACGTGTTCCCCTTGTGGGCGAAACGTAATCACTACCTCTTTTCGCCTTGTATTTTCTTCCACGGGCAACATGGAACCACATGATATCCATGCTGAAATTTAAACTTGTTCAGGGTTCGTTTGGCCTTTTTATACACTAATTGAGTTTCCTAGGCATTTAATGTCCATAATTCAAATCTGAACTAGAAATACATGCTCCAGTTCACCAAAATGGCTAGAAAAATTATACATGTGTCCTTGGGTGCATGTTTAGGTCTCATGCCAGGAATGGGAACGAATTACAACCGTACCAGTGTCCTGGCTCGTCCTCAAACATTTTGAATCTCGATTTTTAAGTCCCCATAAATCCTAAACTCACCAGAAAGTGATCAAAGGTGGCATGGTGTCACGTCATGGCACATATATGTCGTGGTAAAAACATTGCCAATTTGGGCCAAGCTTTACTACAAACCTCTTACAAACCGGAGCCTGTCGCAAGAATCCTCGTGGTTTCGATAGGGAAACGTGTCCCCTTGTGGGCCGAACGATAATCACTCCCTCTTCTAGCCTCGTATTTTCTTCTACACGCAAGACAGAACAACTGGAGATTCGCGCTGAACTTTGAAATTATTCAGGGTTCGTTTGACCTTTTTTATTCATTAATTGAGTTTTGTAGGCATTTAATTTCCATCATTCAAATCTGAACTACAAATACATGCTCCAGTGGACCAAAATGGCTAGAAAAAACGTACATGTTTCCTTGGGGTGCATGTTTAGGTCCCATGGAATGAATGGGAACGATTCAACCGTCTCGCCGTCTGGCCTCGGCCACAAACACTGAATCTCGCTTTTTAAATGTCATAAATCCAAAACTCACCAAATCATGAAACTTGGCATGGTGTCACTACATGGTATATATAATTGTCCAATTTGGGCGAAGCTATATTACAAGCCTTTTACAAACCGGAGCCTATCGCAACCCTTGTGGTTCCGGGGAAACATGCCCTCTTGTGGGCGTAAACGATAGTCGATGCCTCTTCTCGCCTTTGAACTTTGTTTTCTACAGCAACATAGAATAACAGAGTGTCAGCTGAAATTTGAAACTGCTCGAGGTTCGTTTGGCCATTGTATATATATTACTAATTACTAAGTTTTCTATGTATTTAATGTAGTCCATAATTCAAATTTGAATTACAACCACATGCTCCAAGAAGCAAAATGGGTGGGAAATCGTACATGTGTCATTGGGTGCATGTTTAGGTCCCGTTTAAGGAATGAGAATGAATTACAAACTTGTCGTCATTCACTGAAATAATGAGAATCTCGGTTTTAAATCCCAGTAAATAAAAAAGTCACCCAAAAAACATGAAACTTGGCATGGTTTCATGACATGGCACATATATGCCGTGGTAAAAAAATCGTCCAGTTTGAGAAGAGGCGCACACATTAGTAGCCAACGAAGTCCTTTTTGAAACAAAAAGCTGACACGTTAATATCGCAAACGGTTGTATTATATTTACCGTGTCAAAATTTAACCATACTCGGTGCCGTGCGTGCAACTGTTTGATTAGACGGGACGAGCGCGAGAAGTCCGCCGTGCAAGTTCGACGAGACGCGTGCGAGCAGTCCGCCGTGCAGGCTCGATGGGACACGTGCATCCTGTCCACCTCGCAGGCTCGACGGGACACATGCGAGCAGCAAGGCCGCCCATGCTCACCAGGAAGCGAGCTCTTTGACCTCCATGCACCAGCCGCCGCCCGCCTCGCTCACAACTTCTCCATTAATGGGTTAATTAAAGCACCTGGACGGAGGGTGTTTGCTTGTGATCCCATGGCAGCATTTGCTTTGTTCGTGTTTTCAACTAGATTCCGCTTCTAATTTAAATTGCCACATAGGGCAACGGATAATACGACCACAAATTTAGAATGGCGCACATAATAATTGTCTTACATATTCCAGATAATTTAAGATGCCACATGCGGCAGGGCCCGGAAGACACGGGGGCACGAGAAGAAGGAAATTGCAGACAACGATCTAGGTCGCTACTGTCTCTACTCGTCGATGGACCGCCAGGCAGCAAAATTCTCCAGCTCCTTCTTCAATTCCTCACGACTTTGCTTGAAAGCAGCCATGGATTCCTCCACCTCCTGCTCGCGCTCGATCCGAAGCTTCCTCAAGCCACCCATCAGTTTCCTCGACGACCGCTTTCAGCGTCATCTCCGAGGCACTGCTCTGCTGATGCATCATCTTCCAGCCGGCGGCCTCCTCCTCCTTCTCGGCGACCAACTTGAGGAGCTTCGCATTGTCATCCATGAGTTGATCGACGAGGCCAGTCGCCTTGTCAACCGAGGCATCGCTGATCTTGAGCAGCTTCATCAAGACGTCGACCAACTCCTGCTGCTTAGTGACGCCAGCGAGAATGTCGTCGTCTCCGGCGAAGGACTTTAGGAACGCCGGCTCGTCACGATGGCCGACGCCGTGAATGCGCTTGTGAGAGCCCTCGCTGCCCGTGAGAGCTCGTTCGAGGGCTCCGCGGCGCGCCGGGACATCTCTGCTGCGGATGCGGCTTTGCGGCGGGACCTCTCTAGTGCTTCCGCGGCCTTGGTCTTTGCTGCCTAGTTATATGTCCACCCTAAACTCCTCCTACCGGTCATGGTGGAATGACTTGACAGAGAAAACCAATTTTGTGGGTGATGAGGAGAGGAGCTGTGAAGTAATTTTCGAGTGGGTAGTTTTTACAGCCCGGTGCTAAGTGTGAACACATATTAGTCTGATAGGTCTGAACAGATTTGCAATTACTTATTGCGTTGTAATCAACAATGTGATGAGAAACAAGATCAAAATTTATTGATGGCGGAAGGTTGACCACGTGGTTTCTCGCCGTTGAGGCGGCCGCGGCGCGCTCCGCTCTGGCGTCCCTGCGCGTGCTCTGCTCACCGTTGAGGCAAAGTTACAATGACAACTGTTAGTAATTCTTAATAATTGTCTCACATATTCAGGATAATTTAAAATGCCAAATGCGGCAAGGCCCAGAACACTCACGACCTACATATGCATACAGTTATAATAAAAATAAGCTAAAAGGCTGAGCTGGCGGCCTTTGATAACCCACAAGTATAGGGGATCAATTGTAGCCTCTTTCGATAAGTAAGAGTGTCGAACCCAACGAGGAGCTAAAGGTAGAACAAATATTCCCTCAAGTTCTATCGACCACCGATACAACTCTACGCACGCTTAATGTTCGCTTTACCTAGAACAAGTATGAAACTAGAAGTACTTTGTAGGTGTTGTTGGATAAGTTTGCAAGATGATAAAGAGCACGTAAATAAAAAGTAGGAGCTGTTTAGATAAAGACACAACTAAGTTAATTTTAGTAGAGAGCTTTTTGTCACGAGAAAGTTATTTGTCCCTAGGCAATCGATAACTAGACCGGTAATCATTATTGCAAATTTATTTGAGGGAGAGGCATAAGATAACATACTTTCTCTTCTTGGATCATATGCACTTATGATTGGAACTCTAGCAAGCATCCGCAACTACTAAAGATCATTAAGGTAAAACCCAACTATAGCATTAAAGCATCAAGTCCTCTTTATCCCATACGCAAACAACCTACTTACTCGGGTCTGTGCTTCTGTCACTCACGCCACCCACCATAAGCAAATCATGAACATATTGCAAACCCTATAGCGGGGATCCCTCACGCTTGCGCGACACGGAGAGCACCATAGGACAGCACCAATAATAAAACTTGCAACTCAAACCAATCACGATCATCAATTAACCCATGGGACAAAACGGATCTACTTAAACATCATAGGATAGCCATACATCATTGGGAAATAATATATAGCGTTGAGCACCATGTTTAAGTAGAGATTACAGCGGATAAAAAAGGGGTTACACCGCTGCATAAAGGGGGGAAGAGTTGGTGATGACGGTGGTGAAGTTGTTGGTGTAGATTCCGGTGACGATGATGGCCCTGGCGGCACTCCGGTGCCACCGAAAGCGAGGGGGAGAGAGCCCCCCTCTTTCTTCTTCTTCCTTCACCTTCTCCCTAGATGGGAGAAGGGTTTCCCCTCTGGTCCATGGTCTCCATGGCGTGGGAGGGGCGAGATCCCCTCCGAGATTGGATTTGTCTCTCTGTCTCTCTCTGTTTCTGCGCTCCAGATTCTGCCCTTTCACCGTTTCTTTTATAAACGGAGATCCGTAACTCCGATTGGGCTGAATTTTGGACACGATCTCTATCCGGATATTAGCTTTCTTGCGGAGAAAGAAGGGCACCAACCGCCTTACGGGGTGGTGCTACGTCTTGAGCTTGCGTTGGTTTTCCCCGAAGAGGAGAGGATGATGCAGCACAGTAGCGTAAGTATTTCCCTAAGTTTTTGAGAACCAAGGTATCAATCCAGTAGGAGGCCACGCGCAAGTCCCTCGTACTCGCACAAAACGATAGCTACCGCAACCAACGCGATTAGGGGTTGTCAATCCCTTCACGGTCACTTACGAGAGTGAGATCGATAGAGATAATATTTTTGGTATTTTTGGTATAAAGATGCAAAGTAAAAAGTAAAAGCAAAGCAAGTAAATAAAGTGATGGAGATTGATATGATGAGAATAGACCCGGGGCCATAGGTTTCACTAGTGGCTTCTCTCAAGAGCATATATATTCTACGATTGGGTGAACAAATTACTGTTGAGCAACCCGATGTAATTGAGCATAGTTATGAGTATATCTAGGCAATGATCATGTATATAGGCATCACGTCCGTGACAAGTAGACCGAAACAATTACGCATCTACTACTATTACTCCACTCATCGACCGCTATCCAGCATGCATCTAAAGTATTAAGTTAAAAACAGAGTAACGCCTTAAGCAAGATGACATGATGTAGAGGAATAAATTCATGCAATATGATAAATACCCCATCTTGTTATCCTCGATGGAAACAATACAATACGTGCCTTGCAACCCCTTCTGTCACTAGGTAAGGACACCGCAAGATTGAACCCAAAGCTAAGCACTTCTCCCATTGCAAGAACTACGAATCTAGTTGGCCAAACCAAACGGATAATTCAAGAGACTTGCAAAGATAACTCAATCATACATAAAAGAATTCAGAGAAGAATCAAATATTTTCCATAGATAAGTTGGATCATAAACCCACAATTCATCGGTCTCAACAAACACACCGCAAAAGAAGATTACATCAAATAGATCTCCACGAGAGAGGGGAGAACATTGTATTGAGATCCAAAAAGAAAGAAGAATCCATCTAGCTACTAGCTATGGACCCGAAGGTCTGAAGTAAACTACTCACACTTCATCAGAGGGGCTATGGTGTTGATGTAGAAGCCCTCCGTGGTGGATGCCCCCTCCGCGGAGCTCCGGAACAAGCCCCAAGATGGGATCTCGTGGATACAGGAAGTTGCGGCGGTGGACTTAAGTTTTTGGCTCCGTGATTCGATCCGTCGGGGTAATGAGGTATATATAGGAGGAAGGAGTACGTCGGTGGAGCATCGGGGCCCACGAGGCGGGGCGCGCCTGTGGGAGGGCGCGCCCCACCTCGTGACCGCCTCAGCACTTCTTGGCGTAGGGTCCAAGTCTCCTAGATCACGTTCGGTGAGAAAATCACGGTTTCGAAGGTTTCATTCCGTTTGGACTCCGTTTGATATTCCGTTTCTTCGAAACACTGAAATAGGCAAAAAAACAGCAATTCTGGGCTGGGCCTCCGGTTAATAGGTTAGTCCCAAAAGTAATATAAAAGTGGAAAATAAAGCCCATTATAGTCCAAAACAATAGAAAAGTAGCATGGAGCAATCAAAAATTATAGATACGTTGGAGGCGTGTCGACGCATCCCCAAGCTTAATTCCTGCTCGTCCTCGAGTAGGTAAATGATAAAAAGAGAATTTTTGATGCGAGTGATACTTTGGCATAATTTCAATGTAAATCTTCTTAATTGTGATATGAATATTCAGATCCAGAAGATTCAAGAAAAAGTTCATATTGACATAAAAATAATAATACTTCAAGCATACTAATCAAAATAATTATGTCATCTCAAAATAACATGGCCAAAGAAAGTTCATCCCTACAAAAGCATATAGTTAGGCTACGCTTCATTTTCGTCACACAAAGATGTTCCCAATTTCTATACCCTCGATGACAAGCCAAGCAATTGTTTCATACTTAAATAATCTCAAACTTTTTCAACCTTCACGCAATACATGAGCGTGAGCCATGGATATAGCACTATGGGTGGAATAGAATATGATGATGGGGATTGTGTGGAGAAGATAAAAAAGGAGAAAGTCTCTCATTGACGAGGATAATCAACGGGCTATGGAGATGCCCATCAATTGATGTCAACATGAGGAGTAGAATTGCCATGCAACGGATGCACTAGAGCTATGAATGCTCAACAAAAGAAAACTAGTGGGTGTGCATCCAACTTGCTTGCTCATGAAGACCTAGGGCATTTGAGGAAGCCCATCGTAGGGAATATACAAGCCAAGTTCTATACCGACAAAGTCCCACTAGTATAGAAAGACAACTTATGAGACTCACTATATGAAAAACATGGTGCTACTTTGAAGCACAATATATGAGACTCACTACATGAAGAACAAGGTGCTATTTTGAAGCACAAGTGTGGAAAAAGAGATAGTAGCATTGCCCTTTTCTTTTCTTTTCCTTTTTGGGCCTTTTTTTGGCCTTTCTCTTTTTTTTGGGCAATGCTCTAATAATGATGATCATCACACTTCTATTGATTACAACATAAGGATTACAACTCGAAACTAGAACAAGATATGACTCTATATGAATGCCTCCGGTGATGTGCAGGATGGTGCAATGAATCAAGAGTGACATGTATGAAAAATAATGCATGGTGGCTTTGCCACAAATACGATGTCAACTACATGATCATGCAATGGCAATATGACAAAAGTAAAGTATGTCATGATGATGATGGTGGAAGTTGCATGGCAATATATCTCGAATGGCTATGGAAATGCCATAATAGGTAGGTATGGTGGCTGTTTTGAGGAAGATATAAGGAGGTTTATGTGTAATAGAGCGTATCGTATCACGGGGTTTGGATGCACCGGCGAAGTTTGCACCAACTCTCAATGTGAGAAAGGGCAATGCATGGTACCGAAGAGGCTAGCAATGGCGGAAAGGTAAAACTGCGTATAATCCATGGACTCAACATTAGTCAAAATAACTCATATACTTATTGCAAAAATTTAGAAGTCATCAAAAATCAAGTACTATGCGCATGCTCCTAGGGGGATAGATTGGTAGGAAAATACCATCGCTCGTCCCCGACCGCCACTCATAAGGATGCACAAGCCGTGTACACTTCATGTTTCAAATTTGTTACATAACTTTAACCATACGTGCATGCTACGGATTTGCTAACTTCAACACAAGCATTTATCAAATTCACAACTACTCAACTAGCATGACTTTGATATTATCACCTCCATATCTCAAAACAATTATCAAGCATCAAACTTATCTTATTATTCAACGCACTCAAAAGAAAGTTTCACATATCTTGAATACCAAGTATATTAACATTAAGCAAATTACCATGCTATTAACGACTCTCAAAATAATCTAAGTGAGGCATGAGAGATATTTAAAACAAATCCACCACCGTGCTCTAAAATATCTAAGTGAAGCACTAGAGCAAAAATTATCACACTCAAAAAGATATAGGTGAAGCACTATGAGCAAACTATCAAGCTCAAAAGATATAAGTGAAGCACATAGAGTATTCTATCAAATTTCAATTCATGTATGGCTCTCTCAAAAGGTGTGTACAGCAAGGATGATTGTGGTAAACTAACAAGCAAAGACTCAAATAATACAAGACGCTCCAAGCAAAACACATATCATGTTGGTGAATAAAAATATAGCTCCAAGTAAATTACCGATGGAAGTGGACGAAAGAGGGATGCCTTCCGGGCATCCCCAAGCTTTGACTTTTGGTGTCCTTGGATTATCTTGGGGGTGCCATGGGCATCCCAAAGCTTAGGCTCTTGCCACTCCTTGTTCTATAATCCATCAAAAGAATTCACCCAAAACTTGAAAACTTCACAACACAAAACTCAATAGAAATCTCGTGAGCTCCGTTAGAGAAAGAAAACAAAAGACCACTTTAAGGTACTGTAATGAACTCATTCTTTATTTATATTGGTGTTAAACCTACTGTATTCTAACTTCCCTCTATGGATTATAAACTATTTTACTAACCATAGATTCATCAAAATAAGCAAACAACACACGCAAAACAGAATCTGTCAAAAACAGAACAGTCTGTAGTAATCTATAACTAACGCAAACTTCTGGAACCCAAAAAATTCTACCAAAATTAGACGACCTGGACAATTTGTTTATTGATCAGAAGCAATTGGAATCAGTATTTTATCACGTTATGGTGATTTTTAACAATTCGGGCACTGAGCACAAAGATTCTGGAAATTACAGCAAGATCAAATAACTATCATCCAAGAAGATCCAATAGGTCCAACTTGGCACAAACACTAATTAAAAGATAAAACCGCATCTAAACAGAGGCTAGATGGATTATTTATTCCTAAACAGAAGCAAAAACAAAAAACAAAAAATAAAATTGGGTTGCCTCCCAACAAGCGCTATCGTTTAACGCCCCTAGCTAGGCATAAAAGCAAGGATAGATCTAGGTATTGCCATCTTTGGTAGGCAATCCATAAGTGGCTCTCATGATAGATTCATATGGTAATTTTATTTTCTTATTAGGAAAGTGTTCCATGCCCTTCTTTAAAGGGAATTAGAATCTAATATTTCCTTCCTTCATATCAATAATTGCACCAATCGTTCTAAGGAAAGGTCTACCAAGAATAATAGGACATGAAGGATTGCAATCTATATCAAGAACAATAAAATCTACGGGCACATAATTCCTATTTGCAACAATAAGAACATAATTAATTCTTCCCATAGGCTTTTTAATAGTGGAATCCATAAGATGCAAGTTTAGAGAGCAATCATCAAAATCACGGAAATCTAGCAAATCACACAAAGTTTTGGGAATAGTAGAGACACTAGCACCCAAATCACACAAAGCATGAAACTCATAATTTTTAATTTTAATTTTGATAGTAGGTTCCCACTCATCATGGAGTTTCCTAGGGATATAAATCATCAACTCAAGCTTTTCTTCATAAGATTGCATCAAGGCATCAACAATGTGTTCGGTAAAAGCCTTATTTTGACTATAAGCATGAGGAGAATTTAGCACGGATTGCAACAAGGAAATACAATCAATTAAAGAGCAATTTTCATAATTAAATTCCTTGAGATCCAATATAGTGGGTTTAGCAGCATCTAGATTTCTATTTCTTTCAATCCCACTTTTATCAATTTCATCATCAAGATCTAAAAACTCCGAATTCTTAGAACGCCTTCTAGGTAAAGGAAGATCATATTCAGTTTCATCAAGATTCATATTGCAAAACAAAGATTTAATAGGGGACATATCAATAACTTTTAGATCTTCATCTTGATTTTCATAGGAATTCGGTTTAGCGGCCATCTTATTAACTAAGGTAGCTTGCATATCCGACATTTCAGCGGTCATCTTTTCAAGACGAGCAATTTGGGCTCTTATACCGTCAAATTCTTTGGACATATCATCGAGCTCTTTATTCATATAACTCATAAAGCTCTTTTGTTCCTTAAGCTCATTTCTAAAGAAATTATTATGCTCAAATTGCAAAGCCATAAACTTCCTGACATTGTTTTCGATCTCCTCTAGCCTAATAAGGTGAAGATCACCAAATTTAGGTAGGGCCATCGCGACGAACAAGCAAACTAACACACGAGCAAACAAACGAACGAGGAAAAAGGCAAAGGAAAAAAAAGGAGGAGGATATTGGGAAAGAGAGGGCGAATAAAACGGCAAGGGTGAAGTGGGGGAGAGGAAAACGAGAGGCAAATGGCAAATAATGTAATGCGAGAGATAGGGATTGTGATGGGTACTTGGTATGTTGACTTTTATGCAGACCTCCCGAACGGCGCCTTGAAATCCTTCTTGCTACGTCTTGAGCTTGCGTTGGTTTTCCCGAAGAGGAGAGGATGATGCAGCACAATAGCGTAAGTATTTGACTCAGTTTTTGAGAACCAAGGTATCAATCCAAGAGGAGGCCACGCCAAGTCCCTCGTACCTGCACAAAACGATAGCTACTCGCAACCAACGCGATTAGGGGTTGTCAATCCCTTCACGGTCACTTATGAGAGTGAGATTTGATAGAGATAATATTTTTGGTATTTTTGGTATAAAGATGCAAAGTAAAAAGTAAAAGCAAAGCAAGTAAATAAAGTGATGGAGATTGATATGATGAGAATAGACCCGGGGGCCATAGGTTTCACTAGTGGCTTCTCTCAAGAGCATAGATATTCTACGATGGGTGAACAAATTACTATTCAGCAATTGATGTAATTGAGCATAGTTATGAGTATATCTAGGCAATGATCATGTATATAGGCATCACGTCCGTGACAAGTAGACCAAACGATTACGCATCTACTACTATTACTCCACTCATCGACCGCTATCCAAAGCATGCATCTAGAGTATTAAGTTAAAAACAGAGTAACGCCTTAAGCAAGATGACATGATGTAGAGGAATGAATTCATGCAATATGATAAATACCCCATCTTGTTATCCTCGATGGCAACAATACAATACGTGCCTTGCAACCCCTTCTGTCACTAGGTAAGGACACCGAAAGATTGAACCCAAAGCTAAGCACTTCTCCCATTGCAAGAACTACCAATCTAGTTGGCCAAACCAAACGGATAATTCGAAGACACTTGCAAAGATAACTCAATCATACATAAAAGAATTCAGAGAAGAATCAAATATTTTTCCATAGATAAGTTGGATCATAAACCCACAATTCATCGGTCTCTACAAACACACCGCAAAAAGAAGATTACATCAAATAGATCTCCACGAGAGAGGGGGAGAACATTGTATTGAGATCCAAAAAGAGAGAAGAAGCCATCTAGCTACTAGCTATGGACCGAAGGTTTGAAGTAAACTACTCACACTTCATCGGAGGGGCTATGGTGTTGATGTAGAAGCCCTCCGTGGTGGATGCCCCTCCGTGAGCTCCTAACAGGCCCTAAGATGGGATCTCGTGGATACAGGAAGTTGCGGCGGTGGAATTAGGTTTTTGGCTCTGTATCTGATCTGTCGGGGGTATGTAGGTATATATAGGAGGAAGGAATACGTCGGTGGAGCATCAGGGGGCCCACGAGGCAGGGGGGCGCGCCTGTAAGGTGGCGCGCCTTCACCTCGTGACCGCCTCTGGCACTTCTTGGAGTAGGGTCCAAGTCTCACAGATCACGTTCGGTGAGAAAATCACGTTCCCGAAGGTTTCATTCCGTTTGGACTCCGTTTGATATTTCGTTTCTTGAAACTACGAAATAGGCAAAAAAAGCAATTACTCTGGGCCTCCGGTTAATAGGTTAGTCCCAAAAGTAATATAAAAGTGGAAAATAAAGCCCATTATAGTCCAAAACAATAGATAAAGTAGCATGAAGCAATCAAAAATTATAGATACGTTGGAGACGTATCAGGTGGCCACGAGGGCCCAGGGCGTGCCTGACCCCCCTGCCTCATGGCCTCCTCGGGCATCGTATCGCATTGATTCTTCTTCCCAAAAATCACATATATTCCAAAAAAATCTCTGTTAGTTTTTAACCCGTTTGGACTTCGTTTGATATGGATTTTCTGCAAAACAAAAAACATGCAACAAAATGTGAATCGCACCGCAATCGGATCAATATGTTAGTCCCAAAAATAGTATAAAAAGTTGCCAAAAGTATATGAAAGTTGTATAATATTGGCATGGAACAATCAAAAATTATAGATACGACGGAGACGTATCAGCATCCCCAAGCTTAATTCATGCTCGTCCTCGAGTAGGTAAATGATAAAAAGATAATTTTGATGTGGAATGCTACCGGCATAATCTTGATCATGTATCTATTCATGGCATGAATATTAAGACACGAGTGATTCAAAGCAATATTCTATCATTTGACATTAAGACAATAATACTTCAAGCATACTAATAAAGCAATCATGTCTTTTCAAAATAACATGGCCAAAGAAAGTTATCCCTACAAAATCATATAGTCTGGCTATGCTCCATCTTCACCACACAAAATATTCACATCATGCACAACCCCGATGACAAGCCAAGCAATTGTTTCATACTTTTGATGTTCTCAAACCTTTTCAACTTTCACGCAATACATGAGCGTGAGCCATGGACATAGAACTATAGGAGGAATAGAATATGATGGTGGAGGTTGTGTGGAGAAGATAAAAAAAGGAGAAAGTCTCAATCGACGCGGCTAATCAACGGGCTATGGAGATGCCCATCAATTGATGTCAATGTGAGGAGTAGGGATTGCCATGCAACAGATGCACTAAGGGCTATAAGTGTATGAAAGCTCAAACTGGAAACTAAGTGGGTGTGCATCCAACTTGCTTGCTCATGAAGACCTCGGGCATTTGAGGAAGCCCATCATCAAAATATACAAGCCAAGTTCTATAATGAAAATTCCCACTAGTATATAAAAGTGATAACTCAAGAGACTCACTATATGAAGAACATGGTGCTACTTTGAAGCACAAGTGTGGTAAAAGGATAGTAACATTGCCCCTTTTTTCTTTTTTCTTTTTTTTGGTGGGCTTCTTTGGCCCCCTTTTTTATTTAGGCTTCTTTGGCCTATTTTTTTTCTTGGGGCAATGCTCTAATAATGATGATCATCACACTTCTATTTACTTACAACTGAATATTACAACTCGATACTAGAACAAAGATATGACTCTATACGAATGCCTCCGGCGGTGTACCGGGATGTACAATGATCTAGCATAGCAATGACATCAAAAAATGGACAAGCCATGAAAACATCTTGCTAGCTGTCTTACGATCATGCAAAGAAATATGACAATAAATGCTCAAGTCGGTATATGATGATGATGGAAGTTGCATGGCAATATATCTCGGAATGGCTATGGAAATGCCATGATAGGTAGGTATGGTGGCTGTTTTGAGGAAGATATAAGGAGGCTTATGTGTGATAGAGCGTATCATATCACGGGGTTTGGATGCACCTGCGAAGTTTGCACCAACTCTCGAGGTGAGAAAGGGCAATGCACGGCATCAAGAGGCTAGCAATGATGGAAGGGTGAGAGTGCGATAATCCATGGGCTCAACATTAGTCATAAAGAACTCACATACTTATTGCAAAAATCTATTAGTCACCGAAACAAAGTACTACGCGCATGCTCCTAGGGGATAGATTGGTAGGAAAAGACCATCGCTCGTCCCCGACTGCCACTCATAAGGAAGACAATCAATAAATACCTCATGCTCCAACTTCGTTACATAACGGTTCACCATATGTGCATGCTACGGGAATCACAACCTTCAACACAAGTATTTCTAGAATCCACAACTACCCACTAGCATGACTCTAATATCACCATCTTTATATCGCAAAACTATTGCAAGGAATCAGACATATCATATTCAGTGATCTACAAGTTTTATGTAGGATTTTATGACTAACCATGTGAATGACTAGTTCCTGTCAACTCTCTAAATAGATATAAGTGAAGCAAGGGAGTTCAATTCTTTCTACAAAAGATATGCCCACGCTCTTACAAATATAAGTGAAGCAAAAGAGCATTCTGCACATGGCGGTTTTCTATGTGCGAGAAAGCAGCAATCCAAACTTCAAATGATATAAGCGAAGCACATGAAGCATTCTATAAAGCCATACTCAAATGATATAAGTGAAGTGCAAAGAGCATTCTATAAATTAACCAAGGATTATCTCATACCAGCATGGTGCATAAAAGAAAAGTGAAAACTAAATGCAAAAGACACTCCAAGATTTGCACATATCGCATGAACGAAACGAATCCAAAAACATGCCAATATTTGTTGAAGAAAGATGGGATGCCTTCCGGGGCATCCCCAAGCTTAGACGCTTGAGTCTCCTTGAATATTTACTTGGGGTGCCTTGGGCATCCCCAAGCTTGAGCTCTTGCCTCTCCTCCTTATCCTCATATCGAGACGTCCTCGATCTTGAGCGATTCATCCACACAAAACTCAACAAAAAGTTCGGTAAGATCCGTTAGTATAATAAAGCAAATCACTACTCTAAGTACTATTGCAAACCAATTCATATTTTGTTTTTGCATTGTAGCTACTCTAATATAACTTTCCCATGGCTTAATCGACTGATAGAAATCGATAGTTTCATCAAAACAAGCAAACTATGCATCAAAAACAGAATCTGTCTTAAACAGGACAGTCTATAGTAATCTGAACATTTACCATACTTCTGGTACTCCAACAATTCTGCCAAAATTAGGAGAAAAAATTGTATAGAAAGACAGTGCAAAAGATTCAGAGCCGTTTGACGTTCCCAAAGAAAAAATGTAAAATCGCTAATACAGCCAAAGTTTCATTCTGCACCGCACAAACCAACAAGCATTGTAAACATCCTAAAGGAAAACCTTGGCACATTATTTTTATTATACAATGGAATTGTACAAGGATAATTATTTTTGTTGAAAAGTTTCTGTAATCAAGATTCACAAAGTTTCCGTGAGCATGAACAAAGTTCAAGGCTAGTTCCCACTTTAACAATGCTCGTCTTTCTCACTTTCGATTTTCTTTTTGAAAAAGTTTTAGTTTCCCCTCTTCATTTTTTTTGTTTTTAAACTTTATTAAAGCACTCAACAGAAATAAATGACTCTTTAAAAATTCCGTGTTGTCTCCCTGGCAGCGCTTTCTTTAAAGCCATTAAGCTAGGCATATAGTGCTCAAGTAATGGATCCACCCGGATCCCAAGGTATATCAAAGCCAATTTTAATTCACAATGATTTGTAATTTAGTAGTGAGCACAAAGTAACATATATCATGCAACAACGAAGTCTAACTCTCTTCCTATGCATCGGCATGTCATAAAAGAACAATTCATGCACACAAAGTAAAGGCCAATGCATAGTATAAACAATTTCTTGCAATTTTTTCGTGTTGGAAACATAAAGTGGCGGAGATGTAGTTCCTCTCTCATAATAATTGCAAGTAGGAGCAGCAAGCACATGCATATTATATCTATCAAAATCATCATGTGTATTAGTAAAACGCAACCCATCAATATAATCCTTAATAAGGGCAAACTTCTCCGATATAGTGTACACTACAAAAAAAAAGACACATCCATGACATTTTGGGCCGAACAATTTTTTTTCCTGTCATACATATGACACTTCTATGACGATAATTGTGACAAAACCCGGTATCATCATAGATGTGGTGGGCTCCTACTTCTATGACAAAAAATCATGACAGAAAATGGGCTTTTCGTCCTGGGCAGGCCGGAGACGCAGCTGCATGACATTCTTTGGGCCGTGCATGACGGAAAAAACCGTGGTAGAAGCAAGGGGAGGAAAATTTTGGGGAGTTGCCAGTTACGGTGGGAGGTCGGGGGCCGAGCGATGCGCGTTTCTCTCATACACGTGCGAGGCGTTGGGCTCTAACTGAACCTGAGCGAGGCATTGGGCTCTAACTGAACCCGAGCAAGGCATTGGGCTCTAACTGAACCCAAGCGATTGCACTGCAGGCTACGCGTTACTGAACCCGAGCGATCGATCGATGGCTGTTAACTGAACCGGATGGAGCGATTCGCCGCTCTGTACTGCGCTGAAGCCGATCGATTGGATGAACAATGGCGTTGCGAAGTGTGGATGAGCGGTGGCGGTGGCGTTGCCTCTGGATGAACAGGACCCCGTGGTGTGGAGGGATGAGCGATGAAGCGGTGGAGGGGTGGCCGTGGAGGGGTGGTTGAACAGGACGCCGTGGTGTGGAGGGCTGGATGAACAGTAGACGGTGGAGGGCTGGATGAACAATAGACGGTGGAGGGGTGGTTGAACAGTAGCCGGTGGAGTAGCGCGCGGTGGAGGCTGGATGAACAGGAGCCCGTGGAGGCTGGAGGAGGTCGACGGTAGCCCGTGGAGGCTGGAGGAGGTCGACGGTGGAGATGAGATCCCGTGGAGTCCTGCTTTTGCGGTATGCCACACCCTCCCGATGAACATGACCCCCTGCTTCGATTGTAGCACTCCAACACAAGCCTGCGTTTAAATCCGTTTTGGCGGTACGCCACACCCTCCCGATCAACAGACCCCGTTTCGACCGTAGGAGGTCCGCTTTCGTCCGCTTTTGATGCACGCCACACCCTCCCGATCAACAGGACCCCGTTCGACCGTAGGAGGTCCGTTTCCTCCGCTTTTGTGGTATGCCACACCCTCCCGATCAACAGACCCCGTTCAACGTAGGAGGTCCGTTTCTCCGTTGTCGGTACGCCAGGCCTTGTTTCCATCGCCTGTTCCGTCCAAGCCCTCCGGATGAACACGACCACGCATTCCGTTCCGACCCAGCCGGTTGGCTCCCCATGAACACGACGACGACGCCGTTTCTCCGTTCTGACCCAGCCATGTACGTATGCGCGAGTAGGCGTTCGACACCCTGCCCGTATGTACATACGTGGCCGTATTTTCTTTATTGCACCCTCGCCGCTGTACGTACGTGTACATGCTACGTGCGCGCCTCTACTACGACACGTGCACGCCTCTACTACGACACGTGCGCGCCTCTACATCGACCAGTATGTACATACACGTTCGCGACCAGAATGACAACGCTACGTACGCTTCGACCAGGTGGGTCCCGGTATCGTGCACTTCCTTACTCGCGAAGATGTAGCTAGTGGGTCCCAGCAATGATCGGGGCGAATCGTTTTTTACCCTGGACGCACTTCCTTGCGTGCGAAGATGTAGCCGGTGGGTCCCAGCGATCGTGGGGTGAATCTTTTTGTTGCCCGGAGGCACGGCCGTGCGTGCGAAGGTGTCGCTGGTGGGTCCCAGCGGTCAGGGGGGCGAATCGTTTTGTTTTTTGCCCGGACGCACTTCCTTGTGTGCGAAGATGTAGCTGGTGGGTCCCAGCAGTCAGGGGGAAACGTTTTTTTCGCGAAATACAGTGGCCCGTCCGGTGGGTCCCAGCTGTCAGGTGGAGGAATCATTATTTTTCGCGTAATAAGGAGGCACTTCATTCTTTGCGGCCGTGGACCCAAATTGCCGACCTCTCCACGTACAGTTCACGTCCGATGGAAGTCGTTCCTTGACCACGTTGACCACGTTGACCACGCCACGCCGAGAGCACCAGGCGGTGGGACGACGGCGAGCCTCGGAAGGGGCGACGGAGAGGCTGGGAAGACGCGGCAAGGAAGCCCGCCGGAGAGGTGTCTGAGGGTTCACTGGTTCGGTGTGGTGTGAGGCTGCTGCGTCGCCCGTAGAAGGGCCCGGCCAATGTGGGAATAGTAGGGGGCGGTGAGGCCTCACGGCAAATGACCGGCCATGGGAGGCAGGAGCATGCGGCACGACCGGCGCTGCTTTGCGGCCGGAGCAAGAAGACCAGAGGTTGAAGAAGCAATACGGCCGTTGGATGGACATCGTGCGGTCACCGGGCGCTAGAATCGTTCATATTGACTAAAGTTGACAAAGGCCCCGTCCCACCAACTTAGTAGGCCCATTAAGTCAGCCTCCCACCATGGTGGGTCCCAGCTAGCAGGGGGAGTATTCATTTTTTGTGCGTAATAAGGAGGCACTTCCGGTGGGTCCGAGCTGACAGCACGGGGAACGTTTTGTTTCGTGAAATACGCTGGCCCGTCCGGTGGGTCCCAGCAGTCAGGGGGGAAACGTTTTTTCGTGAAATAAGGTGGCCGTCCGGTGGGTCCTCGCCTGTCGGTGGAGGAATAATTATTTTTGCGCGTAATAAGGAGGCACTTCCTTGCGGCCGCTGGACCCAAATTGGCCGCCTCTCCACGTCTGAGACTCTTCCGATGGAAGTCGGTCGTTGACCACGTTGACCACGCCAAGGCCGAGAGCACCAAGGCGGTGGTGCGGACGACAACAAGGCCTAGGAAGGGGACGACGCGGAGCCGGGAAGACGCAGAGTGGTAGCCCGCGCGGATAGGAGAATCGAGGTTCGGTTCTGCGGTGTGAGGCTGCCGTCGCCTTGAGAATAACAGGTGTGGGTGAGTAGAGGGATGGCCTGGCCAGCCGTTGGGAGTAGTACGGGCGGTGAGGCCTCATGGCATCACAGCCGACCACGGGAGGCGAGGAGCACGTGATACCGACTCAGCGCTATTTGCTTTAAGGCTAGTGGAGCAAGAAGACTAGAGGTTGAAGAAGCACTACGACCATTGGATGGACATCGACGATCACTGCAGCTAGAATCGTTTATATTGACTAAGTTGACAAAGCCCTTGGTACGGCTGGGCCAACTTAGTAGGCCCACAGCTTCGGATTTGGCAGAGAACATATAGCCCATTTGCGATTTGTAAGAATGTACAGCCCATTTTTTAATTCTAATGGAATTTACTACAACCCATTTACAGTTTGTTAAAAGTACAGCCCAACTTCTAGCTAGGACAACAATTAATAATTTCAAACAACCGCTCAAAACAGAATTCAAAAAAAATTCCCACATTTTGATGGGATCCGAAATATTTTTATCCGAAATTTCTAGTCAGGTTAAATATAATTTCAAAATAAAGTTGTATCACGTTAAAATCCAACGAAATATTGCGCGCGCAACAAGTAATGAAATTAAAATTTCCAAATTCCAAAAATAATATATTTTTCAAAGTAATTACGTGTTTGGTGCATATTAATTGCCAGTTATTATAATTACATCCCATTTATTATTTCTTAAAGTCCATTTTCTTGTTAAGCCTAATGCATACCTCCTAGGAAACTTTGCAGCCAAATAGGCGGATAAAAAGATGACACGGATATTGTGTACAACGGACGGACCAGTTGCATTGCTGATGATGAAAAAAAAAAGGCCTGAGTAGTACAATACAACCTAACATGGATACTCAGGCCACATTCACCGACGCCGAAAGGCCCAAACAAGGCTTCAGACAACTTTTTGAAGTCACCGAGCTCAATTAATAACTTCGTAAAAAGTTAGATTACGGTGGAACCTAATTAAAAGCTGTCACGAGCAAATAAATAATTCAACGGGTCCCACTTGTGCGTGTGCGCGTGTGCGTGTGTGTGTGTGTGTGAGAGAGAGAGAGAGAGAGAGAGAGTGGCGCCTGGGTAATTAAGCTACAGTGAACCTCTGCTAATGATGCCATGTCACCTCGGTTACTGTCGATAAACTCGCGTTAGTTTAAAACCGATTCAAATTCAAATTCAAAATCAAGCAAACAATAAAAGTTTTCCAATATTAAAACTAAAATGTTCATCATGTGGCAAATAATCCCTAACTAGTTTTGGTAGTGGAACCAAACTTTTTTCAAAGTGTTTAAATGCCCTAAAACTAATTAAAACCAGTGGCTAAAATAATAATTTATTTGCTTTTGAAAATATAGAAATATTAGACTAATTTATTTTGGGTCCAAACTAGGTTTGGCAGTGGCCTATTTTGATGATACTAATTTAGGTGCTAACTTAGTATTTTAAAGAAACTAAAAATATCAGAAACTAGAATGAAAACAGAAAAACAAACTAAGAGAAAACAAAACAAAAGAAAGAAGGGAAAAGCCCCACAGCCAATCGGGCAGACGGCCCACCGCCGACACACAGCCCACCTGGCCGGCCCAACCGGGCCCTCACTCCCCATAACCCCCACCGACGGGAAACCCTAGCCCGTAACCCCCACACCCCCACTCGCCCCCACGTCTCCCTCGCTCCCCACTGTTGGCTCTCTCCCTCGATCTGGATCGAGATCGAAGCGAGGACCGGCCGACATGCCCCCATGGCGCCGCCACCGCATGGTCGGGCTGAAACTCCTCCGGACCGCCATCGCCGCCCCACATCCGCTCCATCCATCGTCGCCCGCGGACCCCGATCCCGCTGCCAGCGACGCCACCCAGAAGCGCCCGCCTCGGCCACCTCATCGTCGACCCGTCCGCTTCGCCGCCCTCCTCCTCATTTCCTCCTCACCGGACGCCTTGCCGCCGCCACCCGGCGCCGCCGTCGTCCTCACCTCCTCCCGTCCACGACGGAAGGGGCCCTCGACGTCGCCATCCGCCGCACCATCGCCGAAAACGCATCTCCGTCCCCTCCATCGAGCATACCGTTGCACAACTACAGGGCCGGTGAGGACCTCCCCGTCCGACCCCATCTCCCCTCCCAACGGTCACCGCGCTCGCGCTCATCCACGCGGCAACCGCCCGCAGCTCGTCGCGTCGCTCGAAACGGCGCCCGCGGCCCCCTGCCGACCGCACCCTGTGCGTGCACCCGCGGCCCTCGCTCGCCTCGCCTGACCAGCAGCGCCGTCGCACCTCTCCTTGACAGCGCCGTCTCCGGCCCGCTCCGGTCGCCCGCGACCGTCTCCACTGACGCCAGTGTAGCGCCTTCTGCCGGTCTGGGCTCGCCCATAACGGCGCCCAGCAGCCCTGCGCCCATTCGTTAGGCCCCTAGGGCCATTGACATGTGGGGCCCGACCCTAGAACGTTTTTAATAAAATAAAAATAAAATAAGTAAAAATGAATTAATAAAATTTATAATTAATTAATTAATTAGTGAATTAATTAAGTTAATTAATCCTCTTTAATTAAGCTAATTAACCTGTTAGTTTAAATAAACAGTAATTAGTTTAACCTAATCCCTAATTAGCCTAACAGTGAATGACAGTGGGTCCCATCGACCCACACGTCGCTTGACCACCAACACCTCTCTGTTGACTGGCCGACGTCATGCCGATGTCATGATGATGTCGACAAACACTGTTCTGATAATGTTGTATTAAAATAACTAAATTAATCCTAAAATGATTTAAATCTTTTAAAATTAATATAAAATAAACCGTAGCTCGAGATGAAAATACTTTCTACATGAAAGTTGCTCGTAACGGCATTTAGGCGAATCCGGATCACGCAGCCCGCTCATTCCGCCACACATCCCTAGCATAGCAAACACGCAACTTTCCCCCTCCGGTTCATCTGTTAGAAAACGCGAAACACCGGGAATACTTTCCCGGATGTTTTCCCCATTCGTCGGTATCACCTACTACCGCAATTGGGCACACCTAGCATCGTTACTTGTCATGTCATGCATCGATATGCATCTGTTTGCATGGTATTCATTGTTTCTTCCCCCTCTTCTCTCCGGTAGACTACGAGACCGACGCTGCTGCTGCCCAGTTCGACTACGGAGTTGACGACCCCTCCTTCTTGCCAGAGCAATCAGGCAAGCCCCCCCTTTGATCACCAGATATCGCCTACTCTTCACTATAATGCTTGCATTAGAGTAGTGTAGCATGTTAATGCTTTCGGTTAATCCTATTCTGATGCATAGCCTGTCATTGTTGCTACAATTGTTCCCCTTACCTGCTATCCTACTGCTTAGTATAGGATGCTAGTGTTTCATCAGTGGCCCTACATTCTTGTCCGTCTGCCATGCTATACTATCGGGCCGTGATCATTAGGGAGGTGATCACATGTATATACTATATACTTTATTAATGATACATGTGGTGACTTAAGTCGGAATTCGGCTAGTGGAGCACCCATGAGTGATTCACGGATTGGGGGCTGAAAGGACCTTTGTCCCAACGGCCTCTGTGGATCTTTGTGGCGGAGGCGTCAGGGCAGGTTGAGACTACAGGTGAGAGGTGGGCTCGCCTGATCGGGCGTTCGCGGATACTTAACACGCTTAACGAGATCTTGGTATTTGATCTGAGTTGGGTCGTTGACCTTATACGCACTAACCGCCATGTAGGACAAGATATGGGCAACCGGCTTTGTGGTATCAGCCGAAGCACTTTGTGACGTCGGAATCGAAGCGGCTGCCGGATTGGACCGGAACGCTGCTAGGCTAGGTTCTGCTTCCGCCGTTATAACGTGCAAGTGTGCTAAGGGCGATGGGCCCCGACCTGTCGCGTGAGGTTTAGACCGGCGTCTTGACCTCTCTGTTGTGCCTAGGTGGGGCTGCGACGTGTTGATCTTCCGCGGCGGGCATGACCTAGAAAAGTGTGTCCGCCAAATGGGATCGGCGTGTCGGGTAATGTGGTGCACCCTGCAGGGAAGTTAATCTATTCGAATAGCCGTGATCTTCGCTAACAGGACGACTTGGAGTTGTACCTTGACCTTATGACAACTAGAACGGATACTTAATAAAAGACACCCTTCCAAGTGCCGGATACAACCGGTGATCGGCTCTCTAACAAGGCGACGAAGAGGGATCGCCGGGTAGGATTATGCTATGCGATGCTACTTGGAGGACTTGATCTACTCTCTTCTACATCTTTGCCAAAGACGGAGGCTGCCAGAAGCGTAGTCTTCGACAGGATTAGCTATCCCCCTCTTATTCTTGCATTCTGCAGTTCAATCCACCGATATGGCTCTTTACACATATACCCATGCATATGTAGTGTAGCTCCTTGCTTGCGAGTACTTTGGATGAGTACTCACGGTTGCTTTTCTCCCCCTTTTCCCCCTTTCCGTTCTACCTGGTTGCCGCAACCAGATGTCGGAGCCCAGGAGCCGACGCCACCTTCGACGATTTACTCCTACTATAATCGGAGGTGCCCACTACTACGTGCAAGGTGTCACCGACGACGACTGTGAGTAGTTAGGAGGATCCTGCAGGCGAGGCCCGCGCTTCTTCGATCTCAGATCCTAGTTTGTGCTAGCCTTCTTAAGGCAAACTTGTTTAACTTATGTACGTACTCGAGATATTGTTGCTTCCGCTGACTCGTCTTTGATCGAGCACTTGTATTCGAGCCCTCGAGGCCCCTGGCTTGTATTATGATGCTTGTATGACGTATTTATGTTTTAGAGTTGTGTTGTGATATCTTCCGGTGAGTCCCTGATCTTGATCGTACACGTTTGCGTGCATGATTAGTGTACGATTGAATCGGGGGCGTCACAGAGAGAGATAGAGAGAGAGACCCATTGGTCGATGCTCGTTAATACATCTTTCAACCATATGCATTGCTGATGCTCAGTAAAAACTTATATAGTTGACACAATCATATAGAACATCATAGCACACTGAACTTGCATACAAAAATTTCACGCAAGCGGCACAATCAGATGGAAGCGGTGGATCGCTACGGGAAGGGCTATGTTGAAACCAACGAAGTCGTACATAATGGTTCATCGTCTTTATAATTGACGGGAAATATCTTGAATGTTGTGCAAAGAAAAAGCAGAGACAACACAATAAGTTACGCTAGCACATTAAGTGCCATATACAGCCCTTTCTAAAAAGTTCAGGTACAAAATTAGAATAGGTCACAATCAAATGTACTTTGGCATATCGCTGCTTCGCACCCATAGCTCGGATTTAACTAGTACTATCCGACAAGATTCAGTTGTTACCTCAAATTAGAGCACATCCAGCAGCCAGCCTTGCCTCTTCTCCCAAAGAAGCAAAGGCCTCCGCCAAGCGATGGAGTAGGCCCCTGTGCCATCCATCGTTCCGAGCAACACGGGAAATTCTGGCGTTGATCGCTGTAATGGACGCCGCCGACGGACCGCACCAGCGGCGGCGGCAGGACTTCGATTGATGGATTGGCCACTTCTTCGACATGCACGAACACTCGATACAGGTACATCCCTAACGTGTTCTGCGGCGGCCTTGGTGGCGACGAATAGTACAACCCTGGTTCCTGCACCGGTATCTCAACACCAATCACCTTCGGTATGGTGGACGGCTTCTTCATCCATGCCATAACGATGAGCCCAGTATGTCCGGAGGAACAAACATAGTCACGAGCTCACCTCCAAGGTCGTTGATAAGCTCGTTCATGGACTCGTTGTTCCAAGCACGTCGAGGCATGCCGTGGAAGGTAAGGTTTGATAAAAATTCAAGCTCAGAGGGCACCGAGCCCCGTCCTGGGTGCCACCGATCAGAGCTCACCAGCGCGCCATCGCAGAACAAACGCCGGGAAGATTCGAACACATGACCGCAAATGAAAGTTGTCCGAACTCGACGAAGAAATCAGCCGGTGGCGGACAGACTTCGATGAGCAAGTCACTTATTTGGATGCCGTCGCAATGCCAAGAGCTTTGACAAGGTCGTCCGGCGAGATGGGGGCGGTCGCCGTTGATGGTTACCATCAGCACTTTGCCGAAAAACTGTCGCGTCAAGCGCCATGCCATCGCTGAGCGACAAGACGCAGCGACCGGGAAGGCAGGACGGACCTCAAGATCTCCAACTCGAGATCCGTTGACCGCGACATGATAGTGCGCTTGAGTCAGGGAAGTACAGGAGGGGATTTGGGGAATCGAGTAGGAATCGAGATTCCGAGAGGTGGGGAGGCGGAGACAGGGATGAAAAGGTAGCATGAATTTGAGCATGCGCCTAATATGCTCTCGGCGCTAAGCGCATCGAAAACACCGGTGGCGCCCACATGTCGGCCTAAGAGTCCTTATTCTTTCTTTTTGGAGAGCCCGGCCTTTTTTTCGTGATCTTTTGAGAGCCCGGCCGAGAGTCATAATTGACCTGTTTGGCATTGCGTTACTACTCGGCCCATATTCAACGACACCTCATGGCCCAAACAAGTGTACATCATCAAAAATGCAAAGTGAGCTCAAATTATATAACTTGAAAAATGAGATATACTCTAAACCTTTGGAGAATGGTGATGCCCTCATTTAGCCCACCAAAGAGTTCGAGACAATAAACAGTTTGAAACAACAATATATACAACATTCAACACCGACTAGTGACTACTCTTGACATAAACAACAAGACATGATAGTTCATAAGAAGTCTTGCTACACCACCAAAACGTACCCATCTGCGGCCTCAGGACTCTCGTGATCCGCATTTAGAATGACATTCTAAATGTAGCAACTATTACATAGAAAGAGTGACATAGACGAGGATGACCAAATGACAAGGAATATGCATAACAAAAGAAAGAACTACACATCGTAACCAGCAGCAAAGACAACAAAGTCATTCAAAAGATGATCCAACACCATCATAATTTGCAGCCCCGCTTCTTGACAACGGTGATCCGGAGACACCGATTACTCCACCCTTTCGATGCAACAGCCCGGTTACCTATCAACTGAAGGCTTGAACCACATCACCGCCTATCGTAATTGAGACATCCAAGGATCAAAGTTAATCCGATGCCTTTGTCATTCTCACCTTCTTTTTGGCTGTAGGTGTATCGTTGACAATCGGGGAGTTTGCTCCCGAACTCCTAGGGCTCACCGTAGACACAGTTTTCCATAGCAAAGCGAGCCTCTACGCCATCAAGGTCCTTGCCAGCGGTGATCTCACAGTTAATCGGATAATTGAGTCCGAGAAAGCAGAGAGTGTGAACCAAGGCTGTTTACCCGCCTCCAACTAAAAAATCTTAAAGGCCCCAACAAGCCGGGTATCCTGCTCATAGACGTAACAACCACTATCCGCATACTCACGTATTACCTTTGTGCTTGTATACAAAGTGGGGTTTTTGCAATATAACTTTTCAGGCTCATGTGTCCGAATGATCATCAGTCTTTTGCCGTCGTCTGACGATCGGCGAGGAACGATTGTGCTTCCCTGCTTTTGGCAAAGGTGGTGTAATTACAAAGGGCGATAATCGTAGGGACAACGCATCATATCAAAAAGGACATGCGTTGTTAATGTAAGATCAGCATTGTTCGTAGTATGAGTAGGATAATGCAAGAAACAACATTGATATGTCCTCATTGGGAACCGGGAGGAAAATATGTGGAAATGTATACTTTGGGTTCGAAAATATAGAAGTGCCATGCATGGTTATACTCATGTTATCTACTTAATCGATTCTTCACAGGAAACTACCATGTCATGCATGTTATGTAATCATGTTCTGTCCTCACAAACAAATTCTTCAAGGTAACTAACATAACATGCATTGTTATGTACTCATGTTCTGTGGGCAAATTTTTTGTGAGGATATTATTCTAGTCATTGATTGCTGAAGGGCGAATATAGGTATGTACACATGGTAAGCATTGTAGGATTTCACTACTTCCAAATATAGAGTTCTCCATATGCACATTTACTTCCCTAATGTATGGTTAGATGAAACCAACAGCGTGGTGCATGTTTCTACATCATGAAAATGAGGAAACTAACATGGCCATTGATACACACTCATATTTAGTAGTAGTACATAGATTACTTGTAAAATAAGGATAATATCCATATATTCCTAACCGTTTGATTATTCAGGGTACAAATTGGTCTGTAATGACATGGTCACAATCGCATGAATTAACTCATTCCAAATATAGCCGATTTACTGAGCGTCTCTAATATATTGCCATAGTTCTACTCAAATTCTGCTCAAACAGGATATGCCAATCATCACAAAAAGTTCAAATAAAGGTCATGGCGTCATCATTAACATGAGACGGAAACAACTTACACGCTACCGTCCAGCAATACGTGGTGCCATCTGCTTTGTCGATCACGTAGATGATGCCATTGTGTTCAATAGCATCAAAGAAGTGTGTATCAGCTTTGACGATGATCCACTGCGAGCCGAGTTGTCTCCAGCTAAAAAAGGCACCGGCGTAAAGATAGGCGAGTCCGCGGTCGAACAAGGAAATTATCTTGAAGTATGCGTGATTCGCATGTCGTGTGGGTACTTGGCATATTAGAATCTTCTGCAAAACAAGGTCCGTCCAACTGACGTAGTAATCTAGATGACTTGGACCGCGATGGTAATACTCTATATAATCCAACGGAGGAAGGATAATCTCATGGGAGGTCTGGAAGTTCACGAGCACCAAATTTTTACCGCCTTCTCTGAAGGCAGCCATCCAAAGGGGAGTTCATGCCGACCCAAGACATACCTGCCAAGAAGTTTCGGGCGATGGAGATCGGGTCGATGTCGAGGGAAATGATGTACGGCGACACACTACATATCTGCAAAGAAGTTTTGGCTAATGGAGATCTGATTGAAGTCGAGGGGCATCATGCACGCCTCCGTATCATGGTGAGCCAATCTCGCAACACCTCGAGCATGCAGCCAGCCGTAGGGCGGTCAACATATCCATACAAGAACAACAGAGGTCGAGGATGTCCACTGGGAGATTGCTCCAATCAAGGCTCATATGGATCTTTAGCGGTTCGTTGCTCGGCCGTGGTGGAGTTTGGAAGGTGGCTTGATTTACGGGGAGAAGGATGTCGGTCTTGGAGCGGCTAGCGAGGAATAGTGGTGCCGGGGAGGTGAGTGAGGCGACGGTACACGGGGCACAAAGTGAGATGGAGACGGAGATGAGACGGAGAAGGAGATGGAGATGGAGATGGAGTGGTGCTATGGGAGCGGAGAGGAGACGAGGCGAGGCGCCAATGTCTTGTCAGACAACAAGTGGCGGTGACAGATCAAGCACAAAGGCATGTGGTGAGGCTGACTTTGTTAACCCGAACACGCTGCCTCGCCTGGACTAGTGTTAGGCACAGGGTGTTGTCACTTCACTGTGAGGACCGGATGAATAGTATTTTGACCATCAAGTGTACCATAGTTGTACTACTACTACTACTACTAGTAGGAACATGAGTACTCCAGTATTGTATAGCGGAAATAGGTCTCCCGTGCTAGCATGCCTGTTCACTTCATCGTTCAGGTATCATCCATATTATGCAGCGTAACCAAATTCTCGTGCATGCCCAATCAATGCCCTGCCACGATGCATGCAAAGTGGATTACGGTGCATCAAGGACGGCATGCAGATCGTTCCACACTTGAGAAGAGGAAAAATGGAAATGTAGAACGCGGCAGCAGAGGAAGAGAACGCTGGCTAACGAGGCTGGGAGGGGATCGAGCAGGAAGTTAATGCTCCACGCCTAAAGGTTTTGGGAAAACCTGATTTTCATAAGGTGACTTATACTCACCTAAACGGAGGGAGTATTCCTTAACCAGAGAATGTTGTGTCTCCCACTCACGCGCTCAAAAAAGAGCTACAACACATTTTTTTTATGTGTTTGCATAGGTCCCACCTATCAGGAAGGATGGGCACGTACACGAACAGCTGCGACTCCTCAGTCTACCCGCATAGCCTTTTCGTTTAGTCTACCTAGCCGTCTAATCAACTGCCTGCACGCCACTTCTCCCATTTACTTCTCCATCGGGAACCGATTCGCCTCGGCTTCTTCACCTCCCCTTCATCTTCATTTGCATCCAAACCCCCACTGCGTTCACATTGTTTTAACCTGTTTAAATAATCATCTACTACTTCAATTAGACTAGCCATCTAATCGTAACTCTCCAAACCATAGCCCTCCGTTCCAGCGGTTCCAAATGGCTCGATGCACATAGTTGCCACCGTCACCGTCAACCCAAGGGTTGTTCGGCAGTGGATCAACAATGTATCCAACTCCCTCGAAAAGGTAGAGACGAGGGTCATCGGTCTCGACTTCGTAGTACACGGAGGCGTGCCTCTGAAGATCCAGCGCGCTGCCTTCACCGTGCCTCGAAGATGATGTTTTGGTGTACCACATCATACACTCGCCCTCCATACTAGGTGAGCTTCACGATTTCTTGTCTCGGGAGGACGATACTTACGTGGGGCAACCATCGAAGGGGACAAAGCAGCTGGAGCCGCATAACCTTGATTTGAAAAGCATCACTGACCTACAAACCAGAATCAAAATTCCTGTAGAAGATTGTGCTAAATGCATACCATCCCTATTCCACGTAGCAAATTTTGTGCTTGGTACAAATCTTCGTAGGGTGACGAGACAAAGTGGCATTAAGGTCGTTCGGATGGGAGAATTATCCCTTGACGTCTGTGCCGGATAAAATATGCTGCCATCGATGCCCGTGTTAGTTTCGAGATAGCTGTGAGGTCCAAAGAGCTTGTTGCGAAGCCGTCTCCCACAGAGAATGAGAACAAGAAGAAGAAGAAGAAGAAGAAGAAGAAGAAGAAGAAGAAGAAGAAGAAGAAGAAGAAGAAGAAGAAGAAGAAGAAGAAGAAGAAGAAGAAGAAGAAGAAGAAGAAACCGCTGCACCAGCAGGAGGGCATTATGGATGGCTGAACTATTTCCTCTCTTGTAAAAAAAATTTATTCCCTCTCGGTGTATATTGATATAGATGGAATATTTCGATGGTGTGCATGTCTTTGGAATAGAGTAGTAGCGTGGGTCCGCTTGACTATAAGGAACTATTTATCCGCATATATAGCTTTCTCTGCTACTCCTTCCAAAGGATCGGTATGCACGTGCATGTGTCCGTAGACATGACAGCTTGTCCATGGAAGTTCAACCACGGCGACCATCACGTTTCATCTCGCGATTCCCACGACGCCTCTCCAACCCATGGCACCACGCCCCCCGACGTGTGCCTCACCCCTCTCGGCCGCACCGCCCCTCAGCCTTTGTGTGCATGACATGTGGGCCACCTAAAATGCGGCGAGCATCAAGTTTTTACCACAGCCACCATGATTCCCACGACGCGCTCGAACCCATGAAACCACACGTCCCCGGACCTGCGGCTCACCCCTCTTGGCCCCACTGCCCCTCTGCCTTCGGGAGCATTACATGTGGACCAGTCACCTATCGGGTCCACATGTTATTGACTCAAAGGTAGGTGTAGTAAGGCGCTGAAGCTCAGTCCCGACGGCCCTGAGAGGGAAATGTAACTCCTGCGCCAGGGCTTGTGGTGCTCCCGCAGCATGAACTCGTGCCAAACTCGAGATTTGTTTCTTTACTATACATGCACGCAACGATTGAATGGACACTGTAATCTCAACATGTGATGGGGAGCTCTAAATTTGAATTTGAAACTTATAAAACAAAAAGATTCAAAACAAATAAACTGGGAGAGAGGGAGTATATTGTAGGATGTGTCCCATACAAAATAAGTCCCCTGGTTTGTCACCGCGAAGATGCGGTTTGAAAGGAGCACATCGTCTTCCTACTCGTGACAAAGAACAAATCGGCCATGAGACAGCATGGTCCGCCTTTGACCGCCATGTGCAAGGTTCGTGCTATCTTTTATTCAATCTCACCGTGGTTCCATGGTACCAATTCATGCGGTGGCCCATTGCATGACTGATCAAAATGTTGGACAAAGGTTCTACGGGAACGGTGTCACCGTTGTAAATGTTGTGCAAATTGATGTTGGTACCCTACCGTACATATGCAAGCCAATCTCCACTTGCACCGAGCCTAGCCTGTGAAACAGTGGGCAGCGGGAGAATTAGGAAATGGACACGGAAGTAGTCTTTAGAATGCATTTACTACGTGATCAAACTCATCTTACCTGCTCATCGGAGGAAATCCGAGTGCCCCTCAACGTCGGCATCTCAAGGGGCGTCAACTTGCAACTATGGCCACGCCTCGCTGAGAGACCCCCAAGGAAACATCCTCGTATGCTCCACGGAACATCAAGATGCATTTGTATAAGTAGTTTATCTTGTGAGAGAAAAGGATGAACGAGGGAAGGCCTCTAGAGATAGAGATGGACACTAGTACTACCAATGTGTCTGGCCCGATGCGTTCAAAGGATCCAAACTAGTAGAATAATACTTGTTCACATGCTTGAAATATAAACACTCTAGTTTTGATATACATGTGTCGTGAACCACCCAAACTTGTCCATGGAAGTTGAACCACGGCGACCATCACGTTTCTTGTTTCTACCATCGCCACACCCACACGCGATTCCAGCGACGCCGCTCCAACCCACGGCACGGCGTCCCCGACGTGGACATGGATCCTCCGGCGTGGCTATCACCGCTTTGCCCTCGCCTTTTCTTCGCCGACAGGTGGGACCCACGCTTATGGGTCCCACATGTCGCTGATGTAATGGTAGGATTGTTCGTGCCCTCATCCCTCTCGGCCCCACCGCTCATACGCCTTTGTGTGCATGACATGCGGCCAGTGAACTGTGGCGACCATCAACTTTCTACCACAGACACACCCGATTGGGCCAGCGGTTTTACTGCTCATTCTTGTCTTTGTGATCCGTACTCCGCACCATCCAATTTTCATCCAATGGCTGTGACACATTTCGTCCGGGCATCAATCCTCAGCTGGAGTACTTATGTACTACAGGTAGTACCCGCCGGTGTGGCCATCTATGCCTCGTAACGCCCCGTCGCCTAGCTGTGGTACCCTCGCCACGGCCACGCCACCACCGGCCGGTTCATCTCGAACGAATGAGTCGCGAACCACGCCACCACCATGAGAATGACATGTGGGCCAGCCGCATTTAAGGACCGCATGCCATTGACTCATAGGCCGGGCACTAAGCCACCGGGTTCGGTCCCATGGGCCCCGAGAGGAAATGTAACTCTGCGGCAGGCCTTGTGGTGCTCCCCGCAGGATCTGAGCTCGTGCCAAAACTGGAATTTGTTTCTTACTACTACCAACTAGTACTAGTAAGGTACACGTGCATTGCACGTATGAGATTCTGGTGGTTTGTGCATTATGCTTCTACATGTGGAGTTTTCTGGATTCTAACATGTGGCAAAATCTGGTGGAATGTAAGGTTAGGAAAGTTTGATTAACTTAGGTTAGTGTTTGGTTCAAGCCACACCTTAGGCAAGCCACACTAAGGCCCCACATGACATACACACAAAAAATGTGGCAAGGTTCCCTTAGGCTTGCCAACTTGTGGCTCTCATTTTGAAGAACTAATAACTTTGCCTAAGCTTAGTTGTGGCAAAGTTAGTCATGAATTAAGTTCAACCATGGAGTCTTCTAGATTATACATGTGCCGGAATCTGGTGGATGATATCCAACGGCCAGTAGTGCTCGGATTTGCCATCTTTGTACCATCGGATTGGCTTCATCCAACGACCAACTTTCAAAGTTTTTCACACACTATATAGGGGGTATAGATATAGATGTGCCGGTGCGTTGCAATGGATCCAAAATATATCTATTTAGTGGAGTGCACTCTAAACACATTATCTATTTATTTTTCTCTAACCTTCCGTAGCCATGCAACCAAGAGACATAAGCTTCATGGGTGCCCCCCACATCATATTATAAATACTACGTTGATTGAAAAAAAGATAAATCACCCAAAACAAGATCTTCCCGTTTTTTGTTCCTACGATGTTGTGCCGTGCACGTATCTACTAGTAGTTGTATAGTGGTAGTACTAGTAATATAGTATTAGGAGTACAAACTTGGTAGTACTAGTAGGAGTAGTACTAATACGGAATGCTCCTACTCTATCAACGAGCCCCGTCGACACAAAATTTCTTGGCTTCCGTACATGACTAGATCTTCCCCTTGTTTCTGTTTTCCAACCCGGCCAAGCGGGCGGGTGTCTGGTTTGCTCAACGGCGATCCCACATGAAAGTGAAAATGCTAGGCGGCAACACGCCTTCCTAAGCTATGTGTCGTCTTGGGACGGGCCGTGTTGTACTCGATTCCGCGTGTGGGGTGCGACGCGAACGTGGCAGGCCTTTTCCTTTTACTAGCAATGTGCTTGTGCGTTGTAACATCCCAAATTTTCAATTTGGAATGTTATACATTAGGTCATCATGCATATCATATTTTTTCTCGTATTTTTCCGATCCTAGAAAATTTCACGCAACTCAAGGACCCTCGGAGAGAGTTGGAGATTTCATTATTTTCATATTTGGGATTTCTCAAATTTTGAAAATAAAGGATCATTGGATTTTTTTAATTATCTTCATAAAAGTTTTTCCTATAAAAAAATTAAGAGAGGGAATAATATGACTTTCCCAACAATTAGGAAAAATGAAGATATTATAAATAAATCAAATTTGGCTTTTGAAAGATTTATTTGCTCTAGGCAAAAATGAGCATTTAAAAAAAAAATATGCATACTTGCCCGTTTTAAAAGTTCATTTTATTCGACTCATTTTTAGGAGTCGGGGAAAATTTATTTTATTAAATTCGGAGTTCATTTGGTATTTTTTTTTAATTCGTTTAGCTTTGTTCAAAAAAAAAAAACGTCAGCTACTCGCTTTGGGCCGAGGCCCGGCCAGCCAGCGCCCGCCTCCTCTCTCCCTCATGACGCTCACATGGAGCCCCACAAGACGTCGCCCCCCGCCTCGAGTCCGCCTCCCGACCAGCCCTGCCCTCCCCAAGCCGCGAACCCCCAACCTATATATACCGGCCGCTCTCTCTCATCCCACTTGTCCCTCGAGCCCGACCGAGCCGCCACCATTGAACGCGCCGTCTTCCGCCACCGGAGCACCCGCCGACCCGCCACCTCGCCGCCCTCGACCCGCCACCACCGGAGTCTCCAGCTGAGTCCCGCCAAGCCACCGGAGGTAAGCCCGCCCGATCCGGTTTTCCCTAGAAAACCCGGTCCGGTTTTTTTTAGAGATGTTCGGTTGTGTTTTAAAAAAAAAACCCTAGATGGTTTATTTTTTTTGGGTTTCTTATTTAATGAACGTTCACCGAACCGTTCGTTTCAATGAACAGGTTCGTTGGATTAGTTCTGCTAACAAACGTCCGTTATTTAACTGTCGCTGCTTTTTCTTTTAATCGGATTTAATCCGTTATTTCCTGATTTTGATTTCTGATTCGATTTTCAAATCTGTTTAATTTCTCGCTCGTTTATCGGAATCAGGTGATTCAAGCGCCTGGAGTTTCATTCTGAGAAACCGCCCGTTCGACTAACCTACTTGCACAGAGTTTTGCTACTGTAAATTTTTGACTTAGTTTCAGATTGCTAAACCGAGTCGTTCTCTCGAGTTTTGACTTTCGATGCTTTATTTGATTCGATTCTTTTGCAACCAGGGTTCTTAAGTTGAACTTTCTGGTTAGATCTTTTATTCGAGATTTCCCTGTGCATTAGATGAGTACTTATTGTATGCTTGTTGTTTGTCTGCGTTAGATCACCCGAGTCGCCGCTTGTTACTTGAGTCTCTAGGTTTCATGGATCGTCGCAAGGCAAGTAACACTTTGATCATACTTTCTCATACCCAGTTTTTATGCATTAGATCAATCCTCAAACACTTGCATGAATAGGATCTAATTAAATTGTGGGATGGGAAGTAGATTGAGGTAGTACCTATTACCTGCTTTTACTTATGAAACCTTTGGGAGTTACTTCTCGTTTGCTTATTATACTATGCTATGCTAGTAGACGTGGATTGGGTGAGTGAATATCCATGATGTATGTGAGATTGATAATTAATGGTTTATCTAAGGTGGCAACTTAAACACACATCTCGGGTGGATTGAGGCACCTGCTTTCAAGCAGGACTTGCCTGTTTTTTGGGACCGCCACCTGTGCTCAAAGGGATCATAAGATAATTCATACTAGTAACTTACGTGTGCAGCCACAAGCCACTATGGGCTCGCATAGTTGACTAAGTCGTCATGCGAACTCTTATAGCGGTGGACTAGCAGATGTAGGGGATGTAGGTGTACGGTCCACCCATCGTAAGGGCTAAGCGCTTCGAAAGATTGTGTCTCGGTCATCCGTCTCTCAAACACCATGTAGTGCGAGAAACCAAACGGAGGCGATCGAGTCTTGTGGGGAAAAGTGCGCAAACCTCTGCAGAGTGTACAAACTAATCATGATTAGCCGTGTCCCCGGTTATGGACAAATCTTGAGTATCTAGTACTTGAATATCATGTGAATCTCAACATGTTACTTCTAATTAATGTTATTGGGTTTTAATGAGTACTTTTAATTGGGATTGAGGATCTTGTCAACCATTCTCAATGTTTAACAACCACCATGATAGTTAAACAAAATTATTCCTTTGTAGTAGGGAAAAATTGGCTTTTCGCAAAAATGTAACCATAGAGCCTTACCACCAGCCAAATATGCATGTAGTATAGGCTTGTTGTTTCATTACTCTCTATGTGTTACATTGCCTTATTCCATGTGTCTTGACCCGTTTTCGGGCTGCAACTTTCATGTTGCGAGACTTTTTCGAACGACGAGTAAGGTGTTTAGGTCGTGGTTCTATACTCAGAGATGCAGATGGAGTTGATGGACTCACTTATCTTCCAAGTCTTCCGCTGTTAACGTTAATAGATGGCCTTAAGCCATATTATTGTAATAAGTCCTCTTATGGACCATCGATGTAGTAAGTGTGTGATTGCTACTCTGCTATAAATCCTTGGCATCTTGTGTGGTGTCGGCATTCTTGATCCAGGATGACACACGAGCACAGAGACTTGATCCATTCGGTCCGGGTCGCTCTGAGAGATGGTATCGAGCACACGCCGATCAGAGGACACGACCACTAAGTTAAAGCCATAGATCACTACTCTTCCCATTTTCTAACTACTCATCTTTTCTACTCTTTAGGATGAAGGACGCGAAGATCAAGTACACCCAACCGGATGAAGGCACACCATTTGGATTTGACTTGAAGGAAGTTACCAAGCACCTGAACATTGGACTACCAAGCTTCACCGGGACTTTCAACGCCACTCTGCCTGAAGAGGAGCTACTGAAGATTCAAGCTCACGCTCCAGAAGGACATTCGCCCCAATCACCAAGCCTATAGATAGTGTTTTCATTGCACCAACATGGAGTGCAGGAAAGAGCATGGCAGCTCATATTACCATGGGACGCATTGGAGAAGTTTATCAAGAAGACCTCAAGGACACCATCTACTAGATTTGCGGATGCCGAGATGACAAATGGGACATAGCTAGCACCAAGAAGGATAGATCCATTGCAGCTTTTATCCAGGAGCTAAACCAGCACATTCGACGTCAGGAGAACCAGATGTGCGATGATATGATAGAGTTGAAGGATGCAAAGGGAAGGATCATCGAACTTGATGAAGAACTCAAGTCTACACGCAAGGACTACATGGACGAGATCGTAGCTCTAGCAAGACACAATAACGATCTTAAGTACGAGATTGAAGAACTCAAGAAGAAGTTGGCACTCGTGAATGAAGACCAAGATGTCGATTACCCAAGCGACTACATCAACATCGACGACCCCGATTCGGATCCAAGTGAACCCGATTTTGAAGATGAAGCTGGAGCAGACATCATGGAATCTTCCACCGGTTCAAATTAGTAGAAGTCCCCCACATATTAGTAGTATTCCCTCCATGTAAACATTATAGTACACGCACTTTTGCGATAGTTAGGTCGTTGTAAGCCTTTGTTTGATTGAATGAAGTGATTTTGTGTGCATTTGCTCATGTGCATTTGGGTAGTGTTTTCCCCTTAGACCTCATTCTATTCTTAATTTCTCTTCTTTTCTAAACCCCTCAGATGCCTCCGAGACGCGACCCCGGATTTGTTTTCCCGCCAGAGATCACCCAACTGATTCAGCAGCAGAACACCCTGATTCAAACCTTGGTGCGTAACTGTATAACAACAACAACCCACCACCACCACCACCTGCGGATCATTTGACTCGTTTCCTTAGACTAAATCCACGGTGTATTCCAAAGAGCACCGAGCCGATTGTAGCAGATGATTGGCTCCGTAAGATAAGGTGGAGTTGACCACGCAGGTTGCATGATGGTGAGAAGGTGAAGTTTGCTGCACATCAGCCTGACGGACCAGCAAAAGATGGTGGGAGAATTTCACAGCCACTTACCCCGTAGACACCGCCACATGGGATCAGTTTCAACAAGCTTTTCGTGACCGCTCATGTTTCAAAGCAGGAGCTATGGCCATGAAGAAGCGTGAGTTTCGCAACTTACGCCAAGGAGGAAGGACTGTTGGCAAGACGTAGATGATTTTAGTAAGTTAGCACGTTATGCCCCGGATAGCGTTGCTACGGATGCAGCTAAGGTGAGAAGTTTGGAAGGATCAATGATGAGTTCAGCATGCCGTTACTGGTAGCAAGTTTCAACAACTACCAGGAGTTAGTAGACCGAGCCCTTATGATTGAAGGAAAGCAGCAGCAAATTGAGAACCGCAAGAGGAAGTATGGGCAAGGGAAGTACAACTCGAGCCCAAAGAAGCCCCGTTATACCCCTAAGCGGGGAGTTCAGCCAAAGCATACCCATGGAGGAAGTAGCTCGCACAACCATAATGGCCACAAGAATGGTAATGGGAATGGAGGAAGCAATGGTCGAACCGAACTACACCAACAACCCCAGCCAAGAAAGACTTGAGTCATGTCACCGTTACAAGTGTTCCAAGCCCGGACATTATGCAAAATGATCGTCCGTATAGGCCGTAATGGAAATGGCAATGGAAGCTCGAAAGAAGCCCAACCCTTTCAACAGAGTACAGGTGAACCATATTTATTTGGTGGAGGTTGTAGATCAGCCCGATGCAGTAATCGTTAAGTTTTTGTTTAAGTCATTTACTGCAGTTGTTCTTTTCGATCTTTGGTGCATCGCATTCATACATATCAAGGATTTGTAGAAAAGTATAGCCTACCTACTCGGACTCTTAAAACCCCTATGCTAGTAAGCTCACCCGAGCGGAGTATATGGCCGCATAAGGATGTTTTCAAGTGCCACTAAGTATAGGAAGGCATGAGTTCCGACGGATTTGATCATTTTGGAATCCCAAGGATTTGATGTGATTCTAGGTATGGATTGGTCATCGATGTATGGAGGAAACATCGATTGTGCAAGTAAGACGATTTTGCTCACCACCTGAAGGAAGAAGGATTAAGTATGTATCACGGCATGAGCCGAGGAGAGCTCATGTAAATTGCCTATCGTGAGTTGTGCAGAAGAGGTGCCAGAGTAAAGGATTTCCACGATGTATTTCCTAAGAGTTGCTGTGAATGCCACCGGATAGAGATATTGAGTTTTTGATTGAACTATTGCCGTGAACAGGCCCGATATCGAAAGCGACCATACGTGATGCCCGCACAAGATTTGGCGTAAATCAAGAAGCGCATTAAGGAGCTGTTGGATAAAGGTTATATACGCCCAAGTTCTTCACCTTGGGGATCACCCGCTTTGTTAGTGGAGAAGAAGGACGGATCGTTAAGGATGGTAGTTGATTATCGTGAATTGAATGCATTAACAATCAAGAACAAGTACCCACTACCAATGATAAATGATCTGCTTGATCGCTTGCAAGGAGCTAAGGTGTTTTCCAAGATCGACTTATGCGATCGTGGTACCATCAGTTGAAGATTCGGATCGTGACATACCCAAGACAACATTTACCACGAGATATGGATCAGACAGTATACCGTTATGTCATTTGGATCGACTAACGCTACCACCCTATTTCATGAACCTCGATGAACAAAGTGTTTATGGAGTTTTTGGATAAGTTCGTCGTAGTGTTCATTGATGACATTTTGATTTTCTCAAGAATGAAGAGGAACACAAGGAACATTTATGTATTGGTTTTGGAGAAGCTAAGAGAACATCGCTTATATGCCAAGTTCAGAAATGTGAGTTTTGGCTAAAGGAAGTTGGATTTCTCGGACATGTTATATCCGGAGAAGGAATAGCAATTGACCCCACAAAGGTTGAGACCGTAACTAATTGGGAAGCACCAACGACAGTTGGAGAGATTCGGAGTTTCCTTGGACTCGCAGGATACTACCAAGATTCATTGAAAATTTCTCAAGGATTGCAAAGCCTATGACCGAATTGTTGAAGAAGGATAACAAATTCATATGGACCGAGGACTGTGAGGCAAGTTTTCAGAGTTGAAGAAAAGATTGGTTACCTCACCAGCTTTTGATATTGCCGATCGGACTAAGGATTATGAGGTGTATTATGACGCTTCACGCCGAGGACTTGGAGCCGTGCTTATGCAGGAAGGAAGAGTTGTTTCAGATGCTTCATTTACAACTTAAACCTCACGAGTTGAATTATGCCACTCATGATTTGGAGTTAGCAGCCGTTGTGCATGCATTGAAGACATGGAGACATTTTCTCATTGGAAATCATTGTGAAGTATATACGGATCACAAGAGTTTGATGTACATCTTCACACGTATGAATTAAATCTCGAATGAGAGGAGATGGTTGGAACTTATCAAGGATTATGACATGAGATTGCGTTATCACCCCGGAAAGGCTAATGTCGTAGCAGACACATTGAGCCGTAAGAGCCATGTCAATACCCTAATGATGGGAGGAATACCCAATGAGTTAGCCGAGGACCTTCGAGAGCTATGTTTGGGAATAGTTCCGAGAGGCTATGTAGCAGCATTGGAAATTCAATGACATCGATGGATAAAATCGTAGAAGCCCAAAAGGCAGATAAGGAAGTTGCCTCTATAAAGGAGAAAATGGGCAAAGGAAAGGCTAAAGGATTTCGTGGAGGATGAACACGATACCCTATGGTTTGAAGACCGTGTTTATGTGCCCAATGACCCGGAGATCGTGAAGTTGATGTTGCAAGAAGCCCATGATTCACCCTATTCGATTCACCCAGAAATACCAAGATGTATTTGGATTTGAAGAATACTTTTCCGTGGACCGAATGAAGAAGGATATTATGAGTATGTAGCAATTTGTGATGTATGTCGAAAGTAAAAGCAGAGCATCGTAAACCAGCAGGATTGTTACAACCATTGCCGATAATTCGAATGGAAGTGGGATAAACTAGGCATGGATTTCATCACAGGTTTGCCAAAGACTCGTTCAAAGCTATGATTCGATTGGGTTATAGTCGATCGCTTGACAAAGGTAGCTCATTTCATTCCAAAGAAAGACTACCTATAGCAAAGTGCTAAGTTGGCAAAGATATACATGACCGTAATTGTGTGTTTACACGGAGTTCCGAGGAGCATCGACGATAGAGGAACCCAATTTACCTCGAAATTTTGGAACCAGCTTACGTAAACATTGGGGACTAGATTGGAATTCAAGATGCCTTTCCACCCATTGCACCGATGGATGAATCGAGAGAGTCAATCAAATTTTGGAGGATATGTCAGTGAGCTTGTGCACTAGATTATGGATCTAGCTGGGATGATAATTTGTCAGATGCAGAATTTTCCTACAACAACAGCTACCAAACCAGCTTGAAGATGGCACCTTCGAGGCTCAGATGGAAGGAGATGCAGACACCGTTGTCATGGGACGAAACCGAGATCGCCGATTGTTTGGACCAGATTTTATTAAGGAGTCCTAATGTATGTTAAGTTGATTCGCGAAAGGCTCAAGGTAGCCCAATCCGCATAAAAGAGCTATGCCGATTCAAAGCGCAGCGATTGAGTATGAAGTTGAGACAGAGTATATCTTAGAGTATCCCCGCTTCGAGGAGTTAAGCGTTTTGGAGTTAAAGGAAAGTTAGCACCCCGTTTCGTTGGACCATATAAGATTTTGCAACGCATGGGAGAAGTTGCTTATAAGTTAAAATTGCCAGAAGGACTGTCAGGAGTTCATGATGTATTCCATGTTTCTCGCTTGAAGAAATGTCACGCCGAGATAAGCAGGAGGTACCGTTAAGAGATACGGTGCCGCTTGAAGAAATTCAGTTGAAGGATGATTTAACGATGAGGAGAAACCGTTAAGATTCTCGATTATGCCAGAGAGTTACCCGCAGCAAGGTCATCAAGCTTTGCAAAGTTCAAGGAGCCACCACACCGAGGATGAAGCCACCGGGAAAGAGAAGAAGTTTTGCTCAAGGACCACCTCACCTATTTTCTATTCAACCTGAATCTCGAGGGCTAGATTCATCTTAAAGGTAGGTTTGTAACATCCCAAATTTTCAATTTGGAATGTTATACATTAGGTCATCATGCATATCATATTTTTTTTCGTATTTTTCCGATCCTAGAAAATTCACGCAACTCAAGGACCCTCGGAGAGAGTTGGAGATTTCATTATTTTCATATTTGGGATTTCTCAAATTTTGAAAATAAAGGATCATTGGATTTATTTAATTATCTTCATAAAAGTTTTTCCTATAAAAAAATTAAGAGAGGGAATAATATGACTTTCCCAACAATTAGGAAAAATGAAGATATTATAAATAAATCAAATTTGGCTTTTGAAAGATTTATTTGCTCTAGGCAAAAATGAGCATTTTAAAAAAAATTATGCATACTTGCCCGTTTTAAAAGTTCATTTTGTTCGACTCATTTTAGGAGTCGGGAAAATTTATTTTATTAAATTGAGTTCGTTTGGTATTTTTTAAATTCGTTTAGCTTTGTTTAAAAAAAAAAAAAGCTACCCTTGCCCTTTGGGCCGAGGCCCACTGCCCAGCCACCAGCGCCTGCCCGCCTCCTCTCTCTCCCTCAGCGCCTTGCATGGAGCCCCGCCGCCCGCCACGTCGCCCCGCCACGAGTCCGCCCGACCCGCCGCCTTGCCCTCCCCAAGCCGAACCCCCAACCTATATATACTGGCCGCCCCCCTCTCTCATCCCTTGGCCACACACCACCCGAAAGGCCGACCGAGCTGGCCATACGCCACTGCCTTCCGCCATACCGAGCACCTCACGACCCGCCACCTCGCCGCCCTGACCCGCCACCACCCGAGCCCCATGAGTCTCACTGTGAAGCCACCGAGGTAGTCACTACCGATCCGTTTTCCCTAGAAAACCAGTCCGGTTTTTTAGAGATGTTCGGTTTTTAAAAAAAAAAAACCCTAGATGGTTTTATCTTTTTTCGGTTTTCTTATTTAATGAACGTTCACCGAACCGTTCGTTTCAATGAACATGTTCGTTGGATTAGTTCTGCTAACAAACGTCCGTTATTTAACTGTTCGTTGTTTTTCTTTTAATCGGATTTAATCCGTTATTTTCTGTTTTTGATTTCTGATTCGATTTTCAAATCTGTTTATTTTCTCGCCGCTTACCGAATCAGTGATTCAAGCGCTACCGAGTTTCGTTCTGAAAAACCGCCCGTTCAAACTAACCTACTTGCACAGAGTTTTGCTATCGTAAATTTTTGACTTAGTTTCAGATTGCTAAACCGAGTCGTTCTCTCTCGAGTTTTGACTTTCGATGCTTTATTTGATTCGATTCTTTTGCAACCAGGGTTCTTAAGTTGAACTTTCCGTTAGATCTTTTATTCGAGATTTCCTGTGCATTAGATGAGTACTTATTGTATGCTTGTTGTTTGTCTGCGTTAGATCACCCGGAGTGCGCCGCTTGTTACTTGAAGTCTCTAGGTTTCATGATCGTCAAAGAAGGCAAGTAACACTTTGATCATACTTTCTCATACCCAGTTTTTATGCATTAGATCAATCCTCAAACACTTGCATGAATAGGATCTAATTAAATTGTGGGATGGGAAGTAGATTGAGGTAGTACCTATTACTGCTTTTACTTATGAAACCTTTGGGAGTTACTCTACGTTTGCTTATTATACTATGCTATGCTAGTAGACGTGGATTGGGTGAGTGAATATCCATGACAGATGTGAGATTGATAATTAATGGTTTATCTAAGGTGGCAACTTAAACACACATCTGGGTGGATTGAGGCACCTGTTTTCAAGCCAGGACTTACTGTTTTTTGGGACCGCCACCCTGTGCTCAAAGGGATCATAAGATAATTCATACTAGTAACTTACGTGTGCAGCCACAAGCCACTATGGGCTCTGGCATAGTTGACTAAGTCGTGCGAACTCTTATAGCGGTGGACTAGCGAGATGTAGGGGATGTAGGTGTACCGGTCCACCCATCGTAAGGGCTAAGCGCTTACAAAGATCGTGTCTCGGTCATCCGTCTCTCAAACACCATGCAGTGCGAGAAAACAAACGGAGGCGATCGAGTCTTGTGGGGAAAAGTGCGCAAACCTCTGCAGAGTGTACAAACTAATCATGATTAGCCGTGTCCCCGGTTAAGGACAAATCTTGAGTATCTAGTACTTGAATATCATGTGAATCTCAACATGTTACTTCTAATTAATGTTATTGGGTTTTAATGAGTACTTTTAATTGGGATTGAGGATGCTTTCAACCATTCTCAATGTTTAACAACCACCATGATAGTTAAACAAAATTATTCCTTTGTAGTAGGGAAAAATTGGCTTTTCGCAAAAATGTAACCATAGAGCCTTACCACCAGCCAAATATGCATGTAGTATAGGCTTGTTGTTTCATTACTCTCTATGTGTTACATTGCCAGCATATTCCATGTGCTGACCCGTTTTCGGGCTGCAACTTTCATGTTGCAGACTTTTCGCATTTACTTAGTAAGGTGTTTAGGTCGTGGTTCTATACTCGGTGATGCCGATGGAGTTGATGGACTCACTTATCTTCCAAGTCTTCCATTGTTATCGTTATTAGATGGCCTTAAGCCATATTATTGTAATAAGTCCTCTTACGGACAATCGATGTAATAAGTGTGTGATTGCTACTCGCTATAAATCCTTCAAGTAATCAGGTGGTGTCGACATTCGATCGAGGATGACACCTGAGCACGTAGACTTGATCCATTCGGTCCGGTCGCTACATGCGCTATGCACGGATCCAAAGTAGTAGAATAGTAGTATTTGTTCACAAACTTGAAAGAAATCACTATTGTTTTGATATACTCCTAATATATTACTCCCTCCGTACCTAAATATTTGTCTTTTGAGATTTCAAATGGACTATCACATACGGATTATATAGACATATTCTAGTGTTTCTAGCAAGATGCCCACGCGTTGCACGAAGTTGATGGAAAAGGTAAGCACAACTTATAAATTGACGGATGGAGTACTAGTTACAGTGATGCATATAATTAAGCAAAGGGATCGCATATGTCGGTATTATTTGGAACGAGAATGCAATAGCACAATAAGAATTAAGGCCACGATGATGCAATCGCAAAGGGTGGTTCTGAAGGCAAGAAGAAAGATGGATCCACGAACGCATTACAACCTCCTCCTCCTTAACTTAGTCTGTTGGGCCACCGAATCGCAGCTAAGGAGCGGCGGCTTTTGTGGCAGGTCGAGGTGCTTCTCAACAAAGGCATCCAAGGCTTCCGCGGTTGAGGAAGGCCAACGTCGTGGCGTCCTCACTGGCCTTGTAGATACCTATGTACATGATTTGCTCGTACGCGTGGATGTTTAGGTCGATGAATTCTTGCAGGGTGAGGCGCCTCGCGGCGAGCGCGACCTCCAGGTGGACATTCTTCGTGGCGTCGGCGGGCAGTCGCAGGGGCACCCGTGCTTGAAAGAGGTTCCGCCATGGAGGCCGATTAGGGTGTGAGCAATGAGGAGCCAGGCGCGGGCTGGAGGAGTACGCGATGTAGTCCGCGAAGCTTCTTGAGGACGGTGAACTTGTTGCTGGTGGCAACGATCATCTAGTCAACTGAGAGTCGTAGTTGGCGTGACGGCGGCCATCCACCAGCCGGTCTCCAACACCGTCTGGAGATGATCTCGGCGCCATGCCGCAGCGGCGTCGTGGACCATCTGGCGCAGCGGCCGGCTGCTCGCAGCGCGCTCGCCGCCATGGGTCCGGGCGAGCTCTTTTGCGCTTAGTGTAGGTGCTTAGGCAAATGCTTAGGTGCGTCTGATGTGGTAGATGCATTGGAATGGAGGCGCCTTTATATGAGGGCAATGAGGGCAAACTGCGTTGCATTCACATCGTGCGACCTCTTTCCGGACCTCCTCCCATTACTTCCCTCATGCATTAATTGAAGGAGGATGCATTGGCCGTTCAACATATCGGGAACCGCTACTCCCTCCCTAAATGCGCATTAAAGCCGTATCGGGCTGCGCCTCCATTTGTCAAATCGAATACTGCCTCCGTCTAGGTGAGTATTAAGTCATCTTATGAAAACCAAATACTAGTAAACACATAGGCATGGTGCATTAACTCTCAGGTTGTTTCTTATTTTTTGACATAAATAGAGGAATCAACCAAGAAGAGATGTGGGGCTTGTATGCTTTTAATGACTTGATACTATCAAACATGACATGCAAAGTCGATTCGTTGCACAAGAACAAATACAACCCACGCCATTAACACACGCATCTTATAGCATCACATCCAATGGCTATAAAAGATGAATGAGACCAAATTATATCTCATTTAGATGAGTTCTAGCAAAAGCTGTATTAATAATACTTAGTACTCCTGCGCCATGTATCATATATTAGGCTGGTTGTAATGGGAGTATCATATACTAGTATCATGCATATGATACTAGTGTATGATACTACATCCGTAATGCATGGTATCATATGTTGGTATCATATAGGACTACATTTAATGCCATGCATGACACAAAGTAGTATATGATACTCAAGCTCCTCTTTCCTCATTTAATTCAATGACACCTCATCAAAATTGCTTAGTTGGCATGCATGATACTACCTATGATACTCCCATTACGACCAGCCTTATTATCATGTAGTACTTTATTTATTGCCATGTATGACACATAGTTCACGAGCGCTCTCTATATGTACCACCTTTTTTTTAATTTCAAGTTTTGCTCCATGGTGCAATCCATCGATACTACTCTTGTACAAAAAGTGGAGTATATACATTTTTTAAAAGGCTAGAGGGCGGGGCAGTCTAGCTCGGTCGGTTTCACGAGAGGCGAGGGCCTTTGTTATTTGACGGCTCATTAATGTTGTCAAATCAAATAGTACTGCACCGCCCGCTGCACGCCCGGCGCCTCCATTAAATACCTCCATTAAACCCGCATGAAAACCGAGAATCCTACTCCGGCCAAAAGTCCGTTCATGAGCGGGCCGGAATTAATCGCAACACCGGCCAAGCTCCTCCCGTACGCCCTCAGTTTAAACGAGGCCAGACGCCGGCCAAGATCCTACCATCCGCCCTCTATTTACACGAGGCCAGACAGACAGCGGGCAAGAATCGCACCCCTCCGCCGCTCTCCCATCTCCTCCTTCACCATTTTCTCAACCCTTCCGATGGCTTCCGATGAGCCATTCTCCGGCATATTACCCGGCTGGGTGGCCCGCCGAGCCCTCCGGATACGAGCGAGGCCGCTCGGGCTTCACCAACCTCGCTTGGCCCGACGGACCCAGTTACCGCCCCAAGCAGGCGCGTGGTTCAGCAACTCGCTCGATGAGGAGTGGCGAGTTGCTCCACGCTGGCAACCAGCTTCTCCGTGTCCGCCGCCATCATCGAGGAGAAGTGGAACACGGGAGGCCGCTGATAACCCACAAGTATAGGGGATCGCAATAGCTTTCGAGGGTAGAGTATTCCACCGAAATTTATTGATTCGACACAAGGGGAGCCAAAGAATATTCTCAAGTATTAGCAGCTGATTTGTCAATTCAAGCACACCTGGAAACTAAGTATCTGCAGCAAAGTGTTTAGTAGCAAAGTAATATGATAGTGGTGGTAACGGTAACAAAATTAAAGACAGCAAAAGTGATGTTTTTTGGTATTTTGTAATGATTGTAACGAGTAGCGGAAAAGTAAATAAGCGAAGACCGAGTATATGGAAAGCTTCAGAGGCACCGGATCGGTGATGGATAATTATGCCGATGCGGTTCATCATGTAACGATCATAACATAGGGCGACCTGAGAACTAGCTCCAATTCATCAATGTAATGTAGGCATGTATTCGAATATAGTCATACGTGCTTATGGAAAAGAACTTGCACGACATCTTTTGTCCTACCCTCCCGTGGCAGCGGGTCCTAATGAAACTAAGGGATATTAAGGCCTCCTTTTAATAGAGAACCGAACAAAGCATTAGCACATAGTGAATACATGAACTCCTCAAACTATGGTCATCACCGGAGTGGTCCCGATTATTGTCACTTGAGGTTGCGGATCATAACACATAGTAGGTGACTATAGACTTGCAAGATAGGATCAAGAACTCACATATATTCATGGAAACATAATAGGTTCAGATCTGAAATCATGGCACTCGGGCCTAGTGACAAGCATTAAGCATAGCAAAGTCATAGCAACATCAATCTCGTAACATAGTGGATACTAGGGATCAAACCCTAACAAAACTAACTCGATTACATGATAAATCTCATCCAACCCATCACCGTCCCAAAGCAAGCCTATGATGGAATTACTCACGCATGCGGCGGTGAGCATCATGAAATTGGTGATGGAAGATGGTTGATGATGACGACGGCGATGAATCCCCTCTCGGGCCCCGATCGGACTCAGATCAGCCCTCCGAGAGGTTTTAGGGCTTGGCGGCGGCTCCAGATCGTAAACGCGATGATTTCTTCTCTCTGATTTTTTCTCTCCGAAAGCCAATATATAGAGCTGGAGTTGGTGTCGGAAGGTCTCGAGGGGCCTACGAGGTAGGGGCGCGCCGAGGAGGGCGCGCCCTCCCTCGTGGGGGTGTGGGCCCCTTGGTCTTCATCTTTGGCGAGATTTTTTATTATTTTTCTAAGATGTTCCGTGGAGTTTCAGGTCATTCGAGAACTTTTGTTTTCTCGCACATAAAACAACATCATGGCAATTCTGTGAAAACATCGTCGGTCCGGGTTAGTTCCATTCAATTCATAAAAGTTAGAGTCCAAAACAAGGGCAAAAGTGTTTGGAAAAGTAGATACGTCGGAGACGTATCAACTCCCCCAAGCTTAAACCCTTGCTTCTCCTCAAGCAATTCAGTTGAGAAACTGAAAGAGAAAAAGAAAAACTTTTACAAACTCTGTTTGCTCTTGTTGTTTTAACTATGTCAAGCCAGCATTCATGTTTTTAGCAAAGATCATAACTAACCACATTTGCAATGACTCCTAGGTCTCATGTTTACTCATATCAATAACATAATCAGCTAGCAAGCCATAATAATAAATCTCGGATGACAACACTTTCTCAAAATAATCATAATATGATATAACAAGGTGGTATCTCGCTAGCCCTTTCTGAGACCGCAAAACATAAATGCAGAGCACCTTCAAAGATCAGGGACTGACTAGACATTGTAATTCATGGTAAAAGAGATTCAATCATAGTCATTCCGATATAAATTAACGATAATGAATGCAAATGACAGCTGTGCTCTCCAGCTAGTGCTTTTAATAAGAAGGTGATGACTCAACATAAAAGTAAATAGATAGGCCCTTCGCAGAGGGAAGCAGGGATTTGAAAAGGTGCCAGAGCTCGGTTTTGAAGTAGAGATAAATTATATTTTGAGCGGCATACTTTCATTGTCAACATAACAACTAAGAGATGACGATATATTCCATGCTACACAAATTATAGGCGGTTCCCAAATAGAATGGTAAAGTTTACTCCCTCTCCTCCACAAGCATCAATCCATGGCTTGCTCGAAACAACGAGTGCCTCCAACATTCAACGGGTCCCAGGGGGAGTTTTGTATGCAATTATTTTGATTTAGTTTGCATAAAGCATGGGACTGAGCATCCCGGTGACTAGCCATTTTCTCGTGAGTGAGGAGCGAGTCCACTCCTCTTGAGAATAACCCGCCTAACACGGAAGATAAGGGCAGCCCTAGTTGATATATGAGCTATTCGAGCATGCAAAAGCAGAATGTTTATTTGAAGGTTTAGAGTTTGGCACATACAAATTTACTTGGAACGGCAGGTAGATACCGCATATAGGAAGGTACGGTGGACTCGTATGGAATAACTTTGGGGTTTAAGGGATTGGATGCACAAGCAGTATTCCCGCTTAGTACAAGTGAAGGCTAGCAAAAGGCGGGAAGTGACCAACTAGAGAGCGACAACAATCATGAACATGCATTAAAATTAATAAACATTGAATACAAGCATGAGTAGGATATAATCCACCATGAACATAAATATCGTGAAGGCTATGTTGATTTGTTTCAACTACATGCGTGAACATGTGCCAAGTCAAGTCACTTAAATCATTCAAAGGAGGATACCACCCCATCATACCACATCACAACCATTTTAATAGCATGTTGGCACGCATAAGGTAAATCATTATAACTCATAGCTAATCAAGCATGGCGCGAGCAACTATGATCTCTAATTGTCATTGCAAAACATGTTTATTCATAATAAGCTGAATCAAGAACGATGAACTCATCATATTTACAAAAACAAAAGAGGTTGGGTTCATACGAGCTTTTCTCATCTTAGTCAGTCCATCATATATCATCATAATTGCCTTTCACTTGCACGACCGAACGATGTGAATAATAATAAGAGTGAGCGTGCATTGGACTAAATTTGGAATCTGCGAGCATTCAATAAACAGGATAAGACAAGGCAATATGGGCTCTTGGTTAAATCAACAATGATGCATATAAGAGCCACTTCAAAATTTTAATCATGGTATTCTCCTACTGAACACCAAATAGAAGAAAAAAAATAAAAACTATTTACACGGGAAAGCTCCCAACAAGCAAAAGAAGAACGGGAAATATTTTTGGGTTTTCTTTTTAATTACTACAACAAAGAAATAAACTACTACTATTTTTTTTTGTTTTTCTTGTTTCAAGGTTTAACAGACACACAAGAAAAAAACAGGAAAAAGAAAATAAACTAGCATCGATATTACAGTGAAAGAGTATGAGCACCGACATCTAGCAATGAGTGTGTGTGAACATAAATGTAATGTCGTTGAGAAATACGTACTCCCCAAGCTTAGGCTTTTGGCCTAAGTTGGTTCATTACCGAGGATAGCACGGTGGATACCGTGGGTGATGCAGACTATCACCTCTCTGAGGCTGCAGCGTGGCGTCGAGCCGCCTCCGCTCTTCTCGTACTCATCTGCCTCCTCTCTGGTAATAACATATCTTCCTTTTGTCCGAGAATCAAAGAAGGCAGGAGCGGGGAAGAGTATGTCTGGACAACATGCCGTTTGTTAAAGATTAGTCAATACTGGAGAGGTGGTTCAGTCCTCTCAACAAACTGGTGGGAAACCATAGAATCAAAATCTAAATAAGTAGGGAGTAACTCCATATCACCCTCACGGATGTCTGTCTCAATAAAATTAGCTAAGCGGGTTGCATAAATTCCTCCAAAGAAATCTCCGTTATATCTATTATGATGCAACCTACGAGCTACAATGGCTCCCATATGATAAGATTGGTCTCCTAACACGGCCTCCACGAGAATGCTGAGATCGAGGGACACACATGTGACATGCTTCATCCTTAGCATTTATGCATCTACCTATGAAGAGAGCAAAGTAATGTATAGCAGGAAAGTGAATGCTCCCTATAGTGGCTTGCGTTATATATCTAGATTCCCCTACAGTTATACTAGCAAGAAAGTTTCTAAATTCAGATTTAGGGGGATCCCTAACACTGCCCCATGACGGAAGTTTGCAAGCAAAAGTGAAATCCTCTAAGTCCATGGTATAAGATTTGTCATAAAGATCAAACATGACTGAAGGAGCATTACGCGAAGATGAATACTCAAACCTCCTCACAAATGAACTTGTGAGATCATGATACTGGGGGCATTTGTTAGCCTCAAAATCCTCAAGACCGACATTGCGCAAATATGCTTTAAATTCTTCTTTAATTCCCGCACGGTCCATAAAATTTTCTGCCGGTCATTCACAAGGCCGCCTTTGGAGGCGTCTCTTGGTGGTTCCTCGTCGAGATCACGCATAGCAAGCCTGGGTCCTTGCTTCCTTGAAGAACCACCTTGGAACATCTTCCTAAACATATTGTTTCCTCTGAAAATTTCTGAAATTTTTAGTAACTTCAAACAAAAGTGAACCTACTTCAATAAAATTGATAGCAACTACTCCTACAAGTGCCTAGAGCCTATATCAAGCATTAGAACTACTTGGAACCATATAAATTTGACATGCAAGCTCAAGAACATGGTCACCTATGCAGCACAAATTTGCAAAGAATAAAGCACTAGAACAAAAACTAATTGGACCAATGGAGGAGTCACATACAAAGGAACAATCTCCCCAAGCAGTTTTGCGAGAGGTGCTTTGAGCAAGGAGATCAAAAATCACAGCAAAAGTGGCTGGAACTCGTGCTTGAGTTGGTTTTTTGGGTTTGTGTGAGCCAGAGGAAGAAGATGGGTGCATGGATAAGTGGAGGAGGGCCTCCGTGGGCCCACGAGGCAGGGGGCGCGCCCAGGGGTGTAGGGCGCGCCCTACACCCTCGTGGCCAGGTGGCAGCTCCCCCCGCAGTAATTTTCGCACTAAAAATCCTCAAATATTAACCGAAAAAATCATATTAAATTGGCATGGCATTACGAGGACTTTTATTTTCGGTATTTTTATATTACCTGGATAAGTCGAGGCAGAGACAGAAAAATACTATTTTACTTTATTTCTACTAAATAAAAGAAAATATAAAGAGGGCTGAAGGTTGTGCTTCTAGTTTCATCCATCTCATGCTCATCAAAAGGAATCCAGTAACAAGGTTGATCAGGTCTTGTTAACAAACTCATTCCGATTAACATGGAACCGGAGAAATTTCGAATAACACTTGGTTACCTCAACGGGGATATGGACATGCCCAATAATAAGTATATCATATTTCTTCTTGACAGTAGGGAGAGGAAATTCAAGACCTCCAAATATAATCGATGGAATTTTTCCAATAGAGTTGATGCTATAAACTTGAGGTTGTTTCCTCGGAAAGTGTACCGTATGCTCATTACCATTAACATGAAAAGTGACATTGCCTTTGTTGCAATCAATAACAGCCCTACAGTATTAGGAAAAGGTCTTCCAAGAATAATAGACATACTATCGTCCTCGGGAATATCAAGAATAACAAAGTCCGTTAAAATAGTAACTTTTGCAACCTAGCAGGCACATCCTCACAAATACCGGCAATTATAGCAGTTGATTTATCAGCCATTTGCAAAGATATTTCAGTAGGTGTCAAGTTATTCAAGTCAAGTCTACGATATAAAGAGAGAGGCATAACACTAACACCGGCTCCAAGATCACATAAAGCGGTTTAACATAATTTCTCTTAATGGAGCATGGTATGGTAGGTACTCCTAGATCTCCAAATTTCTTTGGTATTCCACCCTTAAAAGTATAATTAGCAAGCATGGTGGAAATTTCAGCTTCCGGTATCTTTCTTTTATTTGTAACAATATATTTCATATATTTAGCATAAGGATTCATTTTGAGCATATCGATCAATCGCATACATAAAAGATGGGTCTAATCATTTCGATAAAGCGCTCAAAATCCTCATCATCCTTTTTCTTGGATGGTTTCGGAGGAAAAGGCATGGGTTTACGAACTCATGGTTCTCTTTCTTTACCATGTTTCCTAGCAACGAAGTCTCTTTTATCATAACGTTGATTCTTTGATTGTGGGTTATCAAGATCAGCAAAGGTTCAACTTCTACATCATTATCATTACTAGGTTGAGCATCATCATGAACATCATCATTAACATTTTCACTAGGTTCATGTTCATTACCAGATTGTGTTTCAAAGATCGGACATAGAGATATCATTTGGATTCTCGGTGGTTCAAAGAATAGGTTCACTAGAAGTTTGCAAAGTCCTATCATTTTTCTTTTCTTCCTTTTAGAAGAACTAGGTACATCAATATTATTTCTCCGATAATCTTGCTTGATTCTCTTAGGGTGGCCTTCAGGATACAAAGGTTCTGAGTCATTCTCGCTTGATTCTAGTAGCCACTCTAACAAACATAATCATTTTTCTTACTATTCATTTCATCAAGCACTTCTTTCTGAGCTTTAAGTACTTGTTCTACTTGAGTGGTAATCATAGAAGCATGTTTGCTAACAAGTTTAAGTCCGCCTCTAATATTAGCCATATAATCACCCAAGCGTTTAATCATATAAGCATCTTGTTTTAATTGTCTACCAAAATAAGCATTAAAGTCATCTTGCTTAAACATAAAGTTATCAAACTCATCCAAGCAACGACTAGCAATTTTAGTAGGAGGGACTTGACTTTATCATATCTGTGAGAGAATTTACCTTTACTACACGTAGCCGGGTTATCGAGGATCAGGAGGTTCTTCAATAAGTAATGGATCAATATCATAAGTTTCTTCAACAAGCGGTAGATTAAGACCATGTATTTCTTCAATAGGAGGTAAATTCTTAACATCTTCAGCTTTAATACCTTTTTCTTTCATAGATTTCTTTGCCTCTTGCATATCTTACGGGTGAGAAATAGAACACCTCTCTTCTTGAGTTGGTTTAGTAATGGGCTCGATGGTGGCTCTGGAGCTGGCTCGGGAGGTGCCCAATTATTTTCATTTGTCAACATATTATTCAATAGAATTTCAGCTTCATCCGGTGTTCTTTCCACGAAAAGAGAACCAGCACAACTATCCGGGTAATCTCTGGAAGCATCGGTTAGTCCGTTATAAAAGATATCAAGTATTTCAGGTTTCTTAAAGAGGATGATCGGGCAAAGCATTAAGTAACTTGAGAAGCCTCCCCAAGCTTGTGGGAGACACTCTTCTTTAATTTGCAGAAGTTGTATATTTCCCTCAAAGCAGCTTGTTTCTTATGAGCAGGAAATATTTAGCAGAGAAGTAATAAATCATATCACAGGGACTACGCACACAACCGGGATCAAGAGAATTAAACCATACCTTAGCATCACCCTTTAATGAGAACGGAAATATTTTGAGTATATAAAAGTAGCGCGATCTCTCATCATTAGTAAGCAGTGGCTATATCATTTAGCTTAGTAAGATGTGCCACTAGCAGTTTGATTCATAGCCATAAAAAGGATCAGATTCGACCAAAGTAATTATATCTGGATCAGCGAAAATTCATAATCCTTATCGGGAACACAAATAGGTGAAGTAGCAAAAGCGAGGTTAGGTTTCATTACGTCTCTAAGAGATTCTTTACTCCATTTAACTAGCAGCCTCTTAAGTTCATATCTATCTTTACAAGCAAAAATAACTGCAGAAGATTCCATATCAAAAACATAACCCTCGGGAATAACAGGCATATTTTCATCATCACTTTCATCATCGTATTCAGATTAAATAATTTCTTTCTCTCCAGCCCTAGCAATTTGTTCATCTAGAAAGTCACCAAGGGGCAGTAGTATCAAGCATAGAAGTAGTTTCATGATAAGTATCATGCATAGCGTATGGCATCATCAATAACATGCGACATCTAGGAATGAATAGCGAAGCGAGGTTTAGGTGTCGCTAGCTTACTCATAACGGAAGGTGAATCAAGTGCGAGCTAGATGGCAGTTCCTTACCTCCCCTCGTGGTTGAGGGATAAATTTGTGTCTTAAGCGTCTTTCAAGTACTGCATAGTGTCCAGAAGATAAAAATCCCAAGTGACTCAAAGAATAGAGCTATGCTCCCCGGCAACGGCGCCAGAAATAAGTCTTGATAACCCACAAGTATAGGGGATCGCAACAACTTTCGAGGGTAGAGTATTCAACCCAAATTTATTGATTCGACACAAGGGGAGCCAAAGAATATTCTCAAGTATTAGCAGCTGAGTTGTCAATTCAAGCACACACGGAAACTTAGTACTGCAAAGAAAGTGTTTAGTAGCAAAGTAATATGATAGTGGTGGTAACTTGGTAACAAAAGTAAAAACTGACAAAAGTGTTGTTTTTGGTATTTTGTAATGATTATCCACAGAGCAATGGAAAAAGTAAATAAGCGAAGCCGATTATATGGAAAGCTCGTAGGAACCGGATCGATGATGGATAATTATGCAGGATCACGGTTCATCATATAACGATCATAACATAGGGCGACACAGAACTAGCTCCAATTCATCAATGTAACGTAGGCATGTATTCCGAATATAGTCATATGTGCTTATGGAAAAGAACTTGCACGACATCTTTTGTCCTACCCTCCCATGGCAGCGGGGTCCTAATGGAAACTAAGGGATATTAAGGCATCCTCTTAATAGAGAACCGGAACAAAGCATTAGCACATAGTGAATACATGAACTCCTATCTAACGGATAGGAAAGAAACTATGGCAATTTTGCAAAAATATACCCACATGTCTCTCCACGTTCGCAAATAAGGCCTTCCCTCGTTCAACCTTTTGTCTCACAAGATAAACTACTCATACAAATGCATCTTGATGTTCCATGCAACGCACGGGCAGCTAGCTAATTTCTTTTAAAATAGTTGCTGCGATAATTGGGTTGAAGTGATATATTTTATGTCTTCCCCGAATGATTTCAGATTCACTAGTAGTAACAAAGAAAAGGTTGCCTTGTTAATTAACAGAAAACATGGTGAAAACTATCACATGAGGCCGGTAAAAACAAGGCACCTTTGGGTTCAGCGTCATCGTCACTACAGCTGTCTTGTGAAAGTCTACATATTGAGGGGACTACCAAGCGAGCCATCGAGACACAATGTTTGAGAGAGAAACCAATTGTGATTATGATCGGATCGAGTTGTCACCCTTACATTGTCATTGTTGGGGAGGGAGGGAGAGAAAGGCGTGTCGAGAGTGTCTTGCGGTAGGCACAGAGGCACAACTAAGCGAGTGTGTGTGTGTGTGTGTTTGAAAGAGGAGTAGATAGATTATTATCAAGATCGATGTGCCACCCTACTCCTTCGGTGCGGGTAGTGTGTGTGTGTGTGTGTGTATTTTGAGAGAGAATCCAGTCGATAGATTAGTATCAAGATCGAGGTGTCACCCTACTCCTTGGTGCCGGGTAGTGTGTGTGTATGTTTGAGAGAGAAGCCAGTCGATAGATTAGTATCAAGATCGAGGTGTCACCCTACTCCTTCGGTGTTGGGAAGTGTGGGTGTGTGTGGGGGTGGGGTTGTGACACTCACATATCTCTACTCTTAAAAAAAATGGAGTTGGTGATGATGGTGTTCCTGCCATCACGCAATATAGGCCATCCGATTTATATTAGAAGCGGACAGGAAGGAAACTATTGCAATTTTTCAAAAAGATACCCACACCCCTCTCCGCATTTGCAAATAAGGCATTCCCTCGTTCATCCTTTTCTCCCACAAGATAAACTTCTCATACAAATGCATCTTGATGTTCCGTGCAACGCATGGGCATCTTGCTAGTAGGGAGAAGGAGTTTGTGTGACACATATCTAGCTATATTAAGGGATAGGTAGATAGCATATGTGTGAGAGACATTATTATACTTTGAGACATTAGTGGCTGCGGGTGGGCGGAACTAAAGGGGTGGGCGTGTTAGACATAGAGGCGTGTGTGTTTCACGTGTGAGAGACTTGTAGGGCCAAGGGTAGAAAGAGCCGAATTTAACCCGACGGAGGAGAGAAATACACGAAGTCTTGGCGTGTGTGATTCCGATGGCCACAGGGAAATGAGATATGTATGCGTGTGAGAGAGATTGCACAATTCATTCACGTATCACTATCTAGCGATCGTGGGCGTGCATCGCTTGAACATAAGTCAATATTTACTTCGTATCATGGCCAAAGGTACAATATCGATTCAACAGCTGTAAGATTGGACACTCACATATCACATTTTTCTATATAAATAAAACTTTTCAGTTGTGCATGCCAAAGTTACAGTGATGTTTCTTCAAACAACCAATGTAGCTATCATGCACATGCACCATTGTTACTCTTGCATTCAAATTCATTAGTCTTGGATGATTTAAGTTTCTATTTTGAAGTAATATATGTAATATTCATATATGAATTCAGCAGATGCATAATTTATGAAATGGAGGCTACGTAATCATATGAGGTAACACTTTTAAGTAGCTAACTACAATATCCATTTCTTTTTGTGCGCCTCTACACTAACACGTCAATGCATTATGTTTAAAGTAAATAACCAATGGAACTAAATTATCTATTTACACAAGAAATACATAGGCTGAGCGTTTGATCCCTTTTTTTGAGAACGCGCCACTACACCCGTCACGATTAGCCGCTTGATGTGAGCGTCCAAGTTATCGGCGCATCATCCGAGTTATTGTCTTTTTTCTAGGTGGACTTCACACCAGTTATTAATGCCGACGCTGCGTGCCCCGTGTACACTCTAGCATGACCTTCCGCTAGCACGGTCCAAAATTAGTTGAAGCTGGATAAGAACGATCCGTGAGCGGCAAAATCTCCCGCCTCCTTCTAAAATTTCCGCCACCTTAGTCTTTAGCATCGAAATCCCCCTTTGTCCTTGGTGCACGGAGACCATGATTACAATACCGCCCTCATCTACATGATAGGTTGGGGCTTCTTTGGTGACTTCGGTCCCCCACTACGGCACCCCATTTCCTCTCCCCTCCCACAAAAGCGACTAACTCCACAGCACAGAGCATCTTACATCACGCCGTCCGTACTTCATCACCCTTTCTACCCTCCCCTCTAGAAACCCTAGACTGCTCATCCACCGCGTACCATAGCCCATTCACTTTGCCCGGTGGCGTCCACCTCGCGGATCTGCCTGCGGCCGCATCTACCCTCCCACCTCGCCTAGAAACAAGTAGACTGCTCATCCACCATTGTACCACAGCCCATTTAGTCTTAGGCCTTGTCCACGGCGCGGATCTGCTTCGCCGTACTCTCGTCAACCGCCACGCATCTGCTGCGGCTCATTCAGATTCCCAACCGGAGGCAACCGTCCACACCCCGAGCCGCCCCCACCGACGCCCCCATCGGCGGCCTCTGATCCTCTTCGCCTACACCTTCCTCAACCCTACCGGAGCCGCTGCAGGCACCTTCCTCAACCCTCTGGGAGCCGCTTCGCCGACACCATCGTCAACCCCTCGGAGTAGCCGCCTATACCATTCTCAACCCTACCGGGGCAGCTTTGCCAACTCACAAGTCCACGGCCTCGAGATCCGCTTCCTTGCACCCTCATCCAACCTACCAGGCAACCCGGCGCCCGTCCGAGCGCAGATCCGCATCATCGACATCACCCTTAACCCAACCACGGAGCAACCGGACGCCCGTCCCACGACCGCAGATCCGCATCGTCGACAGATCCTTAACCCAACCACCGGGCAGCTTCGACGCCCGTCCACGGCGCAGATCCGCGTCGTCGACACCATCCTTAACCCAACCACGGAGCAGCTTCACCTATGCCCTCGTCCATGGCCACAGATCCACTTCGCCACACCGTAGTCCACCCCTGGAGCCGCTCCACAAACACCCTACTCGGCGGTTCTAGATCTCCTTACGGACCCGACGGCCCGGTAGCAGCGTCATCACCCTCGGCGTTTCTAACCTGATTCCCACCGTGCGGAGAGATGCCAAGCACCCGCCACGGCCTAGGTACTTGTCACCTTTAAACCCGTCCGGCATCACACGCCCGATGCACTTCAAATATACTAACCGATCATTTGTTACGTTATGCATCGCAAAAACTACAAGGGCGATGTTTCTTACGGATCTAACGACTTGGCCAACCAAGATCACTGGTGAGGCATTGCTATGATCTTGTAAGCGCGTCTCTCTCTCTTGTATTGTTACGTACTGCCGGCGTGCTTTGCTAGGATTTTCGACCGATAATCCTTTATTGTGCGAACAATGATTTCTACTACTGGCTGCTAAATTAGATATGTAGATGTCATACATGATACTACCTCGTACCTCCGTTCCTAAATATAAGTCTTTTAGAGATTCCACTATAGGCCACATACGGAGCAAAATGAGTTGGAATCTCTACAAAGACATATATTTAGGAACAGGGGCAGTACATTACACAAAATCATAGGTGGCATGTAGGAATTCCAGTGCACTACATTAGGCTCGCTTAGAGTGCACCTTAGTCCGACATCTGAGTCATGGCTAGTTTATGGTATGCACACAATCGTTAATTGGTGGTTTAAATATGCAAGGGATATGCAATGTAGTATCATGTAGAGATGTCTGAAATTAGCCGTGTCAACTTGCGGATAGGGTTACACAATGAAAAAGTACAAGATGTATGTGGCAATTTCATGGAACATCGCAAAAAAGGAGAGGCAGCGGTGAGCCTATACAGTGTGCTATGGTACGTCACTCCCCCATTGCAATCATCATGACATGTTATTTGTATGCCAGTTCTATTAGCCAAGTTTCTTAGGGACAGTTGTTATGAGTTATCCTAAGAAAATAAGCACCTGTCAATATAAGCTCCATGTAATACGCCAACCAGTTCTTTTCGTTGCATTTTCAGCTTATCTGGTATGATCAGTGGAAAGTCTAGATTGCATTATATATTTTCATTTTGCTGCCCATATGGAAATTAATTTGACTTGCAAACATCACAAATTGAACCCAGTCTGATGATTAATATGATAGGAAAAGCAGACCATCACTATTTGCTCAAAATGTAAATACAAAGATACCATCTACTTGGCACAATCTACTTTGGTCAATGTTTTCCATAGAGATCCCATTGCCTAATTTAAGCGAAGAACGCATGACCCACATTTAAATGAAGAACAATTATTTATTGAAATTCGATGGTCCAAGTGGCTGGTTATTATCATATAGCGGCACCACACGAAAGCATCATATAGCAGCAGCGGCAGCTCATAACAACTCATCATCTTTATAGCAGCGATGCGCAATTCATCATATACCGGCAGCAGCTCATAGCAATTCATCATATAGCAGCAGCGAGGAGCAGCTCATAGCAATTCATCATATAGCACCACGGAGCAGCTCATAGCAATTCATCATATAGCGGCGGCGAGGCGACTTGTAGCAACTCATCATATAAGCGGCGGCTCATAGCAATTCATCATATAGCAGCAGCAGCTCATAGCAACTCATCATACAACGAGTGCAGCTCATAGCAATTCATCATATAGCAGCGGCGGGGAGGAGCTCATAGCAATGCATCATATAAGCGGCGAAGCAGGCTCATAACAATTCATCGTATAGTGGATCAGAATGAAAATTTGGCAAAAAATCAGAGGAGATCCTCACCTTGTTGGATGAGCTCATCCTTCAACACCTCAAGGCCATGGCCTAGGAGGAAAGCGAGGAACAAGGTGCCTTACGCCGCATGATGTGGCATCACCGTGGTTGTGCTGCGCTTGCTTGAGTAGTGCGTTGGATGAACCACGATGGAAGCAATTTCTTTGGAGACCATGAGAATGGGGCGGCGCCAGAGGAGGAGCAACGGGGAGATTTGCCCCTATCCGCCCGGGCCATGTAGCCTAGCTGGACATAGCATCGTCGAGGACCGGGCGGATGGGACCCGATGGCGACGGCTCATTTGGAGGAACCCTAGTCTTTGTGACGGCGAGGATCGAGGTAGAGGAAAGGGAGAGGAGATGCAAGCGGGCAGGGCAATGAATGCTTGCGTGTTTGTTTTTACTTGAGGGTCGGGTGTGACACGAGCGTCGTGATTGCATTTTGAGTGTAATATAGGCGGAACAACAGAGTCATTTCACTATTCCCCTTCCCTTCAATTTTTAGTGAGGTTCTACCAGAAACACCCCCCTCCAAAGAGAAATTAGTTAAGCCCAAGCCCATAACTCAAAAATGACTTATTTACATCTTTTATGGCTTACTTTGACAATATGCCCTGAAAAGGCGGAATCGAACTGGCCCTTAACATGCAATTCAATTGTGCGTGCAATGATGAATCACTCCTGCCTACTATCTGTACATTTAGGCATCATCATACATGGCATAACCTAATACATGTGCATTCCATTGTAGAATCTGGAATATGCAATGTTTATGTTAGTTCATCGTTGCACATGATGTTTAAATGCCCTTAAATCTGGTCGATCAAGTGATGGTCTTTAAGCCTCGTTCTTTGCTTCTTTTCTTGATATGGAAGATTTGCTCACACATCTGTTCAATTGCTTGTTTGCATCACCCAACCATACTAGGACTGTTTGCTTTGATTACTTGCTGTTCTTGACCTAACACTCTAACAGAGCTTGTCAACGATTTAAACACTAAGGGCTGCTGTAGTGGGGCCTTGTCTAACTCATAGCTGACATAAAGGTTTGGTACATACACTACTGATAGGCTCTCCAAGAGTACTGGAGATCCAGTTTGAAGGTATGCCTAGTTTTTACATAGTGCAAACATATTAAATGCTCATTTCATTGTGTGCAAGTGCAAGAGATGCTTGGCATGTTTCATTATGTGGTGTTGTTTTGTTATAATCTCATCCTTTTGTGTTCCTGAGACTAGAAAGTATGCATATTTATCTTCCAAGGAGGCAGTAACTAGTTTGTGTCACCTTGCGGAGAAGTGCAATGAAGATAAGATCGAGGATTTACAAGTACAAGATGTTAGGAAGGATCCTTGCAAGAGAAGTAGGAGCTGCTTGAGCCTCTTCAACCTGCTAAGGTAAGTCACCGTATGCAACTCAACAGTTCAATTCCTTGTTTGTTTTGAGGCATAGTTAATTTTCTCTTTTCAATTGCTTTATTTGTCCTCACTTAATGAGATGCCCAAATAATTATGCACGATGTTAGGTACTTGTATCACTATTAGTTGACATAATTAAAGGCGTTACCATTTAATTACTCTACCGAAGTGTGCTGAAGCTTTGAAGTCTATTAACCAACTATTATTGCATGAGGTCGACAATCTAGTTTATACTACGCTAATGATTGCATAGTTTTGCCTGCTGTAGTATGTTTGTATGAAACCCTCTGCTGTTCATTATGCTCCCTAAGACTTTAATTGAGGTGCAGGTAATGGCCAATTGCTTGCTTACTTATACATAGCGTGTTTTCTAAATTTGTAACTTGTCTGTGTTTCGATTGGGCCCCAACATCATGCTCCTCTGGTGAGCTAAGAGGATTTCTGTATGCAGGCCGCCTGAGACTATCTTTTTTATAATTTTTAAGATATCACCTGCTTATGCTTCATGACGTGTTACTTTTTTTGTGAAAGTGACGTGTAACATTATTGTTAGTCCTGTTTTGCCATGTAGTATAAAATAGTGTCTTGTTCGCTTCCTTTGTTGTAACTATATTTTTGCCCTAGTCATGTGTACTTACGAAACATTTCGGGATGAAGTGACATCAACACAAAATCTGCGGCAAAGGTCGACATGGCTGAATTCTGAATGATTATGGATTGGAATTGGAATGTGCTGATGTTCTCGAGCATCAACTAGAGGTGGCAAGACAACGTGTACATGATTGTCAACGTATAATCAACAAGTTGAGACTGGACATGCATGTATTAGATGCAGGAGTCAAAAAAATGAAACAAGACACCGAGGTAACCATGAAGGAATTGGAGATTTTGCGGTGAAATTTGTGCTATCTCGAATCCGGCCAATCCTATTTTACGAAGAGATTATAGTTCAAATGGAGTTAAGTTGATGCGGCGTCCATGATGTATGAGTTGTATTTGCCGATGTATGTAATTTGTTGTTTGTATATGCTTTATTATCACATGTAGAACCATAATGCCCGATTGGGTATAATCGGCTGTAATTTCTTTATTGTATAGTGTAGGATTATTCTACCTTTCTATGCCTTGATCTCTTTGTTGTATAGTGTATGCTTTTTAGAGGTTATAATATTGAGTAGGATAATTCTTTGAATATGCTATATCGTTCAAACGCGGGCCAACTCGCCCGACCCTGGCCCTTCATGGGCCGTCGGATCCATGGGCCTTCTACGTCTCGCAGGATCCATGGGCCTTCTACATCTCGCAGGATCCATGGGCCTTCTACGTCACGTAGGATCCATGGGCCTCCGACTCATTTATGGGTCTTGTATAGGCCTTTAATGGGCGTAGGCAGACCTATAATGGAAATAAATCGTTTATGGGCTGACCATAACGGGCCGTTAATAGGCCGTGTTGGTGATGCTATGAAAATGGCCCAACAGACTAACGGACCACAAACGGGCCGATTATAACGACAGGCTGAATTTGGCCCTGGCGTAAAATAGCGATAACGGCCGTAAGTAATGGCGAATCTTTGAAATGAGCCCAAGAATAAATGGGCCCTCGAAGGCCGAAAGTTAACTTGGGCTGAAACGCCCAACCGGAATAACCGCCCGTTAATGGGTATAAAGTGTTACCTTTGTTCATTACGAGCCGATTTCACGCTGGCCGTTAATGGGTGTAAAGTAATACCTTTGTTCATTACGGGCCAGATTTGACGACGGGCCGCTAATGGGCCAAGAGTTACAAAGGGCCTCATATGGGCGAAAGGCGTCATGGGCCATACATGGGCGGAAGTGAAAATGAAATTTGGAATCATATTGGATGGCCCAGATGATGCTATTGGGCCTAATTCGCATAGGGCGTAACGGGCCTTGGGTTAGCGAACAGTAAATGGGCTATATGCTAACATGCCGTTAACGAGCTTTCCATGGGCGGCCGCCAACTTTTGACCAAGTCAAAGCGGGTCGGCCTTTTCACGAGGAATGGGCCCTTTGTTGGGCCATGCCACGTGTCAACGTATCATAGGCGCCTATACATCCGGTGAGTGGATGACATCTGTCTCAATGATGAGCCGACACGTGTTTCCTCCGGCCAATGATGATTTTACACGTGGAAAATCCCCATTGGTCGGTACGATAACGGGTTATCGGATCCAAAACCCGACCCGATAGCTTAACGGCGTTCCATTACGGTGGATGCCGCGTGTCGGTCACCCTTGGCCAGAAAGCACTTATACGTGACCTTGCGATTTATCGTCATGAAAGTGGACACTTTCGTGATGATAATTCTGGTAATGTCATGGAACACTTCTCTGACAACCGCGGTATGACTATCTTGATTCTGTCATAAAATCGTCATGGATGTACATGCATGACAAAAAACGCGACCTACTGTGACAAACACGTATCATCACGGAAGTGTATTTTTTTTGTAGTGGTAGTTTGGAGAATTCAAAAAGATAATAGGACTATCATGCGTGGGTGCAATAGCAACAATTTCATGTTTAACATAAAGAACTATAGCAAGTTCATCTCCATAAGCATAATTCATATTGGCATCTTGGCCACAAGCATAGCAAGCATCATCAAAAGGGATATTTCGGAAGAATCAACGGGATCATAACAATCATCATAGCATTCATCCTTGAAGTTACCTAAGGGAAATTAAACAATGTATGAGTTGAAGAGTTACTCTCATTAGAAGGTGGGCACGGGTAGCTAATCCGCTCTTCCTCCTTTTGTTCTTTGCTCTCCTCATCATCTTCTTCATCCAATGAGCTCACAGTTTCATCAATTTCTTCTTCCATAGACTCCTGCAAAATATTAGTCTCTTCTTGGGCAGCGGAGACTCTCTCAATAAAATCATCAATATTGGAATTGAATTCGTAATTCTCATAGCAATATTTAAGTATAGCAAAATTTTCAAGTCTGTAAACAGCATCACGAAGATTTTCACACTCTTTAAACAAAGATTCAATTTCATAAGCACCCATAAAAACAACGAATTCTTCTATTTGTTCCACATCATAGTAATCATATATACCATTAGCATAAGAAGCTAAGGTTTCATTATCAATAAATTTGCATGAAAAGGGAAGGTATGGAGCCTTCATCCTAGAGCAACAAGTATAATCATATCTCAAGCATAGTTCCCGAGCATACCAATGCAACATATGAATTTGATCCCATAATAGTTTCCCTTTTTGAGTCAAGCGATAATCCTTAAAGTATTCACATTGATCCAACGTGTCTCCCATTACATAATTGAATGGGGTTTTCTCAGGATTATCAAAGTAGTACATAATATTTTTCACATAACCAGCATCGAGGGTTTTAGGAGGTTCCCCATCTCCATGAGTAGCAAGTACACCTAATTTTTTAGGTATTTCGTGTTCCATATCCATAACTAAACATAGAGAACAACTTAGAACAGAAAATAAAAATTACTTAGTGATAAAGCAAACAAGCACACACGAGAATATTCACCCCACGCTATTGCTCCCCGGCAATGGCGCCAGGAAAAGGTCTTGATAACCCACAAGTACAGGGGATAAATCGTAGCCTCTTTCGATAAGTAAGAGTGTCGAACCCAACGAGGAGCTAAAGGTAGAACAAATATTCCCTCAAGTTATATCGACCACCGATACAACTCTATGCACGCTTAACATTCGCTTTACCTAGAACAAGTATGAAACTAGAAGTACTTTGTAGGTGTTGTTGGATAAGTTTGCAAGATAATAAAGAGCGCGTAAATAAAGAGTAGGGGCTGTTTAGATAAATACACAACTAAGCTAGTTTTAGTAGAGAGCTTTTTGTCATGAGAAAGTTATTTGTCCCTAGTCAATCGATAACTAGACCGGTAATCATTATTGCAATTTTATTTGAGGGAGAGGCATAAGCTAACATACTTTCTCTTCTTGGATCATATGCACTTATGATTGGAACTCTAGCAAGCATCCACAACTACTAAAGATCATTAAGGTAAAACCCAACCATAGCATAAAGCATCAAGTCCTCTTTATCCCATACGCAAACAACCTACTTACTCGGGTCTGTGCTTTTGTCACTCACGCCACCCACCATAAGCAAATCATGAACATATTGCAAACCCTACAGCGGGGATCCCTCACGCTTATGCCGATATGGAAGCACCATAGGACAGCACCAATAATAAAACATGCAACTCAAACCAATCACTATCATCAATTAACCCATAGGACAAAACGGATCTACTCAAACATCATAGGATAGCCATACATCATTGGGAATAATATATAGCGTTGAGCACCATGTTTAAGTAGAGATTACAACGGGTAAAAAAGGGGTTACATCGCTGCATAAAGGGGGAAGAGTTGGTGATGATGGCGGTGAAGTTGTTGGTGTAGATTGCGGTGACGATGATGGCCCCGACGGCACTCCGGTGCCACCGGAAGTGAGGGGGAGAGAGCCCCCCTCCTTCTTCTTCTTCCTTGACCTTCTCGCTAGATGGGAGAAGGGTTTCCCCTCTGGTCCATGGTCTCCATGGCATGGGGGGGGGGGGGAGAGCCCCTCCGAGATTGGATCTGTCTCTCTGTCTCTCTCTGTTTCTGCGCTCAAGATTCTGCCCTTTCACCGTTTCTTTTATAACCGGAGATCCGTAACTCCGACTGGGCCGAATTTTGGACAAGATCTCTATCCGGATATTAGCTTTCTTGCGGCGACAGAATGGCTCCAACCGCCTTACGGTGTGGCCATGAGGGTCCAGGGCGCGCCCCCTGCCTCATGGCCCCCTCGGGCATCGTATCGCTTTGATCATTCTTCCCAAAAATCACATATATTCCAAAAAAATCTCCGTCAGTTTTTATCCTGTTTGGACTCCGTTTGATACGGATTTTCTGCGAAACAAAAAACATGCAACAAGCGAGAGGCGGCACTTTGGGCCTTTGGATCAATATGTTAGTCCCAAAAATAGTATAAAAAGTTGCCAAAAGTATATGAAAGTTGTATAATATTGGCATGGAACAATCAAAAATTATAGATACGACGGAGACGTATCAGCCTTCCGACGATGGTCTTCTCGGACAGCATAGCACCCTTGCGGCCGTTCACTCCGAGTGTCCCGACCGACTTCCGCCCGCCACGGAGTTCTTTGTGCCAGGAGGCTCATGGGGCTGCTATTCCTCTTCCAGAAGAGCTTGACAGCGTGCAATCGCGCACATGACAACTCCGCGGAACCGCTCACTTTCCATGTCTCTGGCCTGGTAGCAAATTCCGTCGATCACCTGCATCCTCAAGATATCACGTTGGCGATGTTCTACTTCGTCGGGGAAGTCAACTCCGCCAAGGAAGCGCTCAAGCCTGGCCACCACATCATCGGGATCGAGGTTGACACGGCGTCGCGGGCAATGATGAAGCCGTAGGCTGCCTTTATCTTGACTGTATCACAGAGGTCCTCTGCCCATTCCTTGCGGGGCATTAGGCTCTCGATGAGCACTGGTGACGGCAGCTCTTCTGGTGGGTCGTCGATCATGCCACAGAGCAGCTCTGGATCTTTTGCATGGTGGATGGCAAACTGCTCATCACACCTCCTCTGCAATATGTCGATTGTGCTCCCAAGGACCGTGACGCTAATATCGTTGCCGATGGGCCATGGTGCCCGCACCGGCCGATGAAGCTCTTGCTCCCCAACCTGCTCCGGCTCGTTCTCCACGTTGAAGATGTAACGCAGGTAGGCGGCGACGTTGAAGCTTTGGTCGTTGCCTGGCATGCTTGGAATAACTAATGGTAGATGGGTGAGGACTAGATCTTCGCAGAGTGTCGCGGCGGTGCGTTGCCGCCTGGGTTATATGCAGCAAGCCGTTAGCTGGTGGCGGGAAACCGTGAGGAATAGGCGTGGATTTTACAATTCATCCATGTGGAGCGCGGGAAGCATTCGCTGGAGCGCAGAAAGACTAAGTGGAGCACACACACAACCCGAATACCGTATCCGGTGCCACGTGTTATTTATCACACAAGTGTTAACGTAAGGAAACGTATGTGTAACTTACTAATCATCACACACGAGTACTCGCAGACGCATCGTGTGCGATATTCCTAGCCACCGCAAGCAACTAGTTTGCATTTTTCAAAAAAAATTGTACACACAGAATCGCACACGAACTAACTGTATTAACCGTCTGTGTTGTAATTTCTCATCGCAAACAGTTCATCCGAGTCGGCTGTTTGCCACGTATCACACACATCTTGTTAAGTTGAATTGTTTCTGTTGCGTTCGCTAATCGAAAATAGTTCGTCCGAGTGAACCAGATGCCCTATATCACACACACCTTGATCTGGCTAACCGTTTATGTTGCACTCCCTAATAGAAAACGGTTCATCGGAGCGAACTGTATGCCGTATATCGCACACACATTGATATGGCTGCCCGTTTACATTGTTACGCCTCGCCATAAAACAGTTTGAGCGGGTTAACCGTGTGGCCTGAATCGCTGCGCAACTAAAATCTGAACCGTGTTTGATGCATCGTCCATCGCAAATGTTTTGCACCTTTTTTGACGGTTTTTTACACCGCCGTTTGCGATTATGGCATCGCACATAGTTTCGTCGAAGGATCTCTGATCGTAGTGTCGCGTTAGCAGCATCCTGCAGTAGTGTCATGCCAATTGCCTAGTGGAGGAGTTTCATAATTCTAGGGAGAACCACCTACAGAGAGTTTATATCATATACTATGTGTACAATACAAGGTAACGGGTATTACCGTCACACTGGCACAATTCATATACTCATACCAAGAACTGAAATCTCTCAGCACATACTCTATTCATTGCAGGAAACACCATTTACGTTTTAAGCTCTTGTTATTTACTTTTATTAAGATTCCCAGTGGACCGTTTTAAATGCTCTTTTACTAGCATTTTTAGTTTATTGTTTACCTTGAATAGTAATAGTATTTGAAGAAGCTCAAGCAGTACTTCACAAAAGAGTTGTGACACCTTGTGTGTAACAGAAACGCCGCCATAAGTACTCTCCTCCGCTCTTTTTTGGGACGATTACTCAATGGGATACTTCTATGAAAGTGCAACACTACCCTGTTTGGTCTGCAGGTACCACCCACATCCACCAACTGGCCCTTGATGGGTGCACAGATTTTGTTGGCCCACGGAGACATGTGTGCGGTGTCAGAGCTCCGAAAGGCAACGAAAACTAAAGATTAGATATGTTGATGAGGGCGCGACGCATAATTACCGTGAAGGCATCAAGGTCAGCTAATGTCGAAGCTCCGCCAAGCATGCCAGAGATGGAGGACGGGCTGCTATGAGCATGGTGGCGGGTACTGGTGCGGGAGCAGGTGCGGTGTTCACCGAGTTGCTTCCGACAAAGGTGGGAATGGGAAAATCATCTACCTTTGCGTCTGGATTTTCTTTCACCCAGTTGACAACAGCCAAAATGAAGGAAGTAAATGCAACTGCCATATCAATTATGCACGCGTCTACCACTGCCTGGACTGCCTGCGCCACCTTTACGTCGATGGTGACTTTGCTCAAATTCCTTCTCTACCTTTTTGTCTCCGTGTCCTCATGGTAGTAGTACTTCCACATGGCACCATCTCCAGCGGCATGCACACGTCCATACTGCGGCCGCAGGTTCACCGGGTTTCCCTGCATTATGTTAATGGCCTAGTTGAAAGGGGTGTCCCACTTGTACTTCGTCGATGACGAGTCACTTTCTGATGCAAGCCTATGTGGCTCTCTCTACAAAAGGAACGTGAACCATTTACAAATGTGACTATAATGTATTCGACTTGATTAGAAGCTAATACTAGGTGGTAAATTAATAATTATCAGTATTCTCATGAACTCACTCGTCAGCGCGGTAATGTACCATTGCCCGGTTTTCTTGTCAAACTTTTACCAGCCCCAGATGAAGTCACGCTCCTGCAGGTCGGTGAACTCCACCAAGGGGTCTGGTATCCCATGACTTACACGTTGCACGTCCTCCTTAGCCCACACGGGCCTCTTGACCGTGTAACCACGGCTTTCGAGGCGATGGTTCGCGATGTTCCTAGTATGAAGCTCCTTGAATTTCTTCAACTTGGCCTTGTTTCTTTGGCAGCGCAAGTCTCCTTGAATTTTTAAATAGTCGGGGTTACGTAATTGTTGGATTCTCGGTTGCTTCACCTTCTCCGTGTGCCAGCACATGATCTTTGCTTCATTAGGATCTACAAAATGCCACTGTAGACGGGAGTGACTGGAAAGCACCATACAACTTTCCGAGGAGCTTTCTTTTGGGCCTTCTTGTATCGACAAGTATTGCAAACAGGACAACTGGTTTTTTCAGCGTCCTCCTTCCAATAAATGATGAAACTATAGATGCATGTGTGGTATCTAATGTGCGGCAGATCAAGAGGGCACACGATTTTCTTGGCCTCATCGACACTAGTAGGACACAGGTTCCCCACATGAAGAACTTTATGTAGTTACTTCAAATGCTCATCGAGGCTAGCATTGGTCCATTTGTTTTTTTCCTTCGTATTTAGAAGTTTGAGCGTGAAAATCAAGCGGGTCACCTCGGGATCATAATCATCATACAATGGAGTCTTGAGTCTACCTCCAGTTGCACCAAATTGTCGTCCTCTCTATAAGCAGCTCTGTCACTAGTTGTCTTCTTGCGAAGCAGATCTCGAACATGAGGGTCCCGCATGACTGAACTTAGTACTGATGAAGACCCGGTCAAGTCCATCCTCTTCTCCTCCATGTCTGACCTCTTATCTACCATGTCTGACCTCTTCTCCGCCACCATGTCCGGCGACCTCTTCTTCGGGTCCATCGATCATCTCTTCGCCTGGCCCCATGTCGTTATTGGTTGCCCCGTCGACATCCTGATTATCATCTTCACTTACTCACTGGTACGTCTCCAACCTATCTATAATTTTTGATTGTTCCATGCTATTATATATTCTGTTTTGGACATTTAATGGGCTTTTTATACACTTTTATATTATTTTGGGACTAACCTACTAACCCAAGGCCCAAGTGCAAATTGCTGCTTTTTTTTTTGCCTATTTGGTGTTTAGCGAGAAAAGGAATATCAAACGGAATCCAAACGGAATGAAACCTTCGGGAACGTGATTTTTGGAAAAAACGTGATCCAGAGGAATTGGAGTGGACGTCAAGAAACAACCGAGGAGGCCACGAGGCAGGGAGGCGCGCCTGCCCCCCTGGGCGCGCCCCCACCCTCATGGGCCCCTCGTGGCTCCACCGACCTACTTCCTCCTCCTATATATACCCATGTACCCGAAACCATCGAGGAGCACCACGAAACCCTATTTCCACCGCCGCAACCTTCTGTACCCGTGAGATCCCATCTTGGGGCCTTTCCCGGCGCTTCGCCGGACGGGGCATCGATCACGGAGGGCTTCTCACTACAAAAAAAAGACACATCCGTGACATTTTGGGCCGAATGAATTTTTTTCTGTCATACATATGACACTTCTATGACGATAACTGTGACAAAACCGGTATCATCATAGATGTGGTGGGCTCCTACTTCTATGACAAAAATCATGATGTAAAATGGGCTTTTCGTCCTGGCGGGCGGAGATGCAGCTGCATGACATTCTTTGGGCCGTCCATGACGGAAAAAATCGTGGTAGAAGCGAGGGGAGGAAAATTTGAGGACTTGCGGTTCACGGTGGGAGGTCGGGGGCCGGCGATCGCTGCGTTTCTCGTACATACATGCGTGTGTGTGCGGCGTTAGCTCTAATCGAACCCGGCGAGGCGTTGGGCTCTAATCGAACCCGAGCGGTGCGCTGCGAACTCGCGTTCATCGAACCCGAGCGATCGATCGATGGGCTGTTAATCGAACCCGATGGAGCGATTCGCCGCTCTGGCTGCTAATCAAGCGGTTGATGCCGCCTGCAGGATGAACAGTGAGCATTGAGGGGGTGGGTTGGATGAACGATGGCCGGTATGCGTTACCTGGATGAACAGGAACCCGTGGTATGGAGGGTCGGATGAGCGATGAGATTGGTGGAGGGTGGCCGTCGAGGGGTGGTTGAACATGACCTCGTGGTATGGAGGGCTGGATGAACAGTAGATGGTGGAGGGGTGCCCGTGGAGGGGTGGTTGAACAGTAGCCGGTGGAGTAGCGCGCGGTGGAGGTTGGATGAACAGGAGCCCGTGGAGGCTGGAGAAGGTCAACGATGGAGATGAACAGTATCCCGTTGAGTCCCGTTTTGCGGTACGCCACACCCCTCCCGATGAACAGGACCCCCGTTTCGACGGTAGCGCTCCAACACAAGTCCTTTTCGTCCGTTTTTGCGGCACGCCACACCTCCCGATCAACAGGACCCCCCTTTTTCGACCGTGGCGCTCCAACACAAGTCCGTTTAAATGCTTTTGCGATGCGCCACACCCTCCCGATCAACAGGACCCCTGTTTGGCGTGGGAGGTATGTTTCTTCCGCTTTTGCGATGCGCCACACCCTCCCGATCAACGGGGCCCCTGCTTGACCGTAGGAGGTCCGTTCCCTCCGCTTTATGGCAGACGCCACACCCCTCCCGATCAACAGGACCCCGTTCCGAACGTAGGAGGTCCGTTTCCTCCGTTCTGCGGTACGCCAGGCCTCGTTTCCATCGCCTGTTCCGTCCAAGCCCTCCCGATGAACACGACCACGCATTCCATTCCGACCCAGCCGGTTAGCTCCCACGCGTTTCGTTGCCTCCCGATGAACACGACGCATTCCGTTGCCTCCCCATGAACACGACGCATTCCGTTGCCTCCCCATGAACACGACGACGACGCTATTTCTCCGTTCCGACCCAGCCATGTACACGAGCCCTCGCCGTACGTATCTTGCGGTAGGCGTTCGAGACCCGCCCGTATGTACACATACGTGGCCGTATTTTCTTTCTTGCACCACGGCGTTATGCGTGCGTGTACATGCTACGTCTGCGCGCCTCTACTACCGCGTCGCGGCGCCTCTACATCCATCGGTATATATGTACATACACGTTCGCGACCGTAATGACAACGCTACGTGCGCTTCGACCAGGTGGGTCCCGGCCGCCGAGCACTTCCTTGCTCGCAAAGATGTAGCTGGTGGGTCCCAGCAATCAAGGGGCGAATCGTTTTTTTTTGCCCGGATGCACTTCCTTGCATGCGAAGATGTAGCTGGTGGGTCCCAGCAGTCAGGGGGGCGAATCATTTTTTTTTTGCCCGGACGCACTTCCTTGCATGCGAAGGTGTGGCTGGTGGGTCCCAGCAGCGGTGGGGAAACGCTTTTTCACGAAATACGGTGGCCTGTCCGGTGGGTCCTCACCGCTGTCGGTGGAGGAATAATTATTTTGGCGCGTAATAAGGAGGCACTTCCTTCTTTGCGGCCGTGGACCCAGGTATCGACCTCTCCACGCAAGATTCTTCCGATGGAAGTTTGCCGTTGACCACATTGACCACGCCGCGCCGAGAGCACCACGGCGGTGGACGACGGCGAGGCCTAGGAAGGGGACGACATGAAGGCAGGGAAGACCCGACAGTTGTTTCCCACGCGGAGGGGAGTAGGACTGTACGAGGGTTTACTGGTTCATGTGCCGTCGCCGGAGAATAACAAATAGTGTGGGTGAGTAGAGGGATGGCTAGGCCAGCGATGGGAGTCTGGTGAAGCGGTGAGGCTGCTTGGCAGCCTGACCCGGCCAGGGGAGGAGGGGAGCGGTCCATCCCACCGGGCGCTTGTTTGAGCGGCAGTGGAGCAGGAAGAGCAGAGATTGAAGAAGCCTGACGGCCGTTGGATGGACATCCAACCGTCCTTTGCTGTATGCGTCAACCTTTTTTAAGAAAGCCTCAAATCTATGGAAAACAGCATACAACCCATCCGCCATTATTTCTAATAATTTACAGCCCATTTGCTAATTCTTAAGGTTTTTGGAGCCCATATTCTTTTTGTTAGCATTACAGCCCATATTGTGGCCACGGTTAAAATTATACAAAATTTTGCATATTTACATGCGGTCCGAACTGTTTTAATCCCGAAATTTGACTCACATTCAAACTGATTTTAAAATAAATGTATATCAATATAAAATCCAACAAATTCTCCACGATAAAAATTAATGTAATTTAAAATCTTGAAATGAAAAAATATATTTGAAACTAATTGCCGGGTTGATGTGTTTTAAAATGTACATCCCATTTCTCATTCTTGATGGGCCATTTTCTCGCCAGCCAAATGAAAGCTCTCCTCGTCTTGAAAGATTTGCAGCCCAACAGGCTGACAAAGCGACTTACTTGGCAAATCACAAAAAAAGCTGGGCCGTGGGTCATGGACCCATTTATCGGCCTCTCCACGTCTGACACTCTTCCGATGGAAGTCGTTCCTTGACCACGCTGACCACGCCACTTGAGAGCACCACGGCGGTGGACGGCAACGAGGCCTAGGAAGGGGACGCTGAGCCGGGAAGACGCGTCGATGGAAGCTTCAGAGGAGAGAATCTGAGGTTCACTTTGGTTCGGCTGCGGTGTGAGGCTGCCCGTCATGAGAGCTTTGGCCAGGCCGGTGGGAATAGTAGGGGCGGTGAGGCCTCACATGGCTGACAGCCAGCCACGGGAGGCGAGGAGCATGCGGCATGACCAGGCGCTGCTTTAGGCCGGAGAAAGAAGACCAGAGGTTGAAGAAGCACTACGGCCTTTGGATGGACATCGATACGGCCATCGAGCTAGAATCGTTCATATTGACTAAGTTGAGAAAGCCCTTCATCCCCGGCCAACTTAGTAGGCCCACAAGACAGCCTCCCACCAAGGTGGGTCTCAGCTAGCTGGGGAGTATTCATTTTTGTGCGTAATAAGGAGGCACTTCCGGTGGGTCCGAAATGACAATGAGGAATGTTTTTTTGCAAATACGGTGGCCCGTCCGGTGGGTCCTAGCGATCGAGGAAACGATTTTTAGCAAAATACTGTTGACCCGTCCGGTGGGTCCCGCTGTCGGTGGAGGAATAATTATTTTCCAGCGTAATAAGGAGGCACATCCTTGCGGCTGCCGTGGACCCACTGTCACCCTCTCCACGCATCTGATTTCTTAGATGGAAGTCGATGCGTTGACCACATTGACCACGCTGCCGAGAGCACCACGGCGATGGACGACGGCGAGCCTAGGAAGGGGACGACGCGAGCCGAACCACGGAGGCGGGAGGCAGGGGTACACCGACCACGGGAGGCAGGAAGCGGCACGACACGGCGCTGCTTTGGGCGGCTGGAGCAAGAAGACCAGAGGTTGAAGAAGCACTATGGCCGTTGGATGGACATCATATAGTCCTTTGGAGTATTGACTAAGTTGACAAAGCCCTCCGTCCCCGTCAACTTAGTAGGCCCACAAGTCAGCCCAACAATATGGTGGGTCCCGGCTAGCGAGGGGTATTCATTTTTTGGGCGTAATAAGGAGGCACTTCCTTGCGGCGAAGATATAGCTGGTGGGTTTGACTGTCTGCTGAGGGGAACGTTTTTTTAAAGTGAAATCTGAGGCCCTTCCTGTGGGTCCTAGTTGTCGTGTGGAGGAATCATTATTTTTGCGTGTAATAAGGAGGCATTTCCTTGCGTGCGGCCGTGGACCCAAATTGTCGGCCTCTCCACGTCTGATCCACTTCCGATGGATGTCGTTCATTGACCACGTTGACCAGGCAGCGCCGAGAAGCACCAGTGGTGGACGACGGCCGAAGGCCTAGGAAGAGGAACGGCGGAGCCGAGGAATACTCGGCAGCTTGTTTCCCACGTGGAGGAGTACGAGAGTTCTTGGTTGCGTCTGCCGCCAGAGAATAACAGCATGTGTGGGTGAGTAGAGGGATGGCTAGGCCAGCGATGGGGAATGCAATTGGGGCCGTGAAGCTCTTGGCAAGATAGCCGCCACGGGAGGAGGGAGCAGCAGTCCACTTGGCGCTTGTTTGAGCGGCCGGAGCATGAAGAGCAGAGATTGAAGAAGCATCACGGCCCGTTGGATGGACATCCAATAGTCACTTTGCTCTCGTGTGTTGACTAAGTTGACAGGCGTTATGCATGCATCTACCTTTTTTTATGAAAGCATACGCGTCAACCTGTAGTAGGCGCACATGTCAGCCTCAAATCTGTGGAAAACAGCATACAGCCCATCTACCATTATTTCTAATAATGTACAGCACATTTGCTAATTCTTAAGGTTTTTTTGGAGCCCATCTTCTTTTTGTTAGCATTACACCCCATATTGTGGCCACGGTTAAAAAGTATAGGAAATTTTGCATATTTTGGTGCAGTCAACTGTTTTTAATCCAGAAATATCGATTCACATTCAAACTATTTTGAAAAATAATTTATACAAATATAAAATCCAAATAATTGTCCACACATAAAAATCAATGGAATTTAAGATCTTGTAATGAAAAAAAATTGAAACTAATTCCCGATTTGATGTGTTTTAAAAATGTGTAGGCCATTTCTGAGCAAACCGAATGAAACTCTCATCGTCTTGAAAGATTTGCAGCCCAGCAGGGCCGATAAAGCAAGTAGGCCTTGTTTGGGCATTTCTTTAAAAAAAATAGAAAAGCTGGCAGGACCCCGATTCCAAGTCATATCGATCTAGCCGGTAACACCTCATATCACTTTGCGGCCTCACGCATGGTATTCCCACGGGTGTCGCCTTACCATGGCCCGGGATCGTTTGCGCCTTTTGGCTCACGCATATGATAGTGTCGCTTGCATCCATATGATGAAGAACCGGGCCGACATGGCTAGTCGTGAACCCAAAGCGGCACTAACCCATGGGGACAGGCATACATGAATCACATCGAGCATGTCGGTCACAGCGTGTGAATCCGGGCTGTCAGAGACCTTTGGGCTAAGACTCCTGGAACCCGGGCTGTAGCAGGCTAGGCAGGACTCGGATGTCACCGTGTGACATTTCCCAAGGGATGTATACACGAGAACGAAGTGAAACACATGCCGGCCAGTCAAGTGTCCCGAAAGTAGTCTTTGAGCTAGAAGGTGACTCGGTGAACCGGGCCAGAAGCGGACTACTATGGCTTAGGGAAGCACTAGACTACATTTCCCCATAAGAGAGGCTGCCAGGATAAACAACTAGATTGTCGGATCCCACACATACCAAGCATTTCAAACATACACACAGTATGCTCGATATGTGTAAATACAACATGGCATCACAACATAACTCTATGACTCAAGTATTTATTCATTAGGCTCCGAGGAGCGAGATATTACAAACATGGGTCTCACGACCCAACATTGAAACATACAAGTCAAAGCATAAGCGGAAGCTTAACATGTCCGAGTATAGACATCTACAAATGAAAAAGGCTTAGAAGCTCGACTATCTACCAGATCTGCCGAGGGCACAAGATCGTAGCTGAGGTATCAAGCTAAACGTCGAAGTCCACATGGAACTACTAGCGAGATTGACATCTCTCTGCAAAACATAAAATAGGCAAACGTGAGTACAAATGTACCCAGCAAGACTTACATCAGAACTAGCTACATATGCATCGGTATCAATAAAGGGTGGTGGAGTTTAACTTCAGCAAGCCAGCTTTGACTCGGTGGCTATCCTAAACTACGAATTGCAAGTAACTCTTTTGAGGTGGCGCTACGAGTCCACATATTCACCATACCAATACACCACTATGGATCCGCTCCCGTCTACCTACGAGAACACCATCCATAGCACTCACGCTTATCTTGCGAGTTTTAGAGTATCCACTTTCACTTGTCTATGAACTGTACAGGCAACCCAGAAGTCCTTTATCACGGACACGGCTATAAGAATAGATAATGTTAACCCTGCAGGGGTGTACTTCTTCACACACGCTCTCACCACTTATCGCCGTTTACACGACATGTACTCGGCAACCTTCAAGCGGAAGCCCAGCGAGGGTGTCACACGACCCGACTAACCACACAAGTCTCTCGTCCGGTTTATCGCCTATTCGGGTTCCATCCGCATGAAATCCGGCTGGGTGTCGCTCACGGCCCCAAACGATGTGTGCAGGGTTCCCAAGCCCACCATCCGGGTGCCACTTGGTACACTGTGCCATCGTGCCTAGTCTCATCCCAAGCCCACTGCAGGTGCCACTTGGTAGACTACTAACACTACCTACAAACACCAGAAACTAGTTGCAACTCCTGGACAGAGATCGAGTTGATTAATAAGTCGAGAGAGCTTGGGCGTGCATCGGCCATGGCGTGAAGGGGGCGAGGGGGCGAGGGGGAAGAGTGAGTGAGGGGTCGGTGGGTTCCAGAGGCCACGGGGAGACGATCCCCGTGTCGTGCTGGCTAGGGAGGGGCCAAGCAGCTGCGTGCAAGACGCTGCTGAAGCGCCTGCACCGCTTCCCCTCGGCTTCCGCGAGAGGAGGAAGACAATCGGGGGGAGGTGGCTGGGCTGCACAGGCCGGGCCGAGGTAGAGTGGGCTGCCGGGTAAGCTACAGTAAGTTCTTACGCTTTCTGTTTTATATTTTCTATTTTGTTTTCATCTTTAATAATTCTTTTGCCATCAATTCAAATTTAAACAAATTGAAAATAAAGGTTAAAACTCCCCGGATATTTTATATCACTTAATGGACTTCTCCACATATAAATAAAATATCACGAGGCATTTGAAGCTATAATCATTATATATTATGAATATAACTTATAATCCAAATACAATATGATTTAAATTCAATGTCCCAAAATATTCCATAAAATGTTCCGAATTTTGGTTTGATATATATCTCTTGCCAAAATTACGTAATGATTTTTAGGGCATTTTGAAATCACTGAATGCAATTTAAAGGGTTCTTGCCCTTCTTTTAGAAAGTTTTGAGGCTTTCTAATTTCCTCAGTTCAAGTTTCAGAAATTTAGACATGAAACATAAGTGCTCTAAGATGCAACCAATACAAGCAATAATCTAGGGTTGTGACAACTAGGCTAGCCATTTTCAGCAAGAAAAAAACACAACTGGGCTCATGATGTGGTAAACATAAATAAAACCACGGCTGAGGCGGGCCACAGACCCCCCACTTTTGACCCGTTATTTACTGCGATCCGTCGCTAAAACTAGTATAAATAACAACTACTTGTTCCTCAAAAAAAAAGCTACTTGGCGACTTCTTTGGGTCCACACGGTAACCGACCGCTCATAGTGTAATTCTCTCGTTTATTAACTACGTTGACAATGGCGTGAGCCCCAGTTGTCCAACCATTAGGAGGAACCATATTTTTGGGCTTGTACTATAGAGGCACTTTCTTGCGTACTGCCATGACGCTAGTGGGTCCCTACTATCATCCTCTCCACATACAGTCATCTGCTTGTTCCTCTCGGTTGTTGACGACGTTGACAACGCAAGAGGAGGCGCACCCAAGCGGCGTAGCGAACCAAGGCCGCAAGAAGCGGAGGAAAACAGCGTGGCCTCAGACGGAACAAACAGAGCCGTTGAAGATGCGCTCGATCCGAGCGGCGAAATCTGAGGTTGATCGGTTAGGGCGCAGCGTGTTAATGACGTTGCGGAGAATAACATGACATGTGGGGAATATAGGGAGGGACTGGCCAACATTGGAGAATGCGTCTGGTAGGGCGGCGGGCGCCACCAGCCATGGGAGGCGGGAGCAAAGGCGGAGCCCGGCAGGGTGGTTTGGTTTGGGCGGCCGGAGGAAGAAGACAAGAGATAGAAGATACACGACGGATGTTGGATGTCAATCCAACGGCTGGTAAGCGAAATCGTTTGTTGGTAGCTAGTAAGTTGACACCACCTTGGATAGGCTATTTCCTCGCGGGTCCCAAATGTCGTAATCCAAATCTGTCACGGTCATGCATCCTTTCCTATGAAAATTTACAACCCATTTGATGTGGTAGTTCGAAATAAGTTTGTGGGTCTTTGGTGGGGGATAATCACTTGGCTTCTATAATGCACCATGAGCTCAAGCAGCCGGCGTGAGTGATGTTATTTCCCTTGGTTGTGATTTGTTACAATATTTCACTCTAAATTAAACGAATGGCAAGCCATTTGCCTTGTTTCAAAGAAAATATGATCCACAATGAGTTGAAAAGGGCAGGAACATCTAACTCCATCTTACAAACTGCATAAAAGCACGAGGTTGATTGTTCATCGGTTTACAAAAACCCAGATTGAAAAGGGCAACAACATCTAACTCTAGCACTGTTTTCGGCGATCCACGGTCAAATGGATCGGTCGAGGTCCATAGAATGAACATCAAGGGTCGTAAAATTTACTAGATAATGACCACAATATGTTGTAAATAGAAGCCCGCACGCGTTCGTAAGCTCTTTTGCCCACCGAAACTCCTTTTTTGCTCTTGACATACCCATCCGTCAAAACCATGTCATTGATAGACTTAAGCACGATGGACAATAGTAACCTCGCATTCAAGCAGAAGAATGTGACAAATCTTGTGTTTGCACGGTTGGCTACATATTGTTCTAGCGTTATTGTCTTCAATCGAATCTCATGAGAAGTGAGAAAATCCCGATGCTTACGAATCCACCGATTGGTTATAACTTTCTTACCCGCCCTGTTGCCTAAATAGATATGAAGATTGAAAACAATTAAGGTCTAAAAGAAGAGTGTCAAAGAGCAACAATTGAGCGGTTAATTCTAGTACACTATATGCGGGCTTCCAATGTGCGTGAAATTATCACCTTTATATACAACTTCTACACATGGAAAGCATTGCAGCAAGCCAATAATCTTATTCAGATCAAAACTATTCATTTGGATATATAAGATCTTGACAGAATCCAGCACCATTGATAGGCCATCCATGGAGAAACTCTTCATTGAGCATAGAACATAATATTAGTACAAAATGTGTACTCCAAGATCATATATAAATTATGCAGAAATTTAAAATGCAGCTTATGGTTACAAGTGTAGATGATAATATAAAGTACCTGAAGAACTGTGGAGCCAAACACCATATTGAAATGAGCACGTAGATCATGTATTACACCCAAGGTCTCCAGTTTAGGCGCAGAGAGGACGGTTATTTGCAACGGTGAATAACTAGAATCAAGGATCAACCTTTGAAGTGAAGGGGCATCTTGGATGATGAGCTGCCTTCCGTCAAAAGAAATTCCAATCCTTACAAGGTTAGGCGACTTTATTTGGAGACAACCCGATTCTAACTGTGAAAACAAGCACCAAGCACTCCAAATTGGCAACTGGAGTGAATGATTTTGTGCAATGAGGCCTCCGATATCTGAACCCGCACAAGTGAAAGTTTCTTGAGAAATGGGAGTCGAAGGTTTAGTACCAGATTGTGCAGTAGGTAGCATAAACAATAAAGGTGGCGGTGTGGAGAGAGGAGGAAACCGCGAGATGGACATCGGTCGAGGCTCAAGTTCATGGCGTTCGGTATGTGGTATGTGATTTCTAGGGAATAGTAGAACTCAAGCAGCTGTAGTTACGTGAATTGTGGGATTTCAGCCAGCATCCACCATGCGAGGCATGGTATGCTTGCTCGAGTAGCATGACGGGATGCAGAGGCTTTGAAGCAGAGCCTTGGTGGGAGGAGATGATGGCTCGGGATTTCAAAATCATTGAAGAGAGATAGGCGGCGACAATCGAGATTAAGGGGCACGGCGTGCCATAGAGGGCGCCACCAATTGAGAGGACATGGGTGCGGCAGCAATCCTTGGTGGGAGAAGCGAGATGATCTCCCCAAGGATGGCGTCCGGGGAGATCGCTGATGCGGTCCACCCGAGATTCTACGGGTTCCTGGGATCCGGTGGGGGTGGGGTCGCCGCTTCTCCCAGCGCCGGGTGCGGGATCTACAACAAAGGCCGCCATCATGGAGCCTCATCTTCTTGGCGCTGGGGTCAGCCAACTCCATTTCCTCGAGGGCGTCAGCGTCGTGCTCACGGATTTGAGCAGAGTAACGAATGACGAGCCTAGTTGTAAAGTAGCGAAGAAGAAGGGGAGCTGGGGTTTTCTCAGAGGAGTGAGGATGAAGGGGAGCTGGGGTTTTCAGAGGAGTGAGGTGAGGAATTTGGGGTACGAGTGGAGCGAAATGACGTGGTGGGTGGGGGCGAGGAGGAAGAAGAGCACCTGTGTTTTTTGGGGGGGCGGTGTCTTTGGGTGTGGGTAGTGCCTTTTGAATAGATTTTACTATTTACTAGTGTGGATTGGCTGTTTTGTCTTGGGCCCAGAGAAACAATTAGTACTAGTACAGTGGAGACACTCTACAACTACCCAGAAAAACAATTACTACTAGTACAGTGGAGACACACTACTAGGGAAAAGCCTAGCAGTAGCGCGGGTTTTAGGTATATTAGTAGCGCGTGTGCCCAGCTCTTGACATTTACTCTGACTAATAGGTAGTAGTAGCGCGGGTGCCACCCGCGCTACTACTACGTCCGTTAGTAGTAGCGTGGGTAAAAACCCGCGCTACTACTAACCCGTGCTTTGAAAAAAAATTGATTTTTTTTCGAATTTTTTGCCCGAATTTTCAAATTTCTGAATTATTTTAACTCTAATCTCTAATCACCCCTCATCATTCCAAATCATCTAACTTCCCGGATGGTCACCCATCCTCTCACTACTCCAGCCTGAGCACGCTTAACTTTCGGGTTCTATTCTCCCTCGATTCCAAGTCTGCACTTGTTGTTTTCCTGACAATAGTAAGATGTCAATCCTATTAGGGACAATTGCATTTTTACCCCTAGTTGGTTCCTACCCACGGGTTTTGCCCTTACTTTTCGAGCTTGCTCAGTTTTGCCCTTACTTTTTCCGTCGTGGTCCCTTGAATGCCCTTTGACCGTTTGACCAAAACTTTGAAAATTCATAACTAATTCATATGACCTTAGAAAAATGAAAATAAGATATCAAAATGTCCAGATAAACATTACCTTTATGTGCATATCATTTGCATTCAGGAAAAAAACACCCTTTAAACTATCTGAGGTAATTAATATTATTAACATTATTAAAAACTAAAAGGTATAAATAATATTTTTTTTCATGAATAAAAATTACATGCAAATGTAGGTGATGTTTTCTGAACATCCAGATATCTTATTTGCATTTTTATGAGTTTGTATCATCTTGTTAAGAATGTACTAACGACTTTGACCATTATTTGGAAACTTCATAACAAGTCGATACGAACTCAGAAAAATGCAAATAAGGTATTGGGATGTTCAGAAAACATCACCTACAGTTGCATGTAATTTTTATTCATGAAAAAAATATTGTTTATACCTTTTTATTTTTAATAATGTTAATAACATTAATTACCTCAGGTAGTTTAAAGGGTGCTTTTGTCATGAATACAAATGATATGCACATAAAGGTAATGTTTATCTGAACATTTTCATATCTTATTTGCATTCTCCGGAGTTCATATGAATTAGTTATGAATTTTCAAAGTTTTGGTCAAACGGTCAAAGGGCATTCGAGGGACCTCGAAAAGTAAGGGCAAAACTGAGCAAGCTCGAAAAGTAAGGGCAAAACCCGTGGGTAGGAACCAACTAGGGGTAAAAATGCCATTGTCCCATCCTATTAACCCTCACGAGTTTAGCTTGAGCATGAAGTCACACATTTCACTGTTTGAGTTTAAAACTATTGTTCTAAAAAATAATTATTATTTAGTAACACTAATATTTCTTGAATAAGTAGTTTGACCACAGTTTGACCACAGTTTGACCAGATTTGACCAAAATTTTGAAAAACTGAAATAATTATTTAGTAACACTAATATTCTTCAATAATTATTTAGGAACACTAATACTTCTTGAATAAGTAGTTTGACCACAGTTTGACCAGATTTGACCAAAATTAAAAAAAACTGAAAATTTGAGCATAACTTTTTTCCCTTTTAGTATTTGAGGATTTTAAAAATTTGCAAACAGGCTGTAGGCGGTCAAAATCGGATGCGGATTTTCGTGCTGAACATTTTGATATATTATACGTTTTTTTCTGACATCGTATGCAAAAGTTATAGCCGTTTTACATTTTCCCTACTCTTTTTGCAAAACATGTCCAAACTTAAGTTTTTAAATTTTCCTAACTAGTAGATGTAGTAACATAACTACATCTCGAAAGATTTTAATTTTTGAAGTTTTTATCATTTTCTTTTGCTTTTTACAAAACTAAAAAGGCGATCCACCGGGGGGTAGAGTTTCAAAATGGGACCTTTAGTAGTAGCGAGGGTTTTTCCCCCTCGCTACTACTATGGCATGTCCCGGAGGGGCACGGTTGGGACCTCTTAGTAGTAGCGAGGGGTAAAAACTTGGTAGTAGCGCGGGTTTATAACCCTCGCTACTACTATGGCATGGCGCAGGGGCACGGTAGAGACCGCTTAGTAGTAGCGAGGGTTAGAAACCAGCCATCGCTATCAACTTAGTAGTAGCGAGGTTAAAACCCGCTGCTACTAATATGGCATGTCCCGGGGCACGCAGTAGAGACCGATTAGTAGTAGCGAGGGTTAAAAACCAGCGCTGCTGCTATCAACTTAGTAGTAGCGAGGGTTAAAAACCTGCGCTACTAGTAAGTAGCAGTAGCGAGGGGTATAAACGCACGCTGCTAGTAAGCGTCTGTGTATAAGCTTTTCCCTAGTAGTGACACTCTATCGCTTCTGGCTCCTCCTAGGTCATTGAAACGTCTCCCTCTACTGAATGTCGTTATACTTTTGTTCACCGACATGCGGGCCATGCAATGCTGGGCCCAAATGCCATCCACCAAATTAGAAGGCAAGATGCAAAGTGAGAGTCACCACGGTCAGAAGGCCAGCAAGAACGAGCCGTCAGATCACAAAAACCCCACCTCCCCGCAGCCTAAGTTTGATGGACGAAGCAACCATCATTTCACTCTTGTAGTAACATCCCAAAATTCTAAATTTTGGAATGTTATATTAAATAAATAACTATGCTTGTTGTTTGATTGTTTGTTTGATTGATTGAGTGAATTTGAGTGACATTTGAAGTTTCGTAAGATTTTGAGTTGATGGGATTTGAATTCAAAATTTGGCAGTTGAAATTTATTTCAAATCAATGCCTGACAAATACTTGAGAAAAAGTATGAGAGGAGTAAACATGACACTCCAAATATGTCAGAAGAAAACTTTGCCAAAAAACTTTGAATTCAAATCTGATTTTTTATTTGGGATTTCTAGAAAAATGATTTTTTTTTAAAGTTTGGATTTTGCCTTTGGAAAAATGTTCAAATGATAGGGAATATTCCCCTGATCATTTTGGTATATATATGTCCTATATAAAATATTTATAGTTTATGTTTTATCTCTGTTTTGTTTTATTAAAAAATAAATTTAAAAAAGAAAAGCCCTCAGCGCCAGCCAAAGCATCGCCTAGCTGCCGGACTGCCCACCAAAGTGCCCAATCGCCAGCCTAAGCCGAGCCGAGCCGACCGACCCTCCCTCGCCTCAAACCTCTCGGCTCGACGACCGACCGAGACCGCGCCCTCTCCCCATCGCCAGCGGACCCCACCTCCTTCAACCCCCGCCCACGCAACGCCACACCGCCGATCGCCGGGATCTCAGGAGATCCGGGATCCGATCCCTCCCGATCGCCTCCCTTGCCACGCCGAGGCCCCCTATTTATACCCTCCCCGCCTGCTCCGCCTCGCCTCGCCTAACCCTCCTCGCCTGCAAGCTCGCCGAGATCCGAAGCCGCCGCCAGCCATTAGCCCTGCTCCGCCACCCCGACCACCTCGAGCTCGCCCGAGTCCACCTCGAACTCCTTGCTCACCAAGACCACGGGAGGCCTTCGCCGTCGTCCCCGACCACCGGAGACCCCCGCACCATCGCCGCCCGAGCTGCCGTCGCCGTCGCCGCCTCGGTAAGTCGCCGGAGTCCCCGTCGCCGTTCGATCTAGATCGTAGGGTTAGGTTAGATTCCCCCGAAGGGGTACGGTTTAGTTAGGTTTATTTTTAATGAACCGGTTTTTATTCCGGTTTAGTTTTTAGTTAGGGTTTTTTTATTAGACCGGCCCGAAGCGGTTTAAAGCCTCGGCGTAGTATAGTTATTTAACGCCGCTGCTAGATAGGCCCATTAGCCGCTTTTTCGTTTTAGTTTTATTTTAGTTTTCTGCTTTAACAGAATAGTTTCAGCTTTTGTAAAATTCATATCTTGTAATCTACTTAATATTTTTAATTGATTCTTTTTGTTAGTTTGAAAATTTGTTGTAGTTTCTTTAGAAAATATGTTTAGTCATGTTAAAATTATTGTCAATTGTTTTATTTTAGATTTAGACAGATTAGTAATTCTCGCTATAAAATGAGTTAGGATTATTTTATTTTAGTGATTATTTTTGTCACTACTTTGTTTTGACATTGCCCAACCGTAGGAATTTATTTGGGTATTTTAGATTTAATAAAAAAATAGTTTTAATCAGAATCATGTTATTTTTAATTAATTAACTAGCTACTGTTTTCCTATTGTTTTAATTAGCAAATGAATTTATTTTTCATGTGTGATAGATTATTCTAGGTTAGTTTCTGTCACTTTAGAGCATGAACTTTTATTTATAATAAATAAAACTTTTTATTTTATTTTTCTTATTAGAATTTGCTTTAGGCCTAATAGGAGTTTTATAATAGCTTTTAAAGTGAATCTTTTTGCTCCTAGTTGCATGATGCATTCTTTTCTCATTAAGTTAACATAAACCCAAGCTTAAGTTATGTTGAGAAAATTTTTGTTATATAAAACTATTTCTAGTTGTTGCTTGAAGTAGGAAAACTTTGAGTTGGATTTCTTTGAGTTTTCCTTTGAGTTTTGATTCATTTGTTTTGGTGTGTTATGTTACTATGCTATTGTGTTAAGTGATCATATGCTATGTGCTTATTATGGTTATTGTTTTCCTCAGTAGAATTTCCTGAGTGCGGTTTGCTACCACGAGTCCCTAGTTTTCAAGATCGCCGCTAAGGCAAGTTCACTTTGACCATGCTTTCATACCTATGTTTTATTGCATTTAGTGGCATCTTCGCAACAACCCTCCAAAGTAGTGATATTGAATTCTTGTAGTTGAGTAGTATGCATGAGGTAGGAACCCATCACCCCGCTACCAAGCCCGGACGCTATTTATTTTAATGCTACGCTATAGTAGACGGGGTTGGTATGAGTGCTCGAGAGTGGTGTGAAGAAGGAGGACTCTACGTTAATGACGACAACTCCATGATGGCATCTGCAAGGACCGTGATCTGCAAGGATCGTGCATCTTCAAGGCCTCAAGACTTCAAGACTCGAGACAAAAATTCAATACACACTCATCGGGTGAAGGATTTGCCGACGGGCACCCCGAGAAACCAGTGGTTGGCCGGGATGCATGGAGAAGCGCCATGACATCTTGCGGAAAGCTTCACCTGCACTCAAAGAGACGGGAAGAATACTTCATGCCCGAAGCTTACTCGCAACCGCAAGTCATTATGGGCTCGCTTGGTTGACCTTAGTTGTGACTCTAGCCGACGGTGCTAGCAGATGTAGAACTACGGTAGGATTGGATGAGCACCGACAAAGGGTCGTGGAACTCTTCGGAAGACCATGTTTCGGTCATCTTGTTCTCAAACACCCTGAAGTGCGAGAACGTAAAGAGAGGGATCGAATCTTGCGGGTAAAGTGTACAAACCTCTGCAGAGGGTTAAAAAAAACCTAATCGATTAGCCGTGTCCCCGGTTACGGACAACTTGAGCCTCTGGACTTGGATCTATCTCGGAACTCTCAACACCGGACTGATAACTTAATTGTGGGCAACTTATGATGATTTGGGCTATGAGACATCGGTTGGCGGAACCATGTCATGATAGAAAACTCCATAGTACAGACTCCAGTTATTCCTTTGATGTAGGGAAAATGAAACCAGCTTTTACGCAAACAAAACTCAAATACAGAGCCACAAAGCCAAATTGCATATAGTATAGTTTTACCATTTGTTTTCTCATGTTGTGATCTTGCCTTACATTCAATGTAATCGACCTACACGGCTGCAACGTATCATGTTGCAGATATTTCCTCGACGCAGTAAGAGTTACGATATGAGGGTTACGGTCTACACTCAACCTCGCCGATGGCGTTGATGGGACTCCACACCCGACTATTTGTTTCATTTGTGACTTATGAGGTATATACCAGTTTTACGTTAATTATACATGTGATTGCACTTTGATATATACATTGATGTACTGTGTGTGCCAAAGATACTGATCCGTGGATGGCATAAAGAACACGTAGGCTTGACCGTCTGAGGTCGGGTCGCTACAAATATGGTATCGAGCACATGTTGATCAGTAGGACGTGACCCTAGAAACCGGAAAGCCCTAGGACAGAAATTTCTAAAACTTTATTTTCAAAAGACTCTTACTTCTCATCCTTTCTGATTTTATCAAATAGACACTCTCACCTCAAATAGTTAGGATATACCCCTTTTCCCTTTTGACCACATGAAGGATCAACTGAAGCAGCTACAAGAAAGATATCGGACAGATGATGACCCCTTCAAAGTAACCAGGATTTCACCATGCATTAGAAGAGTTGAAGCTGCAACAATTGAAGACTACAAGACTTGAAGAATTTGAAGTTCCTCAAGAATTATTTGACCTTTAGAAGACCAAACCCTGTTATACACCCACGTTAGATGCGATGATTTGTGAGCTGTCATTTGTTTGATGTTTTCCGACAGCCACAAAGTAAAACCCGCTTCTTCAAAAACTATTGTTTGTATTGTGTGTATCTCTCCCTTTTCTTCTCCTATCTCATCCCAAAACCCTTGGACCCAATAGATGATAAAGGAAGACGGTCTGCTATTCTCTGGATCAAGACTCAATGGAGGCGTAGCTATGGATTCAAAACATGGAGGATCAATTTAAAAAAAAATTGATTCCAAGGAAGTATGAGGTTCAATACGCTCTTCAGTGCTTTACAGAAAGTGCTACAACCTGGTGGAAAATGCATCAAGCCATACAAGGATTTAATGGAGCAAAGACTTGGGAAGAATTCAAGAAGACTCTGACAAGATCTCGCCTTATCCTAAGCAACATGATACACCAAGAAATAAACCTTGTGCCTCGCAAGATTTGCGGAGAAATAGGACACACCTGTGAGGAACACAAGGATGTATGCCCTCATTGTGAGGAGAAACACCCACCGAGGAATGCCCAACTAGTCGGGTGACTTGTTTCTTGTGTGAAGGAACCACCCACTACCCGACTCAAGGTCACATTTACCCCACGGTGCAACAAACTATTCGTAAGGTGAAGAAGGAATGAAAGAAGCCCTCAAGGAAGGTCTAGAAGGACCTGGGATGAAGGAAGATGTTGAAGACCCCGATGGAGAAGGCCTAATCAGATTCTACTCCAACGCTTGATATTCATGTGGAGAAGAAGGACATTTTTCACAGTATTGCACCAAGGAAAGAAAAGAGTATCTGGGATACTTCCCGACGGAAGCAATAGAGTTTGATCCACGGGAATAAAAGGTTTGATCAGAATCGAAGAAACCGGAAGAGAAAACAAAGACACCCTCGTAACAACCCAATTTCTCGCAAAGAGGGACAAGAGTCATATTACCTGCTTTGAATGTAAGGACGCCGGGCATTATGCCAATCATTGTCTTGAAAGGAAGCAAGGAACTCAAGCAGCGTGCACCATCTCCAAGAAGCCCAAAGACTTATTGAAAGTTATGTGTTTTCATCGCAAGGAAGCGAGGACATTATGCTACCAAATGTTCCTACAAGAAGGAAGTCGGAGTTGAGTAGTTGGAATTTTGATATGGATAATAAGAGTGGTAGAAACCAATTTTTTCATGAGTACAATAAGTTGAGTTATGTAATGGGTGCTCAAAGTTTGTAATGGATTCATGAAATCAATAAAGTAAGGTGACATGTTTTCATATGTTTAAATTGTATGAGTTGTTACTCTATGAACACGGATTTTGACCATTTTCAAGGATATGAGAAATATGGTCTATGGATGGATTTGTGAATTTCATTTTAAGGGTGATAGTACCCTATGAAGAACACTAGACCAATGGAAATGGAAATGTGCCCCACAGGTTGGAGTTTGGAAAAAAAATGAGTTGAAGTTTTATCTTTGATATGATGGTATTAAGAAATGAAATGTTATTGGATTTAAAGTGGTGTAATGTTGGAAAATGGAGCAATTGTAACTCCAAGGATGAGTGAAATTGGTACAAGTGTTGAAGTGGGCTCATAACCCACAGGCCCAGGAATTAATAAGGGTCAAGTACCCACTGGAAGAAGAAATTTTGGGAAGATCATGATTTGATCAAGATACGTTTGTAGGAGGTTACGCAAAAACCTAAGAGTGGTGAAGTAACGATAGATGTTTTGTTTGGCTTGCTGAACCAAAGGATTTACTCGAACCCGATTCGAGAACAAGAGAAATTCTGCAATGCTTGTGAGTATGCCCAAGTGTTAGAATACGTGATTCACTGCTTACGTGATGTGGTAATGATTCAAGTACGGGATGGATTGGCCCCTCATACCGAGACTTCTATCATGAACTATCATATGTTGATGGAAAATCGGAGAGACTTGAAAACCTTAGAAGAGTGTCGACACGATAAGCCATAAAACCATAGAATGGTAGGACGATGGAACCCTTTACGTGCAAACCGCTGCTACAATCGTAGGTTATACTGTGAGATCCAACCCGACCATTTTCCCCGCAGGAGAAACCATGAATTGTCGCACCACCATGAGATTTTCGATAGTTGTTTAGTATTGGCTGCATGACCGTCGGAGATGAAGACCCGCTCTCGGAAGAACCTTACCATGATGAAATGACACATGATATTGTGGAAAGGGTTATGCCCCTCTAGGAAGAGTATCGATAAAGGATTCATACCAAGATATGAGAAGATCGACACCGCCAACCCTAAGGATGAAGTACATGAGTTTTGTCGGAACATAACCATGCTTCTAAGTGTGGTAGCACTCTAGACCATACCGATCAATGGATTTGCCGGAAGACCTCCAAACCCTAACCTTTTCTTGTTAGCCTCTTGAATCTCGAGGGACGAGATTCATTTTAAGTGTGGTAGATTTGTAACATCCCAAAATTCTAAATTTTGGAATGTTATATTAAATAAATAACTATGCTTGTTGTTTGACTGTTTGTTTGATTGATTGAGCGAATTTGAGTGACATTTGAAGTTTCAGAAGATTTTGAGTTGATGGGATTTGAATTCAAAATTTGGCAGTTGAAATTTATTTCAAATCAATGCCTGACAAATACTTGAGAAAAAGTATGAGAGGAGTAAACATGACACTCCAAATATGTCAGAAGAAAACTTTGCCAAAAAATTTTGAATTCAAATCTGAATTTTTATTTGGGATTTCTAGAAAAATGATTTTTTTTAAAGTTTGGATTTTGCCTTTAGAAAAATGTTCAAATGATAGGGAATATTCCCCTGATCATTTTGGTATATATATGTCATATATAAAATATTTATAGTTTATGTTTTATCTCTGTTTTTGTTTTATTAAAAAAAAATTTAAAAAGAAAAGTCTCCCCTGTAGCGCCAACAAAGACTGCTCTGTACCAATACCAAGACTGCCTCACCAGCTGGCTCCAACCGGCCACTCAAATGAGCCAATGAGCTGACCACCCTCCTCGCTCGAACCTTCCTATTTGGCCGACCGACCGAGACCGCGCCTCTCCCCACCGCCAAAGTGACTCCCACCTCCTTCAACCCCCACCACGCAACGCCACTGGCCGCGATCGCTGATCCGTGAGATCCGGATCCGATCCCCTCCCGATCGCCTCCCTTGCCACGCCGAGGCCCCCTATTTATACCCCTCCCCGCCTGCCCGCCTCGCCTCTCCTAACCCTCCCCGCCTGCAAGCTCTCGGGAGATCCGGCGCCACGCCATTAGCCCTGCTCCGCCACCCCGACCACCTCGAGCTCGCCTGACTCCACCCCGAACTCCCTTGCTCCGCCAAGACCTGGCCGGGAGGCCTTCGGCTGCCCCCGACCACCGGAGACCCCCGCACTGTCGCCGCCGAGCTGTCGCCGCTGCCGCCGCTTTGAAGTCGCCGAGTCCCTCACGCTGCTCGATCTAGATCGTAGGGTTAGGTTAGATTCCCCAAGGGTACGGTTTAGTTAGGTTTATTTTTAATGAACCGGTTTTTATTCCGGTTTAGTTTTTAGTTAGGGTTTTTTTATTAGACCGGCCCGAAGCGGTTTAAAGCCTCGGCGTAGTATAGTTATTTAACGCCGAAGCGTTAGATAGGCCCATTAGCCAGTTTTTCGTTTTAGTTTTATTTTTAGTTTTCTGTTTTAACAGAATAGTTTCAGTTTTGTAAAATTCATATCTTTTAATCTACTTAATATTTTTAATTGATTCTTTTTTGTTAGTTTGAAAATTTGTTGTAGTTTCTTTAGAAAATATGTTTAGTCATGTTAAAATTATTGTCCATTGTTTTATTTTAGATTTAGACAGATTAGTAATTCTGCTATAAAATGAGTTAGGATTATTTTATTTTAGTGATTCATTTTGTCACTACTTTGTTTTGACATTGCCCAACCGTAGGAATTTATTTGGGTATTTTAGATTTAATAAAAATAGTTTTAATCAGAATCATGTTATTTTTAATTAATTAACTAGCTACTATATTCCTATTGTTTTAATTAGCAAATGAATTTATTTTTCATGTGTGATAGATTATTCTAGGTTAGTTTCTGTCACTTTAGAGCATGAAATTTTATTTATAATAAATAAAACTTTTATTTTATTTTTCTTATTAGAATTTGCTTTAGGCCTAATAGGAGTTTTATAATAGCTTTTAAAGTGAATCTTTTTGCTCCTAGTTGCATGATGCATTCTTTTCTGTTAAGTTAACATAAACCCATGCTTAAGTTATGTTGAGAAAATTTTTGTTATATAAAACTATTTCTAGTTGTTGCTTGAAGTAGGAAAACTTTGAGTTGGATTTCTTTGAGTTTTCCTTTGAGTTTTGATTCATTTGTTTTGGTGTGTTATGTTACTATGCTATTGTGTTAAGTGATCATATGCTATGTGCTTATTATGGTTATTGTTTGCCTCGGTAGAATTTCCTGAGTGCTAAGTTTGCTACCACGAGTCCCTAGTTTTCAAGATCGCCGGCTAAGGCAAGTTCACTTTGACCATGCTTTCATACCTATGTTTTATTGCATTTAGTGGCATCTTTGCAACAACCCTCCAAAGAGTGATATTGAATTCTTGTAGTTGAGTAGTATGCATGAGGTAGGAACCCATCACCCTGTTACCAAGCCCGGACGCTATTTATTTTAATGCTACGCTATAGTAGACGGGTTGGTATGAGTGCTCGAGAGTGGTGTGAAGAAGGAGGACTCTACGTTAATGACGACAACTCCATGATGGCATCTCGCAAGGGCGCATCTTCAAGGCCTCAAGACTTCAAGACTCGAGACAAGAATTCAATACACACCACCGGGTGAAGGATTTGCTGACGGGCACCCGGAGAAACCAGTGGTTGGCGGGATGCATGGAGAAGCGCCATGACATCTTGCGGAAAGCTTCACCCAGACTCAAAGAGACGGAAGAATACTTCATGCCCGAAGCTTACCTGTGCAACCGCAAGTCATTATGGGCTCGCTTGGTTGACCTTAGTTGTGACTCTGGCTGGGACGGTGCTAGCAGATGTAGAACTATGGTAGGATTGGATGAGCACCTGACAAGTGGTCGTGGGAACTCTTCTAAGACCATGTTTCGGTCATCTTGTTCTCAAACACCTCAAGTGCGAGAACGTAAAGAGAGGGATCGAATCTTGCGGGTAAAGTGTACAAACCTCTGCAGAGGGTTAAAAAAACCTAATCGATTAGCCGTGTCCCGATTACGGACAACTTGAGCCTCTGGACTTGGATCTATCTCGAACTCTCAACACCGGACCGATAACTTAATTGTGGGCAACTTATGATGATTTGGGCTATGAGACATCGGTTGGCGGAACCATGTCATGATAGAAAACTCCATAGTACAGACTCCAGTTATTCCTTTGATGTAGGGAAAATAAAACCAGCTTTTACGCAAACAAAACTCAGATACAGAGCCACAAAGCCAAATTGCATATAGTATAGTTTTACCATTTGTTTTCTCATGTTGTGATCTTGCCGGTACATTCAATGTACTGACCTACACGGCTGCAACGTATCATGTTGCAGATATTTCCTCGACGAGTAAGAGTTACGATCTGTGGTTACGGTCTACACTCAACTCCGCCGATGGCGTTGATGGGACTCCACACCCGACTATTTGTTTCATTGTGACTTATGAGGTATATATCAGTTTTACGTTAATTATACATGTGATTGCACTTTGATATATACATTGATGTACCGTGGTGTGCCAAAGATACCCATCCAGTGGATGGCACAAAGAACACGTAGGCTTGACCGTCTCGAGGTCGGGTCGCTACATCACTGAATCCCCTTCTCCTCACCGTCTTTCAAGGAAGGCAACGTCAGATCTGCTAATCGTTCTTCTCTCTCCCAATGAAGAGAAGGTAAGAGGATCTGTGATGTTGGTATATTTTCGCTCAGAGAAAAAAAGAACTTTTGCAAAGCGAGAATCGATCCACACTCTTTTTTGTTTCATTGTCATTGCGATTGTGTTTTCCTTTCAAGGGTCTCCTAGTATTCGCCGGTTTCTTGATGGACCAGGAGAACCGTGCAAAGATCTGCCGATATTGGAGCAGACGCTGGAGGCTGATCCCCACGAGACGTAGAGCTCCAAGAAGATGGAGCCAAGCACCAGGCCGACCCGTGACACGCCATGGCTACTACCGAGGTGGTCAACGCCTGCTTGAGGTTACAGCCCGTGGCACCGCAGGAGCGCTTCCTTTGAGGATGTGTCCCCCCCTTGAGCTGCCCAAGGTGATTTCCTTCTTTACCGATCTCGATTGTGGTTTTTCATCTAAGTATGTGGTGATTTTTTAGAAAAGGAAGTATGTGGTGATTAATAATGCAAAATTTTATTAGCTTCATGCCATGCTGTACATAGTGGTTTAAATAACTTGTGTTTCTTATCTTTGAAAAGTAATTCAGAATTTGTTTCTATTTCAATTAGAGCCTCGATGCGTATGAGGATTGTGTGGTTGTGCATGTCACTCGCTATGAGGCGGACGACCTGAATATACGCACCGGAAAACAGAGTTCTTAGGCTGTTGGATCCTCGAAGCCATTTTGCGGTTATACCAATGAAGAGGTGTATTCCAGCCTCACCGTTGTCGTGCGTGTTGTCTGTGGTGTACTTGAAGCACAAGAAGTTCAAAGCTACTCCTTCGCTTGTGAGGCATAACGTTCTTGTCAAGCTTACGCGAGGAAGATGACGTGGCATGCCTCCACAAACAAGTTTATCGATGGCAAGGCCACAAGGTTGTCTTCATGAAGGTTCACAGATTGAGCTGCTTTGCGGGACGCCCTCGATGATGTTCATGGCAAGGTCCATCTTGTGTCTAGCCCAAATTAGATCGAGGCATGAAATAGTTGCCCGGCTAGTGTTTAATAGTAGTTTGATTGTGTCTAATTATCCTAACCTTGCTCATATCGACCCCTCCGGGGCAAGTACTGCTTGAATCCGTCTATGGGAACCGCCGCTACTTTTGTGTGCCCGTGAATCATATAAGCAACTATGTATCTTGTTACAAAGTGGTTCATGCGCTTAATTGAGGCCACAATGTAATAAATTCCAAACGTTCAACGCTAGTCCAGCGCTCATGTGGAACACTCACATTAAACTCGTCTTCATAAAAATCATGAAAAGCATAAGTTAAGCAGTTTTATACATCTCAATGATTCATAGAACATAACAAACATATACTAGTTCACAGCAAAAGACAAAGTTGTGAGAAGGTTTACAAATCAGGAAAAAACAAGCAAAAGGCTTCTCTCGAGCAAAAGATTTCCCAAGAAGTTTAAATTTCCTAGAGTTCACTCTAGTTTTTTCTTGTTGCCACCATTCAGGTTAGGTTCTCTCATTCCGTAATAACCAGTTATAATTGTGGTCTCACCGAATGCAGAATCGAACCATGCAAAGGTACTGCACTGTGAAATTCTTGTCCATTCCACTAAATTTAAGCACCGCTTATTTGCGTAAATAAGCAGACCACAATGCCTCTTGTCCGCGCACCTGTCTAAAAAACCGCCCGTGCAGTACTGCTGCCTAGTCCTCCGTCCATGGATGAACTGGTAGAAAGTGCATTCCGACTAGGATGCAGCTTGTTTTCGCTCGTCCCTGCTTGTAATCGTGAAGTAAAACGCATTTAATCAGCTTCTTTTAGATCAAGCGTTGGTCATTCTACCTTAGTTACTACCAATGTAGGGATACCTTGAAGACGGAGGTTAGACGATGGAAACAAGGGATAGCCATCTCATTTTATGTAGTTTTACTAAAACTGAGGTGTGTGCTTTTGATTGCGTGGATAGAAACGATACACGAGATGTATATCCCAAACGATATGGAGATGTACATCCCTGTTATGCTAAATACGAAAATACGGTTATGTAAATAAAGGACAGATATTACTACTTTCCCTGCTTCCTCTTAGAACCAAGTCCTAGATTCATGCTATAGCTTTCCCACTTTCTTCCCCTGCTTGAACCAACGCTTTGAGTTGACTTTATGAACTAGCTTTACTTCTAATAATAGTAGAAGTCTAGGTGGCTTTGGAACAGCGGACGGAAGTAGAAAAGGATCCACACGGGGGAAGAGCCGAGCAGTGAGAGCAAGGCAGGTTTCAAGGAATATATACCGAGGGTCGTCCTAAGATGTCAAAGACGGCCGGGACGCCGCATCTTGGCCACAATACCGCAGGGAGGAAGAAGGGCCTGAGGCCCTCCCGAGCCGGCGCTCTCTCAGAGAGAACGGCACGGCCGCCGATCGGGACGCGCGGGCAGCCGTTGGTCTCCTCCCTCGCCGCCGATGACAGCGTGAACGATGCACCTACACCCCCTGCCCCGGTTGAGGTTGTCCAGCCGGATTTGTGACCAGCCGTGAGCTGAGAGAGAGAGTGTGGCCACCTATGTCTTGCTTAGATCTAGAGAGCATGAGAGAGTGAACGATAGGAACCCTAGTAAAGCAAGCGCTAAGGCTCCCCGCTTTATATATAGTGGAGTGATTTTGTTGTACCGACTTCAAAAAATGTGCTCCTACGCAGTACCCCATGAAAGTGGGTGTGAGAGAACTAGTGCGTGCGTGCACCGCTTCTCTTCGTGAGAGTACAATATATACTATGCCCAAAGAACGTTCACGCAAGAGTAATAATATAAGTGTGTGACGTGTGAGCTAAAATAAAATGTGCGCGCCGTCTTTTGTTTTTAGAGGTTCTGAGGGTAGGGTGTGAAGAGCACATATGTGCGTGACGTCTACCTGCAGATAGAGGATGGGTGCCACGTGCGAGTCTGCGAGAGGACTCGGGAGAGTTGTGACTCATGAGGGTGCGTGTGCGTGAGAGAGAGGGGGGCACGTATCAATGCAATGCATGTGTCCATAAATTATCTGACAAACGTTCGCCACAAGCCTTTTCCCCGATTTAACGCCGTAAGAACCGTTAGATCGGCATCCGGACAAAGGTCGGGCTTTTGCCATGTCATTTAATGTAACAGCCACTCCTCCTACACACAAATCTTCCACGTGAGTGTTAGTAACCGCCGTATGCTCCCTCCGTTCGAAATGCAAAGTGCATATAGCTTTATTGAAAATTAGAACCTCGCAAACTTCAACCGAGTTTTCGTGTACCAAATTGCACATGCAGAATACCATGTATATATCATTTCATTCATCTTCGAGAGGTAACTATAAAGATGGGTGAGGATTCTACAAAGAAAGACCATCGTATCACCCGCAGCAATTTCAACCATCCTTTAGTGTCGAGGAATATCATAGGAACTCTATATGATATGATTTTTATAGGATTTTTTCCTTTAGAGCCAATTGGTTCATAGAAATAGATTCATATACTCTACATTTCAAAGGAAATAGACATGATATCATTTCTATAGCTTTAGAGCCACTTGGTTCATATGAATGGATTCCTATACTCCCTTAATTTCAAAGAAAAATAAACATTAGCGTATATTCAAAAGAAAAGTTCCTATGATATGAACCAAATTACATCTGTTTACTAATCCCTCCTCATAGGACTTGAGATACATGTCATCTCTACATTCAATAGAAAAGTTCCTATGATGTGAACCAAATGACATCTCTTTTCCAATCCCTACTCATAGGAATTGAGATCCTCCATGTCATCTCTTTCCCTACAACTGCCATGTATACATCTTCTATTCTTAAATAGATAGTACAACCCACTAGTAGCTTTTTTACCAAAACATGCAACTATGGCACAAGAACTATGTAGTGTGCCAATAACTTTGAAAGATGGTCGCCGGATGAAGCTAACTCGACAAAGGCAGTAGATGGGCAAATCCGAGCACTACCGGTCGTTGGATATCATCAACATTCCACCAGATCTTCCACATGTACAATTTAGAAGACTCCATGGTTGAACTTAAGCATAATGCACAAACCTCAAAACACAAGCACTTCTCCTTTATTCTAGAATCTTACGTATCATAATTGATTATTTTTTCTAAATGAATTGCAATTATTTGATTTTTACTTTATGATTTACAATGCACAACCCCATGAATCTTAACATTTTTATAAAACTAATTGATTTTGAATGAGATGAACTATAAGAACTAAACGAACATCTACATCATGCATATATGACTCAAAGCTTTACATGGTATAGTGTGTATTTATTCATAATTTCGTTTCGAAATCTCATGCGTCCAATACATGTGTACCTTACTAGTTTTGAGTAGAGTAGCAAATTTCACGCTGCCCCGGTATATCAAAATGCAGGCCCATGCATCATTGCCTTTCTATTAACCCACGCCCACAATTTTTGTAATGCATATATCTCCACCGTCCCCGAACCCAAAATGCTGCCTCCTTCCCGTAAAACCAAGCGCCCACACATATTTATGGCGTCGACTCGAACCCGCTTACTACGACGTGGCCCTCAGACGCTGTAGTACTCCTATTAAACCCTACCGCCGCACTCATCATCGGTTTTCTTCAAGAGGACGAGGGAGAAGCCGATTTGTAGTGGAGGCGCTTTCAAAAAAAAGGATATGTAGTGGAGACCCCTACCCTAGGGTGCCCTAGGTAGCTGCCGCACAAATCATTGTTTATCTTTTCTTTATGCTCTTGCGCGCTAGAGTGAAATGATGGTTGCTTCGTCTGCCCAAATTTTAATGCGGAAAGGTGGGGCTTTGAGATTTGACCCTCATCGCCATTTTCTACTATCATGCGCCACGACCGGGTGCCTCCAATTCCAACCGCTGTTCAACTATGATTTGGTGCATCGCACGTGGAACAAGACGGTGGATGAGCCACATGTCCGCCAAAGGGTCATGTTAAGTGTGTCGCCATTTCGTAAAGCGGACTGACCTCGCTTGAGTTGTTACGCCAACACGACAGGAGCAGCCTACCACTTGGTTTTGCTCCTTGGTGAATCCCGACAATATTGATCTAAAAAGATACGTGCTGAACTACCCTCTCCGTCTCGGTTTTTTATTTTTAGGCGTCTCGGTTTATAGGGCCTGCACGTAGTTCTAGGTCATCCATTTGACTAACTAAATATGAGTTACTATGTCACAAAAAGTATATCATTGGATTCTTATTGGTTGATATGTGAAGAAACAAGAAACGAGGTAGAAGTTAATGCACCGCGCCTTAGTATTTTGGGATTATTTGGTTTTCGTAAGATGACTTACTCACCTAGACGGAGGGAGTAGTTGTATTTAAAAGTCGAGGGCGGGCTTTTCCCGCAGCTGTAGGCGGGCAGTTTCGCCTAGTCGGCATTTACGTAGACGCGAGAAGACGAGGGAGTAGGCTGCTGCAAACGTAGGGCTGTGTGATTTGACAACGAGTTATCATTGACATGTGCGGGCCCCGTGATTTGACTTGCCATTATCATTTTAATCACAAGCGCCACGACCGGCGTGAGTCTCCGATTCCTCGACCACCTCCATACAGTGCCTCTCCTAATGCTCCACCATGTAGTAGTAGAGGCTGGCTCTTGCATGAGAGCCCACTTCTCCACTTTTTCCTTGCCTCTCTTTCCTCCACATATGCAAAAATGCCATGTAAAGCGCACTATTGTACTTACTTGCTCCTATTGTGCTTAAGCTTGCCACATAGGCATAAAGTCCGATGTGGCAAGTTAATCAAGAAGAGAGAGACTAGTTTGGTGACCCAAGGAAGAAACGGTGCTAAGCTGCGTGTACCTAGGTGAAAAGACAATTTTGAGTCTATAGCTAATTAAATGAAGCAAACTTAGCAACACCATTTCATTGGAAGAGGTCACCTTGGCAAATGCAATAAATACTAGTACTCCCTCTGTCCCATTATATAAGAACGTTTTTGACACTACACTAGTGTCAAAAACGTTCTTATATTATGGGACGAAGGGAGTACGAAGAAAGAGATAGAGAGGAGTAAAAAAATACACTTATAGCCAACCTTATAGCCAACCTTGTTGTAGTATGAGTGACTAAGTGATGACTATGTATGACATGCCAACATCAGATAGCCCAACGCACCGTGTTAAATCTCCAAGAAGTGGGCGATATGAAAGCGACGGTCGTGGTAGGCGCGACCATGATACGGGCTGTCGGCAGCCCTTGGATCTCGAGATCAAATCGGTCGCATGCTAAGTTGCTGAAAATTTGCGTAATAACCCTCCGTGATAGGATATTCACCCATAGGTCTAGAATCACGCCATGCAACCGCTCGATCTCAGATCCAAGGGCTCTCGAAGCCCGTATCATGGGAGAATGGAAAGCCACTACCCTTCCGTTCGCGACGCCGGCAGTTCGCTTCCTACTCGCCCCCGCACGCCCTTTAATACTACGGCGGTTCGCCTTCCTAGTCGCCCCGCCCATTCACATTACGACAGTTCCACTAATCCTAACCCTCCTCCCAAATCCATGGCGTCCCAAATCTCCCCGATCGGCGGTGAGTACAAGGTTAGAACCATCACCGGCGATGAGTTTGACGTCATCTACACCCGTACTTCCGCGACGGTGAAAGGATGCCTTTCTCGCTTCAGACGCATGTTCGAAAACTCACATGATGAGTGGGTCACTGGGCTAGATGTTGAGTACACCATACCGTGGGGACGAGAGAAGGATCTAAAGGACAAAGAGAGGAAGAAGCCCGTCGTGATCCGTGTTTCATGCGTACATAACATTTGCTTGGTCTACCACATATGCCATGCCGACGTTGAGTGCCAGGATTTTAAGAACTTCCTCGAGGACAAAAGCAGGTCAAAATTCGTTCTGCATGTAGACTTTAAGAACGCACAAAGAAGTCCTGCGTCAGATAGGCCTCGTTGTAGGCAATCCCTTCGACCTCCGTAAGAATCGGCCGGTGCCCGCCGTCACCTTCAATGCTGACCCTGGCAGGAACCATGGTTCATCCTTCGTACGGTAAACTGGAGAAACCTCCATACTCGTTTCATCGCCATGCATGGCAGCGGATGTACTAGATATAGACCACATCCAGTACGCTGCAATGGATGGCTACCTTTTTTTCAATATCTACAAGGGTTGGATGAAGAGCAACAGCCAAGTTGGCGGTTCAAGCAAAGAAGTATCGGCCAAGAGGAAGAGGGACAAGGACGAAGTCGAGGACGTGGACGAGGACTCCGGTAAGGTGGCAAAGTGTCGTTGCTCATGGTGGTTCTAAACTTCTAATGCAAAGGTGTCACCGGATTAGTTGCATAGTTTAATTTCGTGTGCTTAGTTTAATTTGAGGGGTGTGTTGTCTTTGAGCCCCCAAAGCAGAACTATGTTATGTTTCTTCTCGTTATTTTAACTCTTCAAGATGTACATACTAGTACTAGTATTTCCCTAATAGAATTTAGCACCCCAATTAAGCACGCATTTCAGCTTTTTTTAATAGTACTATATGCATAATTTGGCCATTTAGCGCTCTCTATATGTACCACCTTTTTTTCAAATTTCAATTTTTGCTCCATGGCTAATCCATCGATAGTGGAGTACTACTGCATAAAAGTATACATTTTTAAAAGGCTAGCGTATCGCTCATCACACATATATATATAGCCGCTAAATTCTCAACCTAGAACGACGTGCATGCCATGTAGTAAACCGATACGGAGGAAGTATAGTAAAATGAGGTGATTTTACCGAGCGATCGGCGGGGAGCATGGCACATCATGCGGTCCCATCGTGTCATGATGTACCAAGGCGATGCGCTGTGTCCCTCTTGAGGCGTAAGCAATACTAGTACGTGGTTTGAGATGATGTCGAACCGAAGTGTGAAATAATGGTTGCTTCGTCTGGTCTGGGAAGGTGCGGCATTGTGATTTGACGCCTCATTGCTCATTACTACCTACCGGGCGATGCAGTGGGGTGCGCCCCCGCTGTTCCCGTTATTTGGTGCTTGACACGTCGAATTGCTGCTATATGTCCCACATGTCGCATGAATGTGGAAGCATGTAATTCATGAAAGGGAGCGCCGACGGAGGAGTATACTACAGAATTCATGAAAGGGAGCGACTTAGTTTTGGAAAAATCTGTTTTACAGTAGTACGCATCACTAGGTTTTATAGGGCTCATCTAACAAACATTCGCTTTTCAGTTTGATAAGTCTCAATTCTACTATACTAGTAGTAGTACCATTACATGTTGGATTTCAAGGTGCGTTAGATCACCCGACGCAAGCAAAGGTCAAGAGGAAACTAACCAATGCATGTACAAGTTCATGGAAAATTAGTGGTCATTCATGCATTCGCTCTAATTAATGCCTCGTAAACATAACTTCTTGAGAAAAATGAGCGATCAGGCAAACTACGAAATTAATTCGACCACTCACCGCTCACCTTGGTTGGAGAGATTTTGAAATTGAGCCATAAACTGGAAAGGAGGGAGTAGTAACTTTTGTCTCGATTACTATTTGTGGCCTTGTATAGATGCAAAATGTATTTTTTTATAGTGTCCTTGTATAAGTAAATAGAGGGAGTACTAACCAAAGTACGTAGTAGGGACGAGGAGTAAACGGAGGGAGTAGTAAAATTTTCTCCTCGTGGTCATGAGCCATCACTGCTGGAGCGAAGGAGCGGGCGAAGGCGATAGTAGTAGTAAGCTTCACCTCATCCTCGCGAGCCACCACGCCTGTATGGGGAGACGGGCGTACTAAGCAAGTTTCTCCTTGTTCTCATGAAAGTTGACGGGACACATCAAAAGTACTCCAATGTATAGAGCCTTGCCTCTAAGGTAAGCCCCACATGGTTTGCCTCTTTTTTTAGTTTAACATAACGCGTCAAGTCACAATTTGTTTGTTCACCCGTGGTAGACGATCCTCCCTCCACCAAGTGGACAACCAAGACATCGTGCCAAATTACCACGTGGGCTGCCTTTTTCATACAGTAAATGAGCTCCACCGTGTACCCGCTGGTGTGGTTGGGAAAGAGACGGGAGATCGTGCGCTTGCAGGTCGTGCACCTCTTCTCTTCGTGCGGTCCCCCACCTACGTGTGTGTGTGAGAGAGATACAAACCTAGACATAATGCGTCATCCATCCCCATGCCTCCGCCAGCCGACCGCCAAACACCACCACGACGGCACCACGCCCCACTCCTCCTCACCTTATCTCTCATATTTCTCCCTCCATTTTTATATACAAGGCCACTATCAAAATTACAATTTGCGTATATACAAGGCCACTAACAATAATCGATGCAATATTAATGGTGTTTGCCTCATGGTACTAGCAAAGGAGGACATTAATTATCCCTTGCATGCATGCGGAGTTTGTAAAATATGCATCTTGATGTTCCGTGCAATGCACGGGCATCTTGCTAGTCCATGAAAACAACACACGCAAAATTCCCAACGGCGAACGAGGGATTTGAATCTGTTGGGAGGGGTTGTTTGGATCTTGCCCCGGTAGCCAAAATATTGGCGACTTTTGTCCATCGGTGCCTTTGCCACCGGCGAACGAGGAATGGCTCGTGCTCATGCTCATGCATCCTCCAACAAGCGCCGTTGGAGACGAGCTCGCATAAGCTGTGTTTTTTGTCCCACAACACCGCCTTCGAGCCGCCTCATAGATCGACCGCGACCCGCAAATTACGCCATCCAACCGTAGCCGCATACATCATGACAACAACTCAACCAACCGCATTTAAATTCACGCAAACACGTAGACAAACTGATATTTCATATAAACAACGACGGAAATCATATAAAATACCGGATTTTCACACAAACATGACAGATTTCATTACATTCGAATGAATTACGCGGTGTTAGTTCTGGACAGCACAGGTATATAATACCTGGCCTAAATAGTCGCCGCCGATCGATTTAGGTCCCTCATGTCCGGCAGCACGATCACCGGACTACCGGAGCCCCGGAGGTATATGCTTCAAATACAAAGGACGGCTTGCTTCCCCACTTTGCCCAACCGAGCATATCATTGGCTGGTGTCAAGATGATGGTGGCCGGCACCGGTTCTAGTTCATCACCGGCCACTACTTCGCCATGGCCGGCACCGGATCGAGTTCATCCTAACATTCCCCTCTTCCGTGGAGCCCATGCGGGTTCGACGAAGGTCGTCGCAACAAAAGGATCCGGCAAGACACCTGCTGTGTACGCCAGCGTCGCCTCCGCGGTGGCCTTCATGGCACCCAAGCGGCGGCGGCCTCCCGTGTTCTACTTCTCCTCGATGACGGCGGCGGACGCGGAGGCGCTGGCCACCGACTCATCGTTCTCCGCACACCCGGCTTCTGTCGCTGCTTGCATGGCGCGGCCGCCGGCATGGGAGTCTCGGCCACAGAAACGGGAGACGCGGTACGAGGCAGCGGCGTGGACGGCAGCAAGGACGCCAGGCGCCGCCTCCTCGTCGTGCTGGCTCGAGCGGCGAAGTTGTTGAACCGCTGCTACCGGCTTGGGCGGCAAATCGCTCCGCTGGCGAGGGGAGGGAGGTGGATCACGAGTCAGATAGCTCGTATCCGGGTTGGCTACCCAGCCGGCTTGGATGCGGAATAACTACTCTTCGTAAGCCATTGTAAGAGTGGACAAAATGGTGGAGGAGATAGGGGAGCGGCGGAGGTGTGCGATTCTTGGCCGGCGTTTGGCCTCGCTTAAATAGGAGATTAAATAGACGGCGGACGGGAGGAGCTTCGGCCGGCGTTGGCGCTTAACGCCGCCCGCCATGAATGTATCGTGTCCAGAGTGGGTTTCGGCCCACACGGGCGGGTTTCATGGAGGCGTTTGAATGCGGCACGGAGGCGCGTTGAGCCGGGCATACCGCGAGTGGCGCCCTCGACTCTTACCTAGGACACCGCACCGTTCTTCCACTGACGTGTGGGATCTTTGGGTGCATGGCCTGCATGTCAGTGACCCAACGCAGGCAGCGCACAATAGAGGAACCTTTGGTGGGCCAGGGCGGTCAGAAGCGGGCATTTCATAAACCGATGATTGTTCATTGAGTGTGATGTCGTCTTTTTGATGTAGTTAAGCCTACTATGTTGATAGCCCGTTCGATACGCCAGATTCATTAAGACCGATGCAAACATCAATGTTACGCTTATCACGTATAAGATTGATTAATACCCGTAATAATCCATGTCCTTAACAAAGGGTTCATGCACGATAGGTTGAGCGTGTGTCTTGCGCCGTGTGCTGTGTGCATGCAGGCGCATGAAAGTGTTGCGTGCGTGCAAGGGTGCGTTTGTTGTTGCATGCATGGGTGCGTACGCGGCGTGTGTTCGTGGAGTGCATGTATGCGTGTAGCCAAGGTTGCATGCCAGATGCGTAATGCGGTGTACGTTATGTATGCGTGTCGGTGTTGCACGCCTACATGCATGCGTGTCTTGCGTATGCGTATGTGTACGGCGGGTGAGGCTACACGTCAATCGACTTTTTCATCTACATGATCTTGAGATTTTACGAAGTCACCATAGGTGCCTCGTAGTCGAAAGTGGAACGCCTCCTCCCACCGAACGTACATTGCCGGAAAATACTGATATTAACAAAAGATAAATGCTAGCACCTGGACTTTAACCTTGGTGGGCTCGAGAAACCACTGTCCTCTAACCATCCAACCACATGTTGGTTAGCACGACAAATTGTATGTGGTGACCGTGATGAGCTTATTCTGAAGTCCAATGACCATATCATGCTTTCGCTTCAAATATAATGACCGCAAGTGTCGTCAACAAAATACGAAGCACGCATCAAATGCAAAGTCCGTCTGTGTCATCAACAAAATATGGAGACGTATCGTGAGCTAGATACCGTTGTACTATTGTATATGCTTATTTTCATAGTGGCCGATTGCGTGTGTGGTGTGGTGGGCACATCATTTCTAGTTGTGGTGGGTCAACATGAAGACTCATGGGTCGGTTCCATCCTGCGCCACATATAGGTGGGACCGTGACGTGTTATACAGAGACCCATGTGGAGGACTCCTCACACAACACGGTTACCAGAGTCGCTGGAGGACTCTATCCCCACCGGTGATAAGCCGACTATATATGATTTGTAACCCTAGGCCCTTAGTATGTTATACAAGCTTGGGGCTAGTTCGCTGATAGTATACACACATGCACAATGCCCGGTATTCACGTGTACTTTGTACACACCCCTATCACTAATACAAGCACTGTGGAGTAGGCTCTTTCTTCAACCGCAAGGGTCCGATCCGAACTAGGGTAAAACTTTGCCTCAGATACCATCCAGCCTAACAGCCGTGGATATCCTACCGAATGATATGATGAAATCATATCTGCCAACTACTATTAGAGAGGTGTGTCGTGGGGGGCAATGTGTAGAGAGGCCTAAAGATAATGTGCGTATGGAGACACGTAGGCACATATATGTGCGATAGAGGGCTAGTAGAGACTGTGCATGTGTATATATGCATGTGAGAGAAATAGTGTTTTCCAACCTAGATTAGTGAAAAGAGTGGTACATAGTAGTCATAAAGAGAGAGAGAGAGAAACAGAGAGAGCATGTGCATGAGACACCCCGACACCCTGAGAGAGATTGTGAGCATGTGTGAAAGAGAAATGCCGATGCATATAAAGTGTGTGCACTTATGCATTAGATGAGAGATATATAACGCGTTTGTGAGAACGGGGCGAGGCACAGTGCATCTACGTGTAAAAGGCGGTTCTACGCATTAAATTAAAATATAAATGGCATTATTATTTTTGGATGAGATCATGAATTTTGCAAAATTGCGTATGGACAAAAATCGGTCTATCGACACCCATACTCTATTGAATTCTAGCATGTGCATGTGTTTATTTCATATTATCGATCCATAGAGTGAGAGCGGTTTGAAATACAGGCAATGGATGCTTTTGCAATTCATATATAAACATTAATTAGTGCACTCCATGTTGTTAGTGTGAAGCACTTTATAAATTTGTCACTTGCATGGATACATTCCAAATTGCTATCTACGAAATAAAATACATGTCGAATTCAACATAAAGGGGGTTTCGAAGATTCGAATTCATAGGAAGTGCATTCATCTATTTGAACCCGAGATAATGGCATTTCTAAATCAGATGTAAAAGGGGGCATCAATCTTTGTTGTGAGTTTGAACATGCTATATATATTCATACGCATATCTAACTTTTTTCTGCAACCAAGGAAATTATACCGAACCATGCATGAACTGAGGTAAGTTGCATATTTTTTAATATATACTGTACAATGTATATTAAAATGTACCTCCATTCCAAAATAATCGTAGCTTTAGGATTTTCAAGAGTATTGTTTTGTGAAGTTTGACAATTCCTTAAATTTCAATTGTAGAGATCCGAAAACGTTACTGCTTCTGCTCCCAAATATTGAACGGCGCCAAATAGGCCTCTCTGGTCACCAAACCGCAAGAAGACTAATGTTTTGGTGGTAGGAAATTACTGTCCACTCCTGCCCATGTAGCCTATCGGCCCGATGTCCAAAGGTCTAAACCGGGTAGGTTTGTAACTTCACCAAGACGCCAGTCTCAACCGCCTCCGAGAAGCATTCATACGCCATGGGCGCCAAAACACCCATGCGCCGGATCAAATCTATCCCGCCCACATTTGGGACACTGACATGACTGTCTCTACCCCAACCCGCAATATGTCCGAAATTTTAGATGGGGGCAAAGTTTGTAACTTTCCCCAAATTTCAAACAAGCGTCTCAAACCAAACATTGTTTCCTTAGTTCCCCGCCTCCCACGCTTCCCCATTCATACTCCGTGGGCGCCAAAATGCCCTCTCCACCAGCCACGAACCCCAGCCTCCTCCGCCCTTCCACCCCATAGCGGCCAATCCACCGCCGCCCTCCTCCATCACGCCGAGCCGGTACTCGACGCCGTCGCCAACGCAACCGCAACCGCAACGCCTCAAGGAATTAGCAGTGAAGCCGAGGAAGAGCTGCCTCCACGACGCCGACGCCGACATGCGCCGCACAGAACCACTCCGACCACGCCGTCCTGCGCCTCATCGCTGCGGTTTCCACTGCCGCAACCGCCCACCGCACCGAGCTGTTCCCGCCACGCCGCTGCTCGCCACCTCGGATTCGCTTCCCGCCACCGGCTGTATCGGCCACCGCACCACACTCAACAACTTGGCCATGGGTTCATCCAGGCTGCACTGCCTCCACAACTTCTGGTTTCCGCGAACAACAAGATCGCTTGACAAATGTATGAGGACACAAGATCGCCAAAGCAGAAAGAGGTACTCCTCTTCCCTTACTCGTGCAAATCTTAAGTCTCCGCCACACCGTATTCATCCCATGAAAGAAACTAGTTGAGCGCTTTCATCGCATATTCTTCGTGATACTAAATGCACAAGGTTTCCTCCCTTTTACTATTTCACCTTTGCTAGAGGTCAAGAGCCCACCGATTTCAATTCAGGTCAATCGAACCGCAATTAAAAGAAGCAAAGACCCGCTTAGGTATCGCTGGAGCACCTAGTCCGCTCGTTTCCCCGGGGAAGCGGCGACGGGTGTCTATCATAGGGGTGTGGGGCGCAGAGCGCTTGCGCCCGATCCGGAGGTCGGCGGGCTTGAATGGATGGCTCGGGGCGGTGCAAGCACGGGCAAAGCGGTGAGGTCGAGGGGAGGCGCAGAAGCGGAGGAATATCGCCGGTCGCCGGGCGTTCGAGGAAGATCGCCAACACCGATCGGCCGGAGGTAGATAAAGGCGATCCGCCTGCTTTATACATCTGGACGGTGCGTAAAAAATGGATCTGACCTATTTGCTTTCAAATGATCGTTATTTTCATAGAACTCGTAGTAATTGAGTGTGCCATGCATGTTGTAGAGCTATCATATGTCTCCGTCATTTATTTCTCACCGAATTCCACCGCTATCTGCTACCTTTACACTGCATTAATTGTGCACACACTTCACCCATACTCACACTATTGTTTTTTATGCATGGGTATTTCAGACTACGACGCAGTGTTGATGAATGCGTAAAAGAAAAGATGTAAGTCGCTCCGTAATTCAAGATAAGCACTAAGCGTTTCAGCGCCTAATGGGTGCAATGTCAAGAGTCGGAGAGAGTAAACGTAGCTCTGCAGCTTGATGATCTCAATTGCCACACACAACCATCCTGTGTGCTTGCTTTAACTTCACACTGTCAAATGTGGTTGCATGTTGCATATGGTGTCTAGCTTGTATTGCTTCCAATTTCGATAAATTGCATCTGCTTACTTTACACATTATACCTTTGATAAAGACATGCCTTCCTGTTTTTGATACATACTACATATGTCTATTAACCATGTTCGAACATCAAACTAATGCTCTTTTGTATCCCTCGTCAATCACTTATGATGAGATAGTCACCCGGGTGGGTTACTGTGAGACGCCCTACTCGTTTAAAGAGTGCAGTGTCATCCTCCCCACATGATTCTCAAGAAACAAAGAAGGCTAAATGAAGATAGTCAACATAGCTCTCTAGTTGATCACCGCATTCCCCCACACCACCATCACAGTGCTTGCTCTTACTTGGCAAAGGTGATATGTGGTTGCATGTTGCATATGGTGTCTACCTTGTAATGCTTCTAATTAGGGTAAATTGCATCCGCTTAGTTAACACATTATACCCGTGAATATGACATGCCTTCCTATTTTTGGTACATACTACGCCTTTCTATTAACCATGTTCTTACATCAAACTACTTTTCTTGTGTATCCCTCATCAATGCTCCTAATTTGTTAAATTGCATCTCCTTAGCTTACACATTATACATGTGAATATGACACGCCTTCCTGCTTTTTTGGTACATACTACATCCGCCTATCACACCATGTTCTTACATCAAACCATCGTTTGTGTATCCTGCGCCTATCGCTTATGATGAGACAACACGCGCGTGGGTTAATATGAGACACAATACTCTTATAAAGAATGCAATTTCATCCTCTCCACATGATTCTCAAGAAATAGCAAGCCTAAATGAAGATATTGAACGTTGCTCAGACCAAGACAAAGATTTCCCCTACACCACCATCACAGTGCTTGCTCCAACTTCGCAGCAGTGATATGTGGTTGCATGTTGCATACTGTGTCTAGCTTGTAATGCTTCTAATTAGGGTAAATTGCATCTGCTTAGTTTACACAATATACCTGTGAATATGACATGCCTTCCTATTTTTGGTACACACTATCATGCGGCATGTTTTTCATACATATTCCATCCTCCTATCATGCGGCTGCCTTACATGAAAGTAGTGTTCGTCAGTATCATGCATCAATAAGTTCTGAAGAGCAAATTTTATTCCTTTTTCTTGTGGGTTTGACTTGACAAGGCAAAATCAAGAAAGAGGAAGGGAAAGAGTAAGGAAGGCGATGATGGTGGTCCTCCGCAGCAACGTAAACGGAGCATCTGTACCGCTTCTCCTTGTACTGATAGTGTATTACATGGTCCAAGTCTCCGCTCCCCTACTCCACCATCCAAGGTGCTTGCTCTGACTTGGCAGTGTGATATCTGGTTGCATGTTGCATATGGTTTCTAGCTCGTATTGCTCCTAATTAGTGTAAACCGTGCATCTGCTTAGCTTACACATGATACATGTGAATATGACACGCTTTCCTGTTTTGGTACATACTATATCTATCTATCACACCATGCTCTTACATGAAACTACTCTTCTTGTGTATCCTGCATCAGTCACTTATGATGGGACACCTTTAAGTTGGCAGTGTGATATTGGTTTGCGTCTTGAATATGATTTCTAGCATGTATTGCTTCTAGTTTGATGAACGCCACCTATGACGAGACAGTTTTAACTTGGCGAGTGATATTGATTGCACCTTCCATATGGTGTCTTGCGTTGTTTCTAATTTGTTGAAGTGCCTTCTGCTTAGTTACCACATCATAGGTGTGAATATGTCAAGCCGCCCATTTTTTCGTACATATTCCATCCTCGTATCATGACTTGGCCTTTCATCAGAGTAGTGTTCACAAGATCATGCATGAATGAGTTCAAGAGCGAATGATATTCCTTTTTCTTGTCGGTATGACCTCACAATGAAAAATCAATAAAGCTGAAGGAAATTGGCAAGGCATTGGATGGTGGTGGTCCTTCCGAGCAACTGAAACAGAGGTTCTCTACAGATTCTACTCCGCCATCCTCCCAACAAGATTCGCAAGACAACGCAAGGCTAGACAGTCAACGTAGTTGTGTAGATGATGAGCACATCTCCCCTACTCCACCATCACAGGTGCTTGCTCTAACTTGGCACTATTATATGTGGTTGCATGTTGCGTATGATGTCTAGCTTGTATTTCTTCTAACTTTGTTGAATTGCATCTGCTTACTTGTGTTCCTGTTTCTACATCAGACTACTATTCTTGCATATCCCGCATCAGTCACTTATGATAAGGCACCTTTAAGTCGCCACTGTGATATTGGTTGTGTCTTGCATATGATTTCTAGCATATCTTTGCTTCTAATTTGTTGAAACGCCATACGCTTTGAACTTGGCAGAGTGATATTGGTTGCATCTTTCATATGGTGTCTAGCTTGCGATTGCTTCTAATTTGTTGAAATGCCTTCCGCTTAGTTACCACATCATAGGTGTGAATATGTCACACCATCCTGCTTTTTCATACATATTCCATCCTCGCATCATGTGTTTGCCTTTCATCCGAGTAGTGTTCATCAAGATCATGCATGAATGAGTTCTGAAGAGCGACTTTTATTCCATTTTCTTATCGTTTTGACTTCACAATGAAAAATCATTACAGCACAAGGAAATTAGTCCGTCAGTGGATGATGGTGGACCTTCGCAGCAACTCAAACAGGGGGTCTCCCAAGATTCTACTGCGCCATCCTCCCAACAAGATTCGCAAGAGAACACAAGGTCGGATAGTCAACGTAGTCTGTGTAGATGATGAGCACATCTCCCCTACTCCACCATCATAGGTGCTTGCTCTAACTTGATACTATTATATGTGGTTGCATGTTGCGTATGATGTCTAGCTTGTATTGCTTCTAACTTGAATTGCATCTGCTTACTTTACACATAATGCATGTGAATATGACACGTGTTCCTGCTTTCTAGAACATACGTGTACATGATGAGCACATCTCCCCTACTCCACCATCACAGGTGCTTGCTCTTACTTGGAACTGTTATATGTGGTTGCGTTTTCCGTATGATGTCTAGTTTGTATTGCTTCTGATTATGTAGAATTGCATCTGTGTAGCTTACAACTTATACCTGCAACGATCACTTACCCATAAGACACATTTAACTTGGGACTATGGTGTAGGTTGCATCTTGCATTGTCTTCTAGCTTGTACTGCTTCTAATTTCTTGAAATGGCACTTACGACGAGACACTTTTTACCTGATAGAGTGATATTGGTGGCATGTTCATATGGTGCCTAGCTTTCATTTCTTCTAATTTTGTTGAAATGCCTTCCGCTTCTTTGTTTTTCATACATATTCCATCCTCCTATCGTGCGTGTGAATATGAAACGCTGTCATTTTTTTGTATATATCCCATCCTCCTATCTCCGCGCTTGCCTTACATCAAAGTAGTGTTCATCTCAGATCACGCATCAACCAGCTTATGCAGAGCTAATTTTATTCATCTTCTTGTGGTTTTGACTTCATAAGGCAACATCAGAAATAGGAAGGAAAAGAGTAAGTTAGGGGATGTTGGTGGTACTCCGCACCGACGCAAAACACGTACTCTCTAGATTTGCCAACGCCATCGCTAATGAAGTTGAAGTCCCAAGTCTACATGATGAGTTCATCTCCTGCACTCCACCATCGCAGGTGCTTGCTCTAAGTTGACAGTGTGATAATTGGTTTCATGTTGCATATGTTGTCTAGCCTGTATTTCTTCTATTTTGATTAAATTGTACCTGCTGAATTTATATGTTATACATGTGCATATGACATGGCTTTCTGTGTCTAGAATACACTGCATCTATCTATCATACCATGTTCTTACATCAAAGTACTGTTGTTGTGTATCCCGCATCAAGAATCTCATGATTGGACGCTTTTAACATGGCAGTTTGATAGAGGTTGCATCTTGCATTGATTTCTACAGTGTACTGTTTCAAATTTTCGAATTGCCACTTATGACAAGACACTATTAACTTGGCAGAGTAATATTGGTTGCATCTTTCATATAGTGTCTAGCTTGCATTACTTCTATTTTCTTGAAAATCATACGCTTAGTTTGCACATCGTAGCTGTGAATATGTCATGTCGCCCCTGCTTTTTCTTACATATTCCATCCTCATACGGTTGTCTTACATCAAAGTATTGCTTGTCTCAGATTCATGCATCAATGAGTTCTGAACAGTGATTTTATTCTTTTGTGTTGTGGGTACAGCTTGACATGGCAAAGTCAAAAAAGAGCAAGGAAAATAATATAGTAGGGAGTGTTGTTACTGCGTCGGTGAAACGGAAAAGGTTCTCGCCGTCGAGATCCTGCCGGTACTTATAGTGCAAGAGAAGGTCCAAGTCCACCGCTAAATCTACAAACACAAGATTACCTGCTCCACCAGTGCAAGCATCCGCTTCAACTGCATTTCAAAGATCTCAACCAGTTAGTCGTTCGTTTGCTCCAGAACCGCCGATTCCCAAGCTGCCTTCACACCTAACACTACTTCAAGCACTGCAGACACAACAGACTTGGCAAGATCAGATGAACCTCATGAGCATCAACACCAAGACGGTACTGATCGAGTCAAGTTGCGCTTGCATGCTCCTTTATATGTACTCTCACGCTTGATGTACACTAACACTTTCCATATTCGTTGTTGAACTAGCACCACGGCGCATAGCGGAAATGTACATCATGGATAATGCTTGACAGATTAACAAAATCTAAACAAGGAAGAATGGAGATCCATTTTGAGGCAGGTTTAAAAAGGCCACGTGATGCTACAAAGTCAGCCAAATTAGTATCAGAGGCAGCCGTTGCCGTTGACCGTTTATCCGTAAGTAATGTTATTCATCGCAATTAGTAATATTGTCTTGCTGTGTCCCATACTTTCTAGCTTCCTCCTAATAAGACTCACATTCTTTTTTCAACAGATGAGGTTCAAGTTGGGTCCGAAGGTGATGCAACTAAACAAGCATGCACTCATGTTTTTCACCGCTTTCTCATGACAAGATCGGTACCACCTTAGAAAATCTCACTTTGAAGGCAAGGCTAACAATGAAATCGCCCAAACATCTCCAAAGTGGAATATATTACGAGATGAAGATTGGACAGCCCTCATTAAACACCGGTCTGATCCAAAGTATCGTGTAGGCTATATGTATTTGATCAGACCACATATTGAACTTGTATTTATGTATGTGCCTTACAAGTGTATCTTCTTCTAGGCTAACTGCTTGAAGAACAAAACCAACCGTTCTAAAGTGAAATTCCAACAGACAACGTGATCTCGTAGCTATATTGCACAATCGCGAGGCTTTTGTAAATAGCTGCTACTTCCTTCTTTTTTGTGCCATATTATCGTATCTATATTGACTTGTTCCAAATACAGTAGCAAAGCCCGTGCGGACCAAAAGAACCTAAACCGAATGCAAGTGTAAATCTTCAAGGATTGACACACCAAGAAGATGAAGGGCATGAGCACACCCGATTCAAGCCGCTGTTGTAAGTCCTTACTCCTCCGCCTTGAACTGATTGGTACCGTGATGTGTTCATTTAACTACTTGGTTTGCAGCCAACGCCGCTACTCTAATCACTTATATACACAATTGTCTTAACGTGTCATTTCACCTTACATGGTTTAAAAGAGATGAAGGATATTCTTTTGGTCTTGATCTGTGATCTAGTTGTTATGTTCACGTGCGCACACAATGATGAAATAGCCTGTTTGTTTTATATCTGTTTGCCCATGATATGAATGATGTCATACTATGTTCATCCTACTTTAAACCATGTCTCTTTATCCTTAGATGTCAACGAATGTGAGGAAATAGACAATACAGAAGGCATTCTACATGGACATATGTTCCGGAAGTGATTTTATTATGTAGTTGGCACTACAATACATGCTAATGTATTACAGTAGTTCACCAAAATAAGTTATGTATAAACGTTTAACCTACTTTGTTTGTTTTTGTCTCATTAGTAACTTAGCCGTACACTAATCTACAAGTTCAAACTTTCGTGAAGCTATGGAACAAATGATTGAACAGCCACAACCACCTGAAGGTGACGAGGCTACTACGGGCACAATGTCACCTCTTGCTGCGGTCAAGGCCAAGATCTCTCCACTAACAAAGGCAAAAAGCACCTTCCTGCGTAATTCTGGGTTGGTTGTCAAGGTAACCTCGTCCAAATCGCCCTCTTGAACAAAATCTTCCTCGCTAGATGTAGTGATATATCTGGTGCTCGAGACACAAGTCCAATCCCTAATGGACGTTGTTTCGGAAACAAGAATAGTGGTTGAGAAATGTTGTCAAGATATGAATGGTTTTGAAACCAGACTATCAGACATTCGCTTCGTTGTTGAAGAGCAATGGCGGAAAAAAGGTGGAGATCGTGCTTCTACAGCCTGAAACATTAGCACTCAGGTCAAATGATCTGTGCTTCTATACATATGATGGTGCTTATATCTGGAAGGATCAGAAACTTTATGCCAATGTGCCTTTTGTTGTATGATCGAATTTATTTTGTTGTGATACAACATTTATGATGCTGCCACAGCCGCAGTAATTACGACGCTTATTTTTGTATAGTGTAGGTTTATCTTAGTAATGTATTCGCCGAAAGCTTAGAGGGAGCCCAACATGCCAACATTCGTCGGGCCCATTCCAATTGGGCTAAAAACGATTACGGGCCGAAATTGGCATGTAGCCCACTAAAAATATCTAGGCTTAAATTAGCATAAGCTTTCAAATTTTTCTGGTAGGCATGTGCCCATAGTGGGCCTTTAACAGGCCTAAACATAATTTGGGCCCTCAGTAAAAATAGGCCGTTTACAGGTGTAAATATCTCGAGCCCATAAAAAACATGGGCCTTTAATAGACCGAAAGTGAGATTGAGCCCTGATTGTGCCAAATAACCCATCGGACTTAGCAGGCGAAATGGTGGCCCATTTACGATGCGGATATTTGACAGCGAAATTGACGGGTCAGTAAATGCGCCGACCTAATACACGGGCCTTTAACAGGTAGGAACTTGATCGGGCTAGATTATCGTCATTTTATATGGGCCGTTAATGGGCCCGATATGACGTTGGGCCACATATGGCCCATGGTTTACGCCAGCGTTAACAGCCGAAAATGACAACAGCCGAAGTGGCCCAAATCTTTAGTGGGCCTCTAACAGCCGAATGACGACATGGCGAATATGACCCAAATCCTTCACGGCCGTTTATGGGCCGAAAGTTTTGATGGCCTCGTAAATGGGCCCAAATGAAGTCGGACCTTTAACAGCCGGAAATACACCGGCCGTAATTAGGCCCAATTACTTAGCGGATCGTTAACGGGCCGAAGTGACCATGGGCCGCATTGATGAAAAGTTTAGACCAGGCCGTTGACGGGCCGATTTGACAGATAATGTTGGGCCTTTAGCTGGGCCAGCCCATTATGGTCTACAGAATCTTGTGGGCCTTTAGCTGGGCCGGCCCATTGTGGTCCGCAAAATCTTGTGGGCCTTTAGTTGGGCCGGCCCATTATGGTCTGCTAAATTTGGTAGGTTTTAGTCGGGCCGCCCATTATGGTCCGCTAAATCTTATGGGCCGTCGGTTGGGCCGCCCATTTAAACTTTAATGAGGCCACTTTTGGGCGGTCCATCTAAAGGCCCACAAGATTCTGCAGACCATAATGGGCCGCCCAGCTAAAGGCCAATGAGAATTTTACACGTGGAAAATCGGTATTGGTCGTGGGTCATTAACGGGTTATCGGATCCAAAATCCGACCCGATAGCTTAACGGCGTTCGCTACGGTGGATGCCACGTGTCGGTCACCCTTGACGAAAAGCACTTCGTGGACGCTGATTTATCGTCATGGAAGTGGACACTTCCGTGATGATAATTTTGGTAATGTCATGGAACACTTCTATGACAAAGACATGTATGACTATCTTGATTCTGTCATAAATTTGTCATGGATGTACATGCATGACAAAAAATGTGACCTACTGTGACAAACACGTATCATCACGGAAGTGTATTTTTTTGTAGTGTCTACATCAACACCATAGCCTCTCCGATGATGTGTGAGTAGTTTACCACAGACCTTCGGGTCCATAGTTATTAGCTAGATGGCTTCTTCTAACCTTCTAAGTGGGTGTGCATCAGGTGAGGATCAAGGAGTAGTGCATCTCAATTTCTTCCAACCTTCTAAGGTGAGGGTCAACGTTTTTAGGCAAGGCCATCAGGGCAAACAGGCACACAAGAAGCAAGCGAAAAAGAGGCAAACGGGAAAAGAGGGCGAATAAAACGGCAAGGGTGAAGTGGGGGAGAGGAAAACGAGAGGCAAATGGCAAATAATGTAATGCGAGGATAAGAGTTTTTGATGGGTACTTGGTATGTCTTGACTTGTGCATAGACTCCCCGGCAACGACGGCAGAAATCCTTCTTGCTACCTCTTGAGCATGCGTTGGTTTTCCCTTGAAGAGGAAAGGGTGATGTAGCAAAGTAGCGTAAGTATTTCCTAAGTTTTTGAGAACCAAGGTATCAATCCAAAGAGGAGGCCACACGCAAGTCCCTCGCACTCTACACAAACAAATAAGAACCTTGCAACCAACGCGATAAAGGGGTTTTCAATCCCTTCACGGCCACTTGCAAAAGTGAGATCTGATAGAGATGATAAGATAATTTTTTTGGTATTTTTATGATAAAGAGTGAAAGTAAAGAACGCAAAGTAAAATAGATGTAAACTTATATGATGGAAAATAGACCCGGGGGCCATAGGTTTCACTAGTGGCTTCTCTCAAGATAGCATAAGTATTACGATGGGTGAACAAATTCATTGTCGAAAGCAATTGATAGAAAAGTGCATAGTTATGAGAATATCTAGGCATGATCATGTATATAGGCATCATGTCTGTGACAAGTAGACCGGAACGATTCTGCGTCTAGTACTATTACTCCATACATCAACCGCTGTCCACATTGCATCTAGAGTATTAAGTTCATAAGAACAGAGTAACGCATTAGGCAAGATGACATGATGTAGAGGGATAAACTCAAGCAATATGATATAAACCCCATCTTTCCATCCTCGATGGCAACAATACAATACGTGGCGTTTCCCCTTCTGTCACTTGGATCGAGCAACGCAAGATTGAACCCAAAGCTAAGCACTTCTCCCATTGCAAGAAAGATAAATCTAGTAGGCTAAACCAAATTGATAATTTGAAGATACTTGCAAAGATAACCAATCATACATAAAAGAATTCAGAGGAGATTCAAATATTCTTCATAGATAATCTTGATCATAAACCCACAATTCATCGGATCTCGACAAACACACCGCAAAAAAGAGTTACATCGAATAGATCTCCAAGAAGATCGAGGAGAACTTTGTATTGAGATCCAAAGAGAGAAGAAGTCATGTAGCTAATAACTATGGACCCGAAGGTCTGAGGTAAACTACTCACACATCATCGTAGAGGCTATGGTGTTGATGTAGAAGCCCTCCGTGATCGATTTCCTCCCAAGCAGTAGCGATTTTAAAAGGCCCCAAGATGGGATCTCACGGGTATAGAAGGTTGCGGCGGTGGAAATAGGGTTTCTTGGTGTTCCTGGTTGGTTTCGGGGTATATGGGTATATATAGGAGGAAGAAGTAGGTCGATGGAGCTGCGAGGGGCCCACGAGGGTGGGGGGCGCGCCTCCCTGCCTCGTGGCCTCCTCGATTGTTTCTTGATGTGCACTCTAAGTCCTCTGGATCACGTTTGTTCCAAAAATCACTCTCCCGAAGGTTTAATTCCGTTTGGATTCCGTTTGATATTCCTTTTGTGTGAAACACTGAAATAGGCAAAAAACAAAAGAATTTGCACCGGGCCTTGGGTTAGTAGGTTAGTCCCAAAAATAATATAAAAGTGTATAATAAAGCCCATTAGACATCCAAAACAGATAATATAATAGCATGGAAAAATCAAAATTTATAGATGCATTGGAGACGTATCAAGCATCCCCAAGTTAATTCCTGCTCGTCCTCGAGTAGGTAAATGATAAAAACAGAATTTTTGATGTGGAATGCTACCTAGCATATTCTTCAACGTAATTTTATTTATTGTGGCATGAATGTTCAGATCCGAAAGATTCAAGATAAAAGTTTAATATTGACATAAAAATAATAATACTTCAAGCATACTAACTAAGCAATCATGTCTTCTCAAAATAACATGGCCAGAGAAAGTTCATCCCTACAAAATCATATAGTTTGGTCATGCTCCATTTTCGTCACACAAGAATGCTCTCATCATGCACAACCCCAATGATAAGCCAAGCAATTGTTTCATACTTTACTAATCTCAAAAAATTTCAACTTTCACGCAATACATGAGCATGAGCCATGGATATAGCACTATGATGGAATAGAATATAATGATGGGGGTTATGTGGAGAAGACAAAAAAGGAGAAAGTCTCACATTGATGCAGCTAATCAACGGGCTAGGGAGATGCCCATCAATTGATGTCAATGCAAGGAGTAGGGATTGCCATGCAACGGATGCACTAGAGCTACAAATGTATGAAAGCTCAACAAAAGAAACTAAGTGGGTGCGCATCCAACTTGCTTGCTCATGAAGACCTAGGGCATTTGAGGAAGCCCATTGTTGGAATATACAAGCCAAGTTCTATAATGAAAAATTCCCACTAGTATATGAAAGTGACAAAACAAGAGACTCTCTATCATAAAGATCATGGTGCTACATTGAAGCACAAGTGTGGAAAAAGGATAGTAGCATTGTCCCTTTTTATTTCTTTTTTTGGCCTTCCTTTTTTTATTTGGCCTTTCTCTTTTTTATTTGGGAGAATGCTCTATTAATGATGATCATCACACTTCTATTTATTTAAAACTCAATGATTACAACTCGATACTAGAACAAAATATGACTCTATATGAATGGCTCCGGCGGTGTACCGGGATGGGCAATGGATCAAGAGTGACATGTATGAAATAATATGCATGGTGGCTTTGCCACAAATACGATGTCAATGACATGATCATGCAAGGAAATATGAACAATGATGAAGCGTGTCAAAATAAACGGAACGGTGGAAAGTTGCATGGCAATACATCTCGGAATGGCTATGGAAATGCCATAATAGGTAGGTATGGTGGCTGTTTTGAGGAAGATATAAGGAGGTTTATGTGTGATAGAGTGTATCGTATCACGGGTTTAGATGCACCGCGAAGTTTGCACCAACTCTCAAGGTGAGAAAGGGCAATTCACTTGCATCAAGAGGCTAGCAATGATGGAAAGGTGAGAATGCGATAATCCATGGACTCAACATTAGTCATAAAGAACACATACTTATTGCAAAAATCTACAAGTCATCAAAAACCAAGCACTACGCACATGCTCCTAGGGCGATAGATTGGTAGGAAAAGACCATCGCCGTCCCCGACCGCCACTCATAAGGATGACAATCAAAGAACACCTCATGTTTCAAATTTGTTACACAACGCTTACCATACGTGCATGCTACGGGACTTGCAAACTTCAACACAAGTATTTCTCTAATTAACATCTTCTCAACTAGCACAAGTTTAATATCTATACATCCATATCTCAAAAACAATCATCAAGTATCAAACTTCTCTTAGTATTCAACGCACTTATATGATAGTTTTATTATATCCATCTTGGATGCCTATCATATTAGGACTAATTTTATAGCCAAAGCAAATTACCATGCTGTTCTAAAAGACTCTCAAAATAATATAAGTGAAGCATGAGAGATCAATAATTTCTATAAAATAAAACCACAACCGTGCTCTAAAAGATATAAGTGAAGCACTAGAGCAAAATTGTTTAGCTCAAAAGATATAAGTGAAGCGCATAGAGTATTCTAATAAATTCCGATTAATGTGTGTCTCTCCCAAAAGGTGTGTACAGCAAGGATGATTGCGGTGAACTAAAAAGCAAAAACTCGAATCATACAAGACGCTCCAAGCAAAACACATATCATGTGGTGAATAAAAATATAGCTCCAAGTAAAGTTACCGATGGAAGAAGACAAAAGAGGGTATGCTTTCCGGGGCAGCCCCAATCTTAGGCTTTTGGTTGTCCTTGGATTTTACCTTGGGGTGCCTTGGGCATCCCCAAGCTTAGGCTTTTGGTTGTCCTTGGATTTTACCTTGGGGTGCCTTGGGCATCCCCAAGCTTAGGCTCTTTCCACTCCTTGTTCCATAATCCATCAAATCTTTACCCAAAACTTGAAAACTTCACAACACAAAACTTAACAGAAAATCTCATGAGCTCCGTTAGCGAAAGAAAAGAAAACACCACTTCAAGGTACTGTAATTAACTCATTATTTATTTATATTTGTGTTAAACCTACTGTATTCCAACTTCTCTATGGTTCATAACCTCCGATACTAGCCATAGATTCATCAAAATAAGCAAACAACACACGAAAAACAATATCTGTCAAAAACAGAACAGTCTATAGTAGTCTGTATCAAACGCATACTTCTGGAACTCCAAAAATACTAAAATAAATTGCTGGACGTGAGTAATTTATCTATTAATCATATGCAAAAAGAATCAACTAAATAGCACTCTCCAGTAAAAAGTTGTAGCTAATCTCGTGAGCGCTAAAGTTTCTGTTTTTTACAGCAAAAAAGGCTTCACCCAAGTCTTCCCAAAGGTTCTACTTGGCACAAACACTACTTAAAACATGAAAACACATCTAACCAGAGGATATATAAAATATTTATTACTAAACAGAACCAAAAAGCAAGAAATAAAAATAAAATTGGGTTGCCTCCCAACAAGCGCTATCGTTTAACGCCCCTAGCTAGGCATAAAGGCGAGGATAGATCTAGGTATTATCATCTTTGGTAGGCAATTCTTCAATAGAACACTTATAACCCTTAGGAGTTTCCTTCTTTTTATTAATGATCAAACTCCTAGGCAATAAATCGAGAAAATCATTTGTAGCAAAAGGTTCCTTAATGATAGCGAGAAAGTTGGGGTGAACACTTATGGATTTGAGATCCGCATTTTCCTTACTAGAAGTTTCACCCTTATTTTTAGGAACATACATCAATTTGGAAATTTTAGCATTAGGAGGTTTTGGAGTATTTTTCACGGAAGAAAAGGCAGACCCTAAGTTGGTAATAATATCTTCAATTGTATCAATTCTTGTGGAATCTTGATCTATCTTTTCGTTAACTATGGGTTCCTTTTCTTAAAAAAATTAGAGTAAATCCTACCTTAGATCCATATTGGTTAATTTGATTGTGGATCTTTTTATCCAAATTTTCAATCCACTCTACGGTGGCAACTTTATTTTCAATAATTTCAAGCCTTTGCATCACATGCTCCAAAGTTAAAATAGTTCCATTAACCAAAAGAGGTGGTGGGCCAAACAAATCTATCATAACATTATAAGAATCAAAAGTATGGCTACCCAAGAAATTCCCTCCGGTAATGGTATCAAGAATTTATCTATTCCAAGGGGTGATGCCTACATAAAAATTGCGAAGAAGGACGGAAGTAGATTGCTTCCTAGTGGATCTATTTTGAGCATTGCAAATTCTGTACCAAGCATCTTTTAGATTTTCTCCCTCCCTTTGTTTAAAATTAAGAACTTCATTCTCGGGAGACAAAGGAGTAGATAAAGGACTGGCCATGATGGCACACGGGACACAAGAAGCAAGCGAAAAAGAGGCGAACGGAAAGAGAGGGCAAATAAAACGGAAAGGGTGAAGTGGGGGAGAGGAAAATGAGAGGCAAATGGAAAATAATGTAATGCGAGGGATAAGAGTTCGTGATGGGTACTTGGTATGTCTTGACTTGTGAGTAGACTCCCCGGCAATGACGCCAGAAATCCTTCTTGCTACCTCTTGAGCATGCGTTGGTTTTTCCGTGTAGAGGAAAGGGTGATGCAGCAAAGTAGCGTAAGTATTTCCCTCAGTTTTTGAGAACCAAGGTATCAATCTAGTAGGAGGCCACACGCAAGTCCTTCGTACCTAAACAAACAAATAAGAACCTCGCAACCAACGCGATAAAGGGGTTGTCAATCCCTTCACGGCCACTTGCAAAAGTGAGATCTGATAGAGATGATAAGATAATATTTTTGATATTTTTATGATAAATATTAAAAGTAAAGATTGCAAAATAAACGGCATGTAAATAGCTAGTTGACGGAAGATTAATATAATGGAAAATAGACCCGCGGGCCATAGGTTTCACTAGTGGCTTCTCTCAAGATAGCATAAGTATTACGGTGGGTGAACAAATTACTGTCGAGCAATTGATATAAAAGTGCATAGTTATGAGAATATCTAGGCATGATCATGTATATAGGCATCACGTCCGCGACAAGTAGATCGAAACGATTCTGCATCTACTACTATTACTCCAATGCATTGACCGCTATCCAAAGATGCATCTAGAGTATTAAGTTCATAAGAACAGAGTAATGCATTAGACAAGATGACATGATGTAGAGGGATAAACTCAAGCAATATTATATAAACCCCATCTTTTTATCCTCGATGGCAACAATACAATACGTGTCGTTTCCCCTTCTGTCACTTGGATCGAGCAATGCAAGATTGAACCCAAAGCTAAGCACTTCTCCCATTGCAAGAAAGATCAATCTAGTAGGACAAACCAAATTGATAATTCGAAGAAACTTGCAAAGATAACCAATCATACATAAAAGAATTCAGAGGAGATTCAAATATTGTTCATAGATAATCTTGATCATAAACCCACAATTCATCGGATCTGGACAAACACACCGCAAAAAAGAGTTAGATCGAATAGATCTCGAAGAAGATCAAGGAGAACTTTGTATTGAGATCCAAAGAGAGAGAAGAAGCCATCTAGCTAATAACTATGGACCCGAAGGTCTGAGGTAAACTACTCACACATCATCGGAGAGGCTATGGTGTTGATGTAGAAGCCCTCCATGATCGATTCCCCCTCTGGCGGAGCGCCGAAAAGGCCCCAAGATGGGATCTCATGGGTACAGAAGGTTGCCGCAGTGGAAATAGGGTTTCGTGGTGCTCCTGGTTGGTTTCGGGGTATATGGGTATATATAGGAGGAAGAAGTAGGTCAGTGGAGCTGCGAGGCGCCCACGAGGGTGGGGGGCGCGCCCAGGGGGGCAGTCATGCCTCCCTGCCTCGTGGCCTCCTCGATTGTTTCTTGACATCCACTCCAAGTCCTCTGGATCACGTTTTTTCCAAAAATCACTCTCCCGAAGGTTTCATTCCATTTGGATTCCATTTGATATTCCTTTTGTGTAAAACACTGAAATAGGCAAAAAATAGCAATTTGCACTGGGCCTTGGGTTAGTAGGTTAGTCCCAAATATAATATAAAAGTGTATAATAAATCCCATTAAACATCCAAAATAGATAATATAATATCATGGAACAATCAAAAGTTATAGATACGTTGGAGACGTATCAATACCGTATATAGGTAGTTCTGGTGGACTCATCTGGAGTAACTTGGGTTTAAGTTTTTTTATGCACAAGCAGAATTCCCACTTAGTACAGGTGAAGGCTAGCAATTAGGCTGAGAAGCGGCTAGCTAGAGACCGAAAACTGTCATGAACATGCATTATGCATAAGTAACATTGGATACTAGCATGAGTAGGATATGAACACCATGAACATAAATATCATAGAGGCTATGTTGGTTTTGATTCAACTACATGCATGAACATGTGCCAAGTCAAGACACTCAAACATTCAGAGGAGGATACCATATCATCATACTACATCACAATCATTTTAACGCAATGTTGACATCTAAGATAAATCATTATCCACTCCTAGCTACTTATGCAAGGCATGAGAAACTATAATCTCTAATTGTCATTGCAAACATGTTGGACTTTAATAGGCTGAATCATGGATACTAGGTTAAACATATTTACACAAACATAACAAGTCGAGTTCATACCCGTTTCTCTCTGCCACGGCCAGTTCATCAAATATTTTCATTATTGCCTTTCACTTGCACGACCGAACGATATGAAAATAATAATAGTGCAAGAGTGCCATGGACTAAGCTGGAATCTGCAAACATTTTATTCAAGAGGAGAAGACAAGGTAATATGGGCTCTCTGTTAGATCAACAATAATGCATATGAGAACCACTCAACATTTTCATCGTGGTCGGTATGACTCAATAAAAAGGGAAAATAATTCAGAGAAACACACTGAAATATTTTTGGAGTTTTTGTTTTTTCTTGAACAAGCAAATAGAAGGGGAAAACAAAAACGAGAAAAACTATTTACACAGGAAAGCTCCCAACAAGTAAAATAAGAATAAGGAAATCTTTTCGGGGTTTCTTTTTAGATACTACAACTAACTACACTAGAAAGAAAAATAAAAAAGTAGAAAATGTTTTTTTTGGATTTTCTCAAAGTTTTTCAAACACACCAGATGAAGGCGAGGAAATAAATTTAGCATGGATAATAAACTGAATGAGTGTGGACACCGACAACTGAAATGAAATGTGTTATCATGAATATAATGTCGGTGGAAATACGTACTCATCCAAGCTTAGGCTTTTGGCCTAACTTGGTAATCACCACTCGAAGAAGCCATGGGGTCCAATGTTGAAGTGCTGGGGAGCAGACACCTGAGGGTCCCACTCCTGAGGCTCCTCCTGTGCCGCAGCCAGGTTGTTCCGGTAGGCGACAATGTCCTCACGCATAATCATGTATCCGCCCCTGGCAATAGGATCAAACAAGGCAGGTGCAGGCAATGGAATAATATCACGAGTGTCCACACTGAAAACCAGGTTATAAGGAACAGGAATGTTAGTGTAATCGCCAAAGAATAAACCGTGGTGTTCCATAGCTCCCATTTATCTAAATAAACTTTAGGTAAAGGATAATCATGCTGGCATATCTGAATGTTAAAGTGAGTCGCCAAGCGAGTAGCGTAAATACCACCATGTATTTTGCCCTTGGATCTGTTAATGTGGAGGCGACATGCCACAATAGCTCCCAAGCTATAAGTGTTGTCGCCGTGAAGTGTGCGACGTAAAACAACAAAGTCTGGAGCACTAAGCGCACCTACCTTCTCTCTAGAAAGCAAAGACTTCGCAATGAATAAAGCAAAATAATGCATAGCAGGAAAGTGTATGCTAGTGGCAGTGACACTTGAAACCCCTCTCTCACCCCCTACAATCAGAGTGTGGTAAAAACCATCAAACTCTGTGGGCCTAGGCTCAACTAAATCCCCGCCAGAAGGGATCATGCATATGTCACAAAATTCAGTAAGTGGTATCTGACGGGTTTCAGCATATAAATTAAACTGCACCTCAGGGGGATTATTCCTAGGAAGGAAATGAAAACTTTGCAGAAAGGAATTTGTGAGGAGATGATACCGTTTCACATTCAAGCCATGACTTAAGTCGGTGAAGGAAATATGCCCTAGAGGTAATAATAAAGTTGTTATTTTATATTCCCTTATGTCATGATAAATATTTATTATTCATGCTAGAATTGTATTAACCGAAAACTTGATACATGTGTGGATACATAGACAAAACACCGTGTCCCTAGTAAGCCTCTACTAGACTAGCGTTAATCAAAGATGGTTAAGTTTCCTAACCATAGACGTGTGTTGTCATTTGATGAACGGGATCAGATCATTAGAAGAATGATGTGATGGACAAGACCCATCCGTTAGCTTAGCATATTGATCGTTCAGTTTTATTGCTATTGCTTTCTTCATGACATACCGATGACAAAGGGAATGATGTATGTTGTTATATTTGTCATTCCTTTGACTATGAGATTATGCAACTCCTGGACACCGGAGGAATACCTTGTGTGCTATCAAATGTCACAACGTAACTAGGTGATTATGAAGATGCTCACGGTGTATCTCCGAAGGTGTTTGTTGGGTTGGCATAGATCGAGATTAGGATTTGTCACTCCGGGTATCGGAGAGGTATCTCTGGGCCCTCTCGGTAATGCACATCATAAGAAGCCTTGGAAGCAATGTGACTAATGAGTTAGTTGCAGGATGATGTATTACAGAATGAGTAAAGAGACTTTCCAGCAACGAGATTGAACAAGGTATGAAGATATCGACGATCGAATCTCGGGCAAGTGACATACCGATGACAAAGGGAATGACGTATGTTGTCATTACGGTTCGACCGATAAAGATCTTCGTAGAACATGTAGGAACCAATATGAGCATCCAGGTTCCACTATTGGTTATTGACCAGAGAGGTGTCTCTGTCATGTCTACATAGTTCTCGAACCCGTAGGTTCCGCACGCTTAACATTCGATGACGATTTAGTATTATATGAGTTATGTGATTTGGTGACCGAATGTTGTTCGGAGTCCCGGATGTGATCACGGACATGACGAGGAGTCTTGAAATGGTTGAGAGTTAAAGATTGATATATAGGACAATGGTATTCGGACACGGAAAGTGTTCTGGAGGGTACCGGGTACTTATCGGGTCACCAGAAAGGAGTTTCGGGCACCCCCGGCAAAGATATGGGTCTTATGGACCAAGTGAGGGAACACACCAGCCCTGGTGCACCCCTATAGAGGCCATCCCTATGAGGAGGAGAAGGAAAGAGGGGAGGGCAAGGAAAGTGTGGATTAGGTTTCCTACTTCCTTCACTCTGCCCCTCTTTCCTTCCACCTCAGTTATATATGGCAGGGGGGAGCGCGGCTTGGGAGGGACTGTCGGAGTAATGGACCACGGGTAGCCTAAACCGAGTCCCCGAACCTTTCAATACATCGAGGCTGGCTGCGCCGCTCAAGACGTCAAGATGAAGCGCCGCCTCGATGGCGGTGGCCGGGCCGATGGCCGCTGCCGGTTAGCCCACGCCAGAAGGCGGCACCAAGACGGGCCGACTCCTATCAGGAGGCCTCCAGAGAGACCGGCTTCTAGCAGTCGGTGCACGGCGCCCTCAAAGTCTGTGCCACCATTAAGGAGACAAGACAATGCAAGGCTACAGTGTAGCCCATCACCCGTATCAGATCTGTGGCCGGGCGTGGCTATTGCGGTCGCAGATGGGCGGAGATCTCCGCCCGGCGCTGCATCACTGCCGCTCCGCCTCGACGCCACTCCTTCGTCAGTGAAGCCCTGCTTCCCACGACTGCATTGCAGACGGCTCAAGACGGGCGTACCGCAGTGCAGCGAGCTCGGAAGACGGCGGAAGCCTCACCAGTCGGACCCGAGGGAGGCCGGATTCTAGCAGGCGGCCTGTCCCTTGCTCGGGGCCCCACGCGCCATTAACCAGATAAGACCCGGAGTGGCTACAGTGAACCCCCGCTAGGCGGCGGGACTGTAGCCACGCTCCCCTGACCAAGCAAGCGTCATTAGCATCACGGCTCACAAGAATCAGCAAGCAAGACCATGGGCGAGCGCGGGAGCGGCATGTCGGCTCCGTACAGACCAGACGGCGGGACCCACCAGCGGCGGGCCCCAAAGCCACGGCGAAAGAGAGATCGACAGCCGGTCCTACACCCGCCAGATTACCATTGTACCCACAGGGGTAGGCCTATATAAACCCCCCACGGCACCTATGCAAAGGGTTCCAACCTGTTAAAATTAGACTCACACCTAGGGGAAGAAGAGAGCAAGCATTGCGTTCTTCTACCTTTAGCATACAACTCGAGGAGCACATCTGTACCCACTAGTGCCTTAGTGATCATGCGACGACCCCGCAGAGCAGGCCTAGGGGTGTTATCTCCTAGGAGAGCCTCGAACCTGGGTAAAGTGCGCTTGGCGTTAGGTTCACGCCTCATCCCGCTTCTGTGCACCGGCGACGTTCTACTCGCTCCCACCATGATAAGCCATCCATTGGCATATGTCGCACCCAACCCCCGACATTTGGCGCCCACCGTGGGGCGAGGTGCACCGTCTCCCGGAGGCCTATTCTGGACGGGAACCCTATTCCTTCCGGGCGAGCGCAGCCAGCCCGGCACGCCAGACGGCATCTGTGCCAACACGATGCACGGAGCGGAGGTCACCTGCGTGGCGAGCTGCCTCGCTGATCTTGTTGGCGAGATTCGCCTCTCCGATGAGCCCGCGTCTGATGCGGTCACCGATGCCCCCATAGCTGCCTCGTGAGCCTCCTTGATCAACTCCGCGTCGCCAGCGAGCCTGCTGCGGACTTGGAGTCGGTTGGCTCCACCGACCCGATGTTGGTCGACTCCGACATGGCGTCGCTTGACGCGTTCCCCACCAATGTGGTGGTCTACGACGAGCCGCTTCCTCGCGCGGATAGCGGCGGCAGCACCGTCACGGAGGTGCTCGTCATCAGCCACGGCGAGCACTCTGGCGGGGGTGGCCAGGATCTGTTGCAAGCGGTGATTCAAGACCTGACTGTGCCCATCCCGGAAGATGCCGACGCTGAGACGCTGGAGGCACGCCTGTCCAGTTTCGTCAAAGCGCCAACCGGCCGGGCCAGCATGAGACGCCTTCAAGGCCTACCAGCTTGAGGTGGACCCGTGCAATCGGCGGCACGCCCGGCTCTGCTGGCCTAGCCGCGTGGCTTCGATCCGGCATGTGGCGCGACCATTGCCAAAGATGTTCGATGGATCATCCCGCTCACGCCACGCTTATGGAGAACATACGAGCTGCCCAGGCGGCAGCTGATGAGCTAGACAAGCTCGAGGACGACGAGCGTCGCCACATGACGGAGCGCATCCAGCAGCTCCTCGACGCGGCTGGTGAGCAGCAAGAGGCCGGTTGCCGCACTGAAGCGCCCAACCGGCGAAATGACGATCCGCCTCCTCGCCGAGACCAAGGCACGACATCCCGGACGCCGACTGGAGGCGTCTGCGGTAGAAGAGACAAGGAGCCAGCTGCAAGCCGCAGCCGGACTCGTATCACCATCGAGCGTGACCAAGACGGCCGCCCAAGAATAGTGGAACGACGGGACGACTGTCCACCTCCCCCTCGCAGGGAGAGGCGAGCTTCCCCGCCGCCTGTTGACCACCCGACACTCGGCGACCGCCTTGGCCGCCGGGAAGGAGTCGGAGAAAATGATGCCCGCCACCGGATCGACCGTCTCAACCGATCCCTGGCGCTAGAAGAAGAAGATGAGCTGGGTCCGCCTTGTTTTGGCCCCCGCATCCGAGATGAGCCCTTCCCTAAAGGGTTCACGCTCCCAAGAGATATGCTCTGGCACACCGGCCCGCGTGAAGCCGTGAGGATCGGCTGGTCGATCGCTCCACAAGCGCCAGCATCGCCAACGGCAACAAGCGCGTTGCCGTGAAGTACGTTCCACTCATGCTCCAGGGCACGGCTCGGACATGGCTGAACAGCCTAAAGCCCCACAGCATCAACAGCTGGGTTGATTTCACTGAAGCCTTCATCTGCAACTTCACCAAAGACGCATAAGCGGCCGCCCAAGCCTCGCCAGCTCTCCTTGTCGCCCAAGGCCCCAACGAAGTCGACTCGCGATTACCTCACACGGGCTGAGCTGCGCAACTCTTGTGAGGGCGTGCAGGTGCGTGACATCGAGTATTCTTCTTTGCCGGGTGCCGAGAGGGCACCTCCTCAAGCACAAGCTTCTCTGCGGCCAGGCAGCGACCCTCGGCAGACTGTTGATCATAGCAGCATAAGTACGCCATGGCCGACTCCTCCAGAAGGCGAAGATCCAAGCAATGCGTCAGGCAAGGTGGCCCTCAAGCTCCTCGGACCCATTTTGGTGACACCGGTCGTCAAGGCGTCGTGACGAAGCGACAACAAGCGCAAGGCCATGCAGCCGGCTTCCACAAGCCGGAAGGTGGCGACAGTCGAAGATTAGCAGCCAGAAGGGCAGCCTCCTCCCAAACGCCAGAAGGGCGGCAAGCCCAACTGGTTTCCCGCCTTCTCGTACGAGCAGACTCTAGATGCACCCTGCAAGTTCCACAGCGGCGCGAAGCCGTCCAACCACGTCACTCGGAAATGCCACTGGCTCACCAGGATCACCAAGGGCGACGGACTCTATCCTCCTCCGCCTGTCGGCCCACCGCCTCCTCCTCCCCAGCAGCCAGCGGTTCGCCCGCTTACAAGCGATACAAGATGAATATCCTGAAGAGCATGGAGCTTATGTCATGTTCACCGGCGTGGCTGACAGCGAGCTGGCCAGGGCGATAGCGACAACAAGAAGTAAATGCAGTAGCATCAGAGACCCCCGAGTTCATGCATTGGTCTGAGAAGCCCATCAGCTGGAGCAGAGCCGACCACCCGGAGGTGATGCCCAATCCCGGCTCTTATGCTCTGGTGTTGGATGCCACCTTTGCCACGGAGAGGCGGGCTGCTCACTTCTCCCGAGTTCTGATAGATGGCGGCAGCAGCATCAACATCATGTACAAGGATACTATGGAGAAGTTGGGAATCAAGCAGAGACATCTTCAGCCCAGCCGGACTGTATTCCATGGCATAGTTCCTGGCCTTTCCTGCTCACCAATCGGCAAGACACAGATCGACGTTCTCTTTGAAGACAAAGAACACTTTCGCCGAGAGCCAGTCTGGTTTGAGGTGGTGGACCTTGAGAGCCCCTACCATGCGCTACTTGGTCGGCCTGCCCTGGCCAAGTTCATGGCAGTCCCCCACTATGCTTACCTCAAGATGAAGACGCCGAGCTCCAAGGTAATCCTGACCATAGCAGGGGATTACAAGAAGTCAGTCCCACTGGCAGCAGACGGCCAGCCGGCTAGCCGAGTCCCTCGTGATCAAGGGCGCCGTAAGCGGCTCCTGGACCGGGTTGTGGCAATGGCAGGCAAGCAGCCGGAGATGTCGCCCAACCCCAAGGAGTCGGAAGCCGAGGGCTCGTTCAAGCTGGCAAAAGAAAAAAAGAAGTTACCCTTGGACCCGGAGCACCCAGAGAGACACGCTGTCATAGGTGCAAACCTTGACAGCAAATAGGAAAGCGAGCTCGTCGATTTCCTCCGTGAGAATCGGGACATCTTTGCATGGTCTCCCAAGGACATGCCGGGTGTTCCGACGGATTTCGCCGAGCACAAGCTATATGTCTGGTCTGATGCCAAGCCGGTAAGGCAGCCCTTGCACCGCCTGTCAGAAGAGAAGAGAAGAGTTGTTGGAGAAGAGATAGCCTGGCTTCTAGCAGCCGGCTTCATCATGGAAGTGTTCTTTCCAAAATGGTTAGCCAACCCAGTCCTTGTACTGAAGAAGAATAAACAGTGGCGCATGTGTATTGATTATACCAGCTTCAACAAAGCTTGCCCCAAAGATCCCTTTGCTTTGTCAAGGATTGACCAAGTGATAGACTCCACAACCGGATGCGAGCTGCTGAGTTTTTTGGATGCATACTCAGGGTATCGTCATATCAAGCTAAACCCATCCGACAGGCTGAAGACCGCCTTCATCACGCCATTCGGAGCCGTCTATTACCTGACCATGACGTTCGGCTTGAGGAATGCTGGCGCCACGTTTCAGTGTTGCATGCAGAAGTGCCTCCTCAAGCAACTCGGCCGAAACGCCCACGTCTAGGTGGACAATGTTGTGGTGAAGACAGAGAAGCGTGGAACGCTGCTAGAAGACCTCAAGGAGACCTTTGAGAACTTGCGCTGATTCCAGATCAAGCTCAACCCGGAGAAATGCGTCTTTGGAGTACCAGCCGGCCAGCTTCTTGGCTTCCTCGGTCTCGTAGCGCTGCATAGAATGCAACCCTGTGAAGATCAAGGCCATTGAGAGGATGGAGGTGCCCACCCGACCGCTGATCGCAAAAATTCACCGGCTGCTTGGCATCCATCACCGCTTTCATCGATCGGTAGGCGAAGGCTCTTCCCCTGTACCAGCTCATGAAGAAGACCACTTTTTTCGAGTGGAACGACAAGGCGGATGAAGCTTTTCTCCAGCTCAAGAAGATGTTTACCACTCCGCCTGTCCTGGCGGCCCCGACTCCTAAAGAGCCCATGCTCCTCTACATCGCTGCCACCAGCCGGGTGGTCAGCACAATCATAGTTGTGGAACGCAAGGAAGAAGGCAAAGCACTACCAGTCCAGAGGCCGTTGTATTACCTGAGTGAAGTGTTGTTCGCCTCCAAGCAGAACTACCCCCACTACCAGAAGATGTGTTACGGCGTGCATTTTGCCGCCAAGAAGCTGAAGCCGTATTTTCAAGAGCACCCAATCACTGTGGGTCGTGACCGCTCCACTTGCCGAGATCATTGGAAGCCGAGATGCTTCAGCCGAAAGTGGCCAAATGGGCCATAGATCCGCCACCTACACCATCTACTACCAGCCTCGCACCGCCATCAAGTCACAAGCGCTGGCTGACTTCCTCGTCGACTGGGCCGAGACCCAGTACCTGCCGCCAGCGCCAGACTCCACTCATTGGCGAATGCACTTTGATGGTTCCAAGATGCGCACTGGTTTGGGAGCCGGCATTGTCCTCACCTCTCCCAAAGGCGACAAGCTCAGATATGTGCTGCAAGTCCATTTTGCCGCCTCTAACAACGTTGCTGAATACGAAGCACTCATTCACGGGCTCCGCTGTTAAGGAACTTCGGCATTCGCCGGATCCACATGCTATGGAGATTCCGACTTGGTGGTCCAGCAGTCGTCTGGCGACTGGGATGCCAAGGATGCAAATATGGCCAGCTACCGCTTTCTCGTCTAGCAACTCAGCGGATACTTTGAAGGGTGAGAGTTCCTCCATGTGCCAAGAAATGACAATGAGCAAGCAGGTGCCTTGGCACGAATCGGCTCCACCCGGCAATACCAGCCGGCGTCGCCCTATAACGCCTCCTTAAGCCGTCCGTCAAGCCGACTCGGATTCCATCTTTGTGCCGGCTCCTCGACGGCTCGGATCCGACTTGAGGACCCCAAAGCCAGCTCGGGGAATTCGGCAAAGCGACCGGGACTTCAGAACCCAAACCCGGGGACTGCAGTTAGCCGGTCGGCCGAGGACTTCATCGACTTCGACAAGCGGCGGCCGACTCCAACCCGCCGCCTCGGCCAACGCCCTCGTGCAAGTAGCGGTCCTAGCAGTCGAAGAAATTGCAGCACCTTCATGGGCTCAGCCCATCCTCCACTTTCTAGTGAACAAAGAGCTGCCGACTGACGAGATCTCGGCCCGACAGGTGCAGCGTCGGGCGGCGGCATACACCATCGTCAACAGAGAACTTGTGAGGCGCAGTGTCACTGGTGTTTATCGCTCGGTGGAAGCGAGCAAGGCCAAGCAATCCTCAAAGATATCCATCAAGGCGAGTGTGGTCACCACGCGCTTCAAGAGCACTCGTGGCCAAAGCTTTCCGCCACGGTTTTTTCTGGCCGACTGCTCTCGAAGACGCCAAAGACTTGGTCCAGAAATGCAAAGGGTGCCAGAAGTTCCGCTCCAGCCACATCAGCCGGCTTCCACACTCAAGACCATCCCCATTGCCTGGCCCTTCACCGTGCAGGGCTGGATATGGTGGGACCATTCAAGACAAAGACATGCGGCGGCATGACTCATCTCGCTTGTCGTGGTGGACAAGTTCACCAAGTGGATAGAAGCAAAGCCAATTAAAAAATTGAATGGTCCGACCATCATGACTTTCATCTCCGACATCACCATCCGGTATGGCATACCACACAACATCATCACCGACAACGGCACAAACTTTGCCAAAGGCGCCTTGGCCCGTTTCTGCGCGACGCAGGGCATCTGACTGGACCTAGCGTTTGTTGCCCATCCGCGGTCAAACGGCCAGGTGGAGCGGGCAAACGGCCTCATTTTATCCGGCATTAAGCCCCGGTAGTCGAGCCTGAGCGTTGACCCATTGTTGGCTTCGATGAGCTGCCGAACTCAAGGCGACAACTCCAAACAAGTCAACCGCTTCACGCCTTTCTTCCCTCGTCACGGTGCCGAAGCTGTCATCCCGACGGACATAGAATTGACTCCCTCGAGTCACCATGTACACCAAGAGGAGGCAAAAGAAGCACGAGAAGACGGTGTCGATATCTTTGGAAGAGGGCCGATCATAGCACTCACCGGGTCCACCATCTACCAAACAGAGCCTCATACCGATACTACAACCGAAAAGGTCAAGCCAAGATCCTTCCAAGAGGGAGACCTTATGTTCACGGCGATCCAGCGAATGTACCGCCAAAGACAAGCTCTCGGCTCCTTGGGAAGGCCCCTTCATCATCGGCAAGGTGTTGGGCAATGACTCATACTACCCGATCGATGCTCGTAAGCCTCGAAACGCATAAAAGAGACGACTTCCGGCAAGGAGACGGAGGCGACCATGGAATGCAAACCTCCTCCAAGGTTTTACAGATTGATGCAGTATGTACCACGCCAACTTTTGTATTAAGTAATGAAGACTCGGGTCCCCGAGAAGAGCTCGGGACTGCTCTCTTTATCTATATGATAAGTATTATGCCTATCAATGTGTTATTTCATTAGTCCGCTTTGTACCGGGTTAAACCGGTCGACCCGGGGACTCGCCGCTTTGTACTATGTAATGCTTCCCAGCGGACAAGTAATGTATTGGCATAAGCCTTCTCTGCCAGGCTTGTGGTAGCGGAAGCGAGCTAATCGTCCGGTGGGCAGGAGTTAAGGAAGAAAGGGTGTTTGCATGAAAAATGCCTAAGGACCCAAAGCATGCACATAGTTCAAGCCAGCTTCACCTGTCAGCAGACCCAGCTCATTGAGCAGCCGGCCGGCTTCTACTTAACTTGCTAGAAAACTCTAATAAGCTAAGTACTTGCCTCCCCGAAAGTGGCCAAGTACTTGCCCCAGCCACAATCTGCAGAGCGGCTGTTCGGCTGGCAAGACGGCAACCGAGGGAAGGCGGCAAAGGAAAAAGGCCAAAGAGCAGAAAGCAAGGAAAGATAGAACTCGACAAAAATATTTACATATCAAAAGGCCCTTTGGCTAACATTCAATAGAAGCTTGAAATACACCCCCGGGTGGAATTGTCTTGAAGCGGTTAACAAAGTTTGTCGAGACCGATAAGGTAAAACAAAGGTAAAACCGGCAGCCTAAGGAGCAGCAGACGGGTTCGGCGGAACGGTGGAGTCAGTGGTGCCGGTTGGTGGAGCGACCGGCTGGTAGGTCTCCGCTTGGTCACCTTCAGCAGCAGTCGACTCGCTTGGGCGCGGCTTGTTGCTGGAGGCGCGGTCAAGCTGAGGCTGGCCGTCCGCTCTGACCTCTGGCGCCTCCTCTTCACTTTCCCCGTCCTCCTCGCCTTCTCCTTCATCGCTGGAGTCGATCACTTTGGCCGAGTCCTCGCCATCCTCCGGGTTCAGCCCGAACCACTCAGGCGGCGCCTCGGTGCCATTCTCAGCCAGCTCCGGGACGAAGATGCTGGTGTTGGTGTACTCGGCGATCGCCGCGGCCCGCTGGACAAGTTCACGCTCCACCGCCACCAGCTCCTCTTGGGCTTCCAGTCGAAGTGTGGCCAACTAGGCTAGATTTTGCCCAAGGTACCACGCCTTGACAAACTCCAAGGCCTGGCGTGCTCACCGGGCCGATGAACCTCTTACAAGCCTCAAGGCGCTGCCGCCACCTCTAGCCGATCTGCAGTCCGGTCATTTGGGTGTACGTGGAGCGGCATATCATGGCACAGGCAATAAATCGCTATGCTACCGACATCATCAAGACGGCGCAACATCCGATGAGCGGCGAAGACGGGCTGATGCCGAGAAGCTGCTCGCTAAGGGTCCGGGGCGTCGGCAATCTCCACACACGCCGCCTCCGCCCTTCGCGATCGGGCTCGGCGCCTCGATGGCAGGATTACAGCACCGAGTGACCGGGAAGAAGTCCGCTCAAACAGAAAAGCAAAAAAGCCAAAATTAGAAACAAAGAAGCTGCGATCGACGAAGTCGGCCGCTCGAAGAAAGAGTAAAGAAGGAAGCTTACCATCAACCATGTCTTCAATCTACTTGAAGCGGCGGTCGGCGTGCCTCCTTATCAGTGCAGTGGGAGGCGTTCGGTCTCGAACTCGGCAAGAAGACCGGCCTCCTTGTCCTTTGCTTCCATTCCGGTCTTCTTGAGAAGATCCGCGATGCTCCGCCTGATTCGTGACCAGCCGGTCCGCTCCTCGGCTCAACTTGTGCAGTCCGCCTCCTTAGCACGTGACCGCACGGTGTTGGCTTCGGGCCAATTTGCTCTTGTGAGGCGTGATGGCCTCTAAAAAAGTAGAAGAAGAAAAAGACATCAACAATCAACAAGGAGAGATATAGTTGTCGGGGAGATCCGGCCCGATCGCTTTCAGCTGATCGCTTTGAATCTTGGGACTACAACCGCTTGATGTGCGCCTTAGCTACGGAAGAAACAAGCTATAACTAAGCTACCAAAAAGAAGAATAATCGCGGGGAGATCTGGCCCATTGCTCAATGATGCGGTTGGAATCTTGGGCCCACGGAAAGGCAGCGCTGAAGAAACAAAACAAAGACTTACTCCGGCTTTCCGACAAGTCGACCGTTCGTTGATTCAACTCCTGGACTTTGGAGTTGAAGGCGGCCGCGGGAAGGTTATGATAATCCTGCAGTGAAGATATCATACAATGTTAGTACTCGGAGCTTGCTAGTTAAAGTTAAACGCACCGCTTTGCTTCAACGGCCCGAAACTGGGGACTACACCAGATTGGGTCTTGAGTGCGCCCCACGAGAGAAAGTATAAGAAATACGAGAATCAAAGATGAAGAACCAAGAAGTATACCCAGACGGCTGCTCGCGACTCCAGGAACACTTGGTTGCACAACTTCAGGGCGTCGGCTTCGGCTCGAAGCTTGCCTTGGACATCCAGGATCGCCTGATTCAGAGGGCCCGTCGCGCCTCCCCCGCACCCACTCAGTGGGCGCGGCGCTGGTCGCCTCGGCGTCCGGGATCGAAGAGCTCGCGGCACCGGCCTCCAGCGGGCTTGGCGCCGAAGCCACCTTTGCAAACCGTCGATGCGATGGTGTGCGAACCTCGGGAGTCAGGCCGGTTACCATCTCGTCTCCGGCTGGCGGCACCGGTGCGTCTGCCGACTGCTTGTCTCGCGCATCTCCAGATGGCGGTGGCGGAGGCACGGCCACGTCCGGCATGACAACATTGCCGCCGTCCCTCTCCATGATCGGGTGCTCGTTGCCAGCTCCCCCAGCCGGCGCCACAAACTCTGGTGGCGGCGGCGCGGAGGGGGATGACGAATAACGTCGACTGACGGCGCGCGGCCTCTACGGCCTGCTCCTTCGCCACGGTAGCAGCCTCGGCCTCCGCCAGCTTGTTCAAGGCGGCGGCTTCCACCTTGTCCGCCTCCGCTTTCTCTAGGTGGGCGGCTTCCTGCTCCTCGCGCACCTCCCGTGCGTTTTGCTCCCGCGCCTCCCGGAGGTCGGCGGCCGGATTGATTCGCCGGGTGGTGGTGGAGGTCTCCGCCGACCCAACGATGGAGGCGGCGGCCGACTTCTCGAGAGAGAGTGGAGCCCTAAGTCAAGAAAATAAAGCAAAGGAAGTTCAGAAAGAGTCGGCAAGGAAGAAAAGCACAAGGAAAGATACTTACGCCGACACCAAGGGAGGCGCCTTCGGGAGCTTCTAAAACTTTGCCGCCTTTGTTGCGGCCTCCTTCTGCCTTGTCGTGGCAGTCGGATTCTTGGCCTTCTTCGGCGCGCTGCCGAACAAGACGGCGCCTTGTTTACGCTTGCGCGTGCCGCCTCGAGCAGTCGGCTCGACGGAGGGGCCCGCGTCCGCCCTGCCGGCGCCCCGCGCAGGGCGCGGCTCTTCTTCCTCCTCATCATCATCAGGCCAAGTCTCGATGCCGCCTTATTCGGAGCCGCCTGCTTCGTAGACGCCGCCTGTCGCGGTGTCCTCCAAGGAGGCCGCCCCCAAGTCAGGGTCGTCCACGTCGCTCACCGCCCGGTCCAGTTCATAGTCGCCACCCGCCCCTACGATGGCGGCCGTCGCTTCCGACATGTAGATCTGTTTCAAATGGTGAGAGGCCGGCTGATGAAGACCACGATCAAGACTAAGATGAGTACCAAAAAGAAAGAATTGAAAAACTTATCGCAAGCGTCGGGTCGGCGCGGGAGTATGGCCGCTTGCCAAAGCGCCAAGACCCCTCCATCTTGAGGCCGGAGATCTCGTTCACCAAGTTTGCAACCTCGGCAGCCAGCATCTCCTCTCGGTGCTTTCGATTAAACCACGGAGTCGATGCCCGCTCATCCGACCGATCAAGTGAGGCCCGGCCTTGGAGTGGGAGAACCCAAGCGCCTGACGATTTAAGGCAACCAACAAGTCGACGCATATGAGGCCTTCTTTGCCGGTCGTCACTCCTCGGAGTCGTTGGATGGCGGCGGCGGCCCGTCTGCTGATACCGGCTTGACATGGCCCGGCCTGGCCCAAAGGCTCGGCGGCGGACCGGCTTCATAAAAGTCGCGAGTTGATGAAGTCGGCGGCTCCATGTTCTCCACATGAAGTAAGATTGCTGCCACATCTTGACCCGATTGTGGCAGCTTGATGGTGGGGGAAGGCATTCTTGGCTGACGGCGGCGCGCATCAGCGACGAAGGCACCACCTTTGGGCAGCCACCTCTCGGACGGAGGTGCCCAGATTGAGTGTGAAGAATGCTCCCCACAACTCGATGGTGGGAGGATGCGAGATAGCCTTCGCACATCATGGCGAAAGGCGGCCAGGAGCATCACCGTGTTGGGCGTGGCGTGATGAGGTCGGAGGTGATAAAACTTCGAGGAAACGAAGCGGAGAAGCCGCTCACCCGGCAGCCAAGGTCATGGATGAAGTGCTGAAGCGGAAGGCGACCGGGCCGCTCCCCCTCCGACGAGATCTCCCCCGCCGGTGGCACGCGCGCCTTCCACTACTAGAAAAAGGGCTATAGATGGGATTGACACTAATGGCACACCAGACAAGCGGTGCGCCATTAGTATATACTAATGGCGCACCACCTTCTGATACGCCATTAGAGTTGAAACTACTAATGGCACTGGCCCAAGGTGCGCCATTAGTATCAAAAAAATTTTTGAACTAGTGCGCCTGTCCAAACATACTAATAGGCGCATCGGACTCGATCGCCATTACTAGTTGTAACTAGTAATGGCGCACCTTGAAAGTCGCCCACTAATGTTGTTTTTTTTATTATATTTTTTATTCTTTTTTTTGCAAAACTACTAATGAGCAAGATGCTCCACCTGCATGCCATTACTAGTTTAAACTAGTAATGGCGCATCGTGGAACAAGTGCGATGCATCGTAGTATATTTTTATTTTGCAAAACTACTAATGGCGCACCACCGGAAGGTGCGCCATTAGTAACCTGGATTACTAATAGGCGCATTTGGAGTTGGTGCACCATTAGTAAGTGGGCAGCAACAAGATATTTTGGACAGCCTCTCCTACCCACACTCACTTTCTCCCCACTTCATTCTCTCCACCTCCTCCTTGTCTCGGGTGCCTCCTATTTTTCACCACATTTCCACCATAGATTCATTCAAATTAAGTGGTTAAATTACCTTGTTTTGATAGGTAAGTAAGGGAGGAAGCTATATTTATGTTATTCTCCTACAACAATGTGCACATGCACTTTTATGGCCTAGCTAGATCTATGTATGTTCGTGGTGTTGCATATGTTTGTGGTGTTGCATATGTGTTTGTGTTTGGAGGTGTACTGCATTTGAAATGCGATAGTTGCCAATATTTTGCCGAATGTTGATTCATTTCCGTTTAAGCGAGAATTTTGGCATTAAGCATTCTTTTGGTCCTATTTTAGGGAAAGTCATGCCAAATTTTTTCTTGGTTCTAAAATATCGTTTTGCTCTACCCATGAGCGACCATAGTCCGCATACGATGACCGAAGAGCATCGTGAATAGGTTTTTGAGGTCCGCGAAGGCCGAGATGCTTCAAAAGAAGCGAGGCGGAGATAAGATGTCCGTGTCGAAGATGCAAGTGAAGAGCCTTGTGCGGACCCGGGATTCCAGCAGGTCTTGGGACCACACGCTCTTGCGTGGTTTCATGGATGGCTATCGGTGGCAAGGTGATGAAGATGACTACTGAGAGTCGTCCATGGGGGCAGGCAAAAGAAATGAGGAAGGGCAACAAGACAACCACCCGCTGACTCGGTAGGCGAGAAGGCGAAGAATCCCGTGAGATGATCCACGACGGTGATGCTTTGTACTGCAGTCGTCATGTAGAAGATCGCAGGACATGATGATGAGGAAGATCTTGACGGGCGGGGCAGCGGGCATGATCATGAAGATGATGATCGTCGTGAGGCGAGCTACATTGGACCATCGATGGGCTGGGTGCGTGGACCCTCATATTCAAGAGCTGCTTCTCAAGCGGAGCCGGATAACGCAAGAGGCCGCCGCCGAGAGAAAGCCAAGATGGATCAACTTGAGTTAGACGCGGTTACTCCATTGTATGAAGGATGGAGGCCGAGGATACCCGCTTTGAAAGTAATGCTCATGGCTCACGGAGATGAAGGTAAAACACAAAATGACCGGCGCGTAGCTTCGGCGAGAACATGTCATTCTGGCGCATCAACGTCTTCCCAAAGAGACAAGTGCCCAGCCAGTTTGGAGGAGGCGAAGAAAATCGTGTGTCCTCTGGATTTACCGCGTGAAATACCATGTGTGCATGAACAATTGCATCATTTATCGGGACGAGACGCGGAGTCTACCATATGTCCGGTGTCTTGGCGTCACTCGATACAAGAAGAGGAAAAAGCTCCTCGAAAAGTGGTGTGGTACTTTCCGATCCTCCTCATCTGCAGCGGTATTTTGCGGACTCTAAGGTAGCAAAGCTCCCTGCGTTGTACGCAGCGGATAGGGAGGAGAAGAAGCGAAGATGGCGCAAATGATCGGAGATAGATAAAAGACAAGATGCTGAGTCACCCCTAAGGATGCGAGCTAGTGGCAAGCGTTGAACCCGAAGACCTAGAATTTGGGAGCGATCCAAGGAACATCATGCTGGGCGCGAGTACCCGATGGAGTCAATCCGTTTAGCAGCGGAGAAGCACACATAGCACCTTTTGGCTTTGTCTTTGTGTGGATGTACAACCTTCCCCCTGGTTGAGCATGAAGAGGAAGTACATTCACATGAGTATGCTAATTGAAGGACCGAAACAACCAGGGAGCGACATCAATGCATGTATCTGGGGCTCTTTGAAAGAGGAGCTTGACACGCTATGGAAAAGCTAGCCAATATGTGGGACGCCTTGAGAGAAAGAATATTTCCCTATGAGAGTCGCCTTTGCTCCACGGCCGGTGCTGCGACTATCTCGATTCACGGATATCTCATGGGGCGGGTAGTCCACGGATTTTACGGATGCGTAAGGTGCATGGATGACACAACGTATCATGCCCACTAGATAGAGATCCGGGTCTTGAAAACCGTGTTCATGGGACATCGAAGGTGGCTTGCGGCGATGGCCCGTGGAGAACGCATAAGGATACGTTCGATGGTGAAACCGAACCCAGCAGCAGTGTACAAGGCTGGCGAGGAAATAGACAAGCTGTTGAAAAATTGGAAAGACTGCCCTTTGCCGGGAAAAGAAGCAAAAGGCGCGAGCCGGGAAAGAAGCGAAAGCGCGCGGAGCATCTGCTGAAGGTATGGAAAAGCGAGTCTGTTTTACGGGACTTGCCGTCTTTGGAAGATCCACCGTGTGCCTCACGGGCTTGATGTCATGCATATCCACGAAGAGCGTGTGCGAGTCTGCTTGGTACCACTGCTCAACATGCCGAAGAGGACCAAAGATGGGCGAAAGCAAGAAGCGGACTTGAAATCAATGGGCATCGGGCGAGCTTCACGCTAATGATGATGATGATGATGATGATGATGATGATGATGATGATGAAGCGGGACCACGATGAAAGTCGTCGCCAAAGGCAAAAGGCCAAGAAGACCGGAAATGACTACCCTCCCGCGTGCTTCACTCCTAAGTCAGGAGGAGATCGAGCAGTTTTTCACCGCCTCCCTAGAAGTAAAACTTCACTTCTGATTCTGTGAGGGAAGATAAGCGAGATACCTAGACCCGGCCAAGCGAAGTTGATGGGATGAAGTCTCACGGTATCGCGTCTTTGGTGATGCGAGATACTTCCAGTTGCACTCCATTGGGATCATGGGCCAGCGCCGCGTCCAATTGAAATGCTATTTGGCCTATGCAACTTTTTCGACGTCATCTCGGAAGTCGATTGGCGTGAGAGCAACTCGGAAGGCTACGAGGAAGAGATCGTGGTGATACTATGCGAGCTTGAGGTGTACTTCCCGCCCGCATTCTTGACGTTATGGTGCATCTGCTGGTCCATATAGTGGAGGATATCATCCAACTTCGGGCCGGCGTTCCTGCCGCGGCATGATGTCGTTCGAAAGGATGAATGGTGTCATCAAAGGATACGTTCGCAACATGTCACGTCCGGAGAGGAAGTATAGCCGGGCTTTTCGACGAAAGAGTGCATCTCCTCTTGCCACGAATTATCTAGGCATTGAGAACCCGTTGGTCTGTCCATCAGCGGGCATCTCGGCGGGCTCATTTGGATGGGGTCACCGTGAGGGTCACACCTTGAAATGCATGTCGACTTAGAAGGGTCGACTTCGCCCGACTTTGAAAGAGCAAACCTAGTGGCGCTACACAACACATAGAGCGTGGTCGATCCTTGGGTGGTAGAGCACAAAACCTTTATTAAGAAGGCGTACAATGACCGAGGCCAACGAGAGAATGAGACGGAGATATAATCAAAGAGCACAACTCATGTTTCACGCGTTGGTTCAAGCGAGAAGCTTACAGTCATTACCCTTTACATGAGGATTCTTCCAGCGGAAGAACAACTCATATTACGCCTTGTCGCGAGCGCGAGCACAACCTGATGACCTATGAGGCGTCGCGATATCCATGACTACATTCTACACGAGGCCAAGGACATGAAGAAGCGATGGTTATCAGAACTCTGGTAACGATGGAATCCCTACACGGTAATGACAAGGGCAGATACTACGGAAGGATCGAGAGATCTGGGAGCTGAGCTACTGTTGGAGAGAAGGTCGATGTTCCGTGTCGAGATGGGCGTAAGAGCGTCCTAAAAGAAGACGGTATTTCACCACCATGGTTATACCGAAGCCAAATCCAAGACACATGGTATAAGCGTCACTGCATGAAAAAATGAGCCATAGATGGGTACCGGGCTTCCCAAGTTGACCAATGCTTCTTCATTACCGACCCGTCAAAGCCCGGTCGTGTTGTCGTGAGGAGAGGCAAAAGGAAGATCATCGAGAATGGATGGAGTAGCCAATGAGCAAGACTTCGACAAGAAATCTGGCTGACGAGGATCGAACATGGCAGCGATGATGAAGTAGCAAGCATACACCACAAGAAGAAGCGGGACCACGCTACCTAAAGGACGTCCGTTCCACGAAGAACTCCATTTGCGAAAAAAGAAGGGCAAGAAAGATTGTGAGCAGATAGCTTGCTAAGATCGATTATATTTAAATCGTAGCCTTCATTTCTCGATTGTATTTCATGGGCACTTTTTGAACTATCATGAATATTTTTAAATTTCATGGACACTCGATCTCGATCCCCTCCATCTCGATCGCTATCCCACCTCGCCAGATCCGGTCCCCCGCCTTAAAGAGCACCCCTCGTCCACCGGCCCGTCGCCGCCGACCCCCACCCTCGATTCCCCTACTCAACCGCCACCGACCCCGCACCTCCCCTACTCAACTTGCCGCCCGACCCCGCACCCTCCCGCTCCACCGGCATTCTTGTTTGATGATATTTTTTAAAAAATTATTACTGTCTTATAAAAAATATTACTTGTTATGATTTAAACAAGTTTGAACATATTTAAACACAAATAAGTATCAAACAGACATTTTAAATGCATAAAAAAAATTGTGGAGCACAGGAATCAACCCAGAGACCTCTGGTGTGAGAACAGGCTGTGGCCAGTCAAGCTAGTAGAGGGAACTTGATGTGGATCAGTCGGTGGAAGATAACTGTTGGCTCGAGCAGAAATCAAAAAAAATACTAATGGCGCACCAGGCGAGGTGCGCCATTAGTATGGATGCTATAGGCGCCCGAGGTGTGGTGCGCCATTAGTATTGTGCCGCCCCCATCCATATTTCCTCCCGGCCTAAACCTATCCCTCTCTCTCCCTCGCCCTCGCCCTCGATCCTTCCCCTCTCCTCTCCAAGCCCTTGGCCTTGCCCTCCGCCTCGGCCTTCCCCCCGCCTCGGCCTTCTCGGCTGTCGTCTCGGCCTTGACGCCGCCTCGGCGCCCCGGCGCCGCCTCGGCGCCTCGGCCTTCGCCCGGCCGCCTCGGCGCCTCGGCGCCACTCACCTGGTGAGTTCCCTTTCATCCAAGGAGGAGAAGGTGCTTTGCTTCTTTGTGGATCCTTCTTGTACTGCCCGTCTCCATCTAAAATGACCCTCGTGTCGTCTACCTTTCTGCGCAGGTAGAAGCGTCGGCGACCGAGGGCGAGGGCAGCGCCGGAGAGGAAATCAAGAGGGCGCAGGACGACGCCTCGCTTGTCATTCGTTGAGCTGCAATTTCGGTATGCTCTGTTTACCTTAGAAAAATCAAGAGGAAATTGTGTCCACCGTAATCCTGCCTGCACAATCTTGATTAGCTAGTTGTTTGTTTTACTTCACTTTAAATCCGAGAATAAGCATGCATGTCACGAGGATCTTGTTCTTGTGAATGTTGCAGCTCGTAGCTTTTGTTTTGTTAGAGGAAAACAGTGGCTAGCTAGCTGCAACATTAGAAATTAATATACCCAAAGAAGAGCACTATTGAAAGTGAAATTTTCTATCTTTGAACACTTTCTAGATAAGACATGGTGAACATAATTATAACACCATGACGGTTGTACTCACTACATACATAGGTAATCGTAATCGGAGGAAGTTAAAGAGGGTTGGTCGCACTTTGAAGAACCAAGGGAGCATCGACTGATGCGAAGGTAATCATCCGGGCACTATTGATGTTCTTGAAGCTAGCCGTATGATTTTCTCGGTTAGTAAGTGGCGTGATGCCAAGAGGTGACACTATGGGCAAGATTAGTACTAGTGTAGAAGTAGGATTTACATTGCATGATGCCAAGGCGTGACCTGAGACTCGTACTAGTAGTAGTCTAAAAGTAGGATCATATGTGTGTGGATGTGGCTATTGTAATCCTGAATGTAGGGACATGAGGTTCTTTCACATGATAGTTCAATTACTATGTGGATTTTGTTAAAGAGTTCGTAACACTAGTTAAACTGAAAGAAATATTGCATTATAACTACGGCTAAGTATTGAAACATAATACAATTCTGCTTATGTGTTGCATCTTTTTGGAACTATATTTGAAAATGATTAACGCTAGATGTTAATTTGCTGGTACTAGCTAGAATTTGGCCTTTGAAAAGCAAAAAGCAAAAAGCTAATTAACTCTTTGGGTAATAACACTTGGTACTAGGTAGCTAAAATATGTGTTCTGAAACACCGAGAGCGTAAACACTTACTACATACATATGCTCAAGAAACACTTACTAACCGGAAAAGGTTTTGACTTGAAATGTTAATATCACGTAGAGCACCACAAGTTAAACACCTCAATCATTAGTATTTATGCTGCATTTTCACATTCTTCTTGTATCTCGATCCAAAGATTGCTTGTAGTGGTTTGTCCAAAATGTTGAATGATACCGCTTGGAGATGCATATATTGTTTCACCTCTTCACATGCCAATGTATTTTCCATGTTGTGATGGAGGCCTTTTTTGCCTTGTCCACCGAGAGGCCCTTGAGTTTGCTGGAATGTCGATTAACTTCCATTCCGGCCAAATTCGGGTACTCCATATGTCCTATTTTCAGCAAAGGTCATGCTGAAATTTTCCCTGAATTTTAGCATGACTTTGCTAAAAATAGGACATATGGGGTACTTGTGACTAATGCATGGGCCAGGGTACTTGTGACTAATGATGAAAGCTTAGGCTTTTAGGGTGCCTCGGCATCGAAAAACCCTCAATGATAAAAGCTTAGCTTTTAGGATGCCTCGTTGTCGACAAACCCTAAATGATGAGACCATGATCTTGTTCCTTGACAATAACCAACTTTTTGACCAAACTTTGTTCCTATTTAGAGAGAAACATGGCCAACAACGATGAGGCCGGGGGTTCGGGCGGCAAGGCATTCTGGGAGCTGTCCCGGGAGATGGAGGAACAACCTCACTTGTATGAGGGCCGCCGCCTTCCCCACCGATCCTCGAGACCACCGATGGTACCGCCGAGGATGACCTTGATGCCACCAGCAGTGGTGCCGCCGAAGATGCCACCATCGATGATGGCGGTATACGCACGAATGGCAGCCAACCAAGAGGCAGCGGAGGGACCGGCGCCTGACCGTGCTCCGCACCCTCAAGGAGGAAGTTATCTTGGAGTGGACTCGATGGGAATCAACGGCGCGCCCAACGAATAGTCAAGGGGTACTCGCTTCACTCGTGCATTCTCCGAGCACCGTCTCGACCAACACCGAGAACACAGAGGCATCCCTGACCGAGGGAATTTGCAACCTCCTCTTCACAAAGCTGCACGAACGATACAAGTTCCCCGCTGAATTTGAAAACACAAGCCTCAAAGGGAATAAAGTGAACAATGCTGCCCTCACGAAGATGAGCAAGGCCCTGTCTACTTGGAAAAGCAATGTGAAGAGAATGATCGAGAAAGGTGAGAGTTATGAGAAGATCGAGGAGAAAATCCTTCGATCACGAAGATGACTACAACGACTTCAAGATCAATTGCTCGAGCACCGCAAACTCCCAATCAAGTCGGTGGGGAAAAGAAATCACGGGAGCTGAACTTAGGGAACACACTCGGTCCCGGCGTGATTACAGTGGCCGGAGCCTATATGGGACAAGGAGGAGGCGGACCGTCTTAGAGCAAGGCCTACCGCCCCTCTTCGATAAATACGGTGACAAGCAGACCAGGAACTTTGTCGGGGCCGGTACAAGAAGGACCCGAAAACAAAGGAGCTTACCCCGGATCCGAAGACCAGTGGCGCTTGAGCTTGTTCGTAAGGAATACACCCCTGCCGTAATTAGCTCCATATGGTTGCATTCTAATTAATGAAGCCAAATTTCTAAATGGTTCACATTCCTTCCGCAGCGCATTGAAAGCAAGAGCGCAGGGTCGACTAAGAGCAACCCTTGGGACACCACTCTAAATAGGGCGTTGAATGTAATGAAGAACAAGGATAAGCTCGATGGCCCAGCCGGCGTGAAATTTGGTGGTGTGGCGGCAAAGGCTTGTCGACAAAATGGTCGTCATACTATAACAATGGTGGGCGAAAGGAGAAAAGACCAGCTCGGAAAGCGGTAGCGCCGAGGTTCAAGACCTCAAGGCACAGGTGGTGCGGATTCGGAGATTGTCCAAGAGCAAGTGCAACAACAACTCGGGCGACGATCACCGCCATTGTGCCTACCTTGATCGAGGGTTGAGTCGTGGATTGCGGGCGTCAACGGGGCCGCCCCGATTCCTAGCTTCACGGCCAGAACTTCGCGAGAATGCGATGGCGGGAGCCATTGGTGTCTCCGGCGGAGGCGGCATTGGTGTCTCGGGCCTTGGCTTGCAGAGCTTAATGCACCGGGTGTACGCCGCCGGCACCTCTGCGACAAGCGGCCCCTCCGTTAATGCTGCGACGCCGTTGGCGGTGCCTCGACATTAGCCGAGCTCGACGCCATCATCACGGTAACTAATTAAGCCTCATCGCCGAGGACTTCATCTCCTTGCCTTTTGATCGGGCATCCTGACTCCCTACATGTTTTCGCGCAGGGCGCCGCCGACGTTAAGTGCACTCTCCTCGCACTTCGTGAACAACGAGTTGGTCGATGTCGCCAAGGGCAAAATCGTTCAACCGGGCAACCCTTGTTCCACGGTACCCGGATGCCACCCAACTTGTTTAGGGTTCAAGCTGGTTCGGTGCTGCCAGGCTGCAACGAAGTTGTTACCTCCGATTCAACCCGTCGGGGCCAACAATGATGACGTGATGACCCTCGGCGCTGCTGAGCTGGCCCTCGCTTTGGTCAAGAGCCAGATTCGTTTGGGGGCGGGGACACCACCCCAAAGACAACACCTTGATCGTCTTGGGTGCTTAAGTCGGCCCCATGGCAAGACCGCCTGTGAACGGTGTCGGACATCCCTATGCCATCGGATCCAAACATGCATATAGGCACAGATCGAACGAGCAATGACGATGGCGATACATTTGGCAACGCCGATCGATTTTGCCGATCATGGGTACGATGGCGACTTCATGGGGCCTCCTTCTCAAGAACCCAACCCAACAAAAGGCGTCTGGCGATCTAGGCTGGTACCACGGAGAAGCCAAGTTGCAGCGCCGCGTCGCCGTTCAGCTTCTCGGGAGACGCCTCGACTGCCGACTTCACCGAGCCTCGAGATAGGCGAGGTGCGTAATATTATCAGCCCCAACACACTCAAGAAGGCGGTGCGTGAGCGTAACTCGGTCCCATTACGGGGAGAAGAAGAAGGCACGCAAAAGAAAGACTAACAAAGGGTGCGAGCCAGCCGGCACCGAGTACGATCCGTGCTCGTGGCCGGGCCACCTTCACCTAAGGATATCTCGAGGAGGGTGCATGTGGCGGGTAGGGCGATGCTACCGCCAAATATGCTCAATGCTGCAACCGGTGCTATGCGGAGTCTGCAGCGATGTTCTTTCTTTGGAGAAGCGGCGCCTCGAGAGAGAAGGATGTGGCATACCGGTTTTCGTGGGCCAAGGTGCCGAGGGCAAGGGCTTTGTGGATGGCGACATCGAGAGTACGATCGTCACTGCGGTTTGATGACATCTTTGCTATGTTTAACCTTCATCCGCTGCACTACACCTTCGCTCGGCTATTTTACGCTGAGTATGGAGATGCGGATCATTCATGACAAGACCCGGGACATCGTGATAGTCGACCCCTTCTACATGCGTGCCAAGATCTTGGGCAGCGGGGACCGGCAAGTCGCGAGTTCTTACCTCGAAGGCATCATTCGGCAAACCAAGATAAGGATAACTTCCTCGTGCCTTACTTTTCGAGTAAGTCCTCCCCTCAACCGCCCGTAACATATGAATTCTTAGATTTCGATCGTTTTCTTTTAACATTCCGTGTTTTCTGCGGTGACACACATTGCACGCTCATCCTCCTAAGCCCCAAATATTCCATGGCCACGTATTTCGACCCGGACCGTCAATCGAGCGTAGAGCTACACAAATGTCAAGAAGGTTCTTGATGATGTTCTCCCTGCCACGCCAAATCTGGAGGCACCTTCACCAGCCTATTCTTAAGTGCGGCAAGCACGTGTTCTCCCACAATACGACGTTACGCTGCGTCAAGCAGTCACCGGGCGGTCGAAGGGTGCCTACTACGCCATCCATCACATGCGAGCGATCGTGCGGGACCATCATCAACTTCTGCTACCGAGTAAACTCAAAGATTGGGCCACGCAGCGTGTCGGCAATCCAGGGCCGCGGACATCGGACAAGAATTCTTTCGCATCCAAATGGGAGTTTGCGGAAATCATCCATCAAGATGTCCTTCGTACCTCGGGGCAGTTCTACCTCAGAAATCAACCGTCCAACAGTGACATTGACACAATGCTACAAATGTAGGCTGACAACGCCCGTTATTTCATGAGTCCCACGATAGACGGCGGCTTAATCCACGCTCTGGTCCCTTGAGTCGAGTCGAAAGCAGTGATGTTGTGTCTAGTTCTCCTGTTGTAATTAAACTTTAATGAACTTGTAGTATGTCTCTTTGGTTTCGAGAGTCGTTCAACTTAGATGTAATCGATGCTATTAATGTCTTGCTTTTCTCTTCCGATCGTTCTGTTGCATACTTATATATTGCTTATGTATTATCTGTGAATTGGTACTAACGTTTACGTTTGGCTAGTGCATAGCGATGCTGTCGTATATAGGTGTACAAGGGTAAGGTTCCCGGAGTCTCTGACGACGATCGGGAGGAGTGTCGGAGACAGGTTCACCCGATTCAGCGGTAACAGTTACAAAGGGTACACCACTAGGCCGAGGCCGAATCTGATACGCCCGCTATCTAAGCGGGAGAGAGGAGGAGCGTTGGAGGAACCGGATGAAGACGAAGTTTCATCATGATGATGCTCATCGTGATGACCGCAGCTCTCTTCTATGTGATGGTAGTTTAGATGATCAATATCGACTTGTAATGTGAAGACAAACTCGCTACTCGCGGTCTCGAGACTTGTAATATAATGTTCTATCTTTGTTCGGTCTTTTCAGTTCGGAGACTAATATGATGAATTGTATTCGGAGACTAACATGATGAATTGTATTCAGAGACTAATCTTCTATTGTATTCGATGAATCTGTTGTTGATGTGTCTTTGTCTATATTTTGTCCAATTATACATTTTGTAACATGTGCAAAAACAGAAAATTAAAAATAAAATAAAACTAATATTCATACTAATGGCGCATCACATGACGATGCGCCATTAGTATGCCAAAAGGATACTAATAGGCGCATCATTAAGCGGCGCCATTAGTATGCCGGGTTACTAATGGCGCATCTTGTTGTTGTGCGCCATTAGTATGCCAAAGCACAGGTATACATGGCCCCTGGGAGAGTATACTAATAATGGCGCCTTTGTTGTATAAACTAATGGCGCATCGAGGTCCGCCATTAGTATACCCGAGATACTAATGGCGCACGATGGTGCGCCATTAGTAAAATATACTAATGGCGTGGCACAAATGGCGCACCACCAATGCGCCATTAATGGCCCAAATTAGGTGCGCCATTAGTAGGCCTTTTTCCTAGTAGTGTTCACGTAGCCGGCAAGAAGGCAGCCGTGTCTCTCATGGAGAAAGTGATGTGATCCTCATTGACGTTGACCGTCCCAGTCCCCTCCGCTTCGCGCGCCATGGAGAGCTCGTTGAAGAGAATGGCGCAGTGGGGGAGCTAAATGGTCTTGAGGCAAAGAGAGCTTGGGGCGGATTTAACTCGACGGAGGCATTTAGGCTCGGCAGCGCTCAAGATGGCTCTTGGCGGGCGAGAGAAGAAGAAGGATGCAATAACGGGGTGGAGGGGCGCGCGTGCTCCGCCGCTCCCTCTCTTCCCCCTACTTATAGCCTCCGGGCTATGAAGCCGAGGGGGCGGGTGTGGGATCGTGGGATTAACTGTGCCCACAACCCCATGTTCCCACCTTTATTGAGCGAGTTACTGCACGCAGTAACTCCACGGGGAAACTCAACCGCCCGCCTCGGCTGCAGCGGATCCGCTCGCGTCGAGGTTCGTGGTGGCGGGCCCAGCCTGTAGTCACGTCCCATCGCGGGCGTGGGCTGGCAGGCTGGCCCGGCTGGCTGACGCCATGTGGCTCGCCCATGACGGGCGGCGGGCCTAAAAGCTTAGCTAGCACACCACCTAGTTCCTGCCGTTGTGTTCGAAGTTTCAGACAAATCCGACTGGACGTGGCCGACTCCTACCAGGCGGCTTGCCAAGAGTCGGATGAAGCTTCCATCCAGAGCACCCGGGGAAAGAAATTGTTGAGGCTCCTCGGCCCCTCGGCCGCGGCACCTCACCAGCTTCGGGGACTACTGTCGGAGTAATGGGCCACGGGTAGCCTAACTCGAGTCCCCAAACCTTTCAAGACATCGTGGCTGGCTGCGCCCCTCAAGACGTTAAGATGAAGCGCCGCCTTACAGTGGCATTTGGCGAGCCGGCTGCGAATACTCACGCTCAGGAAGACAGCACTAAGATGAGCCGACTCCTATCAGGTGGCCTCCAGAGAGACTGGCTCCTAGCAGTCGGCGCACGGCGCCCTTAAAGTCTGCGCCCCCATTAAGAAGACAAGACAATGCAAGGCTACAGTGTAGCCCATCACCCCCGTATCCGGGGCGAAGCGTGGCCACGATTGCTCCGTCGCATGCGGAGATCCCCGCCCGGTGCGGCGATTGCCACTCTGCCCTGACGTCACTCCTGTCGGCGGAGCCCTGCTCCACGACCGCCTCATGCAGACGGCCCGGCAGACGGCGGGCCCTACCAGGCAGCGAGAGCCCGGAAGACGGCGGAAGCCTCACCAGTAGGACCCGAGGGAGGCTGGCTTCTAGCAGGCGGCCCGTCCCTTCCTCGGGGCCCCATGTGCCATTAACTGATAAGACACAGGTGGCTCTGATGATCCTTCGCCAGCGGCGGGAATGTATGCCACGCCTCCCACTCAAGCAAGCGTCATTAGCATCACGGCTACAGTAATCCGCAGCTGGCAAGACCCGCGAGCGGCGGGAGCGGCCTGTCGGCAACATACCAGACCAGACGGCGGGACCCACGAGGCGGCGGGCCCCAGTAGCCGGCGGAGAAGCCGGCGACCAGAGAGACTGACAGCCGGGTCCTACACCCAGCTAGATTACCATTGTACCCCTGGGGGTAGGCCTATATAAACCCCCCAGGGCACCCATGCAAAGGGTTCCAACCTGTTAGAATTAGACTCACACCTAGGGGGAGAAGAGAGCAAGCCTTGCCTTCTTCTACCTCTAGCATACAGCTCGAGGAGCACATCTGTACCTACTAGTGCCTTAGTGATCATGCGAAGACCCCGCAGAGCAGGACTGGGGGTGTTATATCCTAGGAGAGCCCCGAACCTAGGTAAAGTGTGTCGGCATTCGTGTCTACGCCTCATCCCGCTTCCAGGCACCGGCGACGTTCTACTCGCTCCCACCATGATAAGCCATACATTGGCATATGTCGCACCCAACCCCCAACAGGGACTCCAAGTAGGATTCCTCCTACTTGGGCGCCTCCTTTGGCTGCTCCTCCCTCCCTCCCACCTATATATATGAGGAGGGGGACGCCTAGCACAGAACAGACAATTCCCTAGCCGTGTGCGGCGCCCCTCTCCACAGATTACACCCTCAGTCATATTCTCGCGGTGCTTAGGCGAAGCCCTGTGCGGATCACTTCACCATCACCGTCACCACGTCGTCGTGCTGACGGAACTCATCTACTTCCTCGGCACTCTGCTGGATCAAGAGTTCGAGGGACGTCATTGAGCTGAACGTGTGCAGAACTCGGAGGTGCCGTACGTTCGGTGCTTGATAGGTCGAAGTAAGTAGAAGTTTGACTACATCAACCGCGTTGTCAAATGCTTCTGCTTTCGGTCTCTGAGTACGTAGACATACTCTCCCCTCTCGTTGCTATGCATCTCCTAGATAGATCTTGCGTGAGCATAGGAATTTTTGAAATTGCATGCTCGTTTCCCATAGTGGTATTGTCGAGCCAGGTCTGTCGTAGATGATATGCATGAATAGAACACAAAGAGTTGTGGAGGGTGATCGTCATACTGCTTATCACCAATGTCTTATTTTGATTCGGTGGTATTGTTGGATGAAGTGGCCCGGACCAACTTTACATGACCACGTTCATGAGACCGGTTCCACCGACAGACATGCAACTAGTTTTGCATAAAAGTGGCTGGCGGGTGTCTATTTCTCCAACTTTAGTTGAATCGGATTTGACTGCGGCCGGTCCTTGTTGAAGGTTAAAACAACAAAATTGATAAATCACCGTTGTGGTTTTGATGCGTGGGTAAGAACGGTTCTTGCTAGAAGCCCGTAGCAACCATGAAAAACTTGCAACAACAAAGTAGAGGACGTCTAACTTGTTTTCACAGGGCATGTTGTGATGTGATATTGTCAAGACATGATGTGATATACATTATTGTATGAGATGATCATGTTTTGTAAAAGTTACTCGCAACCGGTAGGAGCCTTATGGTTGTCTCTTTATTGTATGAAATGCAAACGCCATGTAATTGCTTTACTTTATCACTATGCGTTAGCGATAGTTGTAGAAGCAATACTTGGCGAGACGACCACGACGCTACGATGGAGATCAAGCTGTCAAGCAAGTGACGATGGAGATCATGACGATGCTTTGGAGATGGCGATCAAAAGCACAAGATGATGATGGCCATATCATGTCACATATTTTGATTGCATGTGATGTTTATCTTTTATGCATCTTATTTTGCTTAGTACGGCGGTAGCATTATAAGATGATCCCTTAACTAAAATTTCAAGGTATAAGTGTTCTCCCTGAGTATGCACCGTTGCGACAGTTCGTCGTGCTGAGACACCACGTGATGTGCGGGTGTGATAGGCTCTACGTTCACATACAATGGGTGCAAGACAGTTTTGGACATGCAGAATACTCGGGTTAAACTTGATGAGTCCGGCATGTACGCATACATGGCCTCGAACAACAGAGACCGAAAAGGTCGAACGTGAATCATATAGTAGATCACGATCAACATAGAGATGTTCACCATTGATGACTACTCCATCTCACATGATGATCGGACATGGTTTAGTTGATTTGGATCACGTATCATTTAGATGACTTGAGGGATGTCTATCTAAGTGGGAGTTCTTAAGTAATTTGATTAATTGAACTTAATTTATCATGAACTTAGTCCTGATAGTATTCGCATATGTAGATCAATAGCTCGCGTATAGCTCCCCTGTTTTATTTTTGATATGTTCCTAGAGGAAACTAAGTTGAAAGATGATAGTAGCAATGATGCGGACCGAGTCCGTGATCTGAGATTTATCCTCATTGCTGCACAGAAGAATTATGTCCTTGATGCATGATACGTCTCCAATGTATCTATAATTTTTGATTGTTCCATGCTATTATATTATCTGTTTTGGATGTTTTATATGCATTAATATGCTATTTTATATGATTTTTGGGACTAACCTATTAACCTAGAGCCCAAAGGTGTACGCCGCTTTTTCCTTGTTTTAGAATTTCGCGAAAAAGGAATACCAAACGGAATAAAACTTTCGCGATGATTTTTCTTGGACCAGAAGACACCTGATACGTCTCCAACATATCTATAATTTTTGATTGCTCCATGCTATATTATCTATTGTTTTGGACTATATTGGGCTTTATTTTCCACTTTTATATTACTTTTGGGACTAACCTATTAACCGGAGGCCCAGCCTAGAATTGCTGTTTTTGCCTATTTCAGTGTTTCGAAGAAACGGAATATCAAACGGAGTCCAAACGGAATGAAACCTTCGGGAACGTGATTTTCTCATCAGATAAGATCCAGGAGACTTGGACCCTCCTCAAGAAAGCCATGAGGCGGCCACGAGGGTGGAGGGCTGATGTCTACTACACAACCTTCTTCTTGTAGACGTTGTTGGGCCTGCAAGTGCACAGGTTTGTAGGACAGTAGCAAATTTCCGTCAAGTGGATGACCTAAGGGTTATCAATCCGTGGGAGGCGTGGGATGAAGATGGTCTCTCTCAAGCAACCCTGCAACCAAATAACAAAAAGTCTCTTGTGTCCCCAACACACCCAATACAATAGTAAATTGTATAGGTGCACTAGTTGCGAAGAGATGGTGATACAAGTGCAATATAGATGGTAGATATAGGTTTTTGTAATCTGAAATAATAAAACAGCAAGGTAACTAATGGTAAAAGTGAGCTTAAACGGTATTGCAATGATAGGAAACAAGGCCTAGGGTTCATACTTTCGCTAGTGCAAGTTCTCTCAACAATAATAACATAGATAGATCATATAACAAACCCTCAACATTCAACAAAGAGTCACTCCGAAGCCACTAATAGCGGAGAACAAACGTAGAGATTATGGTAGGGTACGAAACCACCTCAAAGTTATTCTTTCGAATCAATCTATAAAAGAGTTCGTACTAGAATAACACCTTAAGACACAAATCAACCAAAACCCTAATGTCACCTAGATACTCCATTGTCACCTCAAGTATCCGTGGGCATGATTATACGATATGCATCACACACTCTCAGATTCATCCAACCAACACAAAGTACTTCAAAGAGAGCCCCAAAATTTCTCTGGGAGAATCAAGAACGTGTACCAACCCCTATGCATAGGTTCATGGGCGGAACCCGCAAGTTGGTCACCAAAACATACATCAAGTGGCACGTGAAATCCCATTGTCACCACAGATAAAAAGCGGCAAGACATACATCAAGTGTTCATAAAGACTCAATCCGATGAGATAACTTCAAAGGGAAACTCAATTCATCACAAGAGAGTAGAGGGGGAGAAACATCATAAGATCCCACTACAATAGCAAAGCTCGCGATACATCAAGATCGTGCCATAGAGGAACACAAGAGAGACCACGAGAGAGAGAGAGAGAGAGAGATCAAACACATAGCTACTGGTACATACCCTCAGCCCGAGGGTGAACTACTCCCTCCTCGTCATGGATAGCGCCGGGATGATGAAGATGGCCTCCGGTGATGGGATCCCCCCCTCCCATGAAGGTCTTAGGAACAGGGTCTGATTGGTTTTGGTGGCTCTGAGAGGCCTTGCGGTGGCGGAACTCCCGGTCTAGGTTCTGTTCGGAAGTTTTTAGGAGTGCGTAGGTATATATGGGTGAAAGGAGAACGTCGGTGGAGCCTCACTGGGCCCCACGAGGCGGGGCGCCGAGGTGGTGCGCCCCCACCCTCGTGAGCACCTCCTGTATCTTCTGACATGGAGTCCAAGTCCATCAGGTGGGGTTCCTTCCAAAAATAACTTCTCCAGTGGATTTCGTTCCGTTTTGACTCCGTCTGATATTCCTTTTCCTCGAAACACTGAAATAAGCATAAAACAGCAAATCTGGGCTGGGCCTCTGGTTAATAGGTTAGTCCCAAAAGTAATATAAAAGTGGATAATAAAGCCCATAATCATTCAAAACAGATAATATAATAGCATGAATGCTTCATAAATTATAGATACGTTGGAGTCGTATCAGCATCCCCAAGCTTAATTCCTACTCGTCCTCGAGTAGGTAAATGATAAAAGAAAAGAATTTATGAAGTGTGAATGCTAGAGGTGCACAAGTTTGATCAATGATAATTTCAATCACCTTTTCTAGCATGATAATATGTCATAACAGTAGTTCATCTCATAAAACTTTTCATGAACTTGTAACAAGCAATTCACATGTTAAAGCATAGACCATAAACTTTCTTGAAAACTAGCAAACTTCATTCTTAGTCATCAAAACAATTGCAATTCATCTTATTTTCAGGAATAGCAAACTCCACATACTCAACTATCATATAGTCTTCTACAATTGCTAACACTCCACGCAATACTTGTGGTTATGAAGTTTTAATGGATACCTGAGAGAAAGATTGGGGCTTATAATGTTGCCTCCAAACGTATTCACCTTTGGGTGATGTCAACAATAATAGTTCATGCTAACATACATCCAATTGGAGATATATATATATATATATATATATATATATATATATATATATATATATATATATATATATATATATATATATATATATATATATGATCACCCTAACACACAGTGCTTGCCAAAGGATAAGATGAAAAGGGAAAGGTGAAGATCACCTTGACTCATGCATAAAGTAAAAGATAGGCCCTTGGAGGGGAAGCAGGGATTTGCAGAGGTGCCAGAGCTCGATCTTGAAATAGAGATAAATAATTTTGAGAGGCATGATCTCATTGTCAACATAACAACCAAGAGTTCCCAATATCTTCCATACTACATACATTATAGGCGGTTCCCAAAATGTAATGGTAAAAGTTTATACTCCCAACCACCAACAAGCATCAATCCATGGCTTGCTCGAAACAACGAGTGCCTCCAACTAACAACAAACACTGGGGAGTTTTGTTTAATTATTTTGATTTGATTTTGATCTTTTTGATCATGGGACTGGGCATCCAGGCCACATACTTTCTCATGAATGAGGAGCGGAGTCCACTCCTCTTGAGAATAACCCACCTAGCATGGAAGACACCGACAGCCCCTAGTTGCTACATGAGCAATTGGGCATACAAAACAGATTATAATTTGAAGGTTTAGAGTTTGGCACATGCAAATTTACTTGGAACGCGGTAAATACCGCACATGAGTAGGTATGGTGGACACTCATGGAAAAAACTGGGTTTTAGGGTATTGGATGCACAAGCAGTATTCCCGCTTAGTACAGATATTTAGGCTAGCAAGGGGAGAAAGGCAAGCTCAACATGTTTGAATGATCCATGACAATATACTTTAACTGAGATACGAGAAAACATAACCCATTACGTTGTCTTCCATGTCCAACATCAACTCTTTAGCATGTCATACTTAATGAGTGCTCAGAATTATAAAAGATGTCTATGATAATATATTTATATGTGAAATCTCTCTTCCTTCAATATTCTTTCATGAATTGTTCAAATGACTAATACAATGCTCGCCAACCGTCAATAAATTTACAACCTCTACTTCTTAGATGTGAAGTCATTACTCCCCATGGGATAAGCAAAAGAGACATATATAATTTCAGATTTATGACATTCAACTCATTCAACCATTTACTCATAGGATATAAGTGAAGCACACGAGTAAAAGAAAAACTACTCCAACAAGATATAAGTGAAGATCAATGAGTAGCTAAATAATTATGCAACTATATGAAGACTCTCTCTCATTAAAGAATTTCAGATCTTGGCATCTTATTCAAGCAGCAAGAAAAACAAAATAAAATGACATTGCAAGGATAGCACAACTCATGTGAAGAAGCAAAACTTAGGCTCAACCGATACTAACCGATGATTGTCGAAGAAGAAAGGTGGGATGCCTCATCGGGCATCCCCAAGCTTAGATGCTTGAGACTTCTTGGAAATATTATCTTGGGGTGCCTTGGGCATCCCCAAGCTTGAACTTCTTTGTGTCTCCTTAATTCCTCTCATATCATGGTTTCTCTTTTATCAAAAGCTTCATTCACAACAAACTCAAAAGAACTTCGTGAGATAGGTTAGTATAAACCAATGCAAAACCATATCATCTTCTACTGTAACAAATCACTAAAATTCTTATTCAACATTGAATACTAAATGCCTCTGCATATTTAATAATCCTATCCTCAAATAGAATCATTAAACAAGCAAACATATGCAAACAATGCAACCATAACAGCAATCTGCCAAAACAGTACAGTCTGTAAGGAATGCAAGAGTATCAATACTTCCCTGACTCCAAAAATTATGAACTAAAATTCCCACTGTAATAAATTTATCAGAGCTTGATATGCAAAAAGATTCAACGTTATACCATTCTCTGACTTTTCTAGGGAATTTTTGCAACAGCGATAAACTTTCTGTTTTCAAACAGCAACGTGTATACTAGCAAAATAAGCATGGCAAAGGCTATCCTTGACTTCTTTATTGAAACTAAAGATGCAAAACATTATTCTAATTAATAGAAAGCAGATACTAACAAAAATAAAATAACACTCCAAGCAAAACACATATCATGTGGTGAATAAAAATATAGCTCCAAGTAAATTACCGATGGAAGTAGATTTAAAGAGGGATGCCTTCCGAGGGCATCCCCAAGCTTTGTCTTTTGGTGTCCTTGGATTATCTTGGGGGTGCCATGGGCATCCCCAATCTTAGGCTCTTGCCACTCCTTATTCCGTAGTCCATCGAATCTTTACCCAAAACTTGAAACTTCACAACACAAAACTTAACAGAAAACTCGTAAGCTCCGTTAGCGAAAGAAAACAAAAGACCACTTCAAGGTACTATAATGTACTCATTCTTTATTTGTATTGGTTTTAAACCTATTTTATTCCAACTTCTCTATGGATTATAAACTATTTTACTAGCCATAGATTCATCAAAATAAGCAAACAACACATAGAAAACAGAATCTGTCAAAAACAGAACAGTCTGTAGTAATATGTAACTAACGCAAACTTCTGGAACTCCAAAAATTCTAAAATAAATTGGTGGACCTGAGGAATTTTTCTAGTAATCATCTTCAAAAAGAATCAACTAAATAGCACTCTCCAGTAAAAAGTTGAAGCAATTCTCGTGAGCGCTAAAGTTTCTGTTTTTTACAGCATGATCATAAAGACTTCACCCAAGTCTTCCCAAAGGTCCTACTTGGCAAAAACACTAATTAAAACATGAAAACACATCTAACCAGAAGCTAGATGGATTGTTTATTCCTAAACAGAACCAAGAAGCAATAAACTAAAATAAAATTGGGTTGCCTCCCAACAAGCGCTATCGTTTAACGCCCCTAGCTAGGCATTATGATTTCAATGATGCTCAAATAAAAGATAGGAATTCAAACATAAAGAGAGCATCATGAAGAGTATGACTAGCACATTTTAGTCTAACCCACTTCCTATGCATAGGTATTTTGTGAGCAAACAACTTATGGGAACAATAATCAACTAGCATAGGAAGGCAAAACAAGCATAACTTAAAAACTTTAAGCATATAGAGAGGAAACTTGATATTATTGCAATTCCTACAAGCATAGAATTTTTATTACTCTCCACATAAGCAAAATTCTTCTCATGAATAGTAGTGGGAGCAAACTCAATAAAATAACTATCATGTGATTGAAAATTAAGATCAAGATGACAAGTTTCATGGTTATCATTATTCTTTAAAGCATATGTGTCATCACAATACTCATCATAGATAGGAGGCATGCTTTCATCATAGTAAATTTGCTCATCAAAGCTTGGGGGACAAAAATATCATCTTCATCAAACATAGCTTCCCCAAGCTTGTGGCTTTGCATATCATTAGCATCATGGGTATTCAAGGAATTCATACTAACAACATTGCAATCATGCTCATCATTCACATATTTCATGCCAAGTATTCTGTGTAATTCTTCTTCTAGTACTTTGGCACAATTTTCCTTTCCATCATACTCACGAAAGATATTAAAAAGATGAAGCGTATGAGCTAAACTCAATTCCATTTTTTTTAATTTTCTTTTATAAACTAGACTAGTGCTAAAACAAGAAACAAAAAGACTCGATTGCAAGATCTAAAGATATACCTTCACTTACGTAGCCTCCCCGGCAAGGGCGCCAGAAAAGAGCTTGATGTCTACTACACAACCTTCTTCTTGTAGACGTTGTTGGGCCTGCAAGTGCACAGGTTTGTAGGACAGTAGCAAATTTCCGTCAAGTGGATGACCTAAGGTTTATAATCCATGTGTGACGCCCCCGATTCAATCGTACACTAATCATACACGCAAACGTGTACGACCAAGATCAGGGACTCACGGGAAGATATCACAACACAACTCTAAAACATAAATAAGTCATACAAGCATCATAATACAAGCCAGGGGCCTCGAAGGCCCGAATACAAGTGCTCGATCATAGACGAGTCAGCGGAAGCAATAATATCCGGAGTACGTATATAAGTTAAAACAAGTTTGCCTTAAGAAGGCTAGCACAAACCGGGATACAGATCGAAAGAGGCGCAGGCCTCCCGCCTCAGGATCCTCCTAAACTACTCCCGGTCGCCGCCGTCGGCAAAGACGTAGTAGTAGGCACCTCCGGGGTAGTAGTCGTCATCGACGGTGGCGTCTGGCTCCTGGGCTCCATCGTCTGGTTGCAGCAATTGGGTAAAGAAAGCGGGAAAAGGGGGAACAAGGCAACCGTGAGTACTCATCCAAAGTACTCGCAAGCAAGGAGCTACACTACATATGTGTGGGTATATGTGTAAAGGGCCATATCGCGGACTGAATCGCAGTAATGCCGTAATAAGAGGGGATAGCTAATCCTCGTCAAGACTACGCTTTTGGCAGCCTCCGCCTTGCAACATGTAGAAGAGACTAGATCAAGTCCTCCAAGTAGCATCGCATAGCATAATCCTACCCGCGATCCCTCCTCAATGCCTTTGTTAGAGAGCGACCACCGGTTGTATCGGCACTTGGAAGGGTGTGTTTTATTAAGTATCCGGTTCTAGTTGTCATAAGGTCAAGGTACAACTCCAAGTCGTCCTGTTACGAAGATCACGGCTATTCGAATAGATTAACTTCCTCATAGGGTGCACCACATTACCCGACACGCCGATCCCATTTGGCCGGACACACTTTTCTCGGTCATGCCCGGCCGCGGAAGATCAACACGTCACAGCCCCACCTAGGCATAACAGAGGTCAAGACGCCGGGTCTAAACTTAAGCGCATTGTGGGTTCATGCCCATCACCCTTAGCACACCTGCACGCTGCGTGGGCGGCCGAAGCGTAATCTAGCCCCTTAATACAAGAGCAGGCTTACGTTCCAATCCGCGCGCTACCGCTTCGGGCCGACGCCACGAAATGCTTCGGCCGATACCATGACGCCGTTGCTCATAACTTGTCCCATCGTGGCGGTTAGTGCGTATAAGGTCAACGACCCAACTCGCATCAAATACCAAGATCTCGTTAGCGTGTTAAATATCCGCGAACGCCGAATAGGGCCAGCCCACCTCTCTCCTAGGTGGTCTCAACCTGCCCTGTCAGCCTCCGCCGTAAAGATCCACTCGCGGGTGCTCCATGTCCGACCCGACTTTTAGTCACCACATGTATCATGTATAAAGTATATAGTATATACCCGTGACCACCTCCCGAGTGATCACGGCCCGATAGTATAGCACAACAGACGCCAAGAATGTAGGGCCACAGATGGAAATACTAGCATCCTATACTAGGCAAGCAGGAATGCGGTGTAAGGTATCAATGTAAGTAGCAAAGACAAAGCTAAGCATCGTGAAAGGAATAACGGAAAGCAAGAACATGCTACACTACTCTAATGCAAGCAGATAGAGGAGAGTAGGCGATATCTGGTGATCAAGGGGGGCTTGCTGGTTGCTCGCAAGTAGGAGGGGTCGCCAACACCGTAGTCGAAAGCGGGCGGCAAGCAGCTGGCCGGGTCTCAGTAGTCTCACGGAGAGAAGAGGGGGAAGAAACAATGAATACAATGCAAACAGATGCTTAACGATGCATGACAAAGCAATGTGTGATGCTATGCGTGCCCTAACGCGGTATGAGGTGATACCGGTGAAGGGGGGAAACTTCCGGGAAAGTATCCCCGCTGTTTCGTGGTTTCGGGCAGAGGAGCCGGAGGGGGAAAGTTGCAAGTTCGAGAGGTTAGGGGTGTGTGTCGGACGAACGGGCTGTGTAACCGGATTCGTCTCGTCGTTCTGAGCAACTTTCATGTAGAAAGTATTTTCATCCGAGTTACGGATTAAAAGATATGATTTTCCAAAGATTTAAATCATTTTTCGATTTTAATTATTTATTTAAATCCAACATTATCCAAAACAAAGTGAATGATGACGCAGTGCATGACATCGTGAGTGATGTCAGCAGGTCAACTCGTCGGCCGATTGACTAGTCAAACTTTGCATGTGGGTCCAAAGGGGACCCACATGTCATTGACAGGGCATTAATGTAGTTTTAAATCTAACTAAATGGGTTAATTAGGGTGTGGGTCCCAGCAGTCAGTGAGAGCTTAAGATTTTAATTAACTAACTTAATTAACCAGCAATTTATCTATTTGTTTTTATTTGTTTATGGCGTGGGGCCCGCATGTCAGTGGCTGTAGCTGCCACGTCAGCGGAGTTGACCATGGTCATTGCGTGACTACCGGGGCCCCTTAGGCCCACAGCAAAGGACCTGTGGGTGGACCCCATGCATGCCACGTCACCGGCCATGCTTAGACGCCCACAGTCTGCTGGGCGGGCGCTGCTCGGGAGAGAGGCGGGTTTCAAGGCTCAGGCTGCCGGGCCTGTGGCCGGGCGCTGCTCCAGCTCAGTCACTGCTGAGCTTGGTGGCCAGAGGGTTGAACGGACGGAGGCGAAGCGCTAACAGCTTCGCCGGGCGGCGAGGTGCTCCAAGGCGACAACAATGATGATACGGGCGGCTTTGGGCAAATCGGAGAGCGGGCAAGGCCTACGCGCGTGGGGAATGCAACGGGTTGAGCCTGCGTGATCAAAAGGTCACCGGAGCCTTGCCGGGCGCGAGCCCGCTGTGAAGTTGCTTCGGGCGCTGCCGGGGACGGGCGTTAGGAGGCACGAGGTGTACCGGAGGGTGCTATGGTGTCGCGGTGGTGCAGTAAGCACGGTTACGCGGTCGGACGAGAGTCGCGCGTGCGGTGACCGCGACGGCGAGCTTGACGGCGGAGCCGTAGCCCGGCAATGGTGGTGCATCGCGCACGACTAGCTATGGCATGGAAATGAAGTAAGGACGGGGAGAAGAAGGGGGTGGAGCTCACAGAGTGGCACACGAAAGGCTCAGCAGTGAACGGGAGCGCAGAGATGAGGCGGAATCCGGCCAGCCGTGGAGCTCGGTGTTCGGAGGTTGAAGACGACCTTGTCCACGAGACGCCAGCGACGGGCGCTGGAGCTCGAATCGACGGTAGGGGACGCACGAGGCGGACGACGAGGGAGCTCGATGGCGACGCGGGTGCGGTGCGGAGGACGGTGGCCACGGCCACGTGACGGCCACGGCCATGGAGCCGAAGCGCCGGGATCGGGCGAGTAGAGGAGAGGAGAGGTGGATCTGGGGGAGGCGCAGGCACCGAGAGAGAGAGCGGGTGAGTGGAGGCGGATCGACGAGGCGGGGCGTGGCAATCTTATCCTCCTCGACGCCGGGCGAGGGGTCCCGTGAGCACTGCCTGTTCGACTCCTGGCCTGGGGAACAGGAAAGGGGAGAGCGACTGGGAACGGGCTGGTCGGCCGGATGGCTGTGTGGGCTGCCTGGCCAATTTGAGCCGGGCTGCCCCGTCCAAAGGGGGCTTCTCTTTTTTTCTTTTTTCTGTTTCTGTTTTGTATTTTCTGTTATTTATATCTTTTCCTTTACAGTTTTATTTAATTTAGGGCATTTATGTATTTTATAAAATTGTGTCTTCTACACCATAATTACTCTATGCCATTTTTGGCACCGCCTTAACATTTTTGTTTTGAGTTTTGAAAACTTTGGGTGTTTGTCGCTAATTCATTTTTGAATTTGCAATGTTTTTGAACTACTACTTAATTAGCAAGTAACATAGATGACATGGCATCATCAAGAGAGTTTCATCAGAGCCTAATTATCCGGCATTACAAATCTCCTCTGATTACAAGAAATCTCGTCCCGAGATTTAGGAGGTAGAAGGAAACAGCAGTGCGGTTATTCATCGCTACAGCGCATCCTCGCTCCTCGTGTGGCTTCATCTTCGTAATGGTGCGCACCATCGGACTTTGAGGAACTTGATCGCCTTTCCGGCGTGTGCGGCGCTCAGCTTGGTCGAGAATGCGGACCGGATGCCCTTTATAGGAGAGGTCCTGTTGCAATTCGAGCATTTCATGGTCCATCGCCGGATTGGGTCCTTGAAGCAGCGCTTCGGAGTTGTGACACGTGGAACACATCGTGAACTCGAGAAAGGTTCGACGGAAGCTCCATTTGATATGCCACTTTTCCACGCCTTTTCCGTAATAGTGAATGGGCCAATATAGCGAGGAGCTAGCTTGCCCTTGATCCGGCGGTGAGCACCCTTCATTGGTGTAACTCGAAGGTAAGCCTTTTCGCCAAAGTTGATAGACCATGTCTTTATGATGACGGTCATACCGACTCTTCTCGGGCGTGATCGAAAGCAGTCTTGAGATTCTCGCGAATAATGCGGACTTGTTCTTCGCCTGTTGGATAATATCCCACCAAAGAGTGGACGCTCCCGCTTCGACCCGATTCAGAGGGGTTCGACACTTTCGCCCATATAACACTTCAAGGGGGCCATCTTCGCATTCAGCTTAATAGCTATTGTTATAAGAGAACTCAGCATACCGGAGAGATTCCTCTCATTTCTTGCCAAGGAAATAACACAAGCTCGAAGTATGTCTCACGAGAACTTGGTTGACACGCTCAACTTGCCCCTTGTGATCATGCGGATGAAACGAGTAATCAAAGATAAGTGAGTCCCCATAGCTTCTTGGAAACTTGCCCGTAATCTTGAAGTGAATAAGCTGCCATGGTCTCGAACTGATAACCAGTGGAATACCGTGAAGCAAAACAATTCTCGACATGTAGAGAGTTGCAAGTCGACTAGCAAAGTGATCGCTTTCTTTAACCGCCGTAAATGTGCAACTTTAGAAAGCCGGTCAATGACAACAAGAATAGCATCATTACCTTTCTGCGATTTGGGAAATCCAAAGGATTTAAGTCCATTTCAACATGGTCCCATCTCCATTCAGAATAGAGATAGGTTGCAGAGTACCAGCAGGCCTTTTGATGTTCTCGCTTTGATACGACGGCAAACGCCACATTCAAGCAATATAACGCAGCAATGTCTTGCTTCATATTAGACCACCGTAATCTCTCGATTTAATGTCTTGGTACATCTTGGTGCTACCAGGATGAATAGACAAAGGCGATCATGAGCTTCTTTCATAACCCTTGGAGTCAAATTCAGGTTTTCCCTCCTACACGGTACCACTAGGCGACCTTTGAAGAATAAGGTGCCCAAGGTCATCCATGCAAAGTGAAGAATGAGGGCTTTCCTTCTTCGAGATAACGTTTAATCCTCACGACTTCATCGCCACATTTCTCGTATCCATTTGATGGTGTCCACAAGATCTGGTCTAGCAACTATGGTATTGAGAGAACCCCGGGAAACAACGTGGAGGTTCATCTTGCGAAACTCCGGAGGAGGGGGAGCGAGTGCACCCGGAGGAACAATATGGAGGTTCAGCTTTCTGAATTCTTCAACCAGTGAGGGCTGAACTTTGCGAACCTGGAGGTGGTTGCAGAAGACTTGCGGCTCAAGGCGCCGCCATGACATTAGCCTTGCTCGGTGTATAGGAAATACCCAAGTCAAAAGTTCTGAACAATCTCCATCCATCTCTCGCCGACGAGGTTCAGGTTCTGGCTGAGTGAATGAGACATTTCAGACTTTGGTGGTCGGTGAAGATCTCGCAACAATTACCGAGAAGGTAATGTCGCCACTATTTTAGCGCATGAATGACAGCATCCAGTTCGAGGTCGTGAACTGGGTAGTTCTCTTCATGAGGGCGCAATTGCCGAGAGGCATAAGCAACCACTTTGCGCCTCGCATTAGGACACAGCCTTAATCTCTTGACGGGAAGCGTCGCAAGAAATGACGTAAGTCCTTCTTAGTATCGTGGAGCTAGTATCGCAGAAGTTAACTTGTCTTTGAGTGCCTCGAAGCTTTCCGACATTTGTCTCGTCCATTGGAACTTGACGCCCTTATGCAACAAAGTTAGTCGAGGCCTGGCGATCTTGGAGAAGTTCTCGAATTTAATCGACGGCAATAGTCAAGTAGACCGAGAAAACTTCCTGACTTGCTTTACGTTCTTCGGAGGAGTCCAATCAAGAATAGCCTGACTCGTTCAGGTGACGGCAATACCATCCTTAGAGATGACATGCCCAGATAGGTTACTTCGGAAGCCAGAATTCACATTTGGAGAATCTTGGCATATAGTCGATGCTCTCGTAGCTTTTCCAAAGACAAGACGAAGATGTTCAAAGATGTTCTTCTTCGCTTTTGGAAAATACCAGATATCATCCAGATAAACCACGCATTTAACTTGTCGAGGTAATCAATGAATATATAGTTCATCGAAGCGAGAAGGTGGTCGGGCATTGGTTAAGCCGAAGACATGACGGTGTACTCAGTATGAACCATATCGAGTCACAAAGGCGGTCTTTGGGATATCCTCTTCACGAACACGGATCTGGTGGTAACCCAATCTCAAGTCGAAGTTTAGAGAACACCGACGAATCCAGCCGCTTGATCATATAGATCATTGATCCGAGGAAGGGGATACTTATTCTAATGGTAGCTTGGTTTATAGGACGGTAGTCTTGGACCAATCGGTTTGTCCCATCCTTCTTCTTGACAAAGAGAGATGGTGCTCCCCAAGGAGAGCAACTTGGGCAATGAAACCATCGCGAAGAGACTTGTCGATTTCCTCCTTAAGCTCAAGGAGTTCATGCGGCGGCATCTTGTAGGGTCGCTATTACAGGAGTGGTGCCTGGTTTCAAGTCGATGACGAATTCGACAAATTTCTAGCAGGGGAATCCTGTGAAGTTCTTCAGAAAGACGCCGAGAATTCACGCATCGACGGGAATGTTTTCAATACCCTTGAGTGGTGCAGCTGCTCAATGCATTCAAGGCATAAAGCCGCGTTTCGGCATTTTGGCACCGTATGAGCTTGGTAAGTGACTATTTCATCCGAAGGGTGTAATAGATGGATTTGTCTTGGTGGCGCAAATGATAGAAGCAGTATGCGCCTTCAACCAATCCATTCCCAGTATGAGGTCAATACTACATGACTTCAGTATGATGGGGGAGACAAGGAATTCCAGCCCTTCGATTTCAACGGGACGCTGCTGCAAATCATGGAGGTCCCATATTGGCCAGCCAGGTGTGCACTAATAGCGTAAACGTTCATGTCCTCACATTTAATGTCGTGCAAGCATGCAAAATCTTTCTCGACATAAATGAATGCGATGCACCAGATCAAATAAAACGGATGTCGGGTACTGAATTTACGAGGAGTGTACCCATCACAGTAGCAGGCTGGTCTTGAGCTTCGTTTAGATCAACGTGGTTGGCATGAACTCGACCATGAGGCTTGGCATTGTTGTTGCGGGGCTGGTTGTTTCCACTGCCAGTTGCTGGAAGCGCTAGTTGATTCTAATTCTGATTGCAATCCCTAGCACGGTGACCTGGTTGACCACACTTGTAGCACAGACCATTATTGGGAGTGGGAATAGGAGCTTGGGGTGGCGGCGTAGGAGGCCTTGGCTGTCTAGCTGGAGCAGTAGGCAGACGAGGTGCAAGATAGCTCTCGCCTTAGGGGCAGGTGCAGTTGGCTGGTACATGCTGTCGGGAATCCATATCTTGCTCTTCTACGAGGACGGGCCCGAAGATGAGCCCATGTCACGGTTGCGCCTGTTAGAGCTCTGGTATTCCTGCAAACCAGTTTCGACATTGATAGCTTTGTTCACCAAGGTGGCGAAATAAGCAAAGTCGTGCACTAGAAGTGCGAGCTTGATGTCGCCTTGAAGGTCACACGGAACTTCTCGCTCATGCGTGCATCGCTTGCAATGTCCTCTTCAAAGATAGCGAGACAAGTCCGTAAACTCTCACGATAAGCTTCAACGATCTTGTTGCCTTGGGTGAGGTTATGAACTCACGCTTCTTCCGTCCATGACTCCTTGAGGGATGAAGCGGCACGAAAGCAGCTTGGAAGTCCTGCCAGTGATGATTGTTCCAATCGCGTAGTACGCGTGGCTGTCCCACCATTGAGCTGCGGGTCCCTTCAGAAGAAGGAAGCAAAGGTGACATAGTCGCGGTGGGCTACATCAGCAGACTCCATCTCATAGGTGATGTCACGGAGCTACCATCAAGATCCAAAGGCTGTATTGAGCTGCGGTATACAGTTGGGTTCAGGCGCATGAAATCCTGCAGAGTTACTGGGGTTGGCTGCTGGTTCATATTGGGGCGAGGAAATTGAGCCATCATGTTCTCCATGAACTGGCGATTCATCTCAAGCTGTTGGATCATACCAGCCATGTACTCAGCGGTGGTGGGAAGTTGCCACCACGACCACGTAATTCCACTGGTCTAACCATCCTCGCTAATATATAACAGGTAGTTCAAGCATTTGAGAAATTTGCAAAGGACAAGAATCATTCATGACTTAAACATGCATAACGAAAGGAGCACGACAGATACTACATAGTAGTCGGCATATCTTACAAAAGGGATCATGCATAGAGTTCGGTTAACTAAGTTCAGTACATAGACTAAGACTACATAGGCGGCACGCAGGCTCGCGGCGACAGCAACTAATGCTAATAAGCAAGACTACATCAGTCCCACGCTTGATCGCTGGAGGTAGCCGTAGCCCGAAAGCTGGTAGTGCGGCAATGATAGTCCTCCACGCTCGTGGCACGGGGGCCGCGATACTCAGTCTGCGTAACCCACGCCAGTGGTAGAAGAGGACCAAGTGCGGGAGTGTAGCCTCCCACATCTGGCCAACCGACACCCTAGGGCATCCCGGTCCTGGCTGGGTAGATCGCAGAACGTGGCAGCTCTAGATCGGACAAAGGGGTGTAACAGCGTCAGAGCACGGCAAAGGTGCTGATGGGTGGTGTACAACTCGTAGCGAAGAGCTCGGTTAGCTCGATCCAGCCCATCAGCATGCAGAACCAAGTTCTGATGGTAGAAGGGCTCTCGGGTGACAGTGGAGTAGGCAGCAGCAGTAGTAACCCTCCGCACCAACATCGATGCGCGATAGCAATGTGCCTCAAGGGGAGGTGTCCAACTCCCGATACTCTCCACGAAGACGTGTCGGAAGCGCAGCATAAGCAAGATCGTGGACCGCCATATCGATAGTCACCCCAACACCATGTGCGGTGCAGGCAGACAAGAGGGAGTCGCACTCCCGAGAGTAGAGGTGGACGATGGCACGGTATCGCTCCTAGTTAAAGTCCTGGTACTCCTCAAAGACGGTGTACTCAGGTGCCGTGATAACCTGAGATAGGTCATCATCTCGGCTAGCATGGCAAAGCGATCCCGAGGCACCAATGGCCGCCGTGTGGCGGACGACCTGCCTCTGGGTTCCATCTCGAAAACAAAGATGTTTCAAAGGAGTCAAATGACAAGGTGGAAATTGTTCAAATTACTATTCTAAAGAATAACTATGGCTTTATCCAACTTTGGGGTGAATGTGGTCACGGATCCTAGTGTTAGTTAGTAAATTCATTTAACCCGAGTAGAAGAGAGTTCAGAGTCCCGAGTAAAGGTCGAGGAGTAAAAGATCCTAGTACCACCCGATGGCGACGTGGGCCCGTAAGGCACATAGCCATGTTAGTAAAAGTTTTGCAATGTCTAGACTCGACTTCGCCAAGGAGTGTGGAAGGGGATTCTACAGCGATCGGCTCGATACCAACTTGTGACGCCTTCGATTCAATCAGACACTAATCATACACGCATAACGGTACGATCAAGATCGTGGACTCACGGAAGATATCACAACACAACTCTAAAACATAAATAAGTCATACAAGCATCATAATACAAGCCAGGGCCTCAAGGCTCGAATACAAGTGCTCGATCATAGACGAAGTCACGGAAGCAATAATATCTGAGTACGGACATAAGTTAAAACAAGTTTGCCTTAAGAAGGCTAGCACAAAGCTGGGATCTGGATCGAAGAAGCGCGAGCCTCACTGCTGGGATCCTCCTAAACTACTCACATCGTCGCTGCCGTGGCAAAATGTAGTAAAGTAGGCACCTCCGGGTAGTAGTCGTCATCGACGGTGGTATGCCTCGCCCGGGCTTCATCGTATGGTTGCAGCAATAGGGTAAAGAAAGGGGGAAAAGGGGGAACAAGAAAACCGTGAGTACTCATCCAAAGTACTCGCAAGCAAGGAGCTACACTACATATGCATGGGTATATGTGTAAAGGGCCATATCGCGGACCGAACTGCAGAATGCCGTAATAAGAGGGGATAGCTAATCTCGTCAAGGCTACGCTTCGCAGCCTCCGCCTTGCAACATGTAGAAGAGAGTAGATCAAGTCCTCCAAGTAGCATCGCATAGCATAATCCTACCCGCCATCCCCTCCTCAATGCCCTGTTAGAGAGCGACCACCGGGTTGTATCTCGCACTTGGAAGGGTGCGTTTATTAAGTATCCGGTTCTAGTTGTCATAAGGTCAAGGTACAACTCCAAGTCGTCCTGCTATCAAGATCACGGCTATTCGAATAGATTAACTTCACTGCAGGGTGCACCACATTACCCGACACGCCGATCCCATTTGGCCGGACACACTTTCTCGGTCATGCCCGCCGCGAAGATCAACACGTCGCGCAGCCCCACCTAGGCATAACAGAGAGAGAGAGTCGCACGGCCTAAACCTAAGCGCCAGGGTCTGGGGCCCATCGCCTTAGCACACCCTCAAGACGCTATGCGGCGAAAGCGTAATCTAGCCCCTTAATACAAGAGCAGGCTTACGTTCCAATCTCACAAGGCCGCTCGCCGGCCGACGTTTAAATGCTTCGGTGATACCACGACACGGTTGCCCATAACTTGTCCCACGTGGCGGTTAGTGCGTGATAAGATCAACGACCCAACTCGGATCAAATACCAAGATCTCGTTAAGCGTGTTAAGTATCCGCTGAACGCCGAATCGGGCCAGCCCACCTCTCTCCTAGACGGTCTCAACTCTGCCATGTCGCTCCGCCACAAAGATCCACTCGCTGGTGCTCCACAAGCCAATTCGACTTTAGTCACCACATGTATCATGTATAAAGTATATAGTATATACCCGTGACCACCTCCCCGAGTGATCACGGCCCGATAGTATAGCACAAAGATACGGACAAGAATGTAGGGCCACAGATGGAAATACTAGCATCCTATACTAGGCAAGTAGGAATGCGGTAAGGTATCAATGTATAGCAAAGACATGCTAAGCATCGGGATAGGAATAATGGAAAGCGAGAATATGCTACACTACTCTAATGCAAAGCGGTATAGAGGAGAGTAGGTGATATCCGGTGATCAAGGGGGGGCTTGCCTGGTTGCTCCAGCAAGTAGGAGGGGTCGCCAACACCGTAGTCGAGCGGGCGGCAAGCGGCTTGGCCCGTAGTCTCACCGGAGAGAAGAGGGGAAGAAACAATGAATACAATGCAAACAGATGCTTAACGATGCATGACAAAGCAATGCGTGATGCTAGGCGTGCCCTAACGGTATGAGGTGATACCGGTGAAGGGGGAAACTTCCGGAAAGTATCCCCTTGTTTCGTGGTTTTTTGGGCGAGGAGCCGGAGGGGAAAGTTATGCGAGTTCGAGAGGTTAGGGGGTGTGTGGCGGACGAATGGGCTGCGTGGCAGGATTCGGCTCGTCGTTGAGCAACTTTCATGTAGAAAGTATTTTCATCCGAAGTTACGGATTAAAAGATATGATTTTCCAAAGATTTAAATCATTTTCCGATTTTAATTATTTATTTAAATCCAACATTATCCAAAACAAGATGAATGATGACGCGTGCATGACATCAGAGTGATGTCAACATGTCAACTGGTCGGTTGACCAGTCAAACCAGACAGGTGGGTCCAGTGGGACCCACATGTCATTGACAGGGGCATTAACAGAGTTTTAAATCTAACTAAATGGGTTAATTAGGGTGTGGGTCCCAGCAGTCAGTGAGAGCTTAAGATTTTAATTAACTAACTTAATTAACCAGCAATTTATCTATTTGTTTTTATTTGTTTATGGTGTGGGGCCCGCATGTCATCGGGTCAGTAGCTGCCACATCAATGAGTTGACCATGGTCACGTGACCCACTGGGGGCCCCTAGGGCCCACGTGCAAAGGACCTGTGGGTGGACCCCACGCATGCCATGTCACCGGCGGGCGCTTAGACGCCGCGAAGTCTGTTTTCAAGCGGCGCTGCTCGGGAGAGAGGCGGGTTTCATGCCTGGGGCCTCATTGGTCAGGGTCAAGCGCGTTCGACGCTGCTTCGGCGTCACACAGCGTCGAGCGGTGGTATGAGGGGTTGAACGGACGGAGGCGAAGGCTTCTGAGCTTCGCCCGGGCGGCGTAGGTGCTCCGGCGGCGACAACAACGATGATACAGGCGGTTTTGGGCAAACCGGAGAGCGGGCGAGGCTCACGCGCGTGGGGAATGCAAATGAGGTTGAGGCCGTGACCAAAAGGTCACCGGAGCCTTGCCGGCGGCGAGCTCCGCGATGAAGCGTTCGGGCGCTCGTCGGGGACGGTGTTAGGAGGCACGAGGGGGTGTACTGGAGGGTGCTACGGTATCGTGGTGGTGCAGTGAGCACGGTTACGCGATCGGACGAGAGCCGCGCGTCTGATGACACCGCGACGGCGAAGCTTGACGGGTGGAGCCGTAGTCTGCAATGGTGGTGCGTCAGCGCCACGACTAGCTATGGCATGGAAATGAAGTAAGGACGGGAGAAGAAGGGGTGGAGCTCACAGAGTGGCACACGAAAGGCCCGCCGGTGAACGGAGCGCAGATACGAGGCGGAATCCGGCGGTGGAGCCTTCGGTGTTCGGAGGTTGAAGACGACCTCGTCCACGGCAGCCTGCGACGGGCGCTGAGCTCGAATCAATGGTAGGGGACGACAAGGCGGGCGACGTAGGAGCTCTCGATGACGCGTGGGCGCTAAAAGTGGGAGGATGGTGGCCACGGCCACGTGGCAGCCACGGCCATGGGAGCAAGCGCGCTGGGGATCGGGCGAGAGGAGAGGAGAGAGGTGGATCTGGGGGAGGGGAGGCGCAGGCACCGAGAGAGAGAGCGGGGTGAGTGGGAGGCGGGATCGAGGAGGCGGGGGCGTGGCAATCTTATCCCCTCCTCGACGCCGGCGAGGGGGTCCGGCGGAAGCACGCCCCTGTTCCGACCCTGGTCGGGGGAACAGGAAAGGGGGAGAGCGACCGGGGGAACGGGCCGGGTCGGCCGGATGGCCAGGTGGGCCGGCCTGGCTGCGAGCTGGGCCGTCTGGTCCAGGGGGGCTTCTCTTTTTTTTCTTTTTCTTTTTCTGTTTTGTATTTTCTTTTATTTATTTCTTTTTCCTTTTCTGTTTTATTTAATTTAGGGCATTTAGGTATTTTATAAAATTGTGTCTTCTACACCATAATTACCTATGCCATTTTTGGCAATCGCCTTAACATTTTTTGACTTTTGAAAACTTTGGGTGTTTGTCGCTAATTCATTTTTGAATTTGCAATGTTTTTGAACTACCACGTAATTAGCAACAGTAACATAGATGACATGGCATCATCAAGAGAGTTTTATTGTAGCCTAATTATCCGGGCGTTACACCATGGGAGGCGTAGGATGAAGATGGTCTCTCTCAAGCAACCCTGCAACCAAATAACAAAAAGTCTCTTATGTCCCCAACACACCCAATACAATGGTAAATTGTATAGGTGCACTAGTTCAAATAAGAGATGGTGATACAAGTGCAATATAGATGGTAGATATAGGTTTTTGTAATCTGAAATAATAAAAACAGCAAGGTAACTAATGGTAAAAGTGAGCTTAAACGGTATTGCAATGATAGGAAACAAGGCCTAGGGTTCATACTTTCGCTAGTGCAAGTTCTCTCAACAATAATAACATAGACAGATCATATAACAAACCCTCAACATGCAACAAAGAGTCACTCCGAAGCCACTAATAGCGGAGAACAAACGTAGAGATTATGGTAGGGTACGAAACCACCTCAAAGTTATTCTTTCGGATCAATCTATAAAAGAGTTCGCACTAGAATAACACCTTAAGACACAAATCAACCAAAACCCTAATGTCACCTAGATACTCCATTGTCACCTCAAGTATCCGTGGGCATGATTATACGATATGCATCACACAATTTCAGATTCATCCAACCAACACAAAGTACTTCAAAGAGTGCCCCAAAGTTTCTACCGGAGAATCAAGAACGTGTGCCAACCCCTATGCATAGGTTCATGGGTGGAACCTGCAAGTTGGTCACCAAAACATACATCAAGTGGCACGTGAAATCCCATTCTCACCACAGATAAACACGGCAAGACATACATCAAGTGTTCATAAAAGACTCAATCCGATGAGATAACTTCAAAGGGGAAACTCAATTCATCACAAGAGAGTAGAGGGGGAGAAACTTCATAAGATCCAACTACAATAGCAAAGCTCGATACATCAAGATCGTGCCATAGAGGAACACGAGAGAGAACACGAGAGAGAGAGATCATACACATAGCTATTGGTACATACCCTCACCGAGGGGTGAACTACTCCCTCCTCGTCATGGATAGCGCCGGATGATGAAGATGGCCTTCGGTGATGGGGATCCCTCCCACAGGTGCGAACAGGTCCCGATTGGTTTCTCGTGGCTACAGAGGCTTGCGGGCGGGCGGAACTCCCGATCTAGGTTCTGCTTCTGGAAGTTTTAGGGCACGAGGGTATATATGGGTGAAAGGAGAACGCTCGGTGGAGCCACGGGGGGCCCCACGAGGCAGAATGGCGGCGCGCCTGTGGGGTGGGCGCCCCACCCTCGTGAGCACCTCCCGTATCTTCCGACGTGGAGTCCAAGTCCATCGTGGGTTTCCTTCCAAAATAACTTCTCCAGCTTGATTTGCCGTTTTGACTCCGCCTCGATATTCCTTTTCCTCGAAAACACCTTTGAAATAGGCATAAAACAAAGAATCTGGCTGGGCCTCCAAGTTAATAGGTTAGTCCCAAAAGTAATATAAAAGTGGATAATAAAGCCCATAATCATTCAAAACAGATAATATAATAGCATGAATGCTTCATAAATTATAGATACGTTGGAGACGTATCAAGGGCGCCCCCCCTAGGGCGCGCCCCCTGCCTCGTGGGCCCCCAGAAGCTCCACCGACGTACTCCGTCCTCCTATATATACCCACGCATCTCCCAACAGATCGACACGGAGCCAAAAACCTAGTTCCACCGGCCAACTTTCTCAGATCCACGAGATCCCATCTTGGGGCCTGTTCCTGAGTTCATGGAAGGGGATTCCACCACTGAGGGCTTCTACATCATCATCATAGCCTCTCCGATGAAGTGTGAGTAGTTTACCTCAGACCTTCGGGTCCATAGTTAGTAGCTAGATGGCTTCTTCTCTCTTTTTGGATCTCAATACAATGTTCTCACCCTCACTTGTTGAGATCTAATCGATGTAATCTTCTTTTTGCGGTGTGTTTGTTGAGAACGATGAATTGTGAGTTTATGATCAAGATTATCTATGAGCAATATTTGAATCTTCTCTGAATTTTTTTATGTATGATTGATTTATCTTTGCAAGTCTCTTCGAATTATCCGTTTGGTTTGGCCAACTAGATTGGTAGTTCTTGCAATGGGAGAAGTGCTTAGCTTTGAGTTCAATCTTGCGGTGTCCTTACCCAAAGGATGTAAAGGGTTGCAAGGCACGATTATATTGTTGCCATCGAGGATAACAAGATGGGGTATTTATCATATTCCATGAATTTATTCCTCTACATCATGTCATCTTGCTTAAGGCGTTACTGCTTTTTATTAACTTAATACTCTAGATGCATGCTGGATAGCGGTCGATGAGTGGAGTAATAGTAGTAGATGCAAAGTGAGTCGGTCTACTTGTCTCGGACGTGATGCCTATATACATGATCATACCTAGATATTCTCATAACTATGCTCAATTACATCGCCAATTGGTCAACAGTAATTCGCTCACCCACCGTAAAATACTCATGCTCTTGAGAGAAGCCACTAGTGAAATCTATGGCCCCCTGTCTATTCTCATCATATTAATCTTCCTACTCTTTATTATATGCTTTTTACTTTTGCCTTTTATTTTACTTTGCATCTTTATACCAAAAATACCAAAATATTATCTATCATCTCTATCGATCTCACTCTCGTAAGTGACCGTGAAGGGATTGACAACCCCTATTCACGTTGGTTGCGTAGGAGTTATTTGCTTTGTGTAGGTACGAGGGACTTGCGCGTGGCCTCCTCATCGATTGATACCTTGGTTCTCAAAACTGAGGGAAATACTTTACGCTTAGTCTCGCTGCATCATCCTCTCCTCTTCGGGGAAAACCAACGCAAGCTCAAGACGTAGCAACAAGGATTTCTGGCGCTGTCGCCGGGGAGTCTACGCAAAATTCAGCATTCCAAGTACCCATCACAATCCCTTTTCTCTCCCATTACATTATTTGCCATTTGCCTCTCGTTTTCCTCTCCCCCACTTCACCCTTGCCGTTTTATTCGCCCTCTCTTTCCGCTTGTCTTTCGCTTGCCTTGATGTCTTACTTGGCCTCGTTTGCTCGTTTGGTTGAAATAGTTGAGTATTTGTTCCTAAATAGAGAAGCTAATATCTATGGATCCTCATCCGCTTGCCAATCTTTTTAAGCGATCCAATTATGATGAACCAATTCCTAGTGATTTGGATGCACTAGATTATCTTTATAAGGTTTTGCCTGAAATCCGTAAATCTAAAAATTGTGATGAAGTGCTTTATGAAGTGATTCACGATAGATCTTTGAATAAAAATCATGATTGCAATGATTTTATTATAAATTATATTGATGTAAATTATTCTAATAATATGCAAAACCCTAAGCTTGGAGATGCTAGTTTTGCTATGTCCAATAGTCATGATTGGGGAGATTCTTCTTATGATCTTGAAAATTTATTTAAGCCCCATGATGAATATAAGATTGATAATAGTGTTTGCAATGATATTGAAAGTAGGTTTGGAAGAGTGTCAACTTTAGATCCCACATATTTGGATAACATTCAATCTTATGAAATTTTTGATAAAAGTGGGCTTCGAGAAATCATGACTTTAGTTAATGATAATCCCACTATTTTGGAAGAGTGTCAACTTCGCATGCATGTGGATCGTGTTGAGAATATGTTATGTGATAGCTAAATTGTTGAATTTTCTCATGATCCTACATGTAATTATTATGAGAGAGGGAAATACGGTTATAGATATTTTCATCATGTTACTAAATTACCTCTCGTTATGTTGAGATTGTTATTGTTCCTTTCCGCTTCCTTGCATATGCTAGTTTTTGCTTTCTATGATAATTTGTTTTTCTATAATATGCCTATGCATATGAAGTACGTTAGACTTAGATGTGTTTGTCACGTGTTTTATGATGCTCTCTTTGTGCTTCAATTCTTGTCTTTCATGTGAGCATCAATAAAATTATTAATGCCTAGCTAAAAGGCTTTAAAGAAAAGCGCTTGTTGGGAGACAACCCAATATTTTTCCTTGCTGCTTAGTAATAAATAATCCATCTACCTTCTGTTTAGATGTGGTTTTATGTTTTAATTAGTGTTTGTGCCAAGTTAAACCTATAGGATCTTCTTGGATAATAGTTATTTGATCTTGCTGTAATTTCCAGAAACTTTCGGTTCATGAAAAAATTTGTTAAAAATCACCAGAACGTGATAAAATAGTGATTCCAATTGCTTCTGATCAATAAACAAATTTCATAGGTCTTCCTATTTTGGCTGAATTTTTGGAGTTCCAGAAGTTTGCGTTAGTTACAGATTAATACAGACTGTTCTGTTTTTGACAGATTCTGTTTTTCGTGTGTTGTTTGCTTATTTTGATAAATCTATGGATAGTAAAATAGTTTATAATCCATATAGAAGTTGGAATACAGTAGGTTTAACACCAATATAAATAAATAATGAGTTCATTACAGTACCATGAAGTGGTCTTTTGTTTTCTTTCGCTAACGGAGCTCACGAGATTTCTGTTGAGTTTTGTGTTGTGAAGTTTTCAAGTTTTGGGTGAATTTTTTTTGATGGATTATGGAACAAGGAGTGGAAAGAGCCTAAGCTTGGGGATGCCCATGGCACCCCCAATATAATCCAAGGACACCAAAAATTCAAGGCATCCCCTCTTTCGTCCACTTCCATCGGTAACTTTACTTGGAGCTTTATTTTTATTCACCACATGATATGTGTTTTGCTTGGAGCGTCTTGTATTATTTGCGTCTTTGCTTGTTAGTTTACCCCAATCATCCTTGCTGTACACACCTTTTGAGAGAGCCATAAATGAATTGGAATTTGTTAGAATACTCTATGTGCTTCACTTATATCTTTTGAGCTTGATAGTTTTGCTCTATGTGCTTCACATATATCTTTTGAGCTTGATAGTTTTGCTCTAGTACTTCACTTATATCTTTTAGAGCACGGTGGTGGATTTGTTTTAAAGAAACTATTGATCTCTCATGCTTCACTTAGATTATTTTGAGTGTCTTAAATATCATGGTAATTTGCTTAATAATAATATGCTTGGTATTCAAGATTTGTAAAACTTTCTTTTGAGTGCATTGAATACTAAGAAAAGTTTGATTCTTGATAATTGTTTTGAGATATGGAGGTGATAATATCAGAGTCGTGCTAGTTGAGTAGTTGTGAATTTGAGAAACGCTTGTGTTGAAGTTTGCAAGTCCCGTAGCATGCATGCACGTATGGTAAACGTTATGTAACAAATTTGAAACATGAGGTGTTATTTGATTGTCCTCCTTATGAGTGGCGGTCGGGAGACGAGCGATGGTCTTTTTCCTACCAATCTATCCCCCTAGGAGCATGCGCAGCGTAGTGCTTTGGTTTTGATGGCTTGTAGATTTTTGCAATAAGTATGTGAGTTCTTTATGACTAATGTTGAGTCCATGGATTATACGCACTCTTACCCTTCCATCATTGCTAGCCTCTTCGGCATCGTGCATTGCCCTTTATCACATTGAGAGTTGGTGCAAACTTCACGGTGCATCCAAACCCCGTGATATGATACGCCTTTTTCACACATAAACCTCCTTATATATTCCTCAAAACAGCCACCATACCTACCTATTATGGCATTTCCATAGCCATTCCGAGATATATTGCCATGCAACTTTCCACCATACCGCTCTTCATGACACATTCATCATTGTCATATTGCTTTAGCATGATCATGTAGTTGACATAGTATTTGTGGCAAAGCCACCGCTCATAATTCTTTCATACATGTCACTCTTGATTCATTGCATATCCTTGTGACATTCACCGGAGGCATTCATATAGAGTCATACTTTGTTCTAGTATCGAGGTGTAATCATCGAGTTGTAAATAAATAGAAGTGTGATGATCATCATTTTCTAGAGCATTATCCCAAAAAAAAGGCCAAAAAAAAGAAGAAGGCCCAAAAAAATATAAAATAAGAAGGGGCAATGTTACTATCTCTTTTTCCACACTTGTGCTTCAAAGTAGCACCATGTTCTTCATATAGCGAGTCTCATATATTGTGCTTCAAAGTAGCACCATGTTTTTCATATAGAGAGTTTCATATGTTGTCACTTTCATATACTAGTGGGAATTTTTATTATAGAACTTGGCTTGTATATTCCAACGATGGGCTTCCTCAAATGCCCTAGGTCTTCGTGAGCAAGCAAGTTGGATGCACACCCACTTAGTTTCTTTTGTTGAGCTTTCATACATTTATAGCTCTAGTGCATCCGTTGCATGGCAATCCCTACTCCTTGCATTAACATCAATTGATGGGCATCTCCATAGCCCATTGATTAGCCTCGCTGATGTAAGACCTTCTCCTTTTTTGTCTTCTCCACATAACCCCCATCATTATATTCTCTTCCACCCATAGTGCTATTTCCATGGCTCAAGGCCATGTATTGCGTGAAAGTTTATAAGTTTGAGATTACTAAAGTATGAAACAATTGCTTGGCTTGTCATCGGGGTTGTGCATGATGAGAGCATTCTTGTGTGACGAAAATCGGGCATGACTAAACTATATGATTTTGTAGGGATGAACTTTCTTTGGCCATGTTATTTTGAGAAGACATAATTGCTTAGTTAGTATGCTTGAAGTATTATTATTTTTATGTCAATATGAACTTTTGTCTTGAATCTTTCGGATCTGAATATTCATACCACAATTCGTAAGAGTTACATTGAAATTATGCCAAGTAGCACTCCGCATCAAAATTCTCTTTTATCATTTACCTACTCGAGGACGAGCAGAATTAAGCTTGGGGATGCTCGTCGTCTCCAACGTATCAATAATTTTTTATTGCTCCATGCTATATTATTTATTGTTTTGGACTATATTGGGCTTTATTTTCCACATTTATATTACTTTTGGGACTAACCTATTAACCGGAGGCCCAGCCCGCATTGCTATTTTTGCCTATTTCGGTGTTTCAAGAAATGTAATATCAAACGGAGTCCAAACGGAATGAAATCTTCGAACATGATTTTCTCATCGATAAGATCCAGAGACTTGGACCCTCCGTCAAAGAAAGCCACGAGGCGACCACGAGGGTGGAGGGCGCCCTGCCTCGTGGGCCCCTCAAGCTCCACCGACGTACTCCTTCCTCCTATATATACCTACGCATTCCCAACAGATCAGATATCTGAGCCAAAAACCTAATTCCACCGGGCCAAACTTTCTCAGATCCACGAGATCCTATCTTGGGGCACTGTTAGAGCTCCACCGGAAGGGATTCCACGATGGAGGGCTTCTACATCATCATCATAGCCTCTCCAGATGAAGTGTGAGTAGTTTACCTCAGACCTTCGGGTCCATAGTTAGTAGCTAGATGGCTTCTTCTCTTTTTGGATCTCAATACAATGTTCTCCCCTCTCTCGTGGAGATCTATTCGATGTAATCTTCTTTTGCGGTGTGTTTGTTGAGACCGATGAATTGTGGGTTTATGATCAAGATTATCTATGAGCAATATTTGAATCTTCTCTGAATTCTTTTATGTATGATTGAGTTATCTTTGCAAGTCTCTTGAATTATCCGTTTGGTTTGTGCCAACTAGGTTGGTAGTTCTTGCAATGGGAGAAGTGCTTAGCTTTGGGTTCAATCTTGTGGTGTCCTTACCCAAAGGATGTAAAAGGTTGCAAGGCACGTATTGTATTGTTGCCATTGAGGATAACAAGATGGGGTATTTATCATATTGCATGAATTTATTCCTCTACATCATGTCATCTTGCTTAAGGCGTTACTCTTGTTTTATTAACTTAATACTCTAGACGCATCTTTGGATAGCTGCCGATGAGTGGAGTAATAGTAGTAGATGCAGTAGAGTCGGTCTACTTGTCTCAGACGTGATGCCTATATACATGATCATACCTAGATATTCTCATAACTATGCTCAATTCATCAATTGCTCAACAAGAATTGCTCACCCACCATAAATTACTCATGCTCTTGAGAGAAGCCACTAGTGAAATCTATGGCGGTGTGTCTATTCTCATCATATTAGTCTTCCTACGCTTTATTATTGCTTTGCTTTTTACTTTGCCTTTTATTTTACTTTTGCATCTTTTATACCCAAAAAATACCAAAATATTATCTATCATCTCTATCAGATCTCACTCTCGTAAGTGACCGTGAAGGGATTGACAACCCCTATTCGCGTTGGTTGTGAGGAGTTATTTGCTTTGTGTAGGTACGAGGGACTTGCGCATGGCCTCCTACTGCATTGATACCTTGGTTCTTAAAAACTGAGGGAAATACTTACGCTACTCTGCTGCATCATCCTCTCCTCTTCGGGGAAAACCAACGCAAGCTCAAGACGTAGCAACACCCAGGAAACTTGGAGTGCAAGTCAGAGGAGCCACGAGGCGGCCACAAGGGTGGAGGGCGTGCCCCCAACCTTGTGGGCCCCACGGTGATCCCCTGACCTAGATCTTCCTCCTATATATTTTCAAATACCCCAAAAACTTCCCAGGGAGCCATGAAACCACTTTTCCACCGCTGCAACCTTCTGTACCCGTGATCCCATCTTGGGGCCTTTTCCTAAGCATCCTGGCCGAAGGGGATTCGATCACGGAGGGCTTCTACATCAACACCATTGCCTCTCTGATGAAGCGTGAGTAGTTTACCATAGACCTATGGGTCCATAGCTAGTAGCTAGATGGCTTCTTCTCTCTCTTTGGTTCTCAATACAAAGTTCTCCTTGATGTTCTTGGAGATCTATTCGATGTAATACTCTTGCGGTGTGTTTGTCGAGATCCGATGAATTGTGGATTTATGATCAGCTTATCTATGAATATTATTTGAATCTCCTCTGAATTCTTTTATGCATGATTTGATATCTTTGCAAGTCTCTTCGAACTATTGATTTGGTTTGGCCAATGAGATTGGTTTTTCTTGCAAAGGGAGAAGTGCTTAGCTTTGGGTTCAATCTTGCGGTGCTCGATCCTAGTGACAAAAGGGGAACCAACACGTATTGTATTGTTGCCATCAAGGATAAAAAGATGCGGTTTTCATCGATATTGCTTGAGTTAATTCCTCTACATCATGTCATCTTGCTTAAGGCATTACTCCGTTCTTTATGAACTTAATACTCTAGATGCATGCTGGATAGCGTTCGATGTGTGGTAGTAGATGCAGAATCGTTTCGGTCTACTTGACATGGACGTGATGCCTATGTTCATGATCATTGCTTTAGATATCGTCATAACTTTGCGCTTTTCTCTCAATTGATCGGCAGTAATTTGTTCAACCAACGTAATAATTTCTATCTTGAGAGAAGCCTCTAGTGAAACCTATGGCCCTTGGGTCTATTTTCCATCATATAAGTTTCCAATCTACAATTTCAGTTTCCGATTTACTTTCTGTGCAATCTTTTACTTTCCGTTACATAAACCAAAAATACCAAAAACATTACTTTACAGTTTATCCATCTCTATCAGATCTCATGTTGCAAATAACCGTGAAGGGATTGACAGCCCCTTTATCGCGTTGGGTGCAAGGTTGGTGTTTGTTTGTGCAGGTATTCGGTGGCTTGCGCATTGTCTCCTGCTGGATTGATACCTTGGTTCTCAAAACTGAGGGAAATACTTACTCTACTTTGTTGCATCACCCTTTCCTCTTCAAGGGAAAAACCAATGCAAGCTCAAGAGGTAGCAATGCACCGCTAGGTGACAGACCTATTGCAGGAGAAGATACAGACGTTATGAATGTTTGGCAAGCTCGATATGATGACTACTTGATAGTTTTGTGCTCCATGCTTTACAGCTTAGAATCGGGACTTCAAAAATGTTTTGAACGCCACGGAGCATATGAGATGTTCCAAGAGCTGAAGTTGGTATTTTAGACTCACGCCCGTGTCGAGAGGTATGAGACCTCTGACAAGTACTTTGCCTACAAGATGGAGGAGAATAGCTGAGCCAGTGAGCATGTGCTCAGAATGTCAGGGTACTACAATCACTTCAATCAACTGGGAGTTAATCTTCCTGATAAGATAGTGATTGACAGAGTTCTCTAGTCACTATCACCAAGTTACTAGAACTTCTTGATGAACTATAATATGCAAGGGATGACGAAAGCGATTCCCAAGCTCTTCGCGATGCTAAAATCGGCGAAGGTAGAAATCAAGAAATAGCATCAAGTGTTGATGGTTAACAAGACCACTAGTTTCAAGAAAAAGGGCAAGGCAAAGAAAGGGAACTTCAAGAAGAATGGCAAGCAAGTTGCCACTCCCGTGAAGAAGCCCAAAGCTAGACCCAAACCTGAAACTGAGTGCTTCTACTGCAAAGGAAATGATCACTGGAAGCGGAACTGCCCCAAAAAAACTTGAAGGATAAGAATGATGGCAAAGTGAACAAAGGTATATTTGATATACATGTTATTGATGTGTACTTTACTAGTGTTCATAGTAGCCCCTGTGTATTTGATACCGGTTCAGGTTCTAAGATTTGTAACTCAAAACAGGAGTTGGAAAATGAACATATACTAGTTAAGGGCGAGGTGACGATGTGTGTTGGAAGTGATTCCAAGGTTGATAAGGTCACCATCGCACACTCCCTTTACCTTCGGGATTAGTTTTGAACCTAAAATAAATGTTATTTGGTGTTTGAGTTGAGCATGAATATAATTGGATCATGTTTATTGCGATAGGGTTATTCATTTAAGTCGTAGAATAATTGTTGTTCTGTTTACATGAATAAAACCTTCTATGGTCATACACCCAATGTAAATGGTTTATTGAATCTCGATCGTAGTGATAGACATATTCATAATATTGATGCCAAAAGATGCAAAGTTGATAATGATAGCACAGCATATTTGTGGCATTGTTGTTTAGGTCATATTGGTGTAAAGCGCATGAAGAAACTCCATGCAGATGGGATTTTGGAATCACTTGATTATGAATCATTTGATACTTGCGAACCATGCCTCATGGGCAAGATAACTAAAACTCCGTTCTCCTAACAATGGAGCGAGCTAATGACTTATTGGAAATAATACATACCGATGTATGCGGTCCGATGAGTGTTGAAGCTCGCGGCGGGCATCGTTATTTTCTAACCTTCACAGATGATTTGAGCAGATATGGGTATATCTACTTGATGAAACACAAGTCTAAAACATTTTAAAAGTTCAAAGAATTTCAGAGTGAAGAGGAGAATCATCGTAACAAGAAAATAAAGTTCCTATGATCTGATCGCGGAGGCAAATATTTGAGTTACGAGTTTGGCCTGCATATAAAACAATGTGGAATAGTTTCACAACTCACGCCACGTGGAACACCACAGCGTAATGGTGTGTCCGAACGTCGTAATTGTACTTTATTAGATAGGGTGCGATCTATGATGTCTCTTACCGATTTACCACTATCATTTTGGGGTTATGCATTAGAGACAGCTGCATTCACGTTAAATAGGGCACCGTCTAAATCCGTTGAGATGACACTGTATGAACTGTTGTTTGGCAAGAAACCTAAGCTGTCATTTCTTAAAGTTTGGAGTTGCGATACTTATGTCAAAAGGCTTCAGCCTGATAAGCTCAAACCCAAATCGGAGAAGTGCGTCTTCATAGGAAACAATTGGGTACACCTTCTACCACAGATCCGAAGAAAAGATCTTTGTTGCAAAAAAATGGAAACTTTCTAGAGAAGGAGTTTCTCTCGAAAGAAGTTAGTGGGAGGAAAGTAGAACTTGATGAGGTAATTGTACATTCTCTTGAATTGGAAAGTAGCTCATCAGAGAAATTCGTTCCCGTGATGCCTACACCAACTAGAGAGTAAGCTAATGGTACTTCTCATGATACTTCAGATCAAGTTACTATTGGACCTCGTAGGTCGAACAGAGCATGTTCCGCACCAGAGTGGTACGGTAACCCTATTCTGGAAGTCATGTTACTAGACCATGACGAACCTATGAAATATGAAGAAGCTATGATGAGCCCAAATTCTGATAAATGGCTTGAGGCCACGAAATCTGAGATAGGATCCATGTATTAGAACAAAGTGTGGACTTTGGTGGACTTTCCCGATGATCGGCAAGCCATTGAGAATAAAATGTATCTTCAAGAGGAAGACAAAGCACGATGGTAGTGTTACTATCTACAAAGCTCGACTTGTCGCAAAAGGTTTTCGACAAGTTCAAGGTGTTGACAATGAAGAGATTTTCTCACTCATAGCGATGCTTAAGTCTGTCCGAATCATGTTAACAATTGCCACATTTTATGAAATCTGGCAAATGGGTGTCAAAACTACATTCGTTAATCAATTTCTTACAGAAGAGTTGTATATGATGCAACTAGAAAGTTTTGTCAAGGTGCTAACAAAGTATGCGAGCTCCAGCGATCCATCTATGGACTGGTGCAAGCATCTCGGAGTTGGAATATATGCTTTGATAAGGTGATCAAAGCATATGGTTTTATATAGACTTATGGTGAAGCCTGTATTTACAAGAAAGTGAGAAGGAGCTCTGTAGCATTTCTGATATTATATGTGGATGACATATTATTGATTGGAAATGATATATAATTTCTGGATAGCATAAAAGGATACTTGAATAAAGAATTTTTCAATGAAAGACCTCGGTGAAGCTACTTATATATTGGGCATCAAGATCTATAGGGATAGACGTTTAATAGGACTTCCACAAAGCACATACCTTGACAAGATTTTGAAGAAGTTTAAAATGGATCAGTCAAAGAAGGAGTTCTTGCCTATATTGTAAGGTGTGAAGTTGAGTAAAGACTCAAAACCCGACCACAACAGAAGATAAAGAGAGAATGAAAGTCATTCCCTATGCCTCAGCCATAGGTTCTATAAAGTATGCCATGCTATGTACCAAACCTGTTGTGTACCTTGCCATGAGTTTGGCAAGGGGGTACAATAGTAATCCAGGACTAGATCACTGGATAGTGGTCAAAATTATCCTTAGTTACCTTAAAGAGAACTAAGGAAATGTTTCTCGATTATGGAGGTGATAAAGAGTTCATCGTAAAGAGTTATGTCGATGCAAGCTTTGACACTGATCTAGATGACTCTAAGTCTCAACCTAGATACGTATAGAATGTATGAGCAATTAGCTAGAGTAGCTCCATGCAGAGCATTGTAGACATAGAAATTTGTAAATACATACAGATCTGAATGTGGCAGACCCATTGACTAAACTTCTCTCACAAGCAAAACATGATCACACCTTAGTACTCTTTGGGTGTTAATCATACAACCATGTGAACTAGATTATTGACTCTAGTAAACCCCTTGGGTGTTGGTCACATGGAGATGAGAACTATGGGTGTTAATCACATAAAGATGTGAACCATTGGTGTTAAATCACATGGCGATGTGAACTAGATTATTGACTCTAGTGCAAGTGGGAGACTGAAGGAAATATGCCCTAGAGGCAATAATAAAGTTGTCATTTTTATATTTCCTTATATCATGATAAATGTTTATTATTCATGCTAGAATTGTATTAACCGAAAACTTGATACATCTGTGGATACATAGACAAAACATCGTGTCCCTAGTAAGCCTCTACTAGACTAGCTCGTTAATCAAAGATGGTTAAGTTTCCTAACCATAGACATGTGTTATCATTTGATGACCGGGATCACATCATTAGAAGAATGATGTGATGGACAAGACCCATCCGTTAGCTTAACATATTGATCGTTTAGTTTTATTGCTATTGCTTTCTTCATGACATATACATATTCCTTTGACTATGAGATTATGCAACTCCCGGAGACCAGAGGAATACCTTGTGTGCTATCAAATGTCAACTGGGTGATTATAATTATTCTCTACAGGTATCTACAAAGTTGTTTGTTGGGTTGGCATAGATCGAGATTAGGATTTGTCACTCCGAGTATCGGTGAGATATCTCTGGGCCCTCTCGATAATGCACATCATAAGAAGCCTTTCAAGCAATGTGACTAATGAGTTAGCTATGGGATGATGTATTATGGAACGAGTAAAGAGACTTTATGGTAATGAGATTGAACTAGGTATGAAAATACCGATGATCGAATCTCGGGCAAGTAACATACCGATGACAAAGGGAATAACATATGTTGTCATTACGGTGCGAACGATAAAGATCTTCATAGAATGTGTAGGAACCAATATGAGAATCCAGGTTCTGCTATTGGTTATTGACCAGAGAGGTGTCTCGGTCATGTCTACATAGTTCTCGAACCCATAGGATCCGCACGCTTAACGTTCGATGACGATTTAGTATTTGTAGACGGAGAGATTTGCAATACAATGAACGTGTATTGATGGAGTGCTGGTGCACGTATATATAATACAAGGAAGGCCTCTACCTCAACAATACAAGACTAGGAGGTGGGCCACAACTCCAATACATGTGCAATACAAAATACATACTCAACACCCCCCGCAGTCGAAGCGTCGCCGGAGAGACATAGACTGGATCGAAACTCCTCAAACACGGGAGTAGGCAATCCCTTAGTCATCACATCAGCAAACTGCTAAGGCGCTGTCAAGACGCGTGAAGAACCCGAACACGACCAAGGGAAACCTGCTCGCGCACGAAGTGAATATCGAGCTCAATATGCTTCGTACGTCGATGGTGCACCGGGTTGGCGGAGAGGTAGACCGCACTGACGTTATCGCAATAGATAAGAGTAGCCTTGTGAAAATCACAAAGCAACTCCTGAAGCAGCTGGCGTAGCCAAGAGCATTCGGCCACGGCATTAGCCACGACGCGATATTCTGCCTTTGCTACCGGAGAGGGAGAGATCGTGGGCTGCCGCCGATGACCAAGAGATCAACGAGGGCCCAAGGTAGACACGATGCCTGGCGTGGAGAGCGTCGAGTGTCGGGGCAGCCAGCCCAGTCGGCATCCGAGTAGGGCACGAGGTCGGTGGAGGCGGAGGCCGTCAGGGTGAGTGCCAAAGACATGGTGCCGCGTATATAACAGAGAATACGCTTCACCAAGGTCCAGTGAGAGTCACGCGGAGCATGCATGTGGAGGCACACCTGCTGGACAGCGTACTGCAGGTCGGGTCGGGTGAGCGTCATGTACTGTAGAGCACCGATGATGGAGCGATAGAACGCTGCATCGGACGCGAGAGACCCCTCCAGAGCAGAGACCTTCGCCTTCGTGTCGACGGGGGTGGGCGCCGGCTTGCAGTTAAGCATACCGGCACGCTCCAGGAGCTCGTGGGCATACTTCTGCTGATGCAGAAAGAAGCCATCAGGCCATCGGACCACCTCGATGCCGAGGAAGTAGTGCAGGGGCCCCAAGTCCTTGAGAGCGAACTCATCACGAAGACGAGCAGTCAGCCGCTGAAGGAGATCGGGGGCGGATGCCGTGAGAATGATGTCGTCGACGAGAGCAACAGATATGCAAAGGTCAGCCCCGATGATACACGAAGAGTGAAGCATCGGAGCGAGTGGACCGAAATCCCAGACATCTGCAGGAAGGCTACGACACGCCGGGTACCAAGCCCGAGGCGCCTGCTTCAACCCGTAAAGAGAACGGGAGAGCAAGCACACCAAGTCGGGTGCGCGGCATCGATTAAACTAGTGGGCTGCTCACGTAACACCTTTCGGCGGAGATAAGCCGTGCAAGAAGCGTTAGAGACATCCAACTGGTGCACCTGTGCCAGCGGTAGCAGCAGACCGCCAGCTGGAGCACGACGCGAATCGTGCCCGTTTCACAACCGGGGCGAAGGTGTCGGTGAAGTCCACGCCCGCGCGCTGCCGAAAACCACGAACCACCCACCGAGCCTTGTAGCGCTCGAGAGAACCGTCTGGACAAGTCTTGTGGCGAAACACCCACTTGCCAGAGATGATGTTGGCACGAGGGGGTCGCGGAACAAGCTGCCACCTGCGGTTGCGCTGTAGGGCGTCGAATTCCTCCTGCATCGCAGCTAGCCAATGGGGATCCCGAAGGGCAGCGCAAGCGGAGGTGGGGATGGGTGATGGCGTCGACATCGAGGCGGCACACACATACTCGTCGGAAGAGTAGCGCGTGCTCGGCCGAAGTACTCCTCCTCTGGCACGGGTAGTCACGCCAAGTGGCGGGACAGCAAGGCCGGTGGTGGCGACGGGGGCCGCGGCGGAGGGGACCACGGTGGCGACGAGGGCCGTCGCGACGCCACAGGGGCACCGGGCGGCGATGGGGGCACCAGCGGCAAGGGACCGCGCCGATGCCGAGGGCCGGCAGCGTAAGGGGCGACGGGCGAGGAGGACGTCTGGCCGTCAGCAGGTGGCGCTGCCAGCCGGGTGTGGCGCTTGGTGCCCACCTCAACCTCGGGAGGGAGACGGGGACCGGGGGCCCGGTCAGACTCGACCTCGGGGGAGGGAGTCGAGAAACCGGGTGGTGGCGGCAAAAGGCGCCGTGCCGGGGGGGGCGCTAGGGTTGGCCGCCGCGCATCACTCCAGGAAGGGGATGCGGGGGCCTGCGGCGAAGGAGCCGAAGCCGGAGGAACTTGAAAAAAAGGGAACACCATCTCAACAAAGTACACGTGCCTCGAGGTGTACACACAATGAGTGACAGGATCATAGCACCGGTAACCTTTGGTGTTAGGAGGGTAGCCAAGGAAGATGCACGGGACGGAACGTGGTGCGAGTTTGTGTGGCGTGGTGGACGCGGTGCTAGGATAACAGAGACACCAAAAGATGCGGAGACCGTCATACGATGGTGGTGTACCAAAGAGAAGGTGGTGAGGAGCGTAGTTCCACCGAGGACGACACAGAAAATGTTAACTAAAAGAGTGGCGGTGGCGAGAGCATCGGGCCAAAACCGAGCGGGCACGTTGGAGTGAAAGAGTGACGTGCGAATGTAGTCATTAAGAGTGCGGAGAATGCGCTCGGCACGGCCGTTCTGCTGTGAAGTGTAAGGGCAAGTTAGACGAAAGATGGTGCCGTGAGAGGCGAGAAGTGTGCGAAGAGCGACGTTGTCAAACTCTTTTCCGTTATCAGTTTGGAGTGCAAGTATGGGGCGACCGAACTGGGTGGTGACATAGGAATAAAAGGCGGTGAGTGTGGCTAAAGCATCCGATTCTGACGAAGAGGAAAAGTCCACATAGTGAGAATAATCATCTAAAATCACCAAGTAGTATAGATAGCCCGTGTTACTCTACAACGGAGACGCCCAAACATCACTATGAAGCAACTGAAATGGAAAAGTGGAAATTGAAGTAGACGCACTAAAGGGAAGATGCACATGCTTGCCCAAACGACAAGCCTCACAAGTATGCTCGTCGAGCTTATTACATGAGAAAGAAAAACTCCTAAGAATCGGCGAAAGCGGTGGGGTTGGGGTGGCCCAAACGAGCATGCCAAAGGTCGACACACGCGGCAAAAAGCGACGGTGTGGAAGTGGAGGCACCGGCGTGCAGGATAAAGCTCATCAGGGCTATCACAACGGTGAAGCACCATTCGGGCAAGATGCCCTTCACGTAAAAACCCAACACCATCGAATTCAACAGTAAGAGGATTTTCACGAGTAAGACGACGAACAAAGACTAAACTAGTGACTAAGTCAGGTGAAACAAGGACATTAGACATAGTGATAGGTGTGGAACTAGAATGAAAACTAGTGCTACCGACATGTGTGATAGGTAAAGAAGAACCGTTGCCAACGGTGATACGAGTGGGAGTGTTAACTGGAGTGGAAGAGGATAGATTACTGGGATGAGCTGTCATGTGCGCAGTAGCACCCGAGTCCATGTACCAGTCGCCTCCACCTCCGTAGAGACTCGACGACAGCGACGGCGCCGAGTGTAGGGCGGCCGAGAGGGTGCGGTCCCATGGTGCAGGAGCTGGCGGCGATGGCTAGCCTCCATAGGGTGGCGCTTGAGCGGGCACGCCGTAGCCGCTGAGAGGTGGCGGAGCGAGCGGAGCACCATAGGGCTGGTAGGGGGCGCCGAGAAACGCCTGGTGGCCCGCGGGATGAGGACCAAGGAGACCCGGTGCGGGGTGCGCGGTGAAGTAGCCGGTCGGCGCGGGCTGACGAGGCACAGTTCGACCGGCGAATGGGTTCGACGAGCAGGTGGTGGAGGATCCTAGGAAAGACATGGCGGTGCGACTAGTTTCTTTTTGTAGTGAAGAGAAAATACGGGGAGCAGCGGCTCGGGTCGGCGGCTTGATGGCAGCAGCGGTGTGTGAGGCGAGCGGGACGGTGTGCTGGCGAAGCAAGCGGGCACGGCTTTGCGTGGTCTGGCGAAGCGAAGCGGGCGTGCCTGGTATGCACGGCCGGCAGGTCAGACGTCACGTGCGTCACCGCACGGGCTTGCTCAATCGCCTGCCCAAAGTGTCTAGTACGAGGCCGCCAAAGTATCTAGTACCAGACCGCCAAAGTATCTAGTACGAGGCCGCGTGCACGGCCGGCGTGAGTGCGTGCAAGCGCCGCTCTATCGCGATTAATTCCCATGTGGTGTGTGCGAGCGAAGCGACGCGGGGCCGGGAAAGCGCGTGCGCAGGTGGAGGAGAGGAGCGGTGGCCGGCGCGGTAGGCACGCGAGCGGCGGCGGCTGGGCGGCAGCGCAAGGAGAGGCGCGGCGGCGGCAGTGGAGCGGAAGCGAGGAAGATAACCTAAAAAACTGATACCATGTAGACGGAGAGATTTGCAATACAATGAACGTGTATTGATGGAGTGCTGGTGCACGTATATATAATACAAGGAAGGCCTCTACCTCAAACATACAAGACTAGGAGGTGGGCCACAACTCCAATACATGTGCAATACAAAATACATACTCAACAATATTATATGAGTTATGTGATTTGGTGACCGAATGTTGTTCGGAGTCCCAGACGATATCACGGACATGACGAGGAGTCTCGAAATGGTCGAGGTAAAGATTGATATATAGGACGATGGTATTTGGACATCAAAAGTGTTCTGGAGGGTAACGGGTACTTATCGGGTCACCGGAAAGGAGTTTCGGGCACCCCCGACAAAGATATGGGCCTTATGGGCCAAGTGAGGGAACACACCAGCCCTGGTGCGCCCCTATGGAGGCCAGCCCAATGAGGAGGAGAAGGAAATAGGGGAGGGCAAGGAAAGTGTGGATTAGGATTCCTACTTCCTCCCATCCCCCCTTTCCTTCCACCTCGGTTATATATGGCAGGGGGGCGCGTGGCTTGGTAGGGACTCCAAGTAGGATTCCTCCTACTTGGGCGCCTCCTATGGCTGCTCCTCCCTCCCTCCCACCTATATATATGAGGAGGGGGGCGCCTAGCACACAATAGACAATTGCCTAGCTGTGTGCGGCGCCCCTCTCCACAGATTACACCCTCAATCATATTCTCGCGATGCTTATGCGAAGCACTGCATGGATCACTTAACCATCACCGTCACCATGCTGTCATGCTGACAGAACTCATCTACTTCCTCGGCACTCTACTGGACCAAGAGTTCGAGGGACGTCATCGAGCTGAAGGTGTGCAAAAATCGGAGGTGCCGTACGTTCGGTGCTTGATCGGTTGAAACAAGAAGTTCGACTACATCAACCGCGTTGTCAAACGCTTCCTCTTTCGGTCTACGAGGGTACGTAGACATACTCTCCCCCTCTCGTTGCTATGCATCTCCTAGATAGATCTTGTGTGAGCGTAAGAGTTTTTTTGAAATTGCATGCTACGTTTCCCATAGTCGGTGAGGCCGGCATTAGCAAAACATATTGTGCAAACTCCTGAAGGATTTCGGCCCCTTCCATGAACGGGTTATGAGGCCATTCGCACGGCCGTACCTCCGCCATTCTCCGATTATGGAGATCACTGTCAGATGACTCCCCAATAACTCCCTTGGAGTTCTTCTTGGAAGCAAACTTCCTAAAGATACTCATCTTTTTCCTATGAACAAAATTATGAAATTTTTAGTCCACAAAATTTTTCTCAACAAAACTTTACAAGATTGATAACAACTACTCATAAGTATGCTTAGAGGCCATAGAAATCATTCAAACTACTTAGAACTCTAAGAATTCAACATGCAAGCTCATCTACAACAGCACCAAGAGTAGCTAATTATTCAAAATATAAACCACTAAAGCAAAAACTAATTGGACAAACGGAGGAGTTACATACCAATCAACAATCCGCCAAAACAATTTCAGAAACGGAGTTTCGAGCAAAGAGATCGAAATCCACGGGTTTGAGAGCAAGAACACGAGAGAGAGAGAGAGAGAGAGAGAGAGAGAGAGAGAGCAATTGTGATTTTTTTCTGGAGGTAAGTGGTGATGTGGGATGAAGAGATAAGTGAGGGGACCCACGTGGGGACCACAACCCACCAGGGCGCGCCTGGGGGTCCTGGCGCACCCAGGTGGGTTGTGCCCACCTGGTGCACCTCCCTCTGATGTTATTTGCACCAAAAGTTCTTAAATATTTAGAAAAAAAATCGTATTAAATTTTCGGAGCATTCTAAGAACTTTTATTTTTGGGTCAATTTTTTATTGCATGGGAAAATCAGAAAATAGACAAAACATGGCAATTTATTTTATTTAACTAAAGAAAACAAAAAACAAAAGGTAGGGACAGAAGGTAGTGCTCACTAAATTCACCAAAATCATACCTCTAAAAAATGATCCATTAATAAGGTTGATCAAGTCTTATTAACAACCACTTTCGATTAGCATGAAACCGAAGAACTTTCATAAACCACTAAGTTACCTCAAACGGGATATGAATGTCCCCAACAATAAGCATTTCATATTTCTTTCTAACAGTAGGTAGAGGTAGTTGAAAACTTCCAATCGTGATTGTCGGAGATTTTTCAATAACATTAATACCATTCACTTGGAATTGTTTCTTCGGAAAGTGCACCGTATGCTCCTTACTTTTTTTGCAAGAAGGGTCTACCAAGGATAATCGACATTTTGTCGTCCTCGGGCATCTCAAGTATAATAAAGTCAGTCAAAATAGTAACATTAGCAACAACAACGGGCATATCCTCAAAAATACCGATAGGTATGGCGCTTGGTTTATCAGCCATTTGCAAAGATATTTCAGTAGGTGTGAGTTTATTCAAATCAAGTCTTTTATATAAAGAGAAAGGCATAACACTAACACCAGCTCCTAAATCACATAAAGCAGTTTTCACATAGTTTCTTTTGATGGAGCAAGGTATAGTGGGGGATCCCGGATCTCCAAGTTTTTTAGGTACTCCATCTTTAAAAGTATAATTAGCAAGCATGGTGGATATTTTAGCTTCCGGTATTTTTCTCTTATTGGTGATGATGTCTTTCATGTACTTTGCATAAGGAGGCATTTTAAGATATCAGTCAAGCGAGTATGCAAAAAAGATCGGCCTCGACATTTCAGCAAAGTGTTCAAATTCTTCATCATCTTTCTTTTAGTTAACTTAGGTGGAAAGGGCATAGGTTTTTGAACCCACGGTTCTCTTTCCTTACCGTGTTTTCTAGCAACAAAGTCTCTTTTGTCATATCTTTTATTCTTAGTTTGTGGGTTATCAAGACCAACTGCAGGTTCTATCTCAACATCATTGTCTGGTTCTTTATTATTTGTTTGAGTATCTTCCGGAACCTCATCATTATCTTTTTAATTATCAGAAGGTGAGTGTTCACTACCGATTGAGTTTCGACATCAGAGATAGAAACTTCATTATCATTATCAGGAGGTTTTTCTACTTCAGGTTCACTAGAGGCATGCAGAGTCCTATCATTTTTCTTCTTCTTTTTCTTTTTAGAAGGACTATGTGTATCAATGTTAACCCTTCGAGAGTCTTGTTCAATTCTTTTTGGGTGTCCCTCAGGATAAAGTGGTTCCTGAGTCATTCTACCTTCTGTAGTCATTACTCTAACAGCATGATCATTGATATTATTATTCATCTCAGCTAACAACTCTCTTCGAGATTTAGCAACTTGTTCTAACTGAGTTTGAACCATAGAAGCATGCTTCCCTACACCTCTAACATCATTGGAGATTCTAAATAACAAGTCACTCAAGCGAGCAATCATATCAGAATTGTATTTCAATTGTTTCATGACATTTGCATTGAAGTGATCTTGCTTTCTAATGTAATTTTCAAACTCATAAAGGCATTGGCTAGGGTGCATATTGTGAGGATTATCATTATCATTGAATTTCATTAGGAAATTTACCTCTACCACCTTAGGTGGTGGTGGTTTATCAAGCCCATGTATTTCTTCAATAGGAGGAAATTTTTTGACATCCTCAGCTTTAATACATTTTTCTCTCATAGATTTCTTTGCCTCTTGCATATCTTAGGGACTGAGATATAAGATACCCCTCTTCTTAGGAGTGGGTTCAGGAAGAGTCCAATCATCATAATTTTTCAATATGTTATTCAATAATTCTTTAGCTTGCCCAATAGTTCGTTCCCTGAAAACACAACTAGCACAACTATCTAGGAAGTCCCTAGAAGCATCAGTTAGCTAGTCCATTATAGAAGATATCGATTATTTCATTTTTCTGAAGAGGATGATTCGGCAAAGCATTAAGCAATTGGAGAAGCCTCCCCCAAGCTTGTAGGAGACTCTCTTCTTCAATTTGCACAAAGTTAAATATTTCCTATAAGGCAGCTTGTTTCTTATGAGCAGGGAAATATTTTTCAGAGAAGTAATAAATCATGTCCTGGGGACTACGCACACAACCAGGAGTAAGAGTATTGTACCAAGCTTTAGCATCACCCTTTAATGGGAACGGAAACAATTTTAGAATATAATAGTAGCAAAGTTTCTCATCATGAGCAAAAAGGGTGGCTATGTCATTCAACTTACTAAGATGTGCCACAACAGTTTCAGTTTCATAACTATGGAAAGGATCAGATTCAACCAAAGTAATCAACTCTGGGTCGACAGAGAATTCATAGTCCTTATCGTCAACAAAGATAGGTGAAGTAGAAAACTGAGGATAACATTTTACTTTAGCATTCAAAGACTTTTCTTTATACTTGCATAATAATTTTTCTCCTCATTCATAACATAACCTTCCGCTACCTTTGGCAATTCATATCGAGGAGGGCTAGTTCTAATAGGTGTTTCAAGATTTTCAGTTTCAAGCTCTTCATCAGTTTCAACAATTTCATCGGTTTGACATTCTCAAAAGCTTTAGTTCTAGCAATTTGTTCATCAAGAAATTCACCTAGTGGCTCATTATCATCAAGTAGGGTACTAGCATCATCATAAGTATCATTCATAGCAGAAGCAACATCATGAATAACTTGCGACATATCAGGATTGATAGCATGTGGTGGTGTTGCAAGTCTACTTATAACAGAAGGTGAATCAAGTGCAGAGCTAGATGGCAGTTCCTTACCTCCCCTCGTCTTAGAGGGAAAAATCTTAGTCTTAGCGTCCTTCAGATTCTTCATAATGATAGTTTGATAATAATCCCAAGTGATTCAACAAATATAGCTATGTTCCCCGGCAACAGCGCCAGAAAAAGGTCTTGATAACCCACAAATATAGGGGATCGCAACAGTATTCGAGGGTAGAGTATTCAAACCAAATTTATTGATTCGACACAAGGGAGCCAAAGAATATTTGTAAGTATTAGTGATCGTCTCCAACGTATCTGTAATTTTTTATTGTTCCATGCTATTATATATTCTGTTTTGGATGTTTAATGGGCTTTATTATACACTATTATATTATTTTTGGGACTAACCTATTAACCGGAGGCCCATCCCAAATTGCTGTTTTTTTTGCCTATTTCAGTGTTTCGCAGAAAAGGAATATCAAATGGAGTCCAAACAGAATGAAACCTTCGGGAACGTGATTTTAGGAACAAACGTGATCCAGAGGACTTGGAGTGGACGTCAAGAAACGAACGAGGAGGCCACGAGGTAGGGGGCGCACCTACCCCCCTGGGTGCGCCCTCCACCCTCGTGGGCCCCTCGTAGCTCCACCGACCTACTTGTTCCTCCTATATATACCTATGTACCCCAAACCATCGAAGCAGAGCCAAAAGCTATTTCCACCGCCGCAACCTTTTGTACCCATGAGATCCCATCTTGGGGCCTTTTCCGGCGCTCCACCGGAGGGGCCATTGATCACGGAGGGCTTCTACATCAACACCATAGCCTCTCCGATGATGTGTGAGTAGTTTACCTCAGACCTTGGTCCATAGTTATTAGCTAGATGGCTTCTTCTCTCTCTTTGGATCTCAATACAAAGTTCTCCTTGATCTTCTTGGAGATCTATTCAAGTAACTCTTTTTTGCGGTGTGTTTGTCGAGATCCAGGTGAATTGTGGGTTTATGATCAAGATTATCTATGAACAATATTTGAATCTCCTCTAAATTCTTTTATGTATGATTGGTTATCTTTGCAAGTCTCTTTGAATTATCAGTTTGATTTGGCCTACTAGATTGATCTTTCTTGCAATGGGAGAAGTGCTTAGCTTTGGGTTCAATCTTGCGGTGCTCGATCCCAGTGACAGTAGGGGAAACGACATGTATTGTATTGTTGCCATCGAGGATAAAAAGATGGGGTTTATATCATATTGCATGAGTTTATCCCTCTACATCATGTCATCTTGCTTAAAGCGTTACTCTGTTCTTATGAACTTAATACTCTAGATGCATCTTTGGATAGCGGTCGATGTGTGGAGTAATGATGGTAGATGCGGCAGAGTCGTCTACTTGTCACGGACGTGATGCCTATATAAATGATCATACCTAGATATTCTCATAACTATGCTCAATTCTATCAATTGCTCGACGATGAATTTGTTCACCCACCGTAATACTTATGCTATCTTGAGAGAAGCCACTAGTGAAACCTATGGCCCCCAGGTCTATTTTCCATTATATTAATCTTCCATCAACAAGCTAGTTCTATCTTTATTTACTTTGCAATCTTTACTTTTATTCTTTATCATAAAAATACCAAAAATATTATCTTATCATCTCTATCAGATCTTACTCTCGTAAGTGACCGTGAAGGGATTGACAACCCCTTTATTGCGTTGGTTGCGAGGTTCTTGTTTGTTTATGTAGGTGCGTGGGACTCGAGCGTTGTCTCCTACTGGATTGATACCTTGGTTCTCAAAAACTGAGGAAAATACTTACGCTACTTTACTGCATCACCCTTTCCTCTTCAAGGGAAAACTAACGCAGTGCTCAAGAGGTAGCAAGAAGGATTTACAGGCGCCCGTTTCGGGAGTCTACGCACAAGTCAAGACATACCAAGTACCCATCACAAACTCTTATCCCTCGCATTACATTATTTGCCATTTGCCTCTCGTTTTCCTCTCCCCCACTTCACCCTTGCCGTTTTATTCGCCTTCTTTTTCCGTTCGCCTCTTTTTCGCTTGCCTCTTGTTTGCTTGTGTGTTGGATTGGTTGTTTGTCACGATGGCTCTACCTAGATTTGGTGATCTTCACCTTAAAAGGTTAGAAGAGATTGAAAGCAACGTCAGAAGTTTTATGACTTTACAATTTGAGCATAATAATTTCTTTAGAAACGAGCTTAAGGAACAAAAAGGCTTTATGGGATAAATGAATAAAGAGCTCGATGATATGTCCAAGGAATTTTATGTTTTGAAATATCAGATTGCTCATCTCGAAAAATTAATAGCTGAAATCTCGGATAAGCAGGCCACCTTCGTTAATAAGATGGCCGCTAAACCAGAATTTTTTTATGAGAATAAAGATGAAGATCTAAAAGTTATTTATGTGTCTCCTATTAAATCTTTGTTTTGCAATATGAATCTTGATAATGATGGGACTGGAGATGAGTCAACTTTAGTTAGAAGGCGTCCCAGAAAATTGAGTTTTTAGATCTTGATACAAAAATTGGTAAAAGTGGGATTGAAGAGGTCAAAACTTTAGATATCAATGAACCCACTATTTTGGATTTCAGGGAATTTAATTATGATAATTGCTCTTTGATAGATTGTATTTCCTTGTTGCAATCCGTGCTAAATTCTCCTCATGCTTATAGTCAAAATAAAGCTTTTACCAAACATCTCATTGATGCTTTGATGCAATCTTATGAAGAAAAACTTGAGTTGGAAGTTTCTATCCCTAGAAAACTTTATGATGAGTGGGAACCTACTATTAAAATTAAAATTAAGGATCATGAGTGCTATGCTTTATGTGATTTGGGTGCTAGTGTTTCCACGATTCCAAAAACTTTGTGTGATTTGCTAGGTTTCCGCGAATTTGATGATTGTTCTCTAAACTTGCACCTTGCGAATTGCACTATTAAGAAACATATGGGAAGAATTAATGATGTTCTTATTGTTGCAAATAGGAACTATGTGCCCGTAGATTTCATTGTTCTTGATATAGATTGCAATCCTTCATGTCCTATTATTCTTGGTAGACCTTTCCTTAGAGCGATTGGTGCAATTATTGATATGAAGGAAGGGAATATTAGATTCAATTTCCGTTAAGGAAAGGGGTGGAACACTTCCATAGAAATAAAAATAAAATTACCTTATGAATCTATTATTAGATCCACTTATGGATTGCCTACCAAAGATGGCAATACCTAGATCTATCCTTGTTTTTATGCCTAGCTAAGGGCGTTAAACGATAGCGCTTGTTGGGAGGCAACCCAATTTTATTTTTAGTTTTTTGCTTTTTCCTTCTGTTTAGGAATAAATATTTTATCTAGCCTCTGGTTAGATTTGTTTTTGTGTTTTAATTAGTGTTTGTGCCAAGTTAAACCTATAGGATCTTCTTGAATGATAGTTATTTGATCTTGCTGAAAATTCCAGAAACTTTCTGTTCACGAAAACAATTGATAAAAATTACCAGAACGTGATATAATGCTGATTCCAATTGCAGCAGATCAATAAACAAATTATTTAGCTCTTCCTATTTTGGTAGAAGTTTTAGAGTTCCAGAAGTTTGCGTTAGTTACAGATTACTACAGACTGTTCTGTTTTTGACAGATTTTGTTTTTCGTGTGTTGTTTGCTTATTTTGATGAATCTATGGCTAGTAAAATAGTTTATAAACCATAGAGAAGTTGGAATACAGTAAGTTTAACACCAATATAAATAAAGAATAAGTTCAATACAGTACCTTGAAGTGGTGTTTTGTTTTCTTTCGCTAACGGAGCTCACGAGATTTTCTGTTAAGTTTTGTGTTGTGAAGTTTTCAAGTTTTGGGTAAAGATTTCATGGATTATGGGACAAGGAGTGACAAGAGCCTAATCTTGGGGATGCCCAAGGCACCCCAAGGTAAATCTAAGGACACCAAAAAGCCAAAGCTTGGGGATGCCGGAAGGCATCCTCTTTAAATCTTAATCCGCCATCGGTAACTTTACTTGGAGCTATATTTTTATTCACCACATGATAAGTGTTTTGCTTGGAGCGTCTTGTATGATTTGAGTCTTTGTTTTTAGTCTACCACAATCTTCCTCGCTGAACACACTTTTGAGAGAGACACACATGATTCGGAATTTATTAGAATACTCTGTGTGCTTCACTTATATCTTTTGAGCTATATAGTTTTTGCTCTACTGCTTCACTTATATCTTTTAGAGCACGGCGGTGGCTTGTTTTATGGAAGCTATTGTTCTCTCATGCTTCACTTATATCATTTTGAGAGTCCTACAAAACAGCATGGTAATTTGCTTTAATTGTGAAATTAATCTTAATATGATAGGCATCCAAGATTAGTAAAAAACTTTCTTATAAGTGTGTTGAATACTAAGAGAAGTTCGATACTTGATAATTGTTTTGAGATATAAAGATGGTGATATTAGAGTCATGCTAGTGGAGTTGTCATGAATTTAAGAAAGACTTGTGTTAAAGTTTGTGATTCCCGTAGCATGCACCTATGATGAACCGTTATGTGATGAAGTCGGAGCATGATTTATTTATTGATTGTCTTCCTTATGAGTGGCGGTCGGGGACGAGCGATGGTCTTTTCCTACCAATCTATCCCCCTAGGAGCATGCATGTAATACTTTGTTTCGATAACTAATAGATTTTTGCAACAAGTATTTGAGTTTTTTATGACTAATGTTGAGTCCATGGATTATATGCACTCTTATCCTTCCACCATTGCTAGCCTCTCTAATACCACGTACTTTTCACCGGTATCATACACCCACCATATACCTTCCTCAAAACAGCCACCATACCTACCTATCATGGCATTTCCATAGCCATTCCGAGATATATTGCCATGCAACTTACCACCGTTCCATTTACTATGACATGCTCCATCATTGTCATATTGCTTTGCATGATCATGTAGTTGACATCGTATTTGTGGCAAAGCCACCGTTCATTATCTTCATACATGTCACTCTTGTTTCATTGCATATCCCGGTACACCGCCGGAGGCATTCATATAGAGTCATATTTTGTTCTAAGTATTGAGTTGTAATACTTGAGTTGTAAGTAAATAAAAGTGTGATGATCATCATTATTAGAGCATTGCCCCAAGATAGGAAAGGATGATGGAGACTATGATGCCCCCACAAGTCGGGATGAGACTCCGGACTAAATAAAAAAAGGGGCCAAAAAAAGAGAGAAAAGGCCCAAACAAAAAAAACAAATGAGAGAAAAGAGACAAGGGACAATGCTACTATCCTTTTTCCACACGTGTGCTTCAAAGTAGCACCATGATCTTTATGATAGAGAGTCTCTTGTTTTGTCACTTTCATATACTAGTGGGAATTTTTCATTATAGAACTTGGCTTGTATATTCCAATGATGGGCTTCCTCAAATTGCCCTAGGTCTTCATGAGCAAGCAAGTTGGATGCACACCCACTTAGTTTTCATTATTGAGCTTTCATAAACTTATAGCTCTAGTGCATCCGTTGCATGGAAATCCCTACTCACTCACATTTATATCTATTAATGGGCATCTCCATAGCCCGTTGATACGCCTAGTTGATGTGAGACTATCTTCCCATTTTGTCTTCTCCACAACCACCATTCTATTCCACCTATAGTGTTATATCCATGGCTCACGCTCATGTATTGCGTGAAGATTGAAAAAGTTTGAGAACACCGAAGTATGAAACAATTTCTTGGCTTGTCATCAGGGTTGTGCATGATTTAAATATTTTGTGTGGTGAAGATAGAACATAGCCAGACTATATGATTTTGTAGGGATAACTTTCTTTGGCCATGTTATTTTGAGAAGACATGATTGCTCTATTAGTATACTTGAAGTATTATTACTTTTATGTCAATATTAAACTTTTATCTTGAATCTTTCGGATCTGAATATTCATACCACAAATAAGAGAATTACATTGAAAATTGTGCTAAGTAGCAGTCCACATCAAAAATTCTATTTTATCATTTACCTACTCGAGGGAATGACGAGGAATTAAGATTGGGGATGTTTGATCGTCTCCAACGTATCTATAATTTTTTATTGTTCCATGCTATTATATACTCTGTTTTGGATGTTTAATGGGCTTTATTATACACTTTTATATTATTTTTGGGACTAACCTATTAACCGGAGGCCCAGCCCAAATTGCTGTTTTTTTTTCCTATTTTAGTGTTTCGCAGAAAAGGAATATAAAACGGAGTCCAAACGGAATGAAACCTTCGGGAATGTGATTTTCGGACCAAACGTGATTTAGTGAATGGAGTGGACGTCAAGAAACGGATAAGGAGGCCACGAGGCAGGGGCGCGCCTACCCCCCTGGGCGCGCCCTCCACCCTCGTGGGCCCCTCGTAGCTCCACCGACCTACTTCTTCCTCCTATATATACCTATGTACCCCCAAACCATCAGAAACAGAGCCAAAACCCTATTTCCACCGCCGCAACCTTACATGCAGTGAGATCCCATCTTGGGGCCTTTTCTAGCGCTCCATGAGGGGGCATTGATCATGGAGGGCTTCTACATCAACACCATAGCCTCTCCGATGATGTGTGAGTAGTTTACCTCAGACCTTGGGTCCATAGTTATTAGCTAGATGGCTTCTTCTCTCTCTTTGGATCTCAATACAAAGTTCTCCTCGTTCTCTTGGAGATCTATTTGATGTAACTCTTCTTTTTGCGGTGTGTTTGTCGAGATCCGATGAATTGTGGGTTTATGATCAAGATTATCTATGAAAAATATTTGAATCTCCTCTGAATTCTTTTATGTATGATTGGTTATCTTTGCAAGTCTCTTCGAATTATCAGTTTGGTTTGGCCTACTAGATTGATCTTTCTTGCAATAGGAGAAGTGCTTAGCTTTGGGTTCCAATCTTGCGGTGCTTTCGATCCCAAAGTGATGAGGGGAAGCTTGACACGTATTGTATTGTTGCCATCGAGGATAAAAATATGGGGTTTATATCATATTGCATGAGTTTATCCCTCTACATCATGCCATATTGCTTAAAGCATTACTCTGTTCTTATGAACTTAATACTCTAGATGCATGCTGGATAGCGGTCGATGTGTGGAGTAATAGTAGTAGATGCAGTACGAAGTCGGTCTACTTGTCACGGACGTGATGCCTATATACATGATCATACCTAGATATTCTCATAACTATGCTCAATTCTATCAATTGCTCGACAGTAATTTATTCACCCACTGTAATACTTATGCTATCTTGGGAGAAGCCACTAGTGAAACCTATGGCCCCCGGGTCTATTTTCCATTATATTAATCTTCCGTCAACAAGTTATTTCTATCTTTATTTACTTTGCAATCTTTACTTTTATTCTTTATCATAAAAATACCAAAAATATTATCGTATCATCTCTATCAGGTCTTACTCTCGTAAGTCACCGTGAAGGGATTGACAACCCCTTTATCGCGCTGGTTGCGAGGTTCTTATTTGTTTGTGTAGGTGCGTGGGACTCGAGCGTAGTCTCCTACTGGATTGATAACTTGGTTCTCAAAAACTGAGGGAAATACTTATGCTACTTTACTGCATCACCCTTTCCTCTTCAAGGGAAAACCAACGCAGTGCTCAAGAGGTAGCAATTAGCAGCTAAGTTGTCAATTCAACCACACCTGGAGATTAATTATCTGCAAAGAAAGTGATCGTGAGCAAAAGTAGTATGATAGTTTTGATAGTAGTAGCAACAACAATGGTAATGGTAACAGTGATAGCAATGATTTTGTTGCAGTGACAATAGTAACAACAGCAGTAGTAACTTAGCAAGATCAATATGTAGGAAAATCATAGGCCTTGGATCGGTGATTTGTTGGATGATATTCATCATGCAACAGTTATAACCTAGGGCGATACGACACTAGATCCAGTTCATAAATATAATGTAGGCATGTATTCCGTAAATAGTCATACGCGCTTATGGAAAGAACTTGCATGACATCTTTTTTCCTACCCTCCCGTGGCAGCGGGGTCCTATTGGAAACTAAGGGATATTAAGGCCTCCTTTTAATAGAGAACCGGAACAAAGCATTAACACATGATGAATACATGAACTCCTCAAACTACAGTCGTCACCGGGAAGTGTCCCGACTATTGTCACTCCGGGGTTGCCGGATCATAGCACGTAGTAGGTGACTATAACTTGCAAGATCGGATCTAGAACATAGATATAATGGTGATAACATAAATGGTTCAGATATGAAATCATGGCACCCAGGCCCAAAGTGACAAGCATTAAGCATGGCAAAGTTATAGCAACATCAATACCAGAACATAATGGATACTAGGGATCAAACCCTAACAAAACTAACTCGATTACATGGATAATCTCATCCAACTCCTCACCGACCAGCGATCCTACGAAGGAATTACTCACTCCCGGTGGGGAGCATCATGGAATTGGTGATGAAGAAGGGTTGGTGATGACAAAGATCGAAGATCCCCCTCTCCGGAGCCCCAAACGGACTCCAGATCTGGCCTCACGATGAAGAACAGGAGGTGGCGGCAGCTCCGTCCCGTGAAATGCGATAATTCTTTCTCCTTGATTTTTTTTGAAAATATGTGATTTTATAGCGTCGGTTTCAGGGTCTGCGCCTGGAGGGGGTGGCGCGCCCTGGTGGGTTGTGCCCAACCAAGTGCCCCCCTCTGGTGGTTCTTGGCTCCATAAATTCTCCTTTATTGTATAAAAAAATCCTCGCAAAGTTTTGTTCCAATCCGAGAACTTTTATTTTTTCACAAAAACAACACCATGGTAGTTCTGCTGAAAACAGCGTCAGTCCGGGTTAGTTTCATTCAAGTCATGCAAATTAGAGTCCAAAACAAGAGGAAAAGCGTTATGAAAAGTAGATACGACGGAGACGTATCAATCCACCATCCTTCCACTGGCCTTCGTGATCGCATGCGCGGTATAAGCAAAAGAATTATAACCAGGCATGCACGCATGCATCAAATTCATACGAAAATTCGGCAAGACTTCCCCAAAAATAGGGCATATCGAGTTTGCTAGAAATTCGCCGAAACGTACTAAATTGACATTTCGGTAAAACATAGGCATCTCATGTCACACACATTTCGGTAAATACACATAGGCAACTCATGCCAAGGACAATTTGGTCATATCACACACTCACACGCACATAAATTGCATTATTGCACAACAATACTTTTTACTCACGTATATAGGTGATGAGGTCAGTGTCGCTTTTGGGATCAGAAGTGGACAAAGATATTTAATGTCCTTCATTAATGAGAGGGTGGTAGCTAGCTTACTTCATTTAATGAGTAGATCTACTTGAGGAGGAGATGAATCTAACTATTGGAGAGGGGAGAGAGCTAGTGAGTGAATGGAGTGGAAGGGCAAGGGATATGGGAAGAAGAGGGAGGGAGAAGAAAAGAAAGTGAGGAATGTGAGCCATTATGGAGGGGCAAAGGAGAGAGAGGGAGGAGGGTGGAGAAGCAAGAGAGAAGAGAGCAAGTGGAGAGGAAAGCAATCTAGGGAGAAGAAAGTGGGAGGGAAAGGGAGGAGGAGGGGAGAAAAAGGTGTCCGTTTTGGCTGGTGCGCCTTAGCAGTATGGCGGGGCATAAGGTCCACGCTACTGCTATTCCTATTACCTGTAGCGTGGGTTATATAAACCGAGCTGCTGCTAAATAGGGCCCATCAGCTGCCCCGTGTACCAGTAGTGGCAGCGTTGGGTATAAGCCTCGTGCTATAACTATCAGGTTAGTTGTAGCGTGGGTGATATACCCAACGCTACTACTATGGCTTGACCCGAGGGTACCATGGGGCCCTGCTACTTCTTGAGCTTGCATTGATTTTTTCCTTGAACAGGAAAGGGTGATGCAGCAAAGTAGAGACAAGTATTTCCCTCAGTTAAGAAACAAGGTATCAATCCAGTAGGAGGCACAAGCAAGTCTCCAATATATGCACCTGCAAAAACTAACAAACACTTGCACACAACGAGAAAAAGGGGTTGTCAATCCCTTCACGGCCACGAACAAGAGTGAGATCTAATAGAGATAGGTATAAAAGATAAATAAAAGAGCAAATTAAAGTAAACATAAATAAATTGCAGCAAGGTTTTTTTGGTTTATTGATCTGAAAATATTTGATGAAAAATAGACCCGGGGGCCATAGGTTTCACTAGAGGCTTCTCTCTTGAAGATAGCATACGGTGGGTAAACAAATTACTGTTGAGCAATTGATAGAAAAGCGCATAATTATGACGATATCTAAGGCAATGATCATGAATATAGGCATCACATCTGTGACAAGTAGACCGAAACCATTCTGCATCTACTGCTATTACTCCACACATCGACCGACTCCTGCCTGCATCTAGAGTATTAAGTTCATAAGAACAGAGCAACTCTTTAAGCAAGATGACATGATGTAGAGGTATAAACTCAAGCAATATGATATAAACCCCATCTTTTTATCCTTAATGGCAATAATACAATATGTGGCTCGCTGCCCCTTCTGTCACTGGGAGAGGACAATGCAAGATTGAACCCATTACAAAGCACTTCTTCCGTTGCAATAAAACCAATCTAGTTGGCCAAACCAAACGGAAAGGTGCCTCTACTCTCGGATGCACCCACGCACGTTATCCTGGCAATCGTTTTGTTTAGAGACTCGTGTTGCATGCTAACACGGTGCAGGTCATTTGCAGATACATGTCTGATTATCTTTGTTAGGCACAGTTCTCTGTTCCTTTCTTAGGCGTCTTGAGCTAGATCGTAGCCCGTGGGAGGTGGTGCTGGTATCTGCACGCCTTGTCACATCACTTGCCAATGTCGGGCCCTCCTTTGTCTGAATAGCCCAGCCGCTCTAATTTATTAGTCCCATCCTCACCAGCCCGTCAACTGTGTTGACCATTAAGTATCAAAACTATGCATTGTGTGATTCTCAAAATATGAAATAAAAATATGCATCGTGTTTGATGACTTAAAACTCTTATTTTTTTATTATGCATGTGATGTTTGCATTCCATTTTACTGAAAAACGCACTAAGCATATAGCGTTCCATCGACCATCCTGAAGTGAGAATCAGCGCACCGTCTTAGAAAAAGAGGAGGAAGAATGCAGAGGAGTGTCATCGGCAAAAAATTAGGACTCACGGGCCGACATGTTTGCTGTTGTCTACCTTTAGACACTGTCGACGATGGGGAACCGTCATGTACAGTGGCCAACCAGGCATTCAAATTTTGGCATCGTTCCTGCATGTATTACTGTAAGGGTGTCTGCAAAACACTCTGAACCGTGAAAGCTAAGTTCAGATCTCGAGGCCGCACACCCTGCCACAAGCGGCCAGGATAAGGTGTGTGCACACACCCGGGAGTAGAAAACCGGTCTCCAAATCAAACCGATAGTTCGAAAAGAGAATTACTAAGCTATCTCAATCATGCATAAAAGAGTTCAGAGAAGACTCAAATAATATTCGTAGATAATCTAATCAAAATCCACAATTCATCGGATCTCAACAAACGCACCGCAAAAGAAGATTACAACGGATAGAACTCCAAGAACATCAAGGAGAACATTGTATTGAAGATCAAAGATAGAGAAGAAGCCATCTAGCTACTAGCTATGAACCTGTAGGTCTATGGTAAACTACTCACGCTTCATCAGAAGGGCGGCAAGGTTGATGTAGAGGCCCTCCGTGATCGAATCCCCCTCCAGCAGAGTGCCGGAAAAGGCCCCAAGATGGGATCTCACGGGAACAGAGGCTTGCGGCGGCGGAAAAGTATTTTGGTGGATGCTTCTGATGTTGGGGGTTATTTGAGAATATATAGAGGTGGAACTAGGGTTAGGGGACTCCCGAGGGGCCCACAAGCCAGGGGGCGCGCCCTGGAGGCTTGTGGCCTCCTCTGGACTCTTCTGACCCTCTCTCCAAGTCACGTAGGTGTCCTCTGGTCCAAGAAAAATTACCATAAAATTTTATTCCGTTTGGACTCGCTTTGATAAATATTTTCTGTAAAAGTCAAAAACATGAAGAAAAAAAAAACAGAAACTGACACTGGACTCTAGGTTAAAAGGTTAGTCCCAAAAATAATATAAATAATATGTTAATACATATAAAACATTCAAAACAGATAATATAATAGCATGGAATAATAAAAAATTATAGATATGTTAAAGACGTATCGGACTCCACTTTAATACATGCTGCGGTATATCAACCTCGCTTACTATTATATCAGACCACATGGCGTGGGGTTGTGATCCGCGCTACTACTACTTAACAGTAGCGAGGACCACTTACCGCTCGCCAGTGGTATTTGTCTACCTAAAGGGTTTTCCTAGTAGTGGCATATGGTCATTTAGTCCTAGAGATTACGGAGTTAAGAGGAGTAGGTAGTTTTTACCTTAGAAAATTCATTGTAGTCAAAATAAAGTTGCCGATCGGTTGGTTAACTATAGCCGCTTCGAGAGAACTACTGTTGTGTGGTTAAACTCCGTTCCACCTTGTATCGAGGATTTGTGACCTCTCGACTGTAACACTATAACTTTCCAATAAACATCCCTTTTATCATGCAAAATAAAGTATATATATACTATTTTCCTCCAGAAGCAGGGCAGACCCTTCTCGGGCGTGTATATATTCCTTCCTTGATTCTTCCTCTTCCCTCTACAAGTTACTCCATTTCTTTCCTCCATCCTTTTGCTTTCGGCCACTCTCTGCACGTTGTTGGCCTGTGGGAGAGCTGGTGGCACTGTGGCAGTGACATTCGTATTTATCTGAATTGCAGCCTTCTACCATCAAGCTCTCCTCCGGTTCTTCCAGTTGCATGCACACAAAGTTTCCCAGATGTATCACTATCTGCGACTCTCTCTACTGCTGGTCACCACTCTCTCTGACGTAGCAATTGCTCAAAGATGGAGGGAGATCAGCGGCAGCAACCAGTGGAGCGGCCTCCTAGACCCCCTCGACATCGACGTCCGGCGCGAGGTGATCCGCTACGGCGAGCTGGCGCAGGCGACGTCGGACGCCTTCATCACGGACCCCGCGTCGCCGTACGCCGGGGCTTGTCGCTACAGCCCGGCCTCGTTCTTCAACAAGGTTCAGGCGTCCGACCGGGTGCGTACCGCGTCACAAGGTTCATCTACGCGACATCGAGCGCCCGGCTGCCTGACGGGTTCATGGCGAGGCCGCTGCCGGCGGGCGCGTGGAGCACGGAGTCCAACTGGATGGGGTACGTCGCGGTGGCCACGGACCGCGGCGCGGCGGCGCTCGGGAGGCGGGACATTGTGGTGGCGTGGCGCGCGACGAAGAGGGCGACGGAGTGGGCCAGTGACCTGGACTTCGCGCTGGTGCCGGCGGCCGGCATCGTCGGGCCGGGGCGCGGCTGGTCGCAGCCGTACGTGCACAGGGGGTTTCTGTCCGTGTACACGTCCAAGAATTCCACGTCCCGGTTCAACAGACGAAGCGCGCGCGAGCAGGTAAATTCGTTGCGACATTTCAGGTTGACAGTCTTAGATTAGTTCTATTTTGAGGAGTACTATTCTGAGGGTGTTATTACTTAACTACTTCTCTAATCTGCACTCTCCTAGAACTGGAATATTAATACCCAACTAAAAAAAAGAATTGGAATATTATCGTCCCAACTGGACTAGGTCGATGATCTGCTGTAGGGCATAAGTCCATCGGCATAAACAGTTCCCCATAATTCTCCTAGACTTGGAATTTTTTTTGTGCTGGCAGTCCCAACAAGTTCGCTGTTGTGCTGCTGCGCATAAATTCGTTCCCACTTCTGCATGGGGCTTGGGTCAAGACCGGGACATCTCGTCGTGTCATCCGAATATCTGACTGAAGTTGACAAGGGCCAAAGCTCCTCATTTAAGACCAACGAAATTGCAGTGTGCAAGGCCAGCAGGTTTCACACTCGTTCTGCTGAATTCACGTACAACCCGACAACCTCTCTTTCTGAAGATCACATGGTGTTGTTAATTGGGGTGGTTGTTGTTTTTCTCTAGAGTAGCAGAGTAGGAGAGACACGGAATCTGTTTGGATTTTGGAACATCTGCATTTCATACTCTTAAACTAATATATCGAAGGAGTTCACGGGTAGGACGTGGGTGAATGCTTGTATAGGAATGAATGTATATGCGTGTTTATGAGCATCTGCGATTATGCTGTGCTTGAAAAAACATTTGCATTTCATATAGGAGTGTTAAAGGAAGGAACCATCACATGCTCCAAATTTTTGGCAGGTGCTGACTGAAGTAAGAGGGCTGCTCGATACGTACAAGAACGAGGACTGCAGCATCAGCATAACGGGCCACAGCCTGGGAGGCGCACTGTCCACGCTCAACGCCATCGACCTGGTCGCCAATGGATTCAACGTCCGCGGCACGTCCCGAACCCCTGTGCCCGTCACGGCCATCCACTTCGGCGGCCCCGCGTCGGCGACGAGCAGTTCAAGAAGGCTTTCCACTCAATGGCCGGCCTAAGCCTGCTCCGGGTCCGCAACGTCCCGGACATCGTGCCGACCATCCTGCCGCCCGTGTTCTACGCCGACGTCGGCGTGGAGCTGCTCGTGGACACGCGCAAGTCGCCGTACCTCAAGGAGAAGGTGGGCCCTGCCCAGTGGCACAACCTCGAGGGTTACTTGCACGGCGTCGCGGGCACGCACGGCGCCCGCGACGGCGCGGGGTTCGGCCTGGAGGTGGACCGCGACTTGGCGCTCATCAACAAAGAAGAGGACGCGCTCAGAGACGAGTACCCCGTGCCGGCGATGTGGTGGGCGGAGAATAACAAGGGCATGGTCAAGAACGCCACTGGACACTGGGTGCTGCACGACCACGAGGAGGGTAACCTTGCGTAGTGATAATTTTTTTTTGCCTAAGATCGTTGAAAGGCTTTTTACGAAATATAATACTTCCTCTTATCGAAAATGTAAGCTGGTTTTCTGAACTTTGTACCGTCAAATATTTCTGTGTTTGTCATTCTGTAAGGAAAAATTACTAGCATCAGACAATGCACATTACTTTATATGACATGATATGTTTGCACCGAAATTAATGGTCAAAATATGATAGCAATGCTTGTGTCACCGTAAGTAAAGCCTTGTGATTCTCCTCGAATTCGTCTGCCAGGACAAAGTTGAACGAGCTCCGGCATAGATACATGTCGTCTCTTTGGGTCGATGAGACTATGGTTTTTCATTATACGTTCTTGACGGCAAGATCCGGCGTCAGACTCTTCAGATTGATTCAAGTGTTCAACGACGATGATTGCGGCTACTGGCATTGGTCCTCAAGGGCACCTGCATGAAGATTTTTTTCGTTGTCATCAACAAGGTAAGGCCAGCTCCTTATGGACGTGGCAACAACGACGTCGACGGCTAATTTTAACGATGATAGTGGTTATACGGTGGTCCAGTAACCATAATATAATTATTATTATGTTTAAGGTGCTTTGTAATTTTAATAAACTTATATAATAGATTTGTGTCTTTCAAAAAGAAGTAAAGCTTTTTTTAGCGGAAAGGAAACCAGTTTTCTTAGCGGAAAAAACCCCACCTTTTAGAATAAAACCAGTTTTTAGGGGAGAGAAGAAAGTCAGCTAAACTAGAAGAAAACGAAACAGAAAACAACTATAAAACCAGTAATTGGCCTAGTCCATGGCCCACATTGCGGCAAATAGTAGAATTTGCCCGCCATCTCGCCCATTCATCGGGCGCAGCTAAATTGGGCTCGTTGATGTCCATGTTCGCCCCTTGCAACGGGTGGGTGCAGCGCTCGTGCTCTGTACCATCCCAAATGGTATCGGGCCGCATGAAACGAAGGTCATGCTTGATGCGCTTCATCAGTTTTTTTTAAAACAGTACAGACGTAAGCGCTCGTATATACTTGATGCGCTTCATCGGTTTTTTTAAACACGATAGAAACGCAAGCCTCATATATACTCGCATACATTCACCCTTATAAAGACATGATCTACCCCTATGAACTGAGCCTAAACCGGCATATCATCTTGAGATTTACAAATAACTTGAACTCGTCAAAAATCCTGAAATAAATCCAGCTCCGTAAGTTGAGCTTCGGTAATTTATTGGTGCTCGAAGGCTCTCGTAGAAGGGTGTGCAAAACTGAACCAGAAACTAAAAACCAAATCAGAAAAACCAAACCGAAACAAAATTTCAGTTTTTCAGGTTTTGGTTCTGGTTTCAATTTCCAAATATGCAAACAGTTGGATCTTTGGGTTTTTTGGTTAAAAACCGAACGGTTTTCGGTTAAGCCGAAATAACCGAAAAAGATTTGAGCTATCCCTCCAGCCACCCCCTCCTTTTATAGGCAATCGCCCACTGCGCTGCCACTAGATCAGTGATGTGGTACTAAAATGCACTTCCTTCTCTCCTTCTCATCTGAAAGGGAGCTGGGCACCTGCCGCACGCGGTGCATGTTTTTGGGCCTCAAACTTTCCAGCCCAAAGCACAACACGACTTCTAATACTCTATAAGTCTAAGTCTATTTGGGCCCATCATATTTTAGCCCAGACGGTGTTGAAGAAAGAAGTCCAGTTTTTATCCTCAAATGTGGTCCGATGTGGTCTGATGTACGAATACCCCCCTGAAGTCCAATTTAGTATGATTTTAATCCTCAAATTCTTAAAACCAGATAAATCTTTTCCTAAGTGGTTTTGCTACTAATTTTAGGCGGTTTCTGGTTTGATCTTGTGATGTGGCTTGCTCCTTGCTCTCTCCTAGTCGTTTTCGCCCCTTCTTGCCAGCTGTCGTCGTTGCCGCCGCAGCCGCCGTGGGCAGGAAAGATACAAACTGCTTTCATGCATGGAGCAGTCTCATCATAGGGCTGCCCGGCTTCTGACGCCACCGTCAAGGCACAAGGTCACCACCAACGGCAAGTTGGCAAGGAGTCCAGCCGCACCGGCCAGGCCGCCGTCCTCCAGCAAGCCGCCATGGCCGACCTCATGGGCCTCCTCCGCAGGCTCGGTGATATCGTGTAGTATATTGCTCCTCTCCTTAATTTTGGCTTTATGTATGTGTGTGCTACTATATGAAACTAAACTACTCCCTCCGTTCATTTTTATAAGTCGTTTCAGACAAGTAAAACTGAGCTGTTCTGCATGCTGTCTGAAATGTCTACAACGCCTTATAAAAATGAACAGAGGGAGTAGCTTTCTTTATCTTGTTTAGGCTCGCTGCAGATGTGTTCCACGACCTGCACGACCATGCCACTTACCACGTCCTTCATGTGGCGCCAAGGGCCTCAGCGCCGCAGGTGCGTGACGGCTCGAAACAAAGTTGCGCTTCGTTGAGGAACGTCTCTGTCGACGTGAGAACAAATGGCTCTTCTTCCTGCAGCAGGATGTTGCCGTTGCTTGTAGCATTCATACGTCTTGCAGTAATTCATAGACATTCGTTCCTCCCGAGCTATGAGCCATGGTGATTAGGGATTTAGGGATCTAGGATTTGGACGAGGAGGCAGACCAAGGACGATGACGAAATTAGGGTTGAGGAATTGGACAGCGGCGACTGCTACAGCCGTTTCATCGTCACCTCGCTAATGGTCAAGAAGGAATGGAGCGATGTGAGAAGAAATCGAGAGACATGTCTGGTCAGTGCAACCAAGAAAAAAGCAGTCCGATGCCACGTCATAATTGTCATGCCTTATCATCTATAAAACCGCCTAAAATCTAACAAGTCAGTCATAAAACCACTTAAGTGGAAGATTTATCCAGTTTTAAGAATTTTGTGGTCAAAATCATACCAAATTAGAGTTCAGGGGGTATTTGTCCATCCAGCCACATTTAGGGGTGAAAATGGACTTCTTTCCGGTGTTGAATGACTTGGGAATCATAGTCGATGTGATCACCCATTACCGCCCATGCGTGCATCATCTGCATACTATTTCACCTCAAAACAAATCTGCGTACTATTTTTTTATACTGAGACCCCCTCATAGTATTATCAGCTTGCTATCTTTTTTATACTAGTTCCATTAGTTTGGACTGCAGGTTTAATGTAGAATGTATCATGCATATACAACGTCCATTTTGAGCGTCCAACTCTATAAACTTTGTTAATACATAATGCTTGACCTGTGGCAAGTCCTCTTATAGTGGACTGACATAAGCCGTGCGTACATATATCTAGGACCAAATCAGGTCTACCACCTAATGAATTGTTTTTAATTTACATACACAATTCTCACAAGAAAAATCTAACCTACATGTACAGTCCGTATCATCTGACCAACAAATTATTTGTCGTTCAAAAAATCGCATCAACTTTGGTTATTTTGGTTATTACCAAAACCAAACCGAAGTTAAATGGTTATTACCGAAACCGAGCCATATTTATGTATAAAACCGTATAAACCGAAGTATAAAAATCGTATAAACCAAAACCCGTATAAACCGAACCGAATCAAACCGAAAAAACCGAACACACACCATGTGGATAGCTCGGTCTAGATGTGTGAATTGGTATGTTGCGCAACCTTCACCAACATATTGAACTGAGGCAATGGCCTCTTCGGATCGATTTGATGCAACACAGGAGAAGAAGGGATAATGTTGATATGCCTTCTCAAGACCACGGATCAGGGACAAATGAACAGGCTGATTAAACGTTGTTAAAATGTTGGTGACGATTAACCTTTCACATGAATAGAATACATTTCGTTGGAACCTGGCTACTTTTGACGCCTTCTCGGTTAAATCCATGATATGGACTACATCAATGATGGACAATTTTTCCACCATAAATATTGATTAGGGTTGGCCCGATCTTCTTAGTGGGAGGATGATGTCGATGATGAACATGATGGATAACTTGTTAGATGCTCTTGAACTCTCCTGCTTTTCCCCCATTGGCAATGCGATGGATCTTCAACCCTATGGATATTCGCAACACCACACACTTGTGCACGTAGCCGCCGACCACGAAGCGGTTTTGCAATCTCCCAATTTCCGATGGAACAACAGATAGCACTTGACTTTCAGCAGCAAATACACCCTATCGAAACGAATTTGGTGTTGATAAATATTCGTGATCGATGGAAAGAGGAATATGAATTCAGATGAATGCTTATAACAGTTCAATCTGGTCGAGGTTAACGTGGTCTAACCCTAAAAGCCATGACTTACAAGGGTATATAAAGACCCCTGGAGCGTCCAACCTAGTGTTAGAGTCAAAATCAACCATATCTCTAACTTTCCTAACTTAAGCGGCTCTATCCGAAAAGCAGGCGTAAAACAACCGTCGTATTGTTCTCGACGATCGCGACTCGGTCACCTTGAATCACGGGCTGTGGGTATACAGTTTGGAAAGCACACAAATCAAGCTTTCTAAATTGTATTTATATGCCTTATTTGGAGCGCGGACATGGATTACGCACATATATCAATTTCTGGCCTCTGGCGATCAATTCGAGTCGACATGGAATATCTTGTTTTCAACTTCTGTTCTCTTCATGTGATGATAGCGCCACTTCCTCCCACACCTCCCTCGTGCTTGCCACCATTCCTTGCGCATAGCTTCTTGCCCATGCGCCCGTCTCGCCATTGATTCAATCCTAGTGATACGATAAGTCCATGGCTTAGGTAGTATAAAATTCTTCCAAATCAAAGTAACATGTTCAACTAGGAATTAATTCACCTTGTGATATTTGTCAACGAGGCTCAATATTTCTTTCCAGCCGAATCATCATATTTCGTGATTATATCCTCATCATCCCCCCTTTCTTTGAGAAAGGCCATCCGCGGCTTTGGGTAAGCTGAAAATGGCAGAAACAAAAAGAACAACGTGTACTCATAGTATATGTATATATAACATGTTGTATCATTTTTTTGTCATGAAAAAGATTCCCAATATGCAACTTAAATTGCAACTATACAACACAAAGTGTCCATATGGGAACAAATAATATCTCAGGAATCGGCAATCATAATTGCAAGTATAAGTGAAATTTATATAGTCATGATGAGAATGAGGAACAAACATGTATTATGTCTTATTATTCAGCATTAAGTCCAAAGTCCTCATAGAAGATCGATGATCAAATGTGCTATAAGCAAGATCAAACCAATCCAAAATATTCAAAAGTACATATATTGGATACCATGTTTCAACTAGCCACTTGATATGTAGAACAAACATATGTATGATCATGATCATTACTCGCAGCGCGTAAGATGCAACTCAGTTTGCAAATACAAGTGAAGTCTATAGCAGTAGCATATAAATGCAACACATGTTGGGACAAACACGATGGATCGGATTCTATTATAGCAAGATCAGAACAATCCAACATAGTTGAAATTTTCGTTCGCCACGATACATCAAGTAGAATTGAATGATATTTCATATTGTCATGAAAAGTATATACTATCCCAAAGCAAAATGTCGGGGATATCATGCGACATATGCCAGGGGGTGGCTTATCATGGATGGGGACAAAAGTTCGTCGCCGGGCTCTAGAGGCAGGAGTGAGCGAGACCGCATACGCCTACGAATCTTACCCAGGTTCGGGGCTCTCCTAGGAGATAACACACTAGTCCTGCTCTGCGGGGTCTCCGCATGATCACTATCTCAACAAGGTAGCTACAAGCTTGTCCTTGAGCTGTTTGGCTAGAGGAGGAAGAAGAACAAGGCTAGCTCTACTCCACTCTCTCTACGTGATGTGTGTGTCTACTAAAGTTCTGAACCCTTTGCATGGGTGGCCTGGGGGGTTTATGTAGGCCTACCCCCAGGGTACAATGGTAATCCGGCCGGGTGTAGGACCCGGCCGTCAGTGTCTATGGGCGCCGGCTTCTTCGCCTGCTGTTGGGGACCGCCTCTCGGTGGGTCCCGCCGGCTGTCGTAAACTCAGCCGGCAACCCCGCCCGCCGCTTGTGGGTCTTGCCGGCTGCTTAGTACTGTAGCCATGCCACTGATGATGGAGGCTTTGTTGGGGAGGGTGTGGCTACAGTCCCGCCACCTGGCGGGGGATCACTGTAGCCACTCCCTGCTTCATCTGGTTAATGGTGCACAGATTTTGAGGAGGGAGGAGGCCGCCTGCTAGGAGGCTGTCTGCTCCCGCTGCCGCCTTCTGTGGCTCGCTGATAGGTAGGGCCCACCGCCTGTGGGCCGTACCGACCGGCCATCATGGGGGCGCCGCCCCCTATGCAGTACGTGATGTCACGGGCCGCATGGCAACAGTGTTGCGTCGGGCAAGGGATGTCCGTCTGGCGCGCCGCACTGTGGCCACTGATACGTCTTCAACGTATCTATAATTTTTGATTGTTCCATGCTGTTTTATAATCAATCTTGGATGTTTTATAATCATTTTATAGTCATTTTATATCATTTTTTGGTACTAACCTATTGACATAGTGCCAAGTGCCAGTTGTTATTTTTTACATGTTTTTTACATCGCAGGAAATCAATATCAGACGAAGTCCAGATGCCACGAAACTCAACGATGATTTTTTATGGGCCAGAAAGAAGGCGGCCCTGGTTGCACTGGGGTGCCCCAGGGGCACAACCCACCAGGGCGCGCCAGGAGGCCCAGGCGCGCCCTGGTGGGTTATGCCCACCTCGCGTGCCCCCCTGAACCGCCTCTTTCTTCTATAAATACCCCAAAAATACCAGAACCCTAAAGCGTCGACGAAATATTCATCCAACCGCCGCAGAGTCCAGAACCACCAGATCCAATCTAGACACCATCTCGGATGGGGTTCACCACCTCCATTGGTGCCTCTCCGATGATGCGTGAGTAGTTCTTTATAGACCTTGGTCCGTAGTTAGTAGCTATATGGCTTTCTCTCTCACTCAATTCTCAATACAATGGTCTCTTGGAGATCCATATGATGTAACACTTTTGCGGTGTGTTTGTTGGGATCGATGAACTTTGAGTTTATGATCACCATATCTTTTTATATCCATGAAAGTTATTTGAGTTTCTTTGATCTCTTATATGCATGATCTCTTATAGCCTTGTATTTCTTCTCCGATATTTGGGTTTTTTTTGCCAACTTGATCTATTTATCTTGCAATGGGAAGAGGTGCCCGGTAGTGGGTTTGATCTTACGGTGCTCGATCCCAGTGACAGAAAGGGAACTGACACGCATGTATCGTTGCTACTAAGGATAAAAAGACGAGATCTATATCTAACGCCATATAGATAAAAAGATCTTGTCTACATCATGTCATCGTTCTCATTGCATTACTCCATTTTTCCATGAACTTAATACACTAGATGCATGCTGGATAATGGTCGATGTGTGGAGTAATAGTGGTAGATGCAGGCAGGAGTCGGTCTACTAATCTTGGACGTGATGCCTATGTAATGATTATTGCCTGGATATCGTCATAATTATTTGAGGCTCATCAATTGCCCAACAGTAATTTGTTTACCCACCGTTTGCTATTTTTCTCGAGAGAAGCCACTAGTGAAACCTACGGCCCCCGGGTCTTCTTTCTCATTTATTTGCTTTGCGATCTACTTATTCCTTGCATTTATTTTCAGATCTATTAAACCAAAAATACAAAAATACTTTGTTGCACTTTATTTTATTTGCGATCTATTATTTCAATCTATTACAACTTTTTCCCGTCCATGCACCGTTTCTGGCGCCGTACCCCGAAAGGGATTGACAACCCCTTTAACACGTCGGGTTGCGAGGTGTTGTTATTTGTGTGCACGGGCTGTTTATGTTGTGTTGCTTGGTTCTTCTTCTGGTTCGATAACCTTGGTTTCATATCCGAGGGAAATACCTACCGCCCAGTCTTTGTATCATCCCTTCCTCTTTGGGGAAATACCGACGTAGCTTCAAGCGACATCAAAAGGAATTTCTGGCGCCGTTGTCGGGGAGGATCTTCAACATAACCAGGTTCCTAATCACAAATCTCATCTCCTTGCAATTTACATTATTCGCCATTTGTCTCTCGGTTTCCTCTCCCCCACTTCACAAAAAATTGCCGTTTTATTCGCCTCTCTTTTCTGTTCGCCGTTTTCTTGCCGGATCTGTTTTTGAGTGCAATCTTGTTGTGTGGTCATCATGACTCAAGAGAACACCAAATTATGTGATATCTCAAGTACCAACAACAATGATTTTATTGGCACTCTGTTTGCTCCTCCCGCCACTAGTTCGGATACTTGTGACATTAATACCGCTTTGCTGAATCTTGTTATGAAAGACCAATTTTCTGGTACTCCTAATGAGGATGCCGCGTCCCATCTTAATACCTTCATGGAATCATGCGATATGCAAAAGAAAAAAGATGTGGACAATGATGTGGTCAAGATGAAATTATTTCCGTCTTCTTTGCGTGATTCTGCAAAAATTTGGTTCTCTTCTTTGTCTCGCAATAGTATCTATTCTTGGAATAAGTACAAAGATACTTTTATCACTAAGTATTTTCCCCCCGCAAAAATTATTTCCCTTAGAACCCAGATCATGAATTTCCAGCAACTTGAACATGAGCATGTTGCACAATCTTGGGATAGGATGAAAATGATGCTAAGGAATTGCCCAACTCATGGGTTAAATCTTTGGATGATCATACACAAAAATTATGCGGGGTTGAATTTTGTTTCTTGTAATCTTTTAGATTCCACCGTGGGTGGTACTTTTATGGAAATTACTTTGGGTGAAGCCACCAAATTGCTTGATAATATCATGGAAAATTATTCACAATGGCATACCGAAAGAGCTCCTACTAGTAAAAAAGTTAATTCGGTTGAAGAAATTTCTTCCTTGAGTGATAAAGTTGATGCTCTTATGAAATAGATTGCTAGTAAAAGTGCTCCTATTGATTTTAATGATATGCCTTTGTCTACTTTGATTGAGCAAAATAATGATGCCATTGATGTGAATTTCATCTCTAGAAATAATTTCAATAACAATGCTTATAGAGGAAATTTTAGTCCTAGGCCTTTTCCTAGTAATTCCTCTAATAATTATGGTAATTCCTATGGAAATCAATCTTACAATAATAATAGGAACACCTCTGATCTTGAGAATAATATTAAAGAATTTATCAACACACAAAAAAATTTCAACACTTCCATAGAAGAAAAGTTGAATAAGATTGATGATTTGTCTAGAAGTGTTGATAGAATTGCTCATGGTGTGGAAAATCTCAAGATGAAATTTTTTTGTGCCTAAAGTAGATGAATCAATTAAAGCTCTTTATGTTTTTATGGATGAAAGTAAGAAAGGAACTTCTATGCTTAAAGCTAAAAGAGAATTTTTAGAGAAAGCTTTTTCTAGTGATTATTCTTGCAAAGATGATGAAGATCTTAAAATGATTGGTGTTTCTTCTATTGATTCCTTGTTTAGTAAAGTTAAGAATGATGAAAAAGGACTGGAGGAGAGTCAACTTTAGGTAGAAGGCGTCCCAATATTTCAGAGGGTGAAAATCTTGTTGAGAAAATTGATAAAAGTGGGTTTGGAGAGGTCAAACTTTAACTACATATGTGCCCACTCTTTTGGATTACAAAGACTATAATTATGATAGTTTCTCTTTGATTGATTGTATTTCTTTGTTGCAGTCCATGATAAATTCACCCCATGCATATGAACAAAATAAAGCTTTTACTAAACATATTGCTGATGCTATGATGAAAGCTCTTGAAGAAAAATTGGAATTAGAAGTTTCAATTCCTAGAAAATTGCATGATGAATGGGAACCTACTATCAAAGTCAGGATTAAAAATTATGAGTGTTTTACTCTATGTGTCTTGGGTGCTAGTTTTTCTACAATTCCGAAATCTTTATGTGATGTGCTTGGTCTTACTAATCTTGAAGAATGTTCTTTGAATTTGCAGAGGATTCTACTATTAAAAATCCTATCGGAAGAATTAATGATGTTCTTATTCTTGTAAATAGGAATTATGTGCCATAGATTGTATTGTTCTTGATATTGATTGCAATTCGCCTTGTCCAATTATTCTTGGTAGACCGTTTTTATGCACTATCAGTGTCGTGATTGATATGAAAGAAGGCAATATTAGGTTCCAATTTCCTTTGAGGAAAGGTATGGAACACTTCCTAGAACAAAAATCAGGCCACCTTATGAATCAATCATGAGGGCATCTTATGGATCTCGAACCAAAGATGACAAAACTCAGATCCTTGCTTTATGCCTAGCTAAGGGCGTAAAACTATAGCGCTTGTTCGGAGGCAACCCAATGAATAAAATTTATTTTTTCTTTTTTCTTTCTGGTCTTGAGTGTTTACACAATTATGCTACTGTTATGATTGTGTTTTTTGTTTTAATTAGTGTTTGTGCCAAGTAGAACCAATAGGATCTTCTTGGGTGATAGTTGTTTGATCTTGCTAAAAAAGACGGAAACTTTATGCTCAGAAAAATAATTGTCCAAATTCACCAGAACGTGATAATAATTCTTTTTGCAGAAGATCAATATATAAATTATCTAGGTTGTCCTAGTTTTTAACAATTTTTGTAGTTCCAGAAGTATTCGAACAAATCAGGTTTCTGCAGTCTGTTCTGTTTTGACAGATTCTGTTTTCTTTGTGTTGTGTGCTTATTTTGATGGATCTATGGTTTTATTTGATGAGTTTTTGCCATAGAAATATTGGAATGCAGTAGATATAATACAAAAACAAAATAAGAATTGGTTTGATACAACACTTAGTAGTGGTTTATTTTTCTTACACTGAAGGATCTCACGAAGGTTTTGTTAAGTTTTGTGTGATTGAAGTTTTCAAGTTTTGGGTTATCTTACGATGGATGAAGGAAGGATGTAAGAGCCTAAGCTTGGGCATGCCCCGACATCCCAAGCTATTATCCAAGCATGAGCAACCAACTAAGCTTGGTGATGCCCCCGAGTGGCAGCCCCGCTTTCTTCCAACAACTATCGGTATTTTACTCGAGGCTATATTTTTATTTGTCACATGATATGTGTTTGGCTTGGAGCGTCTTGTATGATATGTGTCTTTGCTTGTTTTATTTTGTGTTTTAAGTCATCAATCCTTGCTGGACACACCTGTTTGAGAGAGCCAAAATTATATCATGACTTGTTAGAATTGCTCTCTATGCTTCACTTAAATCTTTTATGAGCTAGGACTTGTTCTAGTGCTTCACTTATATCTTTTTGAGCACGGTGTGCTTTGTTATTTTTGAAGAAAGCTCTCTTGCTTCACTTAAATTATTTTGAGAGAAAGAAATTTTTATGCTCATGATCTTAACTTATATTTGTTTGAGCTTATGAAAAGCAACACCGAAAATTAGTCCCAAAGTGATAGATATCCAAGAAGGATAAAGAAATAAAGAAAAAAATGTCATGAAGATCATTGGACAAAATAAACTTGATTCTTAGTAATAGTTTTGAGATAGTTATGTTGATGAGTAATTGTTCTCTAGTAAGAATATTGGTGTCAAGGTTTGTGATTCCCAATGCATGCACGAAACTCAATAATCATCAATGAAAATTATATCCTACTTGTGGGGCATTATTCGGTGTTAATTATGCTTAATGCTTGCCTATGAGATTATTCGTTTCTTGGTTGGTTGCTTCCCAATCTTTTGCTAGCCTTCACTTTGCACCAAGTATGACCTCTACTTGTGCATACAAAATCCTTTAAACCAGTTTTGCCACATGTGTCCACTATATCTACCTATATGCGGTATTATTTTGCCGTTCTAAGCAAATTTGCATGTGTCATCTCTAATTTTCAAAATAAAATTCTCTTTTGTGTGTTTGTTTCGCTCGTGGAACGGTAACAGGTGGCTAATATTTTCCATGCTGGATGTGTTATTCTCAAGATGAGTGTTTATTCACTTGTCATTGCACGAGAGTAAGGCAAAGGTCTTAGTGATGCCCAGTCCTGAATGCAAAAATGAATTTACTTTATGTTGTCAAATAATAAATTCCTTGGAAAGTGTTGGTATGGAGGGCACCCGTGGATACGGTTAGCCATGGAAAGTGAAAGTATGGTGGGAAAAGGAATAAACTTTATTTTCTATTTGGGAACCGCCTATGATATATCTAGCATGGAAAGTGTTGGTAACTCTAAGTCGTTTTCATTGGTGGGATGCATACACCTCCCAAAATGTTTTTATCTCTAAGTTTTTCGCTTTGAGCTCTGACACCTCTACAAATCCCTACTTCCCTCTACGAAGGGCCTTTCTTTTACTTTATGCAATTTTTATTTTTGAATTCGAGTCTCCATCTTCTCTCATAAAAAGCACCAACTAGGAGGCAATATGACCGTGCTTAAGTACTGGGTGTAGTTAATATTCGAGTTTGTTTCATGAATGGATCAATGATTGAGCATGATGGGCTAGGGATAACTTATTTTAGCGTTGATATTTTGAAAGACATGGTTGCTTGTTGATATGCTTGAGTATCTAAATTATTATGTCAAAACTAGACTATTGCTTTGAATCACATAAAAGTCCAAATGTCCATGCTATAAAAAAAGAATATGATACGACATGATGAACAACACTCCACATAAAAAATTCTGTTTTCATCACTTACCTACTCGAGGACGAGTAGGAGTTAAGCTTGGGGATGCCAATACGTCTTCAACGTATCTCTATTTTTTGATTATTCCATGTTGTTTTATTATCAATCTTGGATGTTTTATAGTCATTTTATATCATTTTTGGTACTAACCTATTGACATAGTGCCAAGTGCCGCTTGCTATTTTTTCCATGTTTTTTACATCGCAGGAAATCAATATCATCTGAAGTCCAAATGCCACAAAACTCCACGATGATTTTAATGGGCCGGAGAAGGAAGGCAATGGGCCGGGTTGCACACAGGGGGTGCCCGAGGGGGGCACAACCCACGAGGGCATGCTAGGAGGCCCAGCGGCATACAGTGGGTTGTGCCCACCTCGGGTGCCCCCCGGACCGCCTATTTGCTCTATAAATACCCCCAAAATACCAGAACCCTAGAAGCGTCGACGAAATATTCATCCAGCCGTCGCAGAGTCCAGATCAACCAGATCCAATCTAGACACCATCTCGGATGGGGTTCACCACCTCCATTGGTGCCTCTCCGATGATGAGTGAGTAGTTCTTTGTAGACCTTGAATTACGTAGTTAGTAGCTAGATGGCTTTCTCTCACGTTGAATTCTCAATACAATGGTCTCTTGGAGATCCATACGATGTAACTCTTCTGCGGTGTGTTTGTTGGGATCGATGAACTTTGAGTTTATGACCGGTAGATATCTATTTATATCCATGAAAGTTATTTGAGTTTCTTTGATCTATTATATGCATGATCTCTTATAGCCTCGTATTTCTTCTCCGATATTTGGGTTTTGTTTGGCCAACTTGATCTATTTATCTTGCAATGGGAAGAGGTGTCCGGTAGTGGGTTCGATCTTGCGGTGCTCGATCCCAGTGACAAAAAGGGAACCGACATGTATGTATCGTTGCTACTAAGGATAAAAGACGAGATCTATATCTACCGCCATATTTATAAACGGATCTTGTCTACATCATGTCATCGTTCTTATTGCATTACTCCATTTTTTCATGAAATTAATACACTAGATGCATGATGGATAGCGGTCGATGTGTGGAGTAATAGTAGTAGATGCGACAGAGTCGGTCTACTAATCTTGGACATGATGCCTATGTAATGATCATTGCCTGGATATCTTCATAATTATTTGAGGTTCTATCAATTTCCCAACAATAATTTGTTTACCCACCGCTTGCTATTTTTCTCGAGAGATGCCACTAGTGAAACCTACGGCCCCGGGTCTTCTTTCTCATTTATTTGCTTTGCGATCTACTTTTTCCTTGCATTTATTTTCAGATCTATTAAACCAAAAATACAAAAATACTTTGCTGCACTTTATTTTATTTGCGATCTATTATTTCAATCTATTACAACTTTCTCCCGTCCATGCATCAAGCTTACGGCGCCTGCATCGCTACCTCTTGAGCATGCGTTGGTTTTCCCTTGAAGAGGAAAGGGTGATGTAGCAAAGTAGCGTAAGTATTTCCCTCATTTTTTGAGAACCAAGGTATCAATCCAGTAGGAGGCCACACGCAAGTCCCTCGTACCTACACAAACAAATAAGAACCTTGCAATCAACGCGATAAAGGGGTTGTCAATCCCTACTCGGCTTCTTGCAAAAGTGAGATCTGATCGAGATGATAAGATAATATTTTTGGTATTTTATGATAAAGACTGAAAGTAAAGATTTCAAAATAAATGGCGGCGAAATAGCTAGTTGACGGTATATTAATATGATGGAAAATAGACCCGGGGCCATTGGTTTCACTAGTGGCTTCTCTCAAGATATCATAAGTATTACGGTGGGTGAACAACTTACTGTCGAGCAATTGATAGAAAAGTGTATAGTTATGAGAATATCTAGGCATGATCATGTATATAGGCATCACGTCCGCGACAAGTAGACCGAAACGATTCTGCGTCTACTACTATTACTCCACACATCGACAGCTATCCAGCATGCATCTAGAGTATTAAGTTCATAAGAACAGAGTAACACATTAGGCAAGATGACATGATGTAGAGGGATAAACTCAAGCAATATGATATAAACCCCATCTTTTTATCCTCGATGGCAACAATACAATACGTGTCGTTTCCCCTTCCGTCACTCGGATCGAGCAACGCAAGATTGAACCCAAAGCTAAGCACTTCTCCCATTGCAAGAAAGATCAATCTAGTAGGCTAAACCAAACTGATAATTCGAAGGGACTTGCAAAGATAAAAAATCATACATAAAAGAATTCAGAGGAGATTCAAATATTGTTCATAGATAATCTTGATCTTAAACCCACAATTCATCGGATCTCGACAAACACACCACAAAAAGAGTTACATCGAATAGATCTCCAAGAAGATCGAGGAGAACTTTGTATTGAGATCCAAAGAGAGAGAAGAAGCCATCTAGCTAATAACTATGGACCCGAAGGTCTGAGGTAAACTACTCACACATCATCGGAGAGGCTATGGTGTTGATGTAGAAGCCCTCCATGATCGATTCCCCCTCCGGCAGAGCGCCGGAAAAGGCCCCAAGATGGGATCTCACGGGTACAGAAGGTTGCGGCGGTGGAAATAGGGTTTCGTGGTGCTCCTGGATGTTTTCGGGGTATATGAGTATATATAGGAGGAAGAAGTAGGTCGGTGGAGTTGCGAGGGGCCCACGAGGGTGGGGGCGCACCTCCCTGCCTCGTGGCCTCCTCGCTTCTTTCTTGACGTCCACTCCAAGTCCTCTGGATCACGTTTGTTCCAAAAATCACTCTCCCGAAGGTTTCATTCCGTTTGGATTTCGTTTGATATTCCTTTTCTGCGAAACTCTAAAATAGGCAAAAAAGCAGCAATTTGCACTGGGCCTTGGGTTAGTAGGTTAGTCCCAAAGATAATATAAAAGTGTATAATAAAGCCCATTAAACATCCAAAACAGATAATATAATAGCATGGAACAATACAAAATTATAGATACGTTGGAGACGTATCAAGCATCCCCAAGCGTAATTCCTGCTCGTCCTCGAGTAGGTAAACGATAAAAACAAATTTTTTGATGTGGAATGCTACCTAGCATATTCTTCAATGTAATTTTCTTTATTGTGGCATGAATGTTTAGATCTGAAAGATTCAAGATAAAAATTTAATATTGACATAAAAATAATAATAGTTCAAGCATACTAACTAAGCAATTATGTCTTCTCAAAATAACATGGCCAAAGAAAGTTCATCTCTACAAAATCATATAGTTTGGTCATGCTCCATTTTCGCACACAAGAATGCTCTCATCATGCACAACCCCAATGAAAAGCCAAGCAATTGTTTCATACTTTAGTAATCTCAAACTTTTTTCAAATTTCACGCAATACATGAGCGTGAGCCATGGATATAGCACTATGGGTGGAATAGAATAATGATGGGGGTTATGTGGAGAAGACAAAAAGGAGAAAGTCTCACATTGACGCGGCTAATCAATGGGCTAGGGAGATGCCCATCAATTGATGCCAATGCAAGGAGTAGGGATTGCCATGCAACGGATGCACTAGAGCTATAAATGTATGAAAGCTCAACAAAAGAAACTAAGTGGGTGTGCATCCAACTTGCTTGCTCACGAAGACCTAGGGCATTTGAGGAAGCCCATTGTTGGAATATACAAGCCAAGTTCTATAATGAAAAATTCCCACTAGTATATAAAAGTGACAAAACTAGAGACTCTCTATCATAAAGATCATGGTGCTACTTTGAAGCACAAGTGTGGAAACAGGATAGTAGCATTGTCCCTTTTTTTTTTCTTTTTTGGGCTCTTTTTTGGGACAATGATGTATTAATGATGATCATCACACTTCTATTTATTAACAACTCAATGATTACAACTCGATACTAGAACAATATATGACTCTATATGAATGCCTCCGTGATTGTACCGGGATGGGCAATGAATCAAGAGTGACATGTATGAAATAATATGCATGGTGGCTTTGCCACAAATAAAATGTCAACTACATGATCATGCAAGGCAATATGACAATGATGAAGCGCATCATAATAAACGAAACGGTGGAAAGTTGCATGGCAATATATCTCGGAATGGCTATGGAAATTCCATAATAGGTAGGTATGGTGGCTGTTTTGAGGAAGATATAAGGAGGTTTATGTGTGATAGAGCATATCGTATCACGGGGTTTGGATGCACCGTGAAGTTTGCACCAACTCTCAAGGTGAGAAAGGGCAATGCACGGTACTGAAGAGGCTAGCAATGATGGAAAGGTGAGAGTGTGTATAATCCATGGACTCAACATTAGTCATAAAGAACTCACATACTTATGGAAAAAATCTACAAGTCATCAACAACCCAGCACTACGCGCATGCTCCTAGGGGGATAGATTTGTAGGAAAAGACCATCACTGCATTCTGACCGTCACTCATAAGGAAGACAATCAAAGAACACCTCATGTTTCAAATTTGATACACAACATTTACCATATGTGCATGCTACGGGACTTGCAAACTTCAACACAAGTATTTCTCAAATTCACAACTACTCAACTAGCACAACTTTAATATCACTATCTCCATATCTCAAAACAATCATCAAGTATCACACTTCTCTTAGTATTCAATGCACTTATATGAAAGTTTTTATTATATCCATCTTGGATGCCTATCATATTGGGACTAATTTTATAGCCAAAGCAAATTACCATGCTGTTCTAAAGAACTCTCAAAATAATATAAGTGAGGCATGAGAGATCAATAATTTCTATAAAATAAAACCACCACCGTGCTCTAAAAGATATAAGTGAAGCAATAGAGCAAAATTATTTAGTTCAAAAGATATAAGTGAAGCACATAGAGTATTCTAATAAATTCCGATTCATGTGTGTCTGTCCCAAAAGGTGTGTACAGAAAGGATGATTGTGGTGAACTAAAAAGTAAAGACTCAAATCATACAACACGCTCCAAGAAAAACACATATCATGTGGTGAATAAAAATATAGCATCAAGTAAAGTTACCGATGGATTTAAGACAAAAGAGGGATGCCTTCAGGGCATCCCCAAGCTTAGGCTCTTGGTTGTCCTTGGATTAAACCTTGGGGTGCCTTGGGCATCCCCAAGCTTAGGCTCTTGCCACTCCTTGTTCCATAATCCATCAAATCTTTTCCCAAAAACTTAAAAAACTTCACAACACAAAACTCAACAGAAAATCTCATGAGCTCCGTTAGCAAAATAAAACAAACCACCACCTTAAGGTACTATAATGAACTCATTTTTTATTTATATTGGTTTTAAACCTACTGTATTCCAACTCCTCTATGGTTCATAACCTCCTATACTATCCATAGATTCATCAAAATAAGCAATCAACACACGAAAAACAAAATCATCAAAATGTAACATTCTCAGATCAATAAGATTTGTTCGCATATTTCTGGAACTCCAAAAATCCTGAAAAATTAGGACAACCTGGAAAATTTGTGTACTGATCTACTGCAAAAATAATTGTTAATTTATCACGTCCTGGTGAATTTTAATAATTATATTCGTGAGCGCAAAGTTTCTGTCTTTTTCAAAGAAGATCAAACAACTATCACCCAAGAAGATCCTATTGGTTCTACTTGGCACAAACACTAATTAAAACATAAAACCACATCTAACTAGAGGCTAGATCAAAGATTTATTACTAAACAGAACCAAAAAGCAAAAAAGAAAATATAAAATTAGGTTGCCTCCCAACAAGCGCTATCGTTTAACGCCCCTAGCTAGGCATAAAGGCAATGATAGATCTAGGTATTATCATCTTTGGCATGCAATCCATAAGTGGCTCTAATAATAGATTCACAAGGTAATTTAATTTTCTTTCTAGGAAAGTGATCCATGCCTTTCCTTAACGGAAATTGGAATCTAATATTCCCTTCTTTCATATCAATAATTGCACCAATCGTTCTAAGGAAAGGTCTACCAAGAATAATAGGACATGAAGGATTGCAATCTATATCAAGGACAATGAAATCTACGGGCACATAATTCCTATTTGCAACAATAAGAACATCATTAATTCTTCCCATAGGTTTCTTAGTGGTGGATCCGCGAGATGCAAGTTTAGGGAACAATCATAAAATTCACGGAAACCTAACACATCACACAAAGTTTTTTGGAATCGTGGAAACGCTAGCACCCAAATCACACAAAGCATAACATTCATGATCTTTAATCTTAATTTTAATAGTAGGTTCCCACTCATCATAAAGTTTTTTAGGGATAGAAACATCTAATTCAAGCTTTTATTCATAGGATTGCATTAGAGCATCAAATATATGTTTGGTAAAAGCCTTATTTTGACTATAAGCATGCGGAGAATTTAGCACAGATTGTAACAAGGAAATACAATATATTAAAGAACAATTATCATAATTAAATTCCTTGAAATCCAAAATAGTGGGTTCATTGCTATGTAAAGTTTTGACCTCTTCAATCCCACTTTTACCAATTTTTGCATCATGATCTAAAATCTCTGAATCATTGGGACGCCTTTTAACTAAAGTTGACTCATCTCGAGTCCCATCATTATCAAGATTCATATTGAAAAACAAAGATTTAATAGGAGACACATCAATCACTTTTAGATCTTCATCCTTATTTCCTTCTAGATCTTCCGGTTTGGCGGCCATCTTATTAACTAAGGTGGCCTGCTTATCCAAAATTTGGGCTATTAACTTTTCAAGATGAGCAAACTGAGATTTCAAACCATAGAATTCCTTAGACATATCATCAAGCTATTTATTCATGTACTCCATAAAGCTTTTTTGTTCTTTAAGCTCGTTTCTAAAGAAATTGTTATGTTCAAAATGCAAAGTCAAAAAGCTTCTAACGTTGTTTTCAATTTCTTCCAACCTTCTAAGTGTTGGGGAACATAGTAATTTCAAAAAAGTTCCTACGCACACGCAAGATCATGGTGATGCATAGCAACAAGAGGGGAGAGTGTCGCCCACGCACTCGTGAGACCGTAGTGGCGAAGCGTTATAACAACGCGGTTGATGTAGTCGTACGTCTTCACGATCGACCGATCCTCAGTACCGAACGTACGACACCTCCGCGTTCAGCACACATTCAGCTCGGTGACGTCCCGCGAACTCATGATCCAGTAGAGCTTCGGGGAAGAGCTTCGTCAGCATGATGGCGTGGTGACGGTGATGATGATACTACCGAGGCAGGCTTCGCCTAAGCACCGCTATGATATTACCGAGGTGGATTATGGTGGACGGGGGCACCGCACACGGCTAAGAGATCAATGATCAATTGTTGTGTCTGCAAGGGGTGCCCCCTCCCCGTATATAAAGGAGTGGAGGACGGGGAGGGGGTCGGCCTCCTATGGCGCACCCCATGAGGAGTCCTACTCCCACCGGGAGTAGGACTCCCCCCTTCCAAGTAGGAGTAGGAGAGGAGAAGGAAGGGAGAGAAGGAGAGAAGGAAAGGGGGGTGCCGCCCCCCTCCTTGTCCAATTCGGACTAGAGTGGGAGGGGGCGCGCGGCTGCCCTGGACGCCCCTCCTCTTCTCCCACTAGGGCCCATTAGGCCCAATATACTCCCCGGGGGGTTCCGGTACCCTCCGGTACTCCGGTATATGTCCGAAACCTCCCGAAACACTTCCGGTGTCTGAACATAGTCCCCCAATATATCGATCTTTACGTCTCGACCATTTCGAGACTCCTCGTCATGTCCTTGATCATATCCGGGACTCTGAACTACCTTCGGTACATCAAAACACAAAAACTCATAATACCGATCGTCACCGAACTTTAAGCGTGCGGACTGTTGGGGATATTATTACTGGGCGTAAACCGGCCAGGAGAGGCCGGGTTACCTTCATCAGTAGTCAAGTATGCTTGAAGCCCGTGAGGATATTCTATAAGGGCCCAAGGCCCAGAACCGGTTTAAGGCTTGTAGCCGTGAACCGGCATTAGTATGTAACTTGTGTTGTAAGTTAGAAATACTAGAGACCGAACCGGACACATCTATGAGCCCGTCTCGGGACTCTGCAAACCGACGGGCGTCACCCATGTATATAAGGGGGCGGCCCGGTGGCGGTTCAGGACAACAGAAAACAACTCGAGACTTAGGCGAAGCTTGTTTGCTCCCTAGTCATCGAAACCCCCATCAATTCCATCATAACTAGACGTAGGCTTTTACCTTCATCAAAGGGGCCGAACTAGTATAAACTCTCTTGCGACCTTGTGTCCGCTTTAACCCCTTCAAGCTAACCCGTAGCGATGGCTCCACGACTAAGTCCTTTCATGAGGACATCTTCCGTGACAAAACCATTTACGGCTTGGCGCCCACCGTGGGGCTATCGCACGATGGTTTCAAGTTCTTGGAGGGCAACTTCGAAGGACTCAAGGGTTACGCTGTGGACCGGATGACCAAGAGTCGTCGCGGCAAGCTCTACATCGATGATTCAGGCTGGGGCCCCAAGGCCGGCTCGATTGAGTACGGGTACCGGGTCCCCTTTGGTGGCATACACGTCTTCATTGGCAAGATCGGTGAACCGGGCCTCGAAGGACATCTGCACCGACCTCGTCGAAACGGCTCAGCGTGCGAGATCTGCCCAGGGTAAACCGGCCATGAAGGGTACCTTCGTGGGAGTCATCCACGGAGGAGAATATGATGGTGGATCGGAATCTGGTAGCAAGACAGTCGTTTATTCCGGCGAGGAGTCCTCGACCGGAGAAATCGAATCATTGTATCAGTTACTAGACGGCCGGATTGGGGGCTGTTCCGATGGTGAAAGTATTCCGGACCCCTCTGATCTGCCCAACCAGGTCGGGATATTCATGGCCGGTATGCAGGCGGCGGTCCACTCTTCGACAGCAGCAGCAATGTTCTCCGGATCAGCAGCGGTGGCAGCGGCTGGGGCAGGAGGCTCTGTGCGCCCGCCGGATCAAGTTTTATCTGATCTGTTTGATGCGTTGGCTGTGCTTATGGCGGAGGCTAACCCGGCGGATCAGGACGCCCTAGCGGAAATTGCAAAGGTGAGGGAACAGATCACTCGAGCCAAGGCCGACTGGCAGCCGAGAACAATGATATGGCAGCGAGCGGCCGCTTTGGATGCGCAGGCCTATAGGCTTATGCTGGACCAGAACGCGTTGCATGAAGTCATGAAAAGGAAGCATCGGTCTCGCTTGCCGACGGTTTTCGATGCCAGAAACCTCTTCAATACCCCAGGAGCAGGGACTAGTAACCTGCCGTGGCTAAACCGAGCAGAGGCACAGGCCAGTGTGCGGTTCAGCCTACTCGCTAATGGAGCCGCCTCGACAGAATAATATCATACCTCAGCCTGTCCAGACACCTCCAGGTCATTATTCCAATCCAATGGACAATCTTATCGCCGCCGCTTCACGGCTGGAGGCCATCCCGATTGAAGGTGATTCTCCGCAAGCGGTGGAGACGCGCCGGGTTAAGGAACTTCTTCGAACAGCCTTGGTTCAGCAGGAAGCATATTCATATAGCCGTGACCGAATTCATTCCACCCCCCGTCCGAGCCGGAGTTACAGCAGGCGGATGGATGAACCGGCCGTATCCAGTAATGCACGGAATCGTGAAGCGCCCCGTGGCCATAACCCGACGGGTGACGCTCAGGAAGTGGTGGACCAGGCCCGAGCACGAAGGGATGCCGAGTTAGCAGCGCAACATGAGGCTCGTCAGCTTACGCCGGTTCGTCCAACCACCTCGATCGAGCCAGGAGTTACCTCTAGTTCTTTGGGAGTGCCTTGACTTGTCCCTGCTTTACGCAATGTGCGCCTGCCCAAGGATTTCAAGGGCCCGCGCAAGGTGCCAAATTACACGGCCGATTTGTCTCCGGAAACATGGATAGAGAGCTATGAGATGGCCATGGAGATGCTTGACGTAGATGAAGCTGCATGTGCAAAGTATTTCACCATGATGCTTGAAGGGACTGCTCGTATTTGGTTAAAGAGCTTACCAGCCAATTCTATCAGTTCATGGGCCCAGTTGTGAGCCCGGTTTATCCAGAATTTGAAGGATACATGTAAGCAGGCCATGTCGATAGTGGACTTAGCGGCCTGTGTCTAGGAGGCAAGCGTAAAGAGGATGGCAGCATGGACTTTGTGGCTAATACTAGCGCGTAGGACAGGGGCCAGCGACGGAAGGGTAAACCGCCAAATCATGGTGGAGCTCCAAACCCCAACCCGGACCGCCTGACTTATCTACTAAACCAGCCCTATCCAAAGCACGGGACGAAGGATGCGCCGGCCACCCACCTTTGGAAGGATTGCTATATTATGCAGGAGTTCAAAAATTCTAATGCTTTCCGGTATGATCACGGATCAGGTGGTGGCTCGGGATCCGGATTCCATGGGCCAGGTCACGGTGGAGGAAATGCCGGTTCAGGCTTCAATGGAGATTAGGGTGGACATAATAATCAAAACAATCAGAGTAGCCAGGGTGGTTACAACCAGCAGCAGCAGTCGGGTTATCAGAGCAATCCAAAACAGTTGAATAGTGGGCAATATCTTGTATTCACCACTAGCTTGGATAAACAAGACCAGAAGCTTCACAAGCGAGCAGTGAATTCTGTTGAACCGGCCATGCCTCGTTATTTACGCTGGAAGAATAGCCAATCATGTGGAGCAGAGAGGATCACCCTCCCTGGGTTGACAATCCAGGTCAGCTAGCGTTGGTGGTGGCACCTCAGGTGGGAAGTTATAAGTTCACCAAAGTGCTCATGGATGGAGGAAGCAGCATTAATATCTTGTACTATGAGACCTTCCGTCGTATGGGGCTAACAGACAAGAATCTTAAACCGTCCAATACGGTATTCCATGGTGTGGTACCAGGTAAGTCATCATATCCCGTTGGCAAGATAGCTCTGGAGGTGGCCTTTGGAGATGATCATGATTCGGTCGAAACATTGGTTTTTGAGGTGGTTAAGATCCGGAGCCCGCACCACGCTTTGTTTGGGCGGCCGGCTTATGCCAAGTTTATGGCACGGCCCTGTTATATTTATCTGCAGCTCAAGATGCCGGGTCACGAGGGAACCATAACCGTTCATGGAAGTCGCAAGATTGCCTTGGAGTGTGAAGAAGGTGATGAGGCCTATGCAGATTCGGTTTGTTCCACGGAAGAGTTGAAGTACTACAAGGATAATGTTGATCCGGCGGACATGACTCCATTGAAGAAGCCAACCACGTAGCATGATCCGGCTCTAAAGTTCAAATCGGCAATTGAGACCAAGCTTGTTGACTTCAGTACTGGCGATTCGTCCAAGCAGTTTAGTATCGCACCAACTTGGATCCAAAATAGGAAAGCGCTCATCGAGTTCATCCGTGAGAACCGGACATTTTGCATGGAAGCCTTCCGACATGCCGGGTGTACCGAGGGAACTTCGCCGAGCACACTCTTAATGTTGATCCTAAGTACAAACCGGTGAAGCGGTTTCTCCATCGGTTCAACGAAGAAAGGCGCAAAGCTATTGAGAGGAAGTGGCGTGCTCTTAGCGGCTGGCTTTATTGTTGAAGTGTTCCATCACGAATGGCTGGCTAATCCAAAGGCCGGGTCCTTAAGAATAACGGCACTGGCGCGTATGTGTGGATTACAGATCTTAACAAGGCTTGTCCAACAGATCCTTTTGCCCTCCCGCATTGATCAGATTATTGATGCTACGGCGGGTTGTGGCGTTGAGTTTTACGGATGCATATTCTGGTTATCATCAAATCAAGATGGCGATTAAGGACCAGGAGAAGACGGTGTTCATAACTCCTTTTGGAGCCTTCTGCTATGTGTCTATGCCCTTTGGGCTCAAGAGTGCCCAGGCAACTTATCAACGGTGTGTACAGAATTGCCTTCATAAGCAGATCGGCCGTAATGTGCATGCCTATGTGGATGATATTGTGGTTAAGTCAAGGGAGAAGGAGATTCTGGTTGACAATTTAAAGGAAACCTTTGATAACCTACGGACATACAAGATAATGCTCAATCCGGCCAAGTGTGTTTTTGGTGTACCGGCAGGCAAGTTATTGGGTTTTCTGGTGTCCAACAGGGGAATTGAGGCTAATCCGGAGAAGATTACAGCTATCACCTCCCTGTCTAAACCGAAATGCATCAATGATGTCCAGCGCGTGGCAGGACGGATTGTCGCATTGAGCCGGTTTATCAGCCGCCTTGGTGAGAAGGCGATCCCTTTGTATCAGATGCTGAAGAAAGCAGATCCCTTTGTCTGGAGTCCGACCGCTGATAAAGCATTGGAGGACTTAAAGCGGCAGCTAGCCAATCCGCCTGTTCTTGCTGCTCCGATTGACAAAGAACCTTTGCTACTATATGTGGCAGCTAATGCTCGTGCGGTCAACGTAGCTATTGTAGTAGAGCGCAAGGAGGCAGGCAAGGAATATCCGGTTCAGCGTCCGGTTTACTATATCAGCGAGGTACTTATTGAGTCTAAGCAAAGATACCCGCATTGGCAGAAGCTGGTGTATGGAGTTTTCATGGCAAGCCGGAAGCTTAAGCAATACTTCCAGGACATCCCATCACGGTGGTCACTCTGCTCCTTTGGGAGATATAATTCAAAACAGGGAGGCAACTGGCCGGATTACCAAGTAGGCTATAGAGCTTGGGCCGCACAGTTTGAAATACGTGCCTCGGACGGCGATCAAGTCTCAAGCACTTGTGGATTTCATCAATGATTGGACGGAACTACCAGCACAAGAAAAGCCGGATCACACATACTGTACTATTCATTTTGATGGGTCCGAGCAATTGGAGGGCTCGAAATTTGGAGTCGTATTAACTTCCCCACGAGGTGATAAGTTCTGTTACATTCTCCGCTTAATGTTCCCTTGTACTAACAATGCAACTGAGTATGAAGCTTTACTCCATGGTCTCTGGATGGCTAAGGAGATGAATCTCAGCCGAGTTAAGTGCTTCGGTGACTCGGACCTGGTGGCCCAACAAGTGTCTGGTACTTGGGATTCTAAGGACCCGCTCATGGCAGCATACCGTCGTGAGGTAGATATTATTGCAGGCCACTTCAAGGGATATCAGGAGGATCATGTGGACAGACGGAAGAACGAAGCGGCGGACGCTTTAAGCCGGCTGGGCTCTCAGCGTAAACCGGTTCCGCCTAATGTCTTCATGGATGTCCTGCATAACCCGTCGGTCAAGCTCCCTGGCAAAGAGGATTTGGCTATTCCTGATCTAGAGGCTTAGTTTGTTGCGGCTCTGCATGTCATTCCGGATTGGACGATTCCTTATCTTGCATACATGAACCGAGGCGAGTTACCAGAGGATGAGACGCTGGCCAGGCAGATAATCCGGCGATCCAAGTCCATGACTATTGTCAATGGCGAGTTGCATCATTGCAGTGTGTCAGGAGCGTTTCAACGTTGCGCATCGCCGGAGGAAGGCTGTGAGATCTTGCGCGAAATCCACGAAGGAGATTGTGGTCACCACGCTGGTTCAAAATCTCTGGTGGCTAAGGCGTTTCGTCACGGTTTCTATTGGTTGACTACTCATGCTGATGGGGAGGACCTGGTTAGGTGATGTGACGGCTGTCAGAAGTTCTCAAGACGCGCTCATGTGCCGGCTCAAGAATTGAGGATGATTCCAATTACTTGGCCGTTTGAGACTTGGGGGCTGGATATGGTTGGGCCTTTCAAATGGTCCAAGGACAAGAAGACCCACCTTTTGGTGGCGGTTGACAAATTTACAAAGTGGATAGAAGCAGAGCCTGTCAGCAAGTGTGATGCAGCCACGGCGGTTCAATTCATTAAAAAGGTGATTTTCCGGTTTGGCTTCCCACACAGTATCATTACTGATAATTGTACCAATCTGTCTAATGGTGCTATGAAGGAGTTCTGTGAATGTGAGCACATCCGGCTTGACATTTCATCAGTGGCTCACCCACAGTCAAATGGCAAAGAAGAGAGAGCTAACCAAGAGATCTTACGAGGCATCAAACCCTGGCTTATGGTTCCTTTGCAGCGGACGCCGGGTTGTTGGGTTGAGGAGTTACCATCTGTATTATGGAGCATCAATACTACACCCAACAGATCGACAGGATACACACCGTTCTTCATGGTCTACGGAGCGGAGGCGGTTCTCCCCAGTGATATCCGTCATGACTCACCTCGTGTAGCAGCTTATGTTGAAGCGGACAACGAGGTAGCTCGGCAAGACGCTTTGGACCTGTTGGATGAGGAGCGTGACATTGCAGCTGCCCGTTCGGCGATTTACCAGCAGGATCTTCATCGCTATCACAGTCGCCGAGTTAGAACCAGAACCTTTCAAGAAGGAGATTTGGTGCTCCGGCTCATCCAAGACCAGACTGATATGCACAAGCTATCCCCACCTTGGGAGGGAGCTTTCGTGGTTAGCAAGAATCTGCACAACGGGTTGTACTATCTGATTGACATTCGAGAGCATAAAGACTCACGTACATCAGAGGAGGAGACCAACAGGCCGTGGAACATAGCTCATCTTCGGCCCTATTATACTTGAGTCATAGGCTTTACTTATGTACATATTATGACAATGTATATATTATGATCAATACAATAAACCGGAGCCTTAGCTAAAGCGGGGTCTCTGTTATTTTTACATCATGAGTGGTTACACGGAGTTTTTATCTTATAGCGGTCTCTGGTTTACCCCTTGAGTTAGCTTTTTAACAAAGCTTTATATTATGTCACTTGGGGGCTTGGTCGTGTCCAAACCAATGCAACACCTTTTGACAGGCGAAAGCCACGAGATCACTTGGGGACTTGGTCACGTCTGAACCAGTCACGCCTCTTGGTCGGCCTAAGGCCACAGAATCACTTGGGGGCTTTGGTCGAACCCGAACCATCACTACACCTCTTGATTGGCGTAATGCCACTGCATCATTTGGGGACCTGGCTGACATGAACCATAGCTACGCCTATTGGGGGCTTGGTCGTGTCCGACCATGGTAATGCCACTTGATCGGCTCAAACAACCTCTTTTCGCAAAAGATTTTGTCTTGGTTGAAATTTGTTTGTCTTTTTGCATATTTCTCTTGTTGTGTTCTTAAACCGACAAATATTAAACTGATTCAAGCTGTCGGTTGACGGACAAGGTTTGTTGTTCATCCGGAGACACTTTGCCGGTTTGATTTTTGATAAACATCCTATTATGGAGTAACACCGGTGTTCATCTTAACTTTGGAGCAGTTTACACAGTAAACCGACCCTATATACTACGGGGAGTTGTTTTCTCCTTCAGGAGAGCGGGTTTCTTACAACCCCGCTTCAAGATTGGCACAGCCAACTTCATGCCCTACGATGGCAGGTATCATATATTCCCATATTTTATCATATGTTTAATCTAAAGTATTATCTTTAGTTTCATATACATGGATATGATGACCCGCTTTGGTGGTACAACCACAATGGCGTTTTAAGCTTTTGCTGCATAACAGTTTAAGGTTGATGATTCAACAAAAACATAAGTTGTAATAAATATGCACGAAGGCATATCAACACAAAGTGTGGCAGCTAATCTATTACAAGGCAACACAGTGCCCAGATAAGATAATTGTTTTTGGCATAACATAAGGAAGCGGTAATGTAAACCGGCCTCCGGTTTATGCTTGATCGCCAGCTTGGCTTGATGGTTGCGGGTCATCCTGCGCCGCTTCAACTTCTGAATCCCTACCCAGCGGCTGGAAATCAACAGTCGTCCAGTCGATTCCCATTAATGCTTGGAATACGGCTTCATCATTGATCAGCAACGACGGTTCAATATCAGGAGCGTAAGTATGCTTAAGGATTGGCGGTATAAGGTTCTCCGCATCAGGAATCGGTGCAGACACTCGTTTATTTTCTCCATCATATTGGGCTTGATAGTGAGACAGATTTGCCTCTTCAACCAGCTGACAAGCCAAAGGGCACACTTCCCGGTTTATAGCTCGAAGATCCTCTTCACTGAATTTTGTCCCGTCTTCCTTCAAGCTTGGGAAGCCTTGGGCCGCTTCAACAGGATCAAAGTCCGGCACCCACGCTTTGGCCTGGAGTAAGGCGTTTATGGCACCGGTTCTAGCAGCAGATTTCTTTAATTCTTCAAACTGGGCGGGAAGCATTGACAACATTTTAAGGGTGTCCTGGATCAAGGTCGGTGCCGGGTTGTTATGAGAAGCGGTGCTAATGATCCGCTGCGCACTCAAAGATAGAGTTGCTCTATCAATGTATAAGAGGCTTTCAATTTCTTCCGCACATCTGATCCCAAGTGGCCAATGCGTGTCCCTATATCATTCAAAGTGTTATTAAACCGACAATTACATGAGAAAGCTTCATTATATCAGAAATCAAAAAAGGCTTACCAAAGACAGCAGCAGTCATGGCATGCACTTGCCGCTTTACACCGGACAGTTCATCCATCACCGGTTTAAGGGCAGCTTCAGCATTTTCTGCCCGTTGAGTTAAAGCGGCCTTTTCAGTGGCCCAATCCGCCCGCTCCTTGTTGAAGCCCTCCTTAAGCTTTTCCATGACGCTTAAAGCGCTGGTTAATTCATTCTTTGCCTTGGAGGTTTCAGCTTGCTGGGATTTCAGGTTTTCTTGGAGAACAGCGATTTGGCTTTCTTTCTTGTTCATATCAGCCTACATACAGAAAATCATTTGATAAAGATTAGGATGCAGACTTGAAGTACCAACCCCATAACAAGTTATGCCTTTAGTACTTGGGGGCTAACGCATATTTGCTGTTCATCCTACAATTTCTATATATCAAGTCCCAAGCTCAATACAAGTATTCAGTTTGGCACTTGGGGGCTAATGCTTATTTGCTCTGTCCTTGAGGGATACTGGATTTCTTATAAAAGTCCCGGTTTAACTACATTAAGTTGAACCGGCCCTTGGGGGCTACTTTCCCAAAAGTACAGCTTTGCTCAGGATTATATTGGGAAGTCCCGGTTTAAGTTCACATCTTAAACTGTCACTTGGGGGTTATTATAGTTGACAGATTGAAATATACAAGCAGAGAGTTATGGAGTTTACCTCATATTTGTCCTTCATCATATTCACCAGACCGGCTTCATAATCACGGCTGGTATATAACCGGTTCAGATAACCGGAATGAAGATCTTGCGGATTCAAAGCGGCATAAGTTGCCAAATCGGCATTCCACTTGCCTTTACCAAACGCGATAAATTCATCCTTGGCGGTGTGCTTGGACAAGGCGACGGGATTACGGCTTGGAATGGCCAAAGCCCGATAATAACAACATCGTCATCCTTGGCTTCGCCCGATTCGCCTTTAGAATTAGCGGTTTATCCGTCTGCTTTGGTGGACTCGCTGTCTTGTCAGTTTGAGCAGGACTCGTGGGTTGATTTGAAGTGCCGGTGGTATCAACATGTGCCTCTTCAACAGTAACATCATGATCTTGCAATGGTGGGTCGGTCAGCATATCATCCAGGATGTGTTCCTCGGGATTTGGTATCTGGGTTGATTCAGGAGCATCATCTTCTGCCGCTTTGTCCAGGCGAGCTTTCTTGCTTGGCCTAGGCTTGGCCCTGAAAGGAAAAAGACAGATCAGTCCAATGAACATTGAAAGTGGTATACCAAACATCATTATCAGGAATATGGCTCACCCTAGTACTGTCTTGAGTGGTGGGAGTTGGGTGCCTGTTGACTCGCTAGAGGAAGAATGAGAAGTCACCTGATAATCGAAGTCAGCTGGATTAAGAGGTTGACGAATGCAACCCGCTTTAGGATAAGCATTGACGAAACAGTTAGAGACCTCTGAACGGTGTTTCCGAACCGGACTGTTCGGTAAACCGGTGGAGGTGACTACCTGGCCGCTGTGCCAGGGTTGCGCGACGAGCTTCATGCCGTTGTGTCTTCATAAGAAAGTTTCGATCCAAGTAAGCAAGAGGATGAGAAATTTAACTTTCCGATTTGCCCGATGGATTTTTACTGAAGGTAAAGTGTTTGAATCGAAAGAAAGAGCGATTACCTCTACAACATCAGCATGACTACCTTCAGCATCATCCTGGCAATAATCATTATCAATAAGGCGTGTAAAAAATAGACCAAGTGAGTCAAGTTCTACCACAAGGTCCGGATTACCCACATCATCATCAGCTGGTGGATCGGAGGAGGCAGTGGTTTTCTTTCTATTGGCTGGTTTCTTCACAACTTTGGTCTTGGGCCGGGTTATTGCCACCGGTTTCTCTTGTGGAGTCTTCCTGCTCCAAAATGGATCATCACCCTGTTTGAAAGATGTTAATATCAACAAAGAGTACTTAAACATAGTCAGATTTTATAAAGGCATAAGATAGGAGTCTTACGGCTGGCAGTCTATTAATGGCAGAGAAGGGAGCCAGGCCGGTTTGGGCGCAAGCAGCTTCCGGTTCATTCAACATCCTCTTAACAGCCTCAAGAATTTCATCGTCTGTCACCGGATCTCAATATGCCGTAGAGGGTCTTTCACATCTTCTGTGTATTTGCACATCAAACCGGAGCGCAGGCTTAGGGGCAGTATACTCCAAGATATCCAGCAACGAGCAAGATCAATTCCTGTCAACCCATTGGCGATGAAGGCCCGGAGCTTGGTTAGTTGAGGGGCATATTTTCTTCTCTCCTTAGCAGTCAGTCTGTGAGGGAGGGGATGTGCGTTGCTTAGCCGCTCCAGACGGTAACCCGATAAAGGATTTTCTCCCTCAGGAGAGGTATCTTTGTAGTAAAACCATGTTGAGTTCCACTCTTTGGGATGGCTGTGCAGTTTGGCGTGAGGGTGAGTGACCTCTTTCCGCTTTTGAATTGCCACACCACCCAACTCAGTGTTGGGACCGTCAGAAAATTCAGTGCGGCGGTTTAAATGGAAGCAATCTCTGAACAATTCAACTGTGGGCTCCTCTTGAAAGAACACCTCACAGAGCACTTGAAAGTGACAGATATTGGTTATGGAGTTGGGGCCAATGTCTTGTGGACGCAGTTGGAAGCTGGCCAAGACATCTCGATAAAACTTTGAACCGGTGGATCAAGCCCGGGCTAAATGATCAACAAACACAACAACTTGTCCATCCTTGGGTTCTGGAGAACTCTCCGGGCCAGGGACCCTCCAGTGAATGACGTCTTTTTTGCCTAAGGCGCAGGTGCGGATTAAGTTATCCAGTTGAGTTTCAGTCACTCGAGAAGGGACCCAGTTGCACTTGTACACTTGCTTGGCCATGATGCAATCTGCAAAGCAGTAATACCGGTTCAAGGGTATATTGGAAGGCTATATATTGATACATTCATTGTTAAACCGGAAGAAGTTGCTTATAAACCGGAGTTTTGCAAGGTGGCAATACATAAACCGGAAAACCCTGGCGGTTCAACAAGGGGGCTAATGGTATATGCCGAGTTGTCAATTTCTCTACAAAGTTAAACCGCCTGGTCTGAAACATTGATGAATCAAAAGTAGATGTGCGAAAACAGGTTTTACAAAAGCTTGTCACAGTTTGGGATCTGGAGCATATTCAGAAAAGAAATAAATATTCAAGATCCAAAACGGAGCGGTACCAAATCAATGAGCAAGGATGCAGGGAGATCTATGACCTTGAGATGCACAAGTAACAGCGGATGCTAAAAAACTACCGCTACACGGAACAAAGATTCACAGACTTAACTAAAAGTTAGCATATGAGCAAGACACAAGCGATGAGCACCGAAGAACAGGGAAACCGTAGAACAGATGTATGGTGAAAAGACAGAAGACTTACCGGGGCTGAGGAAGAAGCGGAAGGTCGCCGCGATGCTTTGGTACGTTCAGGGTGATGCAGCGGCCAAGGTTGGTGCAGAAGTTGACGGCGGCGGCGGAGCTCCGAAGCTGGGCGGCGCTAGGAAGACGAAGCAGAGGGGCACGAAGGGGAAAAAAGAAATGACCCTTCGGTCTATTTATAAAGGCAAGGGATATGTGTGTCAGGCGCGAAAATCAAGGGGCCGCAAGTTTGGAAGCGGAGCTGTCACCTCGATTGTTGCAGACTCATTAATGAAAAGATGTTATATACAGTTCTTTATGATAGATGACGTCATGCCGGTTCACCACAATCTGAGAAGATGACGTCACGGCGGTTCAACCAAGAAGATGTTGAAGACGAAGTTTTTTACTAAGGATTGACATGAACCTGTTCAAATCAATCTGGGGCCTAATGTTGGGGATTTTACTATTGGGCGTAAACCGGCCAAGAGAGGCCGGGTTAACTTCATCAGTAGTCAAGTATTCCTGAAGCCCATGAGGATATTCTATAAGGGCCCAAGGCCCAGAACCGGTTTAAGGTTTGTAGCCGTGAACCGGCATTAGTATGTAACTTGTGTTGTAAGTTAGAAATACTAGAGACCGAACCGGACACGTCTATGAGCCCGTCGGGACTCGCAAACCGACAGGCGTCACCCATGTATATAAGGGGCGGCCGGTGGCGATTCAGGACAATGAAAACAACTCGAGACTTAGGCGAAGCTTGTTTGCTCCTAGTCATTGAAACCCCATCAATTCCATCACAACTAGATGTAGGCTTTTACCTTCATCGAAGGGGCCGAACTAGTATAAACTCTCTTGCGTCCTTGTGTCCGCTTTAACCCCTTTAAGCTAACCCGTAGCGATGGCTCCACGACTAAGTCCTTTCATGAGGACATCTGCCGTGACAAAACCACGACACGGACCCTACGGGTTCGAGAACTACGTAGACATGACCGAGACACGTCTCCGGTCAATAACCAATAGCGGAACCTAGATGCTTATATTGGCTCCCACATATTCTACAAAGATCTTTATCGGTCAAACTGCATAACAACATACGTTGTTCCCTTTGTCATTGGTACATTACTTGCCCGAGATTCGATCGTTGGTATCTCAATACCTAGTTCAATCTCGTTACTGGCAAGTCTCTTTACTCGTTCCATAATACATCATCCCGCAACTAACTCATTAGTTGCATTGCTTGCAAGGCTTATTATGATGTGCATTACCGAGAGGACCCAGAGATACCTCTTCGACAATCGGAGTGACAAATCCTAATCTCGATTTATGCCAACTCAACAAGTACCTTCGGGGACACCTGTAGAGCACCTTTATAATCACCCAGTTACGTTGTGACGTTTGGTAGGACATAAAGTGTTCCTATGGTATTTGGGAGTTGCATAATCCCATAGTCATAGGAACATGTATAAGTCATGAAGAAATCAATAGCAACATACTAAACGATCAAGTGCTAAGCTAACGGAATGGGTCATGTCAATCACATCATTCTCTAGTGATGTGATCCCGTTTATCAAATGACAACTCATGTCTATGGTTAGGAAACATAACCATATTTGATCAACGAGCTAGTCAAGTAGAGGCATACTAGTCACACCTGTTTGTCTATGTATTCACACATGTATTATGTTTCCGGTTAATACAATTCTAGCATGAATAATAAAAATTTATCATGAAATAAGGAAATAAATAATAACTTTATTGTTGCCTCTAGGGCATATTTCCTTGAGTCTCCCACTTGCACTAGAGTCAATAATCTAGATTACACAGTAATGATTCTAACACCCATGGAGCCTTGGTGCTGATCATGTTTTTCTCGTGAGAGAGCCTTAGTCAACGGGTCTGCAACATTCAGATCCGTATGTATCTTGCAAATCTCTATGTCTCCCACCTAGACTTGATCGCGGTTGGAATTGAAGCGTCTCTTGATGTGTTTGGTTCTTTTGTGAAATTTGGATTCCTTTGCCAAGGCAACTGCACCAGTATTGTCACAAAAGATTTTCATTAGACCCGATGCACTAGGTATGACACTTAGATTGGATATGAACTCCTTCATCCAGACTCCTTCATTTGCTGCTTGTGAAGCAGGTATGTACTCTGCTTCACACGTAGATCCCGCCACGACGCTTTGTTTAGAACTGCTCCGACTGACAGCTCCACCGTTCAATATAAACACATACCCGGTTTGTGATTTAGAATCGTCTGGATCAGTGTCAAAGCTTGCATCGACGTAACCATTTACGACGAGCTCTTTGTCACCTCCATAAACGAGAAACATATCCTTAGTCCTTTTCAGGTATTTTAGGATGTTCTTGACCGCTGTCCAGTGATCCACTCCTGGATTACTTTGGTACCTCCCTACTAAACTAATAGCAAGGCACACATAAGGCCTGGTACACAACGTTGCATACATGATAGATCCTATGGCTGAAGCATAGGGAACACTTTTCATTTTCTCTCTATCTTCTGTAGTGGTCGGGCATTGAGTCTTACTCAACTTCACACCTTGTAACACAGGCAAGAACCCTTTCTTTGCTTGATCCATTTTGAAATTTTTCAAAACTTTATCAAGGTATGTGCTTTGTGAAAGTCCAATTAGGCGTCTTGATCTATCTCTATAGATCTTGATGCCCAATATGTAATCAGCTTCATCGAGGTCTTTCACTGAAAAACTCTTATTCAAGTATCCTTTTATGCTATCCAGAAATTCTATATCATTTCCAATCAACAATATATCATCCACATATAATATTAGAAATGCTACAGAGCTCCCACTCACTTTCTTGTAAATACAGGCTTCTCCAAAAGTCTGTATAAAACCATATGCTTTGGTCACACTATCAAAATGTTTATTCCAACTCCGAGAGGCTTGCACCAGTCCATAAATGGATCGCTGGAGCTTGCACACTTTGTTAGCTCCCTTTGGATCGACAAAACCTTCTGGTTGCATCATATACAACTCTTCTTCCAGAAATCCATTCAGGAATGCAATTTTGACATCCATTTGCCAAATTTCATAATCATAAAATGCGGCAATTGCTAACATGATTCGGACAGACTTAAGCATCGCTACGTGTGAGAAAGTCTCATCGTAGTCAAACCCTTGAACTTGTCGAAAACCTTTCGCAACAAGTCAAGCTTTGTAGACAGTAACATTAGCGTCAGCGTCAGTCTTCTTCTTGAAGATCGATTTATTCTCGATGGCTTGCCGATCATCGGGCAAGTCAACCAATGTCCACACTTTGTTCTCATACATGGATCCCATCTCAGATTTCATGGCCTCAAGCTATTTTGCGGAATCTGGGCTCATCATCGCTTCCTCATAGTTCGTAGGTTCGTGATAGTCAAGTAACATGACCTCCAGAACAGGATTACCGTACCACTCTGGTGCGGATCTTACTCTGCTTGACATACGAGGTTCAGTAGTAACTTGATATGAAGATTGATGATCAATATCATTAGCTTCCTCACTAATTGGTGTAGGTGTCACAGAAACCGGTTTCTGTGATGAACTACTTTCCAATAAGGGAGCAGGTACAATTACCTCACCAAGTTTTACTTTCCTCCCACTCACTTCTTTCGAGAGAAACTCCTTCTCTAGAAAGGATCCATTCTTAGCAACAAATGTCTTGCCTTCAGATCTGTGATAGAAGGTGTACCCAATAGTTTCCTTTGGGTATCTTATGAAGACACATTTCTCCGATTTGGGTTTGAGCTTATCAGGTTGAAGCTTTTTCACATAAGCATCATTGCCCCAAACTTTAACAAATGACAACTTTGGTTTCTTGCCAAACCACAGTTCATAAGGCGTCATCTCAATGGATTTTGATGGTGCCCAATTTAACGTGAATGCAGCCATCTCTAAAGCATAACCCCAAAACGATAGCGGTAAATCAGTAAGAGACATCATAGATCGCACCATATCTAGTAAAGTACGATTACGACGTTCGGACACACCATTACGCTGTGGTGTTCCGGGTGGCGTGAGTTGCGAAACTATTCCACATTGTTTCAAATGTAGACCAAACTCGTAACTCAAATATTCTCCTCCATGATCAGATCATAGAAACTTTATTTTCTTTTTACGATGATTTTCCACTTCACTCTGAAATTCTTTGAACTTTTCAAATGTTTCAGACTTATGTTTCCTTAAGTGGATATACCCATATCTGCTCAAATCATCTATGAAGGTGAGAAAATAACGATACCCGCCGCAGGCTTCAATATTCATTGGACTACATACATCAGTATGTATGATTTCCAACAAATCTGTTGCTCGCTCCATTGTCCCGGAGAACGACATTTTAGTCGTCTTGCCCATGAGGCATGGTTCGCAAGTACCAAGTGATTCATAATCAAGTGATTCCAGAAGTCCATCAGTATGGAGTTTCTTCATGCGCTTTACACCAATATGACCCAAACGGCAGTGCCACAAATAAGTTGCACTATCATTATCAACTCTGCATCTTTTGGCTTCAACTTCATGAATATGTGTATTACTACTATCGAGATTCAACACAAATAGACCACTCTTCAAGGGTGCATGACCATAAAAGATATTACTCATATAAATAGAACAACCATTATTCTCAGATTTAAATGAATAGCCGTCTAGCATCAAACAAGATCCAGATATAATGTTCATGCTCAACGCTGGCACCAAATACCAATTATTCAGGTCTAAAATTAATCCCAAAGGTAGATGTAGAGGTAGCGTGCCGACGGCGATCACATCGACTTTGGAACCATTTCCCACGCGCATTGTCACCTTGTCCTTAACCAATCTTCGCTCAATCCGTAGTCCTTGTTTCGAGTTGCAAATATTAGCAATAGAACCAGTATCAAATACTCAGGTGCTACTGCGAGCTCTAGTAAGGTACACATCAATAACATGTATATCACATATACCTTTGTTCACCTTGCCATCCTTCTTATCCGCCAAATACTTGGGGCAGTTCCGCTTCCAGTGACCATTCTGTTTGCAGTAGAAGCACTCATTCTCAGGCTTAGGTGCAGACTTGGGTTTCTTCTCCTGAGCAGCAACTTGTTTGCCGTTCTTTTTGAAGTTCACCTTCTTCTTCCCTTTACCCTTTTTCTTGAAACTGGTGGTCTTGTTGACCATCAACACTTGATGCTCCTTCTTGATTTCTACCTCCGCAGCCTTTAGCTTTGCAAAGAGCTCAGGAATTGTCTTATCCATCCCTTGCATATTATAGTTCATCACGAAGCTTTTGTAGCTTGGTGGCAGTGATTGAAGAATTCTATCAATGACACTATCATCCAGAAGATTAACTCCCAGTTGAATCAAGTGATTGCAAGACCTGACATTACGAGTATATGTTCACCGACGTAACCTGTTCTCCTCCATTTTGCAGCTGTAGAACTTATTAGAGACTTCATATCTCTCAATCCAGGCATTTGCTTGAAATATTAACTTCAACTCTTGGAACATCTCATATGCTGCATGACGTTCAAAACGTCATTGAAGTCCCAGTTCTAAGCCGTAAAGCATGGCACACTGAACTATCGAGTAGTCATCAGTTTTGCTCTGCCAGACGTTCTTAACATCATCAGTAGCATCTGCAGCAGGCTTGGCACCCAGCGGTGCTTCCAGGACGTAATTCTTCTGTGCAGCAATGAGGATAATCCTCAAGTTACAGACCCAGTCCGTGTAATTACTACCATCATCTTTCAACTTTGCTTTCTCAAGGAACGCATTAAAATTCAACGGAACAACAGCACGGTCCATCTATCTACAACAACATAGACAAGCAAAATACTATCAGGTACTAAGTTCATGATAAATTTAAGTTCAATTAATCATATTACTTAAGAACTCCCACTTAGATTGACATATCTCTTATCATCTAAGTGATCACGTGATCCAAATCAATTAAACCATAACCGATCATCACGTGAAATGGAGTAGTTTTCAATGGTGAACATCACTATGTTGATCATATCTAATATATGATTCACGCTCGACCTTTCTGTCTCAGTGTTCCGAGGCCATATCTGCATATGCTAGGCTCGTCAAGTTTAACCTGAGTATTCCGCGTGTGCAAAACTGGCTTGCACCCGTTGTACAAGAACGTTGAGCTTACCACACCCGATCATCACGTGGTGTCTCGGCACGACGAACTTTGGCAACGGTGCATACTCAGGGAAAACACTTGTACCTTGAAATTTTTTAGTCAGAGATCATCTTATAATGCTACCGTCAATCAAAGCAGAATAAGATGCATAAAGGATAAACATCACATGCAACCAATATAAGTGATATGATATGGCCATCATCATCTTGTGCCTTTGATCTCCATCTCCAAAGCACCGTCATGATCACCATCGTCACCGGCGCGACACCTTGATCTCCATCGTAGCATCATTGTCGTCTCGCCAACTATTGCTTCTACGACTATCGCTACCGCTTAGTGATAAAGTAAAGAAACTACAGGGCGATTGCATTGCATACAATAAAGCGACAACCATATGGCTCATGCCAGTTGCCGATAACTCCGTTACAAAACATGATCATGTCATACAATAAAATATAGCATCATGCCTTGACCATATCACATCACAACATGCCCTGCAAAAACAAGTTAGACATCCTCGACTTTGTTGTTGCATGTTTCACATGGCTGCTACGAGCTAAGGAAGAACTGTTCTTACCTACGCATCAACACCACAACGATATTTCGTCAAGTTAGTGTTGTTTTAACCTTCAACAAGGACCGGGCGTGGTCACACTCGGTTCAACTAAAGTTGGAGAAACTGACACCCGCCAGCCACCTGTGTGCGAAGCACGTCGATAGAACCAATCTCGCGTAAGGGTACGCGTAATGTCGGTCCGGGCCGCTTCAACCAAAGTATGACATGCTGGTAAGCAGTATGACTTGTATCACCCACAACTCACTTGTGTTCTACTCGTGCATATAACATCTACGCATAAATCTGGCTCGGATGCCACTGTTGGGGAACGTAGTAATTTCAAAATTTTCCTACGCACACGCAAGATCATGGTGATGCATAGCAACGAGAGGGGAGAGTATCGTCTACGTACCGTCGTAGACCGTAAGCAGAAGCGTTATAACAATGCGTTTGATGTAGTCGTACGTCTTCACGATCGACCGATCCTCAGTACCGAACATACGGCACCTCCGCATTCAGCACACATTCAGCTCGGTGACGTCCCATGAACTCACGATCCAGTAGAGCTTCGGGGAAGAGCTTCGTCAGCACGACGGCGTGGTGACGGTGATGATGATGCTACCGACGTAGGGCTTCACCTAAGCACCACTATGATATTACCGAGGTGGATTATGGTGGAGGGGGGCACCGCACACGGCTAAGAGATCAATGATCAATTGTTGTGTCTCCAAGGGGTGCCCCCTCCCCGTATATAAAGGAGTGGAGGAGGGGGAGGGGGTCGGCCTCCTATGGCGCACCCCATGAGGAGTCCTCCCACCGGGAGTAGGACTCCCCCCTTCCAAGTAGGAGTAGGAGAGGAGAAGGAAGGGAGAGAAGGAGAGAAGGAAAGGGGGGCGCCGCACCCTCCTCCTTGTCCAATTCGGACTAGAGGGGAGGCGGGCTGCCCCTGGCCGCCCCTCCTCTTCTCCCACTAGGGCCCATTAGGCCCAATATACTCCCCAGGGGGTTCCGGTAACCCCCCGGTACTGTGGTATGTCTGAAACCTCCTGAAACACTTCTGGTGTCCGAACATAGTCGTCCAATGTATCGATCTTTACATCTCGACCATTTCGAGACTGCTCGTCATGTCCATGATCATATCCGGGACTCCGAACTACCTTCGGTACATCAAAACACAAAAACTCATAATACTGATCGTCACCAAACTTTAAGCGTGCGAACCCTACGGGTTCGAGAACTATGTAGACATGACCGAGACACGTCTCCGGTCAATAACCAATAGCGGAACCTGGATGCTCATATTGGCTCCCACATATTCTATGAAGATCTTTATCGGTCAAACTGCATAACAACATATGTTGTTCCCTTTGACATAGGTACGTTACTTACCCGAGATTCGATCGTCGGTATCTCAATACCTAGTTCAATCTCGTTACCGGCAAGTCTCTTTACTCGTTCCATAATACATCATCCCGCAACTAACTCATTAGTTGCATTGCTTGCAAGGCTTATTATGATGTGCATTACCGAGAGGGCCCAGAGATACCTCTCCGACAATCGGAGTGACAAATCCTAATCTCGATTTATGCCAACTCAACAAGTACCTTCGGAGACACCTGTAGAGCACCTTTATAATCACCCTGTTACATTGTGATGTTTGGTAGCACACAAAGTGTTCCTCCGGTATTCGGGAGTTGCATAATCTCATAGTCATATGAAAATGTATTAGTCATGAAGAAAGCAATAACAACATACTAAACAATCAAGTGCTAAGCTAACGGAATGGGTCATGTCAATCACATCATTCTCTAATGACGTGATCCCGTTTATCAAATGACAACTCATGTCTATGGTTAGGAAACATAACCATCTTTGATCAACGAGCTAGTCAAGTAGAGGCATACTAGTGACACTCTGTTTGTCTATGTATTCACACATGTATTATGTTTCCGGTTAATACAATTCTAGCATGAATAATAAACATTTATCATGAAATAAGGAAATAAATAATAACTTTATTATTTCCTCTAGGGCATATTTCCTTCACTAAGGCGTGGATCAATGTTTCTAGGCAAGGCCATCAGGGCCAACAGGAACACAAGAAGCAAGAAAAAGAGGCGAACGGAAAGAGAGGGAGAATAGAACGGCAAAGGTGAAGTGGGGGAGAGGAAAACGAGAGGCAAATGGAAAATAATGTAATGAGAGGGATAAGAGTTTGTGATGGGTACTTGGTATGTCTTGACTTGTGCATAGACTCCCCGGCAACAGCGCCAGGAATCCTTCTTGCTACCTCTTGAGCATGTATTGGATTGCCCTTGAAGAGGAAAGGGTGATGCAGCAAAATAGCGTAATAATTTCCCTCAGTTTTTGAGAACCAAGGTATCAATCCAGTAGGAGGCCACACGCAAGTCCCTCGTACCTACACAAACAAATAAGAACCTTGCAACCAAGGCGATAAATGGTCTGTCAATCCCTTCTAGGCCACTTGCAAAAGTGAGATGTGATAGAGATGATAAGATAATATTTTTGGTATTTTTATGATAAAGATTGAAAGTAAAGATTGCAAAATAAACAGCGACAGAAATAGCTAGTTGACGGGAGATTAATATGATGGAAAATAGACCCAGGGGCCATAGGTTTCACTAGTGGCTTCTCTCAAGATATCATAAGTATTATGGTGGGTGAACAAATTACTGTCGAGCAATTGATAGAAAAGTGCATAGTTATGAGAATATCTAGGCATGATCATGTATATAGGCATCACGTCTGCGACAAGTAGACCGAAGCGATTCTGCATCTACTACTATTACTCAACACAGCGACCGCTATCCATCATGCATCTAGAGTATTAAGTTCATAAGAACAGAGTAATGCATTAGGCAAGATGACATGATGTAGAGGGATAAACTCATGCAATATGATATAAACCCCATCTTTTTATCCTCGATGGCAACAATACAATAAGTGTCGTTTCCCCTTCTGTCACTGGCATCGAGCAACGCAAGATTGAACCCAAAGCTAAGCACTTCTCCCATTGCAAGAAAGATCAATCTAGTAGGCCAATCCAAATTGATAATTCAAAGAGACTTGCAAAGATAACAAATCATACATAAAAGAATTCAGAGGAGATTCAAATATTGTTCATAGATAATCTTGATCATAAACCCACAATTCATCGGATCTCGACAAACACACCGCAAAAAAGAGTTACATCGAATAGATCTCCAAGAAGATCGAGGAGAACTTTGTATTGAGATCCAAAGAGAGAGAAGAAGCCATCTAGCTAATAACTATGGACCCGAAGGTTTGAGGTAAACTACTCACACATCATCGGAGAGGCTATGGTGTTGATGTGGAAACCCTCCATGATCGATTCCCCCTCCGGCGGAGCACCGGGAAAGGCCCCAAGATGGGATCTTATGGGTACAGAAGGTTGCAGCGGTGGAAATAGGGTTTCGTGGTGCTCCTGGATGTTTTCGGGGTATATGAGTATATATAGGAGGAAGAAGTAGGTCGGTGGAGCTGCGAGGGGCCCACGAGGGTGGGGGCGCGCCTCCCTGCCTCATGGCCTCCTCGCTTCTTTCTTGACGTCCACTGCAAGTCCTCTGGATCACGTTTGTTCCAAAAATCACTCCCCCGAACTTTTCATTCCGTTTGGATTCCATTTGATATTCCTTTTCTGCGAAACATTGAAATAGGCAAAAAAAAACAGCAATTTGCACTGGGCCTTGGGTTAGTAGGTTAGTCCCAAAAATAATAAAAGTGTATAATAAATCCCATTAAACATCCAAAACAGATAATATAATAGCATGGAACAATAAAAAATTATAGATACGTTGGAGACATATCACGTACCCCGAAAGGGATTGACAACCCCTTTAACATGTCGGGTTGCGAGGTGTTGTTATTTGTGTGCAGGGGCTATTTACATTGTGTTTCTTGGTTCTCCTACTGGTTCGATAACCTTGGTTTCATATACAAGGGAAATACCTGCCGCCACTGTGCTACATCATCCCTTCCTCTTTGGGGAAATACTGATGTAGCTTCAAGCGACATCAGCCACGCTCCGCCCTGGATTCTGGGGTGGCAGGTCGTGCTGTAGCCATGCCCCGTCCCATCGCAGTTATGTGGGTGCAAACTTTGAGGGCACGAAGGGCCGCCTGCTAGGAGCCCGCCTCTTCGTGGTCGTGTTCTGTGGTCTCGCCGCCTTCTAGCAGCCGGCCTTCTAGACCATCCGACCCATGAAGCCGGTCGTTCGTCCAGGAGGTGTGCGGGGCGCAGCTTGCCCCGATGTCTTGAAATACTATGGGGAGCTGATGAGGCTACCGTAGTCATTTACTCCGACAGTAGTCCCGAAGCTGGTGGGGTGCCGCGGCCGAAAAGTCAAGGTGCCTCAGTAGCTTCCTACTATGAGTGGTCTTGGTAGCTTTGCGTCGTCCGCCTTCCGGAGGCGCCGTCTATTATCAGCCGGCCATAGCCAAGCCGGCCGACTAGTGAATTCAAATCGCCGTGGCGGGGGCTGGGTGGCGTGCCAGCCGGGCGAGAGGCTTGCCGCCCGCTGCTTGCCTGCCACGCGGCAACAGCAGGCCAGGTGGGTCTGCCAGCCCACGCGTGTGACAGGACGTCGCCACATGCTGGGGCCCGCCACTACAAGGCCTCTCGACGCAGCTGCTGATCCGCTGCGGCCGAGGCGGGCGGTTGGGCTTCTCGTGCGTGGTTAATGCACACCTTTACCGTGCGGTGAACGCGGGGTCGTGGGGCGAGTGGGCGCAGTTAATCCCACGACCCCCACGTTCTGCCCCCTTAGCTCCGCCGCCTGGTGGGCTATAAGTAGGGGGAGGAGGGGGCGGCAGAACACACGCGCACCCTCCTCTCCCTTCGATGTTTCCTTTCTCCTTCCTCCTCTTCTTGTTGCGGCCACCCCCTGCTTCTTGCCGGAGTGCTGCCGTCGCAGGGCCTCCTCGTGTCGCGGCTTCCTCGCTCCACCGTGGATTCATCCGCTCGCCGCCGCGCCGCGCTTTCGTCGAGCACCCGTATCCATGGCGCGCGAGCGGGCTGGCGATTGGGATGGCTCCAACGTCCATGAAGACCACCTCACTTTCCTTCACCAGACGCAGTGGCTGCCTCGCGATACACACGTAAAGGTGCGTGTTCCTCCCGAGGCGGAGATCTCGCCGGCGCCGGAGGACGGCGAACATGTCGTCCTTCGGTCGCACTTTCTTCGCGGCTTCGGCCTGCCAGCGAGCAGCTTCTTCCGTTCCTTTCTCTCTTTCTACAAAGTCCAGCCGCACCACCTCACGCCGAATACGATGGTGTTGCTGGCCGCCTTCGTCACCCTCTACGAAGGCTACCTCGGCACACTCCCCACCCTGGGGGGGGGGGGGGTTCTTCTACCTCAAGCTCGGCACCGCCGCCAAGAACGAGGCGGGTCAGTGCGGAGCCTGCGTAGCAGTGCGGCATTCGAGTACCGGGGTCCGCTTCCTGGCCCTCGCCTTGCTGCAGTCTGCCAAGCTGTGGCAGAAATCTTATTTCTACGCCAAGAACATCCATCCAACGATGGACTACGTCAACCTGCCGGTTATGCAGCCGGCTCTCCGGTCGAGCCCTACACCAACTGGCAATTTGGGCCGAAGACCCTCTCGGCTGCCTCCTCCGTCGCTCTCGCCCGGCTTCATGTGATGATGGAGTCGGAGGGCCTCAAGGCCTTGGATCTGCTAATTCACCTTCGTGGCGCGTCGGGTGCTGCCCCTCCAAGCCCGCCCCCACATCATCAGCCACATGAGCGGGAACTGGGACCCATGCCGGATGTGTACCGAGGAGCTGTAGGACGTGGAGGTGGTCCGGCTGGTGAACTACTTCTCCAACTGCAAGCTCTCAGAGAAGGAGTGGCAGTTCGGCAAGCCGCCGTACAGCCGTGCACACCCGCCACCTGTGGTGAGTCTTTTAATTCCTTTGATTCTTTGTTTGTCCGAGTTCTTTTTTGTCGCCTGACCAGTCGGCCATGGTGCAGATCTTCTCGACTCAGTGGGCCGCCGACGCCCTGGAGCCGGGTCATCAATACCCGGCGGACCGATCGGTGAGTGAGGTGGACAACCCCGATTTGGGGGCGGCCGCCATGGAGGAGGACGACGCCACGGGCGGTGGCGGTGGTGGAGTAGGTGGCTCCTTAGGAGGTGGCCTTGAGGATTGGCTGGATGATGAGGAGGAGGACAACGAGCCGCGGCCCAGCCGTGGCGCCAACAGGGCAGGCGCAAATTCTTCGGCCGTGCCGACTGCAGCAGGCGGCACGCCGAAGCGCCGAGCCGACGCCGGGTTGTACGGCAGCCGGCCCAAGAAGCTCAAGAACACGGCCGCCGCGACCAGGCGGCAGGAGGCCGCCGTGAAGGTGGCCCAATTCCAGAAGGCCCCGAAGCAGCGCCCTGCGGTGTCTGCGTAAGAATTTTAGTCTTTCTGCTGTTGCTTCGCATTTGCTTTCCTTCTTTTCTCGCAACTTTTTCTTAGTTCTTCTTGCTTGGCTCGAGCAGGGCCCCTCTCTCTCTCTCGAGCGGGCCCCATCTGCTTCGGTGATTGGGGCGGCAGGCGGCCCCATGGAACCCCGCCGCATGGACCCACTCGATGACCTCCAGGAGGCGACAGAGAGGAACGCGCGGGAGGCGCGCGAGGAGCGGGAGCAAGCGGAGCGGGAGAAGACGGAGGCGGCCAAGGAGGCACAAGCAGAGGCTTATGCCACGGCCAAGACCCAAGCCGACGCGGCGGCCAGGGCGCAGACGGACGCGGCCGCCAAGGCACAGGTGGAGGAGGCGCCCCGCAGCCGGACTACAGAGCTCGTCATCCCACTGCGTGTGAAGTCACCGGCGCCGGAGGGCCAGGCGCCGACTGGAGGGGTTGGAGGCGACCAACCAACCCTGGAGAGGGAGGGCGGAGGCCCCGTTGTCTTGGGGGCGGAGGTGCCCCCGCACACACCGACTGTCGATGCCCAGGGTAGTCGGCCTAACACGCCGCAGGTGCCGCCAGTCGGTGGCGAGTTGGTGGTGGGTCCGACCGCCGCGGTCCGGACTCTCGTTGTGCGGAGAAGGCGCCTCAGCGCCACGGCCGCTGGAGATCGGGGCTGCTAGCTCATCGGCCCTCAAAGATGAGGCTACCAACGCCGCCCCACCGGAGTGGACTCCTGGGAGTGGAACGGGTGTTCTGAATACGGCCGCGCAGGATGTCCAGGCCCGGTTCCAGGCTCAAGGTGCCGCCCTCCAGCAGTACACGCAGGCATTCTTGGCGACGCGGATGATCGTCCGGGTATGCATCTTGCTTCTTGTTTTTTGATTCTTGTAACCTTCCGTGGGGGCGCACCAGCGCACACACTGGGTGTAGCCCCCGAGTTCCGGGCCGGCTGCTGACCAGGCGGCTCGGAACTTCAAGATAAGTACCGGGTACTAACTTATTTTCTCTTCTGTTGTCTTTGTTGCAGGATTACCACAACATCCGCGCAGCCACCTTCAACTCGCATGTCCAGGAGCTGGCCAAGCGGACTACTGATTTGACTGAGAACCGGAGTGAGCACTCTGTCTTCTCTCTCGCGGGGGCGCGTCAGCGCACCCGCTGGGTGTAGCCCCCGAGATTCGGGTGGATCTCCCGGCAACCACTAGTCTTCTTTATTGATTGTTGATGTCTTTTCTTTCTTATCTTTGCAGGGGCAGCCGCCGAACAGCAGCAGCGCCTGGGCGAGATCCAAACCGAGCTGCGCACCAAGGAGGAGGAGCGCAGCAAGGCGGCTTAGGAGTGCGACCACCTAGCCAAGGAGCTGGCGAACCAGGCGGAGCTCCTAAAGCCGAAGGAGGCAGAAGACTCCCTCACGGCCGAGTTCGAGACTCAATGCTCGAACTGGGCTGAGAAGGAGAAAATCCTCACCAACGGCTACAGCAAGATGGAGGACATGATCGATGGTAAGTCCCTTTTTCCTTCGAACAGCCGCCGACTGCTGCTGGAGTCGGCTTCCGGCTTCTAACTTTAGATTTTCTTCTTGTGCAGAATTCTTCCCCGGTTACGCCGTCGCTGTGAGCCAGGCCATCGAGGCGCGGCGCGAGCGACGTAGGAGGACTAGAGTGGAGATTCTGCCCAACGTGCCTCAGAACCTCAACGAGCAGCTTCTGGCCTTCAGGATCCGCCTTCAGCCAGCCCACCGCTTGCTCCGCTGCCTTCAGCGTGCCGGGTCCCAGGTGCTGGCCGCCCTCTGGCCAAATGTTCAAGTGCCGCGCACGCCCAGCCGGACTGCCGACTGGCTGGAGGTAGCAGTCGGCCGCTTAGAGGCTTGGAAAGGTGCCGCAGCTCGGGCGGGTGCGCGGACGGCCTTGGAGTTCGTCATGGCGTGGTATCCCGGGCTGAGCCTGGCCCAGCTAGCCACCTTCCGGGCTGAGGCCGGGCCAGAGCTGTTGCCGGTGGACCGTGCGCTCTCTCAACGCCCGGCGGCGCTTGCCGAGTACGTTGACACCAACGTCTTCGTCCCTGAGCTGGATGAGCGAGGCGCCAAGGTGCCGCTCGACTGGTTCGGGTTGAACCCGGACGATGAGGAAGACTCGGCGGAGGAGATCGCCTCCAGCGATGAGGGAGAGGACGAAGAGGGCGAGGATGGCGAAGACGACGCACCGGAGGATGGAGCGGACGGCCAGCCTCAGCCCGATCGAGCCTCGAGCAATGAGAGGTGTGTGGCTGCGCCAGCCACTTCTGATGCTGACCAGGCTGAGACTCACCAGTCGGCCGCTTCACCAATCGGCGCTGCTGCCTCCACCAACCTGCTGGACCTGCCTGCTGCTCCTCTGGCCTAGGTGGCCAGTTTTATCTTATATTTTCCTGCTTTTGTAATCTTTTGAACAAGCTTGTTAAATTTGCGCAGTTCCACCCGCTTGGGGTGTATTCAGACTTTGTTGAATTCTGGCTATGAGTCTGGCTATGTAAATTAATTTTCACAAGTGTGTGTGTTGCTGGATTCTACTTTGCCTTGCTTCTCTATTCTATTTTGGCTTTTTCCTTTGCCACTTTCCTTTGGCTGCCACCCTGCCAGCCGGACAGCCGCTCTGCGGTCTGTGGCTGGATCAGGGACTTAGCAGTTTTTGGAAGACAAGTACTTAGGCCGCTTAGAACGTAGCAAGTCAAATGAGAAGCCGGCCGGCCGGCTGCTCAGTAGCCGGACGGTAAGGCAAGGAGCCGGCTTGGACTATGCTGGCACATTTTTCATTAGTCATTTTTGCGTGGACACCATTTCCCGCCTTTAGCTCCTGCCAGCCAGACTGTCGCTCTGCGAGCTGCGGCTTGAGGCAAGAGAGGGGTTTAGATGTCGGCACACTACTTGTCTGACTGCAAGTAGCGTTAGGATAGGACAAGGCGGCGAGCCCCTGGGCTAACTAGTCGAACCTGGTGCCAGGCGGAGGAATGAAAATAACACATTCACAGGCAGAATCTTATCATATAGATAAAAAGGGTAGCCCCCGAGTGCTCCTCGAGGGACCTGATGTCTTTGCTGCTTAATACAAAAGCTAGCATGGTACATACTACATTAACTGTACAATCTTCGGAGAAGATTTGCGTACCATGGGCGCTCTGTTTCCTTGCCGGAGTCATCCCTTTTGCGCACCCTGGGCTTCTATGCATCGATGAGGTAGTAGGAGTCGTTGCCCAAGGCTTTGCTGATGATGAATGGCCCTTCCCAAGGGGCCGAGAGCTTGTGCTGGCCGGCTGTTCGCTGGATCGGTCAGAGCACAAGGTCCCCCTCTTGGAAGGATAGAGGCCTGACCTTCCGATTGTGGTAGCGGCGCAGGCCCTGCTGGTAGATGGCGGACCGGCCGAGTGACAACAGCCGACCTTCTTCCAGCAGGTCGACGCCGTCTTCTCGCGCCTCTTTCGCTTCTGCCTCTGTGTACATGGTGACGCAAGGTGAGTCAAACTCGATGTCAGTTGGGATGATAGCCTCGGCCCTGTACACGAGGAAGAAGGGAGTGCAACCGGTTGATTTGTTCGGCGTGGTCGGGAGACTCCAGAGGACGGCCGGCAGCTCGTCGATCCAGCAGCCGGCCGAACGCTCCAGCGGCTCGATTAGTCGGGGCTTGATGCTGGACAAGATGAGGCCGTTTGCTCGCTCGACTTGGCCGTTTGGCTGCGGATGGGCAACGGACGCTAAGTACAGTCGGATGCCCTACGTCATGCAGAAACGGGCCAAGGCGCCTTTCGCAAAGTTGGTGCCATTGTCGGTGATGATGCTGTGCGGTACGCCGTACCGGACGGTGATATCTGCGATGAATGTCACAGCAGTCGGACCATTCAACTTCTTGATTGGCTTTGCTTTAATCCACTTGGTGAATTTGTCCACGGCGACCAGCAGATGGGTCATGCCGCCGCGTGCTGTCTTGAATGGGCCCACCATGTCCAGTCCCCAGACTGCAAATGGTCACATGAGGGGGATGATCTTGAGTGCAGAAGCCGACATATGTTGCTTGGAGCCAAATTTTTGGCACCCTTTGCACTTCTTGACCAAGTCCTTGGAGTCATCCAAAGCAGTCGAACAGAAGAATCCATGGCGGAAAGCTTTGGCGACAAGGGATCTGGAGGCTGCGTGGTGGCCGCATACACCTTCATGTATGTCTTTGAGGATTGCCTTGACTTTCTCTGTTTCAACACAGCGTTGGAAGACGCCAGTTACGCTACTCTTGACAAGCTCTCTGTTTACTATCGTGTATGCAGATGCCCAGTGTTGCACCTGCTGGGCCGAGATCTCGTCGGCTGGTAGCACTCCGCTCACCAGGAAGTTGAGGATGGGCTGCGCCCATGATGGAGCTTCGACCACTGTCATCACAGCCACTGGAACCAGGGCAGTTGGGTTGGGAGGCGGTGGGTTGGACTCGGCTGCCGCTTGCTGTGTTGTTGAAGTCCCCGGGCCTGGTGCGATTGTTGCAGTCCCTGTGCCGCCTGCCGAAGTCCCCGGGCCGAGTGCGATTGCTGCAGTCCCCGAGCCGCCTGCCGAAGTCCCCGGGCCGCCTGCTAAAGCCCCTGAGTCGGATCCGACTGCTCCGGGAGCAGCCTGCACGAAGATGGACTCTGATTCCGGCGAAGGCTTGATAGACGGCTTGCGGAGGCACTGTAGGGAGACACCGACTGGTATCGCTTGGCGGGTGGAGCAGATCCATGCCAGGGCATCAGCTTGCTCGTTGTCGGCCTGTGGCACGTGAAGGAACTCGCACCCGTCGAAGTATCCGCTGATCTGCTGGACGAGGAAGTGGTAGCTTGCCATGTTTGCATCCTTGTTATCCCAATCGCTAGACGACTGCTAGACTACCAAGTCCGAGTCGCCGTAGCACATAATCCGGCGGATGCCAATCTCCTTGGCTAGCCAGAGTCCGTGTACGAGCGCCTCGTACTCGGCCACATTGTTGGAGGCGGCAAAGTGAATTTGCAATGTGTATCTGAGCTTGTCGCCTTTGGGAGAGGTGAGAACGATGTCGGCTCCCAAACCGGTTTGCATCTTCGAGCCATCAAAGTGCATCCGCCAATGGGTGGAGTTCGGAGCTGGCGGCAAGTACTGGGTCTCGGCCCAGTCGATGAGGAAGTCGGCCAGTGCTTGGGACTTGATGGCGGTGCATGGTTGGTAGAAGATGGTGTAAGGGGCCAGCTCGATGGCCCATTTGGCCACTCGACCTAATGCATCTCTTTTTCCTATGATCTCAGCAAGCGGGGCGGTGCAAACAACCGTGATGGGGTGCTCTTGAAAGTATGGCTTGAGCTTCTTGGCGGCAAAATGCACACCGTAGCACATCTTCTGGTAGTGCGGGTAATTCTGCTTTGAGGCCGACATCACCTCACTCAAGTAGTACACATGCCTCTGGACCGGCTATGCTCTGTCGTCTTCTAGACGCTCTACCACAATGACAGTGCTGACCACCCAACTGGTGGCGGCGATGTAGAGGAACATGGGTTCCTTAGCAGCCGGAGCCGCCAGGACAGGCGGCGTAGTCAGCATTTTCTTGAGCTGGAGGAAGGCCTCGTCCGCCTTGTCATTCCACTCAAAATGAGTGGTTTTCTTCATTAACTGGTACAGGGAAGAGCCTTCTTGCCCAGCTGACTGATGAAGCGAGTGATGGATGCCAAGCAGCCGGTGAATTTTTGGACGTCTTGCAGTCGGGTGGGCCTCTCTATCCGCTCAATGGCCTTGATCTTCACAGGGTTGCACTCGGTGCCGCGTTCTGAGACAAGGAAGCCAAGGAGCTAGCCGGCTGGGACTCCGAAGACACACTTCTCTGGGTTGAGCTTGATTCGAAAATGGCGCAGATTATCAAAAGTTTCCTTGAGATCTTCCAGGAGGGAGCCACGCTTCTCCGTCTTCACCACAACATCGTCTACATAGACGTGGGCATTTCTGCCGAGTTGCTTGAGGAGGCACTTCTGCATGCAACGCTGAAACGTGGCACCGACATTTCTCAAGGCGAATGTCATGGTCAGGTAGCAGAAGGCTCCTCGAATGGTGTGATGAAGGCGGTCTTCAACCGATCGGCCGGGTTCAATTTGATCTGGTGGTAACCAGAGTAGGCATCCAAAAAACTCAACAACTCGCATCCGGCTATGGAGTCAATAACTTGGTCTATCCGAGGCAGAGCAAACGAATCTTTGGGGCAGGCCTTGTTGAGGCTGGTGTAATCAATGCACATGCGCCACTTGTTGTTCTTCTTCGGTACAAGGACTGGGTTGGCAAGCCATTTAGGAAAAAAAATTACTTCCATGATGAAGCCGGCTGCTAGTAGGCGGGTGATCTCTTCACCGACATTTCTTCTCTTCTCTTCTGACAGGCGGCGGAGGGGTTGCTTGCTGGTTTTGCATCTGATCTAACATGTAGCTTGTGCTCGGCGAAATCCGTCGGAACACCCGGCATGTCTTTGGGAGACCATGCAAAGATGTACCGATTCTCACGGAGGAAATCGAAGAGCTCGCTTTCCTATTTGCTATCGAGGTTGGTCCCATGATAGCGTGCCTCTCCGGGTGGTCCGGGTGCAAGGGTATCTTCTTGGTTTCTTTGGCCGACTAGAAGGAACCCTAGGTCTCCGACTCCTTGAGGTCAGGTGATAGGTCTGGCTGCTTGCTGGCTATGGCCACAACCCGGTCAAGGAGATTCTTCTCGGCAGCTGATGGCCCACAAGTATAGGGGATCAATTGTAGCTCTTTTCGATTAGTAAGAGTGTCGAACCCAACGAGGAGCAGAAGGAAATGACAAGTAGTTTTCAGTAAGGTAATGTCTGCAAGTGTTGAAACTGTAACTAGCAAGTAGTTTGATAGCAAGATAATTTGTAATGAGCAAGTAACGATAGCGGCAATAAGTATGCAGCAAGGTAGCCCAATCCTTTTGAGGCAAAGGACAGGCCAAAACAATCTCTTATGATAAGCAAAGCATTCTTGAGGGTACACGGGAATTTCATCTAGTCACTTTCATCATGTTTGTTTGATTTGTGTTCGCTACTTTGATAATTTGATATGTGGGTGGACCGGTGATTAGGTGATGTTCTTACTTGAACAAACCTCCTACTTATGACTAAACCTCCCGCAAGCATCCGCAACTACAAGAAAAGTATTAAGAATAAATTCTAACCATAGCATTAAACTTTTGGATCCAATCGGTCCCTTACGGAATAACGCATAAACTGGGGTTTAAGCTTCTGTCACTCTCACAACCCATCATCTAATTGCTACTCCACAATGCATTCCCTTAGGCCCAAATATGGTGAAGTGTCATGTAGTCAACGTTCATATGACAACACTAAGGGAATCACAACATACATACTATCAAAATATCAAATACATATCAAGTTCACATGATTACTTGCAACAAGATTTATCCCGTGACCTCAAGAACAAAATTGACTACTCACAATCAACAAACATGCCCATGATCAGAGGGGTATTAATATGCCTAATGGATCTTAACATATAATATTCCACCAAATAAACCATATAGTAATCAACTACAAGATGTAATCAACACTACTAGTCACCCCTTAGCAACAATCTATAGATCCGCTAACAAGATTGAATACAAGAGATGAACTAGGGTTTGAGAGGAGATGGTGCTGGTGAAGATGCTGATGGAGATTGCCCTCCACAAAATGGGAGAGTTGTTGGTGATGATGATGGCGATGATTTCCCCCTCCAGGAGGGAAGTTCCCCCGGCAGAATCGCTCCGCCGGAGGGCAAAAGTGCTCCTGCCCAAGTTCCGCCTCGAGATGGCGGCGCTCCGTCCCGAAATTATTCTTCTTATTTTTTTCTAGGTCAAAGCCACTTATACACTAGAAGATGGGCACCGAAAATGGGCCGAGGAGGCCACAACCCACCAGTACGCGCCAGGGGGGCCTGGCGCGCCCAGGTGGGTTGTGCCCGCCTGGTGGCTCCCCTCTGGTACTTATTGGCTCCAATATTTCTTATATATTCCATAAAAAAGCTCCGTGAAGTTTCAACCCATTTGGAGTTGTGCAGAATAGGTGGCCTGACGTAGCTTTTTCAGGTCCATATTTACAGATGCCGGAATTCTCCCGCTTGGTGTGTACCTTGCAAATTATGAGAGAAAAGGCATTAGAATTAGTCCAAAAAACATTATTATGGATAAAAACATTATAAATAGCAGTAAGAAAACATGATGCAAAATGTACGTATCAACTCCCCCAAGCTTAGACCTCGTTTGTCCTCAAGTGAAAACCAAAATCGAGAAACATGTCCACATGCTTTGAGAAAGAGGTGTAAAAAAACAAAATACGGACATAGAAGCACCATGTTGATTATTATAACAGAAATAAATTTGAACATAGGGCTTTTATCATAGAACTTGCATCATATACTTCTTATGGATAAGTAATAGTTCATCACACAATCGAAGTATAAAGCAAAAACTCTATTAGAAACCAACAAACTATGTTCTCAGTCAACTTTGCAACTACAATTCATCATCTCTTCAGGAAGGGCCACGTATCGGAGCTCTTAAGCAAGTCCACATACTCAACCATCATATAGTCTTTTATAATTGCTAACACTCACCTTGTACCCATGAGCAAAACTTTTCAACCAGACACATAGAAAGATAGGGGCTTATAGTTTTGCCTCCCAACTTACGCAACTCAAGGGTGATGTCAACAATAATAACTCATGCTACCTATATTCAACTGGACATATGTGCCTAGATCTTTCCTCACCACATGATGCTTGCCAAAAGAATAAATAAAAAGGAATAGAAAGAAAACTTTGACTCTTTGCATAAAAGTAGATACATATAAGTAAAAGATAGGCCCTTCGCAGAGGGAAGCAGAGGTTGCCATGTGCTTATTTGTTTGCATGCTCAATCCTTAGTGCAAGAGAACATCACGTTGTATTGCCCCTTAAGATGACAACCTTTATCATGCAGTCTGTCACTTTTATTCTTTGTCATCCAAGTTCGTACAACGCTCAATTTTCTCTTACACTAAATGATCTTACATATTTAGAAGCAATTTTTATTGCCCTTTTTGCACCGATGACAACTTACTTGAAGGATCTTGTCAATCCATAGGTAGTTATGGTGGACACTTAAAAAAGTTTGGGTTTAAGGGTTTTTGTATGCAAAAGTAGTATCTCTACTTAGTGCGGAGTTTTTGGCTAGCAAAGATAGGGGCAAGCATCACATGTTAAAGGATCTATGACAATATGACTTCTATGTGAATATAAACATACATAAACCATTACGTTGTCTTCCTTGTCCAACGTCAATTATTTTGGCATATAATATTTTGATGAGGGCTCACAATCACAAAATGTTTCTAGGATAGTATATTTATATGTGAATCTTCCCTTCCGTTATTAATTCTTTCATGAGTTGCATCATCGACTAATGCTATGTTTGTCAATCTCTAATAAAATTTTCTTACATATACTTTTCCTTATGTAGTGCTATCACCTACCATAGGATTAGTATATGATCTCATTGATTTACTTCCTTTCTTTTATTTGCTTCCTTTCTCTTTTTCTTTCTTTCTTATTTCTTTTCGTTATTTGCAACATGAAAGTAAAGAAAGTAAAAACTCAAACTAACTTTATTATATAACTTGCACATGATTATAATGATAGATTACTAAGAAAACTTCTAAAAGAAGAAAAGATCGAACTAAACTTAATTCATCTAAGTAAAAGATTGAACTAAGATAAGTAAAAGAAAAAGATAGTGGGATGATACGATACCGGGGCACCTCCCCCAAGCTTGGAGGAAGCCAAGGGGAGTGCCCATACCTGACACTCAGTTCTCCTTTGGTGGTGAAGAAGATCGTGGTGGTGATGAAGAAGGTAATTAGTCCTTTGCTTCCTTCAGCTTCGCTTCGATCTTCATCAGCCAAGCATCTTCTTCCATGTGGTTGGAGGAGCAGGAAGACATGATGCTTAGCTTGATAAATCTAACCGGAAACAGCAAGAAAAAAGAACAGAGGAATGTCTCCGCAATACGGTGGTTAACAGGTTCAGGAAGTATATATAGAATTTTTACTTTGCAGGATAAGCATATGGAAGAAAAACGGAGTACGAGAACTGTCCCAGGTGGGCACAACCCACCTTGGCGCGCCCTGGTATATTGTGCCCACCAGGGGACTCTTCCTGGGAGTTTCTTTATTTCCAAAATTTTGAAATATTCCAAAACTGATAAAAAAATATTTTTGCAGATTTTTTGGAGTCCGTTTACTTACCGTATCACGTACCTCCTTATTTTGACGATTCGTAGTGTTCCGTATGACTCTTTTATGTGTTCTTCCGGTGTCAAAGTTTGGATAATATTACTTTCAACATTAATAGGCGTACCTGAAATATAATGCTTTATTCGTTGCCCGTTGACAACCTTTGGGTTAGTGCCTTGGAAATTATTTATTTTGATGGCACCTGACCGGTAAACCTCCTCGATGACATATGGGCCTTCCCATTTCAAGAGGAGTTTCCCTGCAAAAAATCTAAAGCGGGAGTTGTACAAAAGAACATATTCTCTGACTTTAAACTCACGCTTTTGGATTCTTTTGTCATGCCATCTTTTAACTTTTTCTTTGAATAACTCTGCATTTTCATAAGCTTGGGTTCTCCATTCATCTAATGAGCTTATATCAAATAACCTCTTCTCACCAGCAAGTTTGAAGTCATAGTTGAGTTCTTTAACTGCCCAATATGCGTTATGTTCTAACTCAAGAGGTAAATGACAAGCTTTTCCATAAACCATTTTATAAGTAGACATACCCATAGGATTTTTATATGCAGTTCTATCAGCCCAGAGTGCATCATCTAATTTCTTGGACCAATTCTTCCTGGACCTATTGACAGTCTTTTGCAAAAATAAATTTATTTCTCTATTGCTAAGTTCAACTTGACCACTAGACTGAGGATGATAGGGTGATGCAATTCTATGGTTAACATCATACTTAGCAAGCATCTTACGGAAAGCACCATGAAGAAAGTGTGAACTACCATCAGTCATTAAATATCTAGGGACTCCAAACCTTTGGAAAATAACTTTCTTAAGCATTTTAATAGAGGTGTTGTGATCAGCACTACTAGTTGGAATAGCTTCTACCCATTTAGTAACATAATCAACAGCAACCAAAATATGTGTATACCCATTAGAGGAAGGAAAAGGTCCCATGTAATCAAACCCCCAAATATCAAATGGTTCAACAACAAGAGAATAGTTCATAGGAATTTCTTGATGCTTACCAATTTTACATATTCTTTGGCATTCATCACAAGATGAGACATACTTACGAGCATCCTTGAAGAGAGTAGGCCAATAAAATCCAGACTGCAATACCTTGTGAGCAGTTCTATATCCAGCATGATGCCCTCCATAAGCTTCGGAGTGACATTTCTGTAGGATTTGTCCCTGTTCATGCTTAGGTACACAATGTCTAATAATACCATCTACCCCTTCTTTATAAAGATGTGGGTCGTCCCAAAAGTAATGTCTTAAATCATAGAAGAATTTTTTCCTTCTGTTGGTAATAAAAGCTAGGTGGTAAATATTTAGCAACAATGTAATTAGCATAGTTAGCATACCAATGAGTCCCATAGAAACATTTATTGCAGCTAACTACTCATCAAGAAAACTATCATCAATAGGAAGTGGGTCATCAAGCACATTTTCAAGCCTAGACAAGTTATCAGCTACGGGGTTCTCAGCTCCTTTTCTATCAATAATATGCAAATCAAATTCTTGTAACAAGAGAACCCAGCAAATAAGTCTAGGTTCAGCATCTTTCTTTTCCATAAGATATTTAATAGCAGCATGGTCTATGTGAACAGTTACTTTAGAATCAACAATATAAGGTCTAAACTTATCACAAGCAAACACCACTGCTAAGAATTCTTTTTTCAGTTGTAGCATAATTTCTTTGAGCACTGTCTAGAGTTTTACTAGCATAATGAATAACAATTACCTGAAATCAATTACAATTCTATAGCCTGTAACAATTCTCTGTGGGATAAGTTCATTCTTATCATTAGGAACAACATTAATACCTACTTTCTTTGGGACACAATGAACATGACTTACCCATCTACTATCAGCCATAGGATAGATTATACCTGCTTCCAGAAGTTTTAATATTTCCGTTCTCACCACCTCTTTCATCTTCAGATTTAACCGACGTTGGTGATCAACAACGGGTTTAGCATCAGGTTCCATATTAATTTTGAGCTGACATAGGGTGCGCCTAATGCCCTTTAAATCATCAAGAGTATATCCAATAGCAGCTCGGTGCTTCCTTAGAACTTTTAATAATCTTACTTCTTCATGTTCTGAAAGGTTAGCACTTATAATAACAGGACATATCTTCTTTTCATCAAGATAAGCATATTTCAAAGTGTTTGCCAATTGTTTTAATTCAAACACAGGATCACCCTTAGGTGGAGGAGGACCTCCGAGAGTTTCAATAGGCAAATTGTGTTTAAGTAGAGGACGTTGTTCAAAGAAAATATTATCTATTTCATTTCTTTCATGCATATGTAAATCATTTTGATGGTCTAGCAAGTATTTTTCTAAAGGATCAGTAGGTGGCACGACAATAGAAGCAAGACCAATTAATTCATCCTTGCTAGGCAATTCTTTTTCATGATGGTTTCTACTAAACTTGAAAAAATTAAACTCATGAGACTCATCACCAAAGCTAACACCCACAGTTTGTTTCTGGCAATCTATCTTAGCATTGACTGTGTTCAAGAAAGGTCTACCAAAGATAATGGGACAGAAGTCATCTTGTGGGGTACCAAGAACAAGAAAATCAGTAGGATATTTTATTTTCCCACACAAGACTTCAACATCTCTAATAATCCCACACGGTGATATGGTGTCTCTATTAGCAAGTTTAATAGTAACATCTATGTCTTCTAACTCTGTAGGTGCTATGTCTTCTCTAATCTCTTGATATTACTTGTAAGGAATATCACTCACCCATGTCACATAAACCATGATAACAGTGATCTCCTATTTTCACTGAAATGACAGGCACGCCAACAATTGGTCTATGTTTATCTTTTTCATCGGGTTTAGCAATTCTAGCAGCATCTTTGCAGAAGTAAATAACATGCTCATCCACATCTTCTTCAAAGAGATCTTTAACCATAGAAATATTAGGTTCAATTCTAATTTGTTCATCTGGTTTAGGTGTTCCGACAGAGCTTTTGTTAACCACAGTTGCAATTTTAGCATGTTCCTTTATCCTAACAGGAAAAGGGGGTTTCTTAGAGAATAGCTTCTTCTTCAACTGGTACCGGTTCTTTAATAGGTGGGTGATATTTAAGCCATTTCTCTTTAGGGAGCTCAACATGAGTAGCAAATGATTCACAAAAGGAAGCTACTATCTCAGAGTCAAGTCCATATTTAGTGCTAAACTTTTGAAAAGAATCGATATCCATAAAAGATTTAACACCATCATACTTAAGCTTTATACCCGACTCTTTACCTTCGTCGAGTTCCCAATCTTTAGAGTTGCGTTTAATTCTTTCCAGAAGATCCCACCGGAATTCAATAGTTTTCTTCATAAAAGAACCAGCACAAGAAGTATCGAGCATGGTTTGATCATTCCGAGAAAGCCGAGCATAAAAGTTCTGAATAATAATTTCTCTTGAGAGCTCATGATTGGGGCATGAATATAAATTGACTTAAGCCTCCCCAAGCTAGAGCGATACTTTCTCCTTCACAAGGCCATAAATTATATATATAATTCCGATCACGATGAACTAGATGCATGCGATATTTTTTTTGGTGAAACTCCAATTTTAAACGATTCCTATTCCATGATCCAATATCATCGCATAGCCTATACCATTCCAATGCTTTTCCCTTCAAAGATAAAGGGAAAACCTTTTTCATAACTTTATCCCTGGGTAAACCTGCAAGCTTAAACAATCCACAAATTCGTTCTACATGTATCAAGTGCAAGTCAGGATGTTCGGTTCCATCTCCTGCATAAGGATTAGCTAGCAGTTGTTCTATCATACCCGAAGGAATTTCATATTCAATATTTTCAGTAGGTGCAGTAGGTTGAGGAGCAATAAATTTTGGTTCCGTACGAGGTGAATATACCCCTAACAAACCCCTCAAAGGATTGTTTTCCATAGCAACAAGTAACAATAAATTTCAGCACACTATATAAATGTTTCCTTACCGAATTCCACTTACCAAAGGCGCTTCACTCCCCGGCGACGGTGCCAGAAAATAGCCTTGATGACCCACAAGTATAGGGGATCAATTTTAGCTCTTTTCGATAAGTAAGAGTGTCGAACCCAACGAGGAGCAGAAGGAAATAACAAGTAGTTTTCAGTAAGGTAATGTCTGCAAGTGCTGAAACTGTAAGTAGCAAGTAGTTTGATAGCAAACTAATTTGTAATGAGAAAGTAACGATAGTGGCAATAAGTATGCAGCAAGGTAGCCCAATCCTTTTGAGGCAAAGGACAGGCCAAAACGGTCTCTTATGATAAGCAAAGCGTTCTTGAGGGTACACTGGAATTTCATCTAGTCACTTTCATCATGTTGGTTTGATTTGTGTTCGCTACTTTAATAATTAGATATGTGGGTGGACCGGTGCTTAGGTGCTGTTCTTACTTGAAAAAACCTCCTACTTATGATTAACCCTCCCGCAAGCATCCGCAACTACGAGAAAAGTATTAAGAATAAATTATAACCATAGCATTAAACTTTTGGATCCAATCGGCCCCTTACGGAATAGCGCATAAACAGGGGTTTAAGCTTTTTTCACTCTCGCAACCCATCATCTAATTGCTACTCCACAATGCATTCCCTTAGGCCCAAATATGGCGAAGTGTCATGTAGTTGACGTTCAAATGACACCACTAAGGGAATCACAACATACATACTATCAAAATATCGAACACATATCCTTGCAACATGATTTATCCCGTGACCTCAAGAACAAAAGTGACTACTCACAATCAACAAACATGCTCATGATCAGAGGGGTATTAATATGCATAATGGATCTGAACATATAATCTTCCACCAAATAAACCATATAGTAATCAACTACCAGATGTAATCAACACTACTAGTCACCCCTTAGCAACAATCTATAGTTCCGGTAACAAGATTGAAAACAAGAGATGAACTAGGGTTTGAGAGGAGATGGTGCTGGTGAAGATGTTGATGGAGATTGCCCTCCCCAAGATGGGAGAGTTGTTGGTGATGATGATGACGATATTTTCCCCCTCCGGGAGGGAAGTTCCCCCGACAGAATCGCTCCACCGGAGGGCAAAAGTGCTCCTGCCCAGGTTTCGCCTCGACACGGCGGCGCTCCATACCGAAAGTATTCTTCTTAATTTTTTTTCTAGGTCAAAACCACTTATATACCAGAAGATGGGCACCGGAGGTGGGACGAGGAGGCCACAACCCACCAGGGCGCGCTAGGGGGGCCTGGCGCGCCCAGGTGGGCTGTGCCCACCTGGTGGCTCCCCTATGGTGCTTATTGGCTCCAATATTTCTTATGTATTCCATAAAAAATCTCTGTGAAGTTTCAGCCCATTTGGAATTGTGCAGAATAGGTGGCCTGACGTAACTTTTTCAAGTCCAGATTTCAAGCTGTTGGAATTCTTCCTCTTGGTGTGTACCTTGCAGATTATGAGAGAAAAGGCATTAGAATTACTCCAAAAAGCATTATTATGGTTTAAAACATTATAAATAACAGTAAGAAAACATGATGCAAAATGGACGTATCAGCAAGAGTTTGGTCGAAGGATAAGGCGGGCAACCAAGCGGGCTTGCCGCCTTTCCGACGCTTGGTGCCGAACTGACCCTCCGGCTGCTGGTCTTCAACTGTTGCCACCTACTGGCTGGTGGAAGCCGGCTGCGGGACTTTGCGCTTGTTGTCGTTCAACTGCTGGCACCGACTGTTGTCTGAGGAGCCAAAGGGAGCACCTTTCCAGATGCGTTCACTCGGAGCTCCGACTTCATGGAGGAGTCGGCATTGGCATACTTGTCTTCTATTATCAGTATCTCGTTGAGTGTAGGGTGCCCTCTCGGCACCCGGCAGTGAAGTACTCTATGGCTTGCACCTCGTGCACCCCTTCGCAGGAGTTGCGCAGTTCGGCCCGCCGCGTCAAGTAGTCGCGGGTGGACTCGGTCGGGCCTTGAACGCAGAGAGAGAGAGTTGGCGGGGCTTGGGCGGCCGCTTGTAGGTGCTGGTGAAGTTGCAGATGAAGACTTCGGTGAAGTCCAGCCAGATATTGACGCTGTAGGGCTTAAGGCTGTTCAGCCATGTCCGGGCCATGCCCTAGAGCATGAGCGGAACGTACTTCACGGCAACGCGCTTGTTGCCGTTCGCGATGCTGACGGCTGTGGAGTAGTCAACCAGCCAATCCTCCGGCTTCACGGAGCCATTGTACTTGGGAGTCTCTCAAGGGAGTGAGAACCCTTTGGGGAAGGGCTCGTCGCGAATGCGAGGGCCGAAACAAGGCGGGCCGATTGCATCTTCTTCTTCTACAGCCAGGGATCGAGCCAGGCGGCCGAGCCGGTGGCGGGCATCATTTTCTCTGACTCCTTCACGGTGTCCTAGCCGGTCTCCCTGCGCGGGGGAGGCGGACGATCGCTCCGCCGATCCACTGCTCGTGGGCGGCCGTCTTGGTCGCGCTCGATGGTGATGCGTGTGCGGCTGTGGCTAGTAGCCGACTCTTGGTTTCTACGGTCGTGAGAGCCGCCTTTAGGGGACCGGGAGGTCATGTCGTGCTCTCGGCAAGGGGGAAGGTTCTCGGCATGCGGGACGGGTTCTACCACACGGCGACCGGCTTCTTGCTGCACGGCAGCCGCGTCGAGGAGCTGTTGGACGCGCTCCGTCATGCAGCGGCGCTCGTCACCCTCCAGGTGATCCAACTCGTCTGCTGCCGCCTGGGTGGAGCGCAGGTTCTCCATAGGCGTGGCATAGATAGGGCGGTCGGCCCCCATCATGCTGGCGATGGCGGCGCCGCGTTGCCGGACTGTGCCCACGTTGCTGGGCTCTCCACCAGCCGGCGTGCCGTAGATGACGCGGCCGATCTCGCACTGGTAGGCTTCGGTGAGGCGTATCATGGTAGCCAGCTTTTTGGCGCTCTCGAGGAGGGCAATGCGGCACGCTTCCAGTGTCTCGCCGTATTCCCCGGGCACTACGGGCGCGGACAGGTCCCGCATTGTCGCCCGCAACGGGTCCTGGTCGGCCGCATTGGAGGCTTCGCATGGCTGATGACCAGCACCCTGTGACGGTGCTGGTGCTGGCGTTGCTGGTTGCAGGAGGGAGCGGGTCGTTGATGACCACCACGTTGGTGGGGAAAGCGTCGAGGGATGCCGCGTCGGAGTCGACGAGCATCGGGTCAGTGGAGCCAACCAACTCTAGGTCAAAGGCCGGCTCGTTGGCAATGTGAACCTTGCCAAGGAGGTCGATGAGGCAGCTCTTAGAGCTGGCTGCTCCCCCGTCGGGCGCGGGCTCGTCAGGGAGTCGGATACCGCCGAGGAGATCAGCGAGACAACTCGCAGCGCAAGCGGCTTCCACGCCGTGTAGCGCATCAACGTAAACGCCATCGGGCGTGCTGGGCTGGCTGCGCTCGCCAGGAAGGAAAAGGGTTCCCGTCTCGAACGTGTTTCCGGACGACGGTGTACCTAGCCCCATGGTGGGGGCCAAATGTTGGGGATATCGTGCGACACATGCTAGGGGTGGCTTATCATGGATGGGGACAAAAGTACGTCGCCGGGCTCTAGAGGCAGGAGTGAGCGAGACCGCATACGCGTGCGAATCTTACCCAGGTTCGGGGCTCTCCGAGGAGATAACACCCCTAGTTCTGCTTTGCGGGGTCTCCGCATGATCACTATCTCAACGAGGTAGCTACAAGCTTGCTCCTTAAGCTGTTTGGCTAGAGGAGGAAAAAAGAACAAGGCTAGATCTACTCCATTCTCTCTACATGGTGTGTGTGTCTACTAAGGTTATGAACAGTTTGCATGGGTGGCCTGGGGGGTTTATATAGGCCTACCCCCCAGGGGTATAATGGTAATCTGGCCGGGTGTAGGACCCGACCGTCAGTGTCTACGGGCGCTGGCTTCTCCGCCGGCTGCAGGGGCCTGCCTCTCGGTGGGTCCCACTGGCTGTCGTGAACTCGTCCGACAGGCCGCGCCCGCCGCTTGCGGGTCCTGCCGTCTGCTTAGTACTGTAGTCGTGACACTAATGACGGAGGCTTTGTCGGAGAGGGTGTGGCTACAGTCCCGCCGCCTGGCAGGCGATCACTGTAGCCACTCCTTGTCTCTTCTGGTTAATGGCGCACAGATTCTGAGGAGGGAGGAGGCCGCCTGCTGGGAGGCGGCCTGCTCCTACTGCCGCCTGCTGGGGCATCGCCGCCTTCTAGGGCTCGCCGACAGGTACGGCCCACCGCCTGCGGGCCGTATCAACCGGCCGTCGTGGGGGGGGGGGGGCGCCCCCTATGCAGTAGGTGATCTCATGGGCCGCATGGCAGCAGTGTTGCGCCGGACAAGGGATGTCTGCCTGGCGCGCCGCACCGTGGCCACGCTCCGCCTTGGATTCGGGGGTGGCGGGTCGTGCTGTAGCCACTCCCCGTCCCGTCGCAGTTATGTGGGTGCAAACTTTGAGGGCAAGAAGGGCCGCCTACTAGGAGCCATCATCTTCATGGCCGCCTTCTGTGGTCTCGCCGCCTTCTAGCAGCCGGCCTTCTAGACCAGCCGGCCCATGAAGCCGGCCTTTCGTCCAGGAGGTGTGAGGGCGCAGCTTGACCCCATGTCTTGAAATACTATGGGAAGCTGATGAGGCTACCCATAGTCATTTACTCCGACACAAAATGACTTCTTCACATGGCATATAGGACACATAACAGCAAGTTTCTATTCAGCAATCCTATCACAATTAATGCATATGTGATCCACCAAAAAATTATCATTCATGCTATATTCACCAATTAAATTAAAAGTGAAACTATAGCACTGGTAGGCGCCGGTCCTAAACAAATAGTTTTTAACCCCTTTCCGCGACGACATTTGGAACTGTCGCCAAGTGAGTGTGTGCGATAGGGTGTCCTTCACACACGACCCAGAAATTGTCAGGGATAGACCCAGGATGGGGCCGTGTGCGATCGGGCGAGGCATCGAAACCCAATCATTTCCATAGGTATGTACATCCCACACGGTAATCCGAGAAAATCATTTCCGTAGGTATGTACATCATACACGGTGAATCCCAGAAAAACATTTCCGTTCATATGTATATCACACACAGTCAATCCAAGGAATACGTTTCCGTTCTTATGTACATCCCACACAGTCAATCTAGGGAAAACGTTTCCATTCGGATGTACATCCCACACAGTTTTATGTATACGCTCGTTTGTGAAAGGTGTAACTATCACACACGCTCTGCCTTGGTTAACTGTTTGCTTTCATTAACTACATCACACACGTTTTGATATAGAAAACTGGGTGGCATTGGGCTATCCATCACAAGCGCTTTTACTGCCAGAACCGTTTGCAAAGTTCCATGACCATATGTTCTCTTTTTATTTTTGCCTGTAATTTATTATTCTAATTGGAAATTTTGAAATATGAGACGTGCAATTCAAATTCTCAGCACAATGGTTCAACAACGAATCCATAAATAAAATTGCCAGTACAATATGTTCAGTAATTACAGGATTAGGCAGCAATTAACTATGATGAACCACAGTATTTAAAGGCGGTAAAGGTAAGAGACAAGTGTAAATCATTTTGACTGCCGATGTTGTTGAAGAAGCGGAATGCCCATAATGTGCCTTCCTGCATGCCATAGGCACGAACCACTTCTGTCCAACCCCTTGTGACGATCGCCCGCCCATCCTTCACCGTCTTCAGGAAGACTTCTAGAGCATTATCATGGTAGCATGAATTATATACTTTAACCTTAGCTACCTCCACTCCGGTCATGTAGTTTGCAAGGTAATCATCAGTAAATAGCTTCAGAAACCACTGAAAGGAGAAAAATATATCAGATACTGAGGTCTAATAGAGTAACTTGTTGTGGGCAGGGGAAAAGGCAACACATTACTTACCATCCTAAAGTTCATTGTTGTCTTTGACAAAGTGTAAATAAAGAGCTTAATTCCAATCACCCATTTCTTTCGCCTAACAATCTTTCTTAGTTTCCTCACTTAACACTTGTTCTTGAATATCTCATTGACCCATACGCAAAAGGGATCGAAGCGTGGATCAGTACCGCTCATATATGTACCTACAAGCAACAAGTAAATGTTAGAAGCTAAACTGAGATTTCACAAATGATGTAAAATACAACTACCTATGTTCCTAAGTACAAGTTTTTTTTTGGGATTTTAATATGAACTACATATGGATGTATATAGAATTATAGATATAGTTTAGATTAGAATCTAGATTCACTCATTTTGCTCCTTATGTAGTCTATATTGGAACCTCTACAAATACTTATATTTAGGAATAGATGGTGTATAAGACATGGGATGCAGCTAAACTCGACGGCAAACAACATCATTGCCCATTGTAGCCATGTGTAAGTACATGGAAAGCCAATGTTAACTACAACAGGGTTAACATCCACCAAAAATAGCAAATGGTAATAAAACGGCAGCATCTGTAGTGATATCTTCATTTCGAAAGAGTAGCATGGTAGCAAAGGGATGGATTAAAAAATGGATACAACTGTTAATTGCAACAGGCTTAACAACATCCTAATTCTTGTTTTGTAAGTTTGTAGCCATTGAAATACAAATCTTTAAAAATGGATACAACTGTTAATTGCAACAGGCTTAGTGGCCATTGAAACCGGTACTGACAAAAATGCAATTGGCAGAGTTAAACATCACATGGCAGGTGCTGCCAGAGCAGATAATGGCCCAGTTGTCTATAAAAAGGTAGGGACAATAGCTAAAACGTGTTAGGCATGTTTACGACAACATGCTTACATTGACAGTACAAAACATAGCCATTAATTGCAACTGGTATTGGTAAGATTGAACTGGTGGGTGCATACTTGGTAAGTCCTGCGAGGTAGTTGTTGGGGCACTTCATCTTGGCCAGAGCCCGCCCAAAGTCAGCGGCGGCGGAGGCGAGCTGTTCCTCTAGGTCAAAGCGTGGATCAGTGCCACTGACATGAGTACTTACAGGCAACCAGTTAATGGTAGAAGTTAAACTGCAATTGCACAAATGATGAGAAATACTGTAAGACATGGGATGCAACTCACCTCGATGGCAAACAAAAGCATCAGCCGTTATGACCCTGCGTAAGTACATGGACAGGCTTGTTAAGTACAACAGGGTTAGCATCCACTAAAAGTAGAAAATCGGCAGCATCTCTAGTGATATCCTGAGTCATGTATTGTAAGTTTGTTGCTGGTATTGGTGAAATTGAGCTGGACACGGTAATATTTGAACATCACATAGTGTGCAGTACTGACATAAACAAGGCACTAACATGCTTAATACAACAACCTTACAAATCATAGCCGTTGCAAGTGGTATTGGTAAGATTTAGTTGGTCAGATCTTACCTGTTAAGTCCTGGGGGTAGTCATTTGGGACTTCATCTGGGCGAGCCTGCACCATGTCGGCGGTGGCGGTGGGGCGAGGTGTTCCTCCGGGTCAACACACACAGCGGCCATTGTGCCATGGAGCGCCATCAGCTCCTGGCGGGGGGGGGGGGGTGGGGGAGGGATTTGGAGGCATGAGGATGTTTCGCAGGCGCCATTTAAGCAATCAGGGCGGGGACGCGATAGAGATAGGTGGGTTACCTCACTGGATCCGAGCAGAACGTAGATGTGGTTGAAGCTCTGGTTGTGGTGGCGCTGGTTTGAGATGCCGGTAGGGGAGGCGCGAGGGAGGGGGATACTGAGGGGAAGGGGATGTGGTTGGAGGAATAAATTCTGAAATCGCGCACCTAATGAAAATTTTAGTGCGAAACTTGAAACTTGGGCGGGGGAAACACAAAACACATAACACAAATGAAGCGCGTAAAATACTCGTGTGCGAGAAAAAAGTAAGTTGGCAGATCCCGTCTCCAAAAAATGTACACGTGTACTTGATTTTTTCGGTCAATGGTACGCCTGGTTTATTAGGAAACATCGCACAGGTAACTGGCTTATGGGTCATTAACGCAAAAAAATGCAGACGGGTACTGCATAGAAACCGTGTGTGTTGTGATCTTCTAATGATTAACGCAAAAAAGCACACGGGCACACATGCTAATCAACGCTCAAAGCCCTCAAAGGATGCTCTTACCGACATTGTACGTTAATACTCCAAACTTAAAATACTACTGGTAATTTGCTCAAATTGTACAAACTTAAACTACTTCTCACATGCTGCCATCAGGGCATGCTGGCCAGATGCCAGCGTTCTCCTTCCCGGCCTTGTAGGCGGCAGCCCACCGTGCTTCGATCTCCACCAAGCTCTCCTCACCATGGCGTGCAACCTCTTTTTTTCTTGCGGCGGCGGGACTCTCTTTTCTTGACTGCTTTCTGCCTTTTCCGCTCCTTCTGTGCGGCTTTGGCCGCCTCTAGATCCACCACCCATTCGGCCATGGCAGCCTCAAAGTCCACCCATGTAACTGTCTGGCCGCCGGCAGCAATGAACTCGGCGCGGCGAGATGCCATCGCTTCCTTGCCATGTGTGCGGTAGCAGGCGGCGAGGAACGCGGCGCGACGGGATGCCATCGCTTCCTTACCAGTTACCGTGCGCCGCGATGCCATGGACGACGCCTGGAGAGAGCTCTAGGACGGAGGGGCCGGGCAGCCATACAATGGTATTCAAGAGCTCAGGGACAAATGACAATAGAAATTTGGCTTCCCTTACAATTTTGATTGTTCATTATTGCACACGGTTCATCTCCGTCGCTTCCGGAAATAGTGTGCACTGAGCCTATTGTGCGTTGCGTTATGATTGGCCGGAACCCCAGCCACGCGGATCGTGCATATGCACCGTTGGATGCACCGCGATCGAACGACAATCCACATCCCTCACATCACAACCGTGCACCTGCAGCTGGATTGGATTTATAAGCGCCAAATGCCTAGATAATGGACATAATCCCCTAAGTATGGTAAATGAGCCCGGAAAAATGCCAAATTTGAACACGGTGATTTGCAGGGTGTATGTTAGTCATAGAAAAAAACTCCAGGGCAAAGAACGAAGAAAATTGGGATTCCCCTTCAACCTTGGGGATTTCCCTCTCGAAAGCATGGAACTTCCTGGGTGATGGTTCCATTTATGAAGGGCGTGCATGACGACATAAGCCAAACCTTCTCAAATTTTTACCAGGGCATGGTGAGGTCGTACCATGGCACCATGCCAGGCGTCATGTTTTTAAGCATTTATTTCATTTTTTCTATAGTTGAAAACCCAACAAACAAACATTTGTGGTTGACTATTGCCACACATTTCAACGAAATATCTGTCCATTCCTTGTAAAAGGCATGATAATTTATTAAATGGCATGAGCATGGTTTTCTAGGCTGTTCTTGTGGACCCTTTCATCCGTCGATTGTTTGAACTTGAATTATGTGCATTAATGCCTAAATATGCACATAAGCCCCTAAATATGGCAAATGAACCCGGAAAAGTGCCAAATTTGAACACGGTGATTTGCAGGTTGTATGTTCATCATAGAAAAAAACTTGTGGACAAAGGACAAAGGAAATTTGGTCCCCCTTAAATCTTGGTGATTTCCCCCTCGAAACCATGAAACTTCCTCGGTGATGGTTCGACTTATGAAAGGCGCTCATCACGACATAAGGAAAACATTCTCCAATTTTTACCAGGGCATGGTGAGGCCATACCATGGCACCACGACAGGCGTCATGTTTTCCAACCATGTGTTCCATTTTTTGTATAGTTGTTAACCGAGTAAACGATGCGTTTATGGTTGACTATTGCCACACATTTCCTTGAAATATCTGCCCATTCCTTATAAAAGGCATGAGAATGTACTAAATAACATGAGCATGGTTTTCCAAACCGTTCTTGTGCACCTTTTCATGCACCGATTTTTTGAATTTGAATTATGTCCATTAATGCCTAGAAAATGCACATAATCCCCTAAATATGGTAAATGAGCACGGAACAATGTCAAATTTGAACACGTTGCATTTGAGGCGGTATGTTGATCTTTGAAAAAAAACTGAATGACAAACTAGGACGGAAATTTGGATTCCCCTTCAATCTTGTGGGTTTCCCTCTCGAAAGCATGGAACTTCCTCGGTGATGGTTCGATTTATGAAGGGTGTGCATGACGACATAAGCCAAACCTTCTCAAATTTTTACCAGGGCATGGTGAGGTCATACCATGGCACCATGCCAGACGTTATGTTTTTTAAGAATTTATTTCATTTTTTCTATAGTTGAAAACCCAACAAACAAACATTTGTGGTTGACTATTGCCACACATTTCATCGAAATATCTATCCGTTATTCCTTGTAAAAGGCATGAGAATTTACTAAATGGCACAAGCATGGTTTTCCAGGCCGTTCTTGTGGACCCTTTCATGCACCGATTGTTTGAACTTGAATTATGTGCATTAATGCCTAGGAAATGCACATAATCCCCTAAATATGGCAAATGAACTCGAAAAAGTGCCAAATTTGAACACGGTGATTTGCAGGTTGTATGTTCATCATAGAAAAAAACTCGTGGACAAAGGACAAAGGAAATTTGGATCCCCCTTCAATCTTGGTGATCTCCCCCTCGAAACCCTGAAACTTCCTCGGTGATGGTTCATTTTATGAAAGGCGTGCATGACGATAGTTTTACCAGGGCATGGTGAGGTCATACCATGGCACCACACCAGGCGTCATATTTTTCCAAGCATGTATTTTATTTTTGTATAGTTGTTAACCCAGTAAACGACGCGTTTATGGTTGACTATTGTCACACATTTCCTTGAAATATCTGTCCATTCCTTGTAAAAGGCATGAGAATGTACTAAATGGCACGAGCATGGTTTTCCAGACCATTCTTGTGCACCTTTTCATGCACCGATTGTTCGAATTTGAATTATGTCCATAATTAATGCCTAGAAAATGCACATAATCCCCTAAATATGGTAAATGGGTTCGAAAAAATGAAAAATTTGAGCACGTTGCATTTGAGGCGGTATGTTGGTCATTGGAAAAAAACTGAATGACAAACTAGGACGGAAATTTGGATTCCCCTTCAATCTAGGTGATTTCCCTCTCGAAAGCATTGAACTTCCTCGGTGATGGTTCGATTTATGAAGGGCGTGCATGACGACATAAATCAAACCTTCTCAGCTTTTAACCAGGGCACGGTGAGGCCATACCATGGCACCATGCCAGCCGTCATGTTTTTCAAGCACATATTTCATTGTTCTATAGTTGATAACCCAGTAAATGACGCGTTTCTGGTTGACTATTGCCATGCAATCCATTGAAATCTCTGCCCATTCCTTGTAAAAGCCTTGAGAATTACTAAATACCACGAGTATGGTTTTTCCAGACCGTTCTTGTGCACCCTTTCATGCACCGATTGTTTGAACTTGAATTACGTGCATTAATGCCTACAAAATGCACATAATGCCCTAAATATTGTAAATGAGCCCGAAAAAGTGTCAAATTTGAACACGGTGATTAGCAGGGTTTATGTTCATCATAGAAAAAAACTCATGGATGAAGGACAAGGGAAATTTGGATTAACATTCAATCTCGGTGATTTACTATCGCACACGATTCATCTCCGTCACCTTTGAAAACCGTGTGTGTTCACTCACACATGCAAAAGGAAAAGAAAACCCTCGCCTAGTTCATCCCCACTCACTCGCCGCGGACTCCTCCGTAAATCTACACCCTAAGCTCGACGGCTGTTGGCGGCGGGCATAGGTCGCGCTCCAAACGGCACCGGATTTCGCCTCCACCGCTTTTCGCCGCCTATCTGCATCGACATTCTAGACTCTGGTCAACTGGGGTTTTCTGCGGGATTGGGCCGGGGATTTTTCTCATGGAGAAGGTAATCAACTTAATTAGTGAAATACTCACTCATCTTTTATCGCAGTCCGTCCGTCGCTGTTAATCAACTGACGGAAATCATCATGGAATCATTTTTGTTCTAGCTGATTCGTGGGTGTTCATTCATGTGTCCACAGTGCAAGCACAAATCGGGCAACTGTGGTCGTGGCCAGTCAGAAACGAAGTTCTATCTCACCATTCCGGATGACTTCAGGGAGCGCTCGGTATGTTCAATCTCAACCTACCACGGTCGGCATGGCCTAAATTTGTGAACATATACCGTCTGTTGCTACATCTATAATACCTAAATAGTTCATCCCCACTAACCTATTTCTCTTGACATGCAACCTATCCACCTCAGCCATGCGCCATGTAAGCTATTCTCCATCCACCTCATGCATCCCATTCGGTAGCCCTCGCTTAGGTTTGAATCAAGTTTTTCTCCCTCATCTGAATGGAAACGATCTTTCTGCACATGAGAATAGGAACGGAGTAATGCCATGCAAGACCACTAAGCCCACTATGAATGCAATCAAATCAAAGTTTTTCTCTCTCACCTGAATACAAACAATCTTTCCGCCGCATCAGAATAGGAACCGAGCACTGCCATGCAAGCCCACTAGGCCCACTATGAATGCAAACATTTTAATGCGAGCCATTACATGTGTTTAGTGGAGTGTTTTCTCCTTCAGTCGCAAGCATGTCTTCTCCTCTTCTAGTTATCTCTTTACACAATATATAGTGGATCCTCAGAGATCAAGCCGAGCGGCTTCTTGCCGCAATGAGGGTCAAGCTCTTTGCTTTCATGATCTTGTGAAGCTCTTGGGGTCCTTCGCACCTACCTGGCGACCGACTCTTGGTCACATGCATGCAGAGATCTATTCCCTGTCGACTGTGATCATCCTCGCCATTGTAGACCACCTCGAGCTCATGGTTGCCTCCGTTCTTCCCAGTTGTAGCCAAGCACCGCCACTGTTTATATGGTGAGCCGTTGATCCTCACACTCTTTTGCTTTTGTATTCTGCACTCCCTGCTGAGGTCCAGCCGGCATCGGGCATAGGCGTCCTCAAGGACTCACGCTCATGTCCAAGTAATGGAAGAATCGTCATAGTTCAGAGGAGAGGAAAAATAAAGAATACGCCTCCATACTCCCGGAGTATCTAGCACGCGCCAGAGCAAGTTGCAGATGGCAAGGCGGTCGTTGCCGCCGAAGCGCTCGAGGACGACGCTTGGGTGCGACACAAGCGATGTGAAATTGTCCTCGAAGAGGCCGGCCTCACCCGGGACGAAGGAACCGAGCAGGGGATGGCCGGGGCTATTGTGGTTCTTGGATGAAGCTTGAACCGGCGGACCTTCCCCGGCAGGATCTCCAAGACGACGCCCTTCGGCAGCCTCACCAAAGAAGAGCTAGCCTTGCGTGTGCGTGCATGCCACTACTGTTTCAAGCGTGGTGGTACTTTTGTCATTGCTACTAGCATGCGCACGTATGCATGCGTGCAAGCAAGCATTATTAGTTCCTTACGTTGCCATGAGTGGTTTTTATCAGACCACATTAGCTACAAACATAATTGTTATACATAAGAATAATATGTGAAATTCTGGCCTCCTCTAACTGAGACATGTTTGAATTTTTTGTAGGATTTCTCCTTAATCGGTTTATTTTCATTTGCTTCTACTGAACTTTCTTTCTTACTCACAAAAAAGACTTACTTTATGCCACATTAAAAAGGACCGGAGGGAGTATATATATATATATATATATATATATATATATATATATATATATATATATATATATATATATATATATATATATATATGTGTGTGTGTATCTGTTCTATCAATTACTCCCATCTTTGCATCTTGCTCTGTTATTTCAATATATCTAATTTACGATCTTAATTTTCATTTCAAGCAGTACATCTCTTGCTTTGCAAGAACATGAGTAGAAGGAAATCTTGGGCTTTACTTTGCTGATGACTCCCAGGATGTCATATTGACAACGCAACATGGATTTACAATGACGATTAGCGTAAAACTTGATAAAGATGGTCACTCCTATTTTAATGCGGACCTTCGGAGAAAAATGTCTAAGTGTTATGAACTGAACGCTGGCAACAAAACTCTAGTGCGTGCACCACAGCCTGGTCTAATTAACATGGATGTTTACTTCCCCAACGTCATCAGCCGATCAAAGTCTGATCGAGGTTAGTGTCCTTTCAATTTTCTCCTTGCTGTCATATTACTATTTAAGCAACCAATTGATCACTATTTAAGCAACCAATTGTGATATCATATTCTGACTCCGTTCCTAGGCAATAACTAATTCTATTTACCAATTTATGCGCACTATATATTCTTCTGCCATGTTCTGAATAAATAACAATGTTCCACCTTTTAAGCAGGATATGTTGGATGCATAGTGAATGATATGTATGTTACTAAGCTTACCAAATTTGATTGGAAGGACTTGAAGCATGTCATAAACTTTGTTGATAATATGACAGAGATAGCACAACGTATGAACGCTGGATTTTGGATGGGATTAATTAGACCTATGGTGCACACACTGAACAAGACCAATTGTGTGCACAAAACGCTGGTAAAAAGTCTTATTTTAATGTTGATGCTCATAAACTATATATATCTTCAACGATATTGTTACAATTGTTTTTTATTCTACATGTCAATAGAAATTGCCCCATGTAGCAGTTCCTGGATCGATTTCCCGGCGTGGTCGAATTACACTTGTGCCTGCTTATAACGCCAAAGTGATTGCAAGGTACCGCATTTCCCGCAGAAATGGAACCATTCAAATTAACAAGTTCTCGCTTCTCGTGTCAATGCATCCATATTGGAAAATTGGAGACACTGTTCTACTCATGATCTACCAAGGCATAGGAGGGTTCTTCCTTTTCATTGACGAGATGCCGAGTCGCCGTGATCAAGTTGCTTCCAGTGGATAGTTGTGGTTGTTGGCCCTCAGCCTCTTAAAATGTGCTAGTTGTTACTATATATGTCAAGTATGTAGATATGGACCATATGGTTGTTGGCCCTTAGCCTCTTAAAATGTGATAGTTGTTACTATGTTAAGTATGTAGATATGGACCATATGGTTGTCAAAACCGTGTTACGAAGATCCTCCTTTTGTCAAATAGTGTAACCACTATATATATGTTACTCAAATGTTGTTACCCAAGTTCATAAATTTTCATCGAAAGTATTAGTATCATACACAGTTCATTGAGTTTAAGCGTGTGCCCGATGACCAGAGGCATTTACATATTAACTGTCCATATTGCAAATTCACACACATGTTAACATAAGAAAACGTATGTGTAACATACTAATCATCGCACAAGAGTACTCGCAGACGCATCATGTGCGATACTCCGCCACCGCAAGCAACTAGTTTGCATTTTTTTAAGTTTTCACACACGAAGTAACTGCATTGACCGTCTGTGTTGTAATTTATCATCGCAAACAGTTCATCCGAGTCGGTTGTTTGCCAAGTATCACACACATCTTGATTACATGACTCGTTTGTGTTCTTTTGGCTCATCACAAACAGTTCATCCATGTGAACTGTATGCCACATATCACACACATCTTGTTAAGTTGAGCAGTTTCTGTTGTGTTCCCTAATCGAAAATAGTTCGTCCGAGTTAACCGTATGCTGTATATCGCACACACATTGATATGGCTGCCCGTTTATGTTGTTCTACCTCATCGCAATCAGTTCGAATGGATTAACCGTGTGTCCTGCATCGCACACACATTGTTATGGCTGCCCGTTTATGTTGTTCTGCCTCATCACAGACAGTTTAAATGGATAAACCGTGTGTCTTGCATCGCACACGCAACTAAAATCTGAACCATGTTTGATGGCTCCGCCATTGCAAACGTTTTGCACCTTTTTTGACGGTTTTTTACACCACCCTTTGTGATTATTGCATCGCACACAATTTCGGCAAAGGGTCTCTGATCGTTGAGTCGCGTTAGCAGTATCCTGCAGTAGTGTAGGCATAGGTGCTAGAATTCAGATGTGAAATTTCAGAAATCTTATTATCGCACAACTCAAACTTATTGGTTCATTTAGCATGATGGAATACACAATATCAGCAGATGGTATTATTGTGAGAACTTCTTTATGTGTAAGTAGTACCACATGATCAAAATTCGAAATTTGCACTTTATCGCATGGTGTTGTAACATGAGTGCAAATCAAATCACAAGAATGAACCAGCAAAGGATTAGACTCACAAAATTTCATCGTGCCTAGTTGAAGTTTGAAACCAGCACTATGTTGAGGAACATCCTATAATGTATAAGGAGGTACCATATACGCTTCTTCAAATGATGTAGGTTGTTGCACATCTAGCTCCCTTTCTTCAAAAACAACCTGCAAATAAGAAGAAACAACACCAACACCAGAAGTAGACTTGATTACATTAGTAGATATGTCCTCACATGTCCTATCATCAACTACACTCATGTTTCCTGTCTCTCTCTTTTTCTCTTAATGGATGCTCTCAATCCCATGTTGGGTGGAATCAAACAACTCACTATTAATAACACTACCACTCAATCACTATAAAAAATACACTTCTGTGATGATACGTGTTTGTCACAGTAGGTCATGTTTTCTGTCAAGCATGTACATCCATGACAAATTTATGACAGAATCAAGATAGTCATACTTGTGCTGTCGTAGAAGTGTTTCATGACATTACCAAAATTATCATCACGGAAGTGTCCACTTCCATGACGATAAATCACGCGTCACAGAAGTGCTTTCGTCAAGGGTGACCGACACGTGGCATCCACCGCGACAGAATTCCGTTAAGCTATCGGGTCTGGTTTTGGATCCGATAACCCGTTAACAGCCCCGACCAATGGAGATTTTCCACGTGTTAAATCATCATTGGCTGGAGGAAACACGTGTCGGCTCACCATTGGGACATATGTCATCCACTCATTGGACCCAAAGCGCCTATGATAAGTCGACACGTGGCACGGCCCAACAGAGGCCCATTCCTGTGAAAAGGCCGGCCCGTTTGACTTGGTCAAAAGGTGACGGGCCGGCCCACGACAAGCATGTTAACGACCTGTTTGCATATAGCCCATTTACAGCCCGCTAACCCAGGGCCCGTTTACGGCCTATCCGAATTAGGCCCAGTAGCGTCATCTGGGCCGTCCAATATAATTCCAGCCCGTTTTAACTCCTTCCCATGTATGGCCCATGACGTATTTCGGCCCATATGAGTCCCTTTGTAACTCTTGGCCCATTAATGGCCCGTGGTGAAACCGGCCCGTAATGAATAGTGTATCGCTTTATACCCATTAGCGGCCCATTATTCCATTGGGTCGTTTCCAGCCCGTGTTACCTTTCGCCTTCCGAGGGCCCATTTATTCTTGGGCTCATTTCAAAGATTCGGTTACTTACGGCCCGTTCTTGGCCTTTTCGCTAGGACCAAATTCAGCCTGTGGACACAGTCGCCCGTTTGTGGCCCGTTAATCTGTTGGGCCATTTTCATAGCATCATCAAATATAGCCTATTAACGGCCCGTTATGGTCAGCCCATAAAATGTACGATTTCCACTCTAGCCCGTTTACGGCCCCTTATACGGCCCGTACAAGGCCCATAGATGAGACGGCCCGTACAAGGCCCATGGATCCTATGGGACGTAGAAGGCCCATTGACCTGACGGCCCATAGAAGGCCCATTGATCCGACGACCCATAGAAGGCCCATGGGTCCGACAGCCGATAGAAGGCCCACGGATCCGACAGCCCATAGAAGGCCCACGAATCCGACGGCCATAGAAGGCCATGGATCGTCCGTCCCGTAGATGGCCCATGGATCGTACGGCCTATGGAGGGCCATGGTCACTTTAACGTTTGGGCGAGTTGGCCCCCGTTTGAACGATATAGCATATACAAAGAATTATCCTAGTCTATACTATCACCTCTAAAAAACATACACTATACAATAAAGAGACTAAGGCATAGAAATGTAGAATAATCCTACACCATACAATAAAGAAATTACAGCCCATTATACCCACTGGGCATTATGGTTCGGCACCAGTGATAATAAAGCATACACAAACAACAAATTACGTATAATGGGCAAATACAACTCATAAATCATGGACGCGCATCAACATAACTTACCATTTGAACTATAATCTCTTCAGAAAATAGGATTGGCCGGATTTAGATAGCACAAATTTCAGTATACAAAATCTCCAATTCCTTCGTTGTTACCTCAGTGTCTTGTTTCATTTTTTTTGACACCTGCATCTAATACCTGCATGTCCAGTCTCAACTTGTTGATTGTACGTTCAGAATCATGTACACGTTGTCTTGCCACCTCTAGCTGATGCTCGAGAACATCAGCACATTCCAATTCCAATCCATAATCATTCAAGAACGGCCATGCCGCCTTTGCCGCATGAGATCTTTGTGTTGATGTCACTTCATCCTAAAATGTTTCTGTAAGTGCGCATGACTAGGGCAAAAATATAGTTACAACAGTGAAGCGAGCAAAACAGACTATTTTGTACATGGCAAAACAGGACTAACAATAATGTTACATGTCATGAAGCATAAGCAGGTGATATTTTAAAAGTTACAAAAAAGGTAGTCTGTGCAGCCTGCATACAGAAATCTCTCTTACCTCACCAGAGGAGCATGATGTTGGGGCCCAATCCAAAACACGGACAAGTTACAAATTTAGACAGCACGTTGCATAGAAGTAAGCAAGCAGTTGGCCATTCTGTAGCTCAATTAAAGTCTTAGGGAGCATAATGAACAGCAGGATTTCATACAAACATACTACAGCAAGCAAAACTATGCAATCATTAGCCTGGTATAAACTAGATTGTGAGCCTCATTCAATAACAGTTGGCTAATAGACTTCAAAGCTTCAGGCACACTTCGGCAGAGTAATTAAATGGCAAGGCCTTTAATTATGTCAACTAATAGTTATACAAGTACCCAACATCAGGCATCATTCTTTGGGCATCTCATTAACTGAGGACAAATAAAGCAATTGAAAAGAGCAAATTAACTATGCATGAAACAAACAAGGAATTGAACTGTTGAGTTGGATACAGTAACTTACCTTAACAGGTTGAAGAGGCTCAGTGCAGCTCCTACTTCTCTTGCAAGGCTCCTTCCTAACATCTTGTACTTGGAAATCCTCAATATTATCTTCATTGCACCCCCTCTGCAAGGTGACACAAACTAGTTACTCGTCTCCTCGGAAGATAAATATGCATACTTTCCAGTCTGTGAACACAAAAGGATGAGATTATAACAAAACAACACCACATAATGAAACATGTCGCGTCTCTTGCACTTGCACACAATGAAATGAGCATTTACTATGTCTGCACTATGTAAAAACTAGGCATACCTTCGAACTGGATCTCCAGATACTCTTGGAGAGCCTACTTTAGTGTACAACAAAACCTTTATGTCACCTATGAGTTAGAAAAGGCCCCACTACAGCAACCCTTAGTGTTTAAATTGTTGACAAGCTCTGTTAGAGTGTTAGGTCAAGAACAGCAAGTAATCAAAGCAAACAGTCCTAGTATGGATGGCTGATGCAAACAAGCAATTGAACAGATGTGTGAGCAAATCTTACATATCAAGAAAAGAAGCAAAGAAGGAGGCTTAAAGACCATCACTTGACTGACCAGATTTAAGGGGCATTTAAACATCATGTGCAACGTATGAACTAACATAAACATTGCATATTCTAGATTCTACAATGGAATGCAAATGTATTAGGTTATGCCATATATGATGATGCTAAATATACACTATAGCAGGCAAGAGTGATTCATCATTGCACGTACAATTGAATTGCAGGTTAAGGGCCAGTTCTATTCCGCCTTTTCTGGGCTTATTGTCAAAATAAGCCATAAAAGATGTAAAGAAGTCATTTTGAGTTATGGGCTTGGGCTTAACTAATTTCGCTTTGGAGGGGGGTGTTTCGGGTAGAACCTCACTAAAATTTGAAGGGAAGGGGAATAGTGAAATGACTCTGTTGTCTGCCTATATTACACTCAAAATGCAACTACTGACGCCCGTGTCACACCTTACCCTCAAGTAAAAACAAACACGCAAGCGTTCATTGCCCTGCCCGCTTGCATCTCCTCTCCCCTTTCCCTCTACCTCGATCCCCTGCCTGCAGCACTAGGGTTCCTCCAGCAAGCCGTCGCCCTGGTCACATCTGGCCTGGTCCTCGATGATGCTCTGTCCAGCTAGGCTACATGGCCGGCGGGTAGGGGCAAATCTCCCTGGCTGCTCCTCCCCCTGGTGCCGCCCCTCATTCTCATGGTCTCCAGCAGCTGCTCCACTGTGGTTCATCCAACGCACTACTCCGGAAGGCGCTGCACAACTATGACCGATGCCACCTTTGCGGCGTAAGGCACCTTATTCTCCCCACCTCCCGGGCCGTGGCCTTGAGGTCTTCATTGAAGGATGAGCTCATCCAACAAGGTGAGGATCTCCTATGATTTTTTGCCAAATTTTCATTCTGATCCACTATATGATGAAATGCTATGAGCTGCTTCTGCTGCTGCTATATGATGCATTGCTATGAGCCGCTCCTGCCGCTGCTATATGATGAATTGCTATGAACTGCTGCTGCTATATGATGAATTGCTATGAACTGCTGCTGCTGCTATATGATGAATTGCTATGAGCTGCTGCTGCTATATGATGAGTTGCTATAAGCTGCTCCTGCTGCTGTCAGTATGATGAATTGCTATTAGCTGCTCCTGCTGATGCTATATGATGAATTGCTATGAGCTGCTCCTGCTGCTGCTATATGTTGAATTGCTATGAGCTGCTCCTGCTTCTGCTATATGATGAATTGCTATGAGCTGCTCCTGCTGCTGCTATATGATGAATTGCTATGAGTTGCTGCTGCTATATGATGAATTGCACACTGCTGCTGCTGCTGTATGATGAGTTGCTATGAGTTGCTGCTGCTATATGATGCTTTCAACTGGTGCTGCTATATGATAATAACCAGCCACTTGGACCATCGAATTTCAATAAATAATTGTTCTTCATTTAAATGTGGGTCATGCGTTTTTCGTTTAAATTAGGCAATGGGATCTCTATGGAAAACATTGACCAAAGTATATTGTGCCAAGTAGATGGTATCTTTGTATTTGCATTTTGAGCAAATAGTGATGGTTTGTTTTCCTATCATATTAATTACTGCATTGGGTTCACTTTGTGATGTTTGGAAGTCAAATTAATTTTCATATGGGCAGCAAAATGCAAAAATATAATGCAATCTAGACTTTTCACTCATCATACCAAAGATAACCTGAAAACGCAATGAAAAGAACTAGTTGGCTTATTACATGGAGCTTATATTCACAGGTGCTTATTTTCTTGGGATAAATCGTAATAATTGTCCCTAAGAAACTTGGCCAATAGAAATGACATACAAATAACATGTCATGATGATTGCAATGGAGGAGTGACGTACCATAGCACACTGTATAGGCTCACCGCTGGCTCTCCTTTTTTTGCGATGTTCCATGAAATTGCCACATACATATTGTAGTTTTTCATTGTGTAACCCTATCTGCAAGTTGACATGGCTAATTTCAGACATCTCTACATGATAATACATTGCATATCCCTTAGCATATTTAAACCACCAATTAATGATTGTGTGTGTAGCATAAACTAGCCATGACTCTGTGTGCTGGACTAGCAGGCACTCTAAGGGAGCCTAATGTAGTGTACTGGAATTCCTACATGCCACCTATGATTTTATGTAATGTACTACCTCTGTTCCTAAATATATGTCTATGTAGAGATTCCAGTATGGACCACATACAGATGTATATAGATGCATTTTCTAGTGTAGATTCACTCATTTTGCTCCGTATGTAGCCTATAGTGGAATCTCTAGAAAGACTTATATTTAGGAACGGAGGTACGAGGTAGTATCATGTATGACACCTACATATCTAATTTAGCAGCCAGTAGTAGAAATCATTGTCTTCACAAAGGGATTACTGGTCGAAAATCCTAGCAAAGCACGGCGGGCCTACGTAACAATACAAGAGAGAGAGAGAGACACGCTTACAAGATCATAGCAATGCCTCGGTCCGGGATCTTGGTTGGCCAAGCTGTTAGATCCGGAAGAAACATCGTCCTTGTAGTTTTTGCCAGTGCATAACGTAACAAATGACACTGTTAGTATATTTGAAGTACATCAGGCAGGTGATGTTGGACGGGTTTAAAGGTGACAAGTACCTAGGCCGTGGCGGGTGCTTGGCATCTTGCCAGACGGTGGGAATCAGGTTAGAAACATCAAGGGTGTTGACGTTGCGCTGGCTGTTGGGGTCCGGTAAGGAGATCTACAACCGTCAAGTAGGGTGTTTGTGGAGCGGCTCCGGTAGGGTGGACTACGGTGTGGGAAAAGCGGATCTGTGGTCGTGGACGAGGGCGTAGGTGAAGCTGCTCCGGTGGTTGGGTTAAGGATGGTGTCGACGATGCGAATATGCGGCCGTGGATGGGGCATCAGAAGCTGCTTCGGTAGGTTGGATGAGGGTGCGAGGAAGCGGATCTGAGGCCGTGGACTTGTGAGTTGGCAAAGCGGCCCCGGTAGGGTTGAAAATGGTATAGGCGAAGCTACTCCGGTGGGGTTGACGATGGTGTTCACTTATGATCTGGCCTGGTTGACCCAATCATGATATTGAAGGATGGGACCTTTTATCGAAAAACTCCGGATCCCGAGAAGTTTTGAAGATGGTGCTCCTGTTACGTTACTTCGAATGGAATCCTCACTTGACTAAGCATAAGCGAAAAGCGTGGTGAGAGTAAGCAATCCCCTTTCCTAGTGGTTGAGTCATGATCGAAATATTGCGAAAGAAAGTGAAATGTCCTATCGTCGTCCCAATTTGGGTAATCCACGATGTCTCCATTTTATGTATCCATCTTGACTCATTTTGATTGTATCGATAGTTCGTTGTATTACACTTTGAACTAACCTAGAGGCCGTGCTTAGGCGAAAATCGATATCGATGAAGTAATCCCGGAACTCTAGAAATCGTGAAGAATTTATTCCATTTTGTGAAATATCGCGAATATAGTGGAAAAACTCTAGAACATTCCTTTGAATGGAATTGTTCGAGCGGCTCGGTAGGGTTGAGGAAGGTGTCGGCGAAGAGGATCGAGAGGCCGTCGGACGAAGGCGTCGGTGGGCGGCTCGGGGGTGTGGACGGCGTTTCCGGTGGGGAGTATGAATGAGCCGCTGCAGATCTTGCTGCGGTTGACGAAAAGTACCGCGAAGCAGATCCGCGCCGTGGACAAGGCCGACCTTGAATGGGCTGTGGTACAGTGGTGGATGAGTAGTCTACTTGTTTCTAGGGGAGGTGGGAGGGTAGATGCGGCCCTTGAAGCAGATCCGGCGAGGTGGACGCCTTGGCGATGAATGGGCACTGATGCGCCGGTGGATTAGCGATCTAGGGTTTCGAGAGGAGGGAGAAAGGCCGATGAAATGCAGACGACGTGATGTGAGCTGCACTTGGTCTTTGTGGAGTTAGTCGTTTTTCTTGCGGGAGGGAGAGGAAATGCGCGCCGTGTAGTGGGGGACCGGAAGTTACCAAAGCAGCCCGACCTATTATGTAGGCGAGGCGGTATTGTAACTGTTGGTCTCCGTGCACCAAGGACAAAGGGAATTTCGCATGCTAAAGACTAAGGTGGCGGAAATTTTAGAAGGAGGCGGGAGATTTTGCCGCCCGCGGGATCGTTCGTATCCAGTTTCAACTAATTTTGGATCATGCTAGCGGGAAGGTCATGCGAGACTGTGTACACGGGGCACGCATCAGCAGTTAATAACTGGTGTGAAGTCCACCCCAGAAAAAAAGACAATAACTCGTGATGATGCGCCGATAACTTGGACGTTCACAGGCGTGTGCCAATCGTCACAGTGTAGTGGCGCGTTCACAAAAAAAGGGATCAAACGCTCAACCTATGTATTTCTCGTGTAAATAGATAATTTAGTGCAATTGTTTATTTACTTTAAACATAATGCATTGACGTGTTAGTGTAGAGGCGCACAAAAAGAAATGGATATTGTAGTCCGCTACTTAAAAGTGTTACCTCATATGATTACATAGCCTCCATTTCATAAATTATGCATCTGCGTTGAATTCATATATGAATATTACATATATTACTTCATAATAGAACATTAAATCATCCAAGACTAATGATTTTGAATGCAAGAGTAACAATGGTGCATGTACATGATAGCTACATTGGTTGTTTGAAGAAACATCACTGTGACTTTGGCATGCACAACTGAAAAGGTTTATTTAAATAGAAAAAATGTGATATGTGAGTGTCCAATCTTTATAGCGTTGAATCGATATTGTACCTTTGGCCACGATACAAAGTAGATACTGATTTATGTTCAAGCGATGCACGTCCACGATCGCTAGATAGTGATACGTGAATGAATTGTGCAATCTCTCTCACACGCATACATTTCTCATTTCCCTGTGGGCGTCGGAATCACACACGCGCACTTCGTGTAATTCTCTCCCTCCATCAAGGTTAGAATTCGTATTTCTACCCCATCCTACAAGTCTCTCACATAGAAACACACACGCTCTCTCTGTCGGACATGCCCACCCCTTTAATTCCGCACACCCACAGCCACTAATGTCTCAAAGTATAATAATGTCTCTCACACATATGTCTGAGGTTACCTCGAGTTTCGGAACCGTATGAATACATACAATGGGATTCCAACAGAGCACCTTTTGTTTTGAGATTTCGCTCTCTCTCTCTCTCCCTCTCTCTCTCACACACGCGCGCGCACGCGCGCGCGCACACACACACACACCACACACACACACACACTGTTTCTCGCTTCATTTTTTCCGGCACTTGCATGCACACAATTTTGTTTATCTTCGTGATGCTTTAAGTATGCCTCGCACAAATGCTATCTACATATCCCTTAATATAGCTAGATATGTGTCACACAAACTCCTTCTCCCTACTAGCAAGATGCCCATGCGTTGCACCGAACATCAAGATGCATTTGTATGAGTAGTTTATCTTGTGGGAGAAAAGGATGAACGAGGGGTGTGGGTATCTTTTTGCAAAATTGCCACATTTTCTTTCCTATCCGTCGGGTATAAATCAGATGGCCTATATTGCAGGATGGCAGGAACACCATCATCACCAACTCTGTTTTTTATAAGAGTAGGGATATGTAAGTGTCACTGCCCCCCCCCCCCCGACACACACACACACACACCCACATAACCACACACACACACACTTCCCAACACCGAAGGAGTAGGGTGACACCTCGATCTTGATACTAATCTATCGACTGGCTTCTCTCTCAAACACACACACACACGCACACACACTACCCGACACCGAAGGAGTAGGGGGCACCTCGATCTTGATAGTAATCTATCTACTCCTCTTTCAAACACACACACTCACTAGTTGTGCCTCTGTGCCTACCGCGCACACTCTCGATACGTCTTTCTCTCCCTCCCCCTCCCCCACCCCAACAATGGCAGCAGAACGGTGACAACTCGATCTGATCGTAATCTGTCAATTGGTTTCTCTCTCGAACATTGTGTCTCTGTGCCTCGCTCAGTAGCCCCCTTGATATGTAGACTTCTCGTGCGCGCACAACTGTAGTGGCGATGACGCTGAACCCAGCGTGCCTCATTTTTACCGGCAACATGTGATCGTTTTCACCCTGTTTTCTGTTAATTAACAAGGCAACCTTTTCTTTGTTACTACTAGTGAATCTGAAATCATTCGGGGCAGACATAAAATATATCACTTCAACCCAATTATCGCAGTAACTATTTTAAAAGAAACTAGCTAGATGCCCGTGCGCTGCACGGAACATCAAGATGCATTTGTATGAGTAGTTTATCTTGTGAGAGAAAAGGATGAATGAGGGAAGGCCATATTTGCGAACGTGGAGAGGGGTGTGGGTATATTTTTGCAAAATTGCCATAGTTTTCTTCCTATCCGTTAGATATAAATCTGACGGCCTATATTGCAGGATGGCACGCACACCATCATCATCAACTCTGTTTTCTACTCCCTCCATTCCTAAATATTTTTCTTTTTAGAGATTTCAACAAGTGACTACATATGGAGCAAAATGAGTGAATATACACTCTAAAATATGTCTACATACACATCCATATGTGGTAGTCCATTCGAAATCTGAAAAAGACAAATATTTAGGAACGGATTGAGTATAAGAGTAGACATGGAGATATATCTCCAGCATGGTCTACAACAAAAATGTGCTGGACTGGTTAGCACTGGATGCTCGCAACGCGATGACATGAGTTCGAATTCTGTCTTTAACTTTAGATTTTTATATTATATATTAGTTATTTAATATATACTTCTTTCGCTACTGTACTGATAGTGGAACCCACGAGTACTTAGAATACAACATTAAGGATGGACTTGTTTCTTTTTAACTTTCTGTACGAAGCTGTAGCCACCCTGCAAGTCACGTGTACACTGTACATGCAATTAACTTTTTATAGAGGGACAATCATACACGCAATTAACTCAAATGTATTGGATGTCACTCTATTATTTGCAGCATAAAAGCATCTCCAACGGCAGCCGGCAAATTTCCTCCCGCTTCCTTCCGCGGAGGACGACATCAAACGCCAGCGGCATACATTTTCACAACTCTAACCAACTAGATGAAATTCGTGCAAACACAGACTGATTTCATATAAGCATGAAGGATTTCGTATAAAAAGCCGGATCTTCGTATAAACATGATGGATTTCATTACATTTACATAAACTAAGCGGTGCCAATCCGGCACTCTTGATATAATTAATACTCCCTCCGTCCGGAAATACTTGTCCTAGAAATGGATGTATCTAGACATATTTTAGTTATAGATACATACAATTTAGCCATTCTTAGAAAAAAAATCCCGCCAGCTGGAGAGGGAGTACATAATCTAAATGGCCGCCCGCGGATCCCTTTGTCTTCCTCATGTCCCGGACACTTTATGGGTCAACGAAGGTCCTCGGAAGAGACGAAGAAGCAAAGAAACCACCTGAATGTGCAGTCGTCGCCTGAGCGGTGGCCTTCAAGGGACCCAAGTGGCGGCGGCCTCCCGTGTTCTACTTCTCCTCGATGATGGTGGCGGACACGGAGAAGTTGGCCACCGACTCATCGCTATATAGTGTGTGAATAACTTTGAAAGTTGGTCATTGGATGAAGCCAATCCGAAGGTACAAAGATGGCAAATCCGAGCACTACTTGCCGTTGGATATCATCTACATTCCACCAGATTCATCCACATGTAGAATCTAGAAGACTGCATGGTTGAACTTCATTCATGACTAACTTTGCCACAACTAAGCTTAGGCAAAGTGTGTCTGCCACAAAAAAGGTGGCTAACAAAATGGCCACCACAAGTGTGGCAAGATTTGGCAAGAAGTTGAGTCTATGACATGTGGACCATGTAGCTAGAAAAGTGTGGCAAGCCACAAGTGTAGCAATGAACCAAACACATGCCAGCACGCCTAAGCTTAGGCGTGGCAACCTTAGGCTGCAAACCAAACCATAACTTTGAAAGTTGGTCATTGGATAAAGCCAATCCGACGGTACAAAGATGGAAAATCCAAGCACTACTGGCCGTTGGATATCATGTACATTCCACCAGATTTTGCCACATGTAGAATCTAGAATACACCACATGTAGAAGCATAATGCACAAACCACCAGAATATCATGCGTGCAATGCACGTGTACCTTACTAGTAGTTGGTAGTAGTAAGAAACAAATTCCGGGTTTGGCACGAGCTCAGACATGGAGCACCACAAGGCCTGCCGCAGGTGTTACATTTCCCTCTCGGGGCCCACGGGACCGAATTTCAGTGGCTTAGTGCCCGGCCTATGAGTCAATGACATGCGGACCTTAAATGCGGCTGGCCCACATGTCATTCTCATGGTGGTGGTGTAACGCCCTCGATGCGGCTATATCTCCCACGTGTCGAAGCACGACTTAGAGGCATAACCGCATTGAAAGCAATGTCGCAAGTGAGGTAATCTTCACACAACCCATGTAATACATAAGGGAAAGAGATACATAGTTGGCTTACAAATGCCACTTCACACAATAAATAAAAAAACAACCAACATTAAAATTACAATCAAGGTCTGAATACGGAACCAAAATAAAGAAGATACCCCAAAAGCTACACAGATCGATCGTCCCAACTGGGCTCCACTACTGATCATCGGGAAAAGACACATAGTAACGACCATGTTCTTCGTCGAACTCCCACTTGAGCTCGGTTTCGTCACCTGCACTGGCATCGTCGGCACCTGCAACTGTGTTGGTAGAATCTGTGAGTCACGGGGACTCGGCAATCTCACACCAGCGAGATCAAGACTATTTAAGCTTATCTGAAGGACGAGTTGTGAGGTGGAGCTGCAGCAAGCGACTAGCATATATGGTGGCTACATTCGCAAAAAGAGAGCGAGAAGAGAAGCAAAGCGCGGTCGTGAAGCTAGTAGCGATCAAGAAGTGATCCTGAACTACTTACGTCAAGCATAACTCCAACACCGTGTTCACTTCCCGGACTCCGCCGAGAAGAGACCATCACGGTTACACACGTGGTTGATGTGTATTAATTAAGATCAACTTCGGGTTTTCTACAACCGGACATTAACAAATTCCCATCTGCCTCATAACATGAGCACGGCTTTCGAAAGATAATACCCTGCAGGGGTGTCCCAACTTAGCCCATTATAAGCTCTCACGGTCAACGAAGGATATTCCTTCTACCGGGAAGACCCGATAAGTCTCGGAATCCCGGACTACAAGACATTTCGACAGCAATAAAACAAGAACAGCAAAGCCGCCCGAATGTGCCGACAAATCCCAATAGGAGCTGCACATATCTCGTTCTCAGGGCACACCGGATGAGCAGTCCGTACAACTAAAACCAGACCTCCAGTTTCCTTGAGGGGGCGCTGCAAAGCACTCTAGTTTGGACCAACACTCACAGGAGCATTGGCCCGGGGGGTTAAATAAAGATGACCCTCGAGCTCGCGAAAACCTGGGGGAAAAAGGCTTAGGTGGCAAATGGTAAAACCAATGTTGGGCCTTGCTGGAGGAGTCTTATTCAAAGCGAACTGTCAAGGGGGTCCCATAAATCACCCAACCGCGTAAGGAACGCGAAATCAAGGAACATAACACCGGTATGGCCGGAAACTAGGGCGGCAAGAGTGGAACAAAACACCAGGCATAAGGTCAAGTCTTCCACCCTTTACCAAGTATATAGATGCATTAATTATAGCAGATATATTGTGATATCCCCAACAAGTAAACATGTTCCAACAAGGAACAACATCTCCATGTTCCAACAAGGAACACACTTCATCTTCACCGCAACTAGCAACGCTTATAAGAGGAAATTTGCAAAGCGGTAACATAGCCAAACAACGGTTTGCTAGGAAAGGATGGTTAGAGGTTTGACATGGCAATATGGGTGGCATGATAAGCAAGTGATAGGCATCATAGCATAGGCATAGCAAAAGAGCGAGCATCTAGCAAGCAAAGATAGAAGTGATTTCGAGGGTATGGTCATCTTGCCTGCAAAGTTCTCAGAGTTGTCGAAAGCTTGATCCTCGTAAGCGTTCTCAACAGGTTCCTTGTTCATGTACTCGTCTCCTGGCTCTACCCAAAGCAAGAACACAAACAATGGAACCACAATAAATAACGGTGCAATGCACAAGCAACATGATGCAATACATGGCATGATATGCGAGATGTGATATGCAATGCGTGTCGTGCTCGGAAGGAAAATGATGAACCAGGCATCAACTTGGCAAACCAAGTATGCTTCTGGAAAGGTGAGATGATTTTCGGTTGAAATCGATATAAAGATCACCGGAATCGGATGCACGGTTTGCAAATGACAAGCAAAACAAGAATGTCACAAATCTGCCATTAACAGCATGATTCCACATAGAAAGCAACAAGAAATAAAGCTACTGCACCCAAACGTACCAGAAAAGCATATGGCAGTGATCTACTCAAGATGCTTGACAAAAGATGAACACTGAGCTACGGCTAAATCACATCATAAAAGGTTCAAGCAAGCATGGCAAAAGTGCAAAACATATCAGCTTCACTGACTCGGTGAAAATACTGAACATGGCAGAAACAGCATCAGGAAGCAATGTTCGGAGCAAGCAAACGACATGCTACAAGAACTTATAATAGCAAAACAAGGCATGCCATAAATCTACTCAAAGCGTAGAACAAAAGTCCCTTACTGACCATAAGCCAAAAAAGATCAGAAGATGCAATAGCACCCATGTAAACATAGCAAGTTTCGTTAACAGATTCAGCAACAGGGCATGACAAAAACAGATAACAAGTAGGCATGTTTAAGAGCTCAACACACTCACTACAGAGCATTTCGTTATAAACTAAGCATACATCCATCAAGAAGACATGGCATAGAAGCTATACATGGAAATAAACACATCATAGCATACAAGGATCAACTACAACAACCTTGGCAAAATTGAATAACATGTAAACAATCTTCCAGGAAACATTTTATAGCAAAAGTAGAACTCAATTGACTCAAGCTATGGCACCCCATAATTGCAAAAAATGGCATGGATGGATAGACCATAACCATATGTTTAAAACATCCTTATTGAAGTATCTCAAAATATGCATGTATCTCTCGGTAGCATCAAGTTAACATGGCATAAAAATATCAGCAAAACAGGGGCTGAAATCAGCAACATCATGAAGCCTAGTTTGCATGCTTGTGCTAGTCACCACAGAGATCAAAAAAATACATGGCATACACCCCTGTAAAGATGGCATGGCATATTACAAAACACATGTAGGGCTCCAATTCATAGGATGCACACATCAATCATGGCAAAAATGACAAAAGTGCATTGTTCTGATAAGAATCTGAAACTAACATCACATAGCCCTCTTCCAACAACATTTCGGGCATCACGATCAGCTCAAATGAAAATGATGCAATGGGATGAAATGATCTACTCTTCGAGGCGAACAATTTGGTATGCTAAACGCCCGATACGGAGTCACAGGTGCAAAGTTATGGCTTGATGAAAATGCAACAAATTAATCACAGAATAATGACTTGGGCGATTTCGGGGGGCGGGGGGAGAAGTCAACCGAGGATTTTGGATCTGAGATCCGATCGAGGCCGAGGTTCGAGGCGGCCGGAGAAGCCACGGAGCGGGCGCCGGAGGAGGGAGAGGCCGAGGGGCTGGCCGGCCGGGCGCGGCGGGCGGCGCCGGCTGGCGGGCGCGGCGGCGGGGCGACGGGTCGAGGTGGAGGCGGCGACGGCGGGAAATCCGGCGGCGGGCGGAGGCGGCAGCTGGCCGGGTCGAGGGCGAGGCGGCGGGCCCTAAGCGGCGGCGGACGGGGCGCTGGGCGCAGACGCTGGGCAAGGCCGGGCTGGCTCGGTGGGCCGGCAGCGCCGCTGTGGCCGGGTGCCACGTGGCGCGTCCGGTTGGCGGCGCGGGCGGACGTGTCCGCCCAAATCGGACACTTCCGTGGCGGAGAGGCGGGGCTAGGGTTAGGGTGGAATGATCCGGGATTTCGTAGGAGGGTGTTTATAGGTAGAAGGAGCTAGGAAGCTCCAAATGAGGTGTAGTTTTCGCCCACACGATCGTGATCGAACGACGGAGAGCATGGAAGTGACTTAGATGGGTTATTGGGCTGTTTTGGAGGGGTGTTGGGCTGCAACTTAAAAGAGGCCTTTGCGGATATGCGGATAACCGTTGGAGTACCAAACGAGCTCCAAATGACCCGAAACTTGACAGGTGGTCTACCGGTGGTGTACCAAGGCCACTTGGCAAGGCTCGGTCCATTCCGAGAAAGTTTAGTACCCGCTCACGGAAAAATGTAAAAGGGGACGCCGGGGGACATAGGAGTGCCGGATTGCAAAACGGACAACGGGGAAAATGCTCGGATGCATGAGACGAACACGTATGCAAATGCGATGCACATGATGACATGATATGAAATGCATGACATGGACAAAATGAAAAATGAAGAAAAACCCAACCACGGAGGGAATATCATATCACAATGCCGAAATGGCAAGAGTTGGAGTTACAAATATGGAAAGCTACATCCGGGGTGTTACAACACTCCACCACTACAAGAGGATCTCATCCCGAGATCTAGGACTGAAAGAACTCCGGATATTCGGAACGGAGGTGATCCTCGCGCTCCCAGGTGGCTTCCCGGTCGGAATGGTGTGACCACTTCACTTTCAGGAATTTGATTGACTTGTTGCGAGTCTTGCGCCGGTTTCTTCAAGAATAGCAACGGGTGCTCATGATAAGAGAGATCTTCTTGGAGGTCAATTTCTTGAAGTTGATAGTGCGCTCAGAGTCTTGAAGCACTTGCGAAGCTGTGACACGTGAAACACATCGTGCACGTTCGCGAAGTTGGACGGGAGCTCAAGTTGATAGGCGAGATCGCCTCTTTTGCCAATGATCTTGAAAGGACCCACGTATCTAGGGGCAAGCTTCCCTTTGATACCAAGCGACGAGTGCCTTTCATTGGAGAGACGCGGAGGTAGACATGGTCTCCGATTTCAAAAGCCACATCATGGTGCTTGTCATCATAATATCGCTTTTAGGCGCGATTAATGGCTTTGAGATTCTCACGAATGACTTTGCACATTTCTTGACTTCGTGATCAAGTCGTTGCCAAGAAGTTGGCGTTCACCTGTCTCGGACCAATTGAGAGGAGTACGGCACTTTCTGCCATAGAGAATTTCGAATGGGGCCTTGCCCGAACTCGCTTGGAAGCTGTTGTTGTAGGAGAACTTGGCATATGGAAGACAATCTTCCCATTTCATACCGAAGGAAATGCCACAAGCCCTGAGCATATCTTCGAGGATTTGATTGACTCGCTCGACTTGGCCACTTGTTTGAGGATGGAAAGCTGTGCTGAAACGAATATTAGTGCCCATGGCCTTCTGAAAAGAATCCAAACTTGGAGGTAAAGATGCTGCCACGGTCTGAAGAGATCACTTGTGGAATGCCATGCAAGGAGACAATCCTGGAGGTGTATAGCTCTGCCAACTGAGCTGCTGTGATAGATTCTTTGATAGGAAGAAAATGAGCCACTTTAGTAAGCTTGTCAATGACAACGAAGATAGCATCATTTCCACGCTTGGACTTAGGAAATCCAGTCACGAAGTCCATTTCGATATGATCAAACTTCCATTCTGGAATAGCAAGAGGTTGGAGGAGACCAGCTGGTCATTGGTGTTCTGCTTTCACTCTTCTGCAGACATCACACTCATTCACGAATTGAGCAATTTCTCGCTTCATTCGAGTCCACCAATATGACTGCTTGAGGTCATGGTACATCTTCGCATTTCCGTGATGGATGGATAGAAGGGAATTGTGCGCCTCGTTCATAATGACTTTACGTAGATCACCCTTTGGAACCACAATCCGGTCCTCGAAGAAAAGAGTATCTTTGTCATCAATGTGGAAGCACTTGTATTTGGAAATGCCCTTGTCGATACCACGTTTCACCTTTTTCACCATGGTATCCAGGAGTTGAGCCTCACGAATCTGGTCTTCCAAAGTAGGAGAGACTATGAGGTTGGCAAGAAAGCCTTGAGGAACAACTTGAAGATTCAGCTTGCGGAAAGCTTCACAAAGATCCGGTTGGAAGGGCTTGAGAATTAAGTTGTTGCAATAAGCCTTCCTGCTCAAAGCATCTGCAATCACATTGGCCTTGCCCGGAGTATATTCAATACTTGGGTTGTACTCTTGAATCATTTTGACCCATCGAGTCTGCTCGAGGTTGAGGTTGGGTTGAGTGAAGATATACTTGAGGCTCTTGTGATCGGTGAAAATGTCCACTTTCCTTCCCAACAAGAGATGTCTCCATGTTATCAATGCATGGACAACTGCCGCCAACTCAAGATCGTGAGTGGGGTAGTTCTTTTCGTTGGGCTTCACCTGACGAGAGGTATAGGCCACAACTCTCTTCTCTTGCATTAACACAGCACCGAGACCTTGAAGAGAAGCATCACGTAAAACTTGAATGGCTTGGATTCATCAGAGGAGTCAAGACAGAGCTGTGACGAAGTTTCTCTTTGAGAGTATTGAAAGCAACGTCACACTCAGGAGACCGGACATACTTCACATGCTTCTGAAGGAGGTTGGAAAGAGGCTTTGCAATCTTAGAGAAGTTCTCAACGAATCTTCGGCAATAGCTTGCAAGTCCAAGAAAACTGCGAAGTTGCTTGACATTCTGAGGAGGTTCCCAATTCACAACTGCAGACACCTTCTCGGGATTAACAGCGATGCCCTTGGCGGAGATGATGTGACCAAGATAAAGCACTTCATCAAGCCAAAATTCACATTTGGAAAACTTCAGATAGAATTGATGCTCTCTCGAGCTTGTCTAGCACCAATCGCAAATGTTTGGCATGATCCTTCTTATTCTTGGAGAAGACCAAAATATCATCAAGATAGACCAAGACGAATTCATTGGTGTAAGGGTTGAAGATGAAGTTCATCATCCGAGAGAATGTTGGAGGAGCATTGACAAGGCCGAAAGACATGACAAGATATTCATAAGAACCAAAGCTTGTTACGAATGCTGTCTTGGGAATATCTTGTTCACGAATGCGAATCTGATGATAACCCATAATGAAGGTCAAGCTTGGAGAACACTTTAGCACCTTTGAGTTGCTCGAAAAGCTCATTGATGTTGGGAAGTGGATACTTGTTCTTGATTGTCTTCTTATTCAATGGACGGTAATCGACGCAAAGTCGGTCCGTGCCATCCTTCTTCTGGACAAAAAGAACACCACAACCCCAAGGAGATGAAATCGGTCTGATCAAACCCAGACGGTCTTGTTCATCAAGCTGCTTCTTCAATTCCTTCAGTTCATTAGGTCCAAGCTTGTATGGACGCTTGCAAACGGGTTCAAAGGCCGTGCTCAAGATCGATAACGAATTCAATCGGCGGTGAGGAGGCATTCTGGAAGCTCTTCTGGAAAGACATCTTGGTACTCACAAACGACTGGAATCTGAGAGATAGCATCCAACTCGCCCTTCTCATTGAGAGAAAACAACTGAATGGTTTCATCACGAGCGGCATAGATGATCACATCATTAGAAGAGTGAGTCAATTGAATTTCCCTGGCAGCACAATCAAGCTGAGCTTTGTGCTGAGAAAGCTAGTCCATCCCGAGAATTAGATCAATATCCGAGTCACCAAGGACAATTGGTTTAGCCAGAAATCTATAATCACCCGTCTTGATAGAAACATCCGGGACATAATTATTAGCTGTCATTTGCTTACCCGGGGACACAATTGATAAAGAACTAGGCAATTCTTGATAACCCAACTCATGCTTAGATGCAAAAGGTCTTGAGATGAAACAATGCGATGCACCAGTATCAAATAAGAAATTTGCAGGAATATCATTAACTGAGAGATTACCCATTATCACATCAGTAGATTCCTCCGCTTGAGCTGCATTCATCATGTTCACCTTTGCAGACTTGGGATTATGCTTGACCACTGCATTGCGGAAGATATCACAGAGGAGGAGGCGGAAGGCGCCTTTGGTTGAAGCACTTGTTCGCATAGTGACCTTTCGATGACATTTGTTGCAAGTCACCTCTCGAGAGCGGACGGTGATAAGGAGCATTTGACCTTGGAGCTTGAGAATTAGACTTGTTACGATGGCCTGGGTTGGGTGGGTGGGAAGATCCACGACCACCTGAGTTCTTCTGGCGATAAGGCCGACGGACGGAGGAGGAGGAAGGTAGAACTTCTGCTGCTTAGCTGCCACTTGAGAGGAAGAAGAAGACTGAATTGCATCCCTGATTCTCTTCTTAGAAGCCTCACATTTGAGCTGGGCAGCTTCTTGCTTCAGTGCCATGTTGTAGAATTCATCATACTTTTCTGGCTCAAAAAGCACGAGAGCTAATTGCAGATCTTCTCTGAGACCACCTCTGAATTGATAGATCATACTCTTTTCATCAGGGACGTCTTTCTTAGCAAAGCGAGCGAGTTTCTGAAACTGGATACTGTATTGATACGGACATGTTGCCTTGCTTGAGATTGCGGAACTCCTCACGCTTGCTCTCAACAACACTTTTCGGAATGTGGTGAGCTTTGAAGTCTCGGCGGAACTCATCCCAGGTAATGACACGACCTCCTCTGGAATCTTTGTATTGCTGGAACCACTCAGCAGCTTGGTCCTTGAGTTGAAACGAAGCAAACTTGACAAAGTCCTCAGGTCTGACATTGCTACATTCAAAATGTTTGCAGATGTCCACAAGCCAATCGTCGGCATCTGTGGCCTCGACACAGAAACTGAAAGACTTCGGCTGATTAGCGAGGAACTGATTGAGGGTAGCAAAGTGCGGCTGGTTGTTGCCTTGACCTTGATTTCCTTGATTGCCTTGCCCTTGGGTACGCTCTTGCAAGAGTTGCAAAATCATCTGAGCATTGGCATTGGTGGCTGCCATGATAGCTTGCCATGCCTCCGGAGGCGGAGGTGGAGGTGGAGGGTTCGACTGACTCTCATCATTGCGATCTGGATTCAGACGCTACATGGCGGAGCCATCCTGAAGAGGGTGACATCCGTTAGCACTTTGATAGACAGATAGACAAGTTGAATCAACGGATAGAAATTGCAACATATAGTCTTCACAATAAACATTCGAGCAAGGATGAACGAATGAATTCCAAAAGCTAACATCACACGTCCATTAAGGTGAGAAGCCACTTGATTAAGGGTTGATGAAAAAATAACAAGGTACGATGGAACAAATAAGTGGTAAGGATTACCCAATCACAAACCAAATATCTGCGGGAAGAAATGCTAGGAGCTACTTGAATCCCACCTATAAACTCCCAAACTTTCTCGGTTATGCAATGCTGGTGTTGGGGATACGGGGACACAAAATATATCACCCAAACTAACAATACCTAGATCAAGTCAGTATCCATCCGTCAACACATAACCAAGAAACCTTCGAAATCGTGGTACCTCGACCTTCGAAAAGCATCCGTTATATGAGTCATGGCAATACTCCCGAGCTCGCCCGATCGGGTTATCGGGTTATCTCACCAACAAGCGCACAAAAGAGATTTTCGATATCGGCAAATCTCGTGTATTCCAGAATCGCAACGATAAAATTGTGGCGACAACACCTCGGAGCTCAACTCCCGGGACACCGCCACAACCCCTAAATGTCGAGGCACCAAGAACAATGTTCTCGTCACAAAACCATCGGAACGATCCCAAGATACCAGCGTGATCCTAAATTAATTTTAGTGAAATTTGAGGAGAGGAGAGTCAAAACTTCTACGTCAGAGACCTCACCAGAGCGACGAAGGGACCGGGAGTAAAAGAATCCTACTCTCGATATATATAATCCTAAGACTCAAAACATTTTTGTTCTAGACTCAACAACGCCAAACAAACAATCAAGCGAGGGCTCCTAAGTCGGGATGGCTCGATTACCAACTTGTAACGCCCTCGATGCGGCTATATCTCCCACGTGTCGAAGCACGACTTAGAGGCATAACCGCATTGAAAGCAATGTCGCAAGTGAGGTAATCTTCACACAACCCATGTAATACATAAGGGAAAGAGATACATAGTTGGCTTACATTAGCCACTTCACACAATACATAAATAAACATCCATCATTCAGATTACACTCAAGGTCCGACTACGGAACCAAAATAAAGAAGATACCCCAAAAGCTACAGATCCCCGATCGTCCCAACTGGCTCCACTATCGATCATCGTGAAAAGACACATAGTAACGACCATGTTCTTCGTCGAACTCCCACTTGAGCTCGGTTTACACACTGCATGGCATCGTCGGCACTGCAACTGTTTTGGTAGAATCTGTGAGTCACGGGACTCGACAATCTCACACCCGCGAGATCAAGACTATTTAAGCTTATAGGAAGGACAGAGTTGTGAGGTGGAGCTGCAGCAAGCGACTAGCATATATGGTGGCTACATTCGCAAAAAAGAGAGTGAGAAGAGAAGCAAAGCGGTCGTGAAGCTAGTAGCGATCAAGAAGTGATCCTGAACTACTTACGTCAAGCATAAATCCAACACGTGTTCACTTCCGGACTCACGAGAAGAGACCATCACGGTTACACACGCTGATTGATGTGTATTAATTAAGATCAACTTCGGGTTTTCTACAACCGACATTAACAAATTCCCATCTGCCTCATAACCGCAGGCACGGCTTTGAAAGATAATACCTTGCAGGTGTCCCAACTTAGCCCATTATAAGCTCTCACGGTCACCGAAGGATATTCCTTCTACCGAAGACCCGATCGATCTCGGAATCCGGACTACAAGACATTTCGACAGCAATAAAACAAGACCAGCAAAGCCGCCCGAATGTGCCGACAAATCCCGATAGGAGCTGCACATATCTCGTTCTCAGGGCACACCAGATGAGCAGTCCGTACAACTAAAACCAGACATCAAGTTTCCTTGAGGGGGCGCTGCAAAGCGCTCTAGTTTGGGCCAACACTCAGAGGAGCATTGGCCCGGGGGGTTAAATAAAGATGACCCTCGGGCTCGCGAAAACCCGGGGGAAAAAGGCTTAGGTGGCAAATGGTAAAACCAATGTTGGGCCTTGCTAGAGGAGTCTTATTCAAAGCAAACTGTCAATGGGGTCCCATAAATCACCCAACCGTGTAAGGAATGCGAAATCAAGGAACATAACACCGGTATGACGGAAACTAGGGCGGCAAGAGTGGAACAAAACACCAGGCATAAGGCCGAGTCTTCCATCCTTTACCAAGTATATAGATGCATTAATTATAGAAGATATATTGTGATATCCCCAACAAGTAACCATGTTCCAACAAGGAAAAACATCTCCATGTTCCAACAAGGAACAAACTTCATCTTCACCTGCAACTAGCAACGCTATAAGAGGGGCTGAGCAAAGCGGTAACATAGCCAAACAAAGGTTTGCTAGGAAAGGATGGTTAGAGGTTTGACATGGCAATATGGGTGGCATGATAAGCAAGTGATAGGCATCGTAGCGTAGGCATAGCAAAAGAGCGAGCATCTAGCAAGCAAAGATAGAAGTGATTTCGAGGGTATGGTCATCTTGCTCGCAAAGTTCTCGAGTTGTCGAAAGCTTGATCCTCGTAAGCGTTCTCAACAGGTTCCTCGTTCACGTACTCGTCTCCCGGCTCTACCCAAAACAAGAACACAAACAAAGGAACCACAATAAATCACGGTGCAATGCACAAGCAACATGATTCAATACATGGCATGATATGCGAGATGTGATATGCAATGCGTATGCGTGCTCCGGAAGGAAAATGATGAACCAGACATCAACTTGGCAAACCAAGTATGCCGCTGGAAAGGTGAGATGATTTCGGTTGAAATCGATATAAAGATCACAGGAATCGGATGCACGGTTTGCAAATGACAAGCAAAACAAGAATGGCACAAATCTGCCATTAACAGCATGATGCCACATAGCAAGCAACAAGAAATGAAGCTACTACACCCAAACGTACCAGAAAAGCATATGGCAGTGATCTACTCAAGATTCTTGACAAAAGATGAACACTGAGCTACGGCTAAATCACATCATAACAGGTTCAAAAAAGCATGGCAAAAGTGCAAAACATATCAGCTTCACAGACAGTGAAAATACTGAACATGGCAGAAACAGCATCAGGAAGCAATGTTCAGAGCAAGCAAACGGCACGCTACAAGAACTTATAATAGCAAAACAAGGCATGGCATGAATCTAATCAAAGCATAGAACAAAAGTCCCTTACTGACCATAAACCAAAAAGGATCAGAAGATGCAATAGCGCCCATGTAAAAATAGAAAGTTTCGTTAACAGATTCATCAACAGGGCATGACAAAAACAGATAACAAGTAGGCATGTTTAAGAGCTCAGTGCACTCACTACAGAGCATTTCATGATACACTAAGCATACATCCATCAAGAAGACATGACATAGAAGCCATACACGGCAAGAAAAACATCATAGCATACACGGATCGACTACAACAACTTTGGCAAAATTGAATAACATGTAAACAATCTGCCAGGAAACATTTTATAGTAAAAGTAGAGCTCGATCGACTCAAGCTATGGCACCCCATAATTGCAAACAAGGGCATGGATGGATAGACCATAACCATATGTTCAAAACATCCTTACTGAAGTATCTCAAAATATGCATGGATCTCTCGGTAGCATCAAGTTAACATGGCATAAAAATATCAGCCAAACAGGGGCTGAAATCAGCAACATCATGAAGCCTAGTTTGCATGCTTGTGCTAGTCACCACAGAGATCACAAAAATACATGGCATACACCCCTGTAAAGATGGCATGGCATATTACAAAACACATGTAGGGCTCCAGTTCATAGGATGCACACATCAATCATGGAAAAAATGACAAAAGTGCATGTTCTGATAAGAATCTGAAACTAACATCACATAGCTCTCTTCCAACAGCATTTCAGGCATCAAGATGAGCTCAAATGAAAATTACTCAATGGAATGAAATGATCTACTCTTCAAGGCGAACAATTTGGTGTGCTAAACGCCCGAAACGGAGCAACGGCTGCAAAGTTATGGCATGATGAAAATGCAACAAATTAATCACAGAATAATGACAAGCGATTTCGGGGGGGGGGAGAAGTCAACCGAGGATTTTGGATCTGAGATCCGATCGAGGCCGAGGTTTGAGGCGGCCGGAGAAGCCACTGAGCGGGCGCCGAGGAGGGAGAGGCCGGAGGAGGGCCGGGCCGGGCCGGGCGAGGGCGGCGCCGCGCAACGCTGGCGCGGCGGCTGGGCGACGGGTCGAGGCGAGGCGGCGGACGGCGGCGAAGTCCGGCGGCGCGGCGGAGGGCGGCGGCTGGCCGGGATCGAGGGCGAGGCGGCGGCGACGGGGCGCTGGCGCGGGCGCTGGGCGCTGGCCGGCTGCGGCTCAAGGGCAAGCGGCGCGGTGGCTGGTGCCACGTGGCGCCCCGGTTGGTCGGGCGGCGGCGGACGTGTCCGCCCAAATCGAACACGTCCGTGGCAGGGAGAGGCGCGGGGCTAGGGTTAGGGGTGGAATGATCCGGGATTTCGGGGGAGGGGGTGTTTTTATAGGTAGAAGGAGCTAGGAAGCTCCAAATGAGGTGTAGTTTTCGCCCACACGATCGTGATCGAATGACGGAGAGCAAGGAAGTGACTTAGATAGGTTATTGGGCTGTTTTGGAGGGGTGTTGGGCTGCAACTTAAAAGAGGCCTTTGCGGATATGTGGATAACCGTTGGAGTACCAAACGAGCTCCAAATAACCCGAAACTTGACAGGTGGTCTAGCGGTGGTGTACCAAGGCCACTTGGCAAGGCTCGGTCCATTCCGAGAAAGTTTAGTACCCGCTCACGGAAAAATGTAAAAGGGGACGCCGGGGGACATAGGGGTGCCGGATTGCAAAACTGACAACGGTGAAAATGCTCGGATGCATGAGACGAACACGTATGCAAATGAGATGAACATGATGACATGATATGAAATGCATGACATGGACAAAATGCAAAAATGAAGAAAAAACCCAACCACGGAGGGAATATCATATCACAATGCCGAAAATGGCAAGAGTTGGAGTTACAAATATGGAAAGCTACATCCGGGGTATTACAGGTGGTGTGGTTCGCGACTCACTCGTTCGAGATGAACCGGCCGGTGGTGGCGTGGCTGTGGCGAGGGTGCCACAGCTGGGCGTCGGGGCGTTACGAGGCGTAGATGGCCACACCGGCGGGTACTACCTGTAGTACAGAAGTACTCCAGCTGAGGATTGATGCCCGGGACAAAATGTGTCATAGCCGCTGGATGAAAATTCGATGGTGCGGGACGTGTGGTGTCATGGGTTCGTGCGGCGTCGTGGGAATCGCGTGTAGCTGTGGTAGAAACTTGATGCTCGCCACATTTAAGGTGGCCCACATGTCATGCACACAAAGGCAGAGGGGCGGTGCGACCGAGAGTGGTGAGGCGCACGTCGGGGGACGTGGTGCCGTGGGTTAGAGTGGCGTTATGGGAATCGCGAGTGGCAGTGGATGAAATGTGATGGTCGCTGTAGTTGAACTTCCATGGACAAGCTGTCATGTCTACGGACACATGCATTGCATACCGATCACTGGAAAGAGTAGTAGAGAAATCTAGGTGGATAAATAGTTCCTTATAGTCAAGCGGACCCACGCTACTACTTGTTCCAAAGACATGCACACCATCGAAATAGTCCATTTATATCAATATACATAGAGAGGGAATATTCTTTTACAAGAGAGCAAATAGTTCATCCATCCATAATGCCCTGCTGCTGGTGCAGCATCTTCTTATTCTTCTTCTTCTTGTTGTTCTTATTTTCTGTGGGAGACGGCTTCGCAACAAGCTCTCTGAACCTTGCAGCTATCTCGAAACTCACACGGGCATCGAGGGCAGCATATTTTATCCGCTCGTACGTCAAGGGATAATTCTCCCATCCAGACGACCTTAATCCAGCGTCTCGTCGCCCTTCTAAAGATTTGTTCCTAGCACAAAATTTGCTACGTCGAATAGGGATGGTGTCGGTTTATCAAAATCTTCTATAGGAATTTTTATTCTGTTTTGTAGGTCAGCGATGCTTTTCAAATCAAGGTTGTACGGCTCCAACTTTTGTTTGTCCCCTGCGATGGCTGCCCCACAGAAGTATATGTCCTCCCGAGACAAGAAATCGTGAAGCTCATCTGGTATGGAGGGCGTGTATGATGTGGTACACCAAAACATCATCTTGAGGCACAGCCTGGTGAAGGACGGTAGCGTTGGATCTTCCAGTGCTTGCGCTCCGTGTACTCTGCGTCGAGACCGATGACATTCATCTCCACCTTTTGGAGGAAGTTGGATACATTGTTGATCCACTTCCGAACAAACCTTGGGTGGTTGGTGACTGTGGCAACTATGCTCAATGAGCCTTCGACGAGGACGTGTTGGATGCTAAAAACCTGCATCTCGATCTCTTTCGCCATTTGGAACCGCTGGACCGGAGGGCTATGGTTTGGAGAATTAGGATTAGATGGCTAGTCTAACTGAAGATGATGATTATTTATAGGGGCTTCGGAATTACTCCAGGAGGATGTGAAGAGGTTAAAACAATGTGAATGCAGTGTGGTTTGGATGCAAATGAAGATCAATGAGTAGTGAAAAAGCTGAGGAAAATCGGTTCCCGATGGAGAAGTAAATGGGAGAAGTTATGCCCATGCATGAGGAGAGGTGCGGTGGTTTGACTGCTGCATGCAATGGATTGGACGGGCTCTTCGGTTGCCTTTTCTCTCTCCCACGCGCAGTAGTGGCCCACTTGCATGCTGCAGTTTATTGGCTGGAGTCTGGCTGCAGCTGCTCATGCGTACGCTAATTAATGCTGTGAATGCGGGGCATGGAGGGAAATGGGCGCATGCAAAAGGGTATATGCGTAGACTAACTAGAGAAATACTGAAAAAGTTATGCACAGCAAAAAGAGGACCGGAGGGAGTACTACTCATGTTCCTACTACGGTTAAGGAATATGTGGTTATCCTCGAAAAGTCCTTCTTCGCGCTTCCGCATGCACGAGAATTTGGTTACGCTTCATAATATGGATGATAGCTGGAGGATGATGTGAACCCAGAGGCATGCTAGCACGGGAGTGTACTCATGTTCCTACTACTCCTACTAGTAGTAGTAGTACAACTGTGGTACACTTGATGGTCAAAATACTATTATTCATCCGGTCCTCACAGTGAAGTGACAAGACCCTGCGCCCGAGGTGACACCAGTCCAGGCGGTGTGTCCGGGTTACCAAAGTCAGCCTCACCTTGTGCACTGTTCAGTTACTGTCACTGCCGCTGTATAGCATGCCTCGCCTCGTCTCCCTCTCCCCTAGCACCACTCCATCTCCATCTCCGTCTCGCCGGTGATGCTGAGGTCACTCTTCATTATCTCACTGTGCCCCTGCATACCCTCGCCTCGCTCGCCTCCCCCAGTACCACTATTCCCTTGCTAGCCGCTCCAGCACCGACAGCCTTCTCCCCCGTAAATCATGCCCCCCCTCAAACCCCACCTTCCAAACTCCACCATGGCCGAACACGAACCGTGCAGGATCCATATGAGCCGCGATTGGAGCAATCTCCCCAGTGACGTCCTCGACCTCTGTTGTTCGTGTATGGATATGTTGAGCGCCCTGCGGCTGGCTGCATGCTCGAGGGGCATGCACACGGCCATCATCGAAGCGAGGCCAAAGCTTTTCAAGATACCCGGCTTGCTGCTATCTGGTCTTGCGAGATTGGCTCACCATGATACGGAGGTGTACATGATGCCCCTCGACTTCAATTTGATCTCCATTAGCCGAAACTTCTTTGCAGGTATGTAGTGGGTCGCCGTACATCATTTCCCTCGACTTTGATCCGATCACCATCGCCTGAAACTTCTTGGCAGGTATGTACTGGGTCAGCATGAACTCCCACTGGATGGCTGCCTTCAGAGAAGACGGTAAAAAGTTGGTGCTCGTGAACTTCCAGACCTCCCACGAGATTATCCTTCCTCCGTTGGATTATATAGAGTTTTACCATCGCGGTCCTAGTCATCTAGATTACCACGTCAGTTGGACGAACCTTGTTTTGCAGAAGATTGTAATCTGCCAAGTGCCCACATGACATGCAAATTACGCAGACTTCAAGCTAATTGCCTTGTTCGACCGCGAACTCACATATCTTTACGCTGGTGCCTTCTTTAGCTGGAGACAACTCAGCTCGCAGTGGATCATCGTCAAAGCTGATACACACTTCTGTGATGCTATTGAACACAATGGCATCATCTACGCAATCGACAAAACAGATGGCACAACGTATTGCTGGGACAGCACGTGTAAGTTGTTTCCGTCTCATGTTAATGATGACGCCATGACACTATTTGAACTTTTTGTCATGATTGGCATATCCTTGTTTGAGCAGAATTTGAGTAGAACTGTGGCAATGTATTAGAGACGCCGTAAATCAGCTATATTTGGAATGATTTAATTCATGCAATTGTGATCATGTCATTACAGCCAATTTGTACCCCTGAATAATCAAACGGTTAGGAGTATATGGATATTCTCCTTATTTTATAGTAATCTATATACTACTACTAAATATGAGTGTGTATGAATGGCCATGTTAGTTTTCTCATTTTCATGATGTAGAAACGTGCACCACACTGTTGGTTTCATCTAACCATACATTAGGGAAGTAAATGTGCATATGGAGAACTCTATATTTGGAAGTAGTGAAATCCTGTAATGCTTACCATGTGTACATACCTATATTCGCCCTTCAAAGCAATCAATGGCTAGAATAATATCCTCACAAAAATTTGCCCACGTAACACGAGTATATAACAATGCTTGGTCTGTTAGTTACCTTGAAGAATTTGTTTGTGAGGACAGAACATGATTCCATAACATGCATGACATGGTAGTTACCTGTGAAGAATCGATTGCGAGATAACATGAGTATAACCATGCATGGCACTTCTATATTTTCGAACCTAGTATACATTTCGCTGTATTTTCCTCCCAGTTCCAACAGGGACATATCAATACTGTTTCTTGCATTATCCTACTCATACTCTGAACAATGTTGATCTTACATTAACAATGCATGTCCTTTTTGATATGATGCAGTGTCCCTACAGTTACTGCCCTTTGTAATCACACCACCTTTGCCAAAAACAGGAAAGCACAACTGGTTCCTCGCTCAATCGGACGACGGCAAAAGACTGATGATCATTCGGACACATGAGACGGAAAAGTTATATTGCAAAAACCCCACTGTATACAAGCACCGTGAAATACGTGAGTATCCGGACAGTGGCTGTTACGTCTATGAGCAGAATACCAGCTTGTTGGAGCCTTCAGGATTTTTTAGTTGGAGGCGGGTAAACAGCCTTGGTTCACACTCTCTGTTTCTCGGACTCAATTATCATATTAACCATGAGATCACCGTTGGAAAGGACCTTGATTGCAGAGAGGCTCTGTTTGCTATGGAAAACTGTGTCTACACGGCGAGCCCTAGGAGTTCGGGAGCAAACTCCCCTGATTGTCAACGATACAGCCTGCAGCCAAAAGAAGGTGAGAATGACAAAGGCATCCAGATTAACTTTGATCCTTGGATGTCTCAATTACGACGGCAGTGATCTGGTTCAAGCCTTCGTAGATAGGTAATTGGGCTATTAAAAGAAAGGTGGAATCTTGGTGTCTCCGGATCATTGGTCACTGAAGCGGGGCTGCAAATTATGATGGTGTTGGATCATCTCTTCGAATGACTTTGTTGTCTTTGCTGCTTGTTCTGGATGGGTAGTTCTTTCTTTTGTTATGCATATTCCTTGTCATTTGGTCATCCTCGTCTATGTCACTCTTACTATGTAATAGTTGGCTCTGTTTAGAATGTCATTCTCGTCTGGATCACGTGAGTCTGAGCGCTGCAGATGGGTGCATTTTGGTGGTGTAGCAAGACTTCTTATGAACTATCATGTCTTGTTGTTTATGTCAATAGTAGTCACTAGTCAGTGTTTAAATGTTGTATATATCGTTGTTTCGAACTGTTTATTGTCTCGAACTACTGGTGGGCTAAATGAGGGCATCACCATTCTCCAGTGTTCAGAGTGTATCTCCTTTTTTCAAGTTATACAATTTGAGCTCAGTGTCTTTTCGATTATGTACACTTGTTTGGGCCAGTGAGGTGTCGTTGAAGATGGGTCGAGTAGTAACGCAATGCCAAACAGGTCAATTATGGCTCTCAGGTCGGGCTCTCAAAAGATCCTCAAAAAAAGGTCGGGCTCTCCAAAAAAGAAAGAATAAGGACTCTTAGGCCGACATGTGGGTGCCACCGGTGTTTTCGTGCGCTTATGGCGCCGAGAGCATATTACGGCGTGTTCGAAATTCAAGCTACCTTTTCATCCCCAATCTCCCGCCCCTCCCCCACCTCTGGAATCTCGATTCCTACTCCAGTTCCCCCAAATCCCCCTCTTGTACTCCCTGTACTCAAGCTCACTATCATGTCACCGGTCAACGCGGATCTCTGAGCAAGAGATCCTGAGGTCCGTCCTGCCTTCGGTCGCTGCATGCTGTCGCTCAACAAGGTAAGATTTGTTTGAGCTTATCAAGGACCTTGGAGGTGAGCTCGTAAGTATGTTTGTTCCTCCAGACAGCTGGGCTCTGACGGTTATGGCATGGATGAAGAAGCCGTCCACCATACCGAAGGTGATTGGTGTTGAGATACCGGTGCAGGAACCGGGGTTGTACTATTCATCGCCACCAAGGCCGCCGCGGACCACGTTAGGGATGTACCTGTATCGAGTGTTCGTGCATGTCGAAGAAGTGGTCAATCCATCAATCGAAGTCCTGCCGCCGCCGCTGGTGCCAGGGTCCGTCGATGACGTCCATTACAGGAGTCAATGTCAGACTTCCCCGTGTTGCTCGGAACGATGGATGGCACAGGGCCTACTCCATCGCGCGGCGGAGGCCACTGCTTCTTTGGGAGAAGAGGCAGGGCTGGCTGCCTGGATGTGCTCTAATTTGAGGTAACAACTGAATCTTGTCAGATACTAGTTAAATCCGAGCTATGGGTGTGAAGCACTGATGTGCCAGTACATTTGATTGTGACCTGTTTTAATTTTGTACCTGAACTTTTTTTAGAAAGAGTTGTACGTCAACTTAATGTGCTAACAAAACTTATTGTGTTGTCTGTCTGTTTTCTTTGCACAACATTCAAGATATTTCCTTGTCATTGATAAAGACGATGAATCATTATGTACGAGTTTGTTGGTTTCAACATAGCCCTACCCGTAGCGATCCACAGCTTCCATCCTAATTGTGTCGCGTGCGTGAAATTTTTGTATGCAAGTTCAGTGTGCTATGATGTTCTATATGATTGTGTCAACTATATAAGTTTTTACTGAGCATCAGCAATGCGTATGGCTGAAAGATGTATTTACGAGCATCGACCGATGGGTCTCTCTCTCTCTCTCTCTCACACACACACACACACACGCACAAGTGGGACCCTTGAATTATTTCTTTGCTCGTGACAGCTTTTAATTAGGTTCCACTGTAATGTAACTTTTTTCTTAAAGTTGTATAGAAGCCTTGTTTGGGCCTTTCCGGTGTTGCTAAATGTGGGCTGAGTAGCCATGTTAGGTTGTACTGTACTACACATGCCTTTTTTTTCAACATCAGCAATGCAACTCGGCCGACAGTTGTACACAATATCCGGGTCAACTTGTTATTCTCCACCCTGCTGGGCTGCAAACTTTCCTAGGAGGTATGCATTAGGCTTAACAAGAAAATGGAATTTAAGAAATAATAAATGGGATGTAATTATAATAACTGGGCAGTAACTATAAAAAATGCACCAAACGCGTAATTAGTTTTAAAATATATTATTTTCGGAATTTGAAAATTTTAATTTCATTACTTGTTCTTGTGGCCAATATTTCGTTGGATTTTAACGTAATACAACTTTATTTTGAAATTATATTTAACCTGACTAGAAATTTCGGATAAAAATATTTCGGATGGGAATTTTTTTTGAATTCTGCTTTGAGCGGTTGGTTGAAATTATTAATTGGTGTCCTAGCTAGAAAATGGGCCGTACTTTTAACAAACTGTTGATGGGCTGTAGTAAATTCCATTAGAATTAAAAAATGGGATGTACATTCTTACAAATCACAAATGGGCTATATGTTCTCTGCCGCACACTTGTGGGCCTTCTAAGTTGACACGTCCCTAAAAAACTAAGTTGACGCGTATGTAAGACTTTGTCAACAACACACGGTTTTGGCAGCTGTGGCCGTTGGATGTCCATCCAACGGATGTCGTGCTTCTTCTTCAATCTCGGATATTCTTGCTTCAGCCGCCCAAAAAATGATTCCTCCCCCTGACATCTGGGGTGCACCGTTTCGGAGGCTGACCTGTGGGCCTACTAAGTTGACGCGTACCAAGGGCTTTGTCAACTTAGTCAATATAAACGATTCTAGCTGCAGTGATCGTACGATGTCCATCCAACGGCTGTAGTGCTTCTTCAACCTCTGGTCTTCTTGCTCCAGCCGCCCAAAGCAGCGCCGGTCGTGCCGCGTGCTCCTGCCTCCCGTGGCCGGCTGTGATGTCGCGGAGGCCTCACCGCCCCCTACTACTCCCACCGCTGGCCAGGCCATCCCTCTACTCACCCACACCCCCTGTTATTCCGCGGCAACGACAGCCTCACACCGCAGCCGAACCAGTGAACCCTCGTACTCCTCTCCGTGCGGGCTTCCACTGCCGCGTCTTCCCCAGCTCCATGGCGTCCCCTTCCTAGGCCTCGCCGTCATCCACTGCCCTGGTGCTCTCGGCGCGGCGTGGTCAACGTGGTCAAGGAACAACTTCCATCGGACATGGACTGTACGTGGAGAGGCTGACAGCTGGTTCCACGACGGCAGCAAGGAAGTGCCTCCTTATTACGCGGAAAATAATGATTCCTCCACCTGACAGCAGAGACCCACCGGATGGGCCACCGTATTTCACGAAAAAATGTTTCCCCCCTGACTGCTGGGACCCACGGGATGGGCCACCGTATTGCGCGAAAATAAACTTTCCCCCCGCTGTCAGCTCAGACCCACCGGAAGTGCCTCCTTATTACGCACAAAAAATGAATACTCCCCCTGCTGGTTGGGATCCACCTTGGTGGGAGGCTGACTTGTGAGACTACTAAGTTGACGGGGACGGAGTGCTTTATAAACTTAGTCAATATGAATGATTCTAGCTCCAGTGACCGTACGATGTCCATCCAACGGTCGTAGTGCTTCTTCAACCTCTGGTCTTGTTGCTCCGGCCGCCCAAAGCAGCGCCGGTCATGCCGCATGCTCCTGCCTCCCGTGGCCGGCTGTGGTGCCGCAGAGGCCTCACCGCCCCTACTATTCCCACCGCTGGCCAGGCCATCCCTCTACTCACCCACACCCCCTGTTATTCTGTGGCGACGATAGCCTCACACCGCAGCGAACCAGTGAACCCTCGTACTCCTCTACGCGTGGGCATCCACTGCCGCGTGTACCCCGACTCCGCGTCGTCCCCTTCCTAGGCCTTGCCGTCGTCCACCGTCCTGGTGCTCTCGACGTGGTGTGGTCAACATGGTCAAGGAACGGTTTCCATCGGACGTGGATTGTACGTGGAGAGGCTGACAGCTGGGTCCACGACCGCAGCAAGGCAGTGCCTCCTTATTACGCGCAAAATAATTATTCCTCCACCTGACAGTGGGGACCCACCGGACGGGCCACTGTATTTCGTGGAAAAAACGTTTCCCCCTGACTGCTGGGACCCACCAGCTACATCTTCGCACGCAAGGAAGTGCGTCCGGGCAAAAAAAAACGATTCACCCCCCTGAATGCTAGGACCCACCAGCTACATCTTCGCACGTAAGGAAGTGCCTGACAGTCGGGACCCACCTGGTCGAAGCGTACGTAGCGTTGTCATTCTGGTCGCGAACGTGTATGTACATACTGGTCGATGTAGAGGCGCCGCGACGTGTCGTAGTAGAGGCGCCGCGTAGCATGTACACGCACGTCTGCAGCCATGGTGCAAGAAAGTAAATCTGACCCGCGTCGTACATACGGGTAGGGTCTCGAACGCCTACTCGCGCGTACGTACGGCCAAGGCTCGTGTACATGGCTGGGTCGGAACGGAGAAACAGCGTCGTTGTCATGTTCATGGGGAGCCAACCGGCTGGGTCGGAATGAAATGCATCGTCGTGTTCATCGGGAGGGCTTGGACAAAACATCCGATGGAAACGAGGCCTGGCGTACCGCAGAACCGAGGAAACGGCCTTGTATTCGACCGGCCACATTCGAAACGGGATCCTGTTCATCGGGAGGGGTCTGTTGTACCGCAAAACGGAGGAAATGGGCCTCCTACGATTGAAACGGGGGTCCTGTTGATCGGGAGGGTGTGGCGTACCGCAAAACGGAAGAAACGGACTTGTGTTGGAGCGCTACGGTCGAAACGGGGTCCTGTTCATCGGGAGGGGTGTGGCGTACCGCAAAACAGGACTCCACGGGATATTGTTCATCTCCACCGTCGACCCCCTCCAGCCTCCACGGGCTACTGTTCATCCACCGTCGACCTCCTCCAGCCTCCACCTGCGACTGTTCATCCCCGGACTCCTGTTCATCCAGCCTCCACCGCACGCTACTCCACTGGCTACTGTTCAACCAGCCCTCTCCTCGGGCTCCTGTTCAACCACCCCTCCACGGGCTACTATTCATCCAGCCCTCCACCATCTACTGTTCATCCTGCCCTCCACGGGGTGGTCCTGTTAATCCAGCCCTCCACGGGGTCCAGTTCATCCAGACCCAACCGGCTCAATCAATCGGGGTCTTGTTCATCCAGAGGCAACACCATGGGGTCCTGTTCATCCACCCCCACCGGGAGCTGTTCATCCAACCCCCCCCCCCCCAGCAACTCTCACTGTTCATCCAGAGGCAACACCACGGGGTCCTGTTCATCCACCCCACCGAACCTGTTCATCCAACCCCCAAGCAACGCTCATCGTTCATCCAGAGGCAGCATCGATCGGCTTGATTAGCAACATGGCGAAGGAATCGCTTCGATCGGGTTCGATTAACAGCCATCGATCGATCACTCGGGTTCGATGTAGCGTAGCCTGCAGTGCAATCGCCGGGTTCGATTAGAGCCCAACGCCTCACTCGGGTTCGATTAGAGCTCGGCGCCTCGCACCGCAGCAGCGTGCGTGTCACGAGGAAACGCAGCGCCAGCCCCGACCACCCACCGTAACCGGGAACACCCTGATATTTTCCTCGCCCTCGCTTCTACCACGGTTTTTTCCGTCATGGACGACCCAAAGAATGTCATGCAGTTGTGTCTCCGGCCCGCCCAGGACGAAAAGCCCATTTTCTGTCATGATGTTTTGTCATACAAGTAGGACCCCACCACATCTATAATGATACCGGGTTTTGTCACAATTATCATCATAGAAGTGTCATAAGTATGATAGAAAAAAATTTCGTTCGGCCCAAAATGTCACGGATGTGTCTTTTTTTTGTAGTGAATCTGGCTATGTGGCCCTCACTCTCACATGGGTTTTGATGCACATCATGCTTAAAATGACATATTATTGAAATGTCACCGTCCAAGATAACCTTGTACTTAGCAGATAAGCAGAATTCTTTTGTCCTCTCATTGCGACGAAGATGATACTCATGAAATTTGTCGGCTGGAGCATGTAGCAAAGCACGCCGCTTCATGTTCCACTTGAAAGAAGTTTTGTTGATATGATGGCAAGGTCGAACTTGAAACTTTCCGCACCAGGGATCTCCCAACAAAACGTGACAAGAATCAAGTGGCATAGGAGATACATCACATCACACAACCTCGATATGCACTCCGATAGTAATAGGAATATCAGCGGTGTGTCAAATCGGCAATGTGCCATACGATGAGCGCGGGAGGTATGGCAGTGTACGAGCACATGTGGGTCCTTCAATGTTGGCTGCGGCACGTCGCTCTCCAATCACTACATCATGGTGAAACAACCCATCACCATCAAAGGTACCACTCCCAAAAGCTGGTACTACAATATTTGTGTCGGAGGAAGTCATATCTTCGAGTATCCAAATTATCCCAACAACTTCTGCCATGGTTAGTGAACAACAAGTATGTATATGTGGAGAAGACTCAAATCACTAAAAACTGAAAGAAACAAGGTACCTTACCGTTCCAAAATGAATTGGGATAGCTTACCAACTTGTAGAAGCAGAATGTGTGCGGATGTGATGTAGCGAATACCGAGGGTGAAAACTATCACATGATAGACCAGGGCATATGATGGAGCTTGGATGGGATACCTAACAACACCAATTCACAAATCCTAGTGTTAATCGTATGAAAAAAGATACACGAAAACACATACGGTGGAGATAAATGGGGCAAATGCAACTCTAAAACTAAGTTCACAATTCTTGTATGTCATAGTAATGCTCATGTTGCAATTGCACAGGCTAGACACTAGCAAAACACTCACTTTATATGGGCACAAGATTGCTCAATCTACTAGTGCAATAAACGTGGCAGAAAAACCAAACAAACTCCCCAAAATTATAGGTAACTTTCTATTTTCTTTCTCTTTTTCTTCCTTTATTTTTTTATTTTTTATCAACGAAAACCTGAGCAATTAGTAACCAATCTGAATTTTCCCAAACAAAAGATGCACTCTCCAAATTCCTATGTGACAGCCCGTAGAGCAAAGGAGATGCTAGTCTCAATAGGAAAGTGCTACACTGCAACTTTTGAGCTGCGTTGGGATTTCCTCAAAGAGGAGAGGATGATGAAGTAAAGTAGAGATAAGTATTTCCCTCAGTTAAGAACCAAGGTTATCAATCCAGTAGGAGAACCACGCAACACCTCGTTAGCAGTACATGCACACAAAATAACAAATCCTTGCACCCAACGCGAACAAGGGGTTGTCAATCGCACGAGGGTTATTTGCAAGATTAAATTTTGTAGTGGTAGATAGATAAATAAAACACAAAATAAGTAAAGTAAAGAAAAATCGCAGCAAGGTATTCTTGAATTTTAATTTGCGATAAAAGTACGGGGCCATAGTTTTCACTAGAGGCTTCTCTCCTGAAGATAGCATACGGTGGGTAAACAAATTACTGTTGGCAACTGATAGAAAAGCAAATAATCATGGCGATATCCAAGGCAATGATCATGTATATAGGCATCACATCCGAGACAAGTAGACCAACTCCTGCCTGCATCTACTACTATTACTCCGCACATCGGCTGCTATCCAGCATGCATCTAGAGTATTAAGTTCATAAAGAACAGGGTAACGCCTTTAGCAAGATGACATGATGTAGACAAAATAAACTCAAGCATGAATAAACCCCATGTTTTTATCCTTAATGGTAATGATACAAATATGTGTCATGTCCCCTTCAGTCACTGGGATTGAGCACCACAAGATCGAACCCATCACAAGCACCTCTCCCATTGCAAGAAAAATCAATCTAGTTGGCCAAACCAAATCAGTAGATCGAAGAGAAATACAAAGCTATAATAATCATGCATAAAAGAGTTTAGAGAAGACTCAAATAATACTCATGAATAATCTGATAATAAACTCACAACTCACCGGATCCTAACAAACACACTGGAAAAGTGATTACATGGAATAGATCTCCAAGAACATCGAGGAGAACGTTGTATTGAAGATCAGAGAGAGAGAAGAAGCCATCTAGCTACTAACTATTGCCCCGCAGGTCTATGGTAAACTACTCACGCATCATCGAAAGGGCAGCAAGGTTGATGCAGAGCCACTCTGTGATCAATTCCCCCTCCGGCAGAATACCGGAGAAGGCCTCCAGATGGAATCTCACGAGAACAGAAACTTGCGGCGGCGAAAAAAGTATTTCGGGTGGCTCTCTGATGTCAGGGGAATATTTGAGTATTTATAGAGGTGGAATTAGTTCAATTGGTGCCACGAGGGGCCCACAAGCCTGAGGGCGCGCCTCCCGAGCTTGTCGCTTCCTCGTGGGTCATCTGGTCTTCTCCCGAACCTTCTAGGGTCTCTTCTGGTCCAGAAAAAATTAATCCAAAGTTTTTTCTCCATTTCGACTCTGTTTGATATTGATTTCCTGAAAAGCCAAAAATAAGCAAAAAAAAGAGCAACTCGCACTTGGCACTAAGTTAGTAGGTTAGTACTAAAAAATGATATAAAATTGCATAAAGTTGCATATAAAACATCCAAGATTGATACTGTAATAGCATGGAACAATAAAAAATTATAGATACGTTGGAGACGTATCATACACAGAATAAGAAAGGTTGACTATGGTTACCAAACAGAAACACAATCTGATTCGGATTGTTAATCTAAGCAGACTAAACTGACGCAAATGAAATGACTTGATAGAAACCGAATGACCCCAACTTGTGAAAGAAAATAAGTTACGCAAATAAAAGACTACGATCAGCAACTAAAACATGGAACCAATACTATCTAGACTATGGAAAAAACTATAAACCCAAATATTTTTGTATGGCTTTTTCTGTAGGACGAAAACTAAACTAATCTAAGGAGTTGGTGGATCCTCACTGGATAAACGCTGGAAATCTGATACCAATATGATAAGGGGTGGCCCAATCTTCTAAGTGAGCGAATGATGTTGATGAAGAACTTGTTGGATAACTTGTGAGATGCTCTCGAACTGTCCGGCTGTTCCCCGTTGCCAATGCGATGGATCTTCCACCCTATGGATATTCGCAACACCACACACTTGCGCACGTGGCCACCGACCAGCACGGACACGGATTCTGCACATATATCAATTTCGGACCTCCTGGCAGTCAATTCGAGTCGGACATGGAATATCTTGTTTTCAACTTTTGTTCTCTTCATGTCATGATGGCGCCACTTCCTTCCACACCTCCCTCGTGCTTGCCACCATTCCTTGCACATAGCTTCTTGCCCATGTGCTCGTCCGCCATTAATTCAATCCTAGTGATATGGAAAGTCCATGGCTTAGGTACTATAAAATTCTTCCAAATCAAAGTAACATGTTCAAATAGGAATGAATTCACCTTGTGTTATTTTTCAACGAGGCTCAATATTTCTTTCCAGCTTAATCAGGCCGAATCATCATATTTCATGAATATACACTCATCAAATATTTTTGGAAAATAAATGTCTAGTAGAAAGTAAAAATCTTTGTGTCGTCTTTAAATCGAAGGTCGTTGTGACAAAAGATAATCTGAAAAAACAGGATTGGCAAGTATACATGAAGTGTTATTTTTGTGGCGATAAGTGGTTGATTTAATATCTATTCTTTCACCCCTATTATGACGATCTGTCCATATAATTTTTAATCTGTCTTCAACCATGAATAGTACGAATACTAAAAACATATGATTATAATGTGATGTCAAAAATGCCCTTCTTAGCTTGAGCTCAACTGAGCTTGGGTGAACAGTAATAAGAAAAGGAAAAATAATCAAATTTTCAGATTCTTTTTTCAACAAACATTGAGATGAAGCCCACATGTGTGCAGATTTTCATGTGTGCAGATTTTCATGCTGGAATGACATTCGTGGAGCTGTGGGAAAAAATCTAGATGTTCTAAAATTGTTCTTTTTTAGCGTTGATTTTGCTTTTTCTTTCACACTTCCATGAATGTGATTTCAACACGAAATTTCGCACGCATGTAAAACAATCTCAATGTTTGTTGCGAAAAAAGAATCTGAATTTCTTTTTTGGATTTTACTATTCATCCGAGGTCACTTGAGCTCAAGCTCAGATAGTCTGAGTCCATGTCACATCCAATTGAATATTATGGGATTTTGACTTATTTAATTGCATCACAGGAATACCAAAGAATTGTTTTCAAATCTTTTGAGTGGGTGCTAGAATTCTTATGGATTGTAGTTCAAAATCATTCTAGGAAAATATCGCATAGAGTTCAATCGTACGAACCAAACAAGTGGCATGGCAAAACTCAAAAGGATTCAAAACCATTGGCATTCCTATGAAAATCCATTATAGTAGGATTCCAAAAAATAGGTATAGAAAAAACATATGATCACAATGTTATGCGAACTTGATTCCTATGGGATTCAATTTTTTTTCTGCAAGGTGGACTTTAATTTATTTGATTGTGCCACTGGAAACCAAAATTTTATTTCCAAGAGGTATGAATTATTTGATAACAAGTACTTGATACATCCATTTTGCATCATGCTTTTATATCGATATTTATCGCATTATGGGTTGTTATTTCACGTTATGTCACAATACTTATGGCTATTCTCTCTTATTTTACAAGGTTTGTATGAAGAGGGAGAATGCCGGCAGCTGGAATTCTGGGCTGGAAAAGGAGCAAATATTAGAGACCTATTCTGTGCAACTCCAAAAGTCCTGAAACTCCACGGAATATCTGAAAATAAATAAAGAAATCGTCGCCAAAGATGAAGGCCAGGGGGCCCAAACCCTGCTCACGAGGGTGGGGGCGCCCCCAGCGCCCCTACCTCGTGGGCCCCCGGTGGCTCTCCGATAACCATCTTCTCATATATGAAGTCTTTCGATGAGAAAAAATATTAAGCAACCTTTGGGGGACGAGACTCGCCGCCACGAGGCGGAACCTTGGCGGAACCAATCTAGGGCTCCGGCAGAGCTGTTCTCGGGACACTTCCCTCCGGTGAGGAAATCATCGCCATCATCATCACCAACGCTCCTCTCATCGGGAGAGGGCAATCTCCATCAACATCTTCACCAGCACCATCTCCTCTCAAAATCCTAGTTCATCTCTTGTATCCAATTCTTGTCTCCAAGTCCGGGATTGGTGCTAGTAGGTTGCTAGTAGTGTTGATTACTCCTTGTAGTTGATGCTAGTTGGCTTATTTGGTGGAAGATCATATGTTCAGATCCTTTATGCATATTATTACCCCTCTGATTATGAACATGAATATGCTTTGTGAGTAGTTACGTTTGTTCACGAGGACAAGGGAGAAGTCTTGCTATTAGTAGTCATGTGAATTTGGTATTCGCTCGATATTTTGATGAGATGTATGTTGTCTAGCCTCTAGTGGTGTTATGTGAATGTCGACTACATAACACTTCACCATTATTTGGGCCTAGAGGAAGGCATTGGGAAGTAATAAGTAGATGATGGGTTGCTAGAGTGACGTAAGCTTAAACCCTAGTTTATGCGTTGCTTCGTAAGGGGCTGATTTGGATCCATATGTTTCATGCTATGGTTAGGTTTACCTTAATACTTTTGTTGTAGTTGCAGATGCTTGCAATAGAGGTTAATCATAAGTGGGATGTTTGTTCAAGTAATAACAACACCCAAGCACCGGTCCACCCACATATCAAATTATCAAAGTACCGAACGCGAATTATATGAACGTGATGAAAACTAGCTTGATGATATTCCCATGTGTCCTCGGGAGCGCTTTTCCTATTATAAGAGTTTGTCCAGGCTTGTCCTTTGCTAAAAAAAAGGATTGGGACACCTTGCTGCACTTTATTTACTCTTGTTACTTGTTGCTCGTTACAATTTATCTTATCACAAAACTATCTGTTACCACTTATTTTAGTACTTGCAGAGAATACCTTTCTGAAAACCGCTTATCATTTCCTTCTGCTCCTCGTTGGGTTCGACACTCTTACTTATCGAAAGGACTACGACAGATCCCCTATAATTGTGGGTCATCAAGACTCTTTTCTGGCGCCGTTGCCGGGGAGTGTAGCGCTTTTGGTAGGTGGAATTTGGTAAGGAAAAATTTATATAGTGTGCTGAAATTTTCTTTCACTTGTTACTATGGAAAGTAATTCTCTGAGGGGCTTGTTCGGGGTATCTTCACCCCGTCCGATGAGAGCAAAGAGTTGCTCCTCAACCCTCTGAACCTATTGAAAATGAAACTCCTTTTGAAGTTCCTTCGGTATGATGGAAAAACTGCTAGCTAACACTTTTACGGGAGATGGAACAAAGCATCCTGATGAACATCTACTCTATGTGGATGAAGTTTGTGGACTATTTAAGCTTGCGGTATACCCGATGATGTTGTTAAGAAGAAGGTCTTCCCTTTATCTTTGAAGGAGACACATTGACATGGTAATGCGGCTATGTGATGATACGAGATCATGGAACTATAAAAGATTGAAATTGGAATTTCATCAAAAGTATTACCCTATGCATCTTGTTCATCGTGATCACAATTATATATATAATTTTTGGCCTCATGAAGGAGAAATCATCGCTCAAGCTTGGGGAGGCTTAAATCAATGTTATATTCATGCCCCAATCATGAGCTCCCAAGAGTGACAATTCTTGAGAATTTTTATGCTCGGCTTTACGATAACAATCGCACCATGCTCGATACTTCTTGTGCTGGCTCTTTTATGATGAAGACTATTGAATTCAAATGGAATTTATTGGATAGAATTAAACGCAAATCTGAAGATTGGGACCTCGACGAAGGCAAGGAGTCAGGTATGACACCTAAGTTTGATTGTGTTAAGTCTTTTATGGATACCGATATTTTCCATAAGTTTAGCACTAAATATGGACTTGACTCTGAGATAGTAGCTTCTTTCTGTGAATCTTTTGTTACTTATGTTGATCTCCCTAAGGAGAAGTGGTTTAAATATCATCCTCCCATAGAAGTAAAAGTAGTTGCACCTATTAAAGTTGAAGAAAAGACTGTCACTTATAATGATCGTATTGTTCCCACTTCTTATGTTGAGAAACCACATTTCCCTGTTAGAATGAAGGATCGTGCTAAAGCTTCAACTGTTGTTCGTAAAAGCAATATTAGAACTTATACACCTCCTGAGCAAGTTAAAGTAGAACCTAATATTGCTATTGTTAAAGATCTCTTGTCTGATAATATTGATGGGCATGTTATTCAATTCTGTGGTGAAACTACTAGAATTGCTAAACCTTGTGCTAAAGATAAACATAGACTTGTGGTAGGCGTGCCTGTTATTTCTGTTAAAATAGGAGATCATTGGTGTCATGGCTTATGTGATATGGGTGCTAGTGCCAGCGTTATACCCATTGACTTATACAAATAAATTATGCATGATATTGCACCTGCTGAGTTAGAAGATATTGATGTTACAATTAAACTTGCCAATAGAGATACTATATCTGCAATGGGAATTGTTAGAGATGTTGAAGTCTTGTGTGGAAAAACCAAATATCCCGCTGATTTTCTTGTTCTTGGTTCTCCACAAGATAGCTTGTGTCCCATTATATTTGGTAGACCCTTCTTGGACATTGTTAATGCTAAGATAGACTGCAAAAAGAATGTTGTTACTATTGGCCTGGATGATATGGTTCATGAGTTTAATTTCTCTAAATTTAGTAAACAACATCGTGAGGAAGAATTGCCTAGTAAGGATGAAATTATTGGTCTTGCTTCTATTGTCGTGCCTCCTAGTGATCCTTTAGAACATTATTTGCTAGACCATGAAAATGATATGTTTATGAATGAAAGAAGGGAAATAGATGAAGTATTCTTTAAACAGGAACCTATTCTGCAACACAATTTGCCGGTTGAAATCCTAGGGGATCCTCCTCCACCCAAGGGTGATCCCGTGTTTGAGCTTAAACCGTTGCCTGATAATCTTAAATATGCTTATCTTGATGAAAAGAAAATATATATTGTTATTATTAGTGCTAACCTTTCAGAGCATGAAGAAGAAAGATTATTAAAAACTCTGAAGAAGCACCGTACGCTATTGGATATACTCTTGATGATCTTAAGGGCATTAGTCCCACTCTATGTCAACATAAAATAAATTTGAAGCGGATGCCAAACTAGTTCGTGATCCTCAACGACGTTTGAATCCTAAAATGAAAGAAGTGGTAAGAAAAGAAATACTCAAGCTTACGGAGGCAGGTATAATTTATCTCGTTCTTTGATAGTCGATGGGTAAGTCCTGTCCATTGTGTCCCTAAGAAGGGAGGTATTACTGTTGTCCCTAATGATAAAGATGAATTGATTCCGCAAAGAATTATTACAGGTTATAGGATGGTAATTGATTTCCGCAAATTAAATAAAGCTACTAAGAAAGATCATTACCCCTTACCTTTTATTGATCAAATGCTGGAAAGATTATGCAAACATACACATTTTTGCTTTCTAGATGGTTATTCTGGTTTCTCTCAAATACCTGTGTTGACTAAAGATCAATCAAAGACTACTTTTACATGCCCTTTTGGTACTTTTGCTTATAGACGTATGCCTTCTGGTTTATGTAATGCACCTACTGCCTTTCAAAGATGCATGATGGCTATATTCTCTGATTTTTGTGAAAAGATTTGTGAGGTTTTCATGGACGACTTTTCCGTCTATGGATCCTCTTTTGATGATTGCTTGAGCAATCTTGATCGAGTTTTGCAGAGATGTGAAGAAACTAATCTTGTCTTGAATTGGGAAAAGTGCCACTTTATGGTTAATGAAGGTATTGTCTTGGGGCACAAAGTTTCGGAAAGAGGTATTGAATTTGATAAAGCCAAGGTTGATGCTATTGAAAAGATGCCATGTCCCAAGGACATCAAAGGTATAAGAAGTTTCCTTGGTCACGCTGGATTTTATAGGAGGTTCATTAAGGACTTCTCAAAAATTTCTCGGCCTCTGACTAATTTATTACAAAAATATGTACCATTTGTCTTTGACGATGATTGTGTAGAAGCATTTGAAATACTTAAGAAAGCATTAGTCTCTGCACCTGTTGTTCAGCCACCTGATTGGAATTTACCCTTTGAAATTATGTGTGATGCTAGTGATTATGCTATAGGTGCTGTGCTAGGGAAAAGAGTTGATAAGAAATTAAATGTTATCCATTATGCTAGTAAGATTCTAGACAATGCTCAAAGAAATTACGCTACTACCGAAAAGGAACTTATAGCAGTTGTGTTTGCTTGTGATAAATTCAGACCCTATATTGTTGATTCTAAAGTAACTATTCACACTGATCATGCTGCTATTAAATATCTTATGGAAAAGAAAGATGCAAAGCCTATACTTATTAGATGGGTTCTCTTGCTGCAAGAATTTGATTTACGTATTGTTGATAGAAAAGGAGCTGAGAACCCAGTTGCAGAAAACTTATCTAGGTTAGAGAATGTTCTTGATGACCCACTACCTATGGATGATAGCTTTCCTGATGAACAATTAAATGTCATAAGCACTTCGCGTAGCACTCCATGGTATGCTGATTATGCTAATTATGTTGTTGCTAAATTTATACCACCTAGCTTCACATACCAACAAAAGAAAAGTTTTTCTATGATTTGAGACATTACTTACGGGATGACCCACATCTTTATAAAGAAGGAGTAGATGGTGTTATTAGACATTGTGTACACGAGCATGAACAGGAGCAGATCCTACGCAAGTGTCACTCGAAGCTTATGGAGGACACCATTTGGAGATGGAACTGCACATAAGGTATTGCAATCTGGTTTTATTGGCCTACTCTCTTCAAGGATGCACGTAAGTTTGTTTTGTCTTGTGATGAATGTCAAAGAATTGGTAATATTAGTAGGCGTCAAGAAATGCCTATGAATTATTCACTTGTTATTGAACCATTTGATGTTTGGGGCTTTGATTATATGGGACCTTTTCCTACCTCTAATGGATATACACATATTTTAGTTGCTGTTGATTACGTTACTAAGTGGGTAGAAGCTATTCCAACTAGTAGTGTTGATCATAACACTTCTATTAAAATGCTTAAGGAAGTTATTTTTCTGAGGTTTGGAGTCCCTAGATATTTAATGAATGATGGTGGTTCACACTTTATTCATGGTGCTTTCCGTAAAATGCTTGCTAAATATGACGTTAATCATAGAATTGCATCTCCTTATCACCCTTGATCTAGTGGTCAAGTAGAATTGAGTAATAGAGAGCTCAAATTAATTTTGCAAAAGACATTAATAGGTCTAGAAAGAATTGGTCCAAGAAACTTGATGATGCATTATGGGCCTATAGAACTGCATATAAGAATCCTATGGGTATGTCTCCGTATAAAATGGTTTATGGAAAAGCATGTCACTTACCTCTCGAACTAGAACATAAGGCATATTGGGCTATTAAAGAGCTCAAATATGATTTCAAACTTGCCGGTGAGAAGAGGTTATTTGATATTTGTCAGAGTAATGGGCCACGGGTAGGCAAACCCGAGCCCCCGGACCTTCCAAGACATCGGGGCAGGTTGCGCCCCTCAAGACCCCAAGACGAAGAGCCGCCTTCTGAGAGTCGGCGGCGGAGCCGCCGACTACCCCTCACAGGCGAGTCCCAGAGACGGCTTCGAGATAAAGCCGACTCCCAACTGGCGGCTTCCACAGAAGCCGACTACGGGGAGTCGGCCTGCGACTCCAACCACCTCCTGCCTACGCAACTACGGACGGGATGGGGTGCGGCCGCCCATCCTTGCCATCCCACCCGTTCCGCGAAGAACAGAGCATAGCCACGATCGCCCGTCTTGTGGAGATCTCCGTCCGTGGCCAAGAGGCTGCCACGCCGTCCACGACATCAGCCCGTGGCGGCGCCGAGCCCACGACGGCCGTCTGTACGACTCGGAGCAATGCGGGACCCGCTGTCGGTGAGTGCGAAAGACGGCGAGCGCCACAAGCCGGACCGTTGGGAGTCGGCCTCGAGTCAGCCCGGCCCCTCCCACGGGCCCTGCACGCCATTAACCGGACAAGACAGGGAATGGCAGCGGTGATCGCCCATCGGTAACGGCTATTGCCATGACCCCATGACCAAGCCGGCGTCATTAGAGGCGCGGCTACAGAATCCGCAGCGGCAAGACCACGCCCCGGACAAGGCCTGTCGGCCCCATCTTTGGGCCGTCAAGGGCCCACTAGTCGGCGGGCCCCAGAATGGCGGAGAAGACGGCGACTGAGAGGCAGACGGTGGGACCCAGCGCCCAGCCGGGTTACCATTGTACCCCGAGGGTAGACCTATATAAACCCCTGTGGCACCCATGCAAGAGGTTGGACCCTAATAGTTTTAGACACACATAGAGGAAGAGAAGAGCTAGCCGTGCCCTTATCCTTCCTCACCCAGAACAGCTCAAGGAGCAACCTTGTACCCACTTTGCCATAGTGATCATGCGGAGACCCCGCAGAGCAGCACTAGGGGTATTATCTCCACGGAGAGCCCTGAAGCTGGGTAAGATCCGCCGGCGTGCATGCCTTCACCTCATCACGTTTCCAGGCACCGGCGACGTTCTACTCGCCCCCACCATGATAAGCCATCCTTTGGCATATGCCGCACCCAACCCCCAACATTTGGCGCCCACCGTGGGGCTAGGTGCACCGTCGTCCGGAGACCTGCTCTGGATGGGAACCCTTTTCCTCCCTGGCTAGCGCAACCAGCCCGGCACGCTAGACGGAGTCTGCGCCGACGCGCTGCACGGCGCTGAGATCACCTGCGCGGCCAGCTGCCTCGCCGAACTTATCTGCGAGGTTCTCCTCTCCGACGAGCCTGCATCCGACGCAGGCACGGGCGGCCCTGAGAGCCTCCTCGCGAGCCTCCTGGACCAACTCCACGTCGCTGGCGAGCCTGCCACAGACTTGGAGTCCATAGGCTCCACCGACCCGATGCTGGTCGACTCCGACACCGCGTCGCTCGACGCGTTCCCCACCAACGTGGTGGTCTACGACGAGCCGCTCCCTCGCGCGGAGAGCGGCGGGAGCACCGTCCGCGAAGTGCTCGTCGCCGGTCATGGCGAGCATTCCGGAGAAGGAGCTCATGACCCTCTCGACGCAGCTCTGCAAGACCTGACCGCGCCTATTCCGGAAGACGCTGACGCCGAGATGCTGGAGGCACGCCGCCTTTAGCTCGTCGAAGGCGCGAGGAAGCTGGCAAGCATGAGACGCTTGTCAGAAGCCTACCAGCGTGAGAAGGATCGCGCTGTGGGCGGCTCGCCGGCCCCGACTGGGCCTAGCCGCCTAGGCGCGGTCCAACAGCGCGGCGTAGCCATCGCCAACCTATTCGGGGCCAATCGCCCTGTGTACGCCACGCCTGCGGAGAACATCCGCGCCGCCCAGGCGGCGGCGGACGAGCTGGACAACTTCGAGGGCGAGGAGCGCCGCCTGATGACGGAGCGAGTCCAGCAACTCCTCGACGCGGCTGCCGCAGAACAAGGCCGGGCTGCCGCATGAGGCGCCGCAGAACGACAAAACTTCGACCTGCCTCCCCGCCGAGATCAAGCGCGACGTCTCGGACACCGGCTGGCGGTGTCCGCGGAAGAAAAACAAGGATCCGCTGTCAGCCCAGTGGACTCATATCTCCATCGGCGCGACCAAGACGGCCGCCCAAGAGCGATGGAGCGGCGGGGCGACTATCTGCCTCCTCCTCCTCGCAAAGAAAGACGAAGTCGCCCGCCACCCGTCGAGCATACGACTCTCGGCGACCGCCTTGACGCGCAGAGGAGTCGGAGAAAACGCCCGCCACCGGATCGACCGACTCCACCGATCCTGGCGCTGGAAGAAGAAGACGAGTTGGGTCCACCCTGTTTTGACCCTCGCATCCAGAGGCGAACCCTTTCCCAGAGGGTTCACGCTCCCCCGAGATACACCCAAGTACACTGGCTCCGTAAAGCCGGAAGACTGGCTGGTCGACTACTCCACGGCCGTCAACATAACGAACAGCAACAAGCGTGTTGCCATAAAGTATGTTCCGCTCATGCTCCAGGGCATGGCCCGGACATGGTTGAACAGCCTGAAGCCCCCGCAGCATCAACTTTGGGTCGACTTCACCGAAGCCTTCGTCCGCAACTTCACAAGCACGTACAAGCGACCTCCCAAGCCTCGCCATCTTTCCTTGTGTGTGCAAGGCCCCAATGAGTCGACTTGCGACTACCTCACGCGTTGGGCCGAGCTTCGGAACTCCTGCGAGGGCGTGCACGAGGTGCAAGCTATCGAGTACTTCACCGCCGGGTGCAGAGAAGGCACCCTCCTCAAGCACAAACTCCTTTGCGACGAGCCGGAGACCCTCGACGAGTTGCTGATCATAGCAGACAAGTACGCTATAGCCGACTCCTCCATGAAGGCGGAGATTGAAGTCAGTGCAACCGACAAAGTGGCTCCTCAGGCTCCCAAACTCCATTTGGAGACACCCGGTCGGCGACAACAGAACAACGATCCTGGCGCAAGGCCCCACGGCCCGGCTTCCGGCCAGCCCGGCAGCTTGCGACGATTGAAGACCAGCATGGGAGGGCAGCCTCCAAGCGTAAAGGCGGCAAGTCCAACTGGTTGCCGGCCTTCTCTTATGAGCATACTCTAGATGGTCCCTGCAAGTTCCGTAGCGGCGCGAAGCCGTCAAACCACACCACCCGGAAGTGTCACTGGCTCACCAGGATCGCCAAGGGAGACAGCCTCCTACCTCTCCCGCCTGCTGGGCCGCCGCCTCCACCGCCGCCCCGGCCATTGTCAGCGAATCGGCGCGGTGCAAGGCGAGTACCCGGAAGAGCACGGAGCTTATGTGGTGTTCACCGGTGTGGCCGACGATCGGCCGCGGAAAGCGGCAAGAAGAAGAGGTGAATGCGAGCATCGAGATACTCGAGTTCATGCACTGGTCCGAGAAGCCTATCAGTTGGAGCAGAGCTGATCACCTAGAGGTGATGCCGTATCCGGGCTCCTACGCCATGGTCTTGGGAGCCACCCTTGCCACGGATAGGCGGGCTGATCGCTTCTCGCGAGTGCTGATAGACTGAGGCAGTAGCATCAACATCCTGTACAAGGACACGATGGAGAAGTTAGGAATCAAGCAAAGACAGCTTCAGAGTAGCCGGACTGTGTTCCACGGCATTGTACCTGGCCTTTCCTGCTCACCGATCGGCAAGATCCTGATAGACGTCCTCTTTGGGGACAAAGATCATTTCTGCCGAGAGCCAGTTTGGTTCGAAGTGGTGGACCTCGAAAGTCCGTATCACGCTCTGCTTGGCCGACCTGCTTTGGCCAAGTTCATGGCGGTCCCCACTACACCTACCTCAAGATGAAGATGCCGAGTTCCAAGGGGATTCGACCGTAGCCGGCGACTCTGAAGAAGTCATCCGCTATCTATAGAAAAGCAATCGGCTAGCGAAGTCCCCTCGGTGATCGCAGCTGAGAAGCGGCTTCTTGATCGGGTTGTATGGCGATGGCGGAAAGCAGCCCGAAATATCGCCCCAACCCCAAGGAGTCGGAAGTCGAGGGCTCGTTCAAGCCGCCAAAGAAACGAAGAAGATACCCTTGGACCCGGAGCACCCGGAGAGGTATCTTGTCATAGGTGCAAACCTTGACAATGACAAATAGGAAAGCGAGCTCGTCGATTTCCTCCGTGAGAATCGGGACATTTTCGCATGGTCCCCTAAAGACATGCCAGTGTACCAACGGAATTCGCCGAGCACAAGTTACATGTCCGTCCGATCTGATGTGAAGCCCGTCAGGCAGCCCTTGCGCCGCCTGTCAGAAGAGAAGAGAAGAGTTGTTGGAGAAGAGATAGCCCGGCTCCTAGCAGCCGGTTTCATTATGGAAGTGTTCTTTCCAAAATGGTTAGCAAATCCGGTCCTGGTACTGAAGAAGAACAAGCAGTGGCGGATGTGTATTGACTACACAAGCCTCAACAAAGCTTGCCCCAAGGACCCGTTACTCTGCCGAGAATTGATCAGTGATAGACTCCACAGCGGATGCGAGCTGTTGAGCTTCTTAGATGCATATTCGTGATATCACCGGATCAAGCTGAACCCCGGTGACAGATCAAGACCGCCTTCATCATGCCGTTTGGAGCCTTCGCTGCACCGACCATGACGTTCGCTTAAGGAATGCCGGCGCCACCTTTCGGCGTTGCATGCGAAGTGCCTCCTCAAGCAACTCAGCGAAACGACCACGCCTACGTGGGCGATGTCGTGGTGAAGACGGAAAAGCAAGGAACAACTGCCGGAAGACCTTAAGGAAACCTTTGAGAACCTGCGCCGATTCGAGATCAAGCTCAACCACGAGAAGTGCGTCTTGAGTACCAACCGCCAACTCCTTGGTTTCTGGTCTCTGAACGCGGCATAGAGTGCAACCTGTGAAGATCAAGGCCATCGAGAGGATGGAAGTACCCGCCGATTGCTAGATGTGCAAAAGTTCACGGTACTTGGCGTCCATCACCGATTCATCACCGGCCGGGCAAGAAAGTCCTCCCTTTATACCAGCTCATGAAGAAGACGACCTTCTTGAATGGAACCACAAAGGCGACGGAAGCTTTTCTCCAGTTGAAGAAAATGCTGACTAGTCCCCCTGTGTTGGCGGCTCCGACTCCTAAAGAGCCCATGCTCCTGTACATTGCCACCACCAGCCGGGTAGTCAGCACAGTCATTGTAGTTGAGCGCAAGGAGGAAGGCAAGGCGCTACCTGTCCAAAGACCGGTATACTACCTGAGCAAAGTACTGTCGACCTCCAAGCAGAACTACCCCCACTACCAGAAGATGTGTTACGGCGTGCACTTTGCCGCCAAGAAGTTGAAGCCTTACTTTCAAGAGCATCCAATCACTATGGTTTGCACAGCCCCACTAGCCGAGATCATCGGAAGCCGAGATGCTTCTGGCCGAGTGGCCAAATGGGCCATAGAGCTGGCCCCCTACACCATCTATTACCAGCCCGCACACCGCCATCAAGTCGCAAGCACCGGCCGACTTCCCTCGACCGGGCCGAGACCCGATACACCGCCGATGCGGAACTCCACCCATTGGCGGATGCATTTCGATGGCTCCAAGATGCGCACCGGCTTGGGAGCCGGCGTTGTCCTCACTTCCCCCAAAGGCGGCAAGCTCAAGTATGCGCTGCAGATCCATTTCGCCGCTTCCAACAACGTCACCGAATACGAGGCGCTCATTCACGGGCTCCGGCTTTCCAAGGAACTTGGCATTCGCCGGATCCTGTGTTATGGCGACTCCGACTTGGTGGTCCAACAGTCATCTGGCGATTGGGACGCCAAAGATGCAAACATGGCGAACTACTGTTTCCTGGTACAACAACTCAGTGGATATTTTGAGGGGTGCGAGTTCCTTCACGTGCCAAGAAATGACAATGACCAAGCAGACACCCTGGCACGAATCGGCTCCACCCGCCAGGCAATACCATCCGGCGTCGCCCTTTAGCGCCTCCTCAAGCAATCTGTCAAGCCTTCACCAGAATCAGATTCCATTTTGTGCCGGCTCCCCACAGAAGAAGTCGGATCCGACTCAAAGCCTCGGCCTACGGCACGATAATTCTTACAGATGGCCCCAAGAATGCATGATCGAAGCCGGCACAGGGGACTTCGAACCCGGCCGAGGATTTGGCGACCATTAGGAAGACTCCAGAGCTCGGCCCGGGGACTGCACCAGTCGGCCCGGGGACTTCATCAACCCAGCAAATGGTCGCGGACTCCAGCCCACCGCCTCCCAGCCCAGCCGCCCTCGTCCAAGTAGCAGTACTGGCAGTTGAAGAAATAGCAGCACCCTCATGGGCCCAGCCCATCCAGAAGTTCCTAGTGAGCGGAGAGCTACCAACCGACGAAATCTTGGCTCGGCAAGTACAACGCCGAGCGGCAGCCTACACCATAGTCACCAGAGAGCTGGTCGGTATGGCGTTCTTGGTGTCTACCAGCGTTGCTCCGAGCCAGAGCAAGGCCAAGCGATTCTCGAAGACATTCATCAAGGCAAGTGCGGCACCATGCGGCCTCAAGAGCACTCGTCGCCAAAGCCTTCCGACACGGTTTCTTCCGGCCAACTGCCCTAAAAGAGGCCAAGGAACTAGTCCAAAAATTCAAGGGGTGCCAGATGTTCCGCTTTAAGCCGTATCAGCCGGCTTCTGCACTCAAGACTATCCCCATCGCCTGGCCCTTTGCTGTTTGGGGCTTGGACATGGTAGGACCATTCAAAGCAGCACGAGGCAGCCTAACTCACTTACTTGTCACGGTGGACAAGTTCACCAAGTGGATAGAAGTAAAGCCCATCAAGAAGTTGAATGGTCCAACTGCAGTGACTTTCATCGCCGACATCACAACTCGGTACGGCGTACCACACAGCATCATCACCGACAATGGCACAAATTTTGCCAAAGGCGCCCTGGCCCGTTTCTGCGCGACACAAGGCATCCGATTGGACTTAGCGTCAGTTGCCCACCCGCAGTCAAACGGCCAGGTAGAGCGAGCAAACGGCCTCATCCTGTCTGGCATCAAGCCTCGACTGGTCGAACCACTGGAGCGTTCGGCCGGCTGTTGGCTTGAGGAGTTGTCAGCCGTCCTCTAGAGTTTGCGCACGACTCCAAACAAGTCAACCGGCTTCACACCTTTCTTCCTCGTCTACGGTGCTGAAGACGTCATCCCAACGGACATAGAGTTCGACTCCCCGCGAGTCACCATGTACACTGAGGAGGAAGCATAAGAAGCACGTCAAGACGGCGTCGATCTCATCGAAGAGGGCATTGTTGGCACTCAGCCGGTCCAAAGCATCTACCAGCAGAGCTCGCTACTACTACAACAGGAAGGTCGGCCGAGATCTTTCCAAGAGGGCGACCTTGTGCTCCGACCGATCCAGCGAACAGCCGGCCGGCCTGGTATCGGCGCCTTGGGAAAACCCCTTCATTATCGACAAAGTCTTTGAGCAACGACTCCTACTACTGATCGGCCTTTCGAAGCCCGAGCACGCAAGAGGGACGACTCCGGCAAAGAGACGGAACGGCCATGGAATGCAAATCTTCTCTGAAGATTTTACAGTTAATGCAGTATGTACCGCGCTACCTTTTGTGTTAAAATACCAAGACTTGGGCCCCGAGGCAGGCTCGAGGACTGCCCTTTTTGTTATCTGTATGATAAGAATTATGCCTTCGAGTATGTTACTCTTTGTTATGCCGCTTGGCACCGGGTTCGACTAGTCGGCCGGGGACTCGCCATATGCGCTATGAAATGCTTCCTGCAGTCGTACAAGTAGTGTCACGGTGCCTAAGCCGTCTCTGTCGAGAAGCCGCATTTCATGAGCGGCTGTTTGGTGGGCAGGAGTAAGGAAGAATGGGCGCCCACATGAAAAATGGCTAAGGACCCAAAGCATAAACATAGCTTAAGCGACTTCGACCCCTCTTCATAAAGCCGACTCTTTAATAGTCGGCTTGCCGCTTTCTATCCAACTTGTTAAAAGACTCTAAAAATGGCCAAGTACTTGCCTTCCCAAGAGTAGCCAAGCACTTGATCCAAGCGGCGATCCATGAGCGGTTGTCCGACCGCAAGGCGGCGACTAAGGGAAGGCGGCAAAGGAAAAAAAGCCATAGGAGCAATGAGCAAGGAAAGATAGAATTAGGATAAATATTTACATAGCATAGGCCCTTGGCGAATCTTCAAGCGAAGTTCAAAATACACCCTTGGTGGAATTGTCTTAATTAACAAGTTTTTCAAAGACTACTAAAGCAGATAAAATAAAGGCAAGACGGCAGCCTAGGAAGCGGCAGACGGGTTTGGAGGCCGGGAGACGGAGGTGTCGAGGCGCCGGGCGGCAGTGGCGATCTCGGCTTGATCATCTCCGTGGCCGCCCAGACGGGCGCGGCTCGTTCTTTGGCGCCTTCAGCCGAGGCTGGTCGCCCGCTCTTCTTCTGGCGCCTCCGTCTCACCTCGGTCCTCCGCCTCGCCTTCCTCCTCGGCGCTGGAGCCGATCACCTCCACCGAGTCCTCGTCATAATCCGGGTTCATCCCGAACCACTCCGGCGGCGCCTCCCCGCCGTCCTCAGCCCGCTCAGGGACGAAGACGGTGGTGTCCATGTAGTCGGCGATCGCCACCGCACGCCCGACGAGGGCGTCTTCCGCAGCCAGCAGCTCCACCTGGGCCTCTGACCGGAACGCAGCCAGCCAGTCCAGATCCAGCCCTGGATACCACGCCTTGACGAATTCCAAGGCCAGCGCGCTCCGGCTGGGCGAGGAACCTTCCGAAGCCTCAAGATGGCCAGCCGCGACCTCCGGCCGATCGGCGATCCGACTGGGAGTGCGCAGAACCGGCATGTCTAGCCATAGGGCAGCAATCGCCTGGGCGCCGACGCGTTGAAGCCGGCGTAGCATCCGATGGGCCGGTCGCAGACGAGCCTCGATGCTCAGAAGCTGCTCGTCAAGGGTCCAGGGGGCGTTGGCAGCAATCTCCGCACCATTTGCCCTCCGCGCCTCGCGATCAGCCTCGATGGCTTGATTGGCCGCCTGTGTGCGGCCGGGGAAGAAGTCTGCCAAGACGAAAAACAAGCAAGTCAAAAAAACCAGAAGTCGGCTCGACCTATAGTCAGCGGCTCAAAGAAGGAAAGTAAAGAAACTCACCGTCGATGATGCCCTCGATTTCATGGAAGCCGGAGGTCAGCTGTGCCTCCTTGTCGGTCCAGGAGGAGCGCTCGCTTTCGAACTCGGCCAGGAGAGCAGCCTCTTTCTTCTCCGCCTCGTCCTGCGCCTTCTTAAGCAGCTCCCTTTGCTCCGCCAGCTGCGTAGCCAGCAGGTCACGCTCTGCGGCAAGCTTGCTGCACTCCTCCCCCTTGGCCCGCAAGGCGGTGTCGGCCGCGCCCAGCTGCCGTCGGAGAGTGGCGTTGGCCTCTGAAGAATGAAAAGAAAAAGGGCGTTAAGTCACCAACTAAGAAGGTCATTTGGGAAGATCCGGCCCGACTGCTCAGCAAATCGGCCCGAATCTCGAGGACTACTGACCCATGGAGTGCGCTTAGCGCGCCTTGAAGAAGAAAGAAGGATCACCCCGGCTCCTCGACAAGTCGGCGGTCCGCTTGCCCAGCTCCTCAACATTGCGGTTGAAGGCAGTGACGCGGAGGTTTTGATACTCCTGTGATAAGCATTTCAGACAAAGGTAAATATTTGGAATTCGCCAGATAGAGTTCCGAGCCGCCTGCTCAGCAGCCGGCCCGAAACTCGGGGACTACACCCAGTGGGTGCGCTGGCGCGCCCCCACAGAGAAGAACAAGAAAAAACTCAAAGAAGAAACATACCCGAACGGCGGTTCGCGACGCCAGGTGCGCCTTGGTGCAGTTCTGGATGGCGTCGCCCTCGGCTCGCAGCTTCGCCTGAACGTCCAGAAGTGCCTGGTTCAGCGGGCCTGTGCCGCCTCCTCGCATCCACCCAACGGGCGCGGCGCTTGTCACCTCGGCGTCTTGGATGGCCGAGCTGGCGGCGCCGGTGTCCAAGGGGCGTGGCGCCGAAGTCGCCTTTTCAAGACGACGGCACGCTGGTGAGGCGACTTGAAGGAGCAGCTTCGCCACGGCCTCGTCTTCAGTCGGCGGCACCGGCGGATCCGCCTACTGTTTACCTCGCACGCTCTCAGACGGCGGCGGAGGCGGCGGTGGCAGCACGGCCATGCCCGACATGGAGGTCTCACCGCCTTCCCTCTCCATGCTGGGGAACTCGCTGCCGGCTCCCTCCGTCTGCCCCGTGAACTCCGGCGGCGGCGGCGCAGAGCTCAGTGGGATGACGAGCAACGCTGATTGGAGGCGCGCGGCCTCCTCGGCCCCCCGATTAGCCGCGACGGCGGCTTCGGCCTCCTCCAGCTTCCTCTGGGCGGAAGCCGCCGCCTTCTCGGCCTCCGCCTTCTCCAGGCGGGCGGCTTCTTCCTCGTCGCGCTTCTCCTGCGCGTTCTGCTCCGTCGCCTCCCGGAGGTCGGCGGCGGGGTCAATCCGCCGAGTATTGGCGGGCGTCTCTACCGACCCCATGACGGAGGCGGCGGCGACCCTCTCTAATGTAAGGGGAGCCCTGATGCGAAGAAGATGTGTAAAAGATTTGGACTAGATTCACCAGAAGGAAACAAGACAAAAGCAGAAGCACTTACGCGGAGACCAGTGGCGGATTTTTCACTTCCTTGCGGAAGCGGTTAGCCTTTGCGACCGCCTCTTCCCGCTTGGTCGCGGCGGTCGTCCCCTTAAACTTCTTCGACCGGCCTCCAAGCAAGCTCGGCCCGGCCCGGCGCTTCTTCGCGCCGCCTCGACCACCCAAGCCGGCGGAGGAACTCGCGCTCGGCTCGCCGACCTTCGGTTGGCGGCGTGGGACGACTTCCCCCTCGACGTCATCTTCAGGCCAGTCGGCGAAGGTAGCCGAGGGCTGAAGTCGTCGGCCCTCCTCCTCCTCCTTGGCGTCGGCCTCCGCGCCCGCCCCCAAAGTCAGGATCGTCGACGTCGCTCTCCGCCCGGTCGGGGACGAACTCACGGGCCGGCCCCGTGGTGCCGGCTGAGGGCTGCATGAGGGGGTTCTAACTCGAAAAAACCAAAAAAAGATCAGAGGTCAGATTCGGCTGAAAAAGAAAACAGAAGAGGAAGAGAGACGACTTACAACAGGTGGGGGGTTGGCGTGCGAGTACGGCTCCTTGCCAAACTGCCAATCCGCTGTGAGATTGCAGTTCGCAATGTAGTTCACCGTGTCCGCCACCTCCGTGTGGGGCATGTCCTTGGAGCACAGCCGACTGGGGTCCCGGTTGCCGCTAATCTGACAGATCATATGAGGTCGGCCTTGGAGCGGGAGGACTCGGCGTGCCACGAAGGCGGCCAGCAGGTCGGCCCCGGTCAAGCCCTCCGACTGCGTCAGCACTCGGAGTCGCGCGACGGCGGCGGCACCAGCGGGAGTCAGCGTCCTGGCCCGGTGGGACCAGGCTGGGAGCCTCCGCCCGATCGCCCGGCCGTGGCGGCAGATTGACGGTCGCCCATACAGGCGATGTTCTTCACGTAGAAATAGGTTCGCTGCCACATCTTCACCGACTTGATCAGCGGAATGGTGGGGAACGGGTTGTCGGCCACCGACCTCCGCATCCCGATGAAGGTGCCGCACAGAGCCGGCACGCCGGCGACGTGCGTGCCGAGCTTGGACTGGAAGAATTCCCCCCACAGCTCGTTGGTGGGGAGAACGCCGAGGAAGCCTTCGCACAAGGTGGCGAAGGTAGCCAGCAGCACCACCGTATTCGGAGTGAGGTGGTGCGGCTGGAGCCCGTGGGACTCCAAGAAGGCGCGGAAGAAGCCCCTCGCCGGCAGCCCTAGGCGCGCGCGAGGTGCGAAGCGGAATATGACCTGCTCGCCCTCCTCCGGTATGGCGTTATTTCACCCGCCCGGCCTTGGCGCAGTCCGCACTAAACTCTTGCCGGGAGGCGGTGCGTCTGGCGGAGGAATTCGATGTGGTCGTCGTCCACCTCGGAGCCATCCCTACGCCGGGCGTCTGGCGGGGAAAGTGCAGCGGCAGAGGAAGAGCTCATCGCCCGCGCGGCGTGGCGTGGTTCGGCGGCCGGTGGCAAGCGGAAGAAGAAGCAAGAAGGAGAGAAGCGGGGAAGCGAGGAGATGGGTGCGCGTGCCGCCCCCCTCCTCCAGCGTGCATTTATAGGCTCATGGGCTGAGAAGCCGATGGGGCGGGCGTGGGTATTAACTGCGCCCAGGACCCCACGCCCCCCATGATTTAACCCACGAAGTTACTGCATGCAGTAACGACGTGGGAACCCCAACCAGCCGCAACAGATCCGTTCGCGTGCCGAGGCGCGGTAGTGGCGGGTCCCGCCTGACGGCATGTCTCGTCACGCGCGTGGGTGGGCGGACTGACCCTGCCGCGTGGCATCACGCGACGGGCCCGCAACGGGAAGCTGCCTGGAAGCTTATCAGGCACGCTGCCTGGATCCCACTACGACCTTCAAACCCTTTAAGGAGCAAGACGGCCTCCTGCGAGTCCGACTCCAGCTAGTCGGCCTAGAGGAAGACGGCGAGCAAGTCCCAGATTCTTCCACTAGAGGGATGAAACTGTTGAGGCTCCTCGACATGTTGCCCTCGGCACCTCACCATCTTCGGGGACTACTGTCGGAGTAATGGGCCACAGGTAGGCAAACCCGAGCCCCCGGACCTTTCAAGACATCGGGGCAGGCTGCGCCCCTCAAGACCCCAAGACAAAGAGCCGCCTTCTGAGAGTCGGCGGCAGAGCCGCCGACTGCCCCTCACGGCCGAGTCCCAGAGACGGCTTCGAGATAAGCCGACTCCCAACTGGCGGCTTCCAGAGAAGCCGGCTATGGGGAGTCGGCCCACGACTCCAACCACCTCCTGCCTACGCAACTACGGACGGGATGGGGTGCGGCCGTCGCGCGTCCCATCCCTGCCCCGTTCACGAAGGGCAGGCATGGCCACAAAGGCGCCCGTCTTGGCGGAGATCTGCGTCCGTGCATGCTGTTGCCACGCCCGCCCCGACATCAGCCCGTGGCGGCGCCTGAGCCCATGACGGCCTGGCTGTCTGCGACCCGGAGACGGCGGGACCCGCCTCTCGGCGGGGGTGCGGAAGACGGCGAGAGCGCCACAAGCCGGACCCGTTGGGAGTCGGCCCCCCGGAGTCGGCCGGCACCTCCCACGGGCCCCACACGCCATTACCCAGACAAGACAGGGAATGGCAGCGGTGATCGCCCGTCAGGCGGCAGCACTGTTGCCATGACCCCATGACCAAGCCAGCGTCATTAGAGGCGCGGCTACAGTAATCCGCAGCCGGCAAGACCACCCATGGCCAGACAAGGCCTGTCGGCCCCATCTTTGGGCCGTCGGCGGGCCCCATATCGGCGGAGAAGACGGCGACTGAGAGACAGGACGGCTGGGACCCGCGCCCGGCGGATTACCATTGTACCCCCGGGGGGTATACCTATACAAACCCCCCGGGGCACCCATGCAAGAGGTTGGACCCTAATAGTTTTAGACACACATAGAGGGAAGAGAAGAGCTAGCCGTGCCCTTCTCCTTCCTCACCCCGAACAGCTCAAGGAGCAACCTTGTACCCACTTTGCCATAGTGATCATGCGGAGACCCATGAGAGCAGCAGGAGGGGTATTATCTCCACGGAGAGCCCTGAAGCTGGGTAAGATCCGCCGGCGTGCATGCCTTCGCCTCATCCCGTTTCCAGGCACCGGCGACGTTCTACTCGCCCCCACCATGATAAGCCATCCTTTGGCTTATGTCGCACCCAACTCCCGACAATATTAGCTCACTTGATGAATGGAGAACCCAAGCTTATGAAAATGCTAAGTTGTTTAAAGAAAAAGTTAAAAGATGGCATGACAAAAGGATACAAAAGCGTGAGTTTAATGTAGGTGATTATGTATTGATATACAACTCTCGTTTAAGATTTTTTGCAGGAAAACTTCTCTCTAAATGGGAAGGTCCCTACGTTATCGAGGAGGTCTATCGTTACGGTGCCATAAAATCAACAACTTCAAGGCACAAATCGAAGGTGGTAAACGGTCAAAGAATCAAACATTATATCTCAGGTAATCCCATAAATGTTGAAACAAATATTATTGAAACCGTAACCCCGGAGGAATACATAAGGGACACTTTCCAGACCGTTTCAGACTCCGAAAAGGAATAGGTATGTGGTACGGTAAGTAAACCGACTCCAAGATAATTTTTAAGGCAATATTTCTCCGTTTTGGAATATTTAGAAAATTAGAAAAATAAGTGGAAGTACGGGAAGGACACCAGGCCTTCACGAGGGTGGAGGGCGCGCCCTACACCCCTGGGTGCGCCCCCTACCTCGTGAGCACCTCGTGTGCCCTCCGGACTCCATTTTCTTGCACGATACGTATTTTGGTCGGTGAAAATTCATTATATATTCTCCCGAAGGTTTTGACTCTCATATCACGCAAATATCCTCTGTTCTTGTTTTGAGTTGTTGCTACTGCAGATTAGAGCAATATGTCTTCTCAAGAGTCAGTCGGGGAGAGCCGGGTATCTAATCCGGCACCGGAACCAAGGGCAAACAGCGACGCTGACCACTTTGGGCCAGCAACGAAGGAAGATATGGAGGTCGACTTGATGAGGGTAGATGCCATGGAGGATCAAGAAGTCACCTCTCGCCTCCGAGCTGGGTTTACGATGGGGGAACTACAGAGCTCAGCTATTCCAAACTGGGTTATCCCTTGCAATGTTAGATTTCTTTCTTATGAGAATATGAGGAGGAGTGTCTCTTGTTCTCCCGCAGCTATGCAACACCCTTGGGTGCAAGGAGCTTTAGTCATTACAGGAAGCTTTGCAAGGAAATAATGGACCTCAAGCAGCAAGTCAATAAGCTCGAGGAGGAGAACCGTATCTTGAGGGGAATCATCGCCAAGAATATTACACCAACAACAAAGGAGATATAATCACATGGGTATGGGCACTCCCCGGTATCGTATCACCATCACAACTCCTATCTTTACCGTTTTTCTTAGTTCGATCCTATTAGTAGTACCTTGATCTAGTAGAATAAAGTTTATGGCATGATCTAGTTTTGAGTTTTGCTTTATGATCCCTCTATGTAATCGAGTCCGTGAGCTATATATATAATAAAGTTTAGTGTTGAGTCAAGGGCTTGATTGTTTTGCCATGATCTTGGGTGAATAAAAGAATAGAAAAAAAAGAATAAAAAGAAACAAAGAGTTCATATTGATCTTATTGAAAGTAATGACTTCACATAGAAAGAGTATGATGATTAAAAGTTGTTGGGAGTTGGCAAATATAGCTTTGGTCATCGTTGCAATTAATAGGAAGTAATAAGGAAAGAGAGGTTTCACATATAGATATATTATCATTGACATCTTTTATGATTGGGAGCACTCATTAAAATATAACATGCTAAAGAGTTGATGTTGGACAAGGAAGACAACGTGATGAGTTATGTTTTCTTATATCTGAGATAAAGTATGTTGTCATGGATCCTCTAACATGTTGAGCTTGCCTTTCCCCCTCATGCTAGCCAAATTCTCAGCACCAAGTAGAGATACTACTTGTGCTTCCAAATACCCTCAACCCAGTTTAGCCATGAGAGTCCACCATATCTACCTATGGATTGAGTAAGATCCTTCAAGTAAGTTGTCATCGGTGCAAAGCAATAAAAATTGCTCTCTAAATATGCATGACTTATTAGTGCAGAGAAAATAAGCTTTAACGAACTTGTTGTGAAAGTAATAAAAGCGACGGATTTGCATAATAAAGGTCCACATACAAGGGGCAATATAAAGTGACGTTCTTTTGCATTAAGATTTTGTGCATCAACCATAAAAGCGCATGGCAACCTCTGCTTCCCTCTGCGAAGGGCCTATCTTTTATTATTATCCTCTACCTTATGCAAGAGTCACGGTGATCTTCACCTTTCCTTTTCCATTTTATCCTTTGGCAAGCCCAGCATGTTGGAAAGAACATGATATATATATATATATATATATATATATATATACATATATATATATATCTAATTGGATGTAGGGGAGCGTGAATTGTTATTGTTAACATTACCCTTGAGGTAAAAGGTTGTGGGGCAAAACTATAAGCCCCTATCTTTCTCTGTGTCCGATTAAAACTCCGTAACCACAAGTATGGTGTGAGTGTTAGCAATTATGAAGGACTAAATGATAGTTGAGTATGTGGACTTGCTTTTAAGCTCTGACATAGACTCTTTCCGATGTTATGATAAATTGCAATTGCTTCAATGACTGAGGTTATAATTTGTTGGTGCCCAATAAGGTTTCTCATACCTTTGCATTGTGAAAAGATCATCACTTGAACATAAGTAATCATATGACAAAATCTTTATATGTTGTTGTTATGAGAATAATCATGATGCCTTCATGTCCGTATTTTATTTTTATCGACGCCTCTACCTCTAAACATGAGGACATATTTATTGTTATCGGCTTTTAAGCTTGAGGACAAGCAAGGTCTAAGCTTGGGGGAGTTGATACGTCCATTTTGCATCATGCTTTTATATCGATATTTATCACATTATGGGCTGTTATTTCACGTTATGTCACAATACTTATGTCTATTCTCTCTTATTTTACAAGGTTTACATGAAGAGGGAGAATGCGGCGGGTGGAATTACGAATTGGAAAAGGAGAAAATATTAGAGACCTATTCATGCAACTCCAAAAGTCCCGAAACTCCACGGAATATCTTAAAATAAATAAAGAAAAATCTTAGCCAAAGATGAAGGCCGGGGGCCCTCACCGCTCACGAGGTGGGGCGCCCCCAGGCGCCCCTACCTCGTGGGCCCCCTGGTGGCTCTCCGATGACCATCTTCTCCTATATGAAGTCTTTCGATGAGAAAAAATATATTAAGCAACCTTTTGGGACGAGACTCCGCCGCCACGAGGCGGAACCTTGGCGGAACCAATCTAGGGCTCCGGCAGAGCTGTTCTGTAGGGACACTTCCCTCCGGGAGGGAAATCATCGCCATCATCATCACCAATGCTCCTCTCATTGGGAGAGGGCAATCTCCATCAACATCTTCACCGGCACCATCTCCTCTCAAAACCCTAGTTCATCTCTTGTATCCAATTCTTGTCTCCAAGTCCGGATTGGTGCTAGTAGGTTGTTAGTAGTGTTGATTACTCCTTGTAGTTGATGCTAGTTGGTTTATTTGGTGGAAGATCATATGTTCAGATCCTTTATGCATATTATTACCCCTCGATTATGAACATGAATATGCTTTATGAGTAGTTACGTTTGTTCCACGAGGACAAGGGAGAAGTCTTGCTATTAGTAGTCGTGTGAATTTGGTATTAGATTCGATATTTTGATGAGATGTATGTTGTCTAGCCTCTAGTGGTGTTATGTGAGCGTCGATTACATAACACTTCACCATTATTTGGGCCTAGAGGAAGGCATTGGGAAGTAATAAGTAGATGATGGGTTGCTAGAGTGACATAGCTTAAACCCTAGTTTATGCGTTTCTTCGTAAAGGGCTGATTTGGATCCATATGTTTCATGCTATGGTTAGGTTTACCTTAATACTTTTGTTGTAGTTGCGGATGCTTGCAATAGAGGTTAATCATAAGTGGGATGTTTGTTCAAGTAAGAACAGCACCCAAGCACCGGTCCACCCACATATCAAATTATCAAAGTACCGAACGCGAATTATATGAACGTGATGAAAACTAGCTTGATGATATTCCCATGTGTCCTCGGGAGCGCTTTTCCTATTATAAGAGTTTGTCCAGGCTTGTCCTTTGTTACAAAAAGGATTGGGCCACCTTGCTGCACCTTATTTACTCTTGTTACTTGTTGCTCATTACAATTTATCTTATCACAAAACTATCTGTTAGCACTTATTTCAGTACTTGCAGAGAATACCTTGCAGAAAACCGCTTATCATTTCCTTCTGCTCCTCGTTGGGTTCGACACTCTTACTTATCGAAAGGACTACGATAGATCCCCTATACTTGCGGGTCATCAGTACTCCCACCGTAAAGAAATATAAGAGCGTTTATATAACTAAACAAGTGATCTAAAAGCTCATATATTTTTTTACGAAGGGAGTATTTGTTAATATAAAAAAATAGCAGTTACACACAACATCTTCACCAATATGCTCTCAAGGAATACTCGAGACATTGATGATGCACACATCTAATGTTGTTAAAAATATAAAATTGACTAAAAGAATAGGTGCGGAAAATGTGAGCAACAACCACCGGTAATAGTAACCCTGGAAATAGGATAGGTGCTCCAACAATGCCACCTCTGGGAAGGGAACGTCGCATGGGCGCCACCGTCGCTAGACAAAATCACATAGGCCAGATCAAGGAGTTTCACCCAAGAGAGGAGTCTAAGCAAAATTCTATGCAATGTCTTTGACAATGAAACAACGACATGTTCAACCAATGAAGGTCGTACCTAGTGTTTTCACCCGTAAAACTTGAAACTCCGGACTCAAACATCACCACTTAGCCGTGGCCGCCCTGTTCTAGCACAACCTCTGATATGTCGTCTCATAGTCGTATAGACACACAATCCTCATGTGGACCGAGCCACACAACTAAAACCATGCACGTCCAACACATGCCGCCAAGCATCGTCTACTGACGCTCGCCATCACCATTGATCACATGCCATCGAGAGTCTATACTATCCACGCAATCAATTTACGCTAGTCAAATTATGCACCTTTCACAAAGGGCTGAACCAACGCATCAAGTAGAAGTTGGAATGCCAAATATGCGTGGATAACATCTCGGGATATGTCGTGTGTGCCAAAACCCCTGCACCGAGCCGGAGAAATACAATCACCAGAGCACATCCTTGGGAAGCTCCAATAGGGAGGTCATAAGTTGCCAACATTGCACCCCATAGAAGTTAGTAGAATGAGGTCACACCGCCAAGAGAAAAATAACCTATGCATACGTTAACACGCCATTTTGCAAATCGCCTCATTACAGGGACATGGAATATTGGTCATTGACGCCACTGGGAAACCGGGATCAGGGAGATTCATTGTCGTCGTGAGTCAGGGAACAGAAAGCCTTCGCCACAAATCACCGTTGTCATAGTCAACACTAGACTGCTCGCCACGCTGGCTTTCCAGCCACTACGGCATAGTGTAGGACCTTGAAGTATGTCTAGAGGGGGGTGATTAGACTACCTGACCAAATAAAAACTTAACCTTTTCCCAATTTTATAGTTTGGCAGATTTTAGCTATTTTAGGACAAGTCAAGCAATCATCACACAATTCAAGCAAGCATGCAAAGAGTATATTGACAGCGGAAATTAAAGCATGCAACTTGTAAGAAAGTAAGGGGAAGGGTTTGGAGGATTCAAACGCAATTGGAGACACGGATGTTTTTGGCATGGTTCTGGTAGGTGGTGCTATCGTACCTCCACGTTGATGGAGACTTCAACCCACGAAGGGTAATGGTTGCGCGAGTCCACGGAGGGCTCCACCCACGAAGGGTCCACGAAGTAGCAACCTTGTCTATCCCACCATGGTCGTCGCCCACGAAGGACTTGCCTCACTAGCGGTAGATCTTCACGAAGTAGGCGATCTCCTTGCCCTTACAAACTCCTTGGTTCAACTCCACAATCTTGTCGGAGGCTCCCAAGTGACACCTAGCCAATCTAGGAGACACCACTCTCCAAGAAGTAACAAATGGGCGTGTTGATGATGAACTCCTTGCTCTTGTGCTTCAAATGATAGTCTCCCCAACACTCAACTCTCTCTCATAGGTTTTGGATCTGGTGGGGGAAGATTTGAGTGGAAAGCAACTTGGGAAGGCTAGAGATCAAGATTCATATGGTAGGAATGGAATATCTTGGTCTCAACACATGAGTAGGTGGTTCTCTCTCAGAACTGGTAAGTTGGAAGTGTAGGTTTGTTCTGATGGCTCTCTCCATGAATGAAGAGGAGGTGGAGGGGTATATATAGCCTCCACACAAAATCTAACCGTTACACACAATTTACCAAAATCGGTGGGACCGAATCGTTAAACTCGGTCGGACCGATTTAGTAAACCTAGTGACCGTTAGTGATTTTGATTGGGATCGACATGCATCTCGGTGAGACCGATATGGTTAGGGTTAGGGCATAACGTAATCTCGGTGAGACCGATTACACAAACTCGGTGAGACCAATTTTGGTAATTAGCTAACGAGAGAATTGGTCAGGTAAACTCGATGGGACCGGTTTTCTCTTTTCGGTGAGACCGAAATGTTACAAAAAGGAAACAGAGAGTTTACATTGCAATCTCGATGGGACCGATCGCTCACCTCGGTTAGACCCGAAGCGTTCTGAAGGGAAGCGGAGAGATTGCAACCCCATCTGGGTGAGACTGAGATCCCTATCGGTGAAGACCGATTTGCTTAGGGTTTGTGGCGGTGGCTGTGACTTTTGGAATCGGTGGCGCCCGATAGAAAGAATCGGTGTGACCGATTTTGGCTTTAGGTTTAGGTCATTTGTGGATGTGGGAAAGTAGTTGAGGGTTTTGGAGCATATCACTAAGCACATGAAGCAAAAAGGCTCATTAAGCAACACCTCATCCCTTGTTGATAGTATTGGCTTTTCCTATAGACTCAATGTGATCTTGTATCACTAAAATGTAAAGTGAAAAGTCTTGAGCTTTTGAGCTTGAGCCAATCCTTTGTCCTTAGTATTTTGAGGGATCCACTTTCATTATCCTTGCCATGCCATTCATTGAGCTTTCCTGAAACAATAGTCTTGGAATAGCATTAGCTCACTGAGCTATATGTTGTTATGAATTACCAAAACCACCTAGGGATAGTTGCACTTTCAATCTCCCCCTTTTTGGTAATTGATGACAACATATAGATCAAAAGCTTCGACAAAAGATAATAAGATTTAAATAACATAAATAAGCTTTGAGAAGTATGTGATAAGCAAGAGCTCCCCCTAAATTTGTGCATAGTTTTAGATTTGCTTTGGATTGCAAATGCACAATGAATTAGGCTCATGGGTTACTCTTCCATGTCACATACATCTTGGTGGAGCGCTCAAAATAATAAACAATGAATACATGCACTCATCACCAAGCATAGTGAGTGATCACATAAGATAGATAGGATAATATCAAGCATGCATAAGTGTAGCTTATGATTAAACACATGATCATCAATGTCTCACAAGCATATTATCTCAACCAAAAGCAAACAAAGATTGAAAAAACCACCAAATAAAGCAAGAGAGAACAAAAGCAACACACTCTCTCTCTCTCTCTCTCTCTCGAAGCCTATGATCTATACATTTTTCTCCCCCTTTGGCAACAAGTTACCAAAAAGTTCATAGAAAATGCATAGTGCTAGATCGACTCTCAGGCTTGATCTTTAGGTGGTGGTGTAGATATGGCTCCTTGGATGAAGACTTCAGTTGAAGTAGATGGAGCTGGAGCTGATGTCGGTGCTGGAGCTGGTGGCTTGAGGCATGGTAGTGCTAGATGCAGATGAAGTTGCTCTTGTGTCGGAAACTAGCACAGCTGATGACCTGTGGGCTCTAGGCACTCTGGCAAATGCATCAGTTGTTGTTTTGCCCTTCCTCTCCTGCATGTCATCTTGTAGTTCCTCCACTGCAGTCTGAATCTCAGTTACTTTCACATCTAAGTTATAGAACTTTTGTTCTATGATTCTCTCCAAGCTCTCCTGATTTTGAGTGAGGGTGGCCAATCCCTTTTCAATCCTCAGGGTCGATGCTATCAAGTATCTGAGCTGCTCCTGCTTGTTCTTCAAGAAATATTCAGATGCCTCCTCTTGAGTTGGCATCTTGGCAGCCTTCTCCCTCTTTGCCTTCTCCTTCTTCCCCTGAGCTTGAACTGATTGTGGATCATCTTCATTCATGACAACCTCATTGTCCTCAAAGTCTGGATAAAGTGGAAAGTGTTCCTTATCCAAGCGATATTTTCCTGTGCCCATCTTTGAGTTTATCAATTCTTGAATCGAGGTGCATATCCACATCTCCTCTTACGATCTGCTGCAGTCCTCTTGATCGTTTCAATGATCAGGCTCATGACTTTAAACTTTTGTGGCACATCAAACACATGCAACATGTTGATGGCATGCCCTCTGATCATGTTATGGTCACCTAACTTGGGCAACAAGGTGTGCCTCAGAATCCAATTTATGGTTGGCAACCCTGACAGCAGAAAGTGAACTGATCCAAACTTGTGAGTTCCCAATGCCTTGTCAGGAATTTCCTTGTACATGTGAGCCATTGAATTGTGATCCATTTTCTTCTTTGCATAGATGTCTAGGTCATCCTCATTTTCCTCTAGGGCATTTATCAGCTTTGCCCACTCCTCAACAGTTGACTGGTACCTTGTACCTTCAGACATCCAAACAATTCTCCCATCTGGGTAAAAATGTCTTTGTGGAGTAGAACTGCATGATAAGCTCATCATTCCAATTTGTGAGCTTTTGCCCAACAAAATCTGCAACTCCACAACTCACAAAGCTATCCTGCACTCCAGGATAGTGCTGTTCATTCTCCTTCATGAAATCCCAGTCAACCCACCTCATGTCACAGACTATGGGCTTCTTGTCCAACAAGATTGTCTCATAGAAGTCCTGTTGTTCCTTTGTATGGAACCTGTAATCAACAGCAGTTCTTCTCCTTGAAGCATATGGATCTTCCATCCTCCATTTCCTCAATCCTGAATCCTTCCTGATTCTCATGTCCTCAGCCACAGGATGGACATCATTGTGGTCTAGTATATTGGGCTTAAGCTTCCTCAGAACTTGTCCTTCTTCATCTTCCTCATCAACCTCAGGCACTGAAGCCTTGTTCTTCTCAGCAGCTGGAATACTCCTGGTATTCCTCTTTGGTGCATACTTGGCCTTGGGGCAGCTTTGGGTGCTTCCTTGGGCTTAGATGTGGCAGCCCCTGATCTAATAGCATCACCCATAAGCTTTGGTGCCTTTGGTGCTGGTGCGTGAGCTCTTCCTCTTCCATCATGGAAGGCTTCCCAATAACTCTGGCCATGGTCATCTTGACCCTTTCCTTCCTCTTCTTTCTCTCAGCAGCTGGCTCTTTGTGATCAGGATTTCCAGGTAGTTGAGTTGATGTTCTGGCCTTGGGCATAGGTTGTCTTCTTGCAGGCCTTTTGGTCTTCATGACCCTTTCCTTCTTGAGCACCTCTTTCTTGGAAGTTGCCTCATCTTCCTCAGCTTTGTAATCTTCATCCTCTAAATCTGAAGTTCTTTTCCTCCTTTGCCTAGTTGCAGCCTTAGGCAAATTGCTAGGAGTACTTCTGCTCCCTTCATCTTAAGTTGAGGGACTAGTTCCCTCACTCAAGTTCATCTGCTCTTCTGACTTGTTTTGGCTGTCACTTTGATCAGACATCTTTGCCAAAAAGCTGACGACCCTGTGAAGAGTTATAGATGAGATAGAAAAGATGAGCATCACAAAATGCAGAGGTTTTTGCAAAAGAATGACTCAAAAGTTCAGTCTTAGTTTTCCACAGAAAGCATTTCGGATCCACCGATTTTCAAACTTGGTGATACCGAAGCAGCTTTTGGAACCTAAACTGATGATCTCGGCTGGACCGAGTTTTAGTTCGGTGGCACCGAGACTGCTAGGGTTTCACAGAATCCTCAAATCGGTTGCACCGATTAGTAATTCTCGGTCAGACCGAGAGTCACTAGTGCAATGGCATAAGCCAAATCGGTGAGACCGAGTTTTCCAACTCGGTGGGTCCGAGATGGTTTCGGCGGAAACCTAAACCTAAAGATTTGAATCACATCTAATCTATGAACTACTTTTGCTGGATAGAGGAGTTTCAATCGTGGCAAGATTCAATATGAAAACAATGTGCTAGGAATCAGACGTGGATAGCACAAAGATCAAGTCCATACCCTAACTTGGCGGTGGACTTGCTACGGCGGCTGTGGCGGGGGCGAAATTAGTTGGCAATGGCGAAGACCCGGCTGACGAGGAGGCTGGCGATGAGGAGATGATCCGGAGATCACGATGGCGGAAGCGAGCTGTTCTTGTGAGCGAAGGGTTTTGGAGAAATTTCCAAAATTTTGCCCGTGTCTATATATAGCCCGACCGCTTGCGGTGTGACCGAGTGGAACAACTCGGTGGCACCGAGATGCATAACTGTGTTCGATTCTGACCAAATCGGTGAGACCGAAAGTTCAAATTGGTTGCACCGAGATTGAAAACTTCAGATCAACTTGATGATCTCGGTAGGACCAAAATGGAAGGATCGGTCGGACCGAGAATCACTAAGAGGTTTTGGAAGTTTAAGTCTATGACGAATCGGGGACTCAAAGTGCTCCTCACACAGAGTGGTTCGAATCTGACTTGATCAAATTTTGTGATGTAGCATGAATAGAGTTTGAGACGAGAAAAGCATAGATAGCTAAAGAAGGTTCTTAGGCATTCTTGTCCATCCACTTGGTAAAAAGAATCCAAACAAACAAAACAACAAGTGGATGTCCTTGAATGAGTAAAATATGCACCAACATGCTCACACAATAAGATGGCAAATGAAATATGTGGCAAAGCATGCACAACCAATTCTAGCATCTATCAAACAATTGGCGATGACTAGGTCATCTATATATGAGTATATTGACTTAGGAGTCAAATGAGAACATTTGATCATAGGTCATACTCATCGTTTAAGCTCAAGTGGGGTTACCACTTTTACATAATGCATTAATGTGTTCACACCATTAGAGTTGCTTTGAATCAATTCTTAGAGTTAAGCTCCCCCTAGATGTGAGATCCCCCCTTAGAGGGATGAACTAACCTTGGGTTTTGTTGATGATGACTTCATGTAGGTGTTGAAGATGTAGATGCTCAATGTTGATGTAGATCATTTGGAGCAATCCTTTGGAGTGAGTTGCACTTTCAACTTGCCTACATGGGTTATCCCACAAGGAACAAACAAGAATATCCATAGACATAGAGTGATGCACACACAAGATGATGTCCATGAAAACATTAGGTTACCTTGTCCCTTGCCTTACCAACATGAGGGTTTGTGACTCCTTGAACTAGTGCAAGATGTGAAAGTTGATTGCACTTGTTCTTGCCAAAATGATATGAGTGAAGAGTGTTGGCGGAGTCACCCTCAAGAACTCTCTAGTTCTTCTTCTTGGGATCCACATCATCTTGATGGGAATCCTTGGAGTTGTAGTTTTACTTGATGAAGTAGAACTTGGCGTAGTCTTGGGGACCCACTCGAGCGAGGCTTTAGGTGCTTCTTCAAATGCATCAATCTCTTCTTGAAGCTTGTCCTTGCCTTTGTTCTTGTGGTCTTGTGGTGGAAGATCATCTTGAGCTTGTGTCCCCTTGAAGGAAGTAGGATCATACTTCTCTTGTTGAGGAACAAACTTTGTCTTGGGGTATTGATCTTCTTCCCACTCAACTCCATTGGCGTTGAACTTTCGTTCAAAACCAACACCTTGATTCTTCTGGTGCCTTCCTTGCTTGCGTACAATTTCCTCGAATTGCTTACTCCTGGCAAGGCTCTTGTAAACACCTTTCTCTATAATTCCCTTCAATAAACTATTTTCTTGCTCAAGAGTAACTTGGCTAAGAGAATCATTAGTGGAATCAAGAGAACTACTAGAAGCAACAACATTGGATTTAACATTATTATTGTTACTACTATATGAAGTATCTTTCTTGTACTTGTTACTAGACTTGACTTGAGGCATGTAAGTAGATAAGAGTAAATGCTCGGCAATGTAAGAAGAACTTTTCTTGCGGAGATCATCATTGATTAAGAACTCATGCTCTTGCTCAAGATTGAGCTTTTCAAAGCGTAACTTCTCATGAGCCCTTAAAAGTTCTCGATAATCTTTGAAGATAGTTTCATGAGCCAACTTAAGAGTGTTTAGTTCTTTAGTTAGAAACTCAATTTTCTCCTTATCATTGTCATTCGGTTGATTAGCATGATTAATTGACGTTTCATCATAGTATTCATCACTAGAGTTGTCAACAAGTAAATCATCATCCACAAGCAAGTCATCTTCATCACTATTAAAATCAACATACTCGGGATGTGTTACCTTTGGACTTTTGGCCATGAAGCATCTTCCAATTCCTTCATTTGGCGAATCAAATATGTCGTAGGAGTTGGTTGACACAAGTGCTAGACCGGCAACACCTTCATCTTGAGTATGTTCGGAGTCGGAGTGATAGCTTCTCTCGGAGTGATTGTCGGAGTCGGAGCCGGATACCCATTCATCAACATGAGCTTGATGTCTTCGTTTTGTGTAGCTCCTTGATGACTTGTCCTTTCTTTCCGAATCCTTGCTTCTCCGTGAGGGTCTTCGTTCATAACGATCATCTCTACTCCTCCTCTCTCTCGGTGGTGATTCTTCTCTTTTGCTTCTTCTTTTTGGAGAATCTTCTCTTCTTTTGTAGGGTGTCGTACACTCATTGGAGTAGTGTCCGGGTCTCCCACAATTGTAGCAATTGCGCTCTCGACTAGAAGATCTCTTGTCATTGTAAGACCTTGACTTGGAGCTTCTTTCTTTGCTTCTACTTTTGTAGAATTTGTTGAAGTTCTTCACTATTAAGCTCAATTCTTCATTGAAGGTTGGTTTCTCACTTGATGATGTGGGGGATTCACTTGAGTCTTTGTAAGCACCACTTGACTTGTTGTGAAGTTCCTCCTTGTCCTTGAGTGACATCTCATGAGCAACAATCCTTCCAATGACTTCCGTTAACTTGAGATCTTTGTAGTTTGGCATCATTTGGATCAATGTGCACACGGTATCATACTTTCCATCCAATGCTCTTAGGATCTTCTTGATGATGAATTTGTCGGTCATCTCTTCACTCCCTAAGCCCGGCAATCTCATTTGTGATAAGAGCAAGCCTAGAGTACATTTCAGCGACACCTTCACCATCCTTCATTTTGAACTTGTCAAGCTGACTTTGGAGCACATCCAACTTGGATTCCTTGACGGATTCGGTACCTTCGTGCATATCAATCAAAGTATCCCAAATTTCCTTTGCATTCTCAAGACGGCTGATTTTGTTGAATTCTTCGGGGCACAATCCGTTGAAGATGATGTCACATGCTTGAGCGTTGTATTGCAACATCTTCAATTCTTCCGCATAAGCTTCACGGTTCGGTTCTCTCCCATCGAATAATTCACCTTGCAAGCCAATACAAATAAATGCCCAAACGGCAGGGTTTTGTCCAAGAATATGCATTTTCATCTTATGCTTCCAACTAGCAAAATTTGTACCATCAAAGTAAGGACCTCTCACGGTGATAATTTCCCTCGCTAGACGCCCATACTCTCCTAGGTTGTGAAACCAAGGCTATGACCACCAAAAGCTATGGAAATCAAAGCAAATGGAGATCAAAGCTCTGATACCACTTGTAGGACCTTGAAGTATGTCTAGAGGGGGGTGATTAGACTACTTGACCAAATAAAAACTTAACCTTTTCCCAATTTTATAGTTTGGCAGATTTTAGCTATTTTAGGACAAGTCAAGAAACCATCACACAATTCAAGCAAGCATGCAAAGAGTATATTGGCAGCGGAAATTAAAGCATGCAACTTGCAAGAAAGTAAGGGGAAGGGTTTGGAGGATTCAAACGCAATTGGAGACGTGGATGTTTTTGGCGTGGTTCCGATAGGTAGTGCTATCGTACCTCCACGTTGATGGAGACTTCAACCCACGAAGGGTAGCAGTTCTTGTGAGTCCACGGAGGGCTCCACCCACGAAGGGTCCACGAAGTAGCAACCTTGTCTATCCCACCATGGCCGTCGCCCACGAAGGACTTGCCTCACTAGCGGTAGATCTTCACGAAGTAGGCGATCTCCTTTCCCTTACAAACTCCTTGGTTCAACTCCACAATCTTGTCGGAGGCTCCCAAGTGACACCTAGCCAATCTAGGAGACACCACTCTCCAAGAAGTAACAAATGGTGTGTTGATGATGAACTCCTTGCTCTTGTGCTTCAAATGATAGTCTCCCCAACACTCAACTCTCTCTCATAGGTTTTGGATCTGGTGGAAAGAAGATTTGAGTGGAAAGAAACTTGGGAAGGCTAGAGATCAAGATTCATATGGTAGGAATGGAATATCTTGGTCTCAACACATGAGTAGGTGGTCCTCTCTCAGAACTGGTAAGTTGGAAGTGTAGGTTTGTTCTGATGGCTCTCTCCACGAATGAAGAGGAGGTGGAGGGGTATATATAGCCTCCACACAAAATCTAACCGTTACACACAATTTACCAAACTCGGTGGGACCGAATCGTTAAACTCGGTCGGACCGATTTAGTAAACCTAGTGACCGTTAGTGATATTCGTGGGGATCGACATGCATCTCGGTGAGACCGATATGGTTAGGGTTAGGGCATAACGTAATCTCGGTGAGACCGATTACACAAACTCGGTGAGACCGATTTTGGTAATTAGCTAACCGGAGAGTTGGTCGGAGTAAACTCGGTGGGACCGATTTGCTCTTTTCGGTGAGACCGAAATGTTACAAAAAGGAAACAGAGAGTTTACATTGCAATCTCGGTGGGACCGATCGCTCACTTCGGTTAGACCGAAGCGTTCTGAAGGGAAAGCAGATTACAACCCCATCTCGGTGAGACCGAGATCCCTATCGGTAATACCGATTTGCTTAGGGTTTGTGGCAGTGGCTGTGACTTTTGGAATCGGTGGCGCCCGATAGAAAGAATCGGTGTGACCGATTTTGGCTTTAGGTTTAGGTCATTTGTGGATGTGGGAAAGTAGTTGAGGGTTTTGGAGCATATCACTAAGCACATGAAGCAAAAGGCTCATTAAGCAACACCTCATCCCTTCTTGATAGTATTGGCTTTTCCTATAGACTCAATGTGATCTTGGATCACTAAAATGTAAAGTGAAGAGTCTTGATTTGAGCTTGAGCCAATCCTTTGTCCTTAGTATTTTGAGGGATCCACTTTCATCATCCATGCCATGTCATTCATTGAGCTTTCCTGAAACAATAGTCTTGGAATAGCATTAGCTCAATGAGCTATATGTTGTTATGAATTACCAAAACCACCTAGGGATAGTTGCACTTTCACATAGCTACCACGTAGATTCCCCAGGGCCAGTACTTTTGTGTTCGACATCCGGCGACGCGCCCGTCGTACAAGGCCGCCATAATGCTCCAGTTGAGAGGACTCATGTAGTGCTAGGATATGAGCCCCTCGTCGTCTTGTGATACGTCTCCAACGTATCTATGATTTTTTTATTGTTCCATGCTATTATAATATCAATCTTGGATGCTTTATATGCGATTACAAGCAATTATATATTATTTTTTGGGACTAACCTATTAACTCAGTGCCCATTGCCACTTGCTGTTTTGCATGTTATTGGTTTTCCAGAATATCAGTACCAAACAAAGTCTAAATGCCATGAAACTTTTTAGAGATTTTTTCTGGACATAAGAGACACTGGAAGCTTCGGGAGAGAGCCAGAAGATGAAGGAGGGGCTCACGAGGCACCAGGGCACGCCCATGGGGAGTGGGCGCGCCCTGGTGTCTCGTGGGGCCCGTGTTCACCCATTTGACCTAATTCCGCCTCTATAAATTCTCTAAAATCGGGAAACCAACAGAGAGCCATCCGAAATAGTTTTTCCGCCGCCGCAAGCTTCTGTTCTCGCGAGATCCCATCTGGAGGCCTTTTTCGGCACTCTGCCGGAGGGGGAATCAACTACGGAGGGGCTCTACATCAACCTTGTTGCCCTTTCGATGATGTGTGAGTAGCTTACCATAGATCTATGGTCCATATTTAGTAGCTAGATGACTTCTTTTCTCTTTTTGATCTTTAATACAATGTTCTTCTCGATGTTCTTGGAGATCTATTCGATGTAATCATTTTTTGCAGTGTGTTTGTTGGGATCGGATGAACTGTGAGTTTATTATCAGATTATCCATGAATATTATTTGAGTCTTCTCTGAACTCTTTTATGCACGATTATTATAGCTTTGTATTTCCCCTCGATCTATTGATTTGGTCTGGCCAACTAGATTGATTTTTCTTGCAATGGGAGAGGTGCTTTGTGATGGATACGATCTTGCGATGCTCAATCCCAGTGACAGAAAGGTACATGACTCGTATTTGTATCGTTGCCATTAAGGATAAAAATATAAGGTTTATTCATGCGTGAGTTTACTTTGTCTACATCATGTCATCTTGCTTAAGGTGTTACTCTGTTCTTTATGAACTTAATACTGTAGATGCATGCTGGAGCGATCGATGTGTGGAGTAATAGTAGTAGATGCAGGCAGGAGTCAGTCTACTTGTCTTGGACGTGATGCCTATATACATGTTCATTGCCTTAGATATCGTCATGATTATTCCCTTTTCTATCAATTGCCCAACAGTAATTTGTTTACCCACCATACACTATTTTCAAGAGAGAGGCCTCTAGTGAAAACTATGACCCTCGGGTCTACCTTTTTATCAGATATTAAAATTCAAAAAAATACATTGCTGCAATTTTATTTACTTTATTTTTCTGTGCTTTATTTATCTATCTATAACCATAAGATTTAATCCTTCCAATTAACCGCGGAGGGATTAACAACCCCTTGTTTGTGTTGGGTGCCAGTTTTTGTTATTTTATGTGCAGGTACTGCTAACAACGTGTTGCTTGGTTCTCATACTGGATTGATAACCTTGGTTCTTAACTGAGGGAAATACTTATCTCTACTGTATTGCATCCTCCTCTCTTCTTCGGGAAAATCCCAACGCAGCTCACAAGTAGCATCTTCCGCCGAGCAAGCTATGCTCGCTTGCTTTCGGAAGCGGTAACGTGGGTGGCGAGGGGAGGAGATGGGGCCGGCGCTTATGGTTTCGCCCGGTCGCCCCCTAGAGTGAGTCGAGGGTAAGATTGGCTCCAAAGGGTACGAGTAGATGCTAAATTTCTGTGGAATATTACAATCCTTGAAAATAGTTCGCATAAGATTCAATCCTATGAATTAAATGATCTGCATAGAAAAAATCCTAAGAATTATATCCTTCAAACATCCTATGAATGAGTGAGACACTATTAGTTCGTATGCAAGGTCAGTGGTTGTCGAGACAGCTAATCTTAAGCTTAGATCAGCAAGCCTATGCTCAACACGTACAAAAAGGAAGCATTGTACATACGGACGAATGCATCACCACCTACACAAACCATCAATTGGTGCATAAAATGTATGAAAGGTAAACATTTATAATCGGCCGACCATTTACAAAGTTCCATCGCTCATGTGCTCGTGCACCATGTGCTCACCCTTGGTCGTTCTTCCCCTACTTTTTTCCTTTCTCTCGACAAGCGGACAAGTATTTCTTCTTCCTCCCGCCCAACACCTCTCATATCTCTTCTGGCCTCTTTGACAGTGCTGCTTCGTTTTGCCGCTACTATCACAAGATGCTGCCTCCATGGCATCCCTAGGGACTGACATCGCCGTTACCACCGGCCATCCTCACTGAAGCAAGTCGATGTTTTCGCCACACGTAGATAACGCTACGAGCGACGGTGTCATTGTTGTGAATGGGATGGTAGCAATGTGATGCTGAGGACAACAGTGGCGCTTGTTCCGAGCAGGGGTAGGGGGTTGGGAAGAGAGTAAGGAGATTCTATGACACATCGTTCGGGTGGATGTGAGGCAGTGATGGTGAGGGTGCGACCAATGCTACAACTGCATGCCCGTCGGTACCGTGACTGATGGGTTCATGGAGCCAACTACACACAGGCCACAGTAGGCTCCTCGCTGAGGCATGTAGCTAGAGAACCACTCCGGCAACCGACTCAGTGCCACTACTCCATGGTGGCTTGCAAATCTTTATGAAGACACTGACTACAACATCCATAAGGATCCTAGGCTCCGCGGTGGTGTGCAGATCTTCGTCAAGGTCAGCTACATTCTCCTGTGAAAACTAGCAACCAAGTTGTGGAAGGAGGATAACTCAAAACACTCGACAACTAGTCGGGGTAGCTGACACCCGGGAACAACTACAATCTCCAGTAACGTTATACCCCTAGCTCGCATCCGGCAAGCGGGAACAACAAGCCATCACACCCAACAGGTGGGACACTGCTTCTGCTCAGGCAGGCCTTTTGCTATGCGTGCCGGGTGTGCAGGCGTGCCAAGGCATTTACAAAACTGCAAGCGCTATTTCAACACACCAGTTGTCATGCGCTGGACACCTATGTCAGCACACGTCATGCTAACACCAGGTCGGCGCTGTAAGCGGTGTGATGGGACGTGCGTTCATTCCCGGGTAACAAAATACGATGACACATCATCGAGCATTTAATTCATTCACCTACCTCGACAGGGTAGGACATAGCCCACCGTAACTACTGTGGTAAAAGGAGAGTCGGGGTACGGTGGAGAGTTTTTTTTCAAACATGCTAAAGGGTTGGACACTTGGTAGATTATAGTTGGTAGCTTCAAAGCAATATTTTGCCTTCCCGGGAAAGGTTTGTAGCAACCATGCGGCCTGAACCTGGGTAGATGGTGCTAGTTCTATGTTTTTCTCTGTTGGTGTGGTCGCTACGGATCGGCAAAGGGACACCTTTTGTCCTTTGTGTCTTGCATGTGTTCTACACATGCGCGATGACAATGCCAATGGCTATGCTATGAGTGACGAGTGCTAGAGCTGCAAGCAGTGACTGTTGGAGCTATAAGACAAGACCGGTGGAGCTGCGATCGCCGACGACCGTGTTGCATTTGTAGGTAGCGCGAGCTGCAGCCAGCAAAAGCATTGCTTAGAATATCGATGACGGGAGTTGCAACCAGAGAAGGAGATGCCGCGACCATCTGTGGCAAGAGCGGCAACCGAGTTGCGATTGTTGATAGTTGTTCAACCATTGACGACGGAGCTTCACCAGAGATGGCGGTGCTCCAACCGTCGCCGACGGTGCTCCAAGGCTCTGTGAAAGTGTTGTGAGCCTATCTGACAAGCGCCGGTGATGCACACGGTGTTGCCGCATGCGACGAAGCGTGCTGCTGTGAAGGGTGTCTCCCTCGATGGCAACCATGGCATCTGTAGCTCACGGCGGGACGACACCAACACTGAGTTTTATGCGTGAGCCCGTATGGGCAGGTGCGTGCGGGTGGAAGGTCCTACAACGACCGTTTTGTGATGCGAACAGTATCTACCGGTTCAGCGGTGGGCATCACCAGCTGTGAGCACGATGGGTGGTGCTGCGAGCCGAATAGCCCACCTAGGTTGGGCGATGCGAGAGGATGAAAACGACACTGTGTGTGGGGATTTCTCATGTTGCGGGACCACAATCCAATGGACACTAGAGTCAAATCGAATGGTGTCCACGATCACCGATATTCCCTTCGGATCGGTCGATCGACAGGTAGTGTCAATCGTACGAATGGTCATGTCCAAGTTCATGAGCGGCACCATCCGTTTGCCAATAATCAGGCTTCCTCCTTGCTTGCCAAGATCCTCTCGGTCTAATACCTATAGCCGAACATGGCGACGGCGGCACAAGATCGTGTAGCCTTTTCTGAAGGCACTCGTGCGGAGATTCGCAGGAGCACGCAGGTGCCAAGCCCTGTCCGTCGCTTGATTTCCTCATGATTCACGAATTAGTAAGACCCCACAAAAGGGCATAATAAATTTTAAGTTTTAATCATTCAAGCTTACGATTTTGCATTTGAAAAATATGATTTTCTCGGACATAAATATCAAGTTTCAGAGTTGAAACTTTAAGTATTTTTTTTGTCGGTCACAGGTATTAAAGTCGTGAGTTTATTGGTCGCTCACGCTAAGTTCAAGAGTTGAAGCTTAACAAAAAAACTTAAAATTCATTAAAACGTATTTAAAATGGATTTCTAAAAGTCCTTGTCATGAAAAACACGAATATAAAAATAAAATAAAATTTAGACTTTTATTCAAAAGATATGAAAAAAATTAAAAATCAAAAGCCAAAAGAAAAAACACGCCTGAGGGACTCACATGCCCCCGCACCTGTGTGCCCCAAATCCTTTCCTGGCGTTGGTGAGTATTTTACTCATCTCCTTTATAATGATTTGGTTGTGACTGTCTTTGTTTTGTACATGTTTAATAATTAATACTCTTTTTGTCCTGTAATATAAGACGGTTTTTTAATATTAAGAGTTAATTGCACCTATGATACACGAACTTGCACGGTGCGTACAAATTTTACATTGGTGCTCTCTGCTCTATCATAACGTGGGTCCATCCTGTCAGCCACTGTGAGAGATTAATTTTAATCTAGAAAAATGTACTGTCAAGGTTTCGAACCAGAGACGTCCGCTCACAAACTAGAAAGGTGCTAACCACAAATTCCGCCTGTTTGTATATCTTAAACAGCGATACAAAGATGTCCATATCCTTTTAGGCTACAGGTATAGTGTCCGCTGCTTTTCTCTTCTTTTTGCCGGTAGTGTACATTGCTTTCTCAAAGCTACAGGCACATACATGCATTCAGAGTCGGAGACAACGTTGGAAGGCATGAGCACCTTCAAAAGACTAAACCGACATAGCATCTTAAGATTTTACATAGTCACCACAGATGCCTTGCAGTCGACGGAAACGTGTCATCCCACTGGATAATCATTTTATCCACTTGATGAGCACAAGCATTATAGTCGCACAAACGGGAGTACGAAGTTGTGGCTGGCGAGCTTCCTGGAGCCTGTTTTTTAATTTTTTTTTCTAAAAGCACATTTAAAAGTTTCAAAATATATATTTTGTGAACACTTGTATGTGCTCAATACAAAATATAATGATTTGTAAACCTCACAAACACAAAAAATCTCGACCCAACTGCAAAAGAACAACCCTTTTTTATATACATATTTGTCTTATTTTTGCACGCCACATCGAAGGTATATTACATAAAATTTCACACATATGTAGTCTACATGTATATGTGCATGCATATATATCTTGGAATTTTTTTAGATGCATACGTACGGGATTTGAGAGACGGGCTCCACATAAGTTTTCACATATTTCTTTTTTATTTAAAAAAAATTCTAAATATACCTTTTCATTTTTTTAAAGGCTCCAACGAGCCCGTCAACCACAACTTATCACTACTCTTCTCGCAAACTGCACACAAACACAAGGACCATGGTCCCCGTACGTTGCGTGCCCATTTCATTTGCTGTACCAAATCTGATACCGTCCTTATTTTCTTTCTATATCCCATGTTGAAAAGTGCTACAGCATTCCTGCAAAAAAAAAAGTGGTACAGCAAATAAACTGTTCTCAAGAAATAAAAGATGTTCTGCATCGTGATTCATCAGCTGGTTGTTTTGGTTGGGTTGGCTAGCCCACGCTCACAAGTGGAGCCTGTAGCCCACAAGGTATTGTGTTCGAATCCCTAGGATCCATCATTTTCATTTTCATTTTCTTTCTGTTTGAGCTGGCAGGTGGGACCTAGTGTGATGGTGGCCTGCGATATAGGCAGACTCGCAGAGTTACGGAAATGTATGAAAATGTTTCCGCAACTCAAGTTAGTGGACCAATTTGTGTCATTTTTCGGGTTGTTGTGTGAATCTGTACATGACGTGCAAGTTTGTGTACTATATGTGTAATTAACTCTAATATTAATATAGTGTCAAAAAACTCACTAGTGTCAAAGAAAATCTTAGTTATGAAATGGAAGGAGTAATTGATTATATGCATCACGATGAAGCTTGAGAAAAACATTATAGGAGTAGAACCGAGCAGTGAGTTTAGGGCCATGCTTGGATCCAAGGGACTATTTTTAGTCTGACTAAAACTAGTCTCTTTTAAAGGCTAAAGTTCCAATCACCCCTGACTAAAGAGAGGCTAGAATTAGTCTTGAGACTAAAAAATTTTAGTCAGGGGAACCCTACTAAAAAGTGAATTAGTCCTCTCTTTCCTCATTTAACTCCTCTCCTTTAACACATGCGAGTTCGGGATTGAAGGGTTTGGAGGATAATAAATGCTCATCAACTCATTTTAGTCTATTTAGTATTTGTATCCAAGCATGGGTGATGCTAGCAAGTTTTAGTCCCACTACTTTTAGTCATGGGACTAAAACGTATCCAAGCACTCTCTAGATCGAGTCGCATAGTGGTCTTCAGACCAGACCGAGCAGTATGTACGCACAGTAGGCGTGTGAAAAGAAGACATGCTTGCCAGCGCCATGATTTTATCCAGATCGTACTTACCTGCAGGCCGGTTACATTCTTTACACCGATTTCCTTTTGATGCTTTCGACATGGAGTGGATCTGTAGAGCATGGGTGTGTAAGGATGTAAGTGGCAAATAAATGGCGGCGGCAATCCTGTTTAGTTAGTTTTTATTAGTTTGATAATTCATTTTTCTCAAACAAACAAAAAACGATTTTGAACTAACATACCGAAAAAGGATTTTCCCCGCTTTGTATACAAAGCAACCAATCCAGACAGCAAACGATAGATGCTAGGGCGGAAGTAGCATAGTCACGCTCAAAAGAAATGACAAAGAAAATGAAAGAGAAACAAATACCGACAACGGCAGATCGACAAAAAACGAAGAAGCCTCGTGGCCATTGCAACCACCGAAGATCGCCCACCCAGCTCCGAGCCTCCGAAGCGCCGGTACCAAACAACACCTCCAAGAAGGGATGCGACGATGACGACGCCGCTGCCAAGGGTTACCCCCGGTACGCAGTGAGGAGAGAGGAAGGGTAGCCCCGACGCCCTCGAGCAAGGTCCGGCGGCACCCTCATGCGCCACCGCGTTGGTGTCGGTCAAGCCAACAGGGATTTCTCCTGATCCCAATCTTCACCTCAGGCACTCCGGAGCTCGCCACCAAACCGACCACCACCATGCGCCAACCCGGACATGAAGCTTCCCACGCCGTCTCACCACGGTACCGCGAAGCATGGCCTGCACGGTGAAGAAGAGGAGCCGGGACTAGGGCAGCAGCACCGTCGGCACGCGGGAGGGCCCCACCTCCACCGTCAATGACGGTAGCTGAGCGGACGCAATAGCAAGAACATACCAGGCCCGTGGCCGCATAGGCCCGGCCAGGATCTCCGAGGTCCGTAAAGTTCCGCCAGCGGCTGCGGCCCGACGCGTCGTGGCGCCGCCGCGCCTGTCCAAGCCTCCCTGCCTCCCACGAGAGCCGCCAAGTGGAAGCACCACCACCACGAGCACCGCCGGTCACCCCCACTAGGTCGCCGGACCACCACCGGCCGAGCCGCACCACAGCCGCACGCCCGCGACGGAGAGGAACCATCTCAGCCGCCGGGAGCCCGAAGCCGGACCCCAGCCGCTGCCCACACCGTCCGCGGCCCGCGCCGCCTGGCCAGATCCGCCGCCGAATCACGCCCACGCCGCCCACCAGGCAAGCCGCCCGCGCCACCACGAGGCACCAGCCGGGCCGACACGCCGGCACCACCTGGAGCTCCCGGATCCGCGCCGTCGAGCCCCGCCACAGCCCGACGCCTCCTGCAGCCCGCCATCCCACGCCGGCCAGGAGCTCCGCGAGGAGGAGATGGAGCGACCCGCCGCCACGCCGACTGGCTTTGCCGGGCTTTCTAGGCGGCGTAAGCGGCGAGGAGGAGGTCGGAGGAGGAGAGGCTGGGGGCGGAGCTAGGTTTCCCCCGGCCCGCTCGTGGGAGCGGCGGTGGGGGTGGGGAAAGGAGGTCTTTGAACTAACATATCATAAGTGGACTTTAAACGGGATTAAACGGGACCTGGTTGACATCCCTATGGGTGTGTACGTATAGGCGCCAGTACAGTATGAATGTGTATGCGTACGCAACAGTAGATCGGAGGAGCTGGCAACGCGTAAGCATGTGTGGCGCCACCACGTTGACGGATCTGAGATGGATATTTATTGGTCAATCGACATCGTGCTGGTCTGGTTAATAATATAGCCAACTGTTGGCTATAAAATATGAAAAACACTATCCTTTTGTCGGCTGATGAACGAGGCGTGTCTGCCGCCTGCATAGCCGTCTTAGCGATTTTGATCGAGCGCTCAAGATGGCCACCAGTCCCGTTCAGTCGGTTTTCTTTCTTTTGCAACAAGTGTATTATTTCAGAAGGTTTCTGTAAAATAGAGGTTTTGTTTTTAAAAAATGGTTCGATAATGAAGTTTTTTCTTCTGCAACAAGGCTCTTGTTTCAGAAGCATATCCCCAGTTGCAGAAAGCGTCGGAGGAGCGCCCGGTGTTAGAGCATACGAGGCCAAGCATTGCAACATGGCGCATGTTTCAAAAACATAGCTCTAGTTGCAGAAATCATCAAAGGAGTGCTCGGTGTGAGAGCTCGTCACCGTCGTGCTGGAGTAGAAGCAGTTGCTCGGGGTGTTGGGTCGGAGGAGGTGCGGCAACTCCGGCGGCCGGCGGCGCTCCATGGCCGAAGCGCTCAGGCCATGGTGGGGCGGCAGTGCTGTCTCGATGGACCTTTGCAACAGGTCCCTTGTTGCAAAGCCCCGCAACAAGCTAGCTGTTGCAAAGGTCCTCAGTTGACTGAGACAATAGATCAGACGGCTGTTTCGAGTGGCATCCGACGGCTACCGAGGGCGGCTGATTTTACCGGTTTATCATTCAGCGAACGCGTAGCACTTTCCATAAAATATTGTCATATCATCTATAACCATCATTTATAGTCACTCATACAATAAGATTAACTATAAAGTTGATTATAAGATTAGTACTTTTTCTCATCTTCTCTCTATCTTTTTCTTCATACTTATTACATCTGTCTAGGAGCACGCTTACAACCAGTCTCTTGCATGAGAGCCCTCTCCCTTACTTTTTTATGTTTTTCTGCTCCACATAAGCAAAATTGCCATGTAAGCGAGCTATAAAACTACTATCGTACTTGCTCTCATGCGTTAGCTATCGACAATGAATTGCATTCATTTGTCCGCTTTTACAAGGCTGCTAATTAGTCCTCTCTGTAGATAGCACTCCGGAATAGCATGATGTTTTGAGAGTGCGAATTTTTGGAGGACGGGCTCCTCTGTTTTATTAAAATCTTCAAAGAAGATATTTCTTAGTTGAAATGTGAAAACTTATAAATACTCATTGCGGATCTGAAAATTTTCGTTCAAAATATTATGATTTGCAAGCTGAAAAAAGAAACCGACCCAATAGCAAAAAGAAAAAATTGGCCCATTTTGATGTACGTATTTGTCTTTTTTGTATACACCACGTATGAAAGTGTATTGTTATGAAATTTTTCTCGAACATGTTATACATGTATTTTTGTATGTACAAAAAAAAGCAATTTTTTGCACCATGGAATGTTTCTTAGACGTGCTCCCTCGAGCCATTCCTCTATTGGTCTTTTGCGGGTGTTTTGGAGCATATAGGCCTACTGGTTTTAAAATTGGGATGACAATTTATTTTCTTTTGAGTAAACGACCCGATATCATTGATAAATTAGGCAAAGCATGTTAGGTCGGAAAAAACGAAATGATAAAGAGTCAAGTTAAACATGAGGTTACATCAAAGTTCTACATAGTCGCTGACTCTATATCCATTTCGCACATCCCGACTTTTCTCGTTGCACCCGTGAAGATACCGTAGAAGACCAGTTAAAATAATCCGAGGCGCTAGTCGATCATTCGAGATCAAGCAATTACACAAGCACGACACTGAGATTTATTAACAAGGTTCGACGATATGGCTACATCTCCGGGGCCTGACTATGGACGCTCTTTTTCATGACACCGCTACAATATCGCACCCGGCCGCCTTAGATGCGGGCACATGCCGCCGGCTTCCCCTGCGTTTCTGTGCTATTATGTTGGCATAGGTTACATCGTGTGTTTACCATCGCTATATATGAGAGGCCTAGGATACAAGTGTCCTAGTAGGACATGACACCATATCCAACACAATACAACTCAGAATCAACTGTAACATATCTTGTACACAATATTTGACACAACTCTAACAAACTCCACTTTGACGAATATTCTCCACCACCTTGAATTCGTCAATGCGTCAAACTTCCATGTACATTGGACTTGAGCTTATCCCATGAGTACCGCTGCTACTCCAAAGACTGCATATGATTTCACCTGCAACTTGTAGTCCCTTCTTTTCTTGACCACAGTCAACACTCGAGCAAAAAGTTCCTTGTTACTATAGTTTGTGCTCCCAACTTCCAGAGTATCCGTCCAATGTCATCACACACTGATCACTGAACTGCATGAAAATGAACAACCCACATATATTGGGTGTTACACATAAGAGATACCTGAACTCAACATCACCGCTCCTTTCTTGACCGTCTGTTTGAAACTTGAAGGAATTTCACCATTGCTTGTGTCATCCCGAGTCAAATTCGCTGTTGTCTCATCACATGTATGACTACCAGAGCCCTAACCAATCTCTATGCCCCGTGCATATAGCACGCCTCGCCGCTATTACCACGTCGAGCCTCAGCTGTCGTAGTCGAATCTCAAGGGATGCGAACCCACACCACTCAACCCCCACTGCAGAGTACGATCGTCATCACCGATCGATGACGAGTTTCACGCTTCCATCAGACCACTGGGCCCCAGTCCGAAGTGCATGTCACTCGCTTTTTTTGTGACCGCTGAAATAGGTTTTGATTATCTGGATACTTACACCGTAGCCCCTCAATCTAGCTCCACCTTCAACATGATTCCATGATAGATGATCAGTCTACCCTCGCGCCCCGTCAACTTCAAGCTCCGTGTGCGCACCACCTTGAATCAACCCCGCACCAGTCTTGTCAAAGCCACACAAGCCCTCGGGCCTGCACCACGTGTTTCCATGCCCCAGAAGTCGGTCACCATCAGCATCACGCTCCTATGTCGTCGTTGCCGATCCCGCACCATCTTCTGTTCCAACCGACTTTCGTCGATCTGTAAGACTACCTAGTCCGACCCAGCCGAACTCGCTCGACTGTATGACACGCTCAAGGCTTCCAAATCGTCTTCCGCGAATTCTAATCCATCACATGATAATTTCATGTTAGCTGACATGACTTCCTGCAACACCTTCAAGCATCCCTATTTGTGCCAACAAATCTTCCACCATTGTCTGCCATAACCCAAGGTTTTCAGTTTCGTAAACTTCTCCACCTCAAACCTGGTACCCGTTGGCGCCATGATCCTTTGTATGGCTTTCCACACGATGCCCCAAGTAGACGAACAGCCTCCGCGTACTAACAGCAATTCCAACCAAAAACCTTCTGGTCCTCACGTATAGTAGCTACTATGCTCAACTCACGGTGCTAGCTTTTGCCTTGCCACAACCTTGCTATTTCAATGGATGTCCAATGTGATGAATTTTTCGTTTTCGATTGATCTACTGCCTCCGTCTGTGTCGCACGCGAGGACTCGGTCCTCTCCTTTTTTCCAAACAAATCTTCACGATGCCTTCGATTCTCGTCAAACAAACGGATAGCTCTTGGTCAATTCGCTCGCAGCCACTCCGCACACATCTAGCCTCTGGCTTCAGCCCCTTTACGAGCCAATTACATCATGCCGTCACAATTAGTCCTGGTAATCCCAGCATGCCTCCAGCATCTTTCCACAAAAATATAATAAAAAACAAGTGATCTCCAGTTTCTCTGAAGATGCCCGAGTAGATGGTACAAATTAAAGTAGAGTCAAGTTTCGAATGGCAACCGTCGGTGTACAAAAAGAGGGGTGCGTTTTTGTACCCCTATACCTGTGCACGGGCAATCAGAGCCGCGCCTACGGTCGCGTCAAACAGAGCAGGGGAGGTGAGCCAAGGTAAGACCGAAGCCCAAGACAATCAGAGAAACGCCAAGGCCAAGACCAAGACCACAAAGGACAGAGGGACGAAGCAGGTTCCTCCGGCAAGACCCTTGCCGGGGGGCAGCCTCAGCAGCCCTGGCAAGACCCTTGCCGGGACAGCTCGCTCCACACCAACAGAGCGAGCCACCCTTGAGCCCACAGTCCCCAGCGCCATCATCCACGTGGGGCCAGGGCTCGGGAAGGCACCTCTGTGGTGGCATGTAGATCTTTGTGAAGACATATTCAAGATCAGACGAGGATTAGAAGACGACGATCCTTGGCAAGATCCTTGCCGAGGAAGGCCATCAGACCCCCGGCAAGGCCCTTGCCGGGGACGACAGCACGCCACGGCAAGACCCTTGCCGGGGCACCCGGCAAGGCCCTCACCAAGGACGCCAGCAAGGCCACTGCCGGGCCCGCGCCAGCCAAGCTTTCACTGCCGATCGCATGCAGCTGCCAGCCCAACCAGCTGGGCGGGCACCTGCATGGCAACATGCAGCCCCCAGGCCAACTCATCGAACGCCTGCGTGGCGGCATACAGATCTTCGTGAAGGCTCACCACCGCGCCACCTCAACTGCCTGCCTGCCTACATGGCACCACGTGCCTCACTGGCCAGGGCGCGTGTCAAAGCGAGGAGGACCGACAACAGACGGGACGGGCCTCGCCCCCGTCCCCAATAAAGCAAGGGGACACCTAAGCTACGCATTGAATGCGTCTTGTCCTGTAATACGACCGATAAGCTCAGGGCACTGTACGCCTTTCCATCTCCTGTGTGCCACTGTGACAGCCCCTTTCGACTATAAAAGGAGGCCCATGGCATACTGGAGAAGGATTCGGCTCTTCGAACCACGACCGACCACAGCTAGTTCGAGAGCTCAAGAACTCTCTGAAATACACCCACCAAAGCAGGACTAGGGTTTTACGCATCCTCGCGGCCCGAGCCTGGGTAAACGATCCTTGTGCTGCCAACTGATCCTGCTCTTCTTGCAACCCTGCGCCCCGGCAACCGTAGTAGGGATTCTTGTGATCCCATAGGTGTCGTTCCACACCGACATCTTTGGCGCGCCAGGTAGGGGGCGCAATTGTGAGAATCTGGTCCAGTAGTTAGCGTAGCAGTTCTTCGTCGCCATGGCTCCTAAGAAGAAGATGGCCACGGCGATCAACTCGTTGGGAGCCGAACGCCGCCGGTCGCGTGACGGCGTGGCCCAGCCGCGACAGACCCGGTCGGTCCGCGAAAGCACCAGATCGCCAGCAGTCGAACTGGCGAGCAGCGTCGTTCGCGCCCCAAACGACCGGCTACACGTCGCCGGATCCAAAGACAGAGTTGGGCCCCCCGCAGGCGGCGTGGGGTCCTCCAGGGGTGTCGTTGTGCCACCTCCGGGCGGCGCAGCGACCTCCAGGATGCCAACACCAGCGACCACCGCGCGTTCTTCCCATGCTGTGCGCGCCGAGCAGCGTCACCACGTCGGTGACCCTAGGCACCGCCGTGGGAAGAGCCATGTGTGTCGTCCGCAAGATGAAGGGGGTCAGAACGCTTGCCGAAACATTGGCGAAGATGGCACGCAGCCGTTGGGTTGTAACGGAGCTCCTTCTAACGTAGTTAGAAGTCGAAGCGCGCCGCGATCCACGCAGCTGTCGCCGCCGCCCACGCCAGCGGAAGCTTTGGCACGCGCGCAGCTGCTCCTCGACTTCCGTCCTGCTGCGGAGAAGCTTAACGAGTGGAGGGCCACCATCCGAAGCCTCGTCGCCGTCGCAAACAAAGACGATCCGCGACCGGCGGGGCCCTCGGGTCGGCGCTCCACCGAGCCACCACATGCTGGCGCTGGGAGGACCGGGGGAGCTGCGGCCACGGTGCACTCTCCTCCTCCTCGCCAGCCGCCACGGGCGTTGGCCCGTCGTGACGATGCTTGTGATAACATCTCCATAGCGTTGTCTGACCCGTGGACCCTCCGCGACCAGCACCAGGTCCTTCGGGAGCGAGCTCATGAAGACGCTCGAACCACCATCGAGCGCCGGCGCGAAACGCGCTGCCAGTCGGACAAGCGGGCGGGGCCCGCTATGGACCACCCGGCACCGGGGGGCTCCGGCGGCCTACCTTACGAGGTGGGCTGCCCGGCCTTTACCCGTGAGCTGCGGCAGTTCCAGTGGCCGTCCCACCGCATGTTCAAGCCCGACGTCGGCGAGAAGTACACTGGCAAGACCATCCGTCCGATTTCCTCGGCATCTACACCATCACGGCAAGTGCGAGCTCGCTGGATGGCGACAAGGTGCTTGCCAACTATTTCACCGGCGCTGAAGCCCAATGTGATGTCTTGGTTGATGCTTTGGTGGATTCCATTTCTTCTGGTCGATCTGTTCCATGAGTTCGTTACGCCTTCACGGAGGCCACCAAGCTCATGGCTGTGCCGTTGATCTGCATATTATCCCCGAAGGAAGGGGAAACCTGCGCTAACGCCATCCGTAGATTCAGCCGGTGCGATACAACATCCCGACGTTCATCCCGCCATTGTGATCAGCCGTTCCACCGTAATACGCGAATCGCAATCTGCGCGAAGATCTGGCGATGACCAAGGTTAAGGATGTGGTCGAGCTTTACGTTCTGGCCGATAGGTGCGCCCGGGCTGAAGAAGGAAGGAAGTACCCCGGCGAAGACGCCGGCGCGGAAACTGACTCTACCGACGAAGACGCCGCTACCCCAACGAAGAAGGGCCGGCGTCGCAACAGGAAACGAAAAGGCAAGGCCGTGCTTGCCGTTGAGGGATCTGACAACACCGGTGCCGGCACGAAGGTCAAGGCAGACGCCCCCGGCAAGGAGATTGCTGGGTGCGCCACATGTCGGGCCTTGGCGGCTACCGACAAGCCAGGAAGCTCCGGCAAGCAATACTGCAAGATCCACTGCACCAAGGGCCACAACCTCCAAAACTGCCGACAAGTCGAGTTGCTTGCTGAGAAGCAAAAGGCTGAGTACGAGAGGCGGGACAAGGAGAAGGACCAGGACGGTGCCGAGGGATCCGGCAAGAAGCGTGGCGGCCAAGGAGGCCGCCCAGGCAAGGACAACCAGCAAGAGAGGATGAAGAGAAGACAACATTCATCACCCCATGTGGTACGTACTGCTTTTTACGGATGCCTTTCGGGTTGAAGAGTGCTGACAACGTTCGCAAGAGCAGTCCAAATTGGTTTTGAACCTCATCTCCATAGGAATATGGAGGCATACATGGATGACACAGTAGTCAAAACCAAAGACGGGCCAACTCTTGTGCAAGATCTGGAAGAGACATTTGCCAACCTGCGCAAGATCAACCTCAAGCTGAACCCTGAGAAGTGTGTCTTTGGTGTTCCATCCGGCAAGCTTCTCGGGTTCTTTGTGTCGCAGCGCGGGGTCGAGGGAAACCCAGACAAGTTCAAGGCTATTGAGCAGATTGAAGCGCCCAAGCGGATCAAGGTTGTGCGTCGGCTCACCGGCTGCGTTGCCGCCATGAGCCGATCCATCTCCAAGTCCGCCGAGCGCGCCCTTCCTTTCTTCAAAATCTTGAAGAAGGCAAGCCCAATGGAATGGACCCCAGAAGCCGAGGCAGCATTGCAGGATCTGAAGAAATACCTTTCCTCCATGCCAATACTGGTTGCACCTAAACCACAAGAGTCGTTGCTGCTGTATCTGGCGGCGATGAATCAAGTGGTCAGTGCCGCACTGGTGGCACAGAGGGAGGTCAATGAGGAGGCAGTGATGGCGGCGGAACCAGCGGGTGGCAAGCACAAGATTCCCCCTGCAGGGCCTGGTGCCTGCGAGGCAAGGCCCCCGGCAGAGTCTGATGCCACCGAGGCGGCTCAGCCAATGAAAGTGAGGTGGTGCAGAAGAAGATGATGCAGCACCCGGTTTACTTTGTCAGCTCCCTCTTGCAGGGAGCTAGATCGAGGTACTCCAGTGTGCAGAAATTGCTCTTAGGCCTCCTTATGGCCTCGAGGAAGCTGCGTCATTACTTCCAAGCCCACAAAATCACTGTCGTCACCCGCCTCCCATTGCAACGGATACTGCACAACCCAGATGCGACTGGAAGGATTGTGGAATGGGCCTTGGAGTTGTCAAGCTTTGGTTTAAAGTTTGAAAGTACCTCGACAGTCCAGAGCAGAGTCTTGGTGGAGTTCATTGCAGAATGGACCTCGACGCCTGACGAAGAAATCTAGGAGACCACTCTCCCCGGCAAGGAAGCAGACCGCAACTGGATCATGTACTTTGATGGGGCTTTCTCGCTACAAGGCGCCGGTGCCGGTGTGCTGCTCGTCGCACCCACTGGAGAGCACCTCAAGTACGTGATCTAGATGCACTTCCCCAGGGAGATGTCCACCAACAACACTGCTGAGTATGAGAGATTGCTTGCCGGTCTGAGGATTGCGGCAGACCTCGGGGTTAAGAAGCTCATCGTCAGGGGTGACTCGCAGCTCGTCGTCAGACAGGTCAACAAGGACTATCAGAGTCCCTTGATGGAAGCTTACTTAGATGAGGTGAGGAAGCTGGAGGAACGCTTTGACAGTATCTAAGTGGAGCACATCCCCCGAGTGGAGAACGACACCGCCGATTACCTGTCAAAGCGTGCCGCATTCAAGCTACCTGTGGAACCGGGTACCTTTTTGCTCCGGCTAACTCAACCATTCGTCGAACCATCAGCAGGGCAGAACAAGCGGAGGAAGTCAGGTCTCGGCAATTACTTTCCTACCGAGCCCCCTGGGGCTACCGACAAGGGTGCTGCTGCGGACGCTGAACCTGCCCAAGAGCAACTGGCTCCGGCAGGGCGTCAAACCCTGGCCGTAGAGATAGCCGCTCCCATGGCGGAAAAAATGCCTTTAGCCCTTGCCATCGAGCCCCAGGCTCCGGCATGGGCACAGCATACCGTCCAATTCCTCCAAACAGGGGAGCTTCCTGAGGAGTAGGAAGAAGCGGAAAAAGTAGCCCGTTGGTCGCATACATGCCGGTTAATCGATGACGTCCTGTACAGGAGAAGGCCAAACGGTGTGAAATTGAAGTGCATCCCCCGGGAGGAAGGACTGGAGTTGTTGGCGGAGATACATGGAGGCATATGTGTCTCCCACATAGGGTCAAGGGCCCTTGCCGGGAAGGCGTTCCGGCAAGGTTTCTTCTGGCCCACCACTCTCCAGGATGCGATGGCACTAGTAACCAAGTGTGAAGCGTGCCCGTTCCATTCAGAGAAGCTTCATCAACCAGCTCAAGCCCTTCAAAAAATCCCTCTCTCCTGGCCATTCTCGGTCTGGGGGCTCGATATACTGGGCCCTTTCCCCCGCGCTGTCGGGGGCTTTGAGTACTTGTACGTTGCAATCGACAAGTTCACAAAGTGGCCGGAAGTGGAAGCAGTGAGAAAGGTGACTACTCAGTCAGCCGTCAAGTTCTTCAAGGGACTGGTCTGCCATTTTGGTGTGCCAAACAGAGTCATCACCGACAACGACACGCAGTTCACAAGCCACACCTTCATGCAGTACATTCAAGACCTCGGTAGCTAGGTCTGTTTTGCCTCCGTGGCACACCCACGGAGCAACGGCCAAGCGGAGAGGGCAAATGCTGAAGTGTTGCGAGGCCTGAGAACGAAGACCTTTGACAAGCTGCACAAAAGTGGAAGGCGCTGGATTGATGAGTTGTCGGCGGTTCTTTGGTCGATCAGGACGACGCCAAATCGAGCGACCAGCCAGACACCTTTTGCCCTGGTCTACGGGGCAGAAGCAGTTCTCCCCACGAAACTCATATATGGGTCACCTCGAGTGCTCGCTTATGATGAGCTTGAGCAAGAACAGTTGCGCCAAGATGATGCAACGCTCCTTGAGGAAGATCGTCTTCGGGCGGCTGTGAGAGCAGCACGCTACCAGCAAGCCTTGCGCCGCTACCATAGCCGCAGGGTTCATGCCCAAAGCTTTGAGGAAGGCGACCTTGTTCTTCAGCGCTTTCAGTCGACCAAGAATTCCAACAAGTTGACGCCGCAGTGGGAAGGCCCTTATCGGGTAATGCGAGTCACCAGGGCCCCAGCGCATCTCGAGACTAAAGATGCTGTCCCCAAAGGAGCAACTCCTGGAACATCGAGCATCTTCACAAGTTTTACCCGTAAGGCGCGGCTTGCCGGGCCTCCAGGCAAGCCACCTTTTGTACAAGCTTTGCCGGCAAGGCATGTGACCCTTTGTACAAAGCCAGGCGCAGACCCTGCATAAATAAATGAAGCGCTGGCACCCTAAGTCATAGCATGCATGCTAGGTCGAGTCTCTTCCTTGGTTAGGGTTTATAGTGCTCAGCAGCGACTAACCCTTAGCTTAGAGGTCGAGTGCGTGTCTATCTGTTTCTCTTCTGTCCTCTTTTGGTTCGCAGGGCACATGAGCACTCTGCTGAGCTATTTGGAAGAAAGAAAATGGACCGACGTCCCGACCTCGGCAAACCAGAGTTGCCGGGGGCTGCAAGCACAAGGATCCAACCGCGGCAAGATGATGTTGCCGGGGGGCTGCAGATCTAGATAAGTCTTTTATCCTCTGTCATGCATTTCGGAACAGGACCGGGGCATGTGAAATTTCGTTTTTATCTCTAAGCTGTCGTGCTCCCCTTTTTCCTGTACCTAAGGATTATTTCCTGGGTACGGATTTGGTTGTAGCCGCAGTGACAAGGAGGTAGAACGAGGAGCTTAAAGCCCACTTCATCCCTGCCTCCGCCAAGAGCGCGAGAACGGTCGAGTGGAGTGGGGGGACGGCAAGGCCTGTTGCCGGGCAAAAAAGTTTATCTTAAACAATAGCAAGGATTCGCTCCTTGTCGCGGGATTTACCCACGAACGAAAAACCCGGCAAGCATCCCTTTTTCATTAAAAACATCCCATACAGTACAGTTAAATGCGGAATGAAAAACATGAACAAAGGGGATTACAAGCTTTAAATTTAACAAGGCCCAAAGGCTTACAGATTAAAAAAGAGATAAGGTGCCCGTGATCCCTTTCTTGTCCCTCTCCTCAGGAGGCAGGTCAAGGAGGCGAGAGGACAAAAGGGGTGCCTAGGCAAGCTACGAGCAGCGGAAAGCACCAAGAGAACACCTCGGTGGCCGCCCACGGGGAGGCCGGTGATGACGGTGCTAGGAAAGGAGCTGGAAGACGAGGCGGCAGGACCTGCAGTACGCGACGAAGGCGTCGGTGCCCGCGTACTCCGAGTTGACGGCCTTGCCACCCGCCCTCTTCCTCTTCCGCAGCATCCCGACGCCAGCCGCCCAAGGAGACGGCCCCGAGAAGTTCAAGGAGCTGGCCCCACCCCCGCCAAAACTCTACCGGAGGAGCGGCCAGGTACAGATGCTGCTGCTGCCACACCCGCCCAGGCGCGGGGCGTCCTACGCCTAGTCGGACTCATCCCCATCATCTGCCCCGCTGTCCTCCTCATCACTTTCGCTCGAGGAAGAGCTTCCATCATCGCAATCTCCATCCGAGGAGCTCTCCACGCAGCACTTCAGGCGAGTCCCGAACTCTCCGAAGACCTTGACAGAGAGCAGGCCGTCCTCCATCAACTTGAAGTAGAGGACAAGCCCCGCCGTCAGGCTGTGGATGCAAGAGAATGTCTTCCATCCACAGCGGAGGTACATAACCCGAGGAGCCGGGAATTCGACGTCGACCCGCGTGCCCCCGTTCCCACAGCCCCTCATGTGCAACCTAAGGGTCTGGGGCGGGTCGCGCTCCATCACCCGAGCAAACGGGGCGGGAAGACGAAGGCGACGACGCAGTGGCCGGCGCAGCCTGATGAAGAACTCGCAAGGCTGGTCTTCAACATGGCCCTCCATCGGGAAGGGCATCATTGGCGGGGGCAAGGCCGGCGCGCCGCCCAGTCCTCTTCTTCCCCGAGCACTACGGCCTCTGTCCCAGCCTCGCCCACGGCCTCGCCCCCTCCCCCTTCCCCTCGCGGCCGGTTCCACCACCGTGGGCTCAGGAGGAGGAGGGACACGCTGTCGAGCGGTGACCCTCGCCGCCACCGTCGAGGGACCGGGATTCCCCTTCTCCATGGCGAGTGAAAGGGAGAAGCAGAAGCAAGAGAAGATAGATGACAGAATAGTGCGGGGCGCCATCCCCCCTTCCCCCTCTTTATAAAGAGGCGGGATCGGGGCTCGGCCGCCCCGCTCGGCCAATCCAGCCACCAGAGGCACAGGGAATCGGGACCGACCCGCTGCCCCGACCAGCGATGGCCCGGTTTCCTGCCTCCACCGCTTACCACCCCAGGCGCATGAGGGACGCGTGGAGGGCGTGCAGAACCGAGGGGACGGGTGAAGCGACCTCTCCCCACCCCGTGATCGTGGGGAGTGGATGCCTTGAAGACCGCGACCCGGCCCCGTTCAGTAAATGAGCCGCGCCTCCATGCCTCCCTCCTTTTACGGGGAAGGTGTGAGCCGCCTCTTTACTGCGATGTGGTGCATGCGTGTGGAAACCGCCCCACGCATGCCACCCACGTCACGCACACCCCTCCACGCCGCACCGCGCGCGCGGGTCGTGGGAAGCGCAGCGCGCGAAAAGTTTTACCGCGGTAAAAACCGCCCCGCCTGCCCGCGCACCGTTTTTGGGCCTGGCCCAACAACGTGTCGCGCTTATGTGTGGCCCAGGCCCGGGGGCTCCTGTCGGTGTACAAAAAGAGGGGTGCGTTTTTGTACCCCTATACCTGTGCATGGGCAGTCGGAGCCGGGCCTGCGGTCGCGCCAAACAGAGCAGTGGAGGTGAGCCAAGGTAAGACCGAAGCCCAAGACAATCAGAGCAATGCCAAGGCCAAGACCACAAAGGATAGAGGGACGCAGGTTCCCAAGAAGACCCTTGCCGGGCAGCTCAGCACCCCGGCAAGACCCTTGCCGGGCAGCTTGTTCACACCAACAGAGCGAGCCACTCTTGAGCCCACAGTCCCCAACACCATCATCCACGTGGGGCCAGGGCTCGGGAAGGCACCTCTGTGGTAGCATGCAGATCTTTGTGAAGACATATTCAAGATCAGATGAGGATTAGAAGACGACGATCCTCGGCAAGATCATTGCCGAGGAAGGCCACCAGACCCCCGGCAAGGCCCTTGCCGGGGACGACAGTACGCCACGGCAAGGCCCTCACCAAGGACGCCAGCAGGGCCACCACCAGGCCCGCGCCAACCAAGCTTTCACTGCTGTTCGCATGCAGCTGCCAGCCCAACCAGCTGGGCGGGCACCTGCGTGGCAACATGCAGCCCCCAGGCCAACTCATCGAACGCCTGCGTGGCGGCATGCAGATCTTTGTGAAGGCTCCACCATCATGCCACCTCAGCTAACTGTCTGCCTACATGGCACCACGCGCCTCACTGGCCAGGGCGCGTGTCAAAACGCGAGGAGGAGCAGCGACGGACGGGACGGGCCTCGCCCCCATCCCCAATAAATCAAGGGGACACCTAAGCTACGCATTGAATGCGTCTTGTCCTGTAATACGACCGATAAGCTCAAGGCACTGTACGCCATTCCACCTCCTGTGTGCCACTGTGGCAGCCCCTTACGACTATAAAAGGAGGCCCATGGCATACTGGAGAAGGATTCGTTTCTTTCGAACCACGCACTAACCACAGCTAGTTCGAGAGCTCAAGAACTCTCTGAAATACACCCACCAAAGCAGGACTAGGGTTCTACGCATCCTCGCGGTCCAAACTTGGGTAAACGATCCTTGTGCTGCCTACTGATCCTGCTCTTCTTGCAACCCTGCACCCCGGCAACCGTAGTAGGGATTATTGTGATCCCATAGGTGTCGTTCCACACCGACAGCAACGATCCATCATGTCCCTTCTGTTTACACCGCGAAAAAAGATGCATCTTTGTTGATACATGTTTGTCGTAGTAGGTCCAATATGTTTCTTTCAATGTACATCCATGATTTTGTCCTATTGGCCGGAGGGAGCCATACGTTGGTTACCCATTGGAACAAGTGTAGCACACCCAATGGTTCAGGGGGCATCTTTCCGGGTTCGACGCGTGGTATGACCCAAATAGAGGCCAATTTAGTTAAAAAGGTCGGTCCAGTCTAATGGATGGTAAAAGCCCATGAGCCTTGGTCAAACCTTAGTGGTTCTAGCGCATTATAGGCCCGCTAACAACATGTGTGCGGATATCGCATTATGGACTGGGACCATACGACCCATTAATGACCTAAGTGAATTTAGCATGTGCCCAACCCATGGGTCTTTCGACATGAGTACGACGTGTCGATACTTTCGGCCCATATGTAGCTGGAACAAGTGTAGCACACACTAGGAAGCTTGTGTTCGATGGAAATGATATCCATATATACTGGAAGCATAGTATGTGCCTTCACATCAAAGGTGTCGACTCTAAGTCGTGGAGAATTGTGTCTGAGGGTTTTCACACCCCCGACCCTAGAGAACTTACTCATGAAGACCGAGGAAATCTCCAGCTCTATGCTCAAGCCCAAGACATCATCCACGATTGCCATTGGAAAAGAGAAATTTGGTCGTGTTGGCAATGTTGAAACTGCAAAGCAAATATGGGATACTCTTCAAGGTCAATGAAGGTATTTTCCCCTCAGCATGAAACAAGAAAGGATATTCTTCGAAGTCGTTTGGATATCTTGAAGAGAAATGATGGTCAGAGTGTTCAAAATACTTACTTGAGACTTGTTACCTTCACAAATGAACTTCAAATTCCTGGTGTAAAGGATATCAATAATCATGATGTCATGAAAAAAGTTGCTCAGATCCATCGAACAATTATTTGACACTCTCGTCCTCATGACCGAAGATTGATGGGACTACATAACACCCACCGCTACAGATGTGCTGAAAAGGCTCAACACTCACAAGTTGCTGATTGAAGAAAAGAAATATGTGTATGGTTCTAGCTCCCGCAGAAGTCATGCTTTGAAGGCTATTGCTGAATCATCATCTAAAGAAGAAGTACCCTCGAGTGAATCTAATGATCATAAATAATTGGCAAAGACCTCATGTTGCTTGTGAAGACTTCAATCACTTCAAAACTTGTGGCTGCTTCAAGAAGAATTTGAAAGATGACTCCAGGAAATCCTCTTGTTCAAAGTACTCGAGCTCAAATTCCTCAAGTGACATGACGTAACACTCGCAGGAAACTGCTTATCAGTGGCACCGTATTAGTGGCGGGTAGGCTGATGGCCCCGCCACTACTATTTTGGCCAGATACCAGCGACGGGTGAAAAAATATGTCTGGTACTGGTGTTAAGTTACCAGTAGTGGGCACAAATCCCTACCCACCACTGATTGTTTGGACCTAGGTTAGCCATGGGCTAATAGTACTAGTGGTGGGTGCCTAACGTTAGCCTGCCACTGGTAGCTAGATCAGTAGTGGAGGTCCATGCTAGAGGCCCACCATCTGTAATTTGGCCACTCACTTTGCCCATGTTAGCGTTGGGAGGTATACAAGTGGCGGGTGCCATCGTTTGCCCGCCACTATGTTGGGGAACGCAGTAATTTCAAAAAATTTCCCACGCACACGAAGGATCATGGTGATGCATAGCAACGAGAGGGGAAGAGTGTGTCCACGTACCCTTGTAGACCGAAAGCGGAAGCTTTAGCACAACGCGGTTGATGTAGTCGTACGTCTTCACGATCTGACTGATCCAAGTACCGAACGTACGACACCTCCGAGTTCAGCACACGTTCAGCTCGATGACATCCTGCAAACTCCGATCTAGCAGAGCTTCACGGGTGAGTTCTGTCAGCACAACAGCGTGATGACGGTGATGATGTTGCTACCGATGCAGGGCTTCGCATAAGCACCGCTACGATATGATCGAGGTGGAATATGGTGGAGGGGGGCACCGCACACGGCTTAGAGATCAAAAGATCAATTGTTGTGTCTCCAAGGGGTGCCCCCCTCCCCATATATAAAGGAGTGGAGGAGGGGGAGGGGGCCGGCCTCCCTAGGCGCGCCCCATGAGGAGTCCTACTCCCACCGGGAGTAGGACTCCCCCCTTCCAAGTGCGAGTTGGAGAGGAGAGGGAAGGAGAGAGACGGGGAAAGGAAAGGGGGGCGCCGCCCCCCTCCTTGTCCAATTCGTACTAGGGGGGAAGGGGGCGCGTGGCTGCCCTAGGCCGCCCCTCCTCTTCTCCACTAGGTCCCAATAGGTCCATTAGTCTCCCCGGGGGGTTCCGGTAACCCCCCGGTACTCCGGTATATGTCTGAAACTCCCCGAAACCATTCCGGTGTCCGAACATAGTCGTCCAATATATCGATCTTTACATCTCGACCATTTTGAGACTCCTCGTCATGTCCATGATCACATCCGGGACTCCGAACTACCTTCGGTACATCAAAACACAAAAACTCATAATACAATCGTCACCGAAACTTTAAGCGTGCGGACCCTACGGGTTCGAGAACTATGTAGACATGACCGAGACATGTGTCCTGTCAATAACCAATAGCAGAACCTGGATGCTCATATTGGCTCCTACATATTCTACGAAGATCTTTATCGGTCAAACCGCATAACAACATACGTTGTTCCCTTTGTCGTCGGTGTGTTACTTGCCCGAGATTCGATCGTCGGTATCTCAATACCTAGTTCAATCTCGTTATCGGCAAGTCTCTTTACTCGCTTCATAACTAACTCATTAGTTACAATGCTTGCAAGGCTTATAGTGATGTGTATTACCGAGTGGGCCCAGAGACACCTCTCTGACAATCGGAGTGACAAATCCTAATCTCGAAATACGCCAACCCAGTAAGTACCTTCGGAGACATCTGTAGAGCACCTTTATAATCACCCAGTTACGTTGTGACGTTTGGTTGCACACAAAGTGTTTCTCCGATAAACGGGAGTTGCATAATCTCATAGTCATAGGAACATGTATAAGTCATGAAGAAAGCAATAGCAACATACTAAACGATCAAGTGCTAAGCTAACGGGATGGGTCCTAATGATGTGATCCCGTTAATCAAATGACCACTCATGTCTATGGCTAGGAAACTCAACCATCTTTTATTAACGAGCTAGTCAAGTAGAGGCATACTAGTGACATTATGTTTGTCTATGTATTCACACATGTATTATGTTTCCGGTTAATACAATTCTAGCATGAATAATAAACATTTATCATGATATGAGCAAATAAATAATAACTTTATTATTGCCTCTAGGGCATATTATCTTCAGTCTCCCACTTGCACTAGAGTCAATAATCTAGATTACACAGTAATGATTCTAACACCCATGGAGCCTTGGTGCTGATCATGTTTTGCTCGTGGAAGAGGCTTAGTCAACGGGTCTGCAACATTCAGATCCGTATGTATCTTGCAAATCTCTATGTCTCCCACTTGGACTTGATCCCGGATGGAGTTGAAGCGTCTCTTGATGCGCTTGGTTCTCTTGTGAAATCTGGATTCCTCTGCCAAGGCAATTGCACCAGTATTGTCACAAAAGATTTTTCATTGGACCTGATGCACTAGGTATGACACCTAGATCGGATATGAACTCCTTCATCCAGACTCCTTCATTTGCTGCTTCCGAAGCAGCTATGTACTCCGCTTCCCACGTAGATCCCGCCACGACGCTTTGTTTAGAACTGCACCAACAGACAGCTCCACCATTCAATATAAACACGTATCCGGTTTGCGATTTAGAATCGTCCGGATCAGTGTCAAAGCTTGCATCAACATAACCATTTACTATGAGCTCTTTGTCACCTCCATAAACGAGAAACATATCCTTAGTCCTTTTCGTGTATTTCAGATGTTCTTGACCTGTCGATGATCCACTCCTGGATTACTTTGGTACCTCCCTGCTAAACTAATAGCAAGGCACATATCAGGTCTGGTACACAGCATTGCATACATGATAGAGCCTATGGCTGAAGCATAGGGAACATCTTTCATTTTATCTCTATCTTCTGCAATGGTCGGGCATTGAGTCTTACTCAACGTCACACCTTGTAACACAGGCAAGAACCCTTTCTTTGCTTGATCCATTTTGAACTTCTTCAAAACTTTGTCAAGGTATGTGCTTTGTGAAAGTCCAATTAAGCGTCTTGATCTATCTCTATAGATCTTGATGCCCAATATGTAAGCAGCTTCACCGAGGTCCTTTATTGAAAAACTCTTATTCATGTATCCTTTTATGCTATCCAGAAATTCTATATCATTTCCAATCAACAATATGTCATCCACATATAATATTAGAAATGCTACAGAGCTCCCACTCACTTTCTTGTAAATACATGCTTCTCCAAAAGTCTGTATAAAACCATATGCTTTGATCACACTATCAAAACGCTTATTCCAACTCCGAGAGGCTTGCACCAATTCATAAATGGATCGCTGAAGCTTGCACACTTTGTTAGCTCCCTTTGGATCGATAAAACCTTCAGGTTGCATCATATACAACTCTTCTTCCAGAAATCCATTCAGGAATGCAATCTTTACATCCATTTGCCAAATTTCATAATCATAAAATGCGGCAATTGCTAACATGATTCGGCGGACTTAAGCATCGCTACGGGTGAGAAGGTCTCATCGTAGTCAATCCCTTGAACTTGTCGAAAACCTTTCGCATCAAGTTGAGCTTTATAGACAGTAACATTACCGTCAACATCAGTATTCTTCTTGAAGATCCATTTATTCTCAATTGCTTGCCGATCATCGCGCAAGTCAACCAAAGTCCACACTTTGTTCTCATACATGGATCCCATCTCAATTTCATGGCCTATAGCCATTTTGCGGAATCTGGGCTCATTATCGCTTCCTCACAGTTCGTAGGTTCGTCATGGTCTAGTAACATGACCTCCAGAACAGGATTACTGTACCACTCTGGTGCGGATGTCACTCTGGTTGACCTACGAGGTTCAGTAGTAACTTGATATGAAACTTCATGATCATCATCATTAGCTTCCTCACTAATTGGTGTAGGCGTCACAGGAACCGGTTTCTGTGATGAACTACTTTCCAATAAGGGAGCAGGTACGGTTACCTCATCAAGTTCTACTTTCCTCCCACTCACTTCTTTTGAGAGAAACTCCTTCTCTAGAAAGGATCCAAATTTAGCAACAAAAGTCTTGCCTTCAGATCTGTGATAGAAGGTGTACCCAACAGTTTCCTTTGGGTATCATATGAAGACACATTTGTTCGATTTGGGTTCGAGCTTATCAGCTTGAAGCTTTTTCACATAAGCATCGCAGCCCCAAACTTTAAGAAACGACAACTTTGGTTTCTAGCCAAACCACAGTTCATAAGGAGTCGCCTCAACGGATTTCGATGGTGCCCTATTTAACATGAATGCAGCCATCTCTAAAGCATAACCCCAAAAGGATATCGGTAAATCAGTAAGAGACATCATAGATCGCACCATATCTAGTAAAGCATGATTACAACGTTCGGATACACCATTACGCTGTGGTGTTCCGGGTGGCGTGAGTTGCGAAACTATTCCGCATTGTTTCAAATGTAGACCAAACTCGTAACTCAAATATTCTCCTCCACGATCAGATCGTAGAAACTTTATTTTCTTGCTACGATGATTTTCCACTTCACTCTGAAATTCTTTGAACTTTTCAAATGTTTCAGACTTATGTTTCATTAAGTAGATATACCCATATCTCGCTTAAATCATCTGTGAAGGTGAGAAAATAATGATATTCGCCATGAGCCTCAACTTCATTGGACCACATACATCAGTATGTATGATTTCCAACAAATCAGTTGCTCGCTCCATAGTTCCGGAGAACGGCGTTTTAGTCATCTTGCCCATGAGGCACGATTCGCAAGTACCAAGTGATTCGTAATCAAGTGATTCCAAAAGTCCATCAGTATGGAGTTTTTTCATGCGCTTTACACCAATATGACCCAGACGGAAGTGCCACAAATAAGTTGCACTATAATTATCAACTCTGCATCTTTTGGCTTCAACATTATGAATATGTGTATCACTACTATCGAGATTTAACAAAAGTAGACCACTCTTCAAGGGTGCATGACCATTAAAGATATTACTCATATAAATAGAACAACCATTATTCTCAGATTTAAATGAATAACCGTCTCGCATCAAACAAGATCCAGATATAATGTTCATGCTCAACGCTGGCACCAAATAACATTATTTAGGTCTAAAACTAATCCCGAAGGTAGATGTAGAGGTAGCGTGCCGACTGCGATCACATCGACTTTGGAACCATTTCCCACGCGCATCATCACCTCGTCCTTAGCCAATCTTCGCTTAATCCATAGTCCCTGTTTCGAGTAGCAAATATTAGCAACAGAACCAGTATCAAATACCCAGGTGCTACTGCGAGCATTAGTAAGGTACACATCAATAACATGTATATCACATATACCTTTGTTCGCCTTGCCATCCTTCTTATCCGCCAAATACTTGGGGCAGTTCCGCTTCCAGTGACCAGTCTGCTTGCAGTAGAAGCACTCAATTTCAGGCTCCAGACTTGGGTTTCTTCTCTTGAGCAGCAACTTTTTTGCTGTTCTTCTTGAAGTTCCCCTTCTTCTTCCCTTTGCCCTTTTTCTTGAAACTAGTGGTCTTGTTGACCATCAACACTTGATGCTCCTTCTTGATTTCTACCTCCGCAGCTTTTAGCATTACGAAGAGCTCGGGAATTGTCTTATCCATCCCTTGCATATTATAGTTCATCACGAAGCTCTTGTAGCTTGGTGGCAGTGATTGAAGAATTCTGTCAATGACACTATCATCCGGAAGATTAACTCCCAGTTGAATCAAGTGCTTGTTATACCCAGACATTCTGAGTATATGCTCACTGACAGAACTATTCTCCTCCATCTTGCAGCTGTAGAACTTATTGGAGACTTCATATCTCTCAATCCGGGCATTTGCTTGAAATATTAACTTCAACTCCTGAACATCTCTATGCTCCATGATGTTCAAAACGTCGTTGAAGTCCCGGTTCTAAATCAAAGCATGGCACACCGAACTATCGAGTAGTCATCAGCTTTGCTCGCCAGACGCTCATATCATCCGGTGTTGCTCTCAAGAAGAAGTTTGGCACCTAGCGGTGCTTCCAGGATGTAATTCTTCTGTGCAGCAATGAGGATAATCCTCAAGTTACGGACCCAGTCCGTGTAATTGCTACCATCATCAAGGAACGCATTAAAATGCAACTGAACAACAGCACGGGCCATCTATCTACAACAACATAGACATGCAAAATACTATCAGGTACTAAGTTCATGATAAATTAAAGTTCAGTTAATCAAGTTATTAAAGAACTCCCACTTAGATAGACATCCCTCTAATCCTCTAAGTGATTACATGATCCATATAAACTAATCCATGTCCGATCATCATGTGAGATGGAGTAGTTTCAATGGTGAACATCACTATGTTGATCATATCAACTATATGATTCACGCTCGACCTTTCGGTCTCAGTGTTCCGAGGCCATATCTGCATATGCTAGGCTCGTCAAGTTTAAACTGAGTATTCCGCGTGTGCGACTGTTTTGCACCCGTTGTATTTGAATGTAGAGCCTATCACACCCGATCATCACGTGGTGTCTCAGCACGAAGAACCTTCGCAACGGTGCATACTTAGGGAGAACACTTATAACTTGAAATTTAGTGAGAGATCATCTTATAATGCTACCGTCGATCTAAGCAAAATAAGAAGCATAAAAGATAAACATCACATGCAATCAATATAAGTGATATGATATGGCCATCATCATCTTGTGCTTGTGATCTCCATCTCTGAAGCACTGTCATGATCACCATCGTCACCAGCGCGACACCTTGATCTCCATCGTAGCATCGTTGTCGTCTCGCCAACTATTGCTTCTACGACTATTGCTACCGCTTAGTGATAAAGTAAAGCGTTACAGGGCGATTGCATTTCATACAATAAAGCGACAACCATATGGCTCCTGCTAGTTGTCGATAACTCGGTTACAAAACATGATCATCTCATACAATAAAATATATCATCATGTCTTGGACCATATCACATCACAACATGCTGTGCAAAAACAAGTTAGACGTCCTCTACTTTGTTGTTGCAAGTTTTACGTGGTTGCTACAGGCTAAGCAAGAACCGTTCTTACCTACGCATCAAAACCACAACGATAGTTCGTCAAGTTAGTGTTGTTTTAACCTTCTCAAGGACCCGGCGTAGCCACACTCGGTTCAACTATAGTTGGAGAAACTGACACCCGCCAGCCACGTGTGTGCAAAGCACGTCGGTAGAACCAGTCTCGCGTAAGCGTACGCGTAATGTCGGTCTGGGCCGCTTCATCCAACAATACCGCCGAACCAAAGTATGACATGCTGGTAAGCAGTATGACTTGTATCGCCCACAACTCACTTGTGTTCTACTCATGCATATAACATCTACGCATATAACCTGGCTCGGATGCCACTGTTGGGGAACGCAGTAATTTTAAAAAAATTCCTACACACACATAGGATCATGGTGATGCATAGCAACGAGAGGGGAAGAGTGTGTCCACGTACCCTCATAGACCGAAAGCGGAAGTGTTAGCACAATGCGGTTGATGTAGTCGTACGTCTTCACGATCTGACGAATCCAAGTACCGAACGTACGGCACCTCCAAGTTTGGCACACGTTCAGCTCGATGACGTCCCGCGAACTCCGATCTAGCAGAGCTTCACGGGTGAGTTCCGTCAGCACGACGGCGTGATGACGGTGATGATGCTGCTACCGACGCAGGCCTTCGCATAAGCACCGCTACGATATGATCGAGGTGGAATATGGTGGAGGGGGGCACCGCACACGGCTTAGAGATCAAGAGATCAACTGTTGTGTCTCCAAGGAGTGCCCCTCCCCGTATATAAAGGAGTGGAGGAGGGGAAGGGGCCCGGCCTCCCTAGGCGCGCCCCATGAGGAGTCCTACTCCCACCGGGAGTAGGACTCCCCCCTTCCAGGTGGGAGTAGGAGAGGAGAGGGAAGGAGAGAGGGGGGGGGGAAGGAAAGGAGGGTGCCGCCCCCCTCCTTGTCCAATTCAGACATGGGGGGAAGGGGGGGCGCGGCTGCCCTTGGCCGCCCCTCCTCTTCTCCACTAGGGCCCAATAGGCCCATTAGTCTCCCCGGGTGGTTCCGGTAAACCCCCGGTACTCTGGTATATGTCCGAAACTCCCCGAAACCATTCCGGTGTCCGAACATAGTTGTCCAATATATCGATCTTTACGTCTCGACCATTTCGAGACTCCTCGTCATGTCTGTGATCACATCCGGGACTTCGAACTACCTTCGGTACATCAAAACACAAAAACTCATAATACAATCGTCACCAAAACTTTAAGCGTGCGGACCCTACGGGTTCGAGAACTATGTAGACATGACCGAGACATGTCTCCTGTCAATAACCAATAGCGAAACCTGGATGCTCATATTGGCTCCTACATATTCTACAAAGATCTTTATCGGTCAAACCGCATAACAACATACGTTGTTCCCTTTGTCATCGGTGTGTTACTTGCCCGAGATTCGATCGTCGGTATCTCAATACCTAGTTCAATCTTGTTATCGGCAAGTCTCTTTACTCGTTCCGTAATACATCATCTCGCAACTAACTTATTAGTTACAATGCTTGCAAGGCTTATAGTGATGTGTATTACCGAGTGGGCCCAAAGACACCTCTCCGACAATCGGAGTGACAAATCCTAATCTCGAAATACGCCAACCCAACAAGTACCTTCGGAGACACCTGTAGAGCACCTTTATAATCACCCAGTTACATTGTGACGTTTGGTTGCACACAAAGTGTTCCTCCGGTAAATGGGAGTTGCATAATCTCATAGTCATAGGAACATGTATAAGTCATGAAGAAAGCAATAGCAACATATAAACGATGAAGTGCTAAGCTAACGGGATGGGTCAAGTCAATCACATCATTTTCCTAATGATGTGATTCCGTTAATCAAATGACAACTCATGTTTATGGCTAGAAAACTCAACCATCTTTGATTAACGAGCTAGTCAAGTAGAGGCATACTAGTGACATTATGTTTGTCTATGTATTCACACATGTATTATGTTTCCGGTTAATACAATTCTAGCATGAATAATAAACATTTATCATGATATGAGGAAATAAATAATAACTTTATTATTGCCTCTAGGGCAAATTTCCTTCACACTAATCAAACATGTAGGTATTCTGTTTAATTTCCTGCATTTTTTTAAGACTTTAGTGTGTTGTTTTTTATGACCTTGGTATTATATGTAAAATGGTTTGAACTTTATAGTTTGCATTATTTATAATATTTATTAATAAATTTGTATTTAATTAAATATACTTAAAATTTGAATGCAACTATACATTTAAAATCAATTTCAAAAGATTGGAAGAAATGTCATAAATAAGGTATTTAGGTTTGATGAAGCAAAAATTGCTACTTTGAAATATGTATATGTCAAAATTGAAACACATGATTTAAATATACTTATGTAAAAAAATATTAATGTTATCTTAAACCTATGAAACTTTTAATGGTGTCATTACATGAGATGTAGAGTACGTGGATAAACAATTAAAGAATATTTGAAAAGGGCTACGATGTACATTTTTTACAAACTGAAGACGGCCTTGAGACACGCGCACCGCATACCCAATTGATGAATGTGTAGTTGTTATTTGCATATATAGACTAAATACATACTTAGAACTTAAATTGTATTTTTCACCAATATTTGGACATTTTTTTATGTACATGTAGTTTAAATTTGATTTATGTCCATTAAATAATTAGAAATGTGTTAATTGCCCTAAATAGACCGTATTAACCCAGAATAGTCCAAATTTGAACATGACACTTGGAATATATGCGTATCAAACATAGAAACAAATTCAAGGGTTAATGATAAAAAAATTGAGTCATCTTTTTGAAGTGCATCAAACTTTTTTCATAATCCCCTCAAATTTTTACCGCCCTATGGTGGTCATATGATGACACCATGCCAAGTTTCATATTTTCATACCTCATCTACGTCTTTTGTTTAACGAAAAAGCATTTAGCTCATTTTAATATCTAGAAAAACATTATTGCTTTTAAAATAGCAAATCAATCCAAAGAGTGACAGTAGTTTCTCATGACTCCTGTAATGAAGCAAAATCAACCCCACAAAATGGAACTATAAATTTCTCCATAAAAAGAAAACCATAAAAAACAAATTTGCAAGAGAAACTATGTGTGGCTAGCTCCCAATATTACCCACCATTACTAGTGGGGGTCTATCGTGGTTGCTAGCCACATATAAGTACATGCGGTACAGTGGCCAAAATTCCCAAAATCCCACTTATGCGGGCCCGGCTCCTCTCAAACCGCCCCTTCAAACTCTCCCCTCCATTTCCCCGTAACGTTTTCTCTAGCGGGCTATTGCAGTTGTATATAATGTTAAGGTTTTATCTATGTTGGCTTGGGTTTTAATTATATTTTTTCGGTGTTTTTATCATTCATATAACGTGTTGGGATGTTACTGGAGGATGCATTTGTTCTAAGAGGTTAACAAGTTTGTTCGGTGTGTGGTTGTGGTGCCCTTGCAAATTTCAACATCGATCCCAGCCGATGGTAGTTATGTGAGTCTCTTGGGAGCTTTTAGTCCATGTTGAAACTATGGAATTGCTGCTATAACACTCACAAGGCCGGTCAATGAAGCTCTTGTTCCCTTAGTTTGGCTTCCTACTCTACTCACCCGGTTAGTTTTTTCCTGCTCGCTCCACTTCAAGCTCAGAAGAAACCAACTATTCTATTTTTCTTTCATAAAGTTCGTTACACAAAAAGATATCCAAAGATTTTAATATTCTTGGTTTTTTTAAATGGCACAAATTAAAAAACCATGAATTTTAAAAAATGTTCACAAAGTTTAAAAAAAATATGCGTGAATTCCAAACAGTGTTCGTGAATTTGAATTTTTTTTTGGAAAATTTAAGAGTCTTCCTAGACTGTGACAATGTTCATGAATTTTAGAAATATTTAAAGTTTTTACGAATTTCAAAAAATATTCTTGGATTTTTAAAAATATTGACGTATTTAAAAATGTTCATGATTTTTAATAAATATTCATGAATTAGAATGTAAAATAACGTAGGATAAAAAGAAACTAGAAAAAAGTTATTGAAATCAATAGAAAGACACGGAAAAAAAATTAAAACAAGCAGTACCTACTCAATACTTGAAAAAGTGGTTGGCCCATTAGAGCTTGGTGTGTTTTACTTTCAACCAGCAAAACGCCGTCTAACAGGAGGGGCCCATAGAGATGCCCACATAGTCCTACGCACCATGAGGCTCCACATTTAGAAAGCTTATTCATGAATTAAAATGTGAAAAATGAAATGGAGAAATAAAAAGAGAATAAAAGGATAAAAATAAAAAAATAGAAAAATATTTTAAAATAAAAAACAGGAAAAACAAAAACAAAAACCGACAATGTATTCTCAATAATGGGAAAACTGGTCCATCCATTTTGGCTAGTGTGTGTTACCCTTAAACAGCAAAACACACACGCGTGCGTGCACGAGCACGCACACACACACGCATACCTTATACGCAGAGTTATATGGACCCACGACCCCCGACGCACCAGAATGCTTCAAATCTATGAAAAAAACGTAATAATAAATAAAACTATTAAAGACAATAGAATATAATACAGAAAATAAATAACAAAAACCAAGCAACACCTTCTTAAAACAGAGAAAATCTGTTCGCCCATTACGGCTAGGTCTGTGTTACTATCAGCCAGCGATACACATTCTTACATGCGAGGTCCATAGTGACCCCCACTCAGTAGGAGGCTCCAAATTTAGAATGCTTATTCATGAATTAAAATGTGAAAAGTGAAATGGAAAATTAAAAAGAACAAAAATATGTTAAAAAGAAATGAAAAAAGAAAAACTATTTAAAAAGTAAAAAAATAGAAAAAGAAAGAATAAACAAACCGTAAATATCGTTCTCCAAACCGGGAAAACAGGCCAACCCATTACGGCTAGGTGTGTGTTACTCTCAACCAACGACATACACCCTTACAGGCTCGGTCTATGTGTACCCCACACACCCGAATCACCAAGACGCTTTTTCAAATCTAGGGAGCTTAGTATATTAGAAGATTCAAACAGGACTTCTCCCTTCTAGAACACAAACTAAGAAAACTTTAAAGCCTTTTATTTATGTTCTGTGAACTCTTTATTCTACTTCTCCTTTTATAGTTGTTCACCCATCTCTTATTTTATGTTTTTAACCGAGGGTTTGACTGCGCCCCTCCCCCCTCTCTCTTACCCTCTATCTCTCGGCCGCAGTTAAATATGTAGTCATCTTTATTAATGTTATGTCAGTGGGAGCCTCTCTCATTGTCTTAAGGTTCAAAAAATATAAATTTGGTCAAACTTTACAAAGTTTGACTTAAGGTAAATTTGATACATGGAGTAGAAAGGAAACAAAGGGAGTATATTAGTGGTAGAATTTACATTTTGATGTAGTGTAAACGTCTAAAATGTCATTCTTTTTCGCAAACTGAGAGATAGCAAATACCATGGTAGCAATAACAAATTGGAGCAAGTTAATATTTAGTTTATTTAAATTGAGGTGACGGTTTAGCAATATATTTTGCAAATACCTTAGTTTTTATTATGTGTGGCTTGCTGCTTTTCTACCTATAAATGTTTGAGACTTTGTTGCAGATGACCATGTGCGCAAACTGAGTATAACTCAGATGACTAGGTTTCTTGTGATGAAGTCTACCTACCCAGGTTCAAGTTCTATGCTTGTCATGGTGCTTACATTTTTCTGAATTTATTTCAGACTTTTCTTTGCTATTCCTTGGTTTATAGGTGTGAGTGTGTGTATGTATATGAGCTTCTGTACCGTGCTTAAAAAACATGTATGCGTCGATGCCATGTTGGAACGGATGTAAGATGGTGTCTCCATAATTGAGGAAAAAATGAACTTTTTTTAGATTGAAAAACTGAACTTTGAATCGTAGCAATGCATGAATTCCATCTACGAAAGAGGTAAGACTGCCTACCCTATCATCTTTGTCTTTTTTGGATATCCCTGGCGCTAGAAAACCGCATGCATCTACTCGCACAGGGCCTCGATCGGTATTCGCTACTTCCTCCATTCCATTCTAAAATATAGTACGCTTGCGTTTTCCGAGGTTCAGTTTTGATCATAAATTTAACCAATAAAACCGACTTCGGTAGGAGAAAAAATTAGATAATAGAAAACTTTTTTTAATACAAATTCACTAATATAACTTTTGCTTCTGTCACGGCCAGTCTCATTGATTAAATTTATTATATACATAAAACAGAAGTCAAATAAGCCATCACGTTCATCTACATATGCTAATATTTTGTACACCGTTTGATTAGAATAATAACGGCCGAGATTTAAAGATTTTACGTAATATGCTAACATGTATTTATCAGCTTATTGGACCAACAGTTGTCACGTCTATGCATATGGATATATGGTACATGTAAAAAAGACGTATTCATATGGATGTAATTAATGAGTTCTGACAAGAATAGTTTTTTTAGGGAAGGAAAGAATTGTTAGTATCACACGTACAATAAAAAGCAGTTCGGACCATGTACAAAAAAACAGTCCAGACCATATACGCTCGGACTAGCACGTTCACATATATGCATATCCTTATGCATATAGTATAGTACATATAAGTAAAGACGCAAGCATCCGGATGCAATTAATGAGTTCAGACAAGAATAACCAAGATCACACATAAAAAATAGTCTTGACCATGTACGCCTACGCTTTTAGAGATTCAAGCCTTCTCACAAAAAGAGTACCAGCCAAGAGTATCATGCCACTATTGATACGTGCCAACTGAGTAAATTATAGTCTTTCTAAAAAAAGGAGTCCAATTTAGACACGTACAAAACCAGATCCAGACCAGGTAGACATTATATAGAAAATAAATAGACGGGCAGGGCTTTCCAGAAAAAAAAACATGCAATCACGCACAATTCAGTATAGGTAAGGAAATATAAAATAATTTCCCGTCATGTATAATAAAAACAGAAGTCCTAGGCTTCTCTCACATGGACACGTAAATTATCAACAAAAAGGTTCAAAAAGTTAGAAAAGAAAAATCAGTAAAACATACAAGAGACTTCTTCGCCACAAAAGGTTATACATGAGACTTCTCCGATCACAAATCAAAATGCAAAAAAGCTAATTCGTGAGACATCTTCCCACAAAAGGTAATGCGTGAGACTTCTTTTTTTGGATCAAATGCGTGAGACATCTTCCCACAAAAGGTAATGCGTGAGACTTCTTTTTTTTTGGATCAAATGCATGAGACATTCAACATCGCTTTTTGGTACGTGCATATTTTTTTTAACACAGACAATCAAAGTTACTCACCTATACGAGTACACACTCATCCATATGAACGCACGCGTGCACACTCTACCCTATGGGCACCTCCGAAAGACTGAACCGGCATAGCACCTTGAAATTTTATGAAGTCAACACAGGTGCCTCGCAATCGATGGAACGTCTCCTTGCATTGAACGAACATCGCCGGAAGCCTAAAATAAATTCAGGAATAATGCGAGCACCAAGATCAAGTCTAGGACTTGGACCCCGTGACCGGGATACAACTGTCCTCCTAACCATTCAACCACATGTTGGTATGTGCAGAATTTTAGGTATATAGAAGCTACACATGCCATAAATAGAGATTTGAAACCGACTCATGCAATGGCCCAAAAGATATACGTATTTTTGTGAAATATTTCGGTGTTATAAAATTGAATCTTTTAGCACTTAGTAATGTAAAATTAGTCGAGCCACACTAGGCGCATTTAGCCGGGTAATTTATATAAATACAACAATTGATAATTTGTGTATAGGCATAGTACACCATCGCATGGTCCCAATACTGTTTAATATAAAAAATAAAGATGAGTCGTTGTATAATTGATAATTAGTTTTCATGTGTATAATTCCTTATCGCTAATTTCATTCTCCTTGCTGAGAAATAAAGGCAACATTTGATCCGAGCGTCCAACAAAGATTGTTGTAACAGAAGTGTTGTGAATGATATCAGTCAATGAACGAAAAATATACACATGATCGTAAAGAAAAATCTACAATCTTTGATGATTTTGAGTGTGAAATAATGTCTTCACATTTTATGTAACAGAAACCAACAATTGCATTGGATTAGATCCATACTTTAAAGATATAGGCAACCACAGTAAGATGAGTCGGCGTGTAAGCATATGAAGATGGACATTTTCAGTAAAAACACTATGCAACTTGGTTTAGCAACGAGTTTACTTACGTAATTATACATAATCAATCCTTGCTAATCAAGTTCTCATAAAATGATTGATTGGAGGATAAAAATGATGGATGGGGACAAATTGAAGATAAAACAGGAAGATCCACTACATATAAATCAAGGGTTTCCATGTCAGGCCACGTACACCTATTCAGCTGGTCATTTGTTAATGTTCCCTATTTTACATTGAAAAGTATCATAACAACTAAGAAGATTTCAGTAGGAAAAAATTATGGGTACTATTTGGAAACGAAGAATATCCATATTTGATGACATGAATCTTTTATGGAATGCAGCATTCATAGAGGTTTTGGAGGAAAAGAAGCATGATGTATAATCTCATGTGTTTCATCTCTTTGTGCTACTACATGACATTTAAATTGAGCAGCTTTCCTTTTCTGAAATCTTCTTCAGTTCCTAGGTAAACGACCTTAGTAAGTGTCACCATGTTTCCACTAAATGTAAATTTTGCTATATTTTGCAGAAAATCAAAACCTTCCAGACTAAAGAATTGCTAACACATGAGTTACATCTAGCCGCGCAAATGCGCGGGTCACCCCGCTAGTTTATGATTAAAATTGAAACACACGAATAGAGGTAACATTATATTTTAGAACGACCTCTTTTAGAACGGAGGGGAGGGAGTATTAGCTAAAACTTGCTTTCAAAGGAATGGCATGTACTTCGCACCGTCACCAGACACATTTACTCGTAGCGGTGTGGGCGGTGAAGGCCAAGGTAGTACAGACAATGCATACCTGGTGCAGATCCCGTGGTCCCACGTGCAGCGATCACCATCCGTCTAGTGGCAAAACATTTTGCCTACTGTTATCTCGCACGCTGCAAGGTGGACCCATCGTTTTCCCGGACCGTTCTCTCATTGTGCGAACTGCTTTCCCTAGCCCCGTGTGCGCGGTGAAAGAATCCCGTGGTCCAGAAGCGGAATGCGTGCGAGTTAGGGAAAACCTTTTGTACGCTAGTGAATGAAAACGCCATAATAAGGAAGAAGACAGAAACCATATCCGACGTGCCATGTCTTCTGGTACATATGCTTTGCTGATAAGCTGAGACCAGTGACCATGCGGCAAGCCGGCAAACATCACGTGGGCCACGAGCAATTATAAGAAAACCGAAGAATTATGTGTTCTCATGGATATCTCTGCATTTTGTATTGTTGGGAAAAGTGAGAGTTTATTTTAATTTTTTTGCTAATACGCAAAGCAAAAAAGCTCAGGGCATCTCCAACGATGAGCCTCAAACCTCCCGCATACGCTCGGGCCGTGGAAACCATCCAATGCGGACATTTATCGGTCCGCCAAGCGGTCCCGACACAATCTTTTTCGTAAATCAGAGATAAAGTATTTTAGAGGGTGACTTTTGCGGGCGATCGGACCGCTGTCACGCCCGCTCCTGACTACCTTGGCCTACCAAAAATCCTCTTTCCGCGCCCGCGTGCGTTCCCGCACGATGCCAGTTGCACGCATTCATGCCGTTGTAATGTGGCAGCTCCGCATTGACGCCAGCCCAGAGCGGACGCAATCTCTCACTGACTCCAGCATTGAAGCGGCGCACCGACCAAGAGCGTCGCCCGTGCCGCATCCTCAGTTTTTGTGCATGTTCAATGCTGAATAGACGTATGATGTATGTGACGGGATGGATATCTACCACGATGATTCAATGCCCGTCCGTCCCCAATGTTTTACTCTTCCTCGCCAGAGACCGCACCTCTAGTTCACGGGTATTGAACCCCGCCACCATTCATGAAGACGGCAGATGGAGGACGTGGTCGCCGATACAGAATACAAAGGAAGTGGACGATGGCCGCCGTGGTAGGATAGGTTTAGGGCTGGAACCTTTTTTTTAATTCTAAATGTTTGAAATGTAATTAAAGTCCACTGTTTGCATGAATGTCGTCCGGTTTATATGAAATCCGTCGTCTTTGCATGAATTTCGTCCATTTTGTTCAAATAGTTGTTGAAATATATGTGGGCAGCGTTGGATGGAGGTCTCCGGCATCAGTGTCCGCGGACTGCACCCCCCAACCCCCCACCCCCACGCGCGCGCGTCCACGGACGAATGCCGGAGCAAATTTGCGGGTCAACGTTGGAGATGCCCTTATAGAAAAAAATAGAATAAATATAAGAAATGACACAACACATGACACGAATGCAAGAAGGCGTGAGCATAGTGTTCGGAGAAAAAGACAAGAGATGCTCAACCCGAATAGAGGACACAACATAACTAAATCCGCCTAGCCTGCCTCTGTTCCATGAAGGCAAGGAGACGAGGCTCATGAAATCCAGACCGCGTTATAACCAGCGCGAGACACAACTACCACATGGCCGTGACTTCAAACCCAACAAGATCAATCTACACCCACCTAGCGTGCTTGGAGATCGGCAACTGGGCTGCAAGACCCGGCCGGATCGGAGGCAGAAGCCATGGGGGAAGCTCTGACGAAGTCGTACAACTGTCTAGAGTGGGGTGAATAGACTACTAGCAAAAATTTAAGGACTCTTTTTCCAATTTTAGTTCTTGGCAATTTTAGCTTAGCTAGCAAATCAAGGAACATCCTACACGTGCAAGTCTAGAGCATAGGTAGCGAAAAGTAAAGACATTACAAGTGATAGTAATGTATAGAGTGGAGTTCATAGATAAAAAAACACAATGTTGACACGGAAGATTTTGACCAATGGTTCCTAGGTTGTTCTATCGTATGTCTTGCTGAGGGAGGCTTCGATCTCAAAAGGTCATGGTTGCGAGATTCCAGTGAGGAATCGAGTCCATGAAGGGCTCATACCCACGAAGAGTCCATGAAGAAGCAACCTTGTTGATCCCACCATGGCTTATGCCTATGAAGGGCTTGCCTCACTTGAGTAGATCTTCATGAAGATGCAATCTCCAAGCCATAACAAACTTCTTGGTTTCTCCACAATATTTGGAGACTCCCAAGCACGCCTATCCAATCTAGAAGGCACCACCCTCCAAAAGGTAATATATAGTGTTGTTGATGATGAACTCCTTATTCTTGTGTTTAAAAAGATAATCTCCTCAACACTCGAACACTCTCTCACATATTTTTCTATGGCACGAGAGGTTTTGGTGGAAAGCAATGAGGTGAATAGAAATCAAATGATCAATGGTTGGAGTGGAATCCCTTTCAAATTAGCACAAGGAGTGGAAGTTCTCTCTCGGAAAAATGAATAGGACTTGTGTTTTCTTAGAGAGATACTGGTGGAGTGGGTGTGGTATATATAGGCAGGACTAAAAATCTGACCGCTACACACCTTTTTGCACATATCGATGAGACCCAATGAAAACACTCGGTCAGACCAATATATACAAAAGGTGAGAATTTTGGATCTTTTGGTCACTCTAGATGAAACAGATTGGTGACTCCGAGCGGTGCCGAACTAAGAACTTTACAAACTTCGGTGGAACCGAGTGAATTCAATTGGAAATTCTGATTGAATTACACAGGGTTGCAAAACGTTAGCAAGTGCTCATCGGTGAGACCAACTGGTCGACTCGGTGAGACCGGACAACTAGCATTTGGACAACAGTTATATCATGATTGCTCGGTGACTCTGGTAGGAATGGTTCGGTGAGTTTGAGTTGTATGTTTGGCTTTTGATAGTGTGAACTTGGAAAAATTGTGTGAGGCTTTTGGAGTTTGATCTTTGAGCAGTTGAGCAAAGAACTCATCTTCTCAATTGTAACACCCCTGGAGCAAGACCTTCCATATTTATTACACACTACTGCAGGATGCTGCTAACGCGACACTACGATCAGAGACCCTTCGACAAAACTGCGTGCGATGCCATAATCGCAAACGTGGTGTAAAAACCGTCAAAAAAGGTGCAAAACATTTGCGATGATGGATGCATCAAACACGGTTTAGACTTTAGTTGCGTGTGCGATTTAGGGCATACGGTTCAGTTCAATTAACCGTTTTCGATGAGAAGGAACAAAAGAAACGGGCAGCCAGATGAAGGTGCGTGCGATGTACAACATACGGTTCACTCGGATGAAGTGTTTGTGATTAGGCAACACAAAAGAAACGATCAGCCAGATCAAGGTGTGTGCGATGTACATCATACAGTTCACTCGGATGACTGTTTGTGATTAGGCAACATAAAAGAAACGGTCAGCCAGATCAAGGTGTGTGTGATGTATGACATGCGGTTCACCCGGATGAACTGTTTGCGTTGAGACAAGAGAACATAAATGGTTCAATATAACAAATACCATAAATATTGCAAGGTTCAAATTTAAAGATTACAACGCTCAAATTCATACATTGCATGATGCGTCATTTCTGAAAAGGGATCAGCCGCTGACAAGTCATGTATGGGTTTGACACAATAACTTTCAATTGCTTTGCCATATGATGTTCCAATATGAAGTTTGGCATTTTTGGAGGCACTTCCATTCCACAGTACCAGCCGGCTCTGATAATCATACCATTTATCTTTCCTAATTAAATGCATGTTCAACCTCAGTACCTTCAGCACCTTTGCTCTGGCAAGAAAGAACCTGGCGAGTGTAATCTCCGGTGGGGTCCCTCGGTAGGAGTTCAAAGTAATATCTGAGAGATGAAGATCCAGGCATTCGATGTGATTGTCGTTATAAACATCTTCCACCGGGCCTAATATGCACTGCAAAAGAAGAGAACGTGTTAGTGCCTACATGCAGTTTTGAACACTGCTACACGCCCATTTGGTTTGCAGGATTTGTAAAATGCACCAACGTGCCATCTTCGATCTGGCATGATTAACATGGGCATTTGATTACAATCTAGAAACATGTAGCCTTCTTCACAAGAGGTTGGATTGGATGAAAAATTCCCTAAGAAAACTAGTACAGATGAATCCAAAGGAGAAATGCTTATGGACAATTGTAACCATATGAATGAAGCAACCAATATGGGGTGGGGTGTATGTCCTAAAATCCTCCAAAATTCATTCGTAAATCGTAGTACATTGTCATTGTAAACTTGGGAAAAGGTGCAAAAATTGAACTCCCTTATGGTTAACATTTAACAGAAAGGAACACCACCTCGATATCTGACTTCTTAAGCACGGAAAGCATCTCAGGCAACTGAAAACTTGGTCCAGGTTGGGGACGACAGATTCTAGTGCCAAGACCTTCACTGTGCCAAGAGTCTGGGTGAAGCTTCACTGGATGACAGATGAACATACATCTTCAAAACTAGAAATAACGTAGATATCAAGAAGGAGAGGTATATAAGGCAACTGTTGTACCTGAAAGTTGTAGTATTTGACAGATGAGTAGCTCACCACTTTCAATTTCGCACGTAAATGACATTGATTCTTGTTGGACCTTGTTGATCAACTACAAGTAATCTCTCAAGTGAAGGTGTGTCCTGGATGACCATATTGTGGTCCACCTTTTGTGATCTCTCGTTGCAGCACCAGCAACACACATAAATAGTGCGGAGAGTCCTAGAGGTGATGTGCAAGGTACTCGACCAATTCATCGCCTGAAGACATAGGAACTCGAGTGCAGTACAGCCGCGGAGCATGCGCTCCATGTCATCCTTTGGGATGCAGACGGCGACGAGCTCGAGGTGCTTCAGTCGTGGTAGAAAAAGAGCGGGCACATCATTAAGGGGGGGATGGCAGTTCATGAACTTGGCGAGGTGAATGCGTGGGGCGAAGCGGAGCGCTGACATTGGCACCAAGCTCATATGCCCATCATTATAACTTAGCTTCTCGAGCTGATCTATGGCGCGGGATTGGAACCACTCGTCAAGCTTGGCTCGCTCCTTGCCATTGGAACGGAACTTGCCAGCGATAAGGCCTTTGATTGGGCCATGGTGAATGCCGAGGATCTGGGAGAACGCATCCAAGCTTTGGCGATAGCCATGGCAGAGCTTGTGGACGTGGAGGAGGTCGACAGGGGTGCAGAGCCATAGGATGCGCCACCGCCGGGTTACGACGGCTGTCCTCGCCCGATTTCGGATTGGGAGGAGGGATATGATGACTATCAACATATCATCGGGGAGGTTGTTGATGAAGTCTAGGCCTGCTGAAGTCACTTGTGGTTCTTTCTCAACCCGCCTCCGCTTGTTGGCAGCCTCGTTCCCCACCTCGTCGGTGGGGACGGAAACCTCTATCTCCATATTCATGCCGTGCTTCGATGCTTCAGCAGCCCCGGCGTCGTCATTCCCTCCGATGGGGCGCTTCGGCGGCATCCTCGTACACTGACGGCTTTGAGGACTCAGAGCGGCGTCGAGGATGCGGGCGGAGAGAGAGGAATTGTGTGTGCGGCGAGGATGGTGGGGTGCGGCCGCTCGATGGCGCCATTAATATAGACCAGTGGGAGCGAGGCGGGCGGCGGTCCAAGGGTGTCTCGCTTCCCGGTGAGAACGACTACTTAATCTCTAGTATGAATGAAATCTATGCTTAATTACTGAATTTTAGTTGCAAAAATAGATAGTGATATTGATTTTTAGCTACATATTTTGACAAATCACAGTGTCTCTTGGCTTAGCACCGAAGTCTGGCTTTAATTTTCATACAGTAATCTCACCCGTTTGTGTTGAAGAGATGCACAGATCCTGCGTTAGACAGCTTGTACGCTTCCGAGTGAGCCTGCGCACTGGACTGCGCTCGCACGCCTCCCGTTCAGTCAAGGAGCTGCCCACACGGCACCTCCTCTAGCCATTAAAACCAAGACACATGGTGTCACGTGAATGGTTAACCGAACGCACACGGTTTGAATTATACAAACGTTTGCAATATTAAAGTGGCAGCTATTTTTTTTCAAAATGCCTTTGTTGGCTGTCATTATTCAAGTGCGCCTCCTCTCAAAATGTACATGAAAAATACCACAGCATGTCGGGTGCCCTTCCATGATAGGATGCCAAGTTTAATGAATTTCAGATGAGTTTTAGGTTTACTAGAATTTAAAAACAAAGTATCTCAACGTTTTGCTCGCAATCAACGGTGCCCTGGTTTTTGAAATTCATTCCCATTTCTTGCATGGGACCTAAGCATGCACCTAAGGACCCATATTTGATTTTTCAACCAATTTATATGCACTGGAGCATGTGCATGTAGTTCAAATTTGAATTATGCACATAAATGCATTGAAAACTCAGTTAATGCATAAAAATGTCCAAACGAACCCCGAAAATCACAAAAATTCACACAACACTCCTGTTGTTCTATGTTGACACGAGAAAAAAATTGAAAGCAATAAGAGGCAATGGTTATCGTTTCGTCCCCAAAGGTGGGGCATTCCCTACCGAAAACCATCATGCTTGTTGTGAGAAGCTCCGGTTTAGGAGAAGCATATACGCAAACCTGCCCCAAATGGGACAAAATTTGTACCCCGACATGTTGATGCCGCTACATGATAGCATGCCAAGTTTCACGAATTTCAGATGAGTTTTGGATTTACTAGAATTTAAAAACCAGGCATCTCAGTGTTTTGCCGGCAATCAACGGTGCCCTGGTGTTTGAAATTCATTCCCATTTCTTGCATGGGACCTAAGCATGCACCCAAGGATATAGATTTGATTTTTCAACCAATTTATATGCACTGGAGCATGCACATGTAGTTCAAATTTGAATTATGTACATAAATGCATTGAAAACTCAGTTAGTGCATAAAAATGTCCAAACGAACCACGAAAAATCACAAAAATTCACACAACACTCCTGTTGTTCTATGTTGACAGGAGAAACTTTTTTGAAAGCAATAAGAGGCAATGGATATCGTTTCGTCCCCAAAGGTGGGGCGTTCCTTACCGAAAACCATCATGCTTGTTGTGAGAAGTTCCGGTTTGTGAGAAGCACATACCCAAACCTGCCCCAAATGGGACAAATTTTTTACCACACCATGTTGATGCCGCTCCATGATAGCATGCCAAGTTTCATGATTTTCAGACAAGTTTTGGATTTACTAGAATTTGAAAACCAGACATCTCAATGTTTTGCCGGCAATCAACGGCGCCCTAGTGTTTGAAATTCATTCCCATTTCTTGCATGGGACCAAAGCATGCACCCAAGGACACAAATTTGATTTTAACCAATTTATATGCACTGGAGCATGCGCATGTAGTTCAAATTTGAATTGTGCACATAAATGCATTGAAAACTCAGTTAATGCATAAAAATGTCTAAACAAACCCCGAAAAATCACAAAAATTCACACAACACTCCTTTTGTTCTCTGTTGACACGAGAAAAAATTTGAAAGCAATAAGAGGCAATGAATATCGTTTCGTCCCCAAAGGTGGGACGTTCCCTACAGAAAACCATCATGCTTGTTGTGAGAAGCTCCGGTTTGTGAGAAACATATACCCAAACCTGCCCCAAATGGGACAAAAAATTTACCACAGCATGTTGATGCAGCTCCATGATAACATGCCAAGTTTCATGATTTTCGGACGAGTTTTGGATTTACTAGAATTTAAAAACCAGGCATCTCAATGTTTTGCCGGCAATCAACGGTGCCCTGGTGTTTGAAATTCATTCCATTTCTTGCATGGGACCTAAGCATGCACCCAAGGATACAAATTTGATTTTTCAACCAATTTATATGCACTGGAGCATGCGCATGTAGTTAAAATTTAATTATGCATGCATTGAAAACTCAGTTAATGCATAAAATGTCCAAACGAACCCCGAAAAATCAAAAAAAATCACAAAACACTCCTGTTGTTCTATGTTTTCACGAGAAATTTTTTTGAAAGCAATAAGAGGCAATGGATATTGTTTCTTCCCCAAAGGTGGGACGTTCCCTACCGAAAACCATCATGCTTGTTGTGAGAAGCTCCGGTTTGTGAGAAGCATATACCCAAACCTGCCCCAAATGGGACAAAATTTGTACGGCATGTTCATGCCGCTACATGATAGCATGCCAAGTTTCATGAATTTTAGACGAGTTTTGGATTTACTAGAATTTAAAAACCAGGCATCTCAATGTTTTGCCAGCAATCAACGGTGCCCTGGTGTTTGGAATTCATTCCCATTTCTTGCATGTGACCTAAGCATGCACCCAAGGACGCGGATTTGAATTTCCAACCAACTTATATGCACTGGAGCATGCACATGTAGTTCAAATTTGAATTATGCACATAAATGCATTGAAAACTTAGTTAATGCATAAAAGTGTCAAAACCAACCCCGAAAAATCACAAAAATTCACACAACACTCCTGTTGTTCTATGTTGACACGAGAAAAATATTTGAAAGCAATAAGAAGCAATGGATATCGTTTCATCCCCAAAGGTGGGACGTTCCCTAGCGAAAACCATCATGCTTGTTGTGAGAAGCATATACCCAAACCTGCCCCAAATGGGACAAAATTTGTACCACGTCATGTTGATGCCGCTACATGATAGCATCCAAAGTTCCATGAATTTCATACGAGTTTTGGATTTACTAGAATTTAAAAACCAGGCATTTCAATGTTTTGCCGGCAATCAACGGTGCCCTGGTGTTTGAAATTCATTCCCATTTCGTGCATGGGACCTAAGCATGCACCCAAGGACACAAATTTGATTTTTCAACCAATTTATATGCATTGGAGCATGCGCATGTAGTTCAAATTTGAATTATGCACAACATGTTGATGCCGCTCCATGATAGCATGCCAAGTTTCATGAATTTCAGACGAGTTTTGGATTTAATAGAATTTAAAAACCAGACACCTCAATGTTTTGCTGGCAATCAACGGTGCCATGGTCTTTGAAATTCATTCCCGTTTCTTGCATGGGACCTACTTAGGGGTGGATTAACGAGCAGCTCGGCTCGTTAAGCTCGTGCTCGTTAAGGCTCGGCTCGTTAAGCTCGTTAAGATTAACGAGCAGAAAACCCTGCTCGGCTCGGCTCGTTTGAAGCTTGTTAAGATCGTGAGCGCTTGCAAGCGCTCGTTAAACGGAGCGACATATAAAAATGTCAATAAAAATTGGTTAAAAAGGAAAATAATCATTGATGTGGCAGTTTGCTGAGGTGGATAGGCTGCATGTCTAGAAAAATAGCATAGTGGGGATGAACTATTTAGGTATTATAGATGTGTTATGATATACATGATAAATGTGTAGGTGTGGTTTCAAGATGAAGTATGGTGACTACAAAATGAAATGCACTAGATTGTTGCCTCATATGTCGCCTAGATTTAATAGATGGGCTGAGGTGCTACAAAAAGTTTGTCACTTAAGATGAAAATATGTTTTGTATTGTTACTAACGATCTTAACAAGCTACTCGTGAAACTCGTTAGCTCGCTCGTTAAGCTCGTTAAGCTTAACAAGCTGAAATCAATGATTGGCTCTGCTCATTAAGAAGCGAGCTACGAGCTTAACGAGCCGAACTATCGAGCACTCATTAAGCTCGCGAGCTACGAGCTTTTGGTCCAGCCCTAGACCTAAGCATGCACCCAAGGACAAAGAATTGATTTTTCAATGAATTTATATGCACTGGAGCATGTGCATGTAGTTCAAATTTGAATTATGCACATAAATGCATTGAAAACTCACTTAATGCATAAAAATGTCCAAATGAACCATGAATAATTCCAATTCTTTTATGGTCACTGCAGATAAAAGGTCTAGCAATTCAAACACCGTCCATGGCCGCTGTGACCCCATTATGTAATTCAAATCAAGACGAAAAATCAAGTAGATCCCACACAGTTTATTATAACCAACCGTGTGACATGGAGCACAAAATATCTTCGGACCGTGTCTGAATAAGGGACCGTGTCTGATGACACTTTGTGCCAAACTTTTGGTGAAGCAATTCCAAATTTTTGGCTTCATGAAATATCTACCTCCGCCCCTCCCCTTACCAAAGCCACCTTTCCCCTCTTTCCGCCTTCCTTTCCAAGTTGAAACCTTCACTCCTTGCTTGCAGCGCCGCCGCCTCCTCGCCGGCGACCCTCCTTCACGCTCCTCGGCCTCGCCTATCCAGGCATGTAATCCACACCGACCCCATCCTCCTCCTCCTTCCACATCCCACATGCCCCGACCGCCGGCGCGAATGCGACACCTTCCACCCAAATCACCAGCCCCTCCACCACATAAGCGCCGGCCTAAGCCATGGTGAACGCAGTATAGCCAGGACCTCAAGGAGCATTTGGCAGCAGAGAAGCAAATCGTGGCCGCACGCGCGGATGAGGTCGTGATGGCTGCCATTCGTGCCGACCCCCAGAACTTGGAGGAGCACCTCACTGTCGAGGCCACCGTTGACACCTCGCGCACCGACGCCGCGACGCAGTTGGCTGCTTTAAACGATAGTACGTGGCGTTTTCTCGAGGCCATCGTCGGTGCCTTCGGCAAATACTACGAGGTGTTTTCTCAGCATGCACGTGCTTACCTCATCTCGAGAGCCAGCAGGTTGGTGCCTGGAGCGGCTCAGGCAACTGGCTACTACAACGATGGCACCCACGATGCGGAGGCCTCGCCCTCTTCCATGTCCAAGGAGCCAATCGTCATCGATATCTCCGACAATGAGGAGTAGCTTGCCTTATTAGCTCACTATAAGGACCCATGTTCAGTTTGCTAGCTACTACCTTTCCTTAGCAAATTCTAGTTAATTGTGCTATCTACTTTCACCATGCAATCTTCTGCTATAGTGTATATGTTCTAGATGTCATGCAATGTGGTGTTCAATTAACTGCTTGGTTCAATTCTGCAAATGTGATGTTCAATTCTTCAGGGTGCAATATTTCCAAGTTGTTAAGCATGCTTGGTTTGGTTAACTATCTGATCTTCTATTAGGGGTATTGTTATATTGTTCAATTGGTGTTTAGTTAATTGCTTGGTTCATTTGTTGTGGCTTGGTTCACTTGTTGTGGTGTTTAGTTAACTGCTTGGTTCAATTCTGCAATGCGATGTTCAATTGTTGTGGCTGCATTCTGTTATTGCATACCATGTGAGGAATAAATCGAATTTGGCTGTACTAAATACATGAGAAACAAATACAATTGCTATATTTCCAAGTTGTTAAGCATGCTTGGTTTCATTAACTATTTGTTCTTCTATTAGGAGTATGTTATATTGTGCAATGTGGTGCTCAGTTAACGTTTGGTTCATTTGTTGTAGTGTTTAGTTAACTGCTTGGTTCAATTCTGCAATGCGATGTTCAATTGCTGTGGCTGCATTCTCTTATTGTATACCATGTGTGGAATAAATCGATTTTGGCTGTACTAAATACATGAGAAACAAATACAATTTCTATATTTCCAAGTTGTTAAGCATGCTTGGTTTGGTTAACTGTCTGATCTTCTATTAGGAGTATGTTATATTGTGCAATGTGGTGCTCAGTTAACGTTTGGTTCATTTGCTGTGGTGTTTGGTTAACTGCTTGGTTCAATTCTGCAATGCGATGTTCAATACTGTGGTTGCATTCTGTTATTGTATACCATGTGAGGAATAAATCGAATTTGGCTGCACTTAATACATGAGAAACATATACAAGTGCTATATTTCCTAGTTCTTAATCATGCTTGGTTTGGATAAATGGGTTTTCCATGTGGCTTTAATTAATCTGATGAATCTACAATGTGCTTATTTATCTTCAACATATTTTACTGATAGCATGCAAACCCTTAGTTAACCTGATGACTAACTATCTTATATGTGTTGCAGGGAAACAATGGGAAGCATTGAGGTTTACAAGATGGTACTAACTATTATACCTTGCCTTTTTGTATTGTTTTGCCCCATTTCCAATATAGAGAAGATATTTATGCACATCCTTGTTTTCAGGCTTCACTGATGATTACCTCTCAAACCACCTCTGTGGTCAGGAGGCGAGGAAAGTTTTCATACAACACCCACGGTTCAATATTGAAGTGTTCCTGAAGAGGTCGAAGGATGGACGGTCAATCATCCACAGGCACTGGCCTAAAGTTGCAAAGACCTTCAACATGAATGAAGGCTCAATATTCGCCTTCCGCTTCGAGTTTTCCGAGATGAGATGCATCTCTCTATGTACCGCCTATGATGCTAATTTTGAAAGATTCTAGATGTTGCATGTGAAACTTGCTGCTTTGATGCGATTGTGTAATGGGGTAGCTGAGTGCTGAAGCTATATCATGTTGTACTCCAATGTATTTAAAATATGAAATCCTGCTTCCTTAATATGAAAATGGAATATATTATGTGCTTAATATGAATGTCAATTAGATTAGTAAATGGATTATTAATAATATGGCAATTAGCCTGCTAATTGGCCAATTAGGTTGCTAATTGGGGTTTCCTCTTGCAAACGGTTAATGAGAAACCACCGTGGGCGATGACCTCAGGCAACGCACACAGTTTCTAGGAATAAACCGTGTTGGATCGATGAACAATCACACATGACATTCTCTTCAAAACTGTTTGCGTTACGCCACCTTGCGCAAGCGTTTTCCTTGTAGTGACTGTGTGGGAAGTATATACGAACGGAAATGTTTAGTGGTGACTAACTGTGTGAGATGTACTGACGACCGAAAATGATTTTGCCTGTATAATTGTATTTTTTGAGCACTACTGTACGTATTTTTGTATTTGAGTGCTCGCCGGTCGCACACGACCTCATTTTGCTGTGCGTGTGTGCCAGGAGAGCATATCCCCAACGGTTACTGGGTCGTGTGGAAAGGACCCCCCCTATCGCCCACACTCACTTGGCGACCGTTTCGAATGCCGTCGCGGAAAGGGGTTAAAAACCGTTTGTTTAGGACCGACGCGTACCAGTGATATATTATTTGTTGTGCATGATATGTGATGTTTTTTGGCATCATGCATCATCTTCATAACCTTGTGACGGTTACATGTACCGAGGGTAGGGTTATAGGCCTAACCTAGACACCCAACCCAAGGACACTTGCCCTAGAGTCAAAGACATTCAAAGCACACGAAGAGAAACCGACTGAATTGATCAAGGAGTGCACTCCACTCGACCTTCAACCTCACTCGGATACCCCAGTTGGCATTCGACCAAGATGAAGTCACTCGACGGTACAAGAAACCAGTCGGAATGTAGAAGACCTAACGTCACTCAGGATGGCAACGGTCACGCATTCACTCTATAGTCTTAAAGATCATTTATACCTCTTTATTATTGGCGTTACCAGCAACGCCCTGCCTTAATGTACATTGAACCCTTTGTAACGTGGGCTGGCTGGGGTCCTGGCACACTCTATATAAGCCACCCCCTCCACTAGCAGAAGGGTTCGCACCCCCTGTAAGTTTCACGCATAATCCAGTCGACCAAGCCTCCGGGCACCGAGACGTAGGGTTGTTACTTCCTCCGAGAAGGGCCTGAACTCGTAAACCTTGCATGCACAATCTCACCGTAGCTTGGATCTTGCGTCCTCCTTCGTACCCGCTATTCTATTGTCAGACTTTCTCCCACGACAGTTGGCGCCCACCGTGGGGCAGGTGTCTTAGCGACTTCCGGTGAGGTTGCAATTTTTCCGATCTCCATCATCATGGTTTCTCGCAGTGGTTTGGCTGAGGGCCGTGAGATCCGTCTTGGTGCGCTCGTTTTCATCGCCGACGACTCCGCCTGGCTCCAGGAGGCCCCCCTACGACGTCGAGATGCTTCCCATCCGCGGGGCGACACACTTTCACGCATGTGTCCGCGACATCCTTCTGCGGCAGCCGTCGACCCAGTATCGGTCGGCTCCCACAGCATCTTCGCTCCCCGCCACTCGCCATCGCAAGCGATATGGTCGATCGCGGCTTCAGCGGTGGGTAAAGCATGTGGTGGCCCGTCAGTCAGCCACCCCTCAAGTCGCGACAATCGAGCCCGACGAATCTCTCTACGGACTATTTGACTGGTTTCGCGGAGACTCTGTCCGAGTGCGACAACAGTGACCCTGCGGCAGAAGTCCTAATGATCAACACGCCGTGCAGCTCTCCTGGTCTCCGTCATGGTGGTGGCGGCGATGGCGATGGCGGCTCATCGCATGGTCATGAGGAATATCGTCCCGAAGCCCTCACGTCGCAGTAGAGGGATGAGCTGCACCATCGCAACGTGGAAGCGCTCAACACTCCCATCATCGGAGAGACCTCCGAGGCTTGGGCCTTGGAGATTGTGTGCCTGGCCACTCTGGCTGTGCGCGCGCGTCTGGATAACCTTCAACATTCACTCGACGAGTGCGCTCGACGATAGGTCCCCGAATCCAGTCGACGGCATCGACAGTTGTTCCCGCCTGAACCTCAGGTATACCACACTCTGATCCAGAATCTTACAGCTGCAGCCCGTATAGCAGAGTCGATTCAACCATCCCAATCAGAGGCTGGAAGAGGTTTGATGCAGATCCGAGCGCTACTCTGGGCAGCAGGTGAGTAGAACACAATCGTTTCTCAGTCGCGCAACTAGATCCACAGCAGGTCCGTAGTGGCAGACACAGTCTAGCCGGCTCACAGCCCAAGATCGCCTCTACGGCATGAGGGCCGTGGGCACCGCCAGGAGCAGTACCTGGGTTGGAACCATGAGTAGTATGATCATCGAATCAGCCGTGATGACCGTCGTCGAGTGCCCATGCCCCTTCGAGGGACGGATCATATGTGCCCCGGTAGTATGATGACAGGCGCCCGTATGGCGATGAGCGAAGGGTCCCAGTCAATCCAAGAGAGCCTGGGTTTGATTCAAGGTCAATTCATGTACAAGGTCTGGTCCACAGAAACCGAGCACACAGAGAAGGACTCGACAGAGATCGGCCGACTGGTAGCAGAGTTCATGTCTCGGGGCCTGAGTGTTTCAACAGAGCCATCAGAGCTGCTGAGATCCCACCCAACTTCAGGTTGGCAACGGGAGTGAGCTAGTTCATCGGGGAGTCGAAGCCTAACACTTGGCTAGAGGATTACCGAGTGGTTGTGCAGATTGGCGGTGGCAATGATGATGTGGCCATGAAGCACCTCCCCCTGATGCTAGAGGGTTCGATCAGAGCTTGGCTGAATCAGTTGGCTCCTGGAAGTATTTTCAGTTGGGAAGAATTAGCCCGAGTGTTTGTCAGGACATTTGAAGGCACTTGCAAACAGCCTGCAGGGCTGACTGAATTGCATCATTGTGTGCAGAAACTGAATGAAACTTTGAGGGATTACATCCAGAGGTGGACCACTCTGCATCACACAATGGAAAATGTGTCACAACACCAAGCTGTTTGCGCCTTCAAGGAGGGTGTTCGGTACAGAGAGCTTAACCTGAAATTCGGTCGGACAGGAGATATGACTCTGGCCCGAATGATGGAAATAGCCACTCGGTACGCTAACAGCGAAGAAGAAGATCGACTCTGCAGTGCCAAGAACAAACCAGTCGCCCAGGACACTGGAGGAGGGAATTCCAGTCGGAAGCAGAAGCACAAAGACGAACCCGCAGGTCCTGGTGAGGCCGTAGTTGTGACCCAAGGAAAATTCAAAGGAAAGCCTAAGGGGCCATGGATCCCCAAGATGGTGAAAGATCAAGCGGGAAATGATGTGCTAGATTTGTCGTGTCATATACACACCAAGAAGGATGAAGAGGGAAACCTAATTTATCCAAGCATACCACTCGATAGTGTCGACTCCTAATTCAGAGCTTCTAAGTGGGTCAGCCTAGTGAGAAAGAAAAGGAATCTGATAAGGATAAGGACAAAGAGGAGGATGATGGTTACCCCAATGTCAATGCCACTTTAGTTATTTTTGCTGACATCGAGAGCAAAAGTCGACTGAAAGTTATCAACAGAGAGGTGAACATGGTTGCTCCGGCAACAACAACATATCTGAAGTGGTCAAAAACTCACATTACATTCGACCAGTCCGATCACCCAGCGCACGTTGCTACCCCCAGGTGGCAAGCGTTGGTGGTCGACCCAGTCGTTGGGGGCACCCGACTGACCAAAGTCCTGATGGATGGTGGCAGTGGCTTGAACATTTTTTATGCCGAGACCCTCCGAGGGATGGGCATTCCGATGTCCAAGCTTAGTGAGAGCAACATGCGGTTCCACGGAGTCATTCCGGGGAAGAAGGCCGATTCACTCGGCCAGATTACTCTTGATGTGGTTTTCGGTGATTCCAAGAATTACCGCCAGGAAAAGTTGACATTTGAGGTCGTAGACTTTCACACTGCCTACCATGCTATTCTAGGCAGGCCTGCATATGCTCGTTTCATGGCTCGACCATGTTACGTGTACCTCAAATTGAAGATGCTTGGTCCCAGAGGTGTGATTACAGTCATTGGAAATCGACAGAGAGCTGAAGAGTGCCTCCAGAAGGGCTCAAAGATTGCCAATGAACAGATGGCAGCAGTAGAGATGCAAGAGTACTAGAAGAATGCAGATCCGAGTGATTTGTTGCATGCTAAGAAGCCTGCTTCAGAGTCCGCGTTTCAGTCATCTGAAAAATAAATAAGTTCACATTCACCCGACCGACCCCAATGCTGCTCCGACTCATATCTCAACAACACTCGACAGCAAATAGGAAGAAGCACTCATCCAGTTCCTCCGTGTGAACAGGGACATCTTCGCATGGAAACCGTCTGACATGCCAGGTGTACCCAGGGAATTGGCTGAGCACCGTTTGCGAGCCGACCCGAAAGCAAAACCTGTGAAAGAGCATCTCCATCGGTCTGCCGTGGAGAAGAGGAAGGCAATTGGCGAAGACGTGGCTCGGCTTCTGGCAGCTGAGTTCATTCGCGAGATATACCACTCCAAGTGGCTCGCCAATGTTGTCATGGTTCCCAAGAAGGATGATTCACTTAGTATGTGCATCGACTTCAAGCATATCAATCGAGCCTACCCGAAAGATCATTTCCCTTTACCCCGCATTGACCAAATTGTCGACTCGACTGCGGGATGTGAGCGTTTGTCCTTTTTAGACGCATATTCCGGGTACCATCAGATCCGACTGTATGGACCCGATGAAATAAAAATAGCTTTCATCACCCCAATCGGGTGCTTTTGCTATGTTACCATGCCTTTTGGTCTCAAGAATGCCGGTGCCACCTTCATGCGCATGATTCAGAAGTGCCTGCTCACTCAAATCAGTCGGAATGTGGAAGCATACATGGATGACATCGTGGTCAAGTCACGTAAAGGTTTCGACCTACTGACTGGCCTCGCTGAAACCTTTGCCAACTTGAGAAGATATGATATCAAGCTTAACCCGTCAAAATGTACATTTGGAGTCCCAGGTGGAAAGTTACTCGGTTTCCTCATTTCTGAACGAGGGGTCGACGCAAACCCAGAGAAGGTTGGTGCAATCCTCCGAATGAAACGCCCCGTGCGTGTGCATGATGTTCAGAAGCTTACTGGTTGTTTGGCCGCTTTGAGTCGATTCATTTCTCGTCTCGGTAAAAAGGCATTACCTAGAAGTCTGACAAGTTCGAGTGGACTCCTGAAGCTGAAGCAGCATTTGTAGAGCTCAAAGCCCTGCTTTCCACCCAGCCGGTGCTTGCTGCCCTAGTCAACAAAGAGGCTCTACTATTGCATATAGCAGCCACTGGACAGGATGTCAGCACAGTGCTCACGGTCGAGCGGGAAGAAGAAGGCAAAGCCTACAAAGTTCAACGCCCAGTGTATTATATTTCTGAAGTCTTGACTCCGCCCAAGCAGAGATATCCGCATTATCAGAAGCTTGTTTATGGAATTTACTTGACCACGAAGAAAGTTGCACACTACTTCTCAGACCACTCGGTTTCAGTCGTCAGTGACGCTCCATTATCAGAAATTCTGAACAACAGGATGCAACTGGTCGAGTGGCAAAGTGGGTGATTGAACTCCTGCCGTTGGATATCAAGTTTGGGGCAAAAAAAGCAATCAAGTGTCAAGCGATAGCAGATTTCCTCGCCGAGTGGATTGAACAGTAGCAACCAACTCAGATTCACTCGAAACACTGGACTATGTTATTTGATGGATCCAAGATGATGAATGGTTCTGGTGCTGGGGTAGTCCTGGTATCCCCAAGAGGCGACAAACTCAGTTATATTCTCCAGATTGACTTTGATTCTTCCAATAACGAAGCTGAATATGAGGCACTTCTGTATGGGTTGCGTATGGCCATTTCACTCGGCGTCCGACGCCTGATGGTGTACGACGACTCAGATTTAGTGGTCAATCAAGTGATGAAGGAGTGGGATATCATGAGCCCAACTATGACTGGTTATTGCAATGTAGTAAGAAAGTTGGAAAAGAAGTTTGAGGCGTTAGAGCTCCACCACATACATCGAATCAAGAATCAAGCATCAGATGACCTAGCGAAGTTAGGTTCCACTCGGAAGCCTATACCCTACAATGTGTTCTCGGAGCATCTCCATTCCCTGTCAGTTCAAGAGGATCCTTTCACAGAAGAGCCCCCACAACCGAAAAGTCCTAGTGATCCGACTGAGATTGGAGTCCCGGCCGTAGTCGACCTAATCATGGAAATTTTGGTAGTCACTCTTGACTGGACGGTGACATATATTGCATATCTGCTTAGGAAGGAGCTTCCGAAGGATGAAGACGAGGCCCGTCAGATTGTCTGTTGATCCAGAGCCTTCATGGTGATAGGTGATCAACTTTACAGAGAAAGTGTCACAGGGGTCGCTCAGCGATGTATCACACCAGAAGAAGGTCGAATGATTCTGAATGATATCCACTCGGGGACCTGTGGTCACCATGCTTCCTCTCGGACCGTCGTGGCCAAAGCATACTGAGCGGGATTCTACTAGCCGCATGCAAATGAGATGGCAGAAGATATAGTCGACCAGTGCGAAGGCTGCCAGTTTTACTCAAACATGTCTCACAAGCCTGCATCTGCCTTGAAGACTATTCCACTCGTCTGGCAGTTTGCTGTTTGGGGGTTGGATATGGTTGGACCCTTCAAGACCGGCAGAAGTAATTTCACTCATTTGCTTGTGGCAGTCGACAAAGGCCAAGCCTATCAAGAATCTTGACCCAAGCACTGCCATCAGTTTCATCAGAGAGCTGATATTCAGATATGGAGTTCCGCACAGTATTATCACGGATAATGGCTCCAACTTTGACTCTGATGATTTCATAGCATTCTGTGCTTCCCATGGTACTCGGGTCGTTTACGCATCTGCACACCCGCAGTCGAATGGACAGGCAAAAAGGGTAAATGGTTTGATCCTTCAAGGGTTGAAACCCTGATTGATGCGCGATCTCAAGCATGCTGCTGGAGCTTGGGTGACTGAATTGCCATCTGTCTTGTGGGGACTGAGAACAACTCCAAACCGGCCGACTGACCGAACCCCCTTCTTCATGGTATATGGCACTGAAGCTGTGCTTTCGAGCGACTTGCTACACAACGCTCCCTGAGTGGAACTTTTCTCAGAAGCTGAAGCTGAACAAGCACGCCAAGACGCAATTGATCTTTTGGAGGAAGAACATGAGATGGCTTTGATTAGGTCGACCATCTATCAGCAAGACTTGCGTCGATTCCATGCCCGTAATGTCAGAGGTCGAGCATTCCAAGAAGGAGACCTTGTGCTCCGAGTGCATCAGAAACGACCTCACAAGCTCACTCCGGCCTGGGAAGGTCCCTTCATCATCACCAAGGTGCTCCACAATGGGGCCTATCACCTCTACAATGTAGCCAAGAAAGTAGACGAGCCACACTCGTGGAACGTGGAGCTACTCCGCCGTTTTTATACCTAAACACTCGGATCGACGAGTTGTAACAAGAATCCTTCAGTTTGCTTGTCAAAGACAAGATTTTTGCAGTATCTTAATGATTGTTATCCCACAAACACATGTGTTCAAATCCCCCAGTGGGTGGCTTAGCCACGAACCCTATTAGCCTAAGTTTCAAAAACTAGTCCGAGTGGAGAGCAATCCTCCCACTCGGGGGCTTAGCCACGAACCCGATTCGCCTAAGTTTCAAAAACTACTCCGAGTGGAGAGCAATCCTCCCACTCGGGGGCTTAGCCGTGAACCCGATTCGCCTAAGTTTCAAAAACTACTCCGAGTGGAGAGAAATTGTCCCACTCGGAGGCTTAGCTGCGACCCCGTACTTGCCGAAGTTACAAAACTACTCCGAGTGGAGAGCAATCCTCCCACTCGGGGGCTTAGCCGCGACCCCGTACTCGCGTAAGTTAAAAACCACTCCGAGTGAAGAGAAATCCTCCCACTCGGAGGCTTAGCCGCGACCCCGTAATCGCCTAAGTTACAAAACTACTTCGAGTGGAGAGCAATCCTCCCACTCGGGGGCTTAGCTGCGACCCCGTCCTCACCTAAGTTTCAAAAATAGTTCGTGTGGAGAGAAATCCTCCCACTCGGGGGCTTAGCCGCGAACCCGATTCGCCTAAGTTACAAAACTACTCTGAGTGGAGAGCAATCCTCCCATTCAGAGGCTTAGCTGCGACCCCGTACTCGCCTAAGTTACAAAACTACTCCGAGTGGAGAGAAATCCTCCCACTCGGGGGCTTAGCTGTGACCCCGTACTCGCCTAAGTTACAAAACTACTCCGAGTGGAGACCAATCCTCCCACTCGGGGGCTTAGCTGCGAACCCGTACCCGCCTATGTTACAAAACTACTCCGAGTGGAGAGCAATCCTCCCACTCGGGGGCTTAGCTGCGACCCCATATTCGCCTAAGTTTCAAAAATACTCCGAGTGGAGAGCAACCCTCTCACTCGGAGGCTTAGCTATGACCCCGTACTCGCCTAAGTTAAAAAACCACTCTGAGTGGCCGAGTCAGCCCACAAGAACAACGTCAGCACTCCATCCCGATCCGCAAGGACGATGAGATGCAGGTCGTGCACAACACCTAGTGCTCTTGCCCATGATGCTCTCGACGGAGCTGTGTCACAAGTACAATGTACGCTCTATCCAGATCTGCAAGGACGACAAGGTGCAAGTCGTGTGCAGCACCTAGTGATCATGTCCACGGCCCTCTCGATGGAGCTGCGTCACAAGTACAATGTACGCTCCATCCTGATCCACAAGAACGACGAGGTGCAGGTCGTGTGCAGCACCTGGTGCCTATGTCCACGACCCTCTCGTCGGAGCTGCGTCACAAGTACAACATCTATTCCGAGTAAAGAATCAAGCTTCACTCGGAGTTAAGAGATTTGATATCGATAACGGCAAAGCAACCATATTCGAAGAAAAACCAAGTTCGGATAAATCCAGTGAGGTCCAGAACCACGAACGGAAGTACTCGGGCGTCAGGCCTAAAGGAGTTTAACGGTTACAAAATCACTCGGCATTCTGAGGCAAATAAAAGTGAGGCTTAAAGTTTGTTCACTCGGCAGGAGGAGGGCTAGCTGGCTCGTCGAACTCGTCCAGGTCGATTCCATCATCAATAGAAGTGGCAACGTTAATGAAGGTCTCCATGAAGGACTGGAAGTGAAGCTTCTTGGTATTGGTGACCTTGAGAGCCACGAGCTTTTATTCTTTAACTTCCTTGCAATTGATGCGGACCAGAGACAGAGCCACGTCAGCACCACACCGAGCAGATGACTTCTTCCATGCCTGCACTCGACCAGGGATCTCACTGAGTCAAGTTATCAGAGACCTGAGGTCATTCTGGAATGTCTCTCTCGGCCAGAGCTCCGCATCGATCCGTGATACCGCCACCTTGAATCAAGCAAGATAGTTGGTGACACCGGCGAGACGAGACTCCAGTCGCAGCACATTCATCGCAGCTTCGTCCTTGATGGGGGAGTTTATGGGGTCCAGATTGGTCTCAATCCGCCCGATCTCTTCCTCGAAATTTTGACAGAATTCTGCACGCACAGAGAAATGATGAGTCGACAGTGGCAAATCAGTCAGATAAGAGAAAGTACCTTCAAGCATAAGGAACAGCTTCTTGGCGAGTCCTCCCATATAAACCTCCAGTTCGTCCCTCTTCCGAGTGAGATCTCCAACTTTTTCAGTCAGAGCCACCTTGTCCTTCTTCAGCTCCATGACTTCTTTGTTGGCTTCATTGATGGCAGTCTTCAATTTGGTGCTTTCTTCTTCTAACTTGCCGACTGAAGCCAGCTTCTTGTCGGCAAGTTCTGTTCTTTCCTGCGCCGTCTTCTGCGCTGCAGCAATGTCAAGGTCCTTCTGCTCCAGAGCCTGCTTCATTTTGTCTAGTGAAATAACATTCTTCAGACGAGCTTGGGGTTGTCAGTTTTCACTACGCACATCTGTTCGAGTGGAGTCACTCAGTTCAAAAGGCGTAAAGTAAAACTGGCAAAGCAAACAATCGAAAAGTTGTTACCTCCCACAGCAGCTACTTCATCCTTGGCTTTCTGTAAATTCCGCTTGGCCAATTCCAGATCAAGGTTGAGCTAGATCTGTTTCTGCTCCAATTCAGCAAATTGGGCCCCGAGCTCACAAGATTTCTGCAGTCAACAAATATGACACGTCAGTCGATGGGAACAATGATCGATTGCTTCTGAGCGATAAGATACAAGTTCAGGTCATTACAGCAAAAAGAGTTCTAAAACTACTGCCGAATCAAACATTCAACAATAGTCTCGGGGACTACACCCAGTGGGTGCACTCAGCGTGCCCCCACTGGTTCAACTTTCCACTCGACATCGTCCGTCCAGTCTAGAGAAAAAAAAGAAGGCAACACTTATTCTTAGACCACCGCCGACTGCCCGCAGTCGACCGCAGTCTCGGGGACTACACCCAATGGGTGCACTCAGCATGCCCCCACTGGTCCGGATCCCACTCGACACGACCTGTCTAGACCGAGTGGAAGAACTGTAAAGAGACAGTTTGATAAAGACCCCCGCCGGATCAAACATTCGACGGTGACCTCGGGGACTACACCCAGTGGGTGCACTCTGCGTGCCCCCACTAATTCAAAGATACACTCGACGTGACCTAGTCGACTCAAGTGGAAAAACTACTCAGCAAAAGTTGAAGCACCCAATGGGTGTACGGATGCAAGATGCAGACTCATGATAGATGCACATTACGCTCATCCACGGACATCTTACGACTAATAAAGCAACAATTTTTGGGTACCATATCCTAACAAAACAAGCGTCAAAATAAAGACCAGTCGGAAGTCAACTAACCTGGACGTTGGTCTAGAGAGATGAGTTGGCATCATAAGCAGCCTGGCTAGCCACGCGCACCACTTTCATCTACTCCATCATAAGGCCTGCTTGGCATATAGCTTCTTTAGAAGCGCTCACCTGGTCCTATGGGAAATAATGGGTCACGAAGAGTGGAGCTGGTGGGAAGGTCGAGTCAGCCAGAGGATCTGAAGCATGGAGTTGCGTAGACGGGGCAGGGACTTGAGCGGTCGACGCCGAAGGACGATCAGTCGACACAGGGACATCGAAAGAAACAGAAGCCTGAATTGGATCTCCAGATGGCTGGATCACAGGTTTTGACGCTTCTGTCGACTGGGGTACCTTGCTGGCAGACACCCTCCTGCTCAAAGTTCTGCCTTTTCTTCCCATAGTCTTCTAAGGCATGTCTTCATCATCATCTGGAAGTACAATGACATTTTGTGGTGCTGCAAAAGACTCGACCGTAAGAGTTTGGTCAACCGACAGTTCAAGAGACAAAATGAGAGCAAGGTTATAGAGTTGTACCCGCTTTAGAAGTGGCCGCGTCCTCAGTCTCCTCATCATCTTGGTCCTTGTAAATGCCCATGGAGGTCCTAGAAGTAGCAACACTGAAAATTTCAGAATTCACTCGGTCAAACAGGCGAGTGGGTCGGCAATAAACATAGGAATTCTCCAGCAAAACAAAAGTAGGGAGGAGAAGCACTTATGTGGAGGCAACGGGATCGTCCACCTTGATCTTAAGCAAGACCTTCTGAGACTTTGTTGGCACAATCTTGGGTTGCTTCGGTGTCTTCTCTGTCGGATCAGGAGTGGATGTCCGAGTGCGCTTTGATGCCTGCATACTCGACGCAACCGCTTGCCACGTTCACCTGCTGGGTCATGTGTCTGCTTGGAGCGTCTTTCAGAATGAGGCAGTGAGTCGACTTCCTCACCACCTTCCCTGTCATCATTGTCGTCTTCATGGTCGTCAGGAGACTGCCACTCGCCGCTCTTGTCAGCACTCTTCGTTCCCTCCTGGACCTGCTCCCCGTTCGGCACTGAGTACATCTCAGTATAAACCTGCAAGGCAAGAAGTTGAACAGGCGTCAATCAGATTCAAGGACAGTCGCAAATCAGAGTAAAAATACACTCGGAAACAAAGGACGGACCCTGTCTCGCTCGTTTTCAGCATCGTATGGAGCAACCCTCCTTGACCCCCTGGGGTTGTCCTTGTTTCCAATGATACTTCGTAGCAACTGCTCCACCGTCTCCTCAGTGACTTCCTCTGGGTCGACCCGAGCGGTGTCGTTCGGGCCTGAGTACATCCACATCGAATGGTCGCGAGCTTGGAGAGGCTGGATGCGTCTACTGAGAAACACTTCCAACAAATCCATGCCAGTCACGCCATCACGGACCAATTGGACTACCCGGTGGACTAACATGGACACCTCTACCTTCTCTTCTAGGGTTACGATCAGCGAGTAGGGTTGCCGGACCTGATCCATGGTGAAAGGAGGAAGACCGGCCGACTGACCAGGAGTCGGAACGTCTCGGCAGTAGAACCAGGTCGACTGCCACCCTCTGACTGAATCGGGAAGAGTCATAGGTGGAAAAGTACTCCTACCCCCCGTCTGAATCCCTAAACCCCCGCACATTTGGATCACGTGCGTCTTTTCATCATTCGGATTTGCCTTCTTCACAGTCTGAGAGAGGCAAGTAAAGATGTGCTTGAACAAACCCCAATGCGGTCGACAGCCCAAGAAGTTTTCGCACAGAGAAATGTATGCAGCGAGGTATGTGATTGTGTTGGGAGAGAAGTGATGAAGTTAGGCACGGAAGAAGTTCAAGAAACCTCAGAAGAAAGGATGTGGAGGCAGAGTGAAACCCCGGTCGATGTGGGTGGCGAGGATAATGCACTCACCCTCTTGCGGTTGAGGCGCGGACTCGTTCCCCAGTAGCCTCCACGACCCGTGGCGATCAAGCCTCCGCTGGCCAGATCCTCCAGATCCTCGTTCTGGATCATAGACCAAATCCAGTCCCCCTGGATCCAGCCGGGCGGCAGACCGGACCTCGACGATGACCCCCTCGACTCGTCTTCTTGCCCTTCGTCGTTGTCGTCGTCTTCTTCGCGTGCTCCAGGGCCACCGTCTTGTCCTTCCCCATCATGGCAGACTGAGCACGGGCGGAGCGGCAATGTCGAGAGTGGAGGCGGGCACGGTGGAGGAAGCACAGGAGGAAGAAGGGGAATAAGACGCACTGTGCAAGCACATCGGCTTCGACGCCTTTTATGGGCCTGTTTCCGAGTGGCTGACTCGTGGGCCCAAGTGATCCTGTCAAATCCCACAACAGTCGTGCGCCGAATATGTGGCGAAAAAGGTGGCGCAAGAATCGAGGCACCCCTGTCTATCCACTATGTTTACTACGGCGCACTCCGTCCCGCGCGCTTGCCCGAAATTTCGAATCCCGTGAGACCCGGGAACCACAGAGTAATCAATCACACCGAAGATTTCGTACCGTATCAACACTCGAAGATTATCAGTTGAAGTTCACTCGACGACCTCTGAATCGATCGAGGCGACTGAATCAAGATCGAAGCTTCAACATGATTCACAAACTCAGATGAAATAGCTCCGAAGTATGGAATCGAGTCGAAGTCAACTTCAGTTCTTTCTTCACTCGGACCTCAATCCATTCAGGGGCTAATAACAATGACATGTACCTAGGTTAGTGTTATAGGCCTGACCTAGACACCCTACCCAAGGACACTGCCTTAGAGTCAAAGACATTCAAAGCACAAGAAGAGAAACCGACTGAATTGATCAAGGAGTGCAATCCACTCGACCTTCGACCTCACTCGGATACCCCAATTCCATTCGACTAAGATGAAGTCACTCGACGGTACGAGAAACCACTCGGAATGTAGAAGACCTAACGTCACTCAGGATGGCAACGGTCGGGCATTCACTCTGTAGTCTTAAAGATCATTTATACCTCTTTATTATTGGTGTTACCAGTAACACCCTGCCTTAATGTACATTGAACCCTTTGTAACGTGGGCTGGCTGGGGTCCTGGCGCATTCTATATAATCCACCCCCTCCACTGGCACAAGGGTTCAGGCCCCCTGTAACTTTCACGCATAATCCAGTCGACCAAGCCTCCGGGCACCAAGACTTAGGGTTGTTACTTCCTCCGAGAAGGGCCTGAACTCGTAAACCTTACATGCACAATCTCACCGCAGCTAGGATCTTGCCTCCTCCTACGTACCCCCTATTCTACTGTCAGACTTATTCCCACGACAACTTGTGTGTTTGTTTTCTCTTTTGTCTGTTCTTGTGTTTGCAACTCCTACTTTCCATTTAATCCACTTCATTTTCCCGATGACTTCCATTAAGTCACTGCCCTACTTCCCAATATTTTAAACCCAACTCGCATCCCACTTTAAACCCTTTATATTATTTTCGAGTGACATTTTACTTCCTCCATAAATGCTCCAATTCTGACAATAAATCACATTGCATAGGGCCATCTCCTAAAATTCTAGCCCAATCAGAGCTCATTTTAATGGATTTTAAAATTCAAACAACTTGCCCAAAATTTCATCTCCCAAATTCCCCGAACAATTTTTTATTAAATCCAATATATTTTTCCGGGTCCAGAAAAAATATCCAGGTGATTTACCCCTCTACCCCTATATTTCTTTTTACCCATGTTTATGGCTGAAGAAAATGGAAAAAGAAAAAAGGGAAATAAACAAGGGAGAGAGGCCCATCCGCACCAGCCCCCTGCTAAACTTTTCCTACCTAGAAACCAAACCACCCTCTTAGTGGCTCATGCCACTAGGCACATGTGGCCCCACACGTCAGCCTCTCTGCTACACCCCTCACCGACCTTCTTCTTCCTCGCCTCGCTTTCCATCCAGCCATGTGCGCCCGTGGACGTGTCGTGCCTCACCAACCTGCTCCTCGCCCTTATCCACGCCCCCATCACGCCAGAAGCATGCCCATCCATCCAACTACATTTCCCCTCTCTCTAGAAACCCTAGGGGTCACTCTAGATCAAGATCTAGAGAAGCCCCGAGAGCACCAGGAGCATGACCATGGTGTTGTCGCGACCAACATCGTCTTCCCGCCTCATCTCCATGTCCAACAGGCGCGCCGTCGTCGACTCCTTCACCTACGATCGCTAATGCATCGAGGGATGCCAAGAACATGTTGTCCCCTTCTTCTTCTTCCTTGGGTCAAAAACTTTGCCGGCTAAATTTGTCGGCACGGGTCATCCCCGAGCGCGATCAACCATGTCGAGCACCCCTACGTGAGGTGCCATACCTTCCCCACATTTCCAGCTCGATTTTGTCGTTGATATCTTATTTCCACACGCGCCCGAGCAAGCCACCGCACGGCCATGTCACCGGCTTCGCTCTGGTGGCCTCTGGCCCCGTCTTGTTACACGAATAGGTTCACACACCCGTAAAACACTTTGACGCCGCTTGTTTCCTTGTTTGCATGTGATACGTCTCCAACATATCTATAATTTTTTGTTGTTTCATGCTATTATATTATCAATCTTGAATATTTTTTATACAATTTTATATAATTTTTGGGGACTAATCTATTAACTCAGTGCCTAGTGACAGTTCTGTTTTCTGCTTGTTTTTGGTTTTCCATGATGTCTATACTAAACTGAGTCCAAACACTACGAAACTTTTTGATGATTTTTTTCTGGACAAAAGAGACCATAAAAGCCTCGGGAGGAGACCGACGAGAAGCGAGGAGACGGCAAGGCAACAGGGCGCCCCAGGGGGTAGGCGCGCCGTGTTACCTTGTGGGCCCCATGTGGCTTTGTCTGACCTATTTCCACTTCTATAAATTCTCAAATATTGGGAAATCCCCAGAGAGCCACCCGAAACAATTTTCTGCCACCTCAAGCTTCTATTCTTCCATGATCCCATCTGGAGGCCTTTTTTGGTACTCTGCCGGAGGGGGAATCGATCACGGAGGGCTTGTACATCAACCTTGTCGCCCTTCCGATGATGTCTGAGTAGTTCAACACGGACCTACGGCTACATAGCTAGTAGTTAGATGGTTTATTATCTCTCTTTGATCTTCAATACAATGATCTCCACGGAGTTCTATCCGATGTAATCTTCTTTTGTGGTGTGTTTGTTGAGATCTGATGAATTGTGGGTTTATGGTCAGATTATTCACTGAAAGTAATTGAGTCTTTTCTGAACTTTATTGTGCATGATTGTTATAGCTTTGTATTTCTATCTGATATATCTGTTTGCTTTGGCCAACTAGAATGATTTATCTTCAGTGGAGAGGTGCTTTGTAATGGGTACAATCTTGCAGTGTCCTCACCCAGTGAAAGAAGGAGTAGCGAGGCACGTATTAGTATTGTTGCCATTAAGGGTAAAACGACATAGTTTAATCATATTGCTTGATTTTATTCTATCTACATCATCTCATCTTGCTTAAAGCGTTACTCTGTTTGTCATGAACTTAATACCATAGATGTAGGCAAGAGTCGGTTGATTGGTGAAGTAATAGTAGTAGATGTAGGCAGGAGTTGGTCTACTTGTCACAGACGTGATGCATATATACATGATCATTGCCATGAACATCATAACTTTGTGCTTTTCTATCAATTGCACAACATTAATTTGTCTACCCACCATATCCTAATGTTTCGAGAGAGAAGCCTCTAGTGAAAACTCCGGCCCCCCGGGTCTACTTTAATCGTATTTCTAAAATAAAAAATACCTTGCTTCAATTTATTTACTTTTTTATCTATCTACCACTACTAGATTTAATCCTTGCAAATAACAAGTACAACATGATTGACGACCCTGTTGCCCGCGTTGGGTGCAAGTATTTTCTCTTGTGTGTGCAGGTGTTGTTCACTATGATTTGCATGGTTCTCGTATTGGTTCGATAACCTTGGTTTTCACTTAGGGAAATACTTATCATCTACTATATTGCTTCACCCTTCATCTTCTGGGAAGATCCCAACGCAGCTCACAAGTAGCAGAAAGAATTTCTGGAATCGTTGCCAGCGAGACATCATCGAATCACTACAAGTACCTACACTCAAACTATCATTTACTTGCTCTACTTTTTATTTGCCTCTCTTTTTCATCTCCCTCCACTTCTCTAAAAATAAAAAAATAAAAATATTTCTTTTTCTTGTTTGCTTGCTTTGCCACTATGTCTAATGAAAACACCAAGTTGTGTGATTTCTCAAATACTAATAATAATGATTTTATTATTACTCCAATTGCTCCTCCTGCCACTAGTGCGGAGTCATATGATATTAATGTTGCTTCGCCAAATCTTGTTATGAAAGAACAATTTTCTGGAAATCCTAATGAAGATGTTGCACCCCATCTTAATACCTTTGTTGAATTATGTGATATGCAAAATAAGAAATATGTGGATAATGATATTATTAAGTTGAAATTATTTCCTTTCTTGCTAAGAGATCGTGCTAAAACTTGGTTTTCATCTATGCCTCGCAATAGTATTGATTCATGTGATAAATGTAAGCATGCTTTTATTGCCAAGTATTTTCCTCTAACCACTTGTTTGCAAGCCTCCCAATTACCATGATAAAGCATCTAACCTCCACCACCAATGCAAAGGATTGTTTGGCTATGTTACTGTTTGCTTAGCCCCTCTTATAGCATTGCTAGTTGTAGGTGCAGGTTGTTCCATGTTAGGACATGGATATCTTGGGATATCATTATGTCATGCTTGTTTATTTATCCTCCATACACTTGGTAAAGGGTGGAAGACTTGGTGTTTTGTTCCATTCTTGCCGCCATAGTTTCCCTGATATTGGTGTTATGTTCCTCGATGTGCGCTCCTAACATATGCAGGATTTATGGGGCCCCCTTGATCACTTTTTTTTGCGTTGAACTTTTCTAGCAAGGCCCAACATTGGTACTAAAATTTACTGAACATAATAACGCTAATAATTAATTAACGCATAGGGAGTCATGAACCCCGTGGATTTTAATACAACATAAGCATGTGGGCCAGCGCTGAGGGTGTTGGACCGAAATAGAGCCACTTGCGTTGCTACCTGGGGTAACTCGGGACTTCAACATCTGTACGTAGTGCTCATCCGTGGCATCCAGGGAAGAGTGCAGGCGGCTCCGAAGCAGGGTCGACACACGGTGGGATCATGAATGCCTCGTATGTTTGTGTTCAGGATCACTTATTGATCATACTAGTTCGTGCCCCCAAATGCATATGATTTATCTCATCTTTTCTAGTACTTGTAGGAATAGATGTGATATAAATGCTTAGTGCTTGCTGCAACCTCACCACTTAACCATATCCAACCCAAGTATTGTTAGTATTGATATCCTCGGTAATGTTATTGTTGAGTCTCAATGACTCGCGGATACCCCAACAACAGGTGCAGGTATAGGTAAAGTGGTGTTCTAACGTGAGAGCGATGTATATTTTATTTGGAGTTCTTCTTCTTCGACGATGATCATAGGATGGGATCCCGGTTGGCAGCCTGGGATTAGCTGTGTGGACATTGCTTTATTTATTTGGGGCCTCTTTTAGGACAATTTGCTTCTTATCCGCTACTCGGATTGTGCCTTCTGATTGATGCTTGTAATTATGTTGGGTCATGTGACCTCTGTTAGGTGATTTAGCTATGTATGACATTTGTATGTCGTACTTCTACTCTTGTATTATCATCTCTTCAGTTGATGTTGTATTTGTTGTGACGTCCACCTTGTTACCGACATGTGAAACTTGCGTGTATGATATTAGTCACATGTTGGGGCGTCTCCAATATGCGCTTCCATCCTTAGCGAGACTTGCAAGTCTTCGTTCGGACTAGGACCGCATGGTGGGCGTTACACCAACCTCATCCCCTTTTGATAGTATTGACATACCTCTGGACCCAATGTGATCTTTGATCACTCAAATATAGAATGAGTTCTTGAGCCATGGGCCAATGCTTGTCCATAGCATTTTGAAGGGTCCATTTCCACAACCCTTGTTGTACCTATCTTGATGTTTTCCTGAAATATTTTTTGGGTAGGCACTAGTACAAAGATATATATGATGTTATGAATTACCTAAACCACTTGGAGATTAGGTGCACTTTCAAGCACCCTAGATTCCCACACCTTGAGAGGAAGTCCGAACAAATGCGACCTATAACATCATGAAATCTAACAACGCCTCCAACAAGGGGACGACACCCATGCAATCCAACATCGGGGATGTCGAGCAGACAAGATGACATCTTCAAGAAGGGGAACGAAGTTGTGGCGCCATCGTTGTCCGATCCAAAGAACTGTACCTGGGGTTTCCCCATGCCTGAACATGGCAAAGATAGCGGCCATGTCAACGCCTCCAACAAGGGGACGACACCCGTGAGTGTCTCCGTTTCTAGCACCAACGAGCCGAGTAGGTATTTGGCCCTAGCCTGAGTCTGAAAAATTCCAAAGTCACTAGGTTGGGATTTGGAAGTGAGGAAGTTACCACCACAAGAAGGAGAGTCATCACGTTGCCAAGGGAGGCACCATGGCAACAGGAAAATAGAACCACCATGCAACACTTGAGCTAGTCTTAGAGGTGATACTAGGAATCTATTTTACCATTTATTATTCCACAGGTGCACATAAGTTTCCCTCTGAGCCTCATGGTTATTGCAGACTTAAGAACCATTGCAGTTATACCATAGAATGTAAACATTAATTACAAACTTGGAGATAAATAATAACTTTTATTATTGCCTCTAGGGCATATCTCTTGCAGAGAGAGAGAGAGAGAGAGAGAGAGACGAGATAGGAGGTCGAGGAGCCAAAGCAGCTAGATGGGACACATCCATTGGGGCACCGGTGCCATAGTCGCGCTTGCAAGGGGCAGAAAGGAGGCATTGGATGCTGGAGAGCAGAGGTTTGTGGTCGTCGAGGTAGAAATTGCACTACCAAGGGTCGGCGAGCCAAAGAAGCTAGAGGGAGGCACGACCTTCGAGGTGCCGAAGTCAAAGCGATGCTAGCACATGACGCCGACGAGCCGAGTAATACAATATAACGTGGGTCTGAGGTTGTCCAAGCTTCAGTGTTCCTGGGTTTGATTCGTAGGGCATTTTTTTTGCTTTGTAGTACGTTTTCCCAATAGTGGCATTATGAGCGGTCTATGAGTAGATACATGTTGCGATTTAAAATACATGACATGTATGGGTATTGCACAAAGATTTCTAGTATATTAGATATATTATTAAAAAATTGTAGTAGATGAGATCTATTGCTAAATAAAATTATGCATGTATTATATAAGATCTATTGCACTACAAAAAAAACATTTCCGTGATGATACGTGTTTGTCACAGTAGGTCACGTTTTCTATCATGCATGTACATCCATGACAAATTTATGATGTAATCAAGATAGTCATACGTCGTGTCGTAGAAGTGTTCCATGACATTACCAAAATTATCATCACGGAAGTGTCCACTTCCATGACGATAAATCACGCGTCACAGAAGTGCTTTCGCCAAGGGTGACCGACACGTGGCAATGGCATCCACCGTAACGGAACGCCGTTAAGCTACCGGGTCCGGTTTTGGATTCGATAACCCGTTAACAGCACCGACCAATGGGGATTTTCCACGTGTAAAATCATCATTGGCTGGAGGAAACACGTGTCGGCTCACCATTGGGACAGGTATCACTCATCCAATGGGCGAGATGCGCTTATGAAATGTTGACACGTGGACCGGCCCAATAGTGGCCCATAAAGTTTAAATGGGCCGGCCCAACTAAAGGCCCACAAGATTTTGCGGTCCATAATGGGCCGGCCCAGCAAAAGGCCCATGAGATTTTGCGTACCATAATGGGCCGACCCAGCTAAAGGCCCACGAGATTTTGCGGGCCATAATGGGTCAGCCCTAAAGGCCCGCGAGATTTTGCAGACCATAATGGGCGGCCCACTAAAAAGGCTCCACAAGATTTTGTGGACCATAATGGGCTGGCCGATTAAAGGCCCACGAATTTCACGACCATAATGGGCCGCCCAAATTAAGGCCCAAAAGATTTTGATGACACTAGTAGGCCGCCCATTAACGAGGCTGCCATGTTTTAGGCCAAATGTCGACCCATATTTGATCCGTCCATTAACGATGCGCATTCCGGGCCTAATAAAGGCCCATTTGTGATCCGCCCGTTAAAATCCTACCACGTTAGGGTTAAATTACGGCCCAGATCAGGTCTGGCCCTTTGAGAGGCTTTGGGCTAAATTATGGCCCATATCAGATTCGGCCCGTCAACTGGATGCTATGCTTTTGGGCCCACTTGATAAAGGCCCATTTACTAATTCGGCCTGATATTAGTTTCAACCTGTTAAAGGCCCGTTTAACATTCCGACCCTATATATATTTCGGTCTGATAAAAGCCCGTCATATAGTTGGGCCTAACTAAGACCCCGTTTGCATCCGGCCTGCTCATAGACGATAATCTGATTGGGCCAAACAAGGACCGAGACAATTTTTGCCTGTTATAAGCCCATGATTTGATTGGCACAATCATGGGCCGGGGTCTATTTCGGCCTGCTGCCGGCCCGTGAGCTGTTCGGCACGTTTGAGGCCCAACCTACCTTTCAGCCTCCTAAAAGCCCATTGAGTTTTCTTGGGAAAATAGGGCCGGCGATTTACTCGGCCTATTTAAGGCCCGAATCTACTAGTGGGCCAGTTTACATTTAGGCCTGTTAACGGACCAAGATGGCGGGGCCCATGATGCGGATCATACATGGTGATTTGCATGACGGCCCGATTACGTATCGTAATTTTACGGTTTGGCCGGTTTACTGCGAACACAGGATATATATATATACAGTAAAATAACTGCAGCATCGTGAATAAGAAAAAAACCTAGACTATACAATAAAGAAATTACGGCATATTACATCCACTGGGCATCAAAGTTCGCCACTATGATAATAAAGCACAAGCAGACAACATATTACATACACTGGGCATCAAAGATCGCCACGAGTGCAATTAAACGCGCTGACAAAATAATATACAAAACCGACAACACTTCAATAGAGTTCAAGAAAGGTTAGCCCTGCTCGGGAGCTGCAGCGCAAGCAGCTGAGCAAGCTGGTGAGACTGCACTTGTTTAACACTTATATCCTCCTCACTCTGAAAGATAAACAAGCATACAGATGATAGGTTTTGCACATTTAATTATCAGTGCTGGCAATTCATCACATTTCTTACTGACGAATAAAGTGACACAGTTTAAAATAGCATTAACACAATATGGTATTGTTCAGGTAAAGACATGGCAGGAAATGACATTGTGAAGGAGTTGGCAGCTTCACGACACCCCTGGACTATAGATCAAGAACTCATAAGTATCAATGGTTAGTGTGCTGTCAATTTATCCCATTTCAGATTGGCAAAATAAGATCACTTGCTCTGTATAGTTTAATTTACATGGTATGAAGAAGGAACTTGGTTGTACAACTGAAAACTTAAATTGAGAAGGAGAAACTTTTGTTTATGAACTACTCCCTCCGTCCCATAATATAAGAACGTTTTTTACACTACACTAACGTAAAAAATGTTCTTATATTATGGGACGGAGGGAGTACATAATAAACTTTAAACATGCAATTTGATGCAAACACCAAAAATAAACAGCTGTTGCAGTCATGTCTAACCAAATATACACAACAAAGTTTGAAGGCTTGAGAAGGACAAACTTACATTATTGGTGAAGGCAGGCTCTATAAAGTCCTTGTCCATGCCGATGGGGGGGGGGGAATTCAAGAAGTTTACCACATAATCTTCTTCATAAGCATTGCCGTTATTCTACATTTTGTTAAGAGTAAATATAGATGTGACAATATAAGAAAAAATGGAGAATATTTAAGATAAGATGAAGAGTGATGCTACATAACCAAGTAGCCATAAATGTAAGTACAGCGATACAGGCAAAAGGTACATCCAAGAGCAATGCAAAGCTAAACTTCTTCAGTACCATCGGTGTTATCCAACCTTATGGTAAGACTAAATATAGATCTTATGTGTAGAAAATGGAGGGCAAAGGAAAATATGCTGCGGAGTGATGGTACATGAACAACTACTTGTCAATATAAGTACACTGATAAAGGACAGCAGGTACTTACAAGAACAATGCAGTGCTAAAATTTTCATTGGCATTGGATATATTCTACACTAATGTAACCGTTCATACAGATCAGATAATTTGGAGCTAACAATTGATAAGCAAGCTATCATGCATACTGCTGTCACATAATGAACCAGGTATGTATGCAAGTACAGTGATACAGGACAACAGGTACTAACAAGAGCAAAGCAGCGGCCAACATATTTGCGAAATCCTGTCGTTCTTTTCAAACCGGAATTATTTTTCGAGCAGATTTCCTGCAAAAAAGATCCGTAAGGAACATACGGAAAAGTAGAAGTTCAAATTTGTCATGCGATATCGTAGACAATACCTCATCCTCGGAATGAGACCAGTGCATAACAAGGTTTTTCCATTCAATGTCTTCTAAATTTAGCATAGGAGACTTCACCAGACATTCATTTATAGACCTGCCATCAAAGTGTGATTTCCTCAGGTAACACCAATACTGCTGCAATGCTTCCTTGAAAAGTGCAAGCAAGCTTTGCTCCTCATGACTATCCAGATTGACCCTCGCCTACTTACAACAATGTAATGTAAATCATTGATGTGTTCAATCAGCATAAAACAGGAAAATAATCACCATGAATAATAGCACTTACATGTAAGTGGGACAGGAAGATGTGAAAATGGTGTTTGTCTTCACTATAATCTTCCCATGATGGGAATATAAGCACGTAGTCCCTAACAACATTGAAAGCATTGTCTTTTAAACTAGGAATAACTGGAATGGGGTTCCAATCTGCAGGAATTGGCCGTCTCTGCAGGTGGGATAGGTCTTGACGGTGGACTTGCATACTTTTTCTTTGGAGTGGGATTTTTTTACGTAATGCAGTGGTGCTATGGCAACTGAAATCGGCATACCTTTTGCTAGAGTGCAGGTCCTGTGTGGTGGGGCTGGTGGTGTGGCCAGTGAAGTATGGGTATAGTCTGCTGGAGTCGGTCCTACGTTTTGTGTCACTGGTTGTATAGCCAATATAAGTGGGTGTCTTTGTCGATTTCTCCGGCACAACCACGTTTTCAAGGACTTTCTTTGGTGCTCCTTGAGGTTCGGCAATCAGCCTCTTCCTTTTTGATGTCTGATGCACAAGAACAGCATTTGAGTGAAAAAGCATGGTATGATGACTAATGGAATATGTATTTATAATGGATGGGCATGGCATCTCGACATATATGATGAGTAAACTAAGAAGATGGTGGTGCAACAAAGTAGAAGAAATACAAGACAACATATGCAAGATATGCGCAATCAATAAAACCTTGCCAAATTAGAACAGGCACCTTGATGGGTGAACAGGACAGGACATCTGCCTTTGACTCCTCAAGGTTAGAATAGTCATTAGGATCATATTTTGAACAAGGATCAATAGGTGGGGAGCATATGAGTTTTATTGCATCCAGAATGGCACTCAATGCCTTGGTGCCAATTTTGTAAGCCATTGCGGTGTTTAGCTTCAAGAGTGGACTGCTGCTAGTGCGACATGAAGCAGCTACACAGATCATAGTGTAGATATAACGGGAAAACCGTAAGCATCAGAGTAAAATCAGCAAAGTGGAACTTGCTGGAATATATGTGCTAGTATTGCCGATACGGCTAGAAAGGCTTCGGATACCAGCTCTCTTCAACTGAAGGTGCGGTAATAATATCGATGTAACTCTCAAAGGCGACACAGCTCCCCGCATTTCCTTGCTATTCTTATAGGATTCAAGTCGGCAGACCACTACAAATCCTATTCCCATGTTTACAAAATCCTACGAATCAAAGAGGCCCGAAGAGTTCAAAGTGTCCATCACAACCGACCGTATAGACCTCTACACTGCAAATGTCCCTACTCATCTTCACTACAAGGAACATACAGTACTACTATCATACTCCCTACATTCCAAAATATAAGTCTTGGTAGAGATTTCCACTATGGATCACATACAGATGTATCTAGATACATTTTAGAGTGTAGATTCACTCATTTTGCTCCATATGTAGTCCCTGGTGGAATCTATACAAAGACTTGTATTTAGGAATTGAGAGAGTACTTATTAAAGAAGAACGGAAGAGGAACATGCTAAAGAAGAGCAAGCAGATTTGGAATAATAAAATGTTTGTTGCGCAGTGCCCACACATGATGAACCAGAGCGCATTAAGAAAGCAACTCCCTGCTGTCTCTCTATATGTGGTGCACGTGATTTTCAAAAGTAAAGTAGGAACATTAGCTGGCCAATTAAATGTTATCTGTTTTAGTAATATCAGCATCATATCAGATTCGTACTTGAGCAACAAGTTTGGAATTATGAGTGGCACGTTGTTTAGCTTGATGGATTCAGGAGCAGTGCTAAGCAGGTACGATGATGGTAATGAATATAAAGGCATGTCTGCATGCAAGTCGCGTGACTTTTGTCATTTGGGCCATTCGACCATTTTAGGCTGTTGGATGAAGATCGTACGTCTCCTAACCCTTCTTCTTCCTCGTTGAGGGAGTCTTGGATTAGGGGGTATCCGGACAGCCGGACTGTATACATCGTCTGGACTATGGAAGCGTGAAGATACAAGACTCAAGACTTCGACCCGTTTCTGGATGGGACTTTCCTTGGCGTGGAAGGCAAGCTTGGCGATCCGGATATTGTATTTACTTCCTTGTAACTGACTCCATGTAAACCCTAGCCCTCTCCGGTGTCTATATAAACCGGAGAGGTTGGCCCTTAGAAGGCCGATCACAATCACAATCATACCATCATAGGCTAGCTTCTAGGGTTTAGCCTTTACGATCTCGTGGTAGATCTACTCTTGTACTAACCATATCTTCAATATTAATCAAGCAGGAAGTAGGGTTTTACCTCCATCGAGAGGGCCCGAACCTGGGTAAACATCCGTGTCCCTTGCTTCCTGTTACCATCAGCCTAGACGCATAGATCGGGACCCTCTACCCAAGATCCGCCGGTTTTGACACCGACATTGGTGCTTTCATTGAGAGTTCCTCTGTGTCATCGCTGCAAGGCTCGATGGCTCGTCTCGTTGTCAGGGACAACATTACCGCAGGCGGAGCTCTAGCTGTAGGCCAAACTCTCCAACTAGGCGGCTTCGTCATGGCCGCCCCATCGGCTATCGCGCCGACGATGGCCTCTCGGGTCATCACGCATAAACTTCACATATTCGGAACTCGCCGAATAGATGGATCCGATAGAGTTCTCTTCTCTTAATGAGCTCTTGGATCGCATTGCCGCTTTGGGAGTCGCAACGGACTATGACCGGATCGGGCTTAAACCCGACCAAAGGGTCATTAAATCCCCGCCGGCCACCCATGAGATAGCGGTATCGGAGGAACCACATAAGGAGTATCCCTCTATTTTGAGGATGAATTATATCCAGATCGCCGAGCTCCTGGAGTCGGACACCTGCCCGGGGGATGATATGACCCGGGTCCCGGACTTAGAACCGGGCACGAGGCCGAAAAAATTGGGCAGCGCCCCGAATCCCGAGTTGTTGAACTCGGAAGCTTCCATGCCCCGGGGTGCTAGATCGGATCAGAATCCGGATTCAGCTATAACCACCCACGCGGACTTAAATCATCTCTCCCATATCAGGAAAGAGCCCCAGGAGACAGTACATCATTACTGGGCCAGATTCCTCCTTGCGCTAAACAAAGTCGAGGACTGCCACGAGGAGGACGTAGTCTCTCTCTTCTGCAAAAATTGCACGGACAAAGGAATACTTAATGCTATAAGTCACCGTGGCGTAGTACGCTTTGCGGACTTAGCAATCATAGTATAGAAATACTGTGCGATGGAAAGCGTCTGGAAAACTCAAATTGAATTTTGGGACAATCTGGCATTCACCAAAACCTTTGTCCGAACTAAACAGGCGAACTCTCGTAAGTCGTCTGATCCAATCCCCAAGAAACCAAAGTCCACCCCAGGGCGGGGAACCGTGTTGGAAAAATGGCTCAATGGGCCATGTAAACTCCACAACACTCCGGACACAGCACCAACTCATAGCCTTAGGGCATGTTGGATACTCCGGCAGGTTGCAAAAAGTGGTGAGGATCTTCTTACAGAACAACATCCCGCCAACGAGCACAATACGGTACTAACAGTCTTCAAGACTTTTGCCTCAAATAGTAGGCGCAAGAGAGCTCATCGAAGCTCCACGAAAATTTGCCATATGGCCAAAATAAACCCCTGGAACGATAGTGCTGTAACTTTTAATGCCAGTGACAAACCTCGATCCCGGACTGTCCGGGCACCAGCCGCTCTAGTTCTTAGCTCAATCATGGACGGCTTTCGGCTCACTAAAGTGCTCATGGATGGCGGAAGCAGATTAAATCTGATCTATGAAGAGACACTCAGCAAGATGGAAATCGACAAAGGCCGCATTGAACAAAGCGGCACAACCTTCAGGGGAATTATCCCTAGTCAGGAAGCACGGTGTACGGGAAAAATCACACTTGACGTGGTATTCGGCACCCCGGAGAATTATAGGTCCGAAGAAATCACATTCCAAGTGGCCCCTTTTAGCAGCGGATACCACGCCCTTTTAGGGCGGGACGCATTTGCAAGCTTTCAAGCTATACCCCATTACGGGTACATGAAGCTTAAAATGCCCGGGCCCAATGGAATCATCACTCTAGCCAGTGACCCGGACGTCGCACTTCACACCGAAAACAAAACCGCAGCGCTAGCCCTGGAGGCATTATCTGAGGCCCTGGCAGCCGAAGAATTAACAACACTGCGGGCCACCGTGGACAGGGACGACGTGATATTCGACAAGCGACCCAAGTCCACCTCGTTTAAACCCGCAGACGAGATAGTCAAATTCCAAGTCCATCCAACGAACCCCACGAAGACAGCTTCCATCGGGACACAGCTGAGCCCCACGATGGACGCCGCACTGCGAGACTTCTTACAAGAGAATTGGGACATCTTCACCTGGCACCCAGCGGACATGCCAGGCATCCCACGCAGATTGGCCGAACACAGCCTCAATATACTAAAAGGATGCAAACCGGTCAAGCAAACTCTAAGACGGTTTTCAGAGCCCAAACGGCAGGCCATGGGGGAAGAGCTAGCCAAACTACTCGAGGCCGGATTCATCAGAGATATCAAGCATCCGGATTGGCTGGCAAACCTGGTAATGGTACCAAAGAAGGAAAAATCCTGGCGCCTATATGTCGACTTTAAAGACCTCAACAAGGCTTGCCCCAAGGATCCCTTTCCCCTCCCTTGCATCGATCAAATCATTGATGCCACAGCAGGACACGACTTCATTGTGTTTCCTCGACGATACTCTAGATACCATCAAATAAAGATGGCGAGTCCGCCAAGCTGCAACAGCTTTAATAACGCCATATATGGCCCTTTCTGCTTCAACACTATGCCTTTCGGGCTCAAGAACGCCGGTGCAACCTACCAACGCATGATTCAAACATGCCTGGAAAAGCAAATCGGCAAAACAGTTGAGGCATACATGGATGATGTGGTCGTAAAAAACAAGACACGTAGAAACCCTAATTGATGACTTGAGGCTTACATTCGACAATCTCCGGACATACGACATCAAGCTGAATCCGGAAAAATGCGTTTTTGGTGTCCCCTCGGGGAAGCTACTCGGCTTCATCATTTCCAACAGAGGAATTGAAGGCGAATCCGCAAAGATCCGAGCTACATCACGATTGGCTATACCAACAGACCTCAAGCACATCCAAAAACTAGCTGGATGCGTGGCTGCTCTCAGCCGCTTTATCTCCAGGTTAGGAGAAAAGGCATTACCTCTTTACCGCCTTCTTCGGCGCACCGAACACTTCGTGTGGACGGATGCAGCCGCGGCCGGACTGGATGAAATAAAAGCCTTATTGGCCAGTAATCCAGTACTAACGGTAGCGAATATCGACGAACCTATGCTGCTGTACATAGCTGCAACGCATCAAGTTGTAAGCGCAGTGCTCGTCGTTGAACGAGAGGCTGACGGATACAAACACCCGCTCCAGAAGCCGGTTTACTACGTGCCCATGGTCCTAACCCCATGAAAATCCTGATACCCACACTATCAAAAATTTGCATACGCGGTGTTCATGGCATCCCGGAAGCTACGACACTACTTTCAAGAGTGTTCGATTACGGTGGCCTCCGAAGTACCACTCAATGACATAATAAATAACCACGATGCCACGGGACAGATTGCTAAATGGGCCATTGAGCTCCTTCCGTTCGACATAACATACAAACCTTGGCGGGCCATCAAGTCGCAAGTATTGGCTGACTTAAATCGCCGAATGGACGAAGCGAACTCCCTAAAGAGTACGGTGCATACTCAAACTGGATCATGCACTTCGACGGCTCTAAAATGTTGGCGGATTGGGAGCAGGTGTAGTCCTGACGTCTCCCACATGAACCACGGTCCAATACGTCCTCCAAATATTATACACAGACTCCAACAATGCAGCCGAATATGAGGCTCTATTGCACGGTCTTCGGATGGCAGTCTCTATGGGCATTCAACGCCTAGAAGTGCGCGGGGATTCAAACCTCGCAATATCACAAATAAATGGAGATTTTGATGCCAAGGACCCGAAAATGGCAGCCTACCGTAATGTCGTCCTCAAAATGTCAGCTCGATTCGAGGGGCTCGAATTCCACCATGTGGCTCGAGGAAACAATCAAGCGGCGGATGTCCTCACTCGCATCGGCGCTAAATGCGACCCTGTCCCACCTAAGATATTCTTGGAACGGCTCTTCAAGCCATCCGTAGTATGGGAAGGGGAGTCCGACAATACTAGCACGGATCCGAATACACCCCCAGATTCTGAACCATCAGACATAGTCGGAGGTTCTACCACCGAAATAACGCCCTCGGCCCACGAAATCATGGCTGTAATCGCCTCGTGGACCGAGCCTTTCTTGGCCTACGTAAATAGGCAGGAGCTCCCCAAAGACCAAAATGAAGCATGTTGCATCGTCCGGCGCTCCAAAGCTTACAAATTCTATGAAGGGGAACTCTACAAGAAAAGCGCTACCGGAGTACTCCAAAGATGCATCTCCGAAGAGGAAGGGAGGCAGCTCTTGGCTGAAATCCATGCCGGCCTGGGCGGGCACCACGCCGCAGCTCGAGCATTAGTTAGCAAGGCCTTTCGTACAAGTTTCTATTGGCCGACGGCCCGAGCAGACACACAGGACCTTGTCCAACATTGCGTTGGTTGCCAGCTCTTTGCCAATCAGAGTCATATGCCCCCTACCGCTCTCCAAACAATCCCCATAACTTGGCCCTTTCCGGTCTGGGGGCTGGATATGGTCGGACCTCTTAAAGGGGGAAGCCATAAGAAAAAATACTTATTGGTCATGGTGGACAAATTCACCAAATGGATAGAAGCTAAACCAGTCAAAATGACTGAATCTAGACCAGTAATAGACTTCATATCCGGGGTCGTACACCGATACGGTGTCCCCACAAGATCATCATCGATAATGGCTCAAATTTCACAGCCGACGAAGTGAAAACTTGGTGCGCAAAATGGGCATTAAGCTCGATTACGCTTCCGTCTACCATCCCCAAACAAACGGCCAGGTAGAGCGGGCAAATGGTCTCATCATGAGCGGCATCAAACCCAGACTAGTGCGATCCTTGACAGAGTCGGATATGCACTGGGTCGAGGAGCTCGACTCCGTACTCTAGGGGCTGCGGACCACGCCAAATCGCACCACCGGATATACACCATTTTTTATGGTGTACGGCGTGGAAGCAGTATTACCTTGCGACATAATACATGATTCGCCACGCGTACACATGTACGAAGAGAAGCCGAGTTAGATCGGCAGGATAACTTGGATGCCCTGGAGGAGGAGCGCGACGTCGCAAAAGCCCGCTCCGCATTCTATCAGCAGCAGGCTCGATGATATCAAAGCAGAGAAGTGCGGGCCAAAACTTACAACATTGGCGAGCTCGTTCTCGCTGCATCGGAGAAGAAGAAGGACAAGCTCAAACCCAAGTGGGAGGGTCCGTTCGTCATTGACAAAGTTCTCACCGGAGGAGCGTACCGCTTACGTAATGCATCCGATAATAGACTCGAGCCGAACCCATGGAACGCGGCCAGACTCCGGAGATTCTACGCCTAACGCCGAACTCAATGTTCGTCTCCCAACCCCTCCTCTTTAATTATGCTCCCTCCCTTTTTCCTTTCTCGACCTTTTTCTCTCTTCACACAAAGTATTCAATACAGTGCGGATTTCCGGATCACTCTGGCCGCACTAAGTGTGCAAGCAATACCTGGGGGCTTCCTATACGGAAGCTAAGAATAATTACTCACATGGCTTTCTTCCCATCACATATGCATTCTTTTTCCATATGTGCCTTTTCTTCACCATTATATGCATCGATATGACTTAAGATGTTGCCAAGCTGGGTTGCCTGGCTCTTGTGTTTATGCCCTACGTTCCCGTTAATTCGGCTAGGGCATAAGGGGAGCACCTTTACGATTGTTACCGCCGGTTCAGCCGGATGTGTACCTCAGATCGGGTGAAGCCGGCTAGCTTCCTTAAGAGAATATTCGGTCGGTGAACAAAAGATGTATTCGTTTATTATAACGCAAATCCCAGAAGTTTTGTATCCTGCGCAATAGTTCGCATGATCCGGACATGTGCATTGTCGCATGCTTACCAGGAAAGGAACCCATAACGGAACTATTCTCCACGGAAGATGTTTCTTCTTGTCCATGTAATATAACATAACTAGTTGGGTACTTATGCATTTCAAGCACTTATGACCCCTCACTTTGGTGTCCACGCATACCCCGGTTTTGTATAATTGAGTGGGTATTCAGACACACCCCGGACTATAGGATCCGGGGGCTGAAGCGAAAAGGTCCGCCATGACAAATGATTTTAATCCGGCTAGGGGCTAATTATGTCCATTAAAATTACAGTACCACTTGGACTGACTATATTCCTCCTCTATACCGTCCAACAGGCTATCTAGCTTACAATCCTGTTGAGAATACTTAGCGTCTAACGCTACCTAGTCATATACCAGACTCATGGGAATTTCTTGCCCATCGGGCCCCGCCGGTCCTACTTCGGCCATATGGTTCAGGTCCAGCTTGGTGTAGCACGTCTTCACCATAGCCCAGGCTTCTCTTGCCCCTTGCCGGCAAGCGGACACCTTCCACAGTCGGAAGCGCCGCCGTGATCCTTGAAGCATATCCACAAGCTCCCTCATGCCATTCGGCAGCAAGCTTGATGGCCACAAAGCCTGAGCAACACCCTACATCACTTGCTGAGCTCGCTCGTGCAGTTGCGAAAGGTCTTGCAGTAAATCACTTGCAGATGAGGGCATTTCCTCCTCAGGGCGACCGATTAACTTTCCTGCAAGAAGAATTCTTTCAATATACTTCCTCGCCGAACTATACTACAGTTCGTCTAGGCACTTACCATAAATGCCGCGTCGAAGCCTTTTGTTCTCCTTCACGGAGTCTGCCAGCTGAGCGTGGAGATCTTTTAACTCCACGTCCAGCTGGACTTTGGCATCTTGAAGATCGTTCTTCTCCTGCCTAACTCGCGTAAGAATGCGCTCGCCAGCCTCCAGCTGCCTTTTGAGATGCGATGCGTCCTCTCTTACGCCCTCCGGATTCACCCCGGGATTGTCTGCAGAATTTTCTGTTAGACTTGTCATATCAGCCATTTACTAACTGGTGCATCTTCGTACAATTGTGACAATTGTTACCAGATGAGGGCTTTTGGGGTTCCTCTAACTTGGCAACTGCGGCCCTTAGTTCGGCCTTGCATTCCTCCAGCTCCCGAGACAATTGCTCATTCTTATCTACAAGGACCTATGCATAAATTGATCCTTAAAACAGTTGTTCCAACCATTTCATGTCTCAGGGGCTACTGCTACACATGCTTATCAAATTTTCTTACCCGTATATCTTTGGTATACTGGTCCGTCGCCCGGGCAAGCCCGCCTTAAACAACTCGGATATATGCGTCTCCCGAATTGAAGGCATTAAACGCCTCTTCGGAAAAGAGGTTGTTCCGAAGTACGGCCCGTCGGCGCCTGTGATTCATGGTGCTCTCTACTTCGGAATTCATGGCTGAGAGCATATCCGCACTCTCTATTGGAGAACTATGCGGCATCGGCCCCGCCCCCGCCTCCGCTCTTGAAGATGGTTCTGGAATCCGGCTGGTGGATGCGTGGTTGGCAGGATCCCCAGATATAGTCCGGCTGCTCCTCTTCCTGCCAGAACACAAAGGGTGCTGTCATACTGTCGGTGTACTAGAGTAGGGGTACCCTAGTATCCCGAACTTGTGCACGGGCAGTTGCAGCCCTCCGCGGCAAGGCTTACCGGGTGACCGCCAAGGCCCTCCGTGGTTCCTCTGGAGCCATTCAAGAACAAAGTATTCAAGCCAGGGAGAGAAGACCCCGGCAAGAGGAGCTTGCCGGGAAGGTCACCCAAGGCACTTAGGAGACAAGGCCCGGCAAGAGGTGCTTGCGGGAAGGCCACCTCGAGCACCTACAAGACAAGACCCGGCAAGAGGAGCTTGCCGGGAAGGCCCGATGAGCGACAAGCTTCCGGGCGCGATAAGATAACAACATGACAAGGCGCTCGCCGCGGCAGACCACCTCTCTGTACCTACGCTCCAGCGCATCCACTAACGTGTCGCCCTGGGGCCTTTCCAGGCGCGCGTGGCGAGAGGCTGTGCAGCCAGCGGTGCGAGGTGGCAAGCGGCGCTGACAAGTTTGCCATCGTGGCGGACGGTGGCGCCCCCTGACGGTCCCTGTTTGCACTGTTAGGGCGACAAGATGGGCATTTAATGCCTTTGTCCCCGGCCGTCGGGGGTTAGGTATATTACCTTGTAATCGTACAAGTAGGTGTACCAACCACTGTTTTTCCATTTGTACCTCCATCTACGTTGCCACCTGTCGGAGCCCCTTGTGCATATAAAAGGAGGCCCATGCGCAACGTAGAGGGGGGGGGGGGGTTCGAGCATTCTCACGCTAGGTCTCGTTAGCAGCTGGAGTATACTGTAGCTCTCAGCGCTCCCTAGCAAGAACACAATACAAATCATACATGCAGCAGTAGGAGTGTTATCTCTTCGGAGGGCTCCGAAGCTGGGTAAACGTCTCGCGTCTTCGCCTCGATCTGCTCTTCGTACGACCTCCGCTCCCCGCCGAACCGAAAGGGGCTCGGTCCGCCGGCCCCATAGGTGTTCGTGGGCCAGATCAGCTTGCCCCGACATCTTTGGCGCGCCAGGTAGGGGGCGTCGAGGTTGTGTGAACCTGATCCGGCGTCCACGCGAGCGAGATCTTCATCATCTTTGTCAATATGCCACCGAAGAAGAAGGCCTCGGCGGCAGAAGCCCCGTCCGCGTCGAACCCACCACCACCGGAGCAAATAGGTGGTGGGGTGGACGCCGACGGAAGAATGGACGGCGACGGGGGAGCTCACGGTACTGCCAAGTCCAACGACAAGGCGGCGCAGACCTCGGCGTCCGTACATGTACCGCGCCCGTCTCAGGAGGCGTGGGACCGACAGCGTCATGGCATTCACAATGCCATACGCTCGTTGGACCGAGATCGAGCCGAGGATCTCGGGACGTTCAAGACCAGCTTGCACGCCAACATCTTTGGCGCGGCGGCGAAAACACGGTCGCTCGGACGGGATACTGCTCCTTCTAACATCGATAGAAGTTCGAGCATATCCGCTCCTCGCGCCGCTCGCCATCGCCACCCACTACTCCAGCGAAGCTCTGGCGAGAGCTCAATCGCTCGACATTACCCTCCAACGGCCGACAAGGTCGACGAGTGGAGGCCACCATACTGAGTCTCATCGGCCGCTTAACGGCGGCGCTCCGCTGACAACCGAGTGCGTCGCCGGCAGAACGCCAAACGCGAGCCGGTGGCAACGAGACCGGTGGGGGTGCAACCACCATGCACTCTCCACCCCGAAGGCCAAGATCGCCGACTCGCCGGATCCACCTCGACAGCGACTCCACTACGTCATCAGATCCATGAGCTCATCGCGATTAGCGCCAAGTGCTACACGATCAACAGCAAGAAGACGCTCGAACTCGCATCGAGCGCCGAAGAGAAGCGCGACGTCAATCCGACAGGCGCCGGGCCCTCTGTTGACATGCACGCGCCAGAGGAACCAGGCGACTTGCCGTACGCGGTAGGTTGCCCTGCGTTCACTCGTGAGCTGCGGCAAGTCCAAAGGGCCCAAGAAGAAGAACTTCAAGCCGGGCGTGCGGAGAAATGCGGCGGCAAGGACGCATCCGTCGAGTTCCTCGGCATCTACACCATCGCGGTGCGGGCTGCGGGGCGAGACGACAAGATCCTTGCCAACTACTTCCCGGGTGCTCAAGCCCAACGTCGAGTCCTGGCTCATGCACTTGCTGAGACAACTCCATATCTTCTTGGGCAGATCTATGCCATCAGTTTGTCGGCGCCTTTACAGCAGCCACAAACCCCATGGCCAAGAAAGCGACCTTCATCTGCCGCCCGAAGGAAGGAGAGCCTCACAAGTATATTCAGAGATTCAGCCGTGTACAGCACAACATCCCAGATGTCCACCCCGCCGCGGTGATCAGCGCGTTCCATCAGAACGTGCGAAACCGCAGGATGCGGGAGGAGATGGCGATGTGCAAAATCAGAGACGTCAGTGAGCTATACGCCCTGGCCGACAAGTGTGCACGTGCTGAGGAGGGGAGAAGACTCCCCGGAGAGAATACCGAGGCAGGAGGATCTGACAATGAAGAAACCGCCCCGGCAAAGAAGAGCCGGCGGGCAACAGGAAAAAGAAAGGCGAAGATGTGCTAGTCGTCGAGCGGTCCGGCAACGGAGGTGGCGACAAGAACGCCAAGGCTGGTAGCTCCGGCAAGGAGGTTGCCGCTGGCACCAACCACCAGCCTGTGGCGGCCGCCGACAAGCAGGACGGCTCCGGCAAGCAGTACTGCAAGATCCACCGCACCAAGGGCCATGACCTCCAGAGCTGCAAGAAGGTAGAGCAGCTTGTCGAGCAACAGAAAGCTGAATACGAGCGGCGCGACAAGGAGAAGGCCCAGGAAGGTGCTGGAGGGGCCAGCAAGAAACGTCCCGGCCGGGGAGGGCGCCACGGCAAGGCCAAGCAGCGGCAAGGAGACAGGCCTCCCCGCGGCCGCGACAAGGATGAAGACGAAGACGACGATGAAGACATGGATGACGACGACGCCGATGAGCAGGAGTTCCAGAAAGCCACAGAGGTCTGCGTTGTGGCGGCGGTGCTTCTCGCACACCTCCCACCGCCAGCTCAAGTAGTGGATGCGGAGGTCAATGCAGCAGAACCATCCATCGAGTCACGCAAGCCTCTGAAATGGTCCAGCACGCCTATCATCTTTGACATTGAGGACCACCCTGATCGCGTAACAGCGGTCGGGTGCTTGCCGATGTTGGTTTCACCAACCATCCGCAACCTCAAGGTCACCAAGATGCTAGTTGACGACGGGGCCGGCTTGAATCTGATCTCCTCTGCGGTGCTCCAGAAACTCCAGATCCCTGATGGCGAGCTCGAAGAGACCGGCACTTTTCAAGGAATTAATCCGGGAAGAACCAAGCCGAAGGGAAAGATCACATTGCCGCTAACATTTGGCAGCGAGTTGAACTTCAGAACTGAGAGGGTTACCTTTGATGTTGCTGACTTTCCATTGCCTTACAATGGAATACTTGGCCGTCCAGCACTCGCCAAGTTCATGGCGGCCTCTCACTATGCCTACAACCTCCTGAAGATGCCAGGCCCGATAAGCTTCATCTGCCCCCTGGCGACAAGAAAGATGCTCTTATCTGCGCCAACAAGATCTACCGGGAAGCAACAACATGACAGATTGCAAGCCACTTGTCTTTGAAGCTCTCGGGGGGAAGAAGAAGACCAAGTCCGGCAAGAGCTCTGATGCCCACTCCGGCAAGCGCACCTCCTCGGAGTGCTGCGCTACCGTCGAGGACGCACCATCGAGCTCCACCGGCAAGTATAAGAAGACGATGACAGCTCCACCAGAGACCAAGAAGGTGCCCGCCAAGGAGGACGGCACTGGTACCTTCACCATCGCTGCCTCTCTCGACCCTAAATAGGAAGGCGGCGCCGTTGCTTTCTGCGGGCGAACGTCGACATGTTTGCGCGTGGCAACCGTCGACATTCCGGTGTTCCTGTGAGTAATTGAGCACCGTCTTGCCGTTTGTCCTCATGCGCGGCCCGTCAAGCGAAAGTCGAAGCAAGCGATTGGGCGTCAAGAGTTCACCGCGGAAGAAATCAAGAAACTAGAAGCAGCGAGGCCTTGTCGGAGGAGTGCTCCATCCCTCGATGGTTGGACAATCCTGTAGTTGTGCCCAAGGCTAACGGAAATGGAGGCTTTGTATCGACTTTACAGATGTCAATAAAGCTTGTCCCAAAGATCCATTTCCCTTGCCGCCCATCGACCAGATTGTTGACTCCACGGCCGGATGTGATTTGCTTTCATTTCTGGATGCATACTCAGGATATCATCAGATCTTCATGGCGAAGAAGATGAGGAGAAGACGCATTCATCACCCAATGTGGCACGTCTTTGTTTTGTCACGGATGCCCTTCGGGTTAAAGAATGCTGGTTCAACGCTTGCAAGGGTAGTTCATGATGCTTTTGAGCCGCAAATGCACGTAAATGTGGAAGCCTACATGGATGACATAGTGGTCAAAAAGCAAGGATAAGGCTACCCTAGTTCAAGATTTAGATGAAACCTTTACAAATCTCGCAAGATCAACCTCAAGCTCAATCCCGAGAAGTGCGTGTTTGGAGTCCCTTCCGCAAGCTTCTCGGGTTCTTCGTGTCTCAGCGGGGGAATTGAAGCCAATCCCGACAAGATCAAGGCCATTGAGCAGATTGAAGCACCAAAACGCGTCAAGGATGGACGAAGACTTGTGTCGGTTCGTAGCTGCTCTCAGCGAGGTTTATCTCTAGGTTCGCTGAAGCGCCTGCCATTTTCAAAATCTTGAAAAAGGCAGGTCCGATGCAATGGACTCCGGAAGCGGAGGCAGCGCTGCAGGACTTGAAGAGATACCTGTCGTCCACTCCAACACTTGTCGCACCTAAGCCACAAGAGAAATTGCTGCTATATATAGCGGCAACCAATCAAGTGGTTAGTGCTGCGTTAGTAGCGGAGAGGGAGGCGGATGATGAGCTAGCAACCACGGCAGACACATCCAGCAACAAGCAGGGGGCTTCGCCGGCGAGCTCTGGTCCCGACAAGGACGGATCTGCGCAGACGCATGAGCAGATGCAAAAAAGGATGGTGCAGCGCCCAGTTTACATCGTCAGTTCCCTTCTGCAGGGTGCTAGGTCAAGGTACTCTGGTGTGCAGAAATTGCTTTTCGGCCTCCTCATGGCCTCGAGAAAGCTGCGCCATTACTTTCAGGCACATGAGATCACAATTGTCACTCGCTTTCCGCTAAAGAGGATACTGCAGAATCCAGAGGCAACAGTGGGATTGTCGAGTGGGCACTGGAACTGTCAAGCTTTGGCCTCAAGTTTGAGAGCACTTCAACTATCCAAAGCAGAGCATTGGCAGAATTCATAGCAGAATGGACGCCAACACCAGATGAAGAAATTCCAAAGACGAGCATTCCCGTCAAGGAAGCAAGCAAAGAGTGGCTGATGTACTTTGATGGTGCCTTCTCACTGCAAAGGCGCCAAGATCAAGGCGTCTTGCTTGTCGCACCCACGGAGAGCACCTCAAGTACGTAGTCCGGATGCACTTTCCCAAGGAGCAAGCAACAAAAAACACAGGAGAGTATGAAGGTTTGCTTGCGGTCTCGTGGATCGCAGAGACCTTGGGATCAAGAAGCTCATTGTCGTGGGTGACTCACAACTTGTTATCCGCCAAGTGAACAAGAATTATCAGAGTCCGTTGATGGAAGCTTATGTTGATGAAGTGAGGAAGCTAGAAGAGTACTTTGACGGCCTGCAAATGGAATATATTCCAAGAGCTCAGAACGACATTGCTGACGGCTTGTCAAAGTGCGCCGCACTTAAGTTACCTGTGGAACCAGGGATTTTTGTGCTCAAGCTAACTCAGCCGTCCGTAACACCACCAACAGGACAGAGCAAGAAGAGGAGGTTGATTTTTGGTGACTACTTTCCGGCAGAGCTTCCGAAGCCGCCGCCACGAAGGTCCCCAAGATCGACACCAGCAGAGCCGAGGGCAGTCTGCTCCGACAAGCCCGAGGTTTGCTTCGTTGAAGCGAGACGCTCCCGACAAGTTTTGCTCGGCAAGCTTGCGGGAACGTCAACTCCGGCTGAGCCGCGAGTTCTTCTTAGTGGAAGCTGATCTTCCCGCAGCAGCAGATGTGCCTTTAGTCCTTGTTGTCGAGCCGCAAGCTCCGGCATGGGCGCAGCAGATTGTCCATTTCCTTCAGACAGGAGAACTTCCCGAAAAGAGCAAGAAGAAGCGGAAAGAGTAGCCCGACAGTCAAGTATGTACCAGTTTTTCGATAGCACACTGTACAGAAGGAGACTCAACGGTGTGAAATTGAAGTGTATTCACCGGGAAGACGGACAAAAGCTGTTGGCAGAGATACATGGAGGCATATGTGGTCACCACATTGGCGCCAGAGCACTTGCCAGCAAAGCGTTCCGGCAAGGTTTCTTTTGGCCGACAGCCCTCCAGGATGCAACTGCACAAGTAACCAAGTGTGAAGCGTGCCAGTTCCATTCCAAACAGACACACCAGCCAGCTCAAGCTCTCCAGACGATCCCTTTATCCTGGCCATTTTCGGTCTGGGGGCTCGACATCCTCGGCCCCTTCCCCCGAGCTGTCGGGGGCTTTGAGTACTTGTACGTTGCCATCGACAAGTTCACAAAGTGGCCGGAAGTGGAAGCGTGAGGAAGGTGACAGACACGATCGGCGATCAAGTTCTTCAGGTCGGTTGTTTCTTTGTTTGGAATCCCTAACAGGATCATCACCGACAACGGCACACAGTTCACAAGACGCACCTTCATGCGATGCGTCCAAGATCTTGGCGCCAAGGTTCGCTTCGCTTCGTTGCTCATCCAAGAAGCAGCGGTCAAGCGGAGAGGGCAAATCTTTGAAGTGCTTCGCGGGCTCAAGACCGAGAACTTTCGGCGGGCTGCACAAGTGCGGAAGAAAGCTGGATTGAGGAGCTGCCGGTGGTTCTTTGGTCGATCAGACGACGCCAAATCGAGCCATCGGCGGACACCTTCGCTCTAGTCTATGGAGCAGAGGTAGTTCTCCCCACGGAACTCGTGATCTGGATCGCCTCGAGTGCTCGCTTATGATGAGCTTGAGCAAGAGCACCTGCGACAAGATGGCGCACCGCTTCCTTGAGGAGGATGCGTCTTGATTTGCTGTCACGAGCTGCTCGGTACCAACAAGCTTTGCGCCGCTACCATAGCCACAAAGTCAATGCCGAAGTCTCGAGGAAGCGACCTTGTTCTTCGGCGTTCAGTCCGCCAAGAATTCCAACAAGTTGGCCTTGAAGTGGGAAGGCCCTTATCGGGTGAAACAAGTCACTAGGCCTGGCGCTGTCCGCTTTGAGACCGAAGATGGCATTCCGGTGAGCAACTCCTGGAATATTGAACATCTTCGTAAGTTTTACTCAGAAGCGCGGTTGCCGGAACCTGTTCCGGCAACCACCTTTTGTACAAGTCTTGCCGCTGATGCATGTAATCCTTTGTACAAATCCGGGCGCAGACCCCGTGCATCAATAAAGCTAGCGTGCTTCGCACACCTTGTCGATTTCATGCCGTTTACTTCTATTTTGCATACATTATCTGACACTTTGTGCAGCACCTACCCCTGGTAAGCGATAATGAGCCACAAGGCTCCATATCTTTATTTTCTCTTCTTTCTTTTTCTCAAAGAAAGGAAGGTTCCCTCGCACACAAGTTTGCCGGGGGGGGGGAGGAGAAGATGATGGTGTGGACCAAGCGTCGCTCAAGGAAATCTAACCTTACCGGGAAGCAAACGACAGAAAAGCTAAGTTGCCAAAGTTTGAGCAATCAGTTATAAAATTCTTAAGTTATTTTCCTTGAACGACCGAACTTTGTATGGAAAACCTGTGCGCAGAGGAATCGACTCGTAGCTAGTTGCGCCCTTACTTTGTTTCGAGTCCGCTCAACAACTTAAGTGAGCTGCGACTAGTTGCGACAAGGTTGCTTGTCGGAAGCGGCACCGCCCGGCAGGCTCTTGACGTTCCTCACTTTCGGCTAGCTCTTTCAGGTGCCAGCGCCGACAAGTCCCCTAAAAGCGTAAAGGCAAAAACATACAAAGGAAGGAATCAAGTAAAGGAAATAGCATAGCAATTGATACCCAAAATAAAGTTATATTACAATATAGCTTGCCGCAGCTCTAATGGATTGTTCCTATGACATGACTAGCGGCGGCAAGAGCAAGAGAAAACAGGCGGCCTAATCTCGCTGCCACCCTCAACCCTCTTGATTCCGCTCACCCTGTCCACAATGGGTGCGACAAGGGTCTTTAGCGTCTCCACATCGGCATCCGTGGCAGAGACTTGAGGACGTTGGTGAAGTTGAGGCAGGATTGCGGAAGGCCACCTTCATCAGCACCTTTTGGAGGGCTCCCGCGCAGATCTGGCGCGACTCCTCGGCCAGCTGTTTTGGGACCTCTTCCCGGAGTCGCTGGAGGCCCGTCACCACGCCCTTGAAGAATAAGCTAAGCTTGGCGCTGGGTTGGAGGTGCTCGTCGGAGGAGTATCCAAGATCCACCATCCCCAGCTCCATCAGCTCGCTGTGGATGGCGGCAACAGTATCCACGAGACCTTCGGTCCAGTGCTCCACACTTTCCCTCAAGGCGCTCTGGGTGGCAACGGCATTCGCCAGCAGCTCCTCGTCGGCCTTGACCTTCTCCTTCAAGGCCGCCTCCCGCTCCTTGGCGCCGTCCAGCGTCTGAGTCAAAGTAGTCAGCTTCAACTCGAGATCTGCATTGGAGTCCCTGGCGGCGCTGAGCTCCTTGCTCCTTTCGGCGAGACGGCCCTGCAGCTCGCCAAGAGTGTAGGCGTCCTTCTCGCGCTCGTGCTTGAGTGCGGCAAGCTCCTCGCCGCTCTTCTTGAGGCTGGCCTCCAATTGTGCCACCTTTGTCTCCAGCTCCTTCTTGGCGGCCTCGGCGGCCGCGGCAGCGTCCTTTGCCTCCTTGAGAGCCCCGCCAAATGTTTCCTCGCGCATGGCGAGATCCTCCTCGTGGCTGTCCAGGTTGACCTTCCGCTGCGCCAGCTCGCTTTCCTGCGCGGACAGCTTCTCGGCGGCAAGCCGCTGTTCCTCCTCAGCTGCAGTCTTCTCGAGGATGAAGGCCGTGCGCTCCTCGGCGAGTTGCTCCGCTCCTCCGCAAAGGACCGGAGAGCTTCTGGTTGCGGCCCGGAGCTCCTCCATGGCGCTTCTCAATATCTGCTCCCGCCTTGGCGACAAGGGCCTCCGGATGCCGGTTTGGCTTGTCGAGGCGCGGTAGAGCGGCGGCATGCTTCGCAGCTGCTCCTCCTCGGGCTCGCCGCTCTTTGCTGCTTAAGCGCGTCAACTAAGCGTCGGCCAAGCGGAGGCGAGTAGCTCTTCATCGAAGGTTTCTCCTTGACCGGCGCCTGAGCTCGACTACCATGGGAGCTTGATGAAGACGCCGTCGCCCGGCCTTCAAGTAGGCGCCGGGCTGGGGCTCTTCGAACTGGCACTGCAGCGATGGCGGGGAATCGGCGGTCGGTGTGGCGCTGGCGCTCCTGCGGCCCCGTGGTCGTCGATGCGGTCTCCAGACCTCGAGAGCTTCATGGCGGCGGCCGGTAGCCTCTTCGCCGGCAGGCTCGTCGGCGCCGGCTTCTTCTCCCACGGCGGCACAAGAATGTTGCCGCTGCGTCCTCCCTCACGGGTGACCTCGGTCTCCATTGGCTCTGTGGCGGACGGATGAAGAAAGTCAAGCAAATATCCAAAGATAGAATCTGAAGAAGAAAAACACAAGGGTAGTACTCAGGCAAGAAGGTTACTGCGCCGGGGCTGCAGTCATGGTCTCCGCCGCCAAAGGGATCGCTGGTGCGATCCTTGCGGAGAGCTGCCCCTTGCCGGAGAAGGCTCCCTTGCCGGAGAGGGCTCCCTTGCCGGAGAAGGTTCCCTTGCCGGAGAAGGCTCCCTTACCGGGGAGCGCTCCCTTGCCGGGGAATCCACCCTTGGAGGCGTAGTCGAAGTAGAAGGAGGTTGCTCTGCTTCTACACAAGTCAACAGTCAGATATCAGCAAAGGAAAAAGCACCCATGCACGCCGAACAGCAAGAAATATACCATATACTTACGCTGGGGGCTGCGCTGGGCTGCTTTGAAGGAGAGTTGCCTCACCCGGCAAGGTTTCCTCGGACGCGCCTCCTGCTGTCGCAGTGGGTTCGTCCTCGACGACAATCACCGGGGTCTTGGCCCTCTTCGACATCCTCTGGGCCAGCGTCCTGAAAAGGAATGGATTCAGAGTAAAGCGAATCGAGATACAAGACAAGGCAACCAATCAAGAATTACAAGTATAGCGAGAATCTTACTCTTCCTCTTCCTCGTCCGAGCTGAGCGGAGAGGTCGATTCAGCCCGCCTCCGTGCACGAGGCGGAGGAGTGGGCTCCTTGGGCGCCTTGGTGGGAGGCGGGACCGGTGGCCTGCGAGGGCCCCGCCCCAGTTGCCGCAGCGGTGTGAGGTGCTCCCGCGACAACAGTGCTTGCCGTGGTGGAGCGCGTCCCGCGGCGCTGCGGCTGTTGGCCCGTCTGCCGCCCCGCTGCGTCTCCAGCCCTGCGAAGACGCCTTCTTGGTGGAGCCGGTGGCTCCGCTCGCGGCAAGCTGCTTGGAGGTGGAGAGGATGCGCCCTCGGCGGGCTCGCCCGACTCGGCTTCAGGCTCGGCAAGCTCTTCCTCGTCGACGAACTCCTTTCGCTCGACAAGGCTTGCCGCCTCGGCTGCCTTTGCCTCCACAAGAAGCCAAACTTCGCCCAGCGGCGGCCTCTTGCCGCCTCTTCTAGCTTTGGTGGCGTCGCTGCATCTCGTTGTTGGTGGTGTCGCGGGTGAGGCCCTCTGCTCATTGGGGCGGACCGGCATCTCCACCAGATTGTCAAAGAACTGCCGCACGACGCCGTCCGCCGGCTCTTGCCAAGTGGGGACAATTACATGGGAGTCGCACAACAAAGATCATTGCACGGATGCGGTCGAGCGACGAAGTTGTTGCACAAATGAACGACACCCCTCGCAACCTAAACATCTCCGGATGATCAGGATCATGCTTGAACAGCTCTAAGAGCATTGCGTCAAGCTCCAAGATGCTGGAAGTTGAAGTTGAGGCCTGGGCGCAGCCTCATGATGTTTGGCGGCGTTCTGAAAGTCCCATGCAGGTCTCCTTCTCTCCTGCAAGGGGGCGATGCGGCGGCGAAGGAAGTCCGCGCCAACAGTGCCTACGGTGAGTCCGACAAGTCTGAGGCGGAGGATTCGGGTAACTGCGATCTTCAACCTAGCATCCTCCGGGGCCAGATTGCTCCAATCATTGCCGCGCACTACTGGGGTTTGGCGCTGGGCGGTAAAAGGCTGCGGGTTCTCCTCAACGATCCAGCACCAATCTGCCCTCCACTCCTCCCATTTGCTACGGAGCTCTCCCTCCAGATAGGCCTCTTTCTTGCCGACCCTGGAGACCCAAGCAATTCCTCCGGCAAGGGGCTCTCCTCTCTCGGCTCGGGGCAAAAAGAAGTGACGGAAAAGAGCTACATTTGGGTGGACTCCGACAAAGTTTTCGCAGAGATGTGCGAAAACTGCCATGAGCAGAACGGTGTTGGGGGTGAAATCAAGGAGGCGGAACCCGTAGGTGTTCATAATGTCACAAAAGAACTTCAGAGAAGGCGGCAGAGCCCGCAGAGAAGAAGAGCGCGAAGAAAGGATACCCGTCGGGGCCAGTTCTGCAGCGGCGGCGGCAGGAGTACCAACCGTCTTGCGGATGCGCGTCTCCGTCGACCGAGAAGAGGTAGTAGTTCTCCCTCAGCTCCTTCAGCGGAGAGCTGAGGGGAAGACGCCCGCTCCTTCCATAGCGCCGCAAGAAGACGCAGCGCGCCTCGGCCGACTTCACGGTCTTCCCCTTGTCGGCTTTCGGGCCCATGGCGAGGCGGTGCAGGAGATCGACGGTGTTGAGTGTGCATGGCGGCGATGAAGTGGAGCTGCTCTCTTTTCAGCCTTGAGAAGAAGGAGGGAGCAGCGGTGGTTTTTGATGGGACAGCGGCGGCAAAGGTAGGCGGCGTGCCCTGCTTCCCCCCTTATAAAGGGGAGGGGCGGACGTTCGATTTCCCGAATAAAGAAAACCCCACGACCTCGCCCACGATCTCTCACACGACGCCACGTTCGGTGCGTGCCTGTTAAATGGGGGACGTGGTGGGTCCGGCGTGAGTTATGGTGTGACCCGGCGCGTGTGCCCGTGCCTGTTTTGGGCTGGCCCAACAGCGCTCGGCACCGTGTGTGGCCCAGCCGAGGCTCCCCGCTGTACTAGAGTAGGGGTACCCTAGTATCCCGAACTTGTGCACGGGCAGTTGCAGCCCTCCACGGCAAGGCTTACCGGGTGACCGCCAAGGCCCTCCGTGGTTCCTCTGGAGCCATTCAAGAACAAAGTATTCAAGCCAGGGAGACAAGACCCCGGCAAGAGGAGCTTGCCGGGAAGGTCACCCAAGGCACTTAGGAGACAAGGCCCTGGCAAGAGGAGCTTGCCGGGAAGGCCACCTCGAGGCACCTACAAGACAAGACCCGGCAAGAGGAGCTTGCCGGAAGGCCCGTGAGCGATAAGCTTCCGGCGCGACAAGATAACAACGCTGACAAAGGCGCTGGCAGCGGCAGACCACCTCTCTGCATTTACGCTCCGCGCATCCACTAACGTGTCGCCTCGGGGCCTTTCCAGGCGCGCGTGGCGAGAGGCTGTGCAGCCAGCGGTGCGAGGTGGCAAGCGGCGCTGACAAGTTTGCCATCGTGGCGGACGGTGGCGCCCCCTGACGGTCCCTGTTTGCACTGTTAGGGCGACAAGATGGGCATTTAATGCCTTTGTCCCCTGCCGTCAGGGTTAGGTATATTGCATCGCACCTTTGTACAAGTAGGTGTACCAACCACTGTTTTTCCATTTGTACCCCCATCTACGTTGCCACCTGTCGGAGCCCCTTGTGCATATAAAAGGAGGCCCATGCGCAACCTAGAGGTGGGGGGGGGGTTCGAACATTCTCACGCTAGGTCTCGTTAGCAGCTGGAGTATACTGTAGCTCTCAGCGCTCCCTAGCAAGAACACAATACAAATCATACATGCAGCAGTAGGAGTGTTATCTCTCCGGAGAGCTCCGAAGCTGGGTAAACCTCTCGGCTTCGCCGCCTCGATCTGCTCTTCGTGCGACCTCCGCTCCCCGCCGAACCGAAAGGGGCTCGGTCCGCCGGCCCCATAGGTGTTCGTGGGCCAGATCAGCCTGCGCCGACACATACTTCAAAATACCATAATCACAGCACAAGTTTTTGTCTTACCTCTATAGCGGCGAGTCGATCCTTACCGCCTTCCTCTTGAGCCTGCCCGATCCGGACGCCCTTGGCCGTCGAGTCCCCAGGGGCTCGGCCCCATGCTCTGATCGTCGTCTCTGCAAAAACATGACACTTCAAGGGTAAGGCATGACATCTGAAGGGAGTCCTCTTCGGAGGATAGGGTTTTTCGACTTGGCTTACGCGCGATGTAGGAAGCGGTCCGGGATAGTCGGCAGTAATGGCCACTGAGGCGCCATCACAGCTCGCTTGATAAAATATCCCGTTGACGAGGTCCACGGTAATATCTGGATCTTCTTCGAGACCTGGATCTAGGGCCCTTCCGGGGTCCTCCGGTTGCTGGGAGGGGCTGGAGATTCCTTCTACGGCCCTCCTCAGTTCCTGCTTGGGAATATAAGGGCAGATGATCTTAGCAAAGAACGCCACAATAAGTGACATAGGAAAAGGAACGACAACTTAGCCAGTTTGGGGGGTTGTACATGGAGAATCCCTCTCACGGTTTGATGTGAAGGAATTCCTCCTCTTCCCCTTTGTAATCGGACAATATCCTTGCCAGAGCAGTGGCGGAGTCCGGACCCTTACGGCCGCAGCGGGTGGCATCATCTTTCCCGTTGAAGTGCCACATGGGCTTCCCCCGATATTGAAGTGGTTGCACTCCCCGTATTACGCATATTGCCATAACCTCGACTATCGTCAGTTCGGAGTTGGCCAGTAACTTTATCCAGCTCATCAGGTAATGTATTTCCCTGGTATCCTCCTCTTGGGGGCCTCAGGGGCACCAGCTTAGACATGCCCTCGGCTGGGAGTTACTGAACTGGGGGAGACCTGTCCGGACTGGATCCGGAAGGGGAACGTTGTCAATGTAGAACCACTCTGAAGGCCAGTTCTCTGGTACCTTCTTGGGAGTGCCGGATAGGTATCCGGTCTCGGCAATGCGCCATACTTCGGCCCCGCCCACCTGACATAAGGATTCTCCCGGTTATGGGGACAAGGCGTAACAACTTCTTCCATAACCCGAAGTGAGGCTCGCAGCCTAAAAATAGCTCTCGCGAGGCAACGTGCCCTGCTATATATAGAGGCAGGGTGAAATTGTGTAATCGAGGCCGTAGAACTCCGTGAGCCCATGAAGGAACAGGTGGATAGGAAACCCGACTCCCCTTAGCAGATGCGGGATGAGGCATATTCGCTCCTCTGGAGACGGATTCGGAGATCTCTCCGCTTGCTCCCCGCCATTATAGGTGGCTATTTCAGCTCGGACCGGGACCATGAATGCTGGTGGAAGAAACCCTTGGATTTGTAACTTGATCAAACGGCTATGGGGAACTGAACACTCTTCCCAGTCCCCTGGCCTGGGGCGAGGAGAGCGAGCAGAAGAGCTGTGACGAACGGCCATGTTGGAATGGTTTTTCCGGAGCGCTCTGTTGGATGCTTGCTCAAGGGGGAGGAGTGAGGTTTGGATCTGAGAATCCCCGTCTCTTCAAATAGGCGGTCAGCCCAAAAGATTGAGGGTGGTAAATGCGAAAAACACCTCGGCTCCTTGCATTCGCTCGACACGTGGAGATGGTCATTATTGAGGCACTGAAGCCAAGGAGCACAACATTGATGGAGTTCCGGACACTATTCATCATAACAAGTACTTTGGAGTATTCGGAGATGGAACCCGCCCTGCAATGCTGAAGACAAGACTGCGCACCGGACTCATCGTCATTGAATCCTGGTTCAGGGGCTACTGAGGGAGTCTTGTATTTGGGGGTATCCGGACAGCCGGACTGTATACATCGTCCGGACTATGGAAGCATGAAGATACAAGACTCAAGACTTCGACCCGTGTCCGGATGGGACTTTCCTTGGCGTGGAAGGCAAGCTTGGCGATCCGGATATTGTATTTCCTTCCTTGTAATCGACTTCATGTAAACCCTAGCCCTCTCCGGTGTCTATATAAACCGGAGAGGTTGGCCCTTAGAAGGCCGATAAAAATCACAATCATACCATCATAGGCTAGCTTCTAGGGTTTAGCCTCTACGATCTCGTGGTGGATCTACTCTTGTACTACCCATATCTTCAATATTAATCAAGCAGGAAGTAGGGTTTTACCTCCATCGAGAGAGACCGAACCTGGGTAAACATCAGTGTCCCTTGCTTCCTGTTACCATCAGCCTAGACGCACAGATCGGGGCCCCCTACCCGAGATCCGCCGGTTTTGACACCGACACTCGTCTCTGATTCTTCCCATATAGAACACCGCACGGGCCGCCGGCCGGACCACCGGCCCCCACCGCCTGTGTTCCTCCGCCACCCCCACCCCACACACCCGCCCCCACCCGCGTCGAGTTTTCTTCTTTAGGCGAGGCCCCACCATCACCCCTCACAACCAAAGTCCCCACCCGAGCCCCTTCGTTTGCGTGGGCGAACTCCGGCGAGCTCTAAAAAATTGACTGGCCCAATTTTGAATTTAGTCTACTAGTGTGGAATATAAAAGGGGAAAACCATAAGCATTGGGAGTATAATGTTGAGCGTGCCATGGCGGATCTGAAGGTGCAAACTGGACAAAGGCAACTTCGCAACAAAAGTTTGCTTTCAACTAGCAAGTAAGTGATGGACAAGAAATTAGAGTAAAGCAGTGGCGATCTATTTTCTTGCTGCGATAAATAAGTTGAGCAGATACGACAGAGTACCGCCTCTGGTGTGGCGCCGTGTATGCATCTGCTGAGAATTTGACGTTGCTACGGTAGCGATGGCTGCCGGCGGCGTGGAAGCAGATCTAGGAGGGTAGACAATGGCGGCAGGGCACGGTGGACGAGACGGTCGTAGGAGCGGCGCCGGCAAGTGGACGACGGCGGGGATGAAGTGAGAGGACGGGATGCAAGGATCCCGGTCTGAAGCCGTGGATGGGAGAGGTCGATCTCTTGTAATGGACGGCGGTATCGGGGTATCAGCTCTGGCATTGTGGAGGAGGATGGCGGTGGATGGGGTGGCAGACGGAGGAGGCTGAGGTGGAGAGGGTGTTTTGGCACCCACGGAGTACGAATGGGGAAATGGAGGTGGAGAGGAAGGGGAAAACCATGTCTTTAGGGCGCGCTTGTCTAAAATGCGAGGAAATTTACAAACTTAGGCCCCGTTTCAAATTTCCTACATCATAGCAATATTAGTCGGTTGGGGATAGGACGGTAATCTCGCATACACCGAATATTTGCCGACGAGAGTTTGTTTTTGGCGCCCACTGTGTATGAATTGGGGAGGGAGTCGATTTCTGCCAAGGACACACTGTGTTTTGGCGCCCATCGTGTATGAATCTAGTGAGAGGCGGTTATGTCACGTTTGAGTGAAATTACAAACCTACCCCTATCGAAACCTATAGAAATCGAGCAGATAGGCTTTGCGTGGCAGGGATAGGCAGTAGTATTTTCCATCTCGCAGATTTTGGTTTCGGCCGGTTACTACGAGTTTCCCCGCTTTGTTCAAATTTTGCAGAGTGCATGTTTACCGTGCCAACTCAATTCGAATCCCGTTTGTATTCTATTTTTTCGGGCGGGATCCATTTTCGATTGGAATAAAATTCTATATACATGATTTTTTTATATATACTTTCAAAAGCACAACACCCTTTATACATAAATATGGTTTACAAATGGCATGATCTCAGATTCATAAGGTTGTATCCATCAATTTGGATTTTCAAATATTTGAAACCACTTTATGTTGAAATCCAATGTATGCATTCCTCGCTAACTGTCTCCAATTAATGTGTGTTTCATGCGGGTTTTTTTACTTCTCAAACAAGTATAATGTGTTTCACAAATGCAAGATGTAGTATAATCCCGTTTAGACATTAATTGCATATAAACCATGCATTATTTCTAATTAAAGAATCTATGGATCACCAATATTGATAAACTATATAACATTACACGTGTCCCCAAATTCAAATGAATATGCATGTTTGATACACCAATTTGCGTTATGATATTATCGATGTCGTGATCTCCAGTTTAAATATTTGAATCCCATTTAATCCAGATATTCGTCTCATATAACTATCACTCATGCTTATATAGGGCTATCTCTCTAGACCTATACGCGTTCATCGTCTCTCGGGTATCTCTCGTGCTACCTATATGTCGACAATGATCTTTTATCTTCGTAACACACTACTGGTACTCTCTCCCTCGACCTTCATCACTCTATCTCTCTCTAAGTATATCGCTCTCCCTGCTATGTGTCTCTAACTATGATTCTCCATGTGGAATTTCTTTCTCTCACACAAACACAAAAGTTTGTCTCCCGGGGTCTCATTTCTCTCTACTATTCCCCTGTGTGCCACTCGCATACCCCTCATACAGAGATTTCTTTCACTCCTTAGGTATGAGAACCTACGACTCTACCGCTTAAATATCTCTTACTCACATACAAACACAAACTCTGGCTCCCAGGGTCTCATATTTCTCCACTGTTCTCTTGTATGTCGCTCACACAGACTCTCTCTCCCTAGAGATATCTTGCGTTACCTCATATGTCTCTCTAGCTATCACTCTCGTTTTGAAATATCTTTCTCTCTCGCAGACACAAAACTCCGTTTCTCGGGATCTCATTTCTCTCCGATATTTGTTTGTATGTGAGTCACATGCACCCTTTCTTCATCTCTCTCAGACCCACACCCATAACTCAGCCTTCTGATCCACTTGACTTCTGTCTCTAACGCACACTAGCTAGCATCTTTATCTTTCTATTTATTAGTTTCTCCATCAACCTTATTTCATTTATATGTTGATCTCTTTTGCACAATCGTTGTGCCTCACTCCCTCTGCTCGGCATAGATGCATGCTCCAGCCCACGCCATTATCTCTTAAAGACAAAAACACATGCTCAATTGTCGGGCCTTCTTCCCTGCATTCTCACATGCATGCATATTGTCATACCAATCCGTCTCTCCCATGTCGTTGATCTTATGACTTATGTCTTATTTCTTTTATCTCGATCATGCGCGCGCGCGCACACACACACACACATCCCACATATACATGTATACCTCTCACACATGCACGTTGAAGGTCTCTATGTCTCCATATGTAGTTAATTACCCTCAACCCTAACGCCACATCGAATCGTTCTCTTCTTGTGTGCACATAACTTCCGCGTGGATGGGTAAAACACACACTCACACTTAACAAAATCCTTCTAGCTACCCCCTCTCACTCTTCCCCTATATCCCCGAAACCAATAAAACCAGCCCTTCGTTTAATTCCCGCCTACATGCACCATCGATAAATAGTAGTCTTCCTCGGTGTCTCTCAAACAAACACGTCCTCTCGATGTCGACTACTCTCACGCGCACACACCTTCTCTTCCCTCTCTACGGGCATTTTCTCTCTCGCACCTCATCGTTGGTGGCCTCTGCCATACACATCAACTCTCTATGATGAAGCCATGCACACTTAAATTACATCCGCCACCGAGGACCCCACGACACACACACACACACACACACAAACACACACACACACACACATGCATGCACGCACCCACCCACACACACATACACAAACACACACACACACACACACACACACACACACACACACAAAGACTCCATCACACACACGCACACACACACACTAAGACTCCATCTCTCTCTCTCTCTCTCTCTCACACACACACACACACTGAGACTCCATCTCACACACACATGCTCTAGGTGGAGTATTTGTTCCTACCACCCTTCATCCACCCTTAACCGTATGATAAACAATCACCTTAATTTACTTGTATAACATGGAAAAATTCCACTTTACATTAGTAGTTAGCACACTTATCATTTGTACCCTTATAAAAAACCGAGTTGGCGATGATGGTGTGCCTGCCATCTTGTAATATAGACCGTCTGATCTATATCTGACGGACGGAAAGCAAACTATGATAATTTTACAAAAGATAGCCGCACCTCTCTCCACATCCTTATCTCCCACAACCTCATTGCTGAGAAATTAAAAAAGAAAGTCTCTGGAACAATCTAGCATGGTGGTCAGTGCCGCCAGACCGGCCCATCCCCATGCCTCCACCCATTCGACCACCACCACCACCACGCTCCACTCCTCCTCACCTTATCTCTCATCTTTCATTTTTTCGATGACATTCTCAAGATACCAGTTTTCCGATAAAGATTCTTGAAATATCATTAGTTTTTACACATGGGATTACTCCTGCATGGGTAAATCACAACAGGTGTTTTGTAAAAAAATGCATATTGATGTTCCGTGCAATGCACGAGCATCTTGCTTGTAATTGTATAACGCAAATCACGAGCAGGAAGTGACATTTTTTCACAACCACGTTAACATGGCCACGTAAATCACTAGCTAAAGGAAATATCCTTATACTTATATCCCGATGCAAAAGGTTGAGTACATGTCCGAAGAGTAGAGTCGCACACACGCGCTCTGTCTCTCAGAATCTCACACACACACACCAGTTACGTGACACCCACTCAAGAAGACACATATGTTACAATTTGTGCACCCGCGGGTACATGTGATGCTGCGCATTTATTTAAGCCGGACGGCGAACCCAAACAATATTTGCATTCATTCCCCTCCCGCCGCCTCTTCTCTGGTCGCCGTCGCCCGGTAGCCGTGGCCCGGCCGAAGGTAACAACATATGCCATACTCCCGCCCGAGCGGCGCTTTAGTCTGGAAATTTTAGTGGTCATGCATGCATCTTTAGCACTCCTATATAAGGGTTAACCTAGCTTCCACGTATCAGCGTTGTGCGGTGGAAGAGGAAGGAGAAGGGAAGCGGGCTGTGGAGTAACTTTTTTTTACCACAATGGCCCTATTTGGATCCATGGGTTAGAGTTAGTTTGAGCTAGTTGGGGCTCAAATAGCCCTAAAGTATCCAAGCATGAGGGTTTAAATTGGAGCAAGTTGCACCGAACCCACCAAAAAATACTATCCCACCTAAGAGGTGCTAACTGGAGATAGTTCTCATTGGGACCACTGAAAAATCACTTTTCTCTCTCCATCAAGTGCATTTATTGTCAATCTAACCTCACACCCAAACACCTCTTTGGCTACGATTAGTTCAGTCTAACCTCTAGCTAAGTTAGAGTATCCAAACAGAGCAAGATAGGACATGCAAGTTGCTCAAAGCATACAACAAATTCAGACGTGAAAGGATTTTTTTCTTTTTGAAAACGGATCATGAAAGGAATTTTTTTAGAATGCTCTTTGCATGTCACTAACATGTGATGAGTTAACCGACCTCAATAGACGGCAAAAACGCTAGCCCGCCGCACTTTGAGAGAGATGAGGAGGGAGAAGTGATACGAGCTGCTAGATTACTAGAGATAGGTGTCGCACGGAAGCCAAGAAATATGGTGATAGCGTGGGTTAGCCATGTACTAGTATGATGTAACTACACTGGGCTGCCATGTTTCGTACTCTTCCAGTCCACTGTGGAGATGCTTGGTTGATTTTATATCGTTGAATAATATAAAATATTAGGAGTGCAGATGCTCCACCCTGAGGTTCCTTGCTCCTTCTCGGTCGTCGGGAATCTATGTTCTTCCACTCATTTTGTTTTTACGTGAGCTTTGTTCATCCTTTTGCCAACATGCGACACATCTAGCATCAAGGTGCACGTGTCATGCAAGGATCATTCCATCTATATGAAGAACACGTGGACCGAACTACGAGGCGGACATGTACCCGAGGAGTGGACGTGCGAACCTGTGTAATGTAGCGCAGTAAGTGAAGTAGAAAGGCACAAATATTATGAACATGCGTGGCATATAGGCATTTGTCTCTTACTACCACTAAATGTTGTACGTGCAATGCCCGGTGATGTTATGGAGTACGTTACTAAGTACTCTACTACTACTATATTAATTGGAGGCACATATTAGGTTTTATATTTGTTTACGTTTATGCCCCGAGACCTTCCAACTAGACGTGTCTTTCTCTCCGAGTCGAACTTTGTATCGTTCATACCACTAGTACAGTAGTACTACTACGTGTGGTCTCCGACCCAGAAGTGGAGACACTCTACCATGCTGTTCATGTCCCACTCCTTTCACGACGCAGGGACATCCAGACGCGTCTTGGTGTTTGGCACTCCTTCGTCAGAAGAGTTGAAACGCTAGCACTCACTATAAATAAAAAATAAATATAAATCACCAAAGTGATACTATACCACGCGGTTTCCTTGCTCCTCGATATCGGAAAGAATACTTCCGTCACGACATGTGGGACGTCGACCATCCCGTCCACTTGCCATGCCCGCAGAACTCCAAGGAGAGTCACCCGGTTGTCGCTACAAGTAATTACTAATGAGCCGTCAAATCACAGGCCCAACCTTACCCACTGTGAAGTTGCTCGGACGAAGGAACCATCATGACTTCGTTGAATTCCGCTTCTTGAAGAAAACTATTGTACCAACAGTACTGTTAGCTATAGTAGTTACTCCAGCAGAGGCCTCCTTTGGTTCACAGGATAGGAATTTTATAGGAATATGAAAATCATAGGAAGTGATGACATGCATCTCAATTCCTATAGAGAAAGAGATGCCACTTGATGCATAGGATAGGAATTTTTCCATTGAGTCTAGGCTAATGTACTGGTAATTTGCTCTAAAAACTACAGTACTAACTAGTAGTACTGTTACATGCTTGTAATTAATTAAACAAACATACGGGCGACACAGACACACACACTAACTACTAGTACTACTACTTCTCAAATGCTGGCCAGATGCCGTCGTTCTCCTTCCCGGCTTTGTCGGCGACACCCCACCGTGCTTGGATCTTTGCCGACCTCTCCGCAGCAGCGCGTGCGTCCTCTTCTTTCTTGCGTCGGCGGGCCTCTCTTTTCTTGAGTGCTTTCCGACTTTTCCGCTCCCTCTGTGTGGCTTTGGCCACCTCTTGCTCTACCCCCATTCGTCCTTGGCAGCTTCAAATTCCGCCCACATAGGTGTGAGGTCGCGAGCGGCGATGAACTCGGCACGGCGGGATGCCACCGCTTCCCTACCATTCTGTGTGCGGTCGTGGGCGATGAGGAACTCGGCGCATCGGGATGCCATCGGTTCCTTACCGGTTAGTGTACGGCGCGGTGGCATGAACGACGCTTGGTGACAGCTCTGGGGTGGAGTGGCCGGACAACCGTAAAGTGCATTGGTTTGTCAAGAGCTCAAGGACAGACGACGAAGGAAATTTTGATTCCCCTTCAATCCTGGTCATTTATTACCGTGTAAAATGCATTGGCGGTCGTTGAACTTGTCTTTGTAGGACCTTGAAGTATGTCTAGAGGGGGGGGGGAGGTGATTAGACTACTTGACCAATAAAAACTTAACCTTTTCCCAATTTTAGAGATTGGCAGATTTTAGCTATTTTAGGACAAGTCAAGCAATCATCACACAATTCAAGCAAGCATGCAAAGAGTGTATAGGCAGCGGAAATTAAAGCATGCAACTTGCAAGAAAGTAAGGGGAAGGGTTTGGAGGATTCAAACGCAATTGGAGACACGAATGTTTTTGGCGTGGTTCCGATAGGGTGGTGCTATCGCATTCTCCACTTTGATGGAGACTTCAACCCACGAAGGGTAGCAGTTGCCATGAGTCCACGGAGGGCTCCACCCACGAAGGGTCCACGAAGAAGCAACCTTGTCTATCCCACCATGGCCGTCGCCCACGAAGGACTTGCCTCACTAGCGGTAGATCTTCACGAAGTAGGCAATCTCCTTGCCCTTACAAACTCCTTGGTTCAACTCCACAATCTTGTCGGAGGCTCCCAAGTGACACCTAGCCAATCTAGGAGACACCACTCTCCAAGAAGTAACAAATGGTGTGTTGATGATGAACTCCTTGCTCTTGTTCTTCAAATGATAGTCTCCCCAACACTCAACTCTCTATCGTAGGATTTGGATCTGGTGGAAAGAGGGTTTGAGTGGAAAGCAACTTGGGGAAGGCTAGAGATCAAGATTCATATGGTAGGAATGGAATATCTTGGCCTCAACACATGAGTAGGTGGTTCTCTCTCGTAAATGGTAAGATGGAAGTGTAGGTTCGTTTCGATGGCTCTCTCCACGAATGAAGAGGAGGTGGAGGGTATATATAGCCTCCACACAAAATCTAACCGTTACACACAATTTACCAAACTCGGTGGGACCGAATCGTTAAACTCGGTCGGACCGATTTAGTAAACCTAGTGACCGTTAGTGATTTTCGGTGGGACTGACATGCATCTCGGTGAGGCAGATTCGGTTAGGGTTAGGGCATAACGTAATCTCGGTGAGACCGATTACACAAACTCGGTGAGACCGCTTTGGTAATAAGCTTTCCAGAGAGTTGGTCAGGTAAACTCGGTGGGACCGATTTGCTCTTTTCGGTGAGATCGAAATGTTACAAAAAGGAAACCGAGAGTTTACATTGCAATCTTGGTGGGACCGATCGCTCACTTCGGTTGGACTGAAATGTTACGAAGGGAAACAGAGAGATTGCAACCCCATCTCGGTGAGACCGAGATCCCTATCGGTAAGACCGATTTGCTAGGGTTTGTGGCAGCGGCTATGACTTTTGGAATCGGTGGCGCCGGATAGAAAGAATCGGTGCGACCGATTTTGGCTTTAGGTTTAGGTCATTTGTGGATGTGGGAAAGTAGTTGAGGGTTTTGGAGCATATCACTAAGCACATGAAGCAAGAGGCTCATTAAGCAACACCTCATCCCTTCTTGATAGTATTGGCTTTTCCTATAGACTCAATGTGATCTTGGATCACTAAAATGTAAAATGAAGAGTCTTGAGCTTTTGAGCTTGAGCCAATCCTTTGTCCTTAGTATTTTGAGGGATCCACTTTCATCATCCATGCCATGCCATTCATTGAGCTTTTTTGAAACAATAGTCTTGGAATAGCATTAGCTCAATGAGCTATATGTTGTTATGAATTACCAAAACCACCTAGGGATAGTTGCACTTTCAATCTCCCCCTTTTTGGTAATTGATGACAACATGTAGATCAAAGCTTCGACAAATGATAATAAACTTTAAATAACATCGTTGCTTTGAGAAGTATGTGATAAGAAAGAGCTCCCCCTAAATTTGTGCATAGTTTTAGATTTGCGTTGGACTGCAAATGCATAATGAATTAGGCTCATGGGTTACTCTTCCATGTCACATACATCTTGGTGGAGCGCTCAAAATAGTAAACAATGAATACATGCACTCATCACCAAGCATAGTGAGTGATCACATAAGATAGATAGGATAATATCAGGCATGCATAAGTGTAGCTTATGATCAAACACATGATCATCAATGTCTCACAAGCGTAGTATCTCAACCAAAAGCAAACAAAGATTGAAAAACCACCAAATAAAGCAAGAGAGAACAAAAGCAACACTCTCTCTCTCTCTCTCTCGAAGCCTATGATCTATACATTTTTCTCCCCCTTTGGCAACAAGTTACCAAAAAGTTCATAGAAAATGCATAGTGCTAGATCGACTCTCGGTCTTGATCTTCTGGTGGTGGAGTCCGGATAACACCGAGGACGAAAGCTTTAGTTGAAGTAGATGGAGCTGGAGCTGATGTAGGTGCTGGAGCTGGTGGCACTCAGGCTGTAGCTGGTGCAGATGAAGTTGCTCTTGTGTCAGGAACTGGCACAGCAGATGACCTCTGGGCTCTAGGCACTCTGGCAAATGCATCAGTTGTAGTTTTGCCCTTCCTCTCCTGCATGTCATCTTGTAGTTCCTCCACTGCAGATCGAATCTCAGTTACTTTCACATCTAAGTTATAGAACTTTTGTTCTATGATTCTCTCAAGCTCCTGATTTTGAGTGAGGGTGGCCAATCCCTTCTCAATCCTCAGGGTTGATGCTACCAAGTATCCGAGCTGCTCCTGCTTGTTCTTCAAGAAATATTCAGATGCCTCCTCTTGAGTTGGCATCTTCGCAGCCTTCTCCCTCTTTGCCTTCTCCTTCTTCTCCTGAGCTTGAACTGATTGTGGATCATCTTCATTCATGACAACCTCATTGTCCTCAAAGTCCTGGATAAAGTGGAAAGTGTTCCTTATCCAACTGATATTTTCTCGCGCCCATCTTTGAGTTTATCAATTCTTGAATCTGGGGTGCATATCCACGGCTCCTCTTCTCGATCTGCTGCAGTCCTCTTGATTGTTTCAATGATCGTGCTCATGACTTTGAACTGCTGTGGCACATCAAACACATGCAACATGTTGATGGCATGCCCTCTGATCATGTTATGGTCACCATACTTGGGCAACAAAGTGTGCCTCGTAATCCAATTTATGGTTGGCAACCCCGATGAGAAAGTGAACTGATCCAAACTTGTGAGTTCCTAATGCCTTTTCGAATTTCCTTGTACATGTGAGCCATTGAATTGTGACCCATCTTCTTCTTTGCATAAATGTCTAGGTCATCCTCATTCTCCTCTGGGGCATTTATCGCCTTTGCCCACTCCTCAACAGTTGATCGGGTACCTTGTACCTTCGCACATCCAAACAATTCTTCCATCTGGGTAAAAATGTCGTGGAGTAGAACTGCATGATAAGCTCATCATTCCAATTTGTGAGCTTTGCCCAACAAAACCGCAACTCCACAAGCAACAAATCTATCTTGCACTCCGTGATAGTGCTGTTCATTTTCCTTCATGTAGGTCCAAATGACCCACCTCATATCACAAACTATGGCCTTCTTGTCCAAAGAAATGGTCTCATAAAAGTCCTGCTGTTCCTTGGTGTGGAACCTGTAGTCAACAACAGTTCTTCTCCTTGTGGCATATGGATCTGCCATCCTCCATATCCTCAATCCTGAGTCTTTCCTGATTCTCATGTCCTCAGCCACAGGATGGGCTTCATTGTGATCTGGTATCTTTGGCTTGAGCTTCCTCGTAACTCCGTCCTTCTTCATCTTCCTCATCAAAGATCCTCGTGCACTGGGGCCTTGTTCTTCTCAGCAGCTGGAATACTCCTGGTATTCCTCTTTGGAACAAACTTGGCCTTGGGGGCAGCTTTGGGTGTTTCCTTGGGCTTAGATGTTGCAGCCCCTGATCTGATTGCATCTCCCATAAGCTTTGGTGCCTTTGGAGCTGGTGGAGCAATTTCATCTTCCTCTTCCATCATGGAAGGCTTCCCAATAACTCTGGCTGTGGTTTTCTTGACCCTTTCCTTTCTTTTCTTCCCTACTGCAGCAGCTGGTTCTTTGGGTTGGGTTTCCAAAGAAGCTTGTGTAGACACTCTGGCTTTGGACATTGGTTGTCTTCCTGCAGGCCTTTTGGTCTTCATGCACGGCTTTGCATTCTTTCTTTGAGCCATATTCCTTCTTGAGCACCACTTTCTTGGAAGTTGCCTCATCTTCTTCAAATTTTGTAATCTTCATCCTCTGAATCTGAAGTTCTTTTCCTCCTTTGCCTAGTTGCAGCCTTAGGCAAATTGCTAAGAGTACTTCTGCTCCCTTCATCTGAAGTTGAGGGACTAGTGCCCTCACTCAAGCCCATCTGCTCTTCTGACCTGTTCTGGCTGTCACTTTGATCAGACATACTGCAAAAGCTGATTGCTGACCTGTGAAGAGTTATATATGAGATAGAAAAGATGAGCATCACAAAATGCAGAGGTTTTTGCAAAAGAATGACTCAAAAGTTTCAGTTTTAGTTTTCCATAGAAAGCATTTCGGATCCACCGATTTTCAAACTCGGTGATACCGAAGCAGTTTTGGAACATAAACTGTTGATCTCGGTTGGACTGAGTTTCAGTTTGGTGGTACCGAGACTGCTAGGGTTTCACAGAATCCTCAAATCGGTTGCACCGATTAGTAATTCTCGGTCAGACCGAGAGTCACTAGTGCAATGGCATAAGCCAAATCGGTGAGACCGAATTTTTCATCTCGCTTGGTCCGAGATGGTTTCATGAAACCTAACCCTAAAATTTGAATCACATCTAATCTATGACCTACTTTGGCTAGATAGATGAGTTTCAATCGTGGCAAGAATCAATGTGAAAACAATGTGCCAGGAATCAGACGTGGATAGCACAAAGATTAAGTCCATACCCTAACTTGGCGGTGGACTTGCTATAGCGGCAACGGCGGGGACGAAATCCGTTGACGGTGGCGAAGACCAGCGACAGGAGGTCATGCATTTAGGAGACGATCCGGAGACCACGATGGCGGAAGCGAGCTGTTGCTGGCGAAGGGTTTCGGAGAAATTTCCAAAATTTTGCCTGTGGCTATATATAGCTCGACCACATGCCGGTGTGACCGAGTGGAATAACTCGGTGGCACCGAGATGCATAATCGTGTTCGATAAAGAAATCGGTGAGACCGAAGTTCAAATCGGTTGCACCGAGATTGAAAACTCAGATCAACTTGATGATCTCGGTAGGACCGAAATGGAAGGATCGGTCGGACCGAGAATCACTAAGAGGTTTTGGAAGTTTAAGTCTATGACGAATCGGGGACTCGAGTGCTCATCACACAGAGTGGTTCGAATCTGACTTGATCAAATTTTGTGATGTAGCATGAATAGAGTTTGAGACGAGAAAAAGCATAGATAGCTAAAGAAGGTTCTTAGGCATTCTTGTCCATCCACTTGGTAAAAAGAATCCTAACAAACAAAATAACAAGTGGATGTCCTTGAATGAGTAAAATATGCACCAACATGCTCACACAATAAGATGGCAATTGAAATATGTGTCAAAGCATGCACAACCAATTCTAGCATCTATCAAACAATTGGTGATGACTAGGTCATCTATATATGAGTATATTGACTTAGGAGTCAAATGAGAACATTTGATCATAGGTCATACTCATCGTTTAAGCTCAAGTGGGGTTACCACCTTTACATATTGCATTAATGTGTTCACACCATTAGAGTTGCTTTGACTCAATTCTTAGAGTTAAGCTCCCCATAGATGTGAGATCCCCCCTTAGAGGGATGAACTAACCTTGGGTTTTGTCGATGATGACTTCATGTAGGTGTTGAAGATGTAGATGCTCAATGTTGATGTAGATCATTTGGAGCAATCCTTTGGAGTGAGTTGCACTTTCAACTTGCCTACATGGGTTAGTCCCACAAGGAACAAAACAAGAATATCCATAGACATAGAGTGATGCACACACAAGATGATGTCCATGAAAACATTAGGTTACCTTGTCCCATGCCTTACCAACATGAGGGTTTGTGACTCCTTGAACTAGTGCAAGATGTGAAAGTTGATTGCACTTGTTCTTGCCAAAATGATATGAGTGAAGAATGTTGGCGGAGTCACCCTCAAGAACTCTCTAGTTCTTCTTCTTTGGGATCCACATCATCTTGATGGGAATCCTTGGAGTTGTAGTTGTACTTGATGAAGTAGAACTTGACGTAGTCTTGGGGACCCACTCGAACAAGGCTTTAGGTGCTTCTTCAAATGCATCAATCTCTTCTTGAAGCTTGTCCTTGCCTTTGTTCTTGTGGTCTTGTGGTGGAAGATCATCTTGAGCTTGTGTTCCCTTGAAGGAAGTAGGATCATACTTCTCTTGTTGAGGAACAAACTTTGTCTTGGGGTATTGATCTTCTTCCCACTCAACCCCATTGGCGTTGAACTTTCGTTCAAAACCAACACCTTGATTCTTCCGGTGCCTTCCTTGCTTTATGCATAATTTCCTCGAATTGCTTACTCCCGGCAAGGCTCTTGTAAGCACCTTTCTCTATAATTACCTTCAATAAACTATTTTCTTGCTCAAGTGTAACTTGGCTAAGAGAATCATTAGTGGAATCAAGAGAACTACTAGAAGCAACAACATTGGATTTGACATTATTATTGTTACTACTAGAGGAAGTATCTTTCTTGTACTTGTTACTAGACTTGACTTGAGGCATGTAAGTAGATAAGAGTAAACGCTTGGCAATGTAAGAAGAACTTTTCTTGCGGAGATCATCATTGATTGCCTTTAAGAACTCATGCTCTTGCTCAAGATTGAGCTTTTCAAAGCGTAACTTCTCATGAGCCCTTATAAGTTCTCGATGATCTTCGAAGATAGTTTCATGAGCCAACTTAAGAGTGTTTAGTTCTTTAGTTAGAAGCTCAATTTTCTCCTTATCATTGTCATTCGTTTGATTAGCATGATTAATTAACGTTTCATCATAGTATTCATCACTAGAGTTGTCAACAAGTAAATCATCATCCACAAGCAAGTCATCTTCATCACTATTAAAATCAACATACTCGGGATGTGTTACCTTTGGACCTTTGGCCATGAAGCATCTTCCAATTCCTTCATTTGGTGAGTCAAATATGTCGTAGGAGTTGGTTGACGCAAGTGCTAGACCGGCAACACCTTCATCTTGAGTATATTCGGAGTCGGAGTGATAGCTTCTTTCGGAATGATTGTCAGAGTTGGAGCCGGAAACCCTTCACCAACATGATCTTGATGTCTTCGGTTTGTGTAGCTCCTTGATGACTTGTCCTTTCTTTCCGAATCCTTACTTCTCCGTGAGGGTCTTCGTTCATAACGATCATCTCTACTCCTCCTCTCTCTTGGTGGTGATTCTTCTCTTTGCTTCTTCTTCTTGGAGAATCTTCTCTTCTTTTGTAGGGTGTCGTACACTCATTGGAGTAGTGTCCTGTCTCCCACAATTGTAGCAATTGCGCCTCGACTAGAAGATCTCTTGTCATTGTAAGACCTTGACTTGGAGCTTCTTTCTTTGCTTCTACTTTTGTAGAATTTCTTGAAGTTCTTCACCATTAAGCTCAATTCTTCATTGAAGGTTGGTTTCTCACTTGATGATGTGGGGGCTTCACTTGAGGCTTTGTAGGCACCACTTGACTTGTTGTGAAGTTCCTCCTTATCCTTGAGTGACATCTCATGAGCAACAATCCTTCCAATGACTTCCGTTGGCTTGAGATCTTTGTAGTTTGGCATCATTTGAATCAATGTGCACACGGTATCATACTTTCCATCCAATGCTCTTAGGATTTTCTTGATGATGAATTTGTCGGTCATCTCTTCACTCCCTAAGCCGGCAATCTCAATTGTGATAAGAGCAAGCCTAGAGTAAATTTCAGCGACACCTTCACCATCCTTTATTTTGAACTTGTCAAGCTGACTTTGGAGCACATCTAACTTGGATTCCTTGACGGACTCGGTACCTTCGTGCATATCAATCAAAGTATCCCAAATTTCCTTTGCATTCTCAAGACGGCTGATTTTGTTGAATTCTTCGGGCCACAGTCCGTTGAAGATGATGTCACATGCTTGAGCGTTGTATTGTAGCATCTTCAATTCTTCCGCATTAGCTTCACGGTTCGGTTCTCTCCCATCGAAGAACTCACCTTGCAAGCCAATACAAATAATTTCCCAAACGGTGGGTGTCGGTGTCAAAACCGGCAGATCTCGGGTAGGGGGTCCCGAACTATGCGTCTAGGCGGATGGTAACAGGAGACAAGGGACACGATGTTTTTACCCAGGTTCGGGCCCTCTCGATGGAGGTAATACCCTACTCACCGCTTGATTAATATTGATGATATGGGTAGTACAAGAGTAGATCTACCACGAGATCGTGAGAGGCTAAACCCTAGAAGCTAGCCTATGGTATGATTGTTGTTCGTCCTATGGACTAAAACCCTCCGGTTTATATAGACACCGGATAGGGTTAGGGTTACACAGAGTCGGTTACAATAGTAGGAGATCTACATATCCGTATCGCCAAGCTTGCCTTCCACGCCAAGGAAAGTCCCATCCGGACACGGGACGAAGTCTTCAATCTTGTATCTTCATAGTCCAGGAGTCCGGCCAAAGATGATAGTTCGCTATCCGGACACCCCCTAGTCCAGACTCCCTCAAGAGCCCTGAACCAGGCTTCAATGACGATGAGTCTGGCGCGCATATTGTCTTCGGCATTGCAAGGCGGGTTCCTCCTCCGAATACTCCATAGAAGGTTTTAAACACCAGGATAGTGTCCGGCTCTGCAAAACAAGTTCCACATACCACCGTAGAGAGAATAACTTTTGCACATATCTGCTGATGTATTCCGCGGTGTGACATCACACCACGGCCAGGCCTTTATATGAATCGTTTTTACTGTCCTGCCTCAGCGCGTTTAGCGAGGCGGTTTCCTTGGCACGTCTTATCAAAGCATAGATCATGCCCCCTTATTCCGGGATTCTCATCAATACGGACGTGGGTAACCCATCCGTGCCCGTTGGCACGCCTCCTCTATCGAAGGCGAGTCCCAATCGGCCACGGGGAGGGCTCTTGGTATTCAACCTCTTTATAATAGCCTAAGGCCCTCTTCTTTTTTACACCCTCCATCGAGTTCACCTCGCGCTTCGAGTTCTAACACCCAAAGCCTCAGATTTAGGCGCTTCGGACCTTCGACGATGTCCGGCTCCGAACAACACGGCCGATGGATGTCTTCTTCCGTCACAGAAGAAGATGTGCTAAAGCTGCGAGACACCAGGTATCTAACCGGTGAGATTTCGCATAGGCTGCCTACTCCAGGGCAGGTCATTCCCACTCCCGAGCCCGGCGAGAGCGTGGTGTTCGTGTCTCACTTCCTTCGGGTTTAGGCTTCCCGATGGATCCCTTTGTGGGGCTCATGTTTTATTATGGGCTGGATTTCCATGACTTGAATCCAGAGTCCATCCTCCATATCTCGTCATTCATTGTCGATGTGAAGCCTTCCTCCATATTACCCCTCACTTTGGATTGTGGCTCAAAACCTTCAAGGTGGAGCCAAGATGATCGAGGGCAACAAGCAGAAAGCGTAGGGGCTGTCATAAGCAAGTGAGATGATGCTCAGAGCCCCGAGGGCTCTTTTCACGAGGAGCTTAGTTTGTGGAAACTGGAGTGCTTTTAGATCAACGCTCACCGGGGCACCAAATGGGTGGCGCCACCCGCCTTTCGCTCAGGTCCACCACAGCGACTGGCATCATGGGTCAACCGGGGGCTCGACTGGGGGCCGTCCAAGGACGTTCCTCTGTTGCAGGGCCATATTCGAGACCTCCAACAAAGAGAGATCAATTTGGTCACAGTGGCGCAGGATATGTTGATTCGGCGCCTTCTGCCCTGCAAATGTCGCCCCCTCCGTCTGTGGGAGTTTAATCCGGAGGGACCACGAGCTCTCCAACATATTATGGGTACGACGCCCGTGGAGATGTACAAACTGTTCTTCGGATCATAAGAGAAGTGTCCGGACCTGACTGAGGACGCAGTACTAAGCTGCAATCGCCTAGATACTCAAGTAAGTAGTCCTGTACCCGGACAAGTTGTCCGTTCATTTATCATAAACTTGCCCTTAAAGGAGCTGTTTCTTGAACAGGAGTGGATAGCGAAGGCAAAGCTGATAAGGTGTCCGGATCCCCTCCCAGAGACCACGCCGGATCCCATGCTGACCAAGATGTTGAAGGCCTCGCCTTTTAAAGAAGGCGAAGGGGGGAGCAGGGAAGCAACTGCCTCCATGAAGGAGGCTTTCGAGGAAGGAGGGATCAAAAGTCCCACCCTCCAAGGAGAGAAGAGGACCGCTTCGGAAGATCCGGAGGTCAAGGCCTCAAAGAGGGGAAAGAAATCTTCGTCAGAGAGTCCGACGCTGGGAAGTACCCCAGCCGCACTATTTCCTCAAGGGGATCAGCCCTCCAGCGAGCCGTAAGTAAAAAGAAGGGGTCCTGTGAATAAAGAACATCCCTGTATATATTTCTGAAGATAACCGAAATTGTCCCTTGTAGTTCGGATCTCAGCCCTTCTCAGGAGAGCTCGTCTTCGAGGGAACTTCTTCCGGAGATGATGGAGAGCGAAACACCTCCACCTGTCGCACCTTCATGCGAGGCGGACGACCCTGAGGTGTCGTCGCGGAGGGTTTCCAGTCCGGCGGGCCGGAAGGTCCGGCGCCAACCGGCGTGCGCTCGGAGGAGCTGAAGGATCTGCCGGGCGGCGGTTATCTCGTAAGATCACCGTGGCGCTAATGGGTACGGTGATTGAAAGAATTGCATCCGCCGAGAGCGGATTGCATGAAGTCGCCGAAGCTTATCGACGGGTTCGAGGTACGCAAAAATGATGTACCTTCCGGCGCTTATGCATATAGAATGCGCCTCAGTATAGATAGTAGTCCTCGAGACTCGGTATGTTGTCAAAATTGACAACGTGCGAGGATCATAATCTCAGTTATAACATATCGCCGCTCCTAAATAGGTGGCGGGCGTCCGTGGCTCGCCAGATCGATGAATTTGCCGAACTAAAGCGGCAACTTGACGAGGCAGATGCGGACATCGCGCTTGTCAATAAGCGGTTTGACGAGTCACAAGGTATGCGACTTCTTCGCGGACGCTGGTAAGGGAGCTTGATGCCCGTGCCTTACTACTTGTATGCTTAATGCAGGTGGTGCCGCTGCTGTGGAGGAGCTGCGGGCGGAACTCGCCCGAGCTAAAGAGCAAGCCGTAAATGAATGCGGTTGCTTTAAGGGCGGCCAAGAGCTAAAAGCCGAACGGGCTGCTCATCGCCGAAGAAGAGGAAATGGCCGATATGGCCATAAAGTTGAAGAATGCTACCGACCGCTGCGGGGTTCTTGAAAAAGAACGTCAAAGCGGAGCAAGAGGACCTGAAAAGGCCACCGCCGGGTTAAGGATGCCCGCTCCGCAATGAGAGCTGCACAGGAGGAGCTGCATCAGGTTGTGGATGTTGCTGCTGGGAAGCCTTTTCTGCTGCGGAGGAAATATACGGATCCGAAGTATGCTCAGTTGGACAAGCTGTGGAGTTCGGAGGATGCTTATCTGGACTTAGCGGCGAAGCATCATGACGCGATTGAGCACTTCCGAGGCCAGAAGGGGCACAGAAGGGAAGAGCTATATTGGTCGCAATTCCATAGTCCGGAGTGTCCTCTTCCGTTGACCGATCGGTTGGCCGAATGGGCCGAGCTGAATCGATTATCCGGACTTGCCATGAAGCATGTCATGACTCATTTGTGGCCAAAGCGGACCCGGCCAAGAGTTATTTTGGCTTAGTGCAGCAGTTCCTTGGTGCGGTACCGCATATCGACACAATGAAGCGGTCGGCATGCATAGAGGGAGCGCGGATGGCTCTTGCCCGTGTCAAGACATACTGGGCGGAGATGAAGGCCACCGACGTTGCATCCCAGGATTTGGATAGAAGCCGAGTACATGCCGAGCACTATTTTGAGGAAGTTCTTCCGGGCACTCGTTTAATAGAGACGCAGTGCTCGAAGGATGTTATGTTTGAATGACATGTGTAACTTATGAAACAACGTTTCAATATAATATAAGAGCTTTTTATACTTGTGCGTTCAAGTAGTAAACTACTCCCTGTGCGGCCGTTGATGTATATGTATATATAACCTGAAAGATGGCAGTCTTCGGCTTCAGCCCCCACGCACATAGTGCGGGGGTGTTTGCAAAGAAGTCGCGCTTTCACACTTAATCCAACGTCTTGGTCCTATAAAGGAGGTGGTGGCGTAGCAAACTAGGCAACCGGACTATAATGCTTTATCACTTTCACTTATCCATAGGAGTTCGAGGGTGGGGCTACTATATAGCCCCTGGGGGCACCGCACTCTCCCGAATTTGGGGTGCGTATGTGCCTGACTGAAAAACGGTCCTTCATTAATGCAGAGGAATTCTAAACATTCCGGTGAGTCATCGAGTGGTTGACCAGTCTCTCGCTATATCATGACAGTCAGTTTTCGGGTTTCTCTACTGAGGTGCTCGCCCGGCCGAACGGGGGCACAATCGCAGTAGTTCTCCTGGTGCCGCGTTAGCCAATAGAGCGGAACGTAAGGCAGCAAAACACAGGAGCCAGGCAAACCCAACATTTGACCAAAGACATGATTCGGAGCTGATGCATATAAGGCCTAACTCGAGACGCCAAACACTCCCTAAGGTATTCGGTCTTTTATAAAGCGGGCGGAACAATGCCCTTGGTAATAAGCCCCTGGTGTCCAGGTACGTGCAAAATTCTGACGCGGCCGATGCCAAAACGCCAGCCTCCTCCTCGGTTATAACAAGAAACCGGGGGATGAATCAACAAGAGACAGTGAGAAAGGTTTATGCAGGGTCTTAAGCTGAAAAGAATCCTTGCAACGGGTCCCTACTGCACGCCTCATACGCGTGTCTCCGCAGCCAGATCCTGGACGGGTATAGCACGACGTTCATCTGTAAAAGAGAGGAACTTAGTTGAAAAAAGATCGTGCGAAAAATGTAATTTGAAATAAACAGAGTACGATTCAAAAAATGAATAAAATTGAGCTTTATTGTCTCTTGTTGTACATGCGTGGAGCCCCTTGTAAGGGGTTACGCGGCTAGTAAGCCCCTTGTTTATTTAAGCCGGACTTGCCTAACCATGTCCGGGGTCTGAACAACCTACTTTAGATGCTTTGATTAGCAAAGCCGTTTTGGTGTGAGGCTGTTAAGGCAGTCTCACATTTTTCCTATCCGAGGAATACTCGGAGTTTCCCTTTAATGAGATGATGCCTCGTGGACCGGGCATTTTAAGTGTAAGAGATGCATAATGCGGAATCGCGTTAAAGCAGGCGAAAGCTTCGCGTCCCAATAGTGCTTGATGGCTACTTTTAAATGGGGCGACATGGAAGACTAACTTTTCGCGACGGAAGTTGTCGGATGATCCAAACATAACTTCCAATGTTAGGGAGCCCGTACAATGGGCATATGTGCCTGACATTATTCCTTTAAAGGAAGTGTTGCTATGGCTAATTTTGGTTGGGTCTATCCCCATCCTGCGGATTGTGTCCTGATATATCGGGTTTATGTCATCGCCGCCGTCCATGAGGACTTGTGTAAATTGGAATCCGTCGATTATAGGATCCAATATCAAGGCAGTCCATCCTGCGTTCGGATACTTTCGGAGTAGTCCTGATGGTCGAAGGTGATTGGTTTTGACAACCGGTGTTGGTACTCATTGGGGTAGATTGTGCAGCGCGTAATTCAATGGGCGCCGCTCTGTTTTCCCCTTTTGTTACTTGAAGTAAGTTTACTGTCTTGACCTCTTGTGGGAAATTCTTTTGTTTTCCGGTGATCTGCTTGTGGGGTTCGTCATCATCCTCACTTGGTGTGTCGAGCCCCTTGTGTTCGGCATTGAGTCTGCCGGACTGTTTGAAGACCCAACAATCTCTGTGGGTATGGTTTGCAGGTTTCCCAGGAGTACTGTGGATTTGGCATATCTTGTCCAAGATTTTGTTTAAGTTGGATAGCTCATCGCTATTGTCCTTAAGGGGTAGTTTTTTATTGTTCTACCGTGAGCTTTTGAATCCGGCGTTGACTGCCAAGCTCTTTGGACCGTTCCCCTTAATACGGCGCTGGTCCTTGTTGCGCCGTGGTTTCCCATTTCCATCCCTGACTTCGGATGTACTTGGGTCGCTAGTGCTGCATCTTGCTAGCTAGCTATCCTCTCCCGCGCAAAAGCGGGTCATGAGGCTTGTTAATGCGGCCATTGTTCTAGGCTTTTCTTGGCGAGGTGTCTCGGCAAGCCATTTGTCTCGGACGTTGTGTTTGAAGGCTGCTAAGGCTTCGCGTCCTGGACAATGACTATTTGGTTCTTTTTAGTAAGGAACCTATTCCGTAATTTCCGGCTGACTCTCCGGCTGTTGAGTTATGTGACTTAGATTGTCTCAGATCCCGAGGGCGGACATAGGTCCCCTGAAAATTTGCCCGAAATGCATCCTCGAGCTCTTCCCAACTTCCAATGGTGTTTTCGGGAAGGCTTTTAAGCCAATGCCGAGCTGGCCCTTTGAGTTTGAGGGGTAAGTATTTTATGACGTGGAGATCATTTCCTCTAGCCATGTGTATGTGGAGGATGCAATCCTCAATCCAGACTCCAGGGTCTGTTGTTCCGTCATATGCCTCTATGTTTACGGGTTTGAATCCCGCTGGAAATTCGCGATCCAGCACCTCATCGGTGAAACATAGGGGGTGTGCGGCGCCCCTGTATTTGGGTGTGCCGTGATGTTCGGATATTTGGCATGTTGCATTGCTTTGAAGAGCTTGCTTTCTCGGACCATAGATGGACCTGACTGGGCCATCATTTTGATGCGAATCCTTATGCGGATCGCGTGCCGGCTTGTGTGCGGCGCCATTTGCCGCTCTCTGTTTGCCGTGGGGTCGTCCATCCGGCCGGGTGGCCTTCTTGCTTTCTGATTCGGGCAATAGTTTTCTCTTTGGGTAGCTCTTTGTTCGGTGCCTGTCGCCGTATTTGTCTGCGGTGTTGAGTACCTTGCTCCATCTGATTCTGAGTGCATCTTCCGCTGTTTTGAGCTTCCGTTTCTGCTTTTTGAGGCTACGCGCAGTGGTGACGAGCCTTTTGTGGAGGTTCTTCTGCTCCAACAATTTGTCCGGCGTGAGATCGTCCGGACTGTTATCTTCGCCGGGGACGGGTTGTTTATCCAAGTTGTCCTGTTCGGACGTTTGCTCGATAGCATGTTCGTCGTCCACCGGTTCGCCCTGCTCTATGGCTGGGTCTTTGTCGAGGCGGGACTTGGTGCGGCGTTTACGTTGCCGTTTTGACTGCTTTTCGAGGGATTTATCCTTCGTAATGTCCCGTTGTTCCTCGTCATCAATTCCTTTAGGTGTATCCACCATGTATACATCATGGGATGAGGTGGTTGTCCAAAGATCCTATAGGTGCTGGTTCATGGTTGTCTCCTGCATCGCCGTCCATACCGTCGATGTATTCGAGTCGAAATCGAGCACGCCATTTAAGCTTTCGGACGATGGCTACAAAGTGGGCGGTGGGTGGGCGTTGAATTTCTTCATCGTCCGCATCCCAACCTTCCTGACCGTAGTCCGGCCAGGGCTCTCCTGATAAAGAGAGAGACTTTAGTGAATTCAGGATGCCGCCAAAGGGTGAGTGCTAAAAGATGTCCGTGGCAGTGAACTCCATGACCGGCGTCCAGTCGGATTCGATTGGCAGGGGCGCGGAGGGTCCAGAGTCACGGTCTTCGCAAAGGACAGGGATGGTGTTCGGCTCGAGCGCCGTAGAGATTTCAGCCCCCGGGGTGGTGTCCAACCAACCATCCTCGATCGGCGAGATCGGCTCCGAATCAATGGTCGGAGCGGACACTAGTGCGGCCTCCGTGACACCGTTTCGGCGAGGTTAGATCATGGCCATCGAGATAGTGCGGCGCGCTCGGGTGCGGCTCGAATCCGTCGAAGATCAAGTCTCCGTGGATGTCGGCCGTGTAGTTTAAACTTCCAAACCTGACCTGACGTCCAGGGGCGTAGCTTTCGATCTGCTCCAGATGGCCAAGCAAATAGGCCCGCAGTGCAAAGCCGCCGAATACGAAGATCTGTCCGGGGAGAAAAGTCTCACCCTGGACTGCATCGTTGTTGATGATCGAAGGAGCCATCGGGCCTATAGGTGACGACACAAAGGAACTCTCAATGAAAGCACCAATATCGGTGTCAAAACCGGCGGATCTCGGGTAGGGGGTCCCGAACAGTCCGTCTAGGCGGATGGTTACAGGAGACAAGGGACATGATGTTTTTACCCAGGTTCGGGCCCTCTCGATGGAGGTAATACCCTACTCCTGCTTGATTAATATTGATGATATGGGTAGTACAAGAGTAGATCTACCACGAGACCGTAGAGGCTAAACCCTAGAAGCTAGCCTATGGTATGATTGTTGTTCGTCCCTACGGACTAAAACCCTCCGGTTTATATAGACACCCGGATAGGGTTAGGGTTACACAGAGTCGGTTACAATAGTAGGAGATCTACATATCTCAGACGCCAAGCTTTCCTTCCATGCCAAGGAAAGTCCCATCCGGACACGGGACGAAGTCTTCAATCTTGTATCTTCATAGTCTAGGAGTCCGGCCAAAGATGATAGTTCGGCTATCCGGACACCCTCTAGTCCAGGACTCCCTCAGCGGGGTTATGTCCAAGAATATGCATTTTCATCTTATGCTTCCAACTAGAAAAATTAGTATCATCAAAGTAAGGACCTCTACGGTGATAATTTCCCTCGCTAGACGCCATACTCTCCTAGGTTGTGAAACCAAGGCTATGACCACCAAAAGCTATGGAAATCAAAGCAAATGGAGACCAAAGCTCTGATACCACTTGTAGGACCTTGAAGTATGTCTAGAGGGGGGGTGATTAGACTACTTGACCAATAAAAACTTAACCTTTTCCCAATTTTAGAGATTGGTAGATTTTAGCTATTTTAGGACAAGTCAAGCAATCATCACACAATTCAAGCAAGCATGCAAAGAGTGTATAGGCAGCGGAAATTAAAGCATGCAACTTGCAAGAAAGTAAGGGGAAGGGTTTGGAGGATTCAAACGCAATTGGAGACACGGATGTTTTTGGCGTGGTTCCGATAGGTGGTGCTATCATACCTCCACGTTGATGGAGACTTCAACCCACGAAGGGTAACGGTTGCGCAAGTCCATGGAGGGCTCCACCCACGAAGGGTCCATGAAGAAGCAACCTTGTCTATCCCACTATGGCCGTCGCTCACGAAGGACTTGCCTCACTAGCGGTAGATCTTCACGAAGTAGGCGATCTCCTTGCCCTTACAAACTCCTTGGTTCAACTCCACAATCTTGTCGGAGGCTCCCAAGTGACACCTAGCCAATCTAGGAGACACCACTCCAAGAAGTAACAAATGGTGTGTTGATGATGAACTCCTTGCTCTTCTCGCTTCAAATGATAGTCTCCCCAACACTCAACTCTCCCTCATAGGATTTGGATCTGGTGGAAAGAGGGTTTGAGTGGAAAGCAACTTGGGGAAGGCTAGAGATCAAGATTCATATGGTAGGAATGGAATATCTTGGCCTCAACACATGAGTAGGTGGTTCTCTCTCTAAATGGTAAGTTGGAAGTGTAGGTTCGTTCGATGGCTCTCTCCACGAATGAAGAGAAGGTGGAGGGTATATATATCCTCCACACAAAATCTAACTGCTACACACAATTTACCAAACTCGGTGGGACCAAATTGTTAAACTTCGGTCGGACCGATTTAGTAAACCTAGTGACCAAGTTAGTGATTTTTGGTGGATCGACATGCATCTCGGTGAGGCCGATTCGGTTAGGGTTAGGGCATAACATAATCTCGGTGAGACCGATTACACAAACTCGGTGAGACCGATTTGGTATAGCTTTCCAGAGAGTTGGTCAGGTAAACTCGGTGGGACCGATTTGCTCTTTTCGGTGAGACCGAAATGTTACAAAAAGGAAACAAAGAGTTTACATTCCAATCTCGGTGGGACCGATCGCTCACTTCGGTTGGACCGAAACGTTATGAAGGGAAACAGAGAGATTGCAACCCCATCTCGGTGAGAACGAGATCCCTATTGGTAAGACCGATTTGCTTAGGGTTTGTGGCAGTGGCTATGACTTTTGGAATCGGTGGCGCCAGATAGAAAGAATCGGTGTGACCGATTTTGGCTTTAGGTTTAGGTCATTTGTGGATGTGGGAAAGTAGTTGAGGGTTTTGGAGCATATCACTAAGCACATGAAGCAAGAGGCTCATTAAGAAACACCTCATCCCTTCTTGATAGTATTGGCTTTTCCTATAGACTCAATGTGATCTTGGATCACTAAAATGTAAAATGAAGAGTCTTGAGATTTTGAGCTTGAGCCAATCCTTTGTCCTTAGTATTTTGAGGATCCACTTTCATCATCCATGCCATGCCATTCATTGAGCTTTCCTGAAATAATAGTCTTGGAATAGCATTAGCTCAGTGAGCTATATGTTGTTATGAATTACCAAAACCACCTAGGGATAGTTGCACTTTCAGTCTTGATAGCTCACTTTGATAATTGTATACGAGATATGGTGATTATACGGTCACTGGCTGAGCGTATAGCTCCGTATTTGTCTGGTTGACCAGCCAAACAGTCCGCATGCGCCACATCAGCTCGTGTTCTTTTTCTATCTATCTATGCGGGCCTATCTGTCAGTGGAGAAAGAAATAAAAACCAAAATTATGCGTATGTGACATTACTGTTTAGACATTTGCTGGAGGCCTCCGCAAACACCGAGCATGTATTTACCTGGCTGAACACCAACGGTCATACTCGTGACTCGGCGCCTTGCTCATGTATATCGTCCATCACAACGACAATCTATAAAACATCCTAGCTAGAGAGGGTACTATGGTTCGGAGTATGTACTATCATGAGCAACCGATCATAGTGCCACTGCACACGAGTGTGTGTATGATCGATTCGTCCATTATTCGTAAGTTATGCATGGTTGTGTGGTGTCTAATGGTGTTCGTCGAATGCTAGCTGGCGACAAGAGCGGTTGCATGGACGCCTGGTTGTCAATACGTGCCGCATACGCTTCAAAGGCTCGTCATCCATGAGTTCACATTTTACCACCACGCCAGCGTCTGACCGCCCTGGCCTACCGAAACCCCTTCCATCGCTAGCGCGCGCTTCCCGCCTGAAACGATCACCGTCTCTCCAGAACGTCAATGCCGCATTCACCGGCCTTAACTGCAGGTGCAGTTGGTGTGTCACTGACATGCGGGCCAGATGCCCGTTGGGCCCACATGCCAGTGAGACAACGCTCCTGCGGTTAAGTCACTGAAGCAGCATCCGCATTCACGCCCGACGCGACCTCTCACTGGCGCCGGCATTGCAACAGCGCGACGGCCGAGAGAGCGCCACCCACGCGGCATCCCGGTGCAAGTGACTGCTCCGCGTTAATGACACCACGGCCATCCTTCCGTCCGCCGCCAACATTAATGACACGCGGCTGCCGATGAACCTACTCCGGTGCCAGCCGTCCATCCGTCTGCCACGGCTCATTGCCATTCGCCCGCTATATTAACTTGAGCTCCACCTCCCAGCCATAGCCAAAGACCCACACTCATTCTCCTTCGGTCCCTTCCTTCTATTGGCGCCACTCCAACCATGGACGCCGGGCACTCCAAAGCTCTCTTGGACGTACTGTCGCAGGAGGAGACGAAGGACATTGGTGGCTCCGCTCCGGGCGCGCTCCAAAGCTCTCTTGGACGTACTCTCGCAGGAGCAGACGAAGGAGATCGCCGGCTCCCCCCTCCCCCCCGGCGGCCGCCCTCCGCCGCCACGACCACGAAGTCGGCGCGTGTGCGCGGGCGCAGCCGGAAGCGAGGAAGAGTAGTACACGGTAGGTCGCCACCGCTCTGTTCCCAGGAAGGGCACCGCTGCTCCACTTAGTCGAAGCCAAGCTTGGTGGGATGAAAATCGGCGGCCGATTAGCCGCTTAACGGTGACATGGAGGCGGAAATCTTCATAACCTTGTGCTTCGGAGGAGGAGGTTATCGAGGCGGATAAGGAGGAGGCAAAGGCAATGGCCGGCTTTCTCGGGTTCATGGCCAGACATGGTGGTCGTGGCCCGACGATCGTTTAGATTAGGTTTACAGTAGGTTTTAATATGGTTTGTGCGAAATATGTAATGAATTTCGTCCATTTTATAGGAAAAGTTCTCGAAATGTAATGAATTTCATCCGGTCAATTTGAAATTTGCTTTGTTTGCACGAATTTCGTCCGGTTAGTTCATATAGTTGTCGAAAGGTATGCGGGCAGCATTGGATGGCATCCATCAGTGTCCTCGGACAGATGCCGGTGTAAATTTGAGGACCAGCACTGGAGATGCCCTAACTATCATGCTATAATCCCTAACAGTGCTCCAATACTTCGCAGGGAACAGTTATCCCTCGATCAAAATCAGATCCGCCGTGTTTCGCACTCCTCCCACGTAAGAGTGTAGACTCTTGCATACATAAAAATGGAGCAAGTGGACGGCACTGTAGCACGTCATATCACTCAAACTAGCCCGCCTAACGCGCGGAAAGCACCGTCCTCGTCATTTTGTTCTGGATTTCTATCAATCGATCGCATGGAAATGTTACACTTTGCAAGTTCAAAAGGAAAAGGCGGCACACTTACAACTCATACGCGTCACGTTCACATTGCACCCCCGACACTCCGGCTCGCACGCCGCTCACCAGAGGGGACACACGTTGTCTTGCATTTTCACTAACATGTGGGACAGCAATTGAATAAACTGTCGATAGCCGAAATCTAATCGCTCGTGGCGTCCGAGAGGAGAGAGATGGGGGAGAAGAGATCGCCCGCCGCCGTGCACCGGACTCTAAGAAATATGTGGTGATAATGTGAGGTGGGCCATGCGGAGTCCGCACCGCTTCTAAGCCTGCTTCTTACCGCCTGCCCACTGTAACCCTCCCCACCCCACCACCTCCCTCGCCCCCCTCGTGAGGCCAGCTACCCACATTCATAGCAAGTAGTACCAAGAAAATTTCGGGCTATAAAGGGCTTGTACTATGTTTGATAAGATAGTCTTATCATTAGTCTTGCATGTAAATTAGAGATGACAAAAAAACATGTGTACAATGGATCATCTCTTAGCCTTATCTTCAATAACTAGTTATTCCTAAAAACATGGTGAAACATATTGTGCTAAGAGATCATCTCTTAAATAAGAGAAGACAAGCCCGCTTATGTGGAGGAGAGAGAGGCATTGACAAAGTCAAGGAGTGGGATCTGCAGGAGCCCCCGTCTCTACACGTGCTCCTAGGTATAAAAAAACTAATTCTAAAAAAAGAGGCATACAAAACAATTGTGTCTAAAAAAAGAAAGGTAAAAAACATTTGAGAGCAAATAGATAGAGAGAAAGTGAGAAAGAGTTGTAACCTTATACCAAACCTTATAGTCAATGGTAGTATTACATGAGGAAGGAGGGAGTGGTGCACATGCCAAGTTCACTGGGCTGCCATGTTTCACACTCCTCCGTCGTAACAGTGGAGACAATAGGTTTCATCTAAAATAAACAATGAATACTCATTGCTCGTCAACTATATCGGAAATAATACTTTCCTTCACCGACATGTGGGATGTCGACCATCCTGGTCCACCTGCCATGCACAAAATTATCCTGGTCCACCTCGGTCGTAGCGTAGGTTCAACCTTTCCCACTGTAAGTTAGTCGGACGAAGGAACCATCATGACTTCGTTGAATTCTGCTTCTTCATGAAAACTTACTCTACCCGCAATACTGCTACCACACGCGAAGACTGGACGACACTGTACCACGTCATATCACTAAAACCCACAAGGCCAAACTAGCCCGCCTAGGATTTGTACTCCCTCCATTTCAAAGTTAATAGTACTCCCTCCGTTTCTTTTTACTCCGCATATAAGATTTGGTCAAAGTCAAACTACACAAAGTTTGACCAAATTTATATGAAAATATATGAACATCTACAATACTAAAACTATATAGTATGAAAATACGTTTCATGGGGCATTTGATAATATTGATTTCATATTGTGAATGGTTATATTTTTTTAATATAAAGTTAGTCAAACTCTATAAAGCTTGACTTTGACCAAACCTTATATGCACACTAAAAAGAAACGGAGGAAGTACAAAGTTGACTCATCTATTTTGGAACGGAGAGACGTCTCTGTGCTGCTATGATTTTGTGTTGTACGTCTCTGTACTTTTGCTGCGATTTTCCTACCCTATGAACCAAATGAGGCCTGAATGTATCCGGGTCGACTATTGTCTAATCGATCGCTAAGCCTACAATTTTAGGAGCTTGGGCTATTGGTCGATCGACGACAGGTCAGTATAAGCATACCACGAGCTCATCAGCCCCAACATTTCTCTTCGACGAGTGTTTCGCAAGTACTATAGCTCGCATAGTAGCTAGCCTACTAACACCAAGAATCATCAAATAAGCCCCGCTGATATGATAAACAGTTCAAACTTACATCTAAGCATGCCATATATTACATCAAAAGCTGGTGAGGATACATCTGTTTCCATAACTCGGAGAGGGTTCGCATGATTCACTATAAAACAAAAGTAGCAAGTACCACCCACACAAGACAGTGCACTAGCCCTAAGATGGTTTGATAACACGCATCGTTCTGGTAATTAAACACAGAGCAATGCAAACTACCCTGAAGGATTAGCGCGACCAACTATTTCTTGTCATCGATCTCTCGGGCAATGACCACAGCACGGACAACGGCATGGGAATCGATCTCTGGGGCGATGTCCACAAGACTGACCGTGAAATCGTAATCGATCTCTGGGGTGATGTCCACAGGACTGACCGCGAAATCGTAATCGATCTCTGGGGCGATGTCCACAGGATGGACAGCGGCATCGGAATCAATATCCGGGGCGATGCCAACAGGACGGACCGCGACATCGAAAACGATCTCTGGGGCATTGTCCACAGGACGGGCCGCGACAACGGAATCATCAAGGATGTCCATCGGCACCTGCACAACCCTAACATATTAGCAAGCACATTGCAAATAATCAAAAACCATAACTATGGTAATAAGCTCACCGGGGGATCCCATCCCTCCGGGGGCCATCTCCTCGTCCTCGATGGGGGCCATCACCTTGCCAGGGGAATACTGCTTCTCAACGGCGACTATCTCCTCAAACTCGGCCTTGAGCCTCGCATAGGTGGCCATCAGAGTTTCTGGGGTAGGCACGGTGGGGCCCTTGCTGTTCTTCCAACTTTCTTTGAGGAGTTCGTCTGCCAACGTCGTCAACTCTTTGGCTAGTGCTTGTTTCTTGGATTTCTTCGTCTCCATGGGTTGGCCCGCTAACATGGTCAACTCGTTGGTCGGTGCTCGCTTCCTGGAGATCGCTGTCTCCAGTAGGTTGTTTGTTGGCAACTCTTTTCCTAGTGCTCCAGGATCCATCAATGAATTGACAAATGAAAAGAAGATTCTTGGAATGAAAATATAGCAGCATCACTGATTCGCCAACCTTTCCTTCGTCGATACAGAAGAAAAATGGCAGAAGTGAGTAGCATGGAGTGAGGTTTTCTTCAAGAAAGGGGAGAAAGGGCTTCAACGAGCGTTCCAATGAAATGATGGTTGCTTCGTCCAGTCCAACTTCGAGGCCACTTTACCACTTCTGGCAAAGGTGTGGGTTTTGTGATATGACGGGTCATGACGGCCACACCGAGGTGACCAGTGAGTTTTGAATGTACCACCTCGCTGTGATTTGGTGGATGGCATGCGGGCCCAGATGCTTTGATGTCCCGCATGTAGATAGAGCGGCTAGTCATATAGGAATGCTCAATATTGTGCATCACGACCAAGGCGGAGAGGAAAACAAGATAACTACGTAATTAATGCATGAGTTTAATTAGGGTAATTTTGTAAAGTACGAGATACATTCCTCCAATCACAAAATGCCTTGGTTGATGAGATTTGAGATTTGAGCCCTATAAACCGGAAGGGAGATTTGAGATTTGAGATACTGCACGCGGTGTAGTCTAGTTACTTGTTGGAATCTCTAGAAAAGACTTATACCGCACGATTCTTTGCTCCTTCTTACTACTACGTACTACTTCGCCGACATGTGGGACAGCCAGAAGCATTCGGGTCGACGTAATACGTGTCATGCACCAGATTAGAGTGCAGAACGGAAGGGGGCATCACCCCGGTCATACCGCCCTCGATGCGGAGCAGTTGCGTGCACCAGGAGGCGGCACTCTCTCGGCCGCCGCACCGCTTCAAAGCCGGCGCCAGTGAGAGGTCGCCTCCGCTCTGGCCGGGCATTAATGCGGCACTGACGCTCCAGGGCGACGCTGACCGTTTCACGCGGGAAGTGTGTGCTGACAAGGGAGTATAGGTTTTGAACCGTTTCAGGTGTAGTACTGGTAGTTTGCAAAACTACTCAATTATTGCACCCAGTTTCCTAAGAAATTGGCCCTGTTTGGATACTCTAACTCAGTTAAAGGTTAGAATTAGATTCTAATCCTGAACTAACCCTGAAGTCACTCTAGCGAAAGAGGTGTTTGGATGACAGGGTTAGATGGAGCACGGATACGGCGAGGTGCCTTCATGGGCGGTGTGGGAGGGAGGGAGAGGACGAGAAGCTTCGAGGAAGTGGGGAGGGATCTGCTGCGGGGAGAGCGAGAGAAAAAAATGTGTTTTTTAGTGTCCCGAGAAGAACTAACCCAAATAAGCACCTCTTGGGTGGGTTAGATTTTTTGGGTTAGTTGAGTTCAAACTAACCAAAACTAACTCTAACACATGTATCCAAAGTAACCCAAACTAACCCTCCTGTTTGGATATTTTTGGGTTAGTTGAGTTCAAACTAACCCAAACTAACTCTAACACATGGATCCAAACAGTAACGCACCGTCAAATCGCACAGCCCGACCTTTCTAGCAGTAAGTTAGATCCGCTACTCCCTCACCCTCCTCACCTCTCTGTCAAACCGCCTACGCGAAAACTGCCGCGCGTACTGCCCGGGAAAAGCCCCGCCCTCAACTTTTAACTACGCGAAAATAGTTCGAGCTTGTTCGTTCTATATAAATACTAATACTGTATGTTTATTCAACCGTGGGGTTGTTCAATGAATGGAGGGCCGGGGAGCACAAGTGAACAATACTACTACTAGTAGTAGTAAGTAGGAGTCGTATAGGTAGTCCCCTTAAATAGAGAGTTTCTTTTCTTTAATGCCACGTACACAAATTGAAATGCTTGTTGTGGAGAGAAAAAAATAATCACTCCACTATATATGTATGCAGGGGCCTGAGCGCTTGCTTTACTAGGGTTGCTCTCTTCATTCTCTCATCCTCTCCAGATATAAACAAGACAACGGTAGCGACATTTTCTCTCTGCTCACCGCTGGTCACAGATCCGGCCGGATCCCTTCGGCTGGTGTGTGTAGAGGACTAGGTGCATCGTTGACGCGGTCATCGCCGGCAAGGGAGGAAACCCACAGCTGCCGGAGGGGCCCAATCCTCTGTCCGTGCCGGTCTCTCCGACACAGTGCCGGCTCGGGAGGTCCTCCGACCCTTCTTCCTCCCTGCCGTATTGTCCGCAAATCCGACCTGCCGCCGCCGACATCCCGACGACCCTCAGGTATAATTTCTTCAAAAGCGGCCTTGCTCTACTGCCCCAGCTCCCCATGTGTCTGCATGTGCATCTTTTTCTACTCCCATCAGCTCTTCCAAAGCCACCTAAATTTTTAGTATTATTAGAGGTAAAGCTACTTCATGCATTCGAATCTAGGACTTTTTTCAAACAACGAAGAAAGGGGGAAAGTTGTAGCATGAATCTAGGACTTGATTCAAAGAGGAAATAATATGGTGAAAGTAGTAGAGAGCGGATACCCAACCGGTCTCTTGGTTGAAAAGGGAAATTATGGGAAAACGCAGTACAAACTGGATAAGGAACATATCTATTATTGGTTGAAAAAAGGATAGAAAGCGGCGGCTGGTGGACAAGTCAACAGAGTATGTACATGATTAGATTTGTTGCCCTCACATAGTAAAAGGTCTCCAGGATTAGAATTGCTGCCCTCACATTGTAAAAGGTCAAGGGTTTAGATTTGCTGCCCTCACATAGTAAAAGGTCTCTAGGATTAGATTTGCTGCCCTCACATAGTAAAAGGTCTCTAGGATTAGATTTGCTGCCCTCACATAGTAAAAGGTCTCCAGGATTAGGTTTGCTGCCCTCACATAGTAAAAGGTCTCCAGGATTAGCTTTGCTGCCCTCACATAGCATGAACAAACTCAGCATCAACACTTTATGCCTCCTTGTAGGTACATTGTGCTGATGCGTCCACTGTCGCATGTCCTTATACTAACCTTTTGTTGTTGTTAATGTAAGGGTGCATGTAAAATGAAGTGATCACACTATTACCTTAGGGACATGTCTAACCATTGTTATTGTTAATCTAATGCCTCCAGTGATAAGTGCAATTAAACTATGTTACAAATGGTACTCCTGCTGTTTCCCCCAGTATGATAAGTAAGTTGCTCCTTTATGCTGTTGAGTGTCCTGGTGTCCCCACGGTCCCATGCCCTTAAACCAACACTTTAGCTGCTGTTGATTTACTGTATCTGGTAAACAAGCAATGCCACCATTAAAGTAATCCCATATTTGAGGAATCTCATTGTTGATCGTAATGCTTCTGGTAACATGAAGCGTTGCTGACATTTTAAATTTCTACTGTCCTTGCGTGATTGCCATGAACATAATTAAGATGCTTCTTTTCATTTTGTATATGTTTCGTATATTCTTACTGGCCAGCAACTGTTTACTTTCTATCTTTTTGTGTAGATAGGGATATCCATTTCACCTTGTTGCTATTGTGACCTTTTGGTGAACTGCACAAAACACTTTTTTTGGAATGAGTGTCTTGTGCACTTCAATTAAAATGTCACTTGGACAACATCTCTCAATTTTGGTGGAACTGCACAAAATGGTGATTGGAGTTTCCAAAATCTCCGTCAAAATCTGCTGGTAATCTGGTGTAACATTTTATTAGCCTTTGCAAGATGAGCCGTGACTGTCACCACAATGGCACTTTATTTTAGTGGAACTGCACAAAAGGATAAGCAAATTATAGTTGCACCCTACATGAGCCGAACAACCAACCTTAATGTTCCTTAATTTTAGTGCAACTACTAAAGAAGAACCTGCCAGCTCACGAGAGCAAGTACTTCTTGCTAGCTGAATGATGCAATCTTTGCTTCATTTCAGGTGAACTGCAAAAAAAGGCGCATGAATTGAATCATGGAAGTCCAGGAAGGCCTCATCCGAGTGGAGCTACAGGTTGAGTTCAAAGAGTGCCACTATTATTGTAAGCATGCTCTTCTTGTTTGTGTTGTGCAAACAGGAATACTCAACTACAGATGTTGTGATGGTCAAGAGCATTCGCCAAGTTCTTCAATTGTATGATATGGCTAGCCAAGATGGATTTAATCCCGATATTCACTTTATCAAAAGGCTCTAATGGGTTGGTTCTGAATCTTGCAAGCTGGGAATCAATGAGATGTGTAGGCATCTTTGTTGTACTTATCATTTGAATCTTATTTGTTGGTTCTGAATCTTGCAAGCTGGGAATCAATGAGATGTGTAGGCATCTTTGTTGTACTTATTATTTGGATCTTATTTGTTGGTTCTGAATCTTGCAAGCTGGGAATCAATGAGATGTGTAGGCATCTTTGTTGTACTTATTATTTGGATCCTATTTGTTGGTTCTGAATCTTGCAAGCTAGGAAACACGGCATGATGATGCAGAGGACAACAACCATAACAAACAGTTCAAACTTGGTTGTATTATCTTTGTGAAAGTGCGACAAATATGCTGATCGTGTGCGTCCTGAGAATAATAATTCTAATTGTTGTGCATGTTGATCCTGTGGCACTGATACAACGAGCCAATGCATTGCTTGTTTTAAGTATAAATTTCTATTAAAGCTAATTAAATTTAAGTAAAGTGACCACTAACTTCTGTCATTACAGTATCAATACAGACCCGCTCGTGAACCGACATGTGGCCGGAGTAGGTTTCTTAATGGAGGCGTTTGAATGCGCCGAGGGTGCATCTTCTGCCAGGCGTTCAGCAGATGAGGGAGGGGTTGTAACTGTTGTCGCCTGTACACACTCAGTTTACTATTGAATCCAGTTCCCCAAGAGCTGAAAAACGAACTGCTGCCGTCGTCTACACACTCATTCACTTGAAGAGACTCCAATGGCGATCCGAGGGGTGAGCCTGCTGGATATGGACTTAAGTAATGAGTTCCCCTTTGAGTTCGCCGGTCATTCCTATGGCTACACCAAGTTGAATGTGATGTACACCAACGATCCGGACTCGGTGAAGCTCTGCCTCGCCGAGTTCAAGCACTACCTACAGGATGAGGAAGCACAAGGTTGCAGGACTAGACCTTGTGCCCATCCATTTGTCTCCTGACAGGGACCAGCGGATTGCCATCGCCCAGGTATGTGTGCGGGATGAGTTTCTCATCTACCACTTCTGTAGGGCCATCAGAGGTTCTGGAGCATTCGGCCGTTTCATCGGCAGCGCCGAGTGCACCTTCGCTATGGTGGAGAGAAGGAAGAACGCGACGATTCGGCCATCTGGTGCAACAAGATTGTCGACATCCAGAAGCAATACAAGATCATCAACAACGGGCAGGAGAAGGACTCTGTGGTTGACCTCGCCGAGACCATCATCGACCCCTGATACGCCAACATGAAAGAAGACAACGATACTAAGGACCTGAACACGTGGGAGGTACCTCTGAATCTAGCCTACATAACCTACACGGCCAAGGACGCATACGCATGCTACGACATGTACAGGCAGATCTTGGACATGAGGGCGTGTCTGCTTCCCGTAACTGACAAGTACACAAACAGCCGCAGCGTCATGATCAAGCGTGCCAGGAAGGTCTAGATGTTGTACTTTATCTGTTTATAAGCACCTTTATCATTTGAGTGTTTCATGCATTAGCCTATGTGTCGTAATTATCTGTTTTGTCCGAAATATTTCTTTTAAGAACCCATTAACCTGTTTGCTTTTTTTAGTGGCTATTTGCTTATGTATGTAACTAGTTCACTTGTCCATTAAAAAAACTAGTTCACCTGGCTGCCGTGCTTTGAATATCCTTCCTCCCAACATATTCCCCTCCTCAGGTGGACCCAACAGGTCTCGTACACAGACATATGGGACCAACCACCTATCCATTTGTATTTCTTTATTTTGTTCAATCTTTCGTTATCTACCTATACAGCAGCTCGCCATCATAGCCTATGGCGTTGGCCAGGCCATCCCTCTACTACCACACATTGTCCGACGGCGGCAGCTCCACCGGCCCACCCTGCACACGAACAAGTCAACCCTCGTACTCCCCTCCACCTGCGTATTCCCCCGCTCCGGTTCGTTCGGTCCGAGGTCTCAACGTCGCCCTCTGCCTTGGTGCTCTAGTTGTGGCGCCGCCATCTGTCGTTCCCAACATGGTCAGTAAAACAAGAGGAATCAGGAGACAACTGTTCGTCGAGAGGCTAACAGTCCCGGGCCCACGAGGTCCATGGCCTACGTTTTGTTGTTTAACATGGGCAGCCCACGAGATGTTTCAACATTTTTTGGATTCAGCAGGTATCAAGCGGCCTCTGGGCCTCCCAACCTAGCTTGTCTATAACATCATCAGCCCAAGTTATGTTTATTTTTTCAAGACGACGCACAACTCAGTTCTATTTTTCTATAAGAATGCAAAACTGAATCTATATTTATATCTTATTTGATTATTTATATATATATATATATATATATATATATATATTAGAAACAACATAAGTTTCCGTTAAACCTCGCTGCTTGTCCAACCATTTTATAGACCTTCCCACTTCCTTTATTTTGCGTTTTCATTAATCCTATATCTGAATTTTCTCCCACTTTCTTTTTCGATGTAAACTGAGTTTTCTCCCAGTACTTTTTCCTAGAACCAACTCAGCTGTCCCACGTCTAGCCTAAAAAATAATAATACCCCATGTAGTATTAACTCATCAAATTAAAATGATATTTTATTTCGTAAGTTGAAAGTTCTTACAAAATAATAATAATAATTGTTTATATATAACTTGGCAAGTTAACTCCTAGTGATTGCATAAATAAGCTTGCAAAGATTTTACTGACCAATGCAGTAACAGACGTGCAATCATGTGTTTATGTTTTTATAAAATTTCTCGTCTAGACCAACATGATATTTTCACCCAGGCCAGCAAGTCTGCGGATTTCGAGAAAATGCAAATGAGCTTTAAATTCTACCATATATATAAACGGGCTGCATAGATGCTACATCATTGTTTCACCTAGCCCACCAAATCGACTAAAAAACAAATGGATTGGCTGACATGTGGGCCAGTAGGTCGAAGCCTAAGAAGGTGTTGGATTTACATCCAACAACCGGCATTCTTCTTCAGTCTCGTCTTCTTCCCCCAGCGCTGCCAGGACCGCCTGCTCCAGCCTCCAGCGTCCAGCGGCATTGTTTTGCGCTCCTCAGTGAAACGCTACCCTGCCGACGGCCAGGCCATCCCTTCACTCCGCACCTCCTGTAATCCCCTTACGAGTGTAGGCCCACCCCGCACCCGAACCAGTCAAGTTTCCCACTCCTCTCCGTCTGCGACTCCACTGCCGCGTCTTCCCCATCTCCGGGTCGTTCCAGTCTGGGGCCTCGCCGTTGTCCACCGCCTCGGTGCGCTCTGTGTGGCGTGGTCAACATACGAGAGTCATCGGAAGAGGACTGTACGTGGAGAGCCTGACGGCTGGGACCCACGAGGTCCATGGTCCCACGCAAGGAAAGTTCCTCCTTATTACGCACTATACGTGGACTGTACGTGGGAAGGGCTTCTGTATTTCACGAAAAAAAACGTTCCCCCCGCTGACAGGTCGGACCCACCAGCTATATCTTCGCACGCAAGGAAGTGCTTTCTTATTACACACAAAAAAATGAATACCCCCTGCTAGCTGGGACCCACCATAGTGGCTGGCTGACTTGTGGGCCTACTAACTTGACGGAGACGGAGGGCTTTGTCATCTTAGTCAATATGAATGTTTCTAGCTCCAGTGATTGTACGATGTCCATCCAACGGCCATAGTGCTTCTTCAACTTCTGGTCTTCTTGCTCCAGCCGCCCAAAGCAGCGCAGGTCGTGCCACCTGCTCCTGCCTCCCGTGGCCGGCTGTCTTTGCCATGTGAGGCCTCACCGCCCCCATACTACTCCCACCGCTGGCCAGGCCATCCCTCCACTCACCCACACCCCCTGTTATTCTGCGGCGATGGCAGCCTCACACCGCAGCCGAACCAGTGAACCCTCGTACTCCTCTCCGCATGGGCATCCACTGCCGCGTCTTCCCCGACTCTGTGTCGTCCCCATCCTAGGCCTCGTCGTCGTCCACCGCCTTGGTGCTCCCGGTGCGGCATGGTCAATGTGGTCAACGACCGACTTCCATCGGAAGAGTACTGTACGTGGAGAGGCTGACAGCTAGGTCCACGGCCGCAGCTGGGTCCACGGCCATAACCAAGTTTTTTTGTGATTTGCCAAGTAAGTCGCTTTGTCAGGCCTGTTGGGCTGCAAATCTTTCAAAACAAGGAGAGCTTCATTCGGCTGGCCGAGAAAATGGCCTATCAGTAATGAGAAATGGGTTGTACATTTTTAAAACACATCAAACCGGCAATTAGTTTCAAATTTCTTTTTTTCATTTCGAGATTTTAAATTGAATTAATTTTTATGCATGGACAATTTGTTGGATTTTATATTGATATACATTTATTTTTAAAATCAATTTGAATGTGAGTTGAAATATCGAGATTAAAAACAGTTCGGACCGCACCGAAATATGCAAAAATTCATACAATTTTTTAACCGTGGCCACAATATGGGCTGTAATGCTAACAAAAAGAATATGGGCTCCAAAAAAACCTTAAGAATTAGCAAATGGGATGTACATTATTAGAAATAATGGCAGATGGGTTGTATGCCGTTTTCCACAGATTTGAGCCTTTCCTAAAAAAAGGTTGAGGCACAAGCAGTGACTGTTGGATATCCATCCAACGGCCATCGTGCTTCTTTAATCTCTGCTTTTCCTGCTCCAGCCGCACAAACAAGCGCCGGCAGGACTGCTTGCTCCCTCCTCCCCGCGGCCGGCTGTGCTGCCGCGCAGGCCTCACCGCCCCATCGTACTCCCATCGCTGGCCTAGCCATCCCTCTACTCACACACACCTGCTGTTATTCTCCGGCGACGGCAGACGAACGAGTAAACCGTCGTACAGTCGTACTCCCCTCCGGGTGGGAAACAACTGCCGAGTCTTCCCTGGCTCCGTGTCGTTCCCTTCCTAGGCCTCGCCGTTCTCCACCGCCCTGGTGCTCTTGGCGTGGCCCGGTCAACGTGGTCAACGACCGACATGCATCTGAAGTGGACTGTACGTGGAGAGGCTGACAGCTAGGTCCACGCCCGCACGCAAAGAAATGCCTCCTTATTACGCGCAAAATAATGATTCCTCCACCTGACATCTGGGATCCACCGAAAGGACCACTGTATTTCGTAAAAAACGTTACCGCCACTGACAGCTCGGACCCACCAGCTATATCTTCGCACGCAAAGAAGTGCCTCCTTATTACGCACAAAAAAATGAATACTCCCCTGCTAGCTGGGACCTAGTATAGTGGCAGGCTGACTTGCAGGCCTACTAAGTTGACGAGGACGGAGGGCTTTGTAAACTTAGACAATATGCATGATTCTAGCTCTAGTGACCATACGATGTCCATCCAACGGCCATAGTGCTTCTTCAACCTCTGGTCTTCTTGCTCCAGCCGCCCAAACCAGGTCGTACCTCGTGCTCCTGCCTCCCGTGGCCGGCTGTGCTGCCGCGGAGGCCTCACCGCCCCTACTACTCGCACCGCTGGCCAAGCCATCCCTCCACTCACCCACACCCCCTGTTATTCTGCGGCGACGACAGCCTCACACTACAGCCGAACTAGTGAACCCTCATACTCCTCTCGGCACGGGCTTCCACTGCCGCGTCTTCCCCGGCTCTGTGTTGTCCCCTTCCTAGACCTTGCCGTCGTCCACCGCCCTGGTGCTCTCGGCGCGGCGTGGTCAACCTGGTCAAGGAACTACTTCCATTAGACGTGGATCAGACGTGGAGAGGTCGATACCGGGTCCACGGCCGCAGCAAGGAAGTGCCTCCTTATTACGCGGAAAATAATTATTCCTCCACCTGACAGCGGGGACCCACAAGACGGGCCACCGTATTTCACGAAAAAACATTTCCCCTGACTGCTGGGACCCACCATCTACATATTCGCACGCAAGGAAGTGCGTCCGGGCAAAAAAAATATGATTTGCCCCTGACTGCTGGGACCCACCAGCTACATCTTCGCACGCAAGGAAGTGCGTGAGAGTCGGGACCCACCTGGTCGAAGCATACATAGCGTTGTCATTCTGTTCACAAATGTGTACGTACATACTGGTCAATGTAGAGGCGCGCACGTATCGTAGTAGAGGTGCGCATGTAGCATGTACACATAGGTACAGCGGCCAGTGTGCAAGAAAGAAAATACGGCCACATACGTACATACGGGTGGGGTCTCGAACTCCTACTCACACATACGTACGGCCAGGGCTCGTGTACATGGCTGGGTCGGAATGGAGAAACAACGTCGTCGTCGTGTTCATGGGGAGCCAACCGGCTGGGTCGGAACGAAATGCGTCGTCGTGTTCATCGGGAGGGCTTGGACGGAATAGCCTATGGAAACGAGGCCTGGCGTACGCAGAACGGAGGAAACGGCCTTGTGTTCGACCGGCCACGTTCGAAACAGGATCCTGTTCATCTGGAGGGGTCTGGCGTATCGCAAAACGGAGGAAACGGACCTCCTACGGTCGAAACGGGGGTCCTGTTGATCGGGAGGGGTGTGGCGTACCGCAAAACGGAGGAAACGGACTTGTGTTGGAGCGCACAAGCAAACGGGGTCCTGTTCATCGGGAGGGGTGTGGCGTGCCGCAAAACGGACTCCACGGATACCGCTCATCTCCACCATCGACCCTCCAGCCTCCACGGGTAATCGCTCATCCACCGTCGACCTCCTCCAGCCTCCACCTGCGACTGCTCATCCACGGGCTCCTGTTCATCCAGCCTCCACCGTGCACTACTCCACCGGCTACTGTTCAACCGGCCCTCTCCACGGGCTCCTGTTCAACCACCCCTCCACGAGCTAATGTTCATCCAGCCCGCCTCCATCTACTGTTCATCCTGCCCTCCATGGGGTGGTCCTGTTCATCCAACCCTCCATGGGGTCCTGTTCATCCAGCCCCAACCGGCTCGATCGATCGGGGTCCTGTTCATCCAGAGGCAACACCACGGGGTCCTGTTCATCCACCCCCACCGAGAAATGTTCATCCAAACCCCCCAGCAACACTCACTGTTCATCCAGAGGCAGCATCGATTGGCTTCAGTTAGCAACACTAGCGAAGGAATCGCTCGATCGGGTTTAGTTAACACCATCGATTGATTGCTCAGGTGCAGTAACGCGTAGCCTGCAGTGCAATCGCTCGGGTTCAGTTAGAGCCCAACGCCTCGCTCGGGTTCAGTTAGAGCCCAACGCCTCGCATCCACGTGCGTGCGTGTATGAGAGAAACACGCATCGCTCGGCCCCGACCACCCACCGTAACAGGGAACACCCCAATATTTTCCTCGCCCTTGCTTCTACCACGGTTTTTTCCGTCATGGACGGCCCAAAGAATGTCATGAAGCTGTGTCTCCGGCCCGCCTAGGACGAAAAGACCATTTTTTGTCATGGTTTTTTGTCATAGAAGTAGGAGCCCACCACATCTATGATGATACCGGGTTTTGTCACAATTATCGTCATAGAAGTGTCATAAGTATGACAGAAAAAAAATTCGTTTGGCCCAAAATGTCACGGATGTGTCTTTTTTTTGTAGTGTTGTTAGTAGATGCAATCTCTTATACCACAACAAATATGACTATTTGTGATGAACTTTAGTGATGAATGTTCCTCACAAATGCCTTACCTTTAGTAGGATAACCCGTCGAGTCCTCACTAATCTTGTTGCTTCCCTTGAATTTGCGTTTTTTTGATCTTGACGGCATGGTGGAATTTTGCTACAAAGTTCTGGATATATGTGGTCCTTCCTATGCTACTCTTAGTATGCTTGTTGAAAGGTCAAAGATCTGATATCCCTGTTCTTTGGGTTTCACCCTTGTTAAAAAAGACAAATTCTCACAAACTAAAGGGCTTGTAGATGGGATCTACACGCATTTATCAAAATTCAGTATGGGGATAGAGATTTTTAATTAAGTCACTTCTTCATACACCCTCCATGCTAATATAGAAACTCGAATAATCATACTTAATGATGAACGTAGTTATCTATGGATGCATGGCCCAGCATGGGTCCCCTGCCCAACATGGCTTGATAGCCCACAATGGCTCTCCAGCCTTGGGCGGGGTTGTCACGACCCAGTCTGTTATGGCCCAACCATCTCAGGATATTCTGGATATTTCCGTTGCCACAGTTGGAAAATTTGCTCAGGCTGTTATGGATAACCAACTACCGGATCATACTGAGGATGCTGCTCAATTTAATGATCTCATTGATGATATTGTTTGCAAGGTTTGGAAATGTCAGAATTGTTTATCTATGCTGCATTACTCCAATTCGTGCACCAATCCGATACGCTGCCGTAGATACTTTCGCCTGGGCCACCGAGCCAAAGGATGCTCCGACGCTGCGCATTCCCCGACTACAAAGGATTTAGTCAGGCCTATTCATACACTACCTAAACAAGAAAGTTAGATTCGGCGATGCCCCTCCCCTTTCGGGGGGCATTCCGATTTCCTCCTTATTTTTAGCGATTTTTATTAAGAAAATATATATATTATATTGTATAGGTCCCATGGGTCAATCCTACTTCCCCGGGCCGGTCAGCTGAGATTTCCTCGCCCGACGCCTCAGTTTCCCTCGCAGCTTGCCAAGTTGGGTCTTTGCCCAGTCCCATCACGCCTGCAACACCATTGCTTCCGCCATTGCCTGTCGAGCCACCGCCCATCACGCCATCACCACCTACCTCGCCACCATCGCCCAGCTTCGCCTCGCCATTATCCACCGTGGCTCCTACGCTGCCATCAGCTTCTCCACCGCATCCAACAATGGCTACCTTCGCCCTCGACCCCACACCTCTCGTCCCACCGGGCTTCGAGATCATCGACGGTGGTCCGCGGCGGCTTCCGCACACCTTCTTCTCTCCTGCTGTGGCTCCTGATCGTCAGCATGAGGAATACGCCATTGCCATCGTCGAGCCTGCACCCCTGCCTGAAGAAGTTGCTATCTTCAGAAATTTGGTCAGTGATTTTGTTGTCAACAATCTTGGCCGCGCCGTTCTTGATGCTCAGCCTTGGATCCAAGGAGTTGGACTCTTCCGTTTCCGTAGTCCGGTTGCTAGGCAGGCTCTGGTAGATCATCCTCTGTTTGAGCTGGACATTGATAGATTTGTTAGATTTGTGCCACATGATGAGGGTATCAATTTCAGAGCTATCCAGGGTTTTCGCATGGGTTGGGTTATGGTTGTTGGAATACCCCTGGATTATAGGCGTACACAGTATATTGCAGATGCAATCAGTACCTTTGGCCGTTTCCATCACTGGCACCAGGATGACCCACTGCTTGTTCGTACCTTGGCGTATGTTTCTTTTCCGGCAACTACATTAGTGTCGCGCGATGTGGTCTATCGGGAGTTTGCTGACTTTGGAGGTTCACGCATTTCTTGGTCTGCTCCCATATACATTTTCTCCGCTGATTTTGCTGATATATTGCCACCTGATGAGGATTCGATGCCTTTCGATGGCAACCCTCACCCACTCACTGGGCATCTGCAGTTTCATAACCACAATTGGGTTATGCCTGAATTTCCCGAAATCGGTTGGGATGAGCTGACACCTCCAGCGTAGGAGAATGAACCACACCACCAGGAGGCTCCTCATGATGATCTGAATATGCAGCAGGAGATTGTGGAGGAAAATCAGGTTGATGTGAACCAGTCCCAGGAATCTATCATTCTGCAGGTTTCGGATGACTCTGTTAATGCTCAGCCAGTTGAGGATTTAGTGATTTTGCAGCAACCAGCTGTCCCGATGCAGCCTCCTCTTCATGTTGGCCAAGTTCTCACTATTTTTGGCCCTGTTCTGCCACCTGTGATGCAATGGCAGTGAACTTTCCAGAAGTTTATGCCGGCTATTTTGTCTGCTGATATCCCAAAGTGTGTGTTCAAGACTGACTTTGGTTCTCTGCTACTGTCTAAGAGCTCTTGGGATATTTGTTTCAATGGTGCAGACGTCAGCTTCTCTTTGCAGCCCGCGCCAGAACCCTCACTCTGCCTTCCACGCCAGGTTTCTCTAGTTAGGAGACCAGTTGCAAGGGCGCTCTACTTTGATGATCTCTCTGAACCTGTCAGTGAGTCATTTGAGTTCTCTGCTATACCTGAGGTTACTACCAAGCGTAGCCGGAAACCAAGAGCTGCTAAGATTTTGGTTGACACTGAGGTGCGCCGCGGTGCACGTCTATGTGCGCTACGTGATGGCTATCATAGATCTCCAAGCAGAGGCCCCCAACAGGTCAAGACCCATCGTTCTTTCAAGAGGAGTCGAACCAGATCATCTCAACTGGAGGAGAATTAGTCAGTGCCTCCACCAACGCCTGTTTCTGATCTTCAGCGTATCGGGGCACGTTTGCGCATTGCTCCCGAGATGATCTCCAAGGAAAAGCTTGAGGCTGATCCTTCTACCTCCACCAGCAGCAAGGGTTCTGATGATTAGTTGCACCGGACGGCTTTATGGTTCATGGCGTACCGATTTAAACGCCATCTATCTGTTCTTATGTTTTCTGTCTGGGTTCTATCTCCCCTGTTTAGTTGGTCAGTGTAGGTCATCACATGATTTACTTTTGTTGCTTTCTATTATGGTTTGTAATGAATCAGTCCGGGTTTAGAGACTGGAAGGTTTTATGTTGGAACGTGCGTGGTCTTAATTCTGAAGCACGGCAATTAGCGGTTAAGCAAAAGATTGATGAAAGTGGTTGTTCGGTTGTCTGTCTGCAAGAAATGAAGTGCATGCATATTGATCATAGGTTTATTAGGAAATTCTGTTCACGGCGTTTTGATAATTATTCCTATGTGCCTTCGATGGGTGCCTCGGCTGGTATGATCATCATTTGGAATTATTCTTTCTTTGAAGGAAAACTAATTGAGGCAAGACATTTTGGTATTATTATGGAATTCCGCTCTAAGCATACTTCTGAAGTTTGGACTCTAGTGTCAGTCTGTGGTCCGTGCCAGGGTCCAGCCCGGGATGATTTTGTTCAATGGTTATATAACCTTGATATCAACTGTGATGATAATTGGCTGCTTGTGGGTGACTTCAATTTTATGCGGTCGTTGGAAAATCGAAACGTACCTGGGGGTAATTTCAGCGGTATCTTTCTGTTTAATGAAGTGATTGGCCATCTGGGTCTTGTTGAGCTACCAATTAAGGGACAGCAATTCACTTGGTTGAATATGCAAATTGAACCCTTACTTGAACAGGTCGATTGGTTTTTTACTTCAGTTGCATGGACCATGGATCATCCAAACACGATAGTTTTGCCCCTTGCACGCACGGCCTCCAATCATGTTCCATGTGTGGTCTCGATTGCTACTGCTATCCCTAAGGCTAAAATCTTTCGTTTTGAAAATTATTGGATTGACTTGCCTGGCTTTTATGACTGTGTGGCCCAAGTTTGGAACAAATCAGTGGCCAGACCCTCAGCTGCCCTAACTATTTCCTCTAAATTCAAAGCTCTACGGTATGCACTCAAGAAATGGCACATGAATTTGTCCACAATTAAGGCACTCATTTCTGATTGGAACAAAGTGATTCTCTTCTTTGATGGTCTAGAGGAGATTAGGCCTTTGTCTAGGCCGGAGTTTAATTTCAGGCGAGTTGTGAAATTGCGTCTGCAGGATATTTTACATTGGCAATTTGTATATTGGAAGCAACGTTGTACTATTCGCAGCATTAAAGTTGGCGAGGAAAACTCGAAGTTTTTCCATGCCATGCCCACGGAAAGATATAGGAGAAACACAATTTCTTCAATTAAGAATGCTGATGGTGATGTGGTCTCGGATCACCAACAACTTGCGGGCATGTTTTGGTCTGATTTTAATCAAAGAATGGGCAATGCAAAAGGAATTCGCATGGGTTTTGATTTGGACACATTAATTGCCAGAGTTGATGGCCCTGAGGATCTTTCCCAGCCTTTCACTGATTCCGAGGTTGATGCTGTCATTAAGAACATGCCACCGGACCGTGCCCATGGTCCCGATGGTTTTTCTGGTCTGTTCTTAAAGAGGTGCTGGCCAATCCTAAAGGAGGATTTCATGCAACTTGTGAAGGAGTTTTATGAGGGGAGGTGCAACCTGGAATGTCTTAATACTTCATTAATTACCCTTATACCTAAAAAGCTGAGCCCTGAAGTTGTTGGAGATTTTTGGCCCATCTCATTGACCAACACGTGCTTGAAATTTTGGACTAAGCTGCTTGCTAACCGCCTTCATAAAGTGATCCTAAGATGCATCCACCGCAATCAATATGGTTTTCTTCGGCGTCGTTCTATTCAAGATTGCCTAGCCTGGTGTTTTGAGTATATACACCAATGCAAGGCCTCGAAGCGCCCCATTTTCCTCCTAAAGCTGGATTTCACGAAGGCCTTTGACATAATTGAGCATGATCTAATTCTCAGAATTTTGCAATGCAAGGGTTTTGACTCCCGGTGGACTGGATGGATCAATAGTATTTTGTCTACGGGATCTTCATCTGTGCTTCTCAACGGTGTGCCAGGTAATCACTTTGTCTGCAGAACGGGCGTGCGTCAGGGGGATCCTCTCTCACCGTTGCTCTTTGTGATTGCGGTGGATTTATTGCAATCTGTAGTCAACGAGATGTGCTCCAGGAATATTCTATCTCTGCCAATCCCAACCAACTCCAGTGATTACCCGATCGTACAATATGCCGACGACACTTTAATTGTTCTCCCTGTGATTGATGATCAGCTCATTGCTTTCAAGGAGATGCTGGTCACTTTTGCTGAGTCAACTGGTTTGCGTGTTAACTTTAGTAAGTCCTCTCTCAGTCCTATAAACATGTCTGATGAGGAAGGTGCTAGAGTGGCCTCTCTGCTTGGATGCGATGTTGGGACGATGCCTTTCACGTATCTAGGTTTGCCAATGGGAACTTCTAGGCCTACAATCTATGATCTGCTGCCTCTGGTTGATCGAGTTGAGCACCACTTATCTGCCTCGTCAAGCTTACTAAACCAAGGGAGCCGACTGCAACTTCTTCAGTCGGAGTTGTGCTCCATGCCAATATACTTTTTGTGCGCATTATCTCTCCCAAAGGGCATTTTACAACAGTTAGAGCGAAGCATGAGATAATGTCTGTGGAGAGGCAACACGGATAATCCATGTCAATCACTGGCTGCTTGGGATTTAGTCTATCGCCCTATGAGTTTTGGTGGTTTGGGTGTTCTTAACTTGGCCATCCAAAATGAGGCTTTGCTTCTTAAGCATCTCTTCAAGTTCTTCAATAAAGTGGATGTGCCTTGGGTATCTTTAATTTGGGACACTTATTATGCATCGTCACCACCCCAAAGCACCCAGATCTATGGTTCATTTTGGTGGTGTAATATCATGCGATTATATCCCAAATTCTGCAAGCTAGCTGTTCCACAAGTTAATGCTGGTGACACGGTGCTTTTTTGGTTTGACCGTTGGCAGCTGGGAAATCGTGCTGTCCTTTTGCACGACTGTTTCCCAAGGCTACATTCATTTGTTGTGGATGATGCAATCACAGTCAAGGACTTTATGGAGTAGCCTGATATCTTGGATCATTTCCATTTGCCTCTATCGTAGGAGGCCTTCTCAGAATTCACACAATTAGAGGCCCTCCTGCCTTTGATCAATCTGGATGGTGAGAGCCAAAGGGTTTGGAACTATCTTGGGATTTCTTGGACTGTTCAACCGAATCAAACCACATATGATATGGCTCAAGCAGTTAGGAAGGATTTTGGTCACCCTTTTTTCTCTGAGGTTGTCTTCACTGCTACTTGGGTTATTTGGATACAACGGAATGGGAAGATCTTCAGAAATGAGCAACCCTCATTTAGAGCTTGGAGAAGAAACTTTATTCATGACATCTCTCTTCTGTCTCACAGGATTAGATGTAAATATAAAGATAGTTTTCTGTCTTAGATAGCTAACCTTTCTTAGCCACTTTTCTTGTAAGTATCTTTTCTTTCTTCTGTACATTTGTAAACTTATAACATTTTCCACTTATTTTTATTAATAAAGGACTGTGAGGCTGTTGCCTTGCAGTAGATAGTCAAAAAAACATAGTTATCTATGATTTGTTTCAAAACCCAAGAAGCCACGCAAAAAAAATTAAACAGATTAGATGTGTCTAACTATTGGGGAACGTTGCATGGAAAACAAAAAAAATCTACGCAGACGCAAGATCTATCCATGGAGATGCATAGCTATGAGAGGGGAAGAGTATCTACATATCCTTGTAGATCGCTAAGCAGAAGCGTTTATCAACGCGGTTGATGTAGTCATACACCTTCATGATCCGTCTCGATCAAGTACCAAACGTACGACACCTCCGTGTTCGGCACACGGCTACCTCGATGACGTCTTCGCCTTCTCGATCCATCAAGAGAGGTGAAGTAGTAGACGAGTTCCGGCAGCACGACGGTGTGGTGACGGTGGTGGTGAAACTATCCGCAGGGCTTAGCCAAGCACAACGGACGTGGACGGAGGAGGAACTGGAACTAGAGGGAGAGGGGACGCCGCACACGGCTTGAGGATCATGGTATGTGTTGCCCCCTCCTCTACTCACATATATATAGGTGGGGGAGGGGAGGCAGCCCCAAGGGCCCCCAAGGGGGCCCGCGGCTGCCATGGGCTACTGCCCTAGGTGCCCCCCCCCCTTTTCCTTCCTATGGCGCAGAGGAGAAGGCAGGAGGTGAGGCGCCCCCTTTCCGTTTTCTTACATGGAAGAGAAGTTAAGAGTGGGCTAGACCTCTTCCCTTCCTTCCCTAGGCCTGGTGCCTAAGATGTGGGGGGCTCCAGCCCCTTGTGGGCTTGTGTGCTCTGCTCTTTTGGCCCGTTAAGCCCAATAACTCCCCGTGGCCTCCCAGAACCCCTTCCGGGACTCCGATAAAACTTCGGTGCATTCTGAAACCTTTCCAGAGACCAAATAGTATTGTCCTATATATCGATCTTTACCTCCGGACCATTCTGGAGCTCCTCGTCATATCAATGATCTCATCTGGGACTCTGAAAACATTCAGTTACCAATTCACATAACTCATATAATACTATATCATCAACGAACATTAAGTGTGCGGACCCTACGGGTTCGAGAATGATGTGGACATGACCGAGACGCTTCTTTGGTAAATAACCAATAGCAGGACCTGGTTGCCCATATTGGTTCCTACACATTCTATGAAGATCTTTATCGGTCGAACATTTATGACAACATACGTAGTTCCCTTTGTCTGTTGGTATGTTACTTGCCCGAGATTCGATCGTCGGTATCTCCATACCTAGTTCAATCTCGTTACCGACAAATCTCTTTACTCGTTTTGTAATACATCATCTTGTAACTAACTCCTAAGTCACTTTGCTTCCAAGCTTCTTGTGATGTTGTATTACCGAGAGGGACCAGAGATACCTCTCCGCCATACGGAGTGACAAATCCCATCTTAATCCATGCCAACTCAACAGACACCTTCGGAGATACCTGTAGAGCATCTTTATGATCACCCAATTACGTTGTGACATTTGATAGCACACAAGGTATTCCTTCGGTATCCGGGAGTTGCATGATATCATGGTCAAAGGAATATGTATTTGAAAGTGCAACTAATCCCCGAGTGGTTTAGGTAATTCATAACAACATGTAGCTCATTGAACTAATGACCATTCAAGTTTAATATTTCAGAGAGTTCAATGAATGGCATGGCATGGACTAGAGGTGGGGACCCCTCAAAATGCTAAGGACACATATTGGCAAAAGCTGAAGACTCTCCATTTACATTTTAGTAATCCAAGATCACATTGAGTCCATAGGAAAGCCAATACTATTAAAAGGGGATGAGGTGTTGCTTAATGACTTTCTGGCTCAAATGCTTAGTGATATTGCTCCAAGTCCCTCAACTACTTTCTCATTCCAAATATATCAAAACCCTACACTCCGACTCGGCCTCACTGATTCATCCTATTCAGAGGCACGGAGTTCATATGACATAGCCACTGCCAGAAACCCTAAACAACTCGGTCACACCGATACGGATCTCGGTCTCACCGAGATGGCCTTGCCAACGCTCTGTGACTTGTTGCATTTATTTTGGCCTCACTGAGTTATGCAATCGGTCTCAGCGAGTTGGCTTGACATTCACTTTGTTGCCTTATTGGTTCCCTTCGGTCTCACCAAGTTGATGTAACCGGTGCCACCGAGTTTATGTTTTCCCTAAGCCCTAGCACATCGGTCCCACCAAGTTTTTCTAGTCGGTCCCACCGAGATTCCAAACGTTTACATTTTTGAACTAAGTCTCAATCTCACCAAGTTCTTCTATTCGGTCTGACTGAGTTGGGTCAAATGTGTGTAACGGTTGGATTTTGTGTGGAGGCTATATATACCCCTCCACCCCTTCAACATTTGAGAGAGAGAGAGAGAGCCATCAGAACGTGCCTACACTTCCAGCATACATTTTCTGAGAGAGAACCACCCACTCATGTGTTGAGATCAAGATATACCAATCCTACCACAAGAATCTTGATTTCTAGCCTTCCCCAAGTTGCTTTCCACTCAAATCATCTTTCCACCATATCCAAATCTGAGAGAGAGAGTTGAGTGTTGGGGAGACTATCATTTGAAGCACAAAAGCAAGGAGTTCATCATCAACACACCGTCTATTACCTTTTGGAGAGTGGTGTCTCCTAGATTGGTTAGGTGTCACTCGAGAACCTCCAACAAGTTGTGGAGTTGAACCAAGAAGTTTGTAAGGGCAAGGAGATCACCTACTTTGTGAAGATCTACCCGAGTGAGGCAAGTCCTTCGTGGGCGATGGCCATGGTGGGATAGGCAAGGTTGCTTCTTTGTGGACCCTTCGCGGGTGGAGCCCTCCGTGGACTCGCGCAACCGTTACCCTTCATGGGTTGAAGTCTCCATCAACGTGGACATATGATACCACCACCTATCGGAACCACGCCAAAAATCTCTATGTCTCCCTTGCATTTGCACTCTCCAAACCCTTCCCTTTACCGTCATATGCAATGTTTTACTTTCCGCTGCTACACTCTTAGAATTGCATGTGTAGGTTGATTGCTTGACTTGTGCTAATAGCTAAAATCTGGCCACAACTAAATTTTGGAAAATGTTAGATTTTTATTTGGTCCTTGATAACCCACAAGTATAGGGGATCGCAATAGTTTTCGAGGGTAGAATATTCAACCCAAATTTATCGATTCGACACAAGGGGAGCCAAAGAATATTTGTAAGTATTAGCAGCTGAGTTGTCAATTCAACCACACCTAGAGATTAATTATCTGCAGCAAAGTGATCAGTAGCAAAGTAGTATGATAGTTTTGATAGTAGTAGAAACAACAATAGTAACGGTAACAGTGATAGCAATGCTTTTGTAGCAAGTGCAACAGTAACAATAGCAGTAGTAACTTAGCAAGAACAATATATTGAAAAACGTAGGCATTGGATCGGCGATTTGTTGGATGATATTCATCATGTGACAGTTACAACCTACGGCGATACGGCACTAGCTCCAGTTCATAAATATAATGTAGGCATGTATTCCGTAAATAGTCATACGTGCTTATGAAAGAACTTGCATAACATCTTTTGTCCTACCCTCCCGTGGCAGCGGGGTCCTATTGGAAACTAAGGGATATTAAGGCCTCCTTTTAATAGAGAACCGGAACAAAGCATTAACAGATGGTGAATACATGAACTCTAACTAAGGTCATCACCGGGAAGTGTCCCGACTATTGTCACTCCGGGGTTGCCGGATCATAACACGTAGTAGGTGACTATAACTTGCAAGATCGGATCTAGAACATAGATATAATTGTGATAACATAAAAGGTTCAGATCTAAAGTCATGGCACCCGGGCCCAAAGTGACAAGCATTAAGCATGGCAAAGTCATAGCAACATCAATCTCAGAACATAATGGATACTAGGGATCAAGCCCTAACAAAACTAACTCGATTACATGATGAATCTCCTCCAACTCCTCACCAACCAGCGATCCTATGAAGGAATTACTCACTCCCGGTGGAGAGCATCGTGGAATTGGCGATGGAGAAGGGTTGGTGATGACAAAGATCGAGGATCCCCCTCTCTGGAGCCCCAAACGGACTCTAGATCTGGCTTCCCGATGAAGAACAGGAGGTGGCGGCAGCTCCGTCTCGTGAAACGCGATAATTCTTCCTCTCTGAATTTTTTTCTAGAAATATGTGATTTTATAGCGTCGGTTTCAGGGTCTACGGGGCCACGAGGTGGGGACAACCAACCTGGGCGCGCCTGGAGGGGGGGCGCCTCGAGGGGGGCACGCCCTGGTGGGTCGTGCCCACCCAGGTGCCCCCCTCCGGCGGTTCTTGGCTCCAGAAATTCTCTTTTATTGAATAAAAAATCCTCGCAAAGTTTCGTTTCAATCCGAGAACTTTTATTTCTGCACAAAAACAACAGCATGTCAGTTCTGCTGAAAACAACATCAGTCTGGGTTAGTTTCATTCAAATCATGCAAATTAGGGTCCAAAGCAAGATGAAAAGCGTTAGGAAAAGTAGATACGATGGAGACGTATCAACTCCCCCAAGCTTAAACCTTTGCTTGTCCTCAAGCAATTCAGTTGATAAACTGAAAGTGAAAAAGAAAAACTTTTACGAACTCTTTTACTCTTGTTTAGATAAATAATCTTAAAAACACCAAAGTTTTCAGCCAAGATTATAACTAACCATGTCGACAATAACTCTTAAAAATTATATTAACTCATATCAATGACATAATCAGCTAGCGAGCAATAATAAGATATCTCAAACAACAACACATTATCAAAACAACCATGATATAATATGACAATAGTGGTATCCCTCTAGCCCTTTCTGAGACCGCAAAACATAAATGCAGAGCACCTCTAGAGTTCAAGTAGAGACTAAACGTTGTAATTCATGGTAGAAAAGATCCAGTCATGATGCACCCAACATTAGCTACACAAAATGCATAAGGATGACAATAGTGCTCTCAGGTTCTCGCGCTTATTTTAGAAGGTGATGACACAACATAAAACTAAATAGATAGTCCCTTCGCTGAGGGAAGCAGTGATTTCCAGTGGTGCCAGAGCTCAAGTTTTTAAAACAGAGGTAAATGAAATTTTGAGAAATGCACCCTTCTTGTTTACTTTGCAACCATTAGTTATCGGTATCTTCCATGCTAAACACATTATCGGCGGTTCCCAAGCGATAAAAGTAAAGGTTTACTCCCCTCCACCAACAATCACACTCCATGGCTTGCCCGAAAAAAGGGGTGCCATCCATACCAACAATAGTCCTGGGGAGTTTTGTTTAATTATTTGCAATTTGAGTTCGAGACTGGGAATCCCTATTACAGCCCCTCTTGTGCAAGGACGAGTGAATAAACACTCATCATGAGAATAACCCGCTTAGTATGGAAGATACTGACCACCTCTTGTCGCTCTATGAACAATCCAGGCACACAAAAAGGATATTTATTTGAAGTTTTTAGAGGTGGCACATGCAAATTTACTTAGGACAGCAGGGTAATACGACATATAGGTAGGTATGGTGGACTCATCTAGAATAACTTGGGTTTCAGGTTTTTGATGCACAATTCCCACTTAGTACAGGCGAAGGCTAGCAAATAGGTTGAGAAGCGGCCAGCTAGAGAGCAAAAACGGTCATGAACATGCATTATGCATAAGTAACATTGGGTACTAGCATGAGTAGGATATGAACACCATGAACATAAATATGATAGAGGCTATGTTGGTTTTGATTCAACTACATGCATGAACATGTGCTAAGTCAAGCCACTCGAACATTTAGAGGATACCATATCATCATACTACATCACAGTCATTTTAACGCAATGTTGACATCCAAGATAAATCATTATCCACTCCTAGCTACTTATGCATGGCATGAGAAACTATAATCTCTAATTGTCATTGCAAAAATGTTTGATCATAATAGGCTGAATCAGGGATACTAGGTTAAACATATTTACAAAAGCAGAACAATTCGAGTTCATACCCGTTTCTCTCTGCCACAGTGAGTTCATCAAATCGTCATTATTGCCTTTCACTTGCACGACCGAACAATATGAAAATAATAATAGTGCAAGAGTGTCGTGGACTAAGCTGGAATCTACAAACATTTTGTTCAAAAGGAGAAGACAAGGTAATATGGGCTCTTTGTTAGATCAACAATAATGCATATGAGAGCCACTCAACATTTTCATCATGGTCTTCTCCTCGGTATGACTCAACAGAAAGAAAAAGAAATTCAGAGAGAAACACTAAAAATGTTTTTGGAATTTTTGGTTTTTCTTAAACAAGCAAATAAAAGGGAAAAGCAAAAACGAGAAAAACTATTTACACAGGAAAGCTCCCAACAAGCAAAAGAAGAACAATGAAATATTTTTGGATTTTCTTTTTAGTACTACAATAATTTAAATTAGGAAGAAAAACCAAAAAGAAGCAGGAAATATATTTTTGGATTTTCTCAAAGTTTTTCAAACACACAAAAAGAAAGTGAGAAAATAAATTTAGCATGGATAATACAATGAAAGAGCGTGGACACCAACAACTGAAATGAAATGTGTAAACATGAATGTAATGTCGATGGAAATACATACTCCCCCAAGCTTAGGTTTTGGCCTAACTTGGCAATCAATCAGTACCTCCATAATGGTCGGAGTGATAGCTCACGGAGGCTCTCGGTGCGGATGCCTTAGCCTGCCGTCCGGCCACAACTGTCATGTTATGGGCTCGGGCCCTCGCTCACAGGAACAAAATATCTTCCCCTACTGTGAACATCAAAGAAAGCAGGTGCAGGAAAATATGTGTCCACAATGGGACTTTTGTTAAACAAAGGTTATAAGTGAAATTATGGGGTTCACCACTAAGGATCTTATGAATTTTCATAGCATCAAAGTCTATGTATTGCATGGGTAAAATAGGGTCATAAGGCCAAGGTGAAACACCCAGCTCTCTCGCTAAGCGTGTGTCATAAATTCCACCATAAAAATATCCACTAGTAGCGTTATGTTGCACGTGCAGCAATAGCTCCATGGTTATAAATTTTTTCACCGGTGAGAGCGGTGCGTATGAGGCTCAAGTCTGGAGAACAAAGTGTACTACAATCTTGTTTACCCACAATACATTTTCCATTTAATGATGCAAAGTACTGGACTGAGGGAAAATGAATGCTCTTTATTCTACCCCGCATCACTCCCGTAGTCTCATCATAGCAAAGACTAGCCAAGAATATCTCAAACTCAGATCTTGATGGTTCGTCAAGCGAACCCCAGAATGAGATTTTGCAGTAGTAGGCAAATCTCTCTAGAGATATGTTAAATGGATTTTCATACAATTTAAATGACACCCTAGACTCACGGGGATGGAATTAAATCCTTTGGTAAATGATTCAGTGAGAGTGAGGTGTTGGTTGCACTTATCTGAAATGTAGGGACCGAGCTCCGCTTTGTGAACATATTGCTCAAATTCTTCCTTAATGCCCACACGCACCATATAATTGTTGCATGGCCATAAGCATGTTTTGGTGGCGGCATCTCGTACGGAACTTTCACTTGGTTCAACATAAGACCAACGAGCGGAGCTGCTACTAGAAGATGCCTCCGAGGATCTCCTCCTCTAAGAACTCCTTTCAAAGAGGTTCAACATATTCACATACAATTTTCTGAAAAAATGTGGCCACAAAAATTTGTTAACAAAACTTCACAGGATTGAAAGCAACTACTCATAGGGGTGCATAAAGACCATAGGAAGCATTCAAACTACTTAGAATTCTAAGAATTCAACATGCAAGCTCATCTACTTCAGCACCAAGAGTAGCTAATTATTCAAAATACAAACCACTAAAGAAAAAAAACTAATTGGACCAACGTAGGAGTCACATACCAAGCAACAACCCCCCGAAACAGTTACGGAAACGGAGCTTCGAGCAAAGAGATCGAAATCCGCGGGTTTGAGACCAAGAACACGAGAGAGAGAGAGAGAGAGAGAGAGAGAGAGAGAGAGAGAGAGAGAGCAATGGTGATTTTTTTCTGGAGGTAGGTGATGATGTGGGATGAAGAGATAAGTGAGGGGGCCCGTGTGGGGACCACAACCCACCAAGGCGCCCCTGGGGGTGCTGGCGCGCCCAGGTGGGTTGTGCCCATCTGGTGCACCTCCCTCTGATGTTATTTGCACAAAAAATTATTAAGTATTCAGAAAAAATTGTATTAAATTTTCAGAGCATTCTGAGAACTTTTATTTTTGGGTCATTATTTTATTGCACGGGAAATTCACAAAATAGACAAAACATGGCATTTTATTTTATTTAACTAATAAAAAGAGAAAACAAAAGGTAGGGATAGAAGGTAGTGCTTACTAAATTCATCAACTTCATACCTCTAAATAATGATCCATTAATAAGGTTGATCTAGTCTTATTAACAACCACTTTCGATTAGCATGAAACCGAAAAACATTCGTAAATCACTAAGTTACCTCAACGGGGATATGAATGTCCCCAACAATAAGCATTTCATATTTCTTTTTGGCAGTAGGAAGAGGTAGTTGGAAACTTCCAATAGTGATTGTCGGATATTTTTCAATAACATTAATACCATTCACTTGGAATTGTTTCTTCAGAAAGTGCACCGTATGCTCATTACCATTGATATGAAAAGTTACCTTGCTTTTATTGCAATCAATAACAGCTCCTGCGGTATTCAAGAAGGGTCTACCAAGGATAATCGACATGTTGTCATCCTCGGGCATCTCAAGTATAACAAAGTCAGTCAAAATAGTAACATTAGCAACAACAACGAGCACATCCTCACAAATACCGATTGTTATGGTAGTTGATTTGTCAGCCATTTGCAAAGATATTTCAGTAGGTCTGAGTTTATTCAAATCAAGTCTTTTATATAAAGGGAAAGGCATAACACTAACACCAGCTCCCAAATCACATAAAGCAGTTTTGACATAATTTGTTTTGAGGGAGCAAGGTATAGTTGGTATTCCTGGATCTCCAAGTTTTTAGGTACTCCATCTTTAAAAGTATAATTAGTAAGCATGGTGGAGATTTCAGCTTCCGGTATTTTTCTCTTATTGGTGATGATGTCTTTCATGTAGTTTGCATAAGGAGGCATGTCAGTGTTCTGGGAACGGGGGTCCCCAGACATGCCTGCCTGCGGCCCACGGCGTGGCTAAGCCAGCGGACCGTACGACACATCTTCATCAACAAGGCATCCAAGACCCTCGCGAGGGGCCAAGCCTCGCGAGGCGGACGACGCAAGACCTCCTTAGGAGTGGCCTAGTCAGGCAGGCTCACGAGGAGCGGAGATATCAAGGCGGCACAAACCTCAAGAGGCTCTCGTGATGTGAGCCATGACGATCGACACCACGCGGGCGCTAGGCGGGCGTCAGCGCGCGCGACGTCCTTGTTTCCTCTTTTGTGCTAAGGAGGCCAGCGCAGGCGAGGAGTATCGAGGCATCAGGCCAAAGTTGCCATATCGGTGCAACAAGACCAACACCAGAAGGACGGCAAGACGGAGGACATCATGGAGCCCAAGACAGTGCCACCACCAGAGCCTTTTGCAGGCGAAGACCGCTTTTGTCAGGATAGCTTGTACTAGCTGTCCCCCTTCAAATTTTCCCGCCGTTGTTGGCTCCCTTCCCGCTCAATATTTGGGGAGAGGACCAGGCGTATATAAGTAGAGCTAGCCACCACAGTAGGGGGGATCAGACAGTTCATCCAGCTCTCACCCGCTAGTTCACCAAGCACAAGAACACCTCAACCTCAGGAGGTTGTTCTTCCCCTTGTACTGTTCTTCATCAGCCCAAGAGGCAATCCACCACCACACACACTGGAGTAGGGTATTACACCACAACGATGGCCCGAACAAGTATAAATCTCGTGTCTTTCTGTGTTGCGAGTTCGTCGAGTTTGTCCGCGAGACCTTAGCGAGCTAGGGCGTAGATCGGTAGGAGGGAAAGACTTCGCGCGCACCCCATAGTTCGAACCTTAAGGGTTTGCCGGAACCCCACATCTGACATTTGCCGCGCCAGGTAGGGGTGGGCCGTAGCTTCCCTTCCATCAATTCGTCGCTCCATCGCTTCGTCGCCTCCATGGCGGACGCTCGCCGCGCTCGAGCTGAGCGACGGGCTGCCCTCACTACCCGCGTTGCTCAGACGGCTCCCGTCAGTGGGCCACCTCGTCGTTCTCCGTGTCCCGCCGCCAACGCCGCCACCGGCCCGGCAGGGAACGAGCAGCAAGGGTCCTCGTAGCATCCATCGGTGTGGCAGGACAGCCGCACCGCCACTCCGTCTCTGACCCCAGTCAGTTCTTCGTCTCACGCACGCCGCGCTCCCATGGAGGCGCGGGCCACACTCCTCGCCGCAAACGAACTCCTGCGCTACCGCCCAGTTGACGACCTCTATGAGGAGTGGCTCGACCGCGTCGCCGAGCTTGTCCACGCCACAGGGGGCTCCCCGACGTCGTCTCCCTCTCTGCCTCACCCTCCGCCAGTCATAGGCGACGTGGCTCATGGTGCGCCTCCACCACCTTTGCCCCAAGACTGCGCTTTGGCGCCAAGGTGCACGATCCCACGGCATGATCCGCCGTGTCCCGCGCCCGTGCGCGAAGAGAGAGGCTCCCAAGAAATCCCTCGGCCATGAGAAGCTGCACCTGTGCTCCCCGCGCCGCCTTGCCAAGACCGCGCGCCGCCTACAGCGGCGTCGTGCGGACCTCATCAAGACCAAGCTCCACCACTAAGGTGGGCCCCAGCAACCATGGCCGGTTGCCGCGCCTTCACCCCCGAGCTATGTAGCGTCCCCTGGCTAGGCAAGTTCAAGGCGGATCTGCCTCCTCGCTACGACGGCACCGCCGACCCTGCGGAGTTCCTGCAGCTCTACGAGCTGAGCATCGAAGCGGCCAACGGCAATGAGAAAGTCATGGCGAACTGGTTTCCCATGGCTCTCGAGGATGGAGCCCGCTCCTGGCTCCTGAACCTGCAGCACGGCTCAATCTCCTCCTGGGACAAGATGTGCGACCGCTTCATCGCCAACTTCCAGGGCACTCGTGACCGCCCACTGGGCGCGGGTGACCTGCGCTGCATCAAGCAACAACCAGGAGAGACCCTCCAGAAGTACATCCAGCGCTTCAACAACGCTCGCCTCAAGATCCCCAAGGTCACGGACGAGGCCATCATCTCCGCGTTCTCAGACGGCGTCCGTGACGTCAAGATGAAGAGCTCACTATCGATGAGGAGTTGTGCACATCTCAGGAGCTGTTCAACCTAGCGACCAAGTGCGCAAGAGCTGAGGAGGGGCGCCACTCTCTCCTCGAGCTCCCAGCCGCGGGCATAGAGGAGAAGAAAGCCAAGGCAAAGGACGTGAAGCGCAAGGAAGCAGCAGTGCTAGCAACGGAGCCCGGCACCAAGCGGGGCAGAGATCAGCCCGAGTCATCCAAGAATGGTCGACCTTTCTGCGCCTTCCACAATCTGAACACTCACAACACCAGTGACTGTCAAGAGCTCAAGGCCATTCGCGAAGGACGTTTCGGTCGACGCCCCAAGTGCAGTGACCGGGGCTACGACCATGGAGGAGGACATGGAGGCGGACGCTGGGACGACCGTGGCCCGCGCTAGGAGTGGCACGACAGGCCTCGTGAGGACCGCTGGCAAGACTATCCTCGTGAGGCCGCCTGGAGGGACCAGCCTCGTGAGGATCGCCCCCAAGGCAACGCCGGTCTTCCCCCGCTGCCGCCACGGAGAAGGAACGACTATGACTATCAGGACGAGGGGGCTGGGTGCTTCCAGGAGCCGCGTACAATCGCCTGCATCTTGCGCGGCGCCAGGCTCCAATCTCTCAGCGCATCTTCAAACAGTTTGATCACGAAGTGAACGCGGTGCTCCCCAAGCTCGAGGCCACGTGCCCGCTCAAGTGGTCCCAATGCACCATCACTTTCAACTCGGCAGATCAGCTCAAGTGCGCGTCCACCACTGGTGCCCTCCCGATGCTGTGCTCCCCAGTCATCAGCAATGTGCAGATTGCCAAGACCCTCATTGACGGCGGCGCAGAGCTCAATGTCCTGTCCATCAACACGTTCGACAGCCTCCAAGTGCCATATGAACAGCTTGAACCTACCAAGCCTTTCTCAGGAGTGACCGACGGCTCCACCACACCGATAGGGCAGGTCCGCCTGCCTGTCACCTTCGTAGAGCGCAAGAACTATCGCATCGAGCTCATCAACTTCGACGTCGCACACATCCACCTGCCGTACAACGCCATCCTCGGGTATCCAGCCCTGGCCAAGTTCATGGCAGTCGCCCATCACGGCTACAAAGTCCTCAAGATGCCAGGAAGCACCGGGATCATCTCGGTCCCATGTGAAGAAAGAGATGCGGTGTGCTCCCTCGAGCGCGCCTTCCAAGCTGCAGCAATCAACGACCCTGACAGCAGGAGTGAGGGCCCTCCGGAGGCCACCGCCAAGAAGAAGCAGCTGCGTCGAGCAGGATCTCAGGAGGGCGGCTGAGGGAGTCCTAGATTAGGGGGTGTCCGGATAGCGGAACTATCATCGTTGGCTGGACTCCTGGACTATGAAGATACAAAATTGAAGACTTCGCCCCGTGTCCGGATGGGACTTTCCTTGGCGTGGAAGGCAAGCTTGGCGATACGGATATGTAGATCTCCTACCATTGTAACCGACTTTGTGTAACCCAAACCCTATCTGGTGTCCATATAAACTGGAGGGTTTTAGTCCGTAGGACGAACAACAATCATACCGTAGGCTAGCTTCTAGGGTTTAGCCTCTCTGATCTCGTGGTAGATCCACTCTTGTACTACCCATATAATCAATATTAATCAAGCAGGAGTAGGGTTTTACCTCCATCGAGAGGGCCCGAACCTGGGTAAAAACATCGTGTCCCTTGTCTCCTGTTACCATCCACCTAGACGCACAGTTCGGGACCCCCTGCCCGAGATCCACCGGTTTTGACATCGAAATTGGTGCTTTCATTGAGAGTTCCTCTATGTTGTCATCCTTAGGCCCGATGGCTCCTTCGATCATCAACAACGACGCGGTCCAGGGTGAGACTTTTCTTCCCGGACAGATCTTCGTATTCGGCGGCTTTGCACTGCGGGCCAATTCACTTGGCCATCAGGAGCAGATCGAAAGCTACGCCCCTGGCCATCAGGTCAGATTTGGGAGTTTGAACTACAGGCCGACATCCGCGGAGACTTGATCTTCGACGGATTCGAGCCACAGCCAAGCGCGCCGCAGTGTCTCGATGGGCACAATCTAGCTCTGCCGCTAAACAGTGCCTTGGAGGCCGCACTAGCGTCCGCTCCGACCCTTAGCTCGGAGCCGACTCCGCCGATCGAGGACGAGTGGCTGGACACCGCCTCGGGGGCTACGATCTCTACGGCGATTGAGCCGAACTCCATCCCTGTCCTTTGCGAAGACCGTGACTCCAAGGTGCCGGACTCCTCTCCGGACTCCGAACCCTCTGCGCCCCTGCCAATCGAATCCAATTGGGCGCCGGTTATGGAGTTCACTGCCGCGGACATCTTTCAGCACTCGCCCTTTGGCGACATCCCGAATTCACTAAAGTCTCTCTCTTTATCAGAGAGCCTGGCGGACTACCGTCGGGGAAGGTTGGGGTGCGGACGACGAAGAAATTCAATGCCCACCCACCACCCACTTTGTAGCCACTGTCGATGATTTAACCGACATGCTCGACTTCGACTCCGAAGACATCGACGGTATGGACGACGATGCTGGAGACTACCAAGAACCAGCGCCTACAGGGCACTGGAAGGCCACCTCGTCATACGACATATACATGGTGGACATCCCAAAAGATGGGAACGACGATGGAACAATGGAGGATGACCCCTCCAAGAAACAGCCCAAGCGCCGGCGTCAGCGGCGCCGCTCTAAATCCCGCCACAGCAAAAACGGTGATTCCGGCACGGGAGATAATAACACCCCGGACAGTGCCGAAGACAACCTCCTCCAGCAGGATTCAGCACAGGAGGAGGGAGAAGCCAACCCTCATGATAGAGCGGCAGACAGGGAGGTGGAGGACGATAATTATATGCCTCCCTCCGAAGATGAGGCAAGCCTCGACGACGACGAATTTGTCATGCCTGAGGATCTCGCCATACAGGACTGTTTCAAACTTAGGCTTATGGCCACGGCAAGCAGCCTCAAGAAAAAGCAGCAGCAGCTTAGAGCTGACCAAGACTTGCTAGCTGACAGATGGACTGAAGTCCTTGCAGCCGAAGAGTACGAACTCGAACGCCCCTCCAAGAGATACCCAAAACGCAGGCTGCTACCCCAATGAGAGGAGGAAGCACCCAAACCTACATCACCAGCGCATGATGCAGCCGACTGGACACCCCGTGGCCGTGACAGAGAGGCCTCTAGGCCCTCCATGCAAGCCGCACCCCGGCGTCGCTCGAAAAGTACCAATGCACGGGGAAACGCGCCAGACCTGCGAGACATATTGGAGGACAAGGCAAGGCAAACAAGATCGATCTACGGATCGCGTGGGCGCCCCACGACACGCGATGATAACCGTCACGCCGGATACAGCAATTCCGGCCGGGCCGAACACAGTAGACAAAGCTCATTTGAGTTGCGTCGTGATATAGCTCAATATAGAGGCGCCGCACACCCACTATGCTTCACAGACGAAGTGATGGATCATCAAATCCCCGAGGGTTTCAAACCCGTAAACATCGAATCATACGATGGCACAACAAATCCTGCGGTTTGGATCGAGGACTACCTCCTCCATATCCACATGGCCCGCGGTGATGATCTACACGCCATCAAATACCTTCCACTCAAGCTTAAAGGACCAGCTCGGCATTGGCTTAACAGCTTGCCAGCAGAATCAATTGGTTGTTGGGAGGACCCGGAAGCCGCATTCCTTGATAACTTCCGGGGCACATATGTGCGACCACCAGACGCCGATGACCTCAGCCACATAATTCAGCAGCGGAAGAATCGGCCGGACAATTACGGACACGGTTCCTAACCAAGAAAAGTCAAATCGTTGATTGTCCGGATGCAGTAGGCCCTTGCAGCCTTGAACATAACATCCGCGACGAGTGGCTTGCCCGCACCTAGGACAGGAAAAGCCGAAATCCATGGCAGCCCTCATAACGCTCATGACCCGCTTTTTGCGGCGTGAGAGGACAGCTGGCTAGCTCGTAGTAACAACTTGACCAAAACCACGGTAGTTCGGATACCAAGGGCAGCAATGGCAGGTCGCGTCGCAACAAGCACAAAGCGCCGCGTAACGGCGATAATGCTGAAGATACGGCAGTCAATGCCGGATTCAGAGGCTCTAAACCCGGTCAGTGGAAAAATTCGTTCAAAAGAAATACTCAGGGCCCGTCCAATCTGGACCGAATACTCGATCGCTCGTGCCAAATACATGGCACCCCCGAAAAACCAGCCAACCACACCAACAGGGATTGTTGGGTCTTCAAACAGGCAGGCAAGTTAAATGCCGAACTCAATGACAAGGGGCTGCATAGCGATGACGAGGAGGAGCCCCGGCCGCCGAACAATAGAGGACAGAAGGGCTTCCCCCCACAAGTGCGGACGGTGAACATGATATACGCAACCCACATACCCAAAAGGGAGCGGAAGCGTGCACTAAGGGACGTATATGCGATGGAGCCAGTCGCCCCGAAGTTCAACCCATGGTCCTCCTGCCCGACCACCTTTGATCGGAGGGACCACCCCACTAGCATCCGCCACGGCGGATTCGTCGCATTGGTTCTTGAACCAATCATCGACGAATTTCACCTCACTAGAGTCCTGATGGGCGGCGGAAGCAGCCTGAACCTGCTCTATCAGGATACAGTGTGCAAAATGGGCATAGACCCCTCAAGGATTAAACCCACAAAGACGACCTTTAAAGGCGTCATACCGGGTGTAGAGGCCAATTATACAGGCTCAGTTACACTCGAAGTGGTCTTCGGATCCCGGATAACTTCCGGCGAAGAGTTAATCTTTGACATAGTCCCGTTCGCGGCGAATATCACGCCGCTTGGGACGAACCGCATTTGCAAAAGTTCAATGCGGTGCCGCACTACGCATACCTCAAGCTCAAGATGCCAGGCCCTCGAGGAGTAATCACCGTCAATGGAAACACCGAGCGCTCTCTACGAACGGAGGAGCTCACGGCGGCCCTCAGGGCTGATGTGCTAAGCAGCCTCTCACGGCTATTCTCGAGTCCGGCCACTAGGCGTCCGCACCGTCAAGCGCGCCGAGTAATCTACAACAAGACCGCTGGCACGATCCGAAAGCAGCGTAGCAATCCGCCCCAACCCCAGCCCTCGTGAAATTGCGAAGCCGATTACTACGCGTACATAACTACGCTCTGGAGATACCATGGGCATAAGGGAGGGCACGACCACGGCACGCCAGCATGCGGCTCAACCGCACCAGGGCTCCGATTGTGTCATTCTTTTCTTTCTTCTTTTCGCTTACTTTCAGGACTCCGTTTTTCAGAAGCCCTGTCCGGCTCTAGAATTACCGAACTCACGATGCAACCGCCAGGGAAGCAGAAAGCTACGTCGAGTGTCCAGGTGGTCTCTACTTTGAGCAATATACCTGTTTTACATACCATCCCGCAGCTTACCCCTGGAGGGGGACATGTCAAATAATCCCATCCCTTTCTTATCGCACTATTTGTATCGTTCTGCTTTCATTGCAGTACCTTTTTGAATAAACAATACATAGCTTATGCCTATTATTGCACTCCTTTCTTTATCTATATATATGTTCATTCATGACACGTTGCACCCGTACACTTTGGTACGGCCAATACACCAGGGGCTTAAGTACCCCAATGTCACATCCCAGATAGACCATGCATTAGGGTGTGCATCATGTTTAAATTTCATTTGAATTTGAAATGGGGAAGGCAGGAAACCCCAGAACACCCCCCCCCCTTTAACTCAACTAGGATTTACTAAAAATTATTTCAATGAACCTGAAATGCCCTTCAAAATGCTCATCATCTTTGCTTTGGTTCGAGCCTATGTCAAAGGTGTTGCATCATTTTCTAGGTCATCCAAAGGTCCTTGGATTAATCCACAAGTTTTGAATTTGAGCATTCAAATTATACAAAATATTTTAAATGTCCAAAAATTGCCAAACCAAAATGTTTCATGTTGGAAATATTCCAACAAGGGACCAGGAGCATTTTGGTGATTTTTAAAACTGTTTTGGTATTTTAGAAAACCCCACAAAGTTGCAGGAAATTAGAAAAGATTAAATAAAGCGGAAAACTTACTCGACGCCCACCGGCCCGGCTGCCCAAAGCCCGGCAAGCCAAGCTGCTTGGCTCGGCCAGCAGCCAGTGCCCGACAGCGAGCACCGGGCGCGCCACGCAGCTGGCCGTCGCCCTGCTTCACCCCTCGCCGCCTCGCCGCCCTGGATGACCTCCACGTCGTCGCCCGAACTCCCTGGACACGCCACTCGCCCCCCTGCCTCTCTCTCTCGCTCTCCCCCCAACCTGGCCGACGCCATCGCCGACGCGCCACCGCCGAAGTCGTGCTCCCCGCCGTCCATGCGCCGCCCCCCCATGTCCAGAGCTCACCAAGACTCCGCTACCCCTAGCTAGCTGAGTCCCGCTCGCTCCAAGTGCCCCGAAGCCACTACACCGACCTCGGCCGAGCTCGAAGTCGCCGGAGATCCCCTTTGACGTCGCCGTCGCCCCGGTTCATCCCCGACCCCGACGAGGCTCTCTGGCGCGCCGTGAGCCTACCTAACTCCCTTCCTCTCTCTCGCGCCCTCGAGCAACGTGGCGACCCAACCACGATCACACCAGACGCACCGCCGCGGAGCTCGTCAGCCGACGTGCTCCCGGCCACTCTCCGGCCACCCCAGGGTGCCCGTTGCATTCACCCCACCCCAACGGGTCTGCCCATGCACTTCCCGCACCTCGCCGAGCCCTCTAACCCCAAACCCGTAGTTGGCCGAACCCCGGCGGCCGCCTAACCGTCGCCGGCGCCAACTCCGGCCATCCCGACCCAAGCTAACTCCACCAAGAGCCGCGGTTCATCTCCAGCTCACGTAGACGCCTTCGCGCCCCATTTGGTGGCGGAACGTGCAAAAGCACTCTGCTCCGCGCTGGCCTCGCCCGGCTAGACGCCAGCGAGTTGACCATCGACCGTTGGTGGTGGGCCCTGTTGATCGCTTCCGAGTCAGCGATGTGGACCCCCTCGGTTAACTAATCCGGTTAGTTTTTAATTAAAGTTAATTAGTTAAACTAATTCTTGACATGCGGGTCCCACTGGTCAGTTTGACTGGGCGACCCCGTTGACCTGACGTCACGCTGACCTCATCTTGGACGCAATAAATGAATTTCTGGATTTATTACGATATAGTAATTCGTAATATAATTCAAATTTCAAATGCTTATAACTTTTAATCTATAACTCCAAATGCAAAGATTTATATATGAAAAATTATCAGAAAAATCCACTCTATCCATTGGTACAGGTTTCATGCATGTTAAAACAAGTTAACTATGATGTTTAACCAGAATAAGATAATGCACCTTTAGGACTAACTCAATGAGCTATCATTTGAATCCTTGATTCAAATGAGTTCATCCCCTGTTATTTCAGCTTGCATTAGGCCAACACACATCCATATTGCCATGTCATAGCATGCATCATATTGTTGCATATTGTCATGTGTGTTTACTTTCGGTGTGCTTTCATGATAGGTTCCGCCCCCGAGGATAACCTCGACTATCCATCTGAAGGGCGTTACTCTACCCCAGTTCCATCGTGCAAGCAACTCATTGATCATTCCGATACAAACCCATGTTCTCGCTTCTGCTCTCGTTCTTCGCATTAAGACAACGCGATTCAAACTGTTGTGTGCTGCGGTAGTTGAACCCACTTCCTTTGCATGACCTGTCATTGCCACGAGAACTAGATGAAACCCACTAGTATGTGTAGGAGTTGATTGAGCCATGTTTGTGATTCCTACCATGCTATGCTTGCTATGCTTAGAGTTGTGTCGTGTCCGGCTCATCGGGATGATGAACTGGAGTGAAAGGTTGTGTTGGTTCGAGAGTGAAAGTGTTGAACACGTTTTGGTAAAGGTATCGATGAGAGGCCATGTAGGAGTACATGGTGGGTTGTTTCATTGAAGCCGATCCTAAGAACTGAGATCTGTGTTTGTGATCCATGAACTAGCTACTACCACGCATTGGGCCCGAAACCAATGGACCCTCTCGGCTTCTTAACCACTCTTGTCCTCAGTCCGGGAGTTGCAAGTAGTTTACGGTGTTTGTAGCATCTTTGGGGGCCGCATAATGACCTTAGGGGTGGGTTGTGTTGCGGTAGGCACCGTGGCCGTGTACCGAGTGCCCGTTTGGTATCTCGGAACCCTGCACACATCGTTCGGGGCTGTATGGGAAACCTCGGCCGGACTCCCTGCGGATGGAACCCGAATAGGCGATCAATCTGGATTTGGGACTTGTGTGTTTAGGTAGGCTGTGGCCGACACCCACGTTGGGCTTCCGCTTGAAGGTTGCCGAAAGTACATGTCGTGTAAACGGCGGTAAGTGGTGAGAGCGTGTGTGAAGAAGTACACCCCTGCAGGGTTTAATATGATCTATTCGAATAGCCGTGTCCACGGAGAAGGACTTCTGGATTACCTATATCAGTTCATAGACAAGTAAATGGATACTACTAAAAGCCTCAAGATAAGTGTGAGTATCGTGGATGGCCCTCTCGGGGATGACGAGAGAGGATCCACGGTGGAGTATTGTGATGGTGATTAGTGGACTCGTAAAGCGACAAATGCTTTTCAAGTGGTGTCACGTGGGATAGCTTAGCCAAGAGTCAAAGCTGGCTTCTTTGCAAATAACTCCACCACCTTCTTGAGAATGTGCATGTATGATAGGATTCGTGGTAAGACTTGCCGAGTACCTCCGTACTCATGTTTGCTTAATTAATGTTTTTCAGGCGACAACACGCCCCTTCCGATGGGTTCTATGTAGATCTTGACATCGACGAGTGAATTAGCCACCGTGTGGCGATCTAAGACTTGTGAAGGGCCATTGTAGATAGGAAGGCTCCACCACGCTTTCTTTCTTTCTAGAGTCTAGACTCAGACTAGTTTGCTTCCGCATGTGCTTGTATGATTGTATGACTTGAGTGTTGGGTCATGTGACCCCTACCTGTATGACTATGTTATGTATGGCTCCTCGGAGCCTTTTAATAAAGTACTTGAGTTGTAGAGTTTTGTTGTGATGCCTTGTTGTATTTACTCATATCAGGCATATTGCGTGTATGATTGAAATGCTTGGTATGGGTGGGATCCGACAAACTAGTTGTTTATCCTTGGCAGCCTCTCATATGGGGAAATGTAAGTCTCGTGCTTACGAGCGATAGTAGTCCGCTACAGCCCGGTTCACCGAGTCCTGCTAGCCCAAAGACTACTGCTTGGACACTTGATCGGCGGCATGTGATTCACTTCGTTCCTATGTCTGTTCCTTCGGGAAATGTCACGCGGTGGTATTCGAGTCCTGCCTAGCCTGCTACAGCCGGGATACCGGAGTCCTGTTAGCCCAGTGCTACAGCCCGAATATATACGTTGATGACCGACATGCTCGATGTGATTCATGTATGCCTGTCCCCATAGGTTAGCGCCGCTTTGGGTTCACGACTAGCCATGTCGGCCCGGGTTCTTTGTCGTGTGGATGCTAGCGACACTATCATATACGTGAGCCAAAAGTCGCAAAGCGGTCCCGGGCCATGGTAAGGCGACACCCGTGGGAATACCGTGCGTGAGGCCACAAAGTGATATGAGGTGTTACCGCCAGGTCGATGTGACTTGGAATCGGGTCCCGACAGCGTTGGTATCGAGCGAGGGCTGCCTGTGAGGTTCGCTAAGCCAAACTGGTCGATGTTGAGTCTAGAAATGCTTTAGTTATATGTAGGGGAATTGATTGTGGGAGGGAACGTAAGGCTCTTTTTACTCCTTTACCTTATGCCCTCCGATCTGAGTCTTCCTCTTCTCATTCGACGGGTATAGGACTAGGCTCTATTCTCTATCGTGTTCACGTGTTACTAATCCGTAGTAACTTATAGGATTGTTGGTTACATCCTCGATTCCTGCTACTAAATTTTTAGTATGCTATCATTTGAACCAGAACCTTGATATGATGTTGTTGAGTGGTTTTGCAATCTGTTTTGAATGTCTCAAATCTGATTTTGAGCATTTACAGATGTTATGCTGCCCGATTTTCCCTAGAAATTCTAATGTCTTTGCATTGTGGTTGTGCTTTCAGATGGCCACCCGTCCCCGTAACCAAGTGGTTCGTCGACCCGTTGCATTGGTGTGTGTGGTCACACGGCAATGTTGGTTCGGTGATGGTCGAGACAGGTTACCGATGGTATCCTGAATATACCGTCGAGGAGCAGTTTAGGGATTTCAACCAAAGCCAATATCTGTGCACGGTCAGGATTTATCCATCCTATCCCGGAGCTACTGAACCGCTCCACTGTTCTTATGGACTTGGGATCACTATTGGGATGTCTGTGCAAGATGCAGCCTATTCTATGATGACTATTATTCGAGCCAGAACTGCCTTGCTGGTCAACAGTGATTTCCGCTACATGCCAGCATCCCTCCCTGGGGCGCATGGCTACCTCCAGGGTTTGTACAGCGATGCATCCCATGAGGACTCACTTCTTCGCACCACCACGGAGATGCTAGAAGACAAGGACCGTGAAAACCGGGCCTTGCGTATGGAGCTCTTTAATGCCCGTGCTAATCACTGGGCTACTCTGACTAGGTTTGCACCTGCCGTGCAAGCCGGATACATGGATATGAGGGACTTGTACCCTGTGCGGGCGAGTCTGCCGGACTTTATGGAGTGGCGTGAGGTAGGAGGCATCACTCCTCCTCGTGGACCTCGTCTGCCACCGTTTGTTGGACCACGACCACATCCGAGTCCCTATGGTCCACAAGCTCCACAGATTGTCTGTTTCCGGATGATCATGTTCCACTTCCAGGATTGGGAGGTGACTTCTATGAGGACTACTACGGAGCTGTCTGAGTAGTAGTAGTATCCCTAGTATTGTAATAGTTGTATTTCCGCCGTCCTGCGTGACTTGTGGAATATGACTTAGTGTGTATCGTTCCGGAAGTGTAGAAAAATAATGTATAGGAGTTGGACTGCTTCCGATGAGATGTAACGCCGTTCACTATAGTTGTACCCCGTCAGGCTTGTACTAAACTATGAATGGTGTGTATGACCGTTGGTATATATATATGGCAGCTTTATATTACCATGTCATACGGATGAACATCTTTGCATTCCATGCTATCCATTACCTTCCGCACTTCCTTGTTAAATTCTGCCGTCTGGTTTAAACCTTTGCTCTGTCTCCTAGGATGGTCAACACCATAACACTCCTGCTGCTCCGGGCAGGAGAAGCTAGTGCAGCCAGAAATGTGAATCGCCGCAACCGCCATCTTTGGCCGAGGTTATGCTAGAAGCGAACGCAATAAGCGTGAGACCAATCGCCATCGGAGCGGATTGAGCAAAACACCGCACGCCAGCCGAGAAATGATGTGGTTTCACTCAATGACTTCGTCAAAATTTGTATCCACCGAAGTTCAAGTATTCCGTTGAGCCTCTCGACGCGGATGATTGGCCGCAAAGATCCACCACAAGCTGCGTTACGCTAACGTGGCTGAAGCCGATAAGGTTACTTTTGCCGCTTATCATCTTGAAAGCCCCGCTAGTCTCTCGTGGGAGAATTATGAGGCTATGCGTCCGGTTGGACAAGTTACAACTTGGGCTGAATTCAGTGCCGCCTTCCGTGAGCATCATATCCCGGAAGGTCTTATGGATCGCAAAGGGAGGAATTTTGCAGTTTCACCCAAGGTAGGTCGACGGTGGATGCCTACTGTACCGTGAATTTGGGAGGTTAGCACGTTATGCTCGAAGAAGTGTCTACCGATGCCAAGAAGCGAGCAAGGTTCCGCAAGGGACTTAGCCCCGAAGCTACGCCGAGACCTTCGCGCATGAGTGTACCTCTTTTCCAAAGCTAGTCAATAAGGCTATCAGCGCCGAAACTGGGCAGACTGATTTTGAGGCTTCTCGTAAGCACATCCGTGACTCTGGATCTTCATCCGGCTCTGGATCCCAGAAGCGCCGGGTTTGGATTCCAAATACTGCTCTACCACCCAGGTTCACCCCGAGGCCATCTTTTGAGGCGCCGCCCCAACCAGCAAGATGTTCCGCCTAAGACTTATGGAGGCCCACTGCTAGTGCTGCTCCACGCCCCAATATGATAACTTGCTTCAAATGTGGAGAGACGGGCCACTACATCCGCGAGTGTCCCAGAACAACCCCAGTCAAGTTGGAAAGTCATTGGCCGTGGCAAGCCGGCAGGAAAGGTGCCCTATGCTAAACCAGTTGCCACCGCCGTGGCCATGTCAACTATGTTTCGCTGAAGAAACCTATGAGGATCCCAACGCCGCCCTCGGACGCGCTCCTTGTTAATTGTCATCCGCAACTGTTCTTTTTGATCTTGGAGCATCTCATTCATTTATTTAAAGAGCTATGCTCGATTGCACAACACCACATTCTCGTGACATGCACACCTCCATGGAAATTCAGACCCCGGTTCTAGATGGCAAACCTCTAGAATAAGTCATGGAATGAAATTCTTGTCGACAGATTAGTCTTTCTTGCTTCCTTAATAGCTCTCAAGTCCTCGGACATAAACATCATCTTGGGTATGGACCGGATGTCAGCCCATTATGCTAAGATTGATTGCTCTACTAGAACTGTTCAGCTTCACCCATCCCTCGGGCAAGACAAAGGAATGTTCTAACCCAGTGTCTAAGCGCCAGCTTTACTCCTTAAACGCCAATCCCTTCCGGACCTCAAGATATTCCGATAGTCCGTGATTTTCCGGATGTCTTTCAGAGGAACTGCCAGTGTTCCACCCGACAGGATGTCGAGTTCGTGATAGATCTTGTTCCTAACCGTCCCAATCTCTAGAAGACCTTATAAGATGGCACCCCTAGAACTAGCTGAACTCAAGAAACAACTCGATGAGTCCTTGCAAAAGGTTTCATCCGTCCTAGTTCATCTCCATGGGCTTGCCCGTCCTCTTCGTCAAGAAGAAGGATGGTACGGATCGGATGGTTGTGGATTACCGACCTGTCAATCTGGTCACCATCAAGAACAAGTATCCGCTCCCCAGAATCAACGATCTGTATGATCAGCTCGCTGGATCCTCAGTCTTTTCCAAGATGGATTTGAGGTTAGGCTACCATCAAATCAAAATCAAGAACGGGGACATCCCTAAAACGGCCTTTGTTACTCGTTATGGCCAATACGAGTACACCGTCATGTCCTTCGGATTAACCAATGCTCCAGCCACCTTCTCTCGGTTAATGAACTCAATCTTCATGGAGTATTTGGATAAATTCGTCGTGGTATACCTCGATGATATACTCATCTACTCCAAGAATGAGGAAGAACATGCCGAACATCTAAGGCTAGTATTGATGAAACTTGAGAGCACCGCCTTTATGCCAAATTCTCTAAGTGTGAATTCTGGTTACCAGAAGTGACCTACCTAGGCCATGTAATCTCCGGTAAGGGCATTGCTGTCAATCCCGAGCGAGTTCAAGCCGTCCTCGATTGGACTCCACCTGAATCGGTTAAGCAAGTTCGGAGTTTTCTCGGTTTAGCGAGCTATTGCCGTCGCTTCGTCGAGAATTTCTCTAAAGTTGCCAAACCTCTAACCGAACTCCTCAAGAAAGATAAGAAGTTCGAATGGACACCACAAAGGAAGTTCAGCTTTCAGGAACTGAAAAGACGCCTGACATCTGCTCCCGTGCTTATTCCACCAGATTTTTCTAAGGACTTCATTATCTATTGCGACGCCTCGCGACAAGGACTAGGTTGCATACTCATGCAAGATCGTCATGTGATTGCCTACGCTTCTCGACAGTTGCGTCCACATGAGGATAACTACCCCACACACGATCTAGAGCTTGCAGCAGTGGTTCATGCACTCAAAACCTGGCGACATTACCTTCTGGGTAATCGCTATAAATCTACACTGATCATCAAAGTCTGAAATATATCTTCACCCAACCGGATTTGAATCTCAGGCAAAGACGTTGGGTCGAGTTGATTACAGATTACTGTTGGGGAACGTAGTAATTTCAAAAAAATTTCCTACGATCACGCAAGATCATGGTGATGCATAGCAACGAGATGAGAGTGTCGTCTACGTACCCTCGTAGACCCACAGCGGAAGTGTTGACGCAACGTAGAGGAAGTAGTCGTACTTCTTCACGATCCAACCGATCCAAGTACCGAACGTACGGCACCTCCGAGTTCTGCACACGTTCAGCTCGATGACGTCCCTCGAACTCCGATCCAGCCGAGTGTTGAGGAGAGTTTCGTCGACCTGACGGCGTGGTGGCGATGATGATGTTCCACCGGCGAGGCTTCGCCTAAGCTCCGCCACGGTATTCTCGAGGTGTAATATGGTGGAAGGGGCACCGCACACGGCTAAGGAAAGATCTCAAGGATCAACTTGTGTGTCATGGGGTGCCCTCTGCCCCAGATATAAAGGAGGGAAGGAGGAGGGCTGGCCGGCCAAGGGAGGTGCGCCAGGGTGTCCTACTCCTACTAGGAGTAGGATTCCCCCAATCCTAGTCCAACTAGGTTTCCCCAAGTGGGAAGGAGAGAGAGGGGCGCCTTCTCCTAGTCCTAATAGGACTAGGGAAGGGGGAAGGTGCGCCAGCACTTGGGCCCCCTTCTCTCCTTTCCACTAAGGCCCATGTTGGCCCATTAGTATTCCGGGGATTCCGTAACCTCCGGTACTTGGTAAAATTCCCAATTTCACCCGAACACTTCCGATGTCCAAACATAGACTTCCAATATATGAATTTTTATGTCTCGACCATTTCGAGACTCCTCGTCACGTCCGTGATCTCATCCGGGACTCGAACAACCTTCGTACAGAAACATCATAACAACTCATAGTAACTGTCATCGAAACGTTAAGCGTGCGGACCCTACGGGTTCGAGAACTATATAGACATGACCGAGACACCTCTCCGGTCAATAACCAATAGCGGGACCTGGATGCCCATATTGGCTCCTACATATTCTACGAAGATCTTTATCGGTCAAACCGCATAACAACATACTTTGTTCCCTTTGTCATCGGTATGTTACTTGCCTGAGATTCGATCGTCGGTATCCAATACCTAGTTCACTCTCGTTACCCGCAAGTCTCTTTACTCGTTCCGTAATACATCATCTCACAACTAACTCATTAGTTGTAATGCTTGCAAGGCTTATGTGATGTGTATTACCGAGAAGGCCCAGAGATACCTCTCCGACAATCGGAGTGACAAAACCTAATCTCGAAATACGCCAACCCAACATGTACCTTTGGAGACACCTGTAGTACTCCTTTATAATCACCCGATTACGTTGTGACGCTTTGGTAGTACCCAAAGTGTTCCTCCGTAAACGGAGTTGCATAATCTCATAGTTATAGGAACATGTATAAGTCATGAAGAAAGCAATAGCAACATACTAAACGATCAAGTGCTAGGCTAACGGAATGGGTCATGTCAATCAGATCATTCTCCTAATGATGTGATCCCGTTAATCAAATGACAACTCATGTCTATGGTTAGGAAACATAACCATCTTCGATTAACGAGCTAGTCAAGTAGAGGCATACTAGTGACACTCTGTTTGTCTATGTATTCACACATGTATTATGTTTCCGGTTAATACAATTCTAGCATGAATAATAAACATTTATCATGATATAAGGAAATAAATAATAACTTTATTATTGCCTCTAGGGCATATTTCCTTCAGTCTCCCACTTGCACTAGAGTCAATAATCTAGTTCACATCGCCATGTGATTTAACATCAATAGTTCACATCTATATGTGGTTAACACCCATAGTTCACATCGACATGTGATCAACACCCAAAGGGTTTACTAGAGTCAGTAATCTAGTTCACATCGTTATGTGATTAACACCCAAAGAGTACTAAGGTGTGATCATGTTTTGCTTGTGAGATAATTTTAGTCAACGGGTCTGTTACATTCAGAGCCGTAAGTATTTTGCAAATCTCTATGTCTACAATGCTCTGCACGGAGCTACTCTAGCTAATTGCTCCCACTTTCAATATGTATCTAGATCGTGACTTAGAGTCATCCAGATCGGTGTCAAAACTTGCATCGACGTAATCCTTTACGCATTTAACCTTTTGTCACTTCCATAATCGAGAAACATATCCTTATTCTACTAAGGATAATTTTGACCGCTGTCCATTGATCTACTCCTAGATCACTATTGCACTCCCTTGCCAAGCATAGTGGTAGGGTATGCAATAGATCTTGGTACACAAAGATGACATACTTTATAGAACCTATGGTCGATGCATAGGGAATGACTTTCATTCTCTTTCTATCTTCTGCCGTGGTCGGGTTTTGAGTCTTACTCAATCTCACACCTTGTAACACAGGCAAGAACTCTTTCTTTGGCTGTTCCATTTTGAACTACTTCAAAATCTTGACAAGGTCTGTACTTTCATCGAAAAAACTTATCAAGCGTCTTGATCTATCTCTATAGATCTTGATGCTCAATATGTAAGCAGCTTCACCGAGGTCTTTCTTTGAAAAACTCCTTTCAAATACTCCTTTATGCTTTGCGAATAATTCTACATTATTTCCGATCAACAATATGTCATTCACATATACTTATCGAAATGTTGTAGTGCTCCCACTCACTTTCTTGTAAATACAGGCCTTTCCAAAAGTCTGTAAAAAACCATATGCTTTGATCCCACTATCAAAGCGTTTATTCCAACTCCGAGATGCTTGCACCAGTCCATCGATGGATCGCTGGAGCTTGCACATTTTGTTAGCTCCTTTAGGATTGATAAAACCTTCTGGTTGCATCATATACAACTCTTCTTTAATAAATCCATTAAAGAATGTAGTCTTGACATCCATTTGCCAGATTTCATAAAATGTGGCAATTGCTAACATGATTCGGACAGACTTTTAAGCATCGCTACAGTTGAGAAAATCTCATTGTAGTCAACACTTTGAAATTTGTCGAAAACCCTTTTGCGACAAGTCGAGCTTTGTAGATAGTAACACTACTATCAGCATCCTGCCTTCCTCTTGAAGATCCATTTATTTAACTTGACTTGCTGATCATCGAGCAAGTTAACCAAAGTCCACACTTTGTTCTCATATATGGATCCTATCTCAGATTTTATGGCCTCAAGCCATTTCATGAATCTGGGCTCATTATCGCTTCCTCATAGTTCGTAGGTTCATCATGGTCTAGTAACATGACTTCCGAACATGATTACCGTACCACTCAGTGCGGATCTTACTCTGGAAGACCTACGAGGTTTGGTAGCAACTTGATCTGAAGTTTCATGATCATCATCATTAACTTCCTCACTAATTGGTGTAGGAATCACTAGAACTGATTTCTGTGATGAACTACTTTCCAATAAGGGAGAAGGTACAATTACCTCATCAAGTTTCTACTTTCCTCCCACTCACTTCTTTCGAGAGAAACTTCTTCTCTAGAAAGGATCCACCTTAGCAACGAAAAAACTTGCCTTCGGATCTGTGATTAGAAGGTGTACCCAATAGTTACCTTTGGGTATTCTATGAAGACGCACTTCTCCGATTTGGGTTTGAGCTTATCAGGTGAAAACTTTTTCACATAAGCATCACAACTCCAAACTTTTAAGAAATGACAGCTTAGGTTTACTTGTTAAACCATAGTTCATACGGTGTCATTTCATCGTCTTTAGATGGTTCACTATTATACGTGAATGCAGCTGTCTCTAATGCATATCCCCAACACGATAGTGGTAACTCGGTAAGATACATCATAGATCGCACCATATCCAATAAAGTGTGGTTACGACGTTCGGACACACCATTATGCCGTGGTGTTCGGTGGCGTGAGTAGTGAAATTATTTCACATTGTTTTAATCAAGGCCAAACTCAGAACTCAAATATTTTTCCTCTGCGATCATATCGTAGAAACTTTTATTTTCTTGTTACGATGATTCTTCACTTCACTCTGAAATTCTTTGAACTTTTCAAATGTTTCAGACTTGTGTTTCATCAAGTAGATATACCCATATCTGCTCAAATCATCTTGTGAAGGTCAGCAAATAACGATACTTGCCACGAGCATCAACACTCATTGGATCGCATACATCGGTATGTATTATTTCCAATAAGTCAGTAGCTTGTTCCATTGTTCCGGAGAACGGAGTTTTAGTCATCTTGCCCAAAAGGCACGGTTCGCAAGCATCAAATGATTCATAATCAAGTGATTCCAAAGTCCATCAGCATGGATTTTCTTCATGCGCTTTTACACCAATATGACCTAAACGGCAAGTGCCACAAATAAGTTGCACTATCATTATTAACTTTGCATCTTTTGGTTTCAATATTATGAATATGTGTATCACTATGATTGAGATCCAATGAACCGTTTTCATTGGGTGTGTAACCATATAAGGTTTTATTCATGTAAACAGAACAACAATTTATTCTCTTACTTAAATGAATAACCGTATTGCAATAAACATGATCAAATCATATTTATGCTCAACACCAAATAATACTTATTTAGGTTCCACACTAATCCCGAAAGTATAGGGAGTGTGCGATGATGATCATATCAATCTTGGAACTACTTCCAACACTCATCGTCACTTCCCCTTCAACTAGTTTCTGCTCATTCTGCAACTCCCGTTTCAAGTTACTACTCTTAGCAACTGAACCAGTATCAAATACCGAGGGGTTGCTACGAACACTAGTAAAATACACATCAATAATCTGTATATCAAATATACCTTTGTTCACTTTGCCATCCTTCTTATCCGCCAAATACTTGGGGTAGTTCCGCTTCCAGTGACCAGTTCCATTGCAGCAAAGCACTTAGTCTCGTGCTTAGGTCCAGACTTGGGCTTCTTCACTCGAAAGCAGCAACTTGCTTGCCGTTCTTCTTGAAGTTCCCCTTCTTCCCTTTGCCCTTTTCCTTGAGACTAGTGGTCTTGTCAATCATCAACACTTGATGCTCTTTCTTGATTTCTACCTTCGTCGATTTCAACATCACGAAGAGCTCGAATCGTTTCGTCATCCCTTGCATACTATAGTTCATCACGAAGTTCTACTAACTTAGTGATGGTGACTAGAGAATTCTGTCAATCACTATCTTATCCGGAAGATTAACTCCCACTTGATTCAAGCGATTGAAGTACCTGCACAATCTGAGAACATGCTCACTAGTTGAGCGATTCTCTTCCATCTTTTAGCTATAGAACTTTGTTGGAGACTTCATATCTCTCAACTCGGGTATTTGCTTGAAATATTAACTTCAATTCCTGGAACATCTCATATGGTCCATGACGCTCAAAACGCCTTTGAAGTCCCGATTCTAAGCCGTTTAAGCATGGTGCACTAAACTACCAAGTAGTCATCATATTGAGCTAGCCAAACGTTCATAACGTCGCATCTTGCTCTTGCAATAGGTCTGTCACCTAGCGGTGCATCAAGGACATAATTCTTCATGCAGCAATGAGGATAAACCTCAGATCACGGATCCAATCCGCATTATTGCTACTAACATTTTTCAATACAATTTTCTCTAGGAACACATAAAAACATAGGGAAGCAACAACGCGAGCTATTGTTCTACAAACATAATTTGCAAAATACTACCAGGACTAAGTTCATGATAAGTTAAAGTTCAATTAATCATATTACTTAAGAACTCCCACTTAGATAGACATCTCTCTAGTCATCTAAGTGATTACGTGATCCAAATCAACTAAACCATGTCCGATCATCACGTGAGATGGAGTAGTTTCAATGGTGAACATCACTATGTTGATCATATCTACTATATGATTCACGCCGACCTTTCGGTCTCCGTGTTCCGAGGTCATATCTTATATGCATAGCTCGTCAAGTATAACCTGAGTATTCCGCGTGCAACTGTTTTGCACCCGTTGTATTTGAACGTAGAGCCTATCACACCCGATCATCACGTGGTGTCTCAAAGACGAAGAACTTTCGCATAGCGGTGCATACTCGTGGAGAACACTTCTTGATAATTTTAGTGAGAGATCATCTTATAATGCTACCGTCAATCAAAGCAAGATAAGATGCATAAAGGATTAACATCACATGCAATCAATATAAGTGATATGATATGGTCATCATCATCTTGTGCTTGTGATCTCCATCGCCAAGCACCGTCATGATCACCATCGCCACCGGCGCGACACCTTGATCTCCATCGTAGCATCGTTGTCGCCTCGCCAATCTTATGCTTCCACGACTATCACTACCGCTTAGTAATAAAGTAAAGCATTACATCGCGATTGCATTGCATACAATAAAGCGACAACCATATGGCTCCTGCCGATTGCCGATAACTCGGTTACAAAACATGATCATCTCATACAATAAAATATAGCATCACGTCTTGACCATATCACATCACAACATGCCCTGCAAAAACAAGTTAGACGTCCTCTACTTTGTTGTTGCAAGTTTTACGTGGCTGCTACGGGCTGAGCAAGAACCGTTCTTACCTACGCATCAAAACCACAACGATACTTCGTCAAATAGACTCCGTTTTAACCTTCTCAAGGACCGGGCGTAGCCACTTTCGGTTCAACTAAAGTTGGAGACAGGTCTTCCACAAGCCATCTATGTGCAAAGCACGTCGAGAACCGGTCTCGCGTAAGAGTACGCGTAAGGTTGGTCTGGATCGTCTTTCCAACAATACCGCTGAACCAAAGTATGACATGCTGGTAGGCGTTATGACTTGTATCGTCCACAACTCACTTGTGTTCTACTCGTGCATATGACATCTACGCATAAAACCAGGCTCGGATGCCAATGTTGGGGAACGTAGTAATTTCAAAAAATTTCCTACGATCACGCCAAGATCATGGTGATGCATAGCAACGAGATGAGAGTGTCGTCTACGCACTCGTAGACCCACAGCGGAAGTGTTGACGCAACGTAGAGGAAGTAGTCGTACTTCTTCACGATCCAACCGATCCAAGTACCGAACGTCACGGCACCTCCGAGTTCTGCACACGTTCAGCTCGATGACGTCCTCGAACTCCGATCCAGCCGAGTGTTGAGGGAGAGTTTCACAAGACGACGGCGTGGTGGCGATGATGATGTTCCACGGCGCAGGCTTCGCCTAAGCTCCGCTCTGGTATTCTCGAGGTGTAATATGGTGGAAGGGGGCACCGCACACGGCTAAGGAAAGATCTCAAGGATCAACTTGTGTGTCATGGGGTGCCCTCTCTGCCCCGTATATAAAGGAGGGAAGGAGGAGGGCTGGCCGGCCAAGGGAGGTGCGCCAGGTGTCCTACTCCTACTAGGAGTAGGATTCCCCCAATCCTAGTCCAACTAGGTTTCCCCAAGTGGGAAGGGAGAGAGAGGCGCCCCTTCTCCTAGTCCTAATAGGACTAGGGAAGGGGGAAGGTGCGCCAGCACTTGGGCCCCTTCTCTCCTTTCCACTAAGGCCCATGTTGGCCCATTAGTATTCCGGGGATTCGGTAACCTCCGGTACTTGGTAAAATTCCCAATTTCACCGGAACACTTCCGATGTCCAAACATAGACTTCCAATATATGAATTTTTATGTCTCGACCATTTCGAGACTCCTCGTCACGTCCGTGATCTCATCCGGGACTCGAACAACCTTCGTACAGAAACATCATAACAACTCATAGTAACTGCCATCGAAGCGTTAAGCGTGCGGACCCTACGGGTTCGAGAACTATATAGACATGACCGAGACACCTCTCCGGTCAATAACCAATAAGCGGGACCTGGATGCCCATATTGGCTCCTACATATTCTACGAAGATCTTTATCGGTCAAACCGCGATAACAACATACTTTGTTCCCTTTGTCATCGGTATGTTACTTGCACGAGATTCGATCGTCGGTATCCAATACCTAGTTCAATCTCGTTACGGCAAGTCTCTTTACTCGTTCCGTAATACATCATCTCACAACTAACTCATTAGTTGTAATGCTTGCAAGGCTTATGTGATGTGTATTACCGAGAAGGCCCAGAGATACCTCTCCGACAATCGGAGTGACAAAACCTAATCTCGAAATACGCCAACCCAACATGTACCTTTGGAGACACCTGTAGTACTCCTTTATAATCACCCGATTACGTTGTGACGTTTGGTAGTACCAAAGTGTTCCTCCGGTAAACGGAGTTGCATAATCTCATAGTTATAGGAACATGTATAAGTCATGAAGAAAGCAATAGCAACATACTAAACGATCAAGTGCTAGGCTAACGGAATGGGTCATGTCAATCAGATCATTCTCCTAATGATGTGATCCCGTTAATCAAATGACAACTCATGTCTATGGTTAGGAAACATAACCATCTTCGATTAACGAGCTAGTCAAGTAGAGGCATACTAGTGACACTCTGTTTGTCTATGTATTCACACATGTATTATGTTTCCGGTTAATACAATTCTAGCATGAATAATAAACATTTATCATGATATAAGGAAATAAATAATAACTTTATTATTGCCTCTAGGGCATATTTCCTTCAATTACGACTTAGGAATATCTTACACCCCAGGCAAAGCCAATGTCATGGCTGACGCCCTAAGTCGGAAATCTTATTGTAACAATCTGATGTTACAACAAGGTCAACCATTTCTCCACGAGGAATTTCGTAGGCTTAATCTCCACATTGTTCCTCGGGGATTCCTTTCTACCCTGGTGGCGAAACCTACCCTTACGGATCAGATCATCAAAGCACAGAAGGTAGATCCGGAATCTCCCGAATCAGGAGAAACATCAAGAAAGGAGTCGCAGACTGTTTCTCCATTGATGAACAAGGTGTCGTGTTCTTTGGAGATCGGTTAGTGGTCCCCAAGGTGCGCAACCTGAGGCGATTGATCCTTAAGGAAGCTCATGACTCTCCTCTCACCATTCATCCTGGTAGTACTAAAATGTATCAAGACCCTCGCCGGAGGTTTTGGTGGACTAGGATGAAGAGAGAAATCGCTCAATACATTGCTAATTATGCGGCGTCTGCGTCGAGTTAAAGCAGAGCATCAACGGCCTGCTGGTACCCTTCAACCTTTGGAAATTCCTGAATGGAAATGGGATAAAATCGGTATGGATTTCATTACCGGGTTTCCGGGACCAAGAGAGGAATAACGCTATCTTCGTTGTCGTTGATCGTCTTTCCAAAGTAGCCCACTTCCTACCCGTTCGTGAGGGTATAACCGCTAGCCAGCTAGCTGATTTGTACATTTCACGAATAGTGTCTCTTCATGGTGTTCCATTAGAGATTAACTCAGACCGTGGAAGTCTCTTCACCTCTCGATTTTGGGAAAGTTTCCAAAATGCTATGGGAACTCGTCTCCTTTAGCACCGCTTTCCATCCTCAATCAAGTGGTCAAGTAGAACGAGTCAATCAAATCCTAGAGGATATGCTTCGAAGCTTCTATCATCTCCTTCGGCATGAATTGGGAGAAATGCCTTCCATTCGCCGAGTTCGCTTATAACAATAGTTATCAAGCCAGCCGCAAAGCCCTTTCAAGTTCTTCTGGACGGAAATGTCGAACGCCTCTTAACCGGGTCGTAAACCGGGAGAGACAACTCTTTGCCCAGGACATGATTCAGGAACCAGAAGACCAGGTTAGCGTTGTTCGTGAGAAATTGAAAACAGCCCAATCTCGTCAAAAGAGCCAATATGACCGCAAGCATAAGCCTATGACTTATGAAATTGGCGGCAGGCTTACCTTCGGGTTACCCCTTTGAAGGGAACCCATCGATTCGGTATCAAAGGCAAGTTGTCTCCTCGTTACATTGGACCCTATCGCATTCTTGCCAAACGAGGAGAAGTTGCCTACCAATTGGAACTACCTCCGCATCTTTCCGAGTCCACGATGTCTTCCACGTTTCCCAACTCAGGCGTTGCTTCTCGGATCCTATCCGTGGAGTAGAACCCGCAACGCTTGATCTCCAAGATAACCTCACCTATCGAGAATATCCCGTTTGTATCCTCGATCAAGCTGAGCGTACCACTCGACGTCCGAATATCAAGTTTCTAAAGGTTCAATGGTCAAACCATTCCGAGCAAGAAGCAACTTGGGAAAGGGAGGATCGTCTTCGACTTGAGTATCCCACCTTTTTCGCATAGATCCTAAATCTCGGGACGAGATTCTTTTGAGTGGGGGTGAGTTGTCACATCCCGGATAGACCATGCATTAGGGTGTGCATCATGTTTAAATTTCATTTGAATTTGAAATGGGGAAGGCGAAACCCCTAACACCCCCCTTTAACTCAACTAGGGGTACTAAAATTATTTCAATGAACACGAAATGCCCTTCAAAATGCTCATCATCTTTGCTTTGGTTCAGAGCCTATGTCAAAGGTGTTGCATCATTTTCTAGGTCATCCAAAGGTCCTTGGATTAATCCACAAGTTTTGAATTTGAGCATTCAAATTATACAAAATATTTTAAATGTCCAAAAATTGCCAAACCAAAATGTTTCATGTTGGAAATATTCCAACAAGGGACCAGGAGCATTTTGGTGATTTTTAAAACTGTTTTGGTATTTTAGAAAACCCCACAAAGTTGCAGGAAATTAGAAAAGATTAAATAAAAGCGGAAAACTTACTCGACGCCCACTGCCCACTGCTCCAGCCCAAAGCAATGCCAAAGAAGCTGCTTGGCTCGGCCAGCAGTAGCCAGTGCCCGACGGCAGCACCGGGCGCGCCACGCAGCTGGCCGTCGCCACTGCTTCACCTCGCCGCCTCGCCGCCTGGATGACCTCCACGTCGTCGCCGAACTCCCCGGACACGCCACTCGCCCCTGCCTCTCTCTCGCTCTCCCCAACTGGCCGACGCCATCGCCGGCCAGCGCCACCGCCGAAGTCGTGCTCCCCGCCGTCCATGCTCCTCCCCACCATGTCCAGGAGCTCCGCCGCACTCCGCTACCCCTAGCTAGCTGAGTCCCGCTCGCTCCAAGTGCCCCGAAGCCACTACACCGACCTCGACCGAGCTCGAAGTCGCCGGAGATCCCCTTTGACGTCGCCGTCGCCCCGGTTCATCCCCGACCCCGACGAGGCTCTCTACGCGGCGCCCGTGAGCCTACCTAACTCCCCTTCCCTCTCTCTCGCGCCCTCGAGCAACGTAGCGACCCAACCACGATCACCAGACGCACTGCCGGAGCTCACGCCGACGTGCTCCGGCCACTCTCCGCCACCCCTGTGGTGCCCGTTGCATTCACCCCACCCCAACGGGTCTGCCCATGCACTTCCCGCACCTCGCCGAGCCCTCTAACCCCAAACCCGTAGTTGGTCGAACCCGGCGGCCGCTTAACCTGTCGCCGGGCGCCAACTCCGCCATCCCGACCCAAGCTAACTCCACCAAGAGCCGCGGTTCATCTCCAGCTCCACGTAGACGCCTTCGCGCCCCATTTGGTGGCGGAACATGCAAAAGCACTCTGCTCCGCGCTTTGGCCTCGCCGGCGGCTAGACGCCGGCGAGTTGACCACTGACCGTTGACTGGTGGGCCCTGTTGACTGCTCTGAGTCACTGACAGGTGGACCCCCTCGGTTAACTAATCCGGTTAGTTTTTAATTAAAGTTAATTAGTTAAACTAATTACTGACATGCGGGTCCCACTGGTCAGTTTGACCTGGACGACCCCGTTGACCCCTGACGTCACGCTGACCTCATGCTGACGCAATAAATGAATTTCTGGATTTATTCTCGATATAGTAATTCCGAATATAATTCAAATTTCAAATGCTTATAACTTTTAATCTATAACTCCAAATGCAAAGATTGATATATGAAAAATTATCAGAAAAATCCACTCTATCCATTGGTACAGGTTTCATGCATGTTAAAACAAGTTAACTATGCTGTTTAACCAGAATAAGATAATGCACCTTTAGGACTAACTCAAATGAGCTATCATTTGAATCCTTGATTCAAATGAGTTCATCCCCTATTATTTCAGCTTGCATTAGGCCAACACACATCCATATTGCCATGTCATAGCATGCATCATATTGTTGCATATTGTCATGTGTGTTTACTTTCGGTGTGCTTTCATGATAGGTTCCGCCCCGAGGATAACCTCGACTATCCATCTGAAGGGCGATACTCTACCCCAGTTCCATCGTGCAAGCAACTCATTGATCATTCCGATACAAACCCATGTTCTCGCTTCGCTCTCGTTTACTGCATTAAGACAACGCGATTCAAACTGTTGTGTGTCATGCGGTAGTTGAACCCACTTCCTTTGCATGACCTGTCATTGCCACGATAACTAGATGAAACCCACTAGTATGTGTAGGAGTTGATTGAGCCATGTTTGTGATTCCTACCATGCTATGCTTGCTATGCTTAGAGTTGTGTCGTCTGGCTCATCGGGATGATGAACTGGAGTGAAAGGTTGTGTTGGTTCGAGAGTGAAAGTGTTGAACACGTTTTGGTAAAGGTATCGATGAGAGGCCATGTAGGAGTACATGGTGGGTTGTTTCATTGAAGCCGATCCTAAGAACTGAGATCTGTGTTTGTGATCCATGAACTAGCTACTACCACGCATTGGGCCCGAAACCAATGGACCCTCTCGGCTTCTTAACCACTCTTGTCCTCATCCGGAGTTGCAAGTAGTTTCTGGTGTTTGTAGCATCTTTGGGGCCGCCGCATAGCGCTGACCTTAGGGGTGGGTTGTGTTGCGGTAGGCACCGTGGCCCGGTGTACCGAGTGCCCGTTTGGTATCTCGGAACCCTGCACACATCGTTCGGGGCTGTATGGGAAACCTCGGCCGGACTCCCTGCGGATGGAACCCGAATAGGCGATCAACCTGGATTTGGGACTTGTGTGTTTAGGTAGGCTGTGGCCGACACCCACGTTGGGCTTCCGCTTGAAGGTTGCCGAGTACATGTCGTGTAAACGGCGGTAAGTGGTGAGCGTGTGTGAAGAAGTACACCCCTGCAGGGTTTAATATGATCTATTCAAATAGCCGTGTCCACGGAGAAGGACTTCTGGATTACCTATATCAGTTCATAGACAAGTAAATGGATACTACTAAAAGCCTCAAGATAAGTGTGAGTATCGTGGATGGCCCTCTCGGGGATGACGAGAGAGGATCCACGGTGGAGTATTGTGATGGTGATTAGTGGACTCGTGTGCGACAAATGCTTTTCAAGTGGTGTCACGTAGGATAGCTTAGCCAAGAGTCAAAGCTGGCTTGTTTGCAAATAACTCCACCACCTTCTTGAGAATGTGCATGTATGATAGGATTCTGTGGTAAGACTTGCTGAGTACCTCCGTACTCATATTTGCTTAATTAATGTTTTTCAGACGACAACACTGCCCCTTCCGATGGGTTCTATGTAGATCTTGACATCGACGAGTGAATTAGCCACCCAGGTGGCGGTCTAAGACTTGTGAAGGGCCATTGTAGATAGAAAGGCTCCAACAAGCTTTCTTTCTTTCTAGAGTCTCAGACTCGAGACTAGTTTGCTTCCGCATGTGCTTGTATGATTGTATGACTTGAGTGTTGGGTCATGTGACCCCTACCTGTATGACTATGTTATGTATGGCTCCTCGGAGCCTTTTAAATAAAGTACTTGAGTTGTAGAGTTTTGTTGTGATGCCTTGTTGTATTTACTCATATCGGGCATATTATGTATGATTGAAATGCTTGGTATGGGTGGGATCCGACAAACTAGTTGTTTATCCTTGGCAGCCTCTCATATGGGGAAATGTAAGTCTCGTGCTTCGAGCGATAGTAGTCCGCTTCAGCCGGTTCACCGAGTCCTGCTAGCCCAAAGCACTACTGCTTGGACACTTGATCGGCCGGCATGTGATTCACTTCTGCCTTATGTCCTGTTCCTTCGGGAAATGTCACGCGGTGGTATTCGGAGTCCTGCCTAGCTCGCTACAGCCGGATACCGGAGTCCTGTTAGCCCAGTGCTACAGCCCGAATATATACGTTGATGACCGACATGCTCGATGTGATTCATGTATGCCTGTCCCCATAGGTTAGCGCCGCTTTGGGTTCACGACTAGCCATGTCGGCCCGGGTTCTTTGTCGTGTGGATGCTAGCGACACTATCATATACGTGAGCCAAAAGTCGCAAACGGTCCCGGGCCATGGTAAGGCGACACCCGTGGGAATACCGTGCGTGAGGCCACAAAGTGATATGAGGTGTTACCGGCTAGGTCGATGTGACTTGGAATCGGGGTCCTGACACCCAAAGATATGGTGTGATAAGTCCGAACACTTTCACAAGTGCGGCATCCCGAACTTATAGAATTATATGCATTGGCTCCGAATCATGTCTTGGGTCAATAGTTGGGTTTGCCCGGCTCCCATGTTTTGGTACCTTACGTTCCGTTTTATCAGCTAAGGTAGCGCTGGGAGAACCACTGCGATTGTGCCCCGGTTGAGCTGGGTTGAGCACCTCAGTGGAGAAAGCTAAAACTGACCGTCATGATAGGGCGAGAGCCAGTCGCTGTTCGAGAGGTTTTTCGGGTCCCTAAAGACTCATGCCGCTTAGAGCGAGGAGTCAGCATTGTCCGCCAAAGGCGTGGATAAGCGCCCGAACTCGGTCTTCCGAATACTAGGGGCTTCGCCGAAATTTAAAATTATAGACTTCTATGGCTAAGTGAGAGTGTTCAAGCACAATAGTCCGGTTACCTTGTTCGTTCCGTAGAGCACCTCCCACGAAGGACCCAAGAATGGGAACAAGAGCGCTCAAGTATATCCCGAGCACCCCAAAGACTGTGGAATGGGGGCTGAAGCCAACGACTTGCCATCTCTCAAATTTGATAAACGGCCGCCTGTAAGGTAATATTTTAAATTCACAAGTGTTGCTTAACGATATGAACAAGTTTTCAGCGTACATGATAACAAATGCGAGTCTATTAAAAATTACATCTTTGGAGCATTCACCCGCTATAAAGGCGGGCACCCTTCAGACGCCCTCATAGTACATTTCGGCTTGCGATGCTCCTTGCCCGTGGTGGCCCGTCCGTCACAAGCTTCTCAGCATCCATCTTGCCCCAAAGTGCACTTTAGCAGGCAAGGGCCCACGGGCACCTTCAATGCAGACAGAGCGCTTGATGACTTCAATCCATGGACGGGCGTCCACCAGCCGCCGTGACTAGCTCAAGTAGCTCCTAGGCATGGCTTCCTTAGGCCACATCTGAATTATGAGGCCCTTCATGGCCTGTTCGGAGACCTTGTGGAGCTAGACCAGCTGCTTCAGCTTGTCGCTCAGGGGCAACGGATTTCCGGCCTCAAAGATACTGAGACCAGAACACCTTTACCGTCGAGCTCCCTCCCCAAATAAGCAGTAGAACGCAGCAAGATCGTATTACACACTACGGGGCAGATCTGCGAATGCTCCTGGAGAGCTCCGGATTCGGGTAAGTAATAGATAATTCACTTTCACATGCTTGCTTTGCATAAAGAATACCTTACCCGCCGCTATCTTCTTTAATGATTCAATTTCCTGGAGGGCTTTTTGGGCTTTGGCCTTGGCGGCTTTGGCACTCAAGAGCTGAGGCGAGCTCGGACTCTCGAGTCTTCGAGTCACGCTCCAAACTCTCGTTTTTTTCCACGAGATCCTGGAGCTCTTGCCGCACCTCCGCCACCCGCACCTCCTGCTTCTCTCGCTGCAGCCCGCGTCGCTTTGCTTTCGTGAGGGCACCTCTTCCTTCAGGGTCGTCGCCTCGTTCGTGGCCCCTACAATACCCACGTTAGTCCTGTCATTTTTGCAACCAAATCCTTTCTATAAGGTATTAATTTAAGAAGGTATTACTTACCTTCCTTGTCCTCGAGCTGCAGGCAAGGCCGAGCTCGTTCTCGGACCGCTCGAGGCTCTGCTTCAACGTATTGACCTCCGCAGTCAGTGCGGCAGAGGTCAGTAGCAGAGCCTGAATTCCCATATTGACATACTTATGTTAGACTCCTCCGTAGATCTTTTTAGATCCTCAGTCCGGTTTTTCTTTCCGAACACCGAACTAAGCATCGAGGCTACCGCTCTATGCGGTAATATTTTTACATATTCCAAACTTACCTCAAAGCCTCGTTAGAAGGCTGGTATAAGCCACCAGCCCGCTCTTGGCGGACTGAACTTTCTGGATCACCACACTCATAACAGTACGGAGCTCCTCGTCGATGGAGGCGCCGTTAAGCGCCTCCAGCAAGCTATCTGGTGCCTCCGGATGGACGGAGGTCACCGGCGTCACAGTCTTGCCCTTCTTACGAAGGGGCCGCTTGCCGGACTTCGGAACCACTGAAGTTTCCGGTACGGAGTCCGGCACAGGGCCGGACTTAGAGCCCTCTTAGGTTTCGCCCCCTTTGCGCCCGTAGTCCAGGAGGTCGCCTTGCGGCGCCTCCAGGACCACCTCCTCCTGGTGGGGCCCCTTTTGGGACTCCACTGCGGTGCCGTCTGCGTCACGAGGAGAGGAGGCGGTCGGAAGTGAAGTGCTATTCACATCCGGCGAATCCAGGGAGCCGCTCGACGAAGCGGCGAGCTCGTCCTTGGGCGGGCTACATGGTTATATTCGGCGTTAGGAGACACTATGCGACAAATAGAAAGTCCTGAGCTATTCCGAGCCCGGACACTTACGATCTCGCCAGGGGCTTGGCCCTTGGTGGCCACTCCTCCTCGTCGTTGTCGGCGTTGGTGGAGAAGTCCGGAGGAAGGGTCCTTCCTTTCTTGGACCCTCTGGCCTCCCCAGTCGGGGTGGCCTTCCTTTTCTTCTCTCCCCCGCTGGGGGAGAGGCTTCTTTTTCCTCCTCCTCGTCCTCAGGGGAGGATTCCGCCTCAGAGTCGTCGGACGATGAGTCCTACATTCTGGCGCCGGGAGCTCCTTCGAGTTCCCGTGGCCTTCTTCTTGGCCTTCTTCTCCGCACCACGTGAGGTGCCGGAGCCAGCAGCCCCGTCAATCGGGCATCTGCTGGTCTTCAGGTAAGGGGCCGGACGGTTAATCTGTCCGGACGCCTTCAGCCGATCATGTCAAAGGTTAGGGAGTTTTAGATCCGCATAGAGTCAAACTATGAAAAAAGAGTCCCATAAAGGGTAAAATAACTTACCTCGCTGTCTTGATGTCATGCGAGCGAATCCATGATCTTCGATGGCGGATGCGGAGCTTCAGCGCCTTGAATAGCACCTTCCGTGCATCTTCAGACATAGTGTCAAGAGCCGCTCAAGGTTCGGTGCTATGCCGGATCAAACTCTCACAAATTGAAGGCCCGTTGCTGGCATGGGAGAATCCGGCGGATGAGCATCAGCTGGATTACATTGACAAGCTTGAGATTCTTGTCCACCAGGTTTCGGACGCAGGTTTGGAGTCCGGACAGCTCTTCCGAATCACCCCACGTCAGGCCCATCTCTTTCCATGATGTGAGTCGTGTGGGGAAGCCAGATCGGAATTCGGGGGCCGCCGCCCATTGAGAGTCCCGTGGCTCGGTGATGTAGAACCACCTCGATTGCCACCCCTTTATGGTCTCCACAAAGGAGCCCTCGAGCCATAGGACGTTGGCCATCCTGCTCAGCATGGCACCTCCGCACTCCGCTTGGCGGCCACCCAAGACTTTCTGCCTTGACATTGAAGGTCTTCAGCCATAAGCCAAGTGGGGCTGGATGCAGAGGAAGGTTTCGCATACCACGATAAACGCCGAGATGTTGAGGATGAAATTCGGGGCTAGATCGTGGAAATCTAGGCCGTAGTAGAACATGAGCCCCCGGACGAATGGGTGAAGTGGAAACCCTAGTACGCAGAGGAAGTGGGGGAGGAACACCACCCTCTCATGGGGCCTGGGGGTGGGGATGAGCTGCCCCTTGTTGGGGAGCCGACACGCGATGTCGCCGGACAAGTATCCGGCTTTCCGCAGCTTTTAGATGTGCCCCTCCGTGACGGAGGAGGCCATCCACTTGCCTCCCGCTCCGGACATGGTTGGAGAATGTTGAGGTGGGATGTGCGGACTTGGGCGCTGGAGCTCGAGTGCGCGGAAATGGATGAGCAAAGGAGGAAGAAGGCATAGGTTAAAAGGTGGATCCTTATCCCCTTATATGGACGGGCGAAGCTATGCGTCATCCGCCAGCCTGGTAAAACTCGCTTATCTCCCAAGCGCCGTAATCAATGGCGCGGTTGGGTTACCCACGCCCGTATTGATGAGCATCCCAGAATAAAGGGGGCACGATCTCCGCTCTGATAAGACGTGCCGAAGAAACCGCCTCGCTAAACGCGCTGAGGTGGGACAATAAAAACATTCGTATAAAGGCCTGGCTGTGGTGTGATATCACGTCGGGAAATACGTCAGCAGATCTGTGCAAAGGTTATTCTCTCTACTATAGTATGTGGAACTTGTTTTGCAGAGCTGGACACTATCCTTGTGTTCAAAATCTTCTATGAAGTATTCGGAGGAGGAACCCGCCTTGCAATGCCGAAGACAATATGCGCGCCGGATTCGTCGTCATTGAAGCCTGGTTCAGGGGCTACTGAGGGAGTCCAGGATTAGGGGGTATCCGGATAGCCGAACTATCACCGTTGGCCGGACTCCTGGACTATGAAGATACAAGATTGAAGACTTTGTCCCATGTCTGGATGGGACTTTCCTTGGCGTGGAAGGCAAGCTTGGCGATACGGATATGTAGATCTCCTACCATTGTAACCGACTCTCTGTAAACCTAACCCTATCTGGTGTCCATATAAACCGGAGGGTTTTAGTCCCAGAGGACGAACAACAATCATACCATAGGCTAGCTTCTAGGGTTTAGCCTCTCTGATCTCGTGGTAGATCCACTCTTGTACTACCCATATCATCAATATTAATCAAGCAGGAGTAGGGCCCGAACCTGGGTAAAAACATCGTGTCCCTTGTCTCCTGTTACCATCCTCCTAGACGCACAGTTCGGGACCCCATACCCGAGATCCGCCGGTTTTGACACCGACAGCGACGACGCAGCTGGAGCCTTGTCAGGATCAGCACCCGCTCCAGGGGCGCCTCCCTCTATCGCATAGGAAGGCGCGCCCGGCGCCCTCCTCGGGCAGGGCTCGGGGGCTCTCTTCTGGAGGGCGTCAGACCTTGCCAACCTCACGAGGGAGGCGCTTGGGCACCACTTGGAGGCATTCTTCGCGGCACGTTTCCCTCAGGAGAACACAGGGCAAGGAGTGCCCACCACTCAGGAGTTCATCACCAAGACCACTCAGGAACTGCAAGACGCAAGAGCCGTGCGCGGCGACGGCAGCTCACGAGGCGCAGCTCCCCATCCAGGTGAGGATGCTGGGCTGCGTGTCTGCATAGACGTCCCAGGGCTCAACAGGGCTGCATTTCAGGAGCGTTTCTGGCCTTCGCGTGTTGGCCATTGCGGGGGCCCGCCACACAGCTACGTTCGCATGCCCTTCGGCTTGCCGAGCGTGGCGTCGACCTATCAACAAGAACATGCGGCGTGTCCTGGCGGCTCAGGAGGCCAGGTACCACGCCATCCTGGAAGAGATGGAGACGGTCTTCAGGGAACCTCCCGAGCCCCCAGAGCCTCCCGAGGCTCAAGGCCCCGGTGGCTCGTGAAGAGTCATTCCTTCGACGCACGCCTTCAGCTGCACCAACTCTACTTCGTCTACAGAACCAGGTGATACTTTCCAAGTTCGTTTAGCTGGGAGCGCCCCTCGGCTGCATTATTCCCATGCCGCATGGGTCCGTCCCTGTGGCATGTATCCCTTTGCTTATGTCTATAGCTTACCTTGCTGGGGGCGCCCCTCGGGCTGCATCATCCCCAAGCCGCTCGAGCTAGACCCAGTGGCATGTATCTTCCTGCATTTTCCCAAGCTGATTTGCCTTCCCTGCTAAACCTGCCTACAGTTATCACCTGCTCGATCGCCAACCGCCACGGGTCCATTCACCCCATGCAATTCGCTTGCTGATACGTCTCCGTCGTATCTATAATTTTTGATTGTTCCATGCCAATATTATTCACTTTCATATACTTTTTGGCAACTTTTTATATTATTTTTGGGACTAACATATTGATCCAGTGCCTAGTGCCAGTCCCAGTCTGTTGCATGTTTTTGGTTTCGCAGAATATCCATATCAAACGGAGTCCAAACGGGATAAAAACGGACGGAGCTTATTTTTGGAAAATATGGAAAATTCCGGAGGAAAATTCCATGCGAGACGGTGCCCGAGGTGGTCACGAGGTAGGGGGGCGCGCCTGACCCCCCTGGGCGCGCCCTACCCTCGTGAGCCCATCGTAAGGCGGTTGATGCTCTTCTTTTGCCGCAAGAAAGCTAATATTCGGAGAAAAAAATCACGGCGAAGGTTTCAGGCCAATCGGAGTTACGGATCTCCATATATACGCGAAACGTTGAAACAAAGCCGTAATGTAACGCAGTAAACAGAGAGATAGATCCAATCTCGGAGGGGCTCTCGCCCCTCCCACGCCATGCGAGCCAAGGACCAGAGGGGAAACCCTTCTCCCATCTAGGGAGGAGGTCAAGGAAGAAGAAGAAGAAGGGGGGCCCTCTCCCCTTGCTTCCGGTGGCGCCGGAGCGCTGCCGGGGGCCATCATCATCACCGCGATCTTCACCAACACCACCGCCATCTTCACCAACATCTCCATCACCTTCCCCCCTCTATATTCAGTGGTCCACTCTCCCACAACCCGTTGTGCCCTCTACTTGAACATGTTGCTTTATGCTTCATATTATTTTCCGATGATGTGTTGCTGTCCTATGATGTCTGAGTAGATTTTCCTTGTCCTATCGGTGATTGATGAATTGCAATGATTGGTTTGAGTTGCATGTTTTATTATTGGTGCTGTCCTATTGTGCCCTCCGTGTCGCGCAAGAGTGAGGGATTCCCGCTGTAGGGTTTGCAATATGTTTATGATTTTCTTATGGTGTGTGTCGTGAGTGTGAAGCACGAGACCGAGTAAGTAGGTTGTTTGCGTATGGGATAAAGGGGACTTGATACTTTAATGCTATGGTTGGGTTTTACCTTAATGAATCTTTAGTAGTTGCGGATGCTTGCTAGAGTTCCAATCATAAGTGCATATGATCCAAGTAGAGAAAGTATGTTAGCTTATGCCTCTCCCTCAAATAGAATTGCAATAGTGATTACCGGTCTAGTAACGTAGTCAGTTGCCTAGGGACAATTCCAAAACTCCTACCACCACTTTTCCACACTCGCCATATTTACTTTAGTTGTGTCTTTATCTAAACAGCCCCTAGTTTTATTTTCGTGCTCTTTACTTTCTTGCAAGCTTACTCGAAAATACCTACAAAGTACTTCTAGTTTTATACTTATTCTAGGTAAAGCGAACGTTAAGCGTGCGTAGAGTTGTATCGGTGGTCGATAGAACTTGAGGGAATATTTGTTCTACCTTTAGCTCCTCGTTGGGTTGGACACTCTTACTTATCGAATACTGTTGCGATCCCCTATACTTTGGGTTATCACTTGCGCGTTAAAAGGGGGGCTCCTGAGCATCGTGACTCAGGAGCTCTTACTGGCTCTCCAGCCCTCACCCCCTGGCCTTGACCACGGCATCGCGACCTGGCATACTAGCGGCGGCTGAGCTCGCTCAAGGGCCGGGACCTGAGGACGTAGAGTGCTTGCACCTAACCGTCTTGCAGGAACATACAGTCACCAAGACTCAAGACCAGGCGCAACCCGCCTTGAGGTAGGGCCTCGTGAGTCCCACGCTGCCTCACGAGTGCCCAGATACACCTCGGAGCCCTGCCGTGCAAGCCACGTGTCAGGGCGGGGCTGTACACGCCCCGGGGGCTCCTTCCGGAGGGGGCCCCCCATCCCACGCACAAGTGGAAGCACCATTCTCCGCGCTGGCCGTTGACACTGCCGAGGAGCGGCTATGCCCGTGCACAAGCGGAAGCACTATGCTCCGCGCTGGTGATAAACAACTGAGGGCGGCCCTAGGTCGTACCAACCTCAGGGAGCCAGAGCTCAGCGTCCAGCCTTACCGCAACGCCTCCCCTCGGGAGAGCCGCACGAGGGGGCTGGGCACGGGGGCTGCGCTTGGGTCACGCCTAAGCGCACGCCACCCAACCAGGTCTCCTGGACCTGGGCGTCGCGCGCCCCTCCCGAGGCCTCGGCGAGGGCAGGTATGGAAATTGTTTGCACGTCAAGGGGGACTCGTGAGCATCGTGACTCAGGAGCGTAACTGGTCACGTAGCCCCTCACTCCTTGGTTCGTCCTGGTCTTCGGTCAACCCAATGGCGGTTGAGGTATGCGTGGGGCCGGGCCCTGCCAATGTAGAACATTAATCTATCCTCACGTACTCTCCCTATAAGCTGTTTACGCGTCAAGGGGGACTCCTGAGCATCGCGACTCAGGAGCCTAACTGGTCACGTAGCCCCTCGCTCCTTGGTCCGTCTCACGGTCTCCGGCCGCCCAATGGCGGTTGAGGTATCTTGTGCGGGCCGGCTCACGACGAAGAACACAAAGCGGATAGGAAGAAAATCGCAAAATCTCGAAGCAAATATTACAAACATATTGTCCTCACAATATCAAATGAAAAGTCTAAACGCCTTCATGAGGCCTGATGCATGGTGCAGAAACAAAACAGGAAACTAGCTGCAGGTCACCCCTGGGCACCGCCGTCGCCTGCAGAAGGTGCTCCATCCCGGGTAGCGACGCCTTCACCTTCACCACTAGCCGCAGGGTCGGCGGCATCGCCAGACAAGGGTGAGGAGACAAAGCCGCAGAACTTCTCCAGCAGGGCCTCCACCTGACCTTGCACAGCTGCAGCGGTGGCCTCACAGTCATCCTCAGCCACGGGCTCCAGCAGCTCCTCAAGGCGAGCGTTGGGGTCGCGAAGGTGCAAGTGGCTGAAAACGCGGGTCAATGCAGCTGAAGATAGGACGCGAGCCTCTGCCTCCTCCATAGGACCGACGCCGTCAACGACTTCCTCGAGCGCCTTCACCAAGAGAGGAAGCAACCGGGCGGGGCCGTCCTCGTCGGTGGCCAGCGACTTCTCCAGGCCATGCTCGTAGAGCGTCTTCAGTGCCTTGCGAGATCTCTTCTCGAGATCGGCAAAGGCCACACGGTCTTCGGCCAGGACTCGCGCCTTGGCATCAAGATCTGCCTCCCTCGCCTCCGTCTTCCACTCCAACTCTTCCAGCCGGTTGCGCTCGGCGGCCTGTGTCTTCCCCAACTCCGCCAACTCAGCATCACAGTTCTTGACGGCGTCCTCCCGGGCCTTCATCTCCTCCTCCTTCACATGGCGGCAGCGTGCTTCTTCAGCGGGCTTATCACGCAGGCTCTGCAACTCGTCCTCCAGCACTTGGCAGCAGTCACGGGCGGCCTTGGCGTCTTTCAGCGCCGTCTCACGATCGGCTGCCGCGTTGTCGGCACTTTGCTTATCCTTCTCAGAAGCCGCAGCGGCCTGGCCCAGCGCTGCGCGAACCGCTAGGTCGGAGTGAAGCCAGCCAGAGGCTGCTCCAGCGCCTGCCACCAAAGCGTGGGTCCGCGCCAGAGATCTGCCTCAGAATCGGGTCATCTCCGAAAGAGCATGTTCCAGAACAGCAGCAGGAGTAGAAGAACCAGGGAGTGGAGGTGCAACAGTGGGAGGACGCGACATCGTCACCAGGCCCTGGGAGATCACGGGTTCCGGAGCAGCTGGGAACTCATCAGCCGCACTAGGCGGCGGCACTTCCGGAGTCAGCGGGGCCATGGGGGCTGATTCCACATGGCGATGCTCCTCTTGGCCCCGCGAGGACGACCGGGCTGGGGAGATGCGGGCGGGGCTGCCTCCTTTCCCTGCGGAGGGAGGCACGGCCGCCGCATCCTCCTTCCTCTTCTTCGCCGAAGGCGTCGGCCTGATCAACCAAGGGCGAGCATCAGGAAATGGCGAGTACAAACAGAGAAAAGGCGAAGCTTAAGACACTTACCGATCCACCGCGGCATACTTCCGCTTGGGAAGCTTGAAGCCTGACAGCATCGGGACCTGAGGAGCAGGCGTTCGGGTTCCGTCGGCGGCAGGCGGTGCGGAGGCAGAGCCGGAGCCAGCCCCAGCAGGTGTCGGGATGGAGGCGGCCTCACGAGGCACCAGCGACGACCTACCCCTCGTCAGCATGAGGGGATGCTCCCTCTCCTCCTGGCGAGCGTCGGCCTCGGCATCGTCAGGAAGGGCACGGAGGATCTCGGCCTTGCTCAGAGGGGAAGTCTCCCCCACCTCTTCAAGAGTCTTTTCCGAGTCCACCTCCTCTTCCCCCTCCCCACGGGACTTGTCAGAGGATACCTCCCCCGGTTTCGGTGCCGCAGGGGCTCCCGGGAGCGCCGGCGGCACCAGCCCGCGCGCGTCAAAGGTCGGCCTGGAGGCGATGAATTCCTCCCGGTCCCTGCGTTGGAACAGGGGAGCGAAGGCGCTTGGCGGGTACTCCTGGTTGTCCCCAATTATGAGACGTGGGACGGCGGCCAATACATCATCTGGCAGGGCCCCCGGCCTCAGGCGGGTCTTGTTTCCCTCTTCTTCAAGCTCCCACAGGGGGCGCGCGCGCCTGGAGCGGGGCAACTCGCAGCATCAAGAACTCACTCAGGAGCATGACCCCCGTCACCTTGGCCGCCCTCGTGTTGCCCGGCTTCAAGTCGGTCATCATCTGCCCCAACACTAACTATGCCCGCTCATCGGCAAGCTTCGCCTTGGGCCACGCCCCGTTGGAAGAGGGCGCCACCGTTGGCAACATCAGACGCGGGTCGGCGCGCTTGGCGTCCATCATGACCCATTTGGATCGAATTTTGTCGGCCCTCTTCCCGGTACTAGAGATCGAGTTGGCCTTGCTGGATGCGACGAAATTAGCGCATCCAGAGACGTACCCCTCGCTGACACGGAGGAAGAAGAAATGGCGCAGGAGCGCCACAGATGTCATCATGCCCAGGTACGCCTCACAGTAGTAGGCGAAGATGGATAGGAGGAGGACAGAGTTGGGATGGAGATGCAACGCCTGCAGCTCGTAGTGGTCGAGGACTTCGTAAAAGAAATAAGAGAAGGGAGGAACCAACCCGACGGCAACACTGCTTGAGAAGAAGGGGAAGAAGGTGCTTTCCTCAGGCTCCGGCACGTCGGAGGCAAGCCGGAGCTCGGACTCCCCCCACTCATTGCTCCCACCCGCCGTCAGCAGGCGCACGGAGGCGAGGCTCTTCTCCGTGACGGTGGGCGCCTCAAGGGCCGGCTAATACCAAGCCGGTGCTGAGGAAGTCCTGACTTTGCGCGGCGCGATGGATCGCAGATGCAGGATGAGATTGGAGCGGATCTGGAGGTAGCGGTGGCGAGGAGCGAGAAAGGGGATCTGGAGCGAGGCGAGGAAGAATCAGTGAAGGCAAGTACTGCCTGCGCTAGCCTTTTGTCAGGTCAAGCAGTTGCCGAGGCAGCATGGGGAAGCGGAGACGCCCACGTCCAATCAACCGCCATCCCTCAACAGAGGCCGCAGGCTTTTGGGGCCTGCGGCGCTCCGTACATGACCCTTGGCTTCGCCGCGAAGCCAAGCCCGAGCACACCTTGGGCCCGGGGGCTACTGTCGGCATTCTGGGAACGGGGGTCCCCAGACTTGCCTGCCTGCGGCCCACGGCGTGGCTAAGCCAGCGGGCCTACGGCCCATCTTCATCAACAAGGCATGCAAGACCCTCGCGAGGGGCCAAGCCTCGCGAGGCGGACGACGCAAGACCTCCTCAGGAGTGCCCTAGTCAGGCAGGCTCACGAGGAGCAGAGATATCAAGACGGGACAAACCTCACGAGGCTCTCGTGACGTGAGCCATGATGATCGACACCAGGTGGGTGCCAGCGCGCGTAGCGTCCTTGTTTCCTCTTTGGTGCTAAGGAGGCCAGCGCAGGCGAGGAGTACCGAGGCAACAGGCAAAGGTTGCCATATCGGTGCAACGAGATCAAGACCAGAAGGACGGCAAGACGGAGGTAGTCGTGGAGCCCAAGACGGCGTCACCACCAGAGCCTTTTGCAGGCGAAGACCGCTTTTGTCAGGATAGCTTGTACTAGTTGTCCCCCTTCAAATTTGCTCGCCGTTGTTAGCTCCCTTCCCGCTCAATATTTGGGGAGAGGACCAGGGCCTATATAAGTAGAGCTAGCCACCACAGTAGGGGGGATTGGACAGTTCATCCAGCTCTCACCCACTAGTTCACCAAGCACAAGAACACCTCAACCTCAGGAGGCTGTTCTTCCCCTTGTACTGTTCTTCATCAGCCCAAGAGGCAATCCACCACCACACACACTGGAGTAGGGTATTACACCACAACGGTGGCCCGAACCAGTATAAATATCGTGTCTTTATGTGTTGCGAGTTCGTCGATTTCATCCGCGAGACCTTAGTGAGCTAGGGCGTAGATTGGTAGGAGGGAAAGACTTCGCGCGCACCCTAGAGTTCGAACCTTAAGGGTTTGCCGGAACCCCACATCCGACAAGGCATTTTTAAGATATCAGACAAGCGAGTACGCAAAAAGACTAGCCTCGGCATTTCAGCAAAGCGTTCAAATACTTCATCATATTTATTTTTAGTTGACTTAGGTGGAAAGGGCATAGGTTTTTGAACCCATGGTTCTCTTTCCTTACCGTGTTTTCTAGCAACAAAGTCTCTTTTATCATATCTTTTATTCTTGGGTTGTGGGTTATCAAGATCAACTGCTGGTTCTATCTTAACATCATTGTCTGGTTCTTTATTATTTGTTTATTTATCTTCCCGAACCTCATCATTATCTTTTTCATTATCAGAAGGTGAGTGTTCACTACCATATTTAGTTTCAACATCAGAGATAGAAACTTCATTATCATTATAAGGAGGTTTTTCTATTTCAGGTTCTCAAGAGGCATGCAAAGTCCTATCAGTTTTCTTCTTATTTTTATTTTGTAGAAGGACTATGTGCATCAATTGTAACCCTTTGAGAGTCTTGTTCAAGTCTTCTTGGGTGTCCCTCAGGATAAAGTGGTTTCCGAGTCATCCTACCTCCTCTAGTCATTACTCTAACAACATGATCATTGATATTATTATTCATTTCATCTAACAACTCTCTTTGAGATTTAACAACTTGTTCTAACTGAGTTTGAACCATAGAAGCATGCTTCCCCACACCTCTAACATCATTTGAGATTCTAAATAACAAGTCACTCAAGCGAGCAATAATATCAGAATTGTATTTCAATTTTTTTTCATAACATTTGCATTGAAGTGATCTTGCTTTCTAATGTAATTTTCAAACTCATAAAGGCATTTGCTAGGGTGCATATTGAGAGGATTATCATTATCATTGAATTTCATTAGAGAATTTACCTCTACCACCTTAGGTGGTGGTGGTGTATCAAGCCCATGTATTTCTTCAATAGGAGGTAAACTTTTTATGCCCTCAGCTTTAATATCTTTTTCTCTCATAGATTTCTTTGCCTCATGCATATCTTCAGGACTGAGATATAAGATACCCCTCTTCTTCGGAGTGGATTTATGCGATGGTTCAGGAAGAGTCCAATATTCATAATTTTTCAGTATGTTACTCAATAATTCTTCAGCTTGCCCAATAGTTTGTTCCCTGAAAACACAACCAGCACAACTATCTAGGAAATCCCTAGAAGCATCAGTTAGTCCATTATAGAAGATATCGATTATTTCATTTTTCTTAAGAGGATGATCTGGCAAAGCATTAAGCAATTGGAGAAGCCTCCCCAAAGCTTGTGGGAGACTCTCTTCTTCAATTTGCACAAAGTTAAATATTTCCTGTAAGGCAACTTGTTTCTTATGAGCAGGGAAATATTTTTCGCAAAAGTAATAAATCATGTCCTGGGGACTACGCACACAACCAGGAGCAAGAGTATTGTACCAAGCTTTAACATCACCCTTTAATGAGAATGAAAATAATTTGAGAATATAATAATAGCAAATTTTCTCATCATGAGCAAAAAGGGTGGCTATGTCATTCAACTTAGTAAGATGTGCCACAAAAGTTTCAGTTTCATAACCATGGAAAGGATCAGATTCAACCAAAGTAATCAACTCTGGGTCGACAGAGAATTCATAATCCTTATTGTCAACAAATATAGGTGAAGTAGCAAACAGAGGATCACACTTTAGCATTCAAAGTCTTTTCTTTATAGTTGCATAATAATTTTTCTAGATCATCTCTATCCTTACAAGCAAGAATATCCCTAGTTGCCTCCTCATCCATAACATAACCTTCTGGTAACTTTGGCAATTCATATCTAGGAGGGCTAGTTCTAATAGGTGTTTCAAGATTTTCAGTTCCAAGCTCTTCATCAGTTTCAACATTCTCAAAATCTTTAGTTCTAGCAAGTTGTTCATCAAGAAATTCACCTAGTGGCACATTATCATCAAGCAAGGTACTAGCATCATCATAAATATCATTGATAGTAGAAGTGGCATCATCAATAACTTGCGACATATCAGGATGAATAGCATGTGGTGGTTTTGCAAGCCTACTTATAAAAGAAGGTGAATCAAGTGCAGAGCTAGGTGGCAGTGCCTTACCTCCCCTCGTCTTAGAGTAAAAAATCTTAGTCTTAGCGTCCTTCAGATTCTTCATAGTAATAATTTGATAATAATCCCAAGTGACTCAACAAATATAGCTATGCTCCCCGGCAACGGCGCCAGAAAAAGGTCTTAATAACCCACACGTATAGGGGGTCGCAACAGTTTTCGAGGGTAGAGTATTCAACCCAAATTTATTGATTTGACACAAGGGGAGCCAAAGAATATTTGTAAGTATTAGCAGCTGAGTTGTCAATTCAACCACACCTGGAGATTAATTATATGCAGCAAAGTGATCAGTAGCAAGGTAGTATGATAGTTTTGATAGTAGTAGCAACATCAATAGTAACGGTAACAGTGATAGCAATGCCTAGCAAATGCAGCAGTAACAATAGCAGTAGTAACTTAGCAAGAAAAATATGTACGAAAAACGTAGGCATTGGATCTTCGATTTGTTGGATGATATTCATCATCTGACAGTTACAACCTAAGGTGATACGGCACTAGCTCCAGTTCATAAATATAATGTAGGCATGTATTCCGTAAATAGTCATACGTGCTTATGGAAAGAACTTGCATGAAATCTTTTGTCCTACCCTCCCGTGGCAGCGGCGTCCTATTGGAAACTAAGGGATATTAAGGCCTCCTTTTAATAGAGAACCGGAACAAAGCATTAACACACGATGAATACTTGAACTCCTCAAACTACGGTCATCACCGGGAAGTTTCCCGACTATTGTCACTCTGGGATTGCTGGATCATAACACGTAGTAGGTGACTATAACTTGCAAGATCGGATCTAGAACATAGATATAATGGTGATAACATAAACGGTTCAGATCTGAAATCATGGCACCCAGGCCCAAAGTGACAAGCATTAAGCATGGCAAAGTCATAGCAACATCAATCTCAGAACATAATGGATACTAGGGATCAAGCCCTAACAAAACTAACTCGATTACATGATGAATCTCATCCCACTCCTCATAGACCAACGAGCCTACGAAGGAATTACTCACTCCCGGCGGGGAGCATGATGGAATCTGCGATGGAGAAGGGTTGGTGATGACGAAGATCAAAGATCCCCCTCTCCGGAGCCCCAAATGGGCTCCAGATCTGGCCTCCCGATGAAGAACAGGAGGTGGCGGCGGCTCCATCTCATGAAATGCGATAATTATTCCTCTCGGATTCTTCCTGGAAATATTGATTTTATAGCGTCGGTTTCAGGGTCTGCGGGGCCACCAGGTGGGGACAACCCACCTGGGCGTGCTTGGAGGGGGGCACCCTGGTGGGTTGAGCCCACCCAGGTGCCCCTCTCTGGTGGTTCTTAGCTCCAGAAATTCTCTTTTATTGAATAAAAAATTCTCGCAAAGTTTCGTTCCAACCCGAGAACTTTTATTTTTGCACAAAGACAACACCATGGTAGTTCTGCTGAAAACAGCGTCAGTCCGGGTTAGTTTCATTGAAATCATGAAAATTAGAGTCCAAAGCAAGGGGAAAAGAATTAGGAAAAGTAGATACAATGGAGACGTATAAGTCATGTAGTCTAATCACCCCCCCCCTCGTCTAAACCTACTTTCAATCCTACAGCATTTGACATTAAGAAAGCAGTAGCAATAAACTGAACGATCATATGCTATGCTAACGGATGGGTCTTGTCCATCACATCATTCTCCTAATGATGTGATCCCGTAATCAAGTGAAAACACATATCTATGGTTAGGAAACCTTAACCATCTTTTGAGCAACGAGCTAGTCTAGTAGAGGCTCACTAGGGACACGGTATTCGTTTATGTATCCACACATGTGTTTAAGTTTCTGGTCAATACAATTCTAGCATGAATAATAAACCTTTATCATGATTAAGGAAATATACTAATAACCGCTTTATTATTGCCAACAGTCTCCCACTTGCACTAGAGTAAATAATCTAGATTACATAGTAATGAATCAAACACCTATGGAGTCTTGGTCATGATCATGTTTTGCCCGCAGAAGAGGTTTAGTCAACGGGTCTTCCACATTCAGATCCGTATGTACTTTGCAAAATTATATGTCTCCATCCTTGACCTTTTCACGAATGGAGTTGAAGCATCTCTTGATGTGTTTGGTTCTCTTGTGAAACCTGGATTCCTTCGCTAAGGCAATTGCTCCAGTATTGTCACAAAAGATTGTCATTGGACCCGATCCACTAGGTATTACACCCAAATCAGATATGAGCTCCTTGATAACCCCCAAGTATAGGGGATCGTTTGTAGCCTTCTTCGATAAATAAGAGTGTAGAACCCAACGAGGAGCTAAAGGTAGAACAAATATTCCCTCAAGTTCTATCAACCACCGATACAACTCTACACACACTTGACGTTTGCTTTACCTAGAACAAGTATGAAACTATTTTGCAAGAATAAAACTACGAGTACTTTGTGAGAATAAAACTACGAATAAATTGCAAGGTAATAATAGTAGATAGCTTTTGTCAGCAAGAAAGTCATTTGCCCCTAGGCAATCGATAACAAGTACCGGTAATCATTATTGTAATTTTATATGAGGGAGAGGCATGAGCTAACATACTTTCTCTACTTGGATCATATGCACTTTTGATTGGATCCCTAGCAAGCATCCACAACTACTAAAGATCATTAAGGTCTTGAAACCCAACCATAGCATTGAGTATCAAGTCCTCTTTACTCCCATACACCATAACCCACTTATCCGCGTTTAGGCTGCTGTCACCCCCGCAACACCGACAATAAGAAAACCATGAACATATTGCAATACCCTACAGCGGGGGCCCCTCTGTTTGCATGACACGGAGGGCAACATAGGACAGCACCATAAATAAAATATACAATCATACCAACCAAGATCACGATTACTCATAGGACAAAACGGATCTACTCAAACATCATAGGATAACCATTGGGAAATAATATATGGAGTTGAGCACCATGTTTAAGTAGAGATTACATCAGGGAGAAGGGGTGTTACACCGCTACATAGAGGGGGAGGGAGTTGGTGTTGACGGTAGCAAGATTGTTGATGTAGATCACCGTCACGATACTTGCCCCGGGGGTGTTCTAGCGCCACCAAGAGAGAGGGGGAGAGAGCCCCCTTCCTTCTTCTTCTTCCTTGGCCTCCCCCCAAGATGGGAGGAGGATTCCCCCTCTGGTCCATGGCCTCCATGGCGGCGGAGGGGCGGCAGCCCCTCCAAGATTGGATCTCCCTCTCTGTTCTCTTCTGTTTCACGTTCCCCAGATCTGGCCCTTCACGGTTTCTTAAATTCCCAGAGATCCGTAACTCCGATTGCGCTGAAATTTTTACACATTTTTTCCATAAATTCTCTTTCTTGCGCCAGAAGAAGGGGCCCAACTGCCTTATGAGGAGGCCATAAAGTACCTGGGCGCGCCTGGCACCCTTGGCGTGCCCTATGTATCTTGGGGTGGTGGGCCCCCGTTTGCGTTGATTCCACCTCCCAAAAATCACATATATTGCAAAATAGTTCTCCGTAAATTTTTATCGCGTCTGGACTTCAATTGATATGGATTTTTCATGAAACAAAAAACATGCAACAAACAGGAACTGGCGCTGGGCACTGGATCAATAGGTTAGTCCAATAAATCATATAAATTGTTGCCAAAAATATGTAAAAGTTGTATAATATTGGCATGGAACATTAAAAAATTGTAGATACGACGGAGATGTATCAGCATCCCCAAACTTAATTCCTGCTCGTCGTCGAGTAGGTAAATGATAAAAAAGATAATTTTTGATGTGGAATGCTACCTAGCATAAACTTGATCATATGTCCAGTCATGACATGAATATTAAGACATAAGTGATTCAAAGTAATAGTCTATAATTTGACATAAATACATCAATACTCAGGCATCCCAACAAATAATCATGTCTTTGAAAATATCAACGCTAAAGAAAGCTATCCCTACAAAATCATATAGTCTTGTCATGCTCTGTCTTCTTAACACAAAGTATTTATCATGCACAACCCCGATGACAAGCCGAGCAATTGGTTCATACTTTTTAACGCGCTTCAGCTTTTTCAACCCTCACGCAATACATGAGCGCAAGCCATGGATATAGCACTATGGGTGGAGTTGAGTATGATGATAGGGGTAAATATAGAGAAGACACAAACGTAAGAAAGTCTCATATCGACGCGGCTAACCAACGGGCTATGGAGATGCCCATCAATTGATATCAATGTGAGGAGTAGGGATTGCCATGCAATGAATGCACTGATGGCTATAAGTGTATTAAAGCTCAATATGAAAACTAAGTGGGTGTGCATCTAATCCTATAATGAAAAATTCCCACTAGTATATGAAAGTGACAACATAGGAGACTCTCCATATGAAAAACATGGTGCTACTTTGAAGCACAAGTGTGGAACTAGCATGCCCCTTCTCTCTTTATTTCTTTTTTATTAATTTTTTCTTTCTTTTCTTTCTTTTCTTTTATATATATTTTTTCTCTCATTGTCCGGAGTCTCATCCCGACTTGTGGGGGAATCATAGTATCCATCATCCTTTCCTCACTGGGGCAATGCTCTAATAATGAAAATTGATGATCATCACACTTCTATTTACTTATAACTCAAAAGAAATAAAAATTACAACTCGATACCTATAACAAAATATGACTATATGAATGCCTCTAGTAGTGTACCAGGATGTGCAATGATCTAGCGTAACATGTATGAAAAATGATGAACGGTGGTTGAGCCACAACTGCTATGTCAGCTATCTGATCATGCAAAGCAATACGACAATGAATACTCAAGTCATCAAAACGGAACCTGTCGTGGATTTGTCACGGTAGATGTCCTTAGTGTGAGGACTTAGTCATGATGCCAACACATCTATGTGGTAGCTTGAGAGGGGTTGATCGGGATGAGAGACGCGAGGCGAAGCAACACACAAGACAAAGATTTAGACAACTTCGGGCCCCGGGAAACATCATCCGGTAACAACCCTGCATGCTGTTTGTGGCTAGGTCTCATTATCATCACGAGGGAGTCGCCGTATCTCCGGATCTCCTAGTTGTGTCTAGCCTTAACGATTATTCAACCTGTCCCTGTTGGGGTGCCCTGCCCCTCCTTATATAAGTTGAAGGGGCAGGTTACATGTAGAGTCCAACTCGGATTAAGACTTAAACTATTCTGACTTCTCTTCACGGGCTTCTCTCCATGGGCTTCTCACCACGGGCTTGTTAACATCTTGGGCTTCTTAACTCCAGGCGACTCATTTTCATGGCTAAGTACTTGTCGGGTCATAATTATCTGCCAGCTTACAATCTGGCTTATAACTGTCTACTGGCTTACAATCCACCGGCTTACAATCTGGCTTATAACTGTCTATCGGCTTACAATCTGCCGGCTTACAATCCGACTTACAATCTGGCTTATGATTGTCCGCTGGCTTACAATCTGGCTTATGATCTGCCTTGTCATCAATGAAATACCAAGTCCCGGCCGGGTCATACTGCGGGGTATATCCCCGACATTAGCCCCTAGTTTAATTTGGATTTATCAATGTTAAACTGATCCTGCAACATAAACACAAGAACAAATTTGACAGGTTGTGCTCCTGGTTAAATATTCTTGTAAGCCGGCACCTGATCATTCTTAAGCCCTTGTCATTTCCTTCTTCTAGAAAATCCGGGTCAATAGGCCAGCTTCCTAATCAATTTGCTGACATTGGTTTCTCACAGAAAAATATTGTGAAGAATAATTCATTTGATTCAGCTTCCAATGCTCTAACTTGATAAAAATATTGGTCTTGAAATACTCATCTGATTTTCAGCCGGTTTAAAGATGTAGAGCTTGCCGAGTTATAATTGCCAAAAGCTGCCGGTTTGTAAATATTGATGGCACCAGGTCATAACTATTGCTAACACCAAACTTGAAAATGTACCTCCCTTATATGCATATCACCTGTAGCCCCCAAGTCTTAAGAAGGGATCGTAGTAACAGCTTAAGACTTGTTTTAATGTAAATGTTACAATCTTGAAGAAATCCAGATTACTCATCTCAGTCACTAGTCAAAACTGAATATTCCACATATGTAGCCCCCAAGTGCCGGATTGTCATGCTTGCAGCAACCTGGGACTTGTAATTGCCTTATGCTCATAAAAACTTCAATCAGTGTAGCCACCAAGGGCCGGGTTACTATGCAATAATAAGCAGGGACTTTGCATATACTTCTTTGAAAATATCATCATATGATGTAACCCCCCCCCCCCATGGGGCTCGAACCCACATCCATAAGGTTAAGAGCTTTGTACTCTACCAACTGAGCAGTGGACCCTTTAATATAATGGATTAAGGCTTATGTACCTTGAATTTTTTACAGGAGCAATTGGTAGCCCCCAAGGGTCCGCTCAATACGGTGTGATGAATCGGGTCTTCAATAAGGCAAGTAAAAAATGACTTTACATTAGCCCCCAAGTGCCATGGTGCATGCTGGCAGTGACATGGAACTTGCATATTTGGTGTAGTCTCAACTTGAATAATGTAGCCCCCAAGTGCCGGGTTGTAAGCCTTTAGCGACTCGGGACTATTCCTTCCATTATATAATAAATCATATCCATTGATAAAATAATAGCCATTGCGCTGAAGCGACTTTGAAAACCTTAATCATAATATTGGTTATTGATAACCATAATAAATATCCAGCCATGTTGGCTATTCAAAATTTGATAATATAATCCGGTATGAAAACTGATTCCTGTCGTATAAACCAGTATATCCATGCATATATGACGCATGCTATGACAATACAATGATGATGCAATGTAAGATGCAATATATGATGATGTATGTGTATGATAACAAAATAAAAAATGTCAGCTTTTGAAGCTTGAATCTTACTTCAATGAAACTAGCATGATAACCACTGGAGTATCCTAGCTTTCCGTAAGCCGGCTCTCACATGACCCAATCAATGTTTTAACCTAGATAAGTTCAGGGTCTTGTTTCAAGATTGACTTATCGAGAGTACAGGAGGTCGGAGTAGCATCATGCAAACCGGCAAGTTTAACAAAGTTTCAATGAAGGCGACTTAATAGCCTGGGTTCATCCTCGCTATCCGTAAGCCGTGCCCTCACATGACAAACGGGCGTTTTAACCTTAACGAGTTCAGGGTCTTGTTTAAAAGATTGACTGTTTAAGAGTACGGTGGGTCAATCAGGATTGCCTAATGGAGAAGCATCTGGCATACAGGCAGGATGACCCGGAAGGGTTACGTCCTCTTTGGTAAATACACCTATGTTTGAACAAGATAGCCCAGTTAAGAGGGTAGTAACGCTATGTTCTGTTTGGTGAATACACCTATGTTTGAACAGGAAGCCCCCAAGTGACATATTCGGTCAAGAGGGTAGTAACGCTATGTTCTCTTTGGTGAATACACCTATGTTTGAACAGGAAGCCCCCAAGTGACACATTCGTTCAAGAGGGTAGTAACGCTATGTTTTCTTTGGTGAATACACCTATGTTTGAACAGGAAGCCCCCAAGTGATCAATAATATGATAAACCAATAAGGCGGGATACCCATGTTTGAACCGCACATCATGGCAGCAAGTTCTCTTTGGCAACCTTTTAGTTTTTCCTCAGAAATCGAACTTGTGAGAGATGGATTCTTTTCGAACTGGATGTTAAACCAAATATTGAGAGCTTCAAAGATTTATGGGAGAGAGATGTCTCTTGAGCCGGATTTTAAACCGGAATCTTCATTTTGAGCCGGAAAATTTCTGACAACCTTTAAGTTTTCATCAATATGGCAGCAGCCTCCGAGACCGGGTTATCTTCCCCTTCAACATCCTGGGGCTCTTGAAATCACTGAGACCGGCTAATTCTGCCGAGTCATGTCATTGTAGCCCCTGAGTCTTAAGACTACTCGAGGAGTTGGCTTGATACTCTCCGTGCTTGACCATGATATGACCAGTGGATTGCTGATGTTGAATCTCGACAGTTTATAATTGACCCTATACATTGACCCATCCGGTGTAGGCAAGGGCCATAGCTTGATGGTCTCCTTTGTAATGGTGAATTCTGCATAAGAAATCAAAACGAGAGTAATTGTTCTCAAAGAAAATAAGAATGTATCAATAGAAACTTGATAGGATGGATTTCACCTGATATGTTTTATCAAAAAGTATCAGTTGTATGGTTGCAGCAACGATGACAGAGGTGGCGGCTTAACACGTGGCATCTAGCGGCTCAGAAGGGATCCTCCGGGTTGTGTTGACCATTTATTTATTTATTTTTCAGCACTTTGACCACTTTAACTTTTCTTCTGTTGTTTCAATCAGCGCAGGGCCGCACGAAGGGAGCATCCTGCAAGGCCGTGGGCAGCCAGGTTAGCACCTGCTGGCTGGCGGAGGGCGTCTCACAAGAGGCCAGGACAAGGGTGAGGCCTGAGGCGACGGGGAAGAGCCGGCGCAGTGGCTAACCACGGAATCAGACAGGGCGGTTCGAGGTGGCTCAGAACCGGGCGGCAAAGGGGTGCCGGCAAAGGACGAGCCCGCGAGTTCTCCTTTCAGCGTCGCGATGGCGATTCAGAGTAGACTCTGGCGGGTTGAAGCTGGCCCGTAGCGGCGGCTAAAGGTGAAGCACGGCGAGGGGTGCCTGGTAAGGGCGGCTCAGCAACAGACGAGGCAGAGAAGCACTCGTGGAGCAGCGGCTTGACGCACGTCCGTGACAGCAGGGTCGGGGAGAGGTGGAGGAGCGGCTTGGCCGGTGACTTAATGCGGCCGTGGCGCGACCGTTTGGCTAGAGCTGACTCCGGGCGGAGCCGTATCATTGACAATTTCTAACCGATGGTATTTGATGCCCACGTGAGCGACGACCATAGCAAAAAATATGTGCAAGTCTTTGATCACTGAACTTCCGTTTAGCCTTTTAGAAAAGTAACTTTTCCCACCACGGGTCCCTCCACGGTCATTTAAGGAAAACGATGTAATCTCCGGCCACTTCCAAATCTAGTATTCAATTCTATTCCACTGATTTTGATGATCTGAAGGCAAGTCGTGGCGGCTTGCAGATTTGCCCGCAGAGTATGTGAGGGAGTCCTGGATTAGGGGGTCCTCGGACAGCCGGACTATATACTTTAGCCGGACTGTTGGACTATAAAGACACAAGATTGAAGACTCCGTCCCATGTCCGGATGGGACTCTCCTTGGCGTGGAAGGCAAGCTTGGCAATACGGATATGTAGATCTCCTCCCTTGTAACCGACTCTGTGTAACCCTAGCCCCCTCCGGTGTTGATATAAACCGGAGGGTTTAGTCCATAGGACAACAACAATCATACCATAGGCTAGCTTCTAGGGTTTAGCCTCTACGATCTCGTGGTAGATCAACTCTTGTAATACTCATATCATCAAGATCAATCAAGCAGGAAGTAGGGTATTACCTCCATCGAGAGGGCCCAAACCTGGGTACATCGTGTCCCCCGCCTCCTGTTACCATCCGCCTTATTCGCACAGTTCGGGACCCCCTACCCGAGATTCGCCGGTTTTGACACCGACATTGGTGCTTTCATTGATAGTTCCACTGTGCTGTCACCACAAGGTTTGATGGCCCCTTCGATCATCGGCAACGATGCGATCCAGGGTGAGGTTTTCCTCCCCGGACAGATCTTCGTGTTCGGTGGCTTCGCACTGCGGGCCAACTCGCTTGGCCGTCTGGAGCAGATCGAGAGCTACGGCCCTGGCCATCAGGTCAGGTTTGGGAACTTGAACTATACCGCCGACATCCGCGGAGACTTGATGTTCGACGGATTTGAGCCCATGCCAGGTGTGCCGCACAACCACGACAAGCATGACTTAGCTCTGTCGTCGGACAGTGTTCGGGAGATCACACCTACAACTACTCCGGCCCTCAATCCGAAGCAGATCGTGTCGTCCGAGGACGGGTGGATAGACCCCGCCACGGAGGCTGCGCACGCAGCAGCGATAGAGCCGAACGCTGACTTCACTTCCTATGAGACCCGTGTTGCTGGACACTTGGATTCGTCTCCGGCCACGGGCTCCGAACCGCCTGCGTCCGTGCCTACCGAATGTGATTGGGCACACAAGGTCGTAGCCTTCCTCATTCGTGTGGCGGCTCGGCGGCTCCTTGATCCTCGCGACGATGTTGGGATCCGGTTGATGCGGGAGCGACGACTCCCATGCCCACCACGCTGGGTTCTGACCGACGCGATGTACGGCCTTGCCGAGCGACGGCACGGGTCCGCTCAGTTGCAATTGCGCAGCGCGACGGGACGATGCAGCGAATAGCAGTATGTCGATTGGAGTTCTTTCACCAGCGTTGATTTATTGGTTAATGGCCATTAAAAACAGGTCAGTTTCGTTTGTCCATTCATAACTATTTTAAGTCATGGGCGGAGAGAGGTTTTATACTAGTTCGGCCTCTTGCGGAGAAGGAAAGCCTACGTCTAGTTGGGTTGGTATTGCTTGATGTTTCGATGACCAGGGAGCGGAATACGCTATGCCCGGCTTTCGATGGGTTGTTTCTTGACCTAAGCCGCCAGTAGGTCATCCCCTTATATACACGGGTCGACGCCCTGCAGCTTACAGAGTCCCGGCCGTCTTATAGACAGTATCCAGCTCGGTGACTAGTTAAATCTACCTTATGATACAAGTCATGCCATTGTGGTGGTTTACTACAACGGGCCTTAAGTCGCCTGTGGTCCTTAGGCCCTTTATTGAACCGCCATCTTCATGCTTGGTCTTGGGCTTCTTTCTGGTGAATCTTCCTTGCATAACCCGGCCCCTCCTGGGCGGCTTACACAAATAGTTATATCCCCAACAATGCTGTGGACTGTAGCCGACGCACCTTCTCGCGTAAGCCATAGGCGTACTATACACCGACGGTGCTCCAGGATATGTTGTGCTGCATCTCACATGGTTTGGTGATAATAAACTGTGTGGGATCTACTTGATTTTTCATCTTGATTTGAATTACATAATGGGGTCATAACGGCAATGGACGGTGTTTGCATTGCTAGACCTTTTATCTGTAGTGAACCTGCAACTATATGTGTGTCGTAAAAGAATTAGAATTGTCCAGGGTTCTTTTGAACATTTTATACATTAAATTGGTTTTCTAGCCATTTCAGGTGCACAATTCAAAATTAAACTACATGCACATGCTCCGGTGCACCAACATGGGTTGTAAAATCATATATGTGTCAATGGGTTTATGCATATGTCCCATGCAAGAAATGGGGATGAATTTCGAACACCACGACACCGTGGCTCTCCGGCAAACATCGACGTACTTGCTTTTGTAATTCTAGTAAATCCAAAATTTGTCCAAAATTCATGAAACCTGGCATGCTATCATGGAGCGGCATCAACATGTCGTTGTAAATTTTTTTCCCATTTGGGGCAGGTTTGGGTATATGCTTCTCACAAACCAGAGCTTCTCACAACAAGCGTGATGGTTTTGGTGCAGACTAAGGCATAGCCTAGTGGTGGGAAGGGGCTGATGCCTTCCCACCCACCCAGGTTCAAAGCATGGTACTTGCAATTTGGGTTTGTTGCACCAATTATACTGTATGGGTTTCCTTACAGTCCTTCTGTCAAAAAAAGCATGATGGTTTCGGTAGGGAACGTTTCACCTTTCTGGACGAAATGATATCCATTGCCTCTTCTCGATTTCAATTTTTTCCTAGTGTCAACATAGAACAACAAGAGTGTTGTGTCAATTTTTGGGATTTTTCGGGGTTTGTTTGGACATTTTTATGCTTTAATTGAGTTTTCAATGCATTTATGTGCATAATTCAAATTTAAACTACATGCACATGCTCTAATGCATATAAATTGGTTCAAAATTCAAATTTGTGTCCTTGGTTGCATGCTTAGGTCCCATGCAAGAAATGGGAATGAATTTCAAACACCCTGCCACCGTCAGACGGTCGCAAACATTGAGATACCTGGTTTTGAAATTCTAGTAAATCCAAAACTCGTCTGAAATTCATGAAATGTGGCATGCTATCATGGAGCGGCATCAACATGCCATGTAAATTTTTTGTCCTACTTGGGGCAGGTTTGGGTATATGCTTCTCACAAACCAGAGCTTCTCACAACAAGCATGATGGTTTCAGTAGGGAACGTCCCACCTTTCTGGACGAAATGATATCCATTGCCTCTTCTCGACTTCAGTTTTTTTCCTACTGTCAACAGAGGACAACAGGAGTGTTGTGTCAATTTTTGGGATTTTTTGGGGTTCGTTTGGACATTTTTATGCATTAATTGAGTTTTCAATGCATTCATGTGCATAATTCAAATTTGAACTACATGCACATGCTCTAATGCATATAAATTTGTTGAAAATTCAAATATGTATCCTTGGTTGCATGCTTAGGTCCCATGCAAGAAATGGGAATGAATGTCAAACACCCTGACATTGAGATACATGGTTTTTAAATTCTAGTAAATCCAAAACTCGTCTGAAATTCATGAAACTTGGCATGCTATCATGGAGCCGCATCAACATGCCGTGGTAAATTTTTTGTCCCATTTGGGGCAGGTTTGGGTATATGCTTCTCAGAAACCAGAGCTTCTCACAACAAGCATGATGGTTTCGGTAGGGAACGTCCCACCTTTGCGGACGAAACGATATCCATTGCCTCTTATTGCTTTCAAAAAAATTCTCGTGTCAACATAGAACAACAGGAGTGTTATGTCAATTTTTGTGATTTTTCGGGGTTTGTTTGGACATTTTTATGCATTAACTGAGTTTTCAATGCATTTATGTGCATATTTCAAATTTGAACTACATGCACATGCTCCAATGCATATAAATTGGTTGAAAAAACAAATATGTGTCCTTGGGTGCATGCTTAGGTCCCATGCAAGAAATGGGAATGAATTTCAAACACCAGGGCACCGTTGATTGCCGGCAAAATGTTGAGATACTTTGTTTTTAAATTCTAGTAAATCCAAAACTCGTCTGAAATTCATGAAACTTGGCATGCTATCATGGAATGGCTCCCGACATGCCGTGGTATTTTTCGTGTCCATTTTGAGAGAAGGCGCACTCGAATAACAACCAACAAAGACATTTTGATAAAATAGCCGCCACTTTAATATCTCAAACGTCTGTATAATTCAAACCGTGTGCATTCTGTTAACTATTCACGTGACACCACGTGTCTTGGTTTTAATGGCTATAGGAGGTAACGTGCGGACAGTTGCTTGACTGAACGGGAGGCGTGCGAGCGTAGTCCGGTGCGCAGGCTGACCGAGAGGCGTGCAAGCTGTCCTCCATTGCGCAGGCTCACCGGGAAGCGTGTGAGTTGTACACTGCGCAGGCTCACTGGGAAGCGAGCCCTTTGACTTCCATGGCCACCCGCCTTCCTCTCCATTAATGGCGCCCGAGTGACTGCTTAATACAGGTGGCCTTACTGTTTGCCTCCCATTCCCCTCCCTTCCGCAGACCTCCGCCAACGCCATGGTGCAGAAGGATCATCAGCCACTAGTCTTGAAGTTTGGTGAAGTCGACTCCGAGCTGGAGGAGATAGAAAATAAGGAGGAATGGGGCCTCACGGACATGGCCCCGAGCAGGCTGGCCACGGCGGTTCTTGCCCGCTCCGTCCAGCTCCCATCCCAGCGCCTGCGCCGGCCTTTCATCCCGTCAGAGCATTGACGGGCTGGTCGCGGAGCGCTGTCGCAGAGCTAGAAGCCGCGGGCGTTAGCAAGGTCTCCACGGACCAGCGCGAGCTCGTGTACATGCTAGCGCCTGTGCCTGTGCCCATGTGCGCCCCTCCACCCACCGCGGTGCCGGTCCCCGTGCGTTTGGCTGAACCACCGCGCCCGTTCCCGTGTGTGTGCCTCCCTCAGTGGGATGGGACGCCGTCATGGACCGCTACTTCTCAGCACCGCCAGCTGCCGTCCTCCCGCGCCCCGCCCGTCGATCGCGTGATGACATGATGTTTGATTTACAAGTGAAGAACATTATGTGCTGCATTGAAGACTTCAACAAACGTGTCCCGGAGGATGACAACGACAACGACGGCGCGGCACGCCGCCGCCGCCGTCGCCAAAAATAGTTTTTTTCTTGGGTTTAATGTTGTATCTCGATCATAAGAATATAAATTCGCAGTATGACTGAATGAAAGATATGGTTTGAGCGAACTTGCGTTTTTCTCTCTTAATGTACACAGTTATCAAATGATTTTCTTTTGAAAACAATGTCAATGGTTTTTAAATATAAAACACTCATCACAAACATTTTAGTTAGAACACTCGTATGCAAACCGACAGCTTCCGCAGGAAGCCAAGGGAAAATGTGCCGAGCAGGATTTTTGCAGCTCTTGATCGCAAACATTTTAGATAGAACACCCGTATGCAAAGTGAGAGCAGGATTTGTGCATCTCTTCAACGCAAACGGTTCTTTTGGATGACCCGTGTGCAACCACTTACAAACAATTTGGTAAGATTTGCATCTGTCATATTGGGTATGTTGCCATTTGTCAAACTGGAAAGATTGACATTTGTTGATCCGGTAATATTGCCATTTGTCAACCTTGTAACACAGCAATTTGTCAAAATATGCAGCTAAAAATCACTAGTATTTGCAACTAAAATTCAGTAATTAAGCATAGATTTCATTCATAGATTAAGCACCCGTTCTTAATTTATACAAACAGTTCACCTCGAGAGCTGAACTGACCAAACTTTTCCCCAATTTTTGCCAACCACGTACTGATATAGCTAGTTCAACTATATATACTAGCTAATTTTAAGTATTGTACAGTTCCACCACATCTATAGTCAGATGAACTGAACAAAATAGCCCCTAAATACTACTACTACTACTATGGAGGGGCTTTGTACTACTTACGGCTGCCTCTCCTCTACCGAGCGCGCTCAGTAAGAGGCAGAGGAGGAGGAGCCTACCGACGAGCTGGACAACTGGAATACGGTGCCTGCCGCTGCTGTAGCTTCAGCGATGCTCACCTCGAATGGCCTCTGCCGCTCCAGACGACCCCTCTCAAAGCAGTGGTTCTCCTTGTAGATCTCTTGATTCCTCGCCTCTGAGGTGGCGTGTGCCGCGCCCACGCCGGCGGTAAGGCTCTTTGCATGCTCGACGAGGCGCTCCTCCTCCTCCCGCAGGAACTCGGTGTAGCGCATAAGGTCGGCCTTGACGTGGCATCCCCCTCCACCTCCCGCCTTCGGGCGGTGGTGGCGGAGTGGGTGATGACCATGGCGGTCAACGGTGGGCTGGCGGCCATGGTGTCCGACGATGGGTGGCAGCCACGACCACCACCTCCCGCCTTCGGGCCGCGGTGGCGGAGCAGGTGATGGCCACGGTGGCCGGTAGTGGGGTGGCGGCCACGACGGCCACCTCCCGCCTTCGGGCCGCGGCGGCGAAACGGACGATGGCACTGGCTTTCGACGGTGGTATGGCGGCAACGGTGGCCGGCAACAACTGCCGACAGGCAGCGGCGGCGGAACCTGTGGTGGGTGTTCCGCGCACACCCAATAGGGACGCCACGCGCACTACACTACATTGGGGACTGCGCTGCCACCGCGGTGTAGCCTCCTAGCTGGAGCTGTCCTCTAATGACGGCGGAGTGGCTGAGCAACGATGACGGACCGGTGCCATTGGCGATTGTGGGAGAAGCAGACGAGATAAACTACAGAGAGGGAGGGGAAAATGTGACACACGACTCGCCGGCCGTGAAGCTTTATATAGCAGGCCGGTAAGCATTAGGATTTTGGGGGATTTCACCGAGTCAGGCGGGAAGCTTGCGCGGGAACCTGCGAGGTTGCGCGGGAACGGGCTCACCGACGATTCATTGGCGCCACCGTTTGGCCAAAAGAAAACCCCCGCGCGCTGCGCAAGCTTGCGCTGTAAGCCGTCGCGGCAGCGGGGTGACAAGACATGCAGGAGGAGGACGAAAGGCCACGTACACATACAGCAATAAAAAAACGTTTACGATTTAATTACCTACTATACCCCTGTGCTAGTTTATAAGTATGATTTAACTAGTAAAATACGAATGCATGTCACCAAAGATTATATAGTTGGATTCGTATTTTAACATAGTTTCCAATTATATAATTTTTATAACATGCATTAACATTTTGTTGGTTAAACTTGAGGGCAAAGTATGGCATAGAATATAAAGGGGACTATAGACAAGACGGAGGTAGTAGCACACGCCGCTCTCTACGCAGCGACGCAACTGTCGGCCGGCTTGTAGGCGACCATTTCCTGCGTGTTCAACTGCTCTATGCGTGTGGTTGCTTGCGGTTCACGCAGCCGCGGCACGCTCTGCTCTCGTCCCGCCGCGCGCGCTCTGCTCTCGCGTCCCTCCGGGTGCTCTTCCCTGATCCCCCCACGCGTGCTACCAGTGTTTGGGGCTGGCGCACGATCACGCACGTTCGTGTGCATGCGGTTGCACCGGGCGCGGCTCAACAATGCAGTTACCCACTGTAATAACTACCATGCGGACGCGCAGAGAATCCAGGCCGCCCGGCCCCCATTTATTCCTGTGGCCATTTACCTTCATCTCTCGCGTCACATTACACAATAAGCACACCCGGCGGTTCCAATGGCGATCCCCGTGGCTCCAATGGTGCTCCCAGCGGCCGGCGACAATAACGGCGGGCAGTTCACCACGCATCAGTAGTGGACACCCACTTGAGGGGGAAGGCCCTCTCGGTGGTGTACACGAATGATCCGGTCTCGGTGGAGAGCTCCATCCAAACTATGGAGGAGTTCCTTGCCGAGGACAAGTACCAAGTGGTCGGCTTCGACCTCGAGTACACTATCGGTCGTGCCGGGCACGATCAGAAGGTTGTCGTCGCCCAGTTGTGCGTGCGACATGATGTCCTCGTCTACCACTACCACCTTGCCACAAGGCCTTGCAAGCGTTTCTCCAGGTTTAGCAACAGCTCCGACTACAGTTTCGCTACAGTGGACACCACCAACGATCTAAAAGCACTCAAGGTTTCGGGCTTGAAATGCCTGAATCTTGTCAACATCCAGCACCACTACAAGGTCTGGGGCAGCGAGAAAAACTAACTGAACTCCCTGGTTGTCCTTGCCTCGGCCATCATCGACCCCTACTACATGAAGATGAAGAATGAGAGCAAGAAGGACAAGAATGCCTGGCATAGTGTGTGGCATGAGAGATTGGATGAACTACATGTCAAGTATGCGGCCAAGGATGCGTACACAAGCTACGAGATGTACAGGCGGATCGTTGACGTGAGGAAGTGTCTTCTTCCTGCCCTGCATTTAGGATCGAGCCACAGAGTAGTGGCGGGAGCGTCACAAGAAGTAGATGGCTAGACGATCGTTTCTCCTACTTTAGAAAGCATGCTATTGTTTATTGAGGTGTGTGCGAATGAACTGTATAGTCACTGATGTAATTGGATGTTTATTTTAGTTATATATATACATGTTATTCTTCTGTAGACAGAGCAAATCACACGGCTTATTAGCAGCAATCGTCTGTGTTATTATTGATCTTCGCACACATTTCTGATTACGGACCTGTTTGCCGCGTATCACACACATCTTGTTCAGTTGAACCGTTTCCATTGTGTTTCCTAATCACACACAGTTCATCCTAGTGAACCGTATGCTGTATATCGCACACACCTTCATCTAGCTGCCTTTTCTTTTGTTCCTCCTCATCGTAAATAGTTAATTGAACTGAACCGTATGCCCTGCATCACACACGCAACTAAAATTTGAACCGTGTTTGATGCATCCGTCATCACAAACGTTTTGCACCTTTTTTGCGGGTTTTTTACACCACTGTTTGCAATTATGGCATTGCACACAATTTCGTCGAAGGGTCTCTGATCGTAGTGTCGCGTTTGGACCATCCTGCAGTAGTGTAAATAGAGATAAGTGAAGCATGAGAGTTTAATTCTTTCTAAAAATACCATGCTCTAATAAATATAAGTGAAGCAAAAGAGCATTCTGCAAACAACGGTTTTCTATGTGAAGAGAAACAGGCAATCCAAACTTCAAATGATATAAGTGAAGAACATGAAGCATTCTATAAAACCATACTCAAAAGATATAAGTGAAGTTCAATGAGCATTCTATAAATCAACGATGGACTATCTCATAGCACCATGGTGCATAAAAGAAAAGTGAAAACAAAGTACAAAAAACGCTCCAAGATTTACACATATCACATGAACAAAACAAAGACGAAAACATACCGATACTTGTTGAAGAAAGATGGGATGCCTTCCGGGGCATCCCCAAGCTTAGATGCTTGAGTATCCTTGAATATTTACTTGGGGTGCCTTGGGAATCCCAAAGATTGATCTCTTGCCTCTCCTCCTTCTCCTCATATCGAGACCTCCTCGATCTTTGATCACTTCATCCACACAAAACTCAATAGAAAACTCGGTAAGATCTGTTAGTATAATAAAGAAAATCACTACTCTAAGTATTGTTGCAAACCAATTCATATTTTGTTTTTGCATTGTAGCTACTGTATTATAACTTTTCCATGGCTTATACCACTGAAAAAATCGATAGTTTCATCAAAACAAGCAAAACAATGCATCAAAAACAGAATCTGTCTTAATCAGGACAGTCTGTAGAAATCTGAACATCTACCATACTTATGGTACTCCAAATATTTTGAAAATTAGGAAAAAGTACACAATTTGTATAGCAATAATATGCAAAAAGTTTCAGAAGCTTTTGACGTTCCAGTAAAAAAATGTAAAATTGCACACTACAGCCAAAGTTTCTGTTTTTGCACCACTCGTACCAACAAGTAATCTAATCATCCTAAAGGAAAATCTTGGCACATTATTTTTATAATACAATGGATTTGTACAAGGGGGTAATTATTTTTGTTGAGAATTTTCTGCAATTAAGATTCACAAAGTTTCCATGGGCATGAACAAAGTTCAAGGCTAGCTCCCACTTTCACAATGCTCGCCCCTGTCACGTTCACTTTTCTTTTTGTGAAGTTTTAAGTTCCCCTCTATATTTTATTATTTTTAAACTTGATAAAAGCACTCAACATAATGAAATGACTCTCTAAAACTTCCAGGTTGTCTCCCTGGTAGCGCTTTCTTTAAAGTCATTAAGCTAGGCATAAATTGCTCAAGTAATGGATCCACCCGGATCCCAAGGTATATCAAAGCCAATTTTAATCAACAATGATTTGTAACTTAGTAATGAGCACAAAGCAACATAAATCATGCAACGAAGTCTAACTCTCTTCCTATGCATCGGCATGTCATAAAAGAACAATTCTGAAAGTGCGTTATATCGACTAGAGGGGGTGAATAGGCGATTTTTATGAATTCTTCACTGAGGAATTTGCGGGTGAGGAAATTCCTTAGCAAAGAACTCCTTGCAGCGGAATAAGTACTTAAAAGTAAGCATAATAGAATACAAGCATGGTCATCATGATGAAATGAAGACAAGCACAGAGTACAGAAAGCGTAATCACAGGATAACACGGGATGAAGACAAACAGACTGAAGAAATTGAACTGAGGAAATTGAGAAAGTCTTCAGTCAAAGTCTTCAAACACGGATATGACAAGCACACAACATAGTTATGAGGAAATGAAAGAGTTGAGGAAATAGAACCAGTAGGCTTGGTGAATACAATGATTTGGTAGACCAGCTCCAACTGCTGTCTCTATTGTACATCTGGTTGGAGCGGCTAGGTATTTAAACCTGAGGACACACAGTCCCGGACACATAGCCCTCACCGTATTATCCTTGAGCTAAGGTCACACAGACCTCGCCCACTCACTCGTGGTAAGTCTTCAGGTGACTTCCAAACCTTCACAAACTCGGTCACTCGGCGATCCACAATTCCTCTTGGATGCTCTAGACCATGACGCCTAACCGTCTGGAAGAAGCACAGTCTTCAAAGGTAACAAGCGTCGGATCCACACAGGATCAATCTCTTCAGTGATGCTCAATCACTTTGGGTTTGTAGGTGTTTGGGATTGGGTTTTCCTCACTCGATTATTTTCGCTCAAAGTCCTCGGAGGATGGGATGCTCTCAAATGACAAGTGTCAGTTTCTCTCGGAGCAGCCAACCAGCTAGTGGTTGTAGGGGGTGGCTATTTATAGCCTAGGGAGCAGCTGACATGATAAGACATAAATGCCCTTCAATGATATGACCGTTAGGTGGGTAGATATTTTGGGACAGCTGGTGCGTAGCACAGTAACGGTCAGTAATTTGACGCTCAAATTCCTCAGGGCTATCATGTTCCTCACTATGTAGGCAATCCGCACTGGTGAATTCCTAACTCCTCAGTCAGAACAAATTCCTCCGAGACTAGAGGAACTTTGTCTCTGTCACTGAAGAATATGACTGAACTGTGTGAGATTTCCAGTGGCTTCACTCGAAGGGATTGGTAGGTGTAGGATTTTGAGTTGAGCATCACATGGAAATTTTTCCTTAGTATTTCCTCGACCCCCTTTAACAGTACGGTGTTTCCTATGACTCAAGAAAGAGAAAATGAAACTATGAAAACAAAAGTCTTCATGCTTCGTGTTCCTCAGATGAATACCAAGTCTTCAAGGTCACACCAATTTCTTCACTTTCAAAGTCTTCAGAAAGTCTTCAGAAATCCAAAGTCTTCAGTCAAAGAACTTCATTTTTAGGGGTCGGCTTTCTCTGTAAATATCAAACTCCTCATAGACTTATAGACGTGTGTACACTCATAAACACATTAGTCCCTTAAGCTATAAGTCTTCAATACACCAAAATCACCAAGGGGCACTAGATGCACTTACAATCTCCCCGTTTTTGGTGATTGATGACAATATAGGTTAAGTTTTCTACGGGGATAAACATATGAAGTGTAAATACTGATATTGAGGAATTTGATTGCAAGATATAGAAGAACTCCCCCTGAAGATGTGCATAGTGAGGAATTTTCTTTTGAAGCAATGCACACTTGAAGAGTTGAATCATGGAGATCTCCCCCTATATCCTGTAATTCATACACGCATTTGACATAAAATATGAAGAATTTGAAATGCATGATGAAATATGGTGACTGATGAAATTCAGCATGCGTGCATTAACATTAATGAGGAATAAGCATGCAGAAAATCATAGCAAAAGTATTAGGCCACCATAGAGTTTAAGTTTACAACTCGATCCAGCAAAGTCATCAGAAGAACGAGAGTTGTAAGAAAAAAACGCCCATATATGATAGACCCGCTTGAAGACTAACTCAATTTTCTGCCCCTTTGTCATCGAATGACCAAAAGGATCAAAAATGAGGACTAACGCCCCTAAAGAATATCAAGTTGATGGAGGAGCGCCAGCGTTGTTGGGGTCGTTTGTCGTAGTAGGGCCTGCCGCAGTGTCGTCCAATTCTTCATGCTCGTCGGTGTCACGCGATGAAGAGTATGAGCTGGCCACCAAGGAAGGAACCTTGACCTTGTATTTCTTCGGTGGAGGTGCAGACCAGTCAAAGTCCTCCTTGAGACCCATGTTCTTCAGTTCTTCTTCACCATATACATGTGACAGAATAGCCCAGGTGCGATCGAAGACTTCATGGAGGTAGTAATGGTTTTTCTTCACTACATTATGTGTAGCAGTCATGTTGTGAAGAATTGAACCAAACTGACGCTTAACCCATTTATGGTTTCGATGCACCTTCTGGTGAAGACTTAGCAGAAGTTCACGGTCAGTCATCACACGAGGAGCAGTAGCTTGAGGATTTGGCTTGGAGGCATGGGCAGCAAAATCATGAGTGGCGGAGTCATCATTGGTGGAATAAGATGCAGCCTTGCGAAATTGACCATCCAATGGACGAATGCCTTCATCTATAACAGTTGGTGCCTTGCCCTTTTCGTTAGCTGAGGAATAGGACGCTTGAGGACTTCAATCGGGGGCAAGTAGTTGAGGTGATTCTGAAAATCAGCTTTGTAGTTGAGTGAAGACCTTGTCCTGAGGAATCTCATGATCCAGGGTGCATAAGGCTTAAACTCAAACGGTGAAAGTGCAACATTTACCAGAGTCCTCATGAAGAAATCGTGATAATTGACTGGAATTCCATGAATGATGTTGAAAACCAGATTCTTCATGATGCCGACAATTTCCTCATCAGATGAGTCGTGGCCTTTGATTGGACTCATAGTCTTCGTCAGAATGCGATAGACTGTCCTTGGTACATACTGCAATTCCTTCACGAGGAATTTTGTCCTTGAGGCTTGACCAGGTTCCAGAGGCTTCATAGGAACTTGCATATAATGATCTGTAAGCTCAGGCTCTTGGTACATGCAACGAGCTCCTTCAGGTGGAGGACTGATGGGCAGGCGTGAAGCAATTCAGAGGCCGGTGCCTTATAGTGAGTATTTTTGGTCATCCAGTCCAAAACCCAGGAGTTCACATCGTCAGCATCTCCTGTGATGTGCAAAGTTGCATAGAATTGAAGAATGAGTTCTTCATTCCAATCAACTATGTCTGTGCAAAAGTTGAGGAGGCCTGTGTCATGAAGCACACCGAGGACAGGAGTGAAGCATGGCAGTGATTCCATGTCCACATGAGGAATATGCTCGTGGTCGAAGACTTTGTCCTTGTTGAAGAGCAGTGAAGAATAGAAGTTGGCCTGGCTGGCAGTCCAGAAGCGCTTCCTTCTAAGACGAGCAGAATCGTAGGGATTGTAGTCAGTGAAGAACACATGCTCGCCAAAGAAATCATCAGCCTTGAATGTCTGCTTCTTTGAGAATGGATCCTTTGGCTTGCGCTGAGGAGTGTCAGTCAATTGCATTATCACCTCAGGAATCGCAATCTCAGGTTCTTCATGCTGAGGAATTTCAGCTTCTACTCAAGTGACAGCCTGGGTCTTCAATTCTTCATTTTCATTTTCTTCAACACTAGTGGCTGAAATTTCTTCATGGTCAGATGGTGTGGCATGTTGTTCATCAGATCCCATTTGAACTGTAGTTGCTGGGGACTGAGGAATTTGTTGCAAAGGTGTGAAGAGTGGAGAGTTGGGGTGCTGACTTTCCCAAAAGTCATCATTCAGCACAGTTGTGGTAAATCCAATGTTCACATCTTCATCTTACATTTCTTCAACGCCGGCCTCTTCAGCAGTAAACTGAGGCATAGGCAAGGAAACAGTTGGAGTTGAAGGGATTTCATCCACTTCAATTTCTTCATCCATCTGCTCTGAGATAGCAGCAGAAGGATTTTCTTCATCAGATCCGCTAGGGATCACGTATTCTTCATCAAAAGGGACGATTTCCTTTGATGGCATGGTAGTGAGAGGAACGACATCAATTGGGTTTGCAAATGAGCTGGTCATAGACTTCATCTTCTTCGGAGCTGAAGAATCTGAAGAAGCTGATGCCTTCCTTTTCGTCCTGCTGCACGCTCTGCAGCCTTGGTCTTCTTTGCATCTGATGCAGATGGAAGAGTTGGAGTTGGGGTAGGCGCAGGAGGAGCAGATGAATGTGGTTGATTTTCTTTAGGCACAACTGATGTAGTTGCCCTGACCTCTTTATTTTCTTCAGGCGCACCACTAGTGGATGCCCTGGCAATTTCATCAGCGGCTGAAATGCAGTCATCAGCCTTGGAACTCACATTTTCTTCAGCAGCCTGAGTGTCATCAGCGGTGCTGGCATGTTCTTCAGTTGGCTGAGCAGATGCTTCAGCCTGAGGAATTTCTTATTGCGATGGGGCTGCAACATTGGAGGTGAACTTTTCAGTCAGTTTTCACAAACCTGACCTTGGCTCCTTGCCAATCAGCATAGTAAGCGTTGAAATCATCGCTAAGGACTTTGATTTCAGACTGGATCTTCACAAGTTCATCAGTTGTCATAGTGACTACATTGTTCTTCAGGAATTTTTCCTTCATGTACTGCGCTTTCTTGATCTGCCTGGCCTTCTCAAATTTCCATTTCTCTTCTTGGATGAAAGCGGTCAGCATATGACTTTGGCCAGGAGTCAACTTGAAATCAGGCATAGGAGTGCTCGGGTCCTTGTGCCAGAGATCAATGTAGTCGAGGATCAACTTTGGATCCAAAAGCAGAGGCACATTTGTGCCCTTGGCTCTAGCGGCCCTGACTTGCCTATCTCTAATGATTTCAGCAAGTTCTTCATCATCAACTTCGTCTTCATCAGGCGGCACTTGAAAGGCGACCTGCTTCTTGTGAGGACTTGGGCGAGAACCTCGTCCAGCAGTGGTCTTTTCTTCAGCAGAGAGGGTGTTGTTGAAGAATTTGGTGTAGCTGAGGAACTAGCAGAAGCTCCTGAGGCAATAGAGATGCTTGTCGTCCTTTGGCACATGGCAAGATGCACTGGTGCTGAGGACTTGGTTGGAGCAGCTGAGGACTTTGGAGGAGGAGGAGCAGCATGAGGAATTGGCCGCGAGGGCTTCGAGGATTTTGGCCGTGAGGGCATTTCTGAGGAACTTGGCCTTGAGGGCATTGAAGATGAAGCACTTGACTTGTGCGCAGGCTTCTTTGCCATGGATTTCTTCGGCTTGACAGAGGCCTCAGCGGCAGCAGCAGCAACAGGGTCTTCATTGAATTTACTCACTGCTTCTCTGGCTTGTCTAGCCAACTTGGCTTGGCGCTTGGCCCATTCGTCAGGATAGTCCTCACCACGCTTGACGCTGGTGGGATCAGCTATTTGGCCAGGTGCCAATGGAGGACTTGGGCATGGAGGATTGAGTGCGAATTTCGTCATGTATTTGGGACTAACATATCTGTACTCCCTCCACTCCCTTGCACATCTCCTCTCTATCCTCTGTATGCGCACTTTGCGCTGATTCTTGTCCTCTTTACCAAACTTGGCCTCATCAGGAGTGCAATAGTCTTTGTATATATCATCAGGGATCTCAAATGTAGTGTTGATTTCAGACCTCTTTCCTCCTTTCTGTGGCTTCTTACCGTCATCCATTTTCTTCAATTGAGGAATTTGAACAATTGGATTCTCTGAAGAAGTATGCAACTTTTCTTCGAGGAACGCTGCAAATGAGTTAAGTTGATGAGAACCTAGTGATTCAAAGAATGACATGAGTACCGTGAATGCAGTATAGTTGCGAGAAATTTGGAGAGGTCATATGCGTTCTCAGAAGGTTTTTGTAAAAAGAACAAGTTTGAGGAATTTGACCAGACGAGTCTTGAAGAATTTCACTAAGTGTTCTTTGTCTTAGGTTCCAGAGTTGTATAGATCGAAGATCCACACAATTGAGGAATCTTGACGAAAAATTATTGCTTAGAGAAATGAATCAAGAATAGATGACATGTGAGGTGTTTAGCGTGTGAAGAATTTGAAGAATAAACACCTTTGAGGATTTTGTAGAAATCATTTGAATCAAAGAGGGCAGTAAAAGTAACTTTTAATTACCCTTAACAAAGAACACGACGAACTGGGATTTAGAGATGAGAAGTTCATCTGTGTAGATCTTCCACGCCCTAACTCGGCGGAGGAAGACATCTACGGCGGCGGCGGAGTGAAGATTTCCACGTCCAGCGCGAGTACAACAGCGACGAGGTCGAGGGAGTGAAGCTCTTCCTCACCGGCGACGATGAAGTAGCAGCAGCGCTAGGGTTTGAGAAGCTCGAGCGGGAGAGAGAGGTCGAGCGAAGTAAAGTAAGTGAGGAAGGGAAGGGGGTATTTATAGCCATGGTGAAAAACTGTTTGCCAGAAGATTTTGGACGAACGTGCCCCTGACCCTTCTCATTCGGTTGACATGTGTCACCCACGTACTGAGAAGTGGAGATCGTGTAAGATCGTGGGTGAATAGATAAGTATTTCGTGGGATGCGGAACGGTTTGAGCGGCAAAACCGAAAATTCGGATAAGATAAGTTTTAACATTCTGTTCACAAATTCTTCAGATGACAAGGACACAATGAAGATTTTGAACGAGGTTCAAATAGAACACACATGAAGAATTTGTGAATAGATTGGGTTGAGTATAGCATAGAGGGGGAAGGTTCCGATCACATTCACTTAGCAGAAAAACCAACTTGAAGAATTAGCCATAAGTGAATGTTGTAGAGGACATAAACTTATATATATATATCCAAGGAAGAAAAACGACGGAAACAGCGAAGAAAATGCAAAGTTGAAGAATATGAACAACTGAGGAATTTCAAAACTAAGGAAAAAAATCAAATTGAAGATTTTCAACTTTTGGTGGTGGCGTGACCCACCATATAAGAATGATGATTTCAGACACCGCGTAAAATTGTCGTAGGGTTCTGAGAATCAAATTCTTTGTTAATTTCTTCACACTTAGAGTGTTAGTCTTCATTGATTGAAGAAAAACGTTTCTTCATGTATTGCACATCTAAGTCATCAATTTTGCATAAGTGTAAGGATGAGTGTCCTTTTCAAAGAACATTCGAGGATTCAAAGATATTTAGCTCACACCGCAACTTGCTAAATCTCTTCTCATCCAAGGGCTTTGTGAAGATATTGGCTAGCTGTTCTTCAGTCTTCACATGCTCAATATAAATGTCGCCCTTCAACACATGATCACGAAGAAAATGATGACGAATCTGAATGTGCTTTGTCTTCGAGTGCTGAACTGGGTTGTGAGCAATCTTGTGGCACTCTCATTGTCATAGAAGAGAGGCACATTCTTCACATTGACGCTGTAGTCCTTGAGAGTTTGCTTCATCCATAGCAATTGAGCACAGCAAGAACCAGCAGCAATGTACTCAGCTTCAAAGAAGAGATGTTGATACGCAGTTCTGTTTCTTCGAGGACCAACAGATCAAAGATCGTCCGAGGAAATGACATGCACCAGATGTTGACTTGCGGTCCACACGATCACCAGCATAGTCAGAGTCAGAAATGAGATCAAAAGCCGAGCCCTTGGGGTACCATAATCCAAGTGTTGGTGTGTGAGCTAGATATCGAAGAATATGCTTCACAGCCTTATGGTGTGATTCCTTCGGTGTAGCTTGAAATCGTGCACACATGCAAACACTAAGCATTATATCTAGCCTAGATGCACATAAGTACAATAAAGAACCAATCATGGAGTGGTATACCTTATGATCAAAGTCAATACCATTTTCATCAGTGCACAGATGGCCATTTGTGGGCATAGGAATTTTGATGCCTTTGCAATCTTGCATGCCAAATTTCCTCAGTACATCCTTGAGGTATTTCTCCTGAGATATGAATATGCCATTACGTTGTTGACAAATTTGAACACCTAAGAATAATTTCAACTCTCCCATCATAGACATTTGATATTCTTCACTCATCATATAGGCAAATTCATCACTATAACGTTGGTCAGTACAGCCAAAGATAATATCATCAACATATATTTGGCACACAAATAGTTCACCATCATAAGATTTAGTGAAAAGAGTAGGGTCGAGTGAACCGGGTTTGAAGCCTTTCTTCATGAGGAATTCCTTCAAGGTATCATACCACGCCCGAGGGGCCTGCTTGAGTCCATAGAGGGCCTTATTGAGTCTGAAGACTTTGTTAGGATTCTTTGGATTTTCAAAACCCGGGGGTTGAGCAACATATACTTCTTCCTCAAGCTTACCATTGAGGAATGCACTTTTCACATCCATTTTATATAAAGTGATATCATGATGGTTAGCATAAGCAAGTAATATGCGAATAGCCTCAAGTCTAGCAACAGGTGCAAAAGTTCCATCGAAATCAATTCCTTCAACCTATGTGTAGCCTTGAGCTACAAGCCGTGCCTTATTCCTCACCACAAGGCCATTATCATCTTGCTTGTTGTGGTGGATCCACTTTGTGCCAATGATATTGTGCTTGCGAGGATCTGGATGTTTGACCAGTTCCCAGACGTCGTTGAGCTCCAACTGATATAATTCTTCTTGCATGGCCTGAATCCACTCAGGCTCCAGAAATGCTTCATCTACCTTAGTGGGCTCTATGATAGAGACAAAATCATAGTGCCCACAAAAGTTAGATAAATGTGAAGCTTTTGAGCATGTGAGAGGAACTGGTGCTTCAATGTCGTCAATGATCTTTTCAACTTGCACTTCTTTTGCAACGCGAGGATGAGCTGGTTGTCGTCGAGGAATTTGATCAGCATTTTCTTCAACACCATTTTCTTCATCATTTTCTTCAGGTGCATTAGCTCGACGTTCTTCACGTTCTGGAATGAATTCTTTAGCAGATTCTTCGGTAGGATTGACATCCTCGGTAGCCTTGAACTTGATGGTTTCCTCAGGAGCTGGTTCATCTATCACAGAAGTTAGGTGCTCTCTTTGCGAGCCATTAGTTTCATTGAACCACACATCTATAGTTTCAACAACCTTGTGGAGAACGTTGTTGAAGACTCTGTAGGTGTGTGCGAGTCCTTTCCGTAACCAAGCATGAAACCTTCTTGTGCTTTTGGTGCAAATTTAGCACTGTGATGAGGATCTCTAATCCAACATTTAGCACTGAAATAACTCACATTGGTTTTCTTGTCAGTGAGGAGTTCATAGGCAGTCTTCTTGAAGAATTTGTGAAGATATACCCTGTTGATGATGTGGCACGCAGTATAAATTTCCTCAATCCAGAAGTGACGAGGTGTCTTGTACTCATCAAGCATAGTGTGAGCCATCTCAACAAGAGTTTTGTTCTTGCGCTCCACGACGCCATTCTGCTGAGGAGTATAAGGAGCAGATAACTCATGACTAATACCAAGTTCATCAAGATAGTCATCGAGAGCAGAGTTCTTGAACTCAGTTCCATTGTCACTTCGATGTGCTTGATCTTCACACCAAAGTTGGTTGAAGCCCTCGAGGGAAATCGTTTGAAGACTTCCTGCACTTCATGTTTGTAAGTAACAATGTGTACCCATGTGTATCGAGAGTAATCATCAACAATAACAAAACCATAGAGAGATGCGTCATTTGTGACTGTTGAGTAATGATTAGGACCAAAGAGGTCCATGTGAAGCAATTCGAATGGTCGAGTACTGGTCATGATAGTCTTCGCTGGATGCTTAGCCTTTGTCATCTTCCCAGCTTCACAGGCTCCACATAAGTGATCCTTGAGGAATTTAACATTTTCAATTTCAATGACATGCTTCTTCTTTGCACGTGTGCAAATTCCTCATGCCTGCATGACCAAGTCGTCGATGCCATAGCCAGCCTTCTAAAGCTTTTGCAAGTAGGCACACGGCTAGTTGCGGTCCTGTAGAGAAATCAACAATATACAAGTCTCCTCTCCTAAAGCCTTCGAAGACTTTGGAATTGTCAGCTACCATAACCACAACACAATGATACTTGCCAAAGACAACAACCATATCAAGATCACAAAGCATTGAGACAGACATGAGGTTGTATCCTAAGGACTCGACAAGCATGACTTTGTCCATGTGTCGATCCTTTGTGATCGCCACCTTTCCTAGACCCAATACCTGACTTTTGCCTTTGTCAGTGAAGATGATATGCTTCAGATGAGATGGAGATAAGGGGGCATCCATCAATAGATTCTTGTCACCAGTCATGTGATTTGTACATCCACTATCGAGGACCCACTTAGTGGCTTTGGGTTGATCATCCTGCAGATGAATTAGTGCAGCTTACAAACTCATATACTTCATCAGTGAAGAATATGACATCAATTCATCAGATCAATTTCATCAAGTAATAGAACAGATAAAGCAGTATGAGGACGTGAGAAATGAGAGTTCATTTCTTCATGATTAGCCTGCGTCCTATCAGGCACTTTTCAGGTCTCAAACAAATTCTTTAGACATTCACGCACGTCTGGAGACCTGACCCTACAGAAGAGATTAGTTCTTTTTCTTCACCACCCACATCTGAAGGGGTGGCAAAGAGTTCATCACTCTGCGAGCTCCATACAGGAAAGGTGGCATAGAAGCCAATCCATTTCGTTTCACATAATAGGAGTTAGGGTAAGCATATGAATAAGTAGAGAAATTCTTCGAGAACTTATGAACATAATGATTAGAAGAAAACTGTGACGCCCCCGATTCAATCGTACACTAATCATACACGCAAACGTGTACGATCAAGATCAGGGACTCACGGGAAGATATCACAACACAACTCTAAAAATAAAATAAGTCATACAAGCATCATAATACAAGCCGTGGGCCTCGAGGGCTTGAATACATGTGCTCGATCATAGACGAAGTCACGGAAGCAACAATATCTGAGTACGTATATCAAGAATAAGTTTGCCTTAAGAAGGCTAGCACAAACCGGGATATAGATCGAAGAGGCATATGCCTCCTGCCTCGATCCTCCTAAACTACTCCCGGTCGCCATCGCCGCCCGCACGTAGTAGTAGGCACCTCCGGTGTAGTAGGAGTCATCGTCGACGGTGGCGTCTGGCTCCTGGGCTCTGGCACCTGGTTGCGACAACCAGGTAGAAGGGAAAGGGGGGAAAAGAGGAAGAAAAGCAACCGTGAGTACTCATCCAAAGTACTCGCAAGCAAGGAGCTACACTACATATGCATGGGTATATGTGTAAAGGGCCATAATGGTGGACTGAACCGCGGAATGCCAGAATAAGAGGGGGATAGCTAATCCTGTCGAAGACTACGCTTCTGGCCACCTCCATCTTGCAGAATGTAGAAGAGAGTAGATGGTAAGTTCACCAAATAGCATCGCATAGCATAAACCTACCCGGAGATCCTCCCCTCGTCGCCCTGTGTGAGAGCGATCACCGTTATATCCGCACTTGGAAGGGTGTGTTTTATTAAGTATCCGGTTCTAGTTGTCATAAGGTCAAGGTACAACTCTGGGTCGTCCTTTTACCGAGGGACACAACTATTCGAATAGATAAACTTCCCTGCAGGGGTGCACCACATAACCCAACACGCTTGATCCCATTTGGCCGGACACACTTTTCTGGGTCATGCCCGGCCGCGGAAGATCAACACGTCGCAGCCCACCTAGGCACAACAGAGAAGTCAGCACGCCGGTCTAAATCCAATGCACGCAGGGGTCTGGGCCCATCGCCCATTGCACGTCTGCATGTTGCGTATGCGGTCGGAGAGCAGACCTAGCAACCTCCACTACAAATGAAGTCACGTTACGCGGTCCAACCCGGCGCGCGCCGCTCAGTCACTGACGTCACGAAGGCTTCGGTTGATACCACGACGTCGAGTGTCCGTATCTTTCCCACGCAGTTGGTTAGTGCGTATAGACCAAATGGCCAGACTCAGATCAAATACCAAGATCTCGTTAAGCGTGTTAAGTGATGTAACCGCGGACACTGACCAGGGCCATGCCCACCTCTCACCTAGGCGGTCTCAACCTGCCTTGTCGCTCCGCCACAAAGATCCACCCAGAGGGCCGCCGGGACAAAGGTCTTTTCAGCCCCCAATCCGTGAATCACTCAAGGGTGCTCCACGAGCTGACCCGACTTTAGTCACCACATGTATCATGTATAAAGTATATAGCATATACCCGTGATCACCTCCTGAGTGATCACGGCCCGATAGTATAGCACAGCAGACGGACAAGAATGTAGGGCCACAGATGGAATACTAGCATCCTATACTAAACATGTAGGATTTGAGGTAAAGGTAACAACAGTAGTGACAAAGATAGGCTATGCAGCATAATAGGATTAACGGAAAGCAGTAACATGCTACACTACTCTAATGCAAGAGTATAGAGAAGAATAGGCGATATATGGTGATCAGGGGGGGGGGTGCTTGCCTGGAAGCTCTGTTGTACATGAAGAAGGGTCGTCGGTGATGTAGTCGTACTCAGTGGCATCAGCAACGGTCTCGGGGTCTACCGGAGAAGAACAGGGGGGAAGAAACAGTAAATACGGAGAAAACAAAGCATCACAAAACATAATGAGGTAATACGCGGTGTTAGGTATGCCCTAACGCGGTATTAGGTGATACCGACGAAGGGGGAAAACAGGCTACCACATGTATCATGTATAAAGTATTCCCGGTGTTTCGCGTTTTCGGACAGACGAACAAGAGGGGGAAAAGTTGTGTGTTCGCTATGCTAGGGATGTGTGGCGGACGAACAGGCTACGTATTCAGATTCGTCTCGTCGTCCTGAGCAACTTTCATATATATATTATTTTCATTCGAGTTACGGTTCATTTTACATGAATTTCTAAAGTTTAAATGAATTTCTAAAATTTCCTGAATATAAATTAATTCGAAAATCATTTAATGTTAAATGCTAAGTGTATATAGAAAATGTACACAACAATGTGCTTGTGAGGTTAACAATGGGACCAGGGGTGTGGTTTGTCAGTAGTCAAAGTCAATGTTGACCAGTCAACAGATTTATTTAAATGGGTTTATATATTGGTGGGGCTGGCATGTAATAGGAACAAGTTATATCAAAGGTTATTTAACAGGGGGTCCCACATGTCATAGAGTACAACTAAATTAAACCTAAACATAAAATTAAACTAACAGTGGGGGCCATTGGCTTAAGTGGGGATTAGCCCCTCTCCTAATCTAAACTAGGGCCCGTCTCAGAGGCTGGGCACGCACGCGGCCTCACAGAGGAGGGCCGGCGGCTGCGGTGAGCGCGGCGGGTAGCAGGTTCCGTCCATGGCGGTAGATACGACTAGGGGACACGCGTGAGCAAAAAGGAGTGGGGGGAAATCAGCGGGAGCTCACAGCGAGGTCAAAGCGAGCTCGAGGAAGACGATGCGGGTGGAAGCAGTGCAGATCAAGTGGAGGAGCGCGACCACCGTAGTCGAGGGAGACGACCCGATTGCGGTGATTACCGACGATCCAGTCCGTGAGGTACCGTGTAGAGGATGAAGGCGACGAGGCGGACCTCCTGGACATGTTTGAGAGGCGCAGGCGTGGTCGATGGGGAGCGTTCAGGATGGCTCCGCTCGATTTGGTGCTCAGAATGGATGAAGTAGACCGCGACGGTTCTCCTGGATGTCTTGGCGCGACGAGGGGAGACCGGTGGCCACGACTACTGCGACGATGAGCACGGTCACCGCATTGAGCTCCGATCTTGATTTGTAGTAGATGAGTGTGGAGTAGTGAATGAATGGGCTTTCCAGCTTGAGTGGTGCCTGCGTATGATGGCATGTATATATAGGTTTACATGTACAGAGAGGGGGTGCAGAGCGCCGGTGAGATCGTGCTCGTGATCGTGGGATCATGCACGAGGACGTGCTAGGAGAGCTGGGTCAGGGGGTTTGACTAATACAGCTAACACCCCGCCGCAGTTGAAGCATCCGCGGGCCGGATGCACAAACTGGACCGAAAATCCTGAAAAGCTGCGGTCGGAAGACCCTTGGTGAGCACGTCCGCGAACTGATGCTTGGTCGGGACATGGAGGACACGGAGCTTGCCGAGCGCCACTTGCTCACTCACGAAGTGTATGTCGAGCTCGATGTGCTTCGTGCGCCGGTGATGTACTGGATTAGCGGCCATGTACACCGACGAGATGTTGTCACAGAAGACCACGCTGGCCTTCGGCAGTGGGGCGGAGAGCTCAGGGAGAAGTTGGCGGAGCCAGCAGAATTCCGCAACAGCGTTCGTGACGGCACGATATTCGGCCTCTACACTCGAACAGGAGACGGTGGCTTGGCGCTTGGACGACCAGGAGACAAGTGAGTCGCCGAGGTAGACGGCGTAGCCGGATGTCGAGCGATGCGCGTCGAGCAGCCGACCTAGTCCGCGTCGTAATAGGCGACGAGGTCGAGCGATGAAGCGTGATGAAGATGAAGCCCGTGCCTGGTGGTGCCGCGGAGGTAGCGGAGCACGCGCAAGGTGGGGCGCGCGCGGATCATTCATCACCAAGCAGCACTGCTGCACTGCGTAGGCAATGTCCGGGCGTGTCATGGACATGTACTGGAGCGCGCCCACGATGCTGCGGTACTCGGTCGGATCCGAGACGGGCGCAACCGCAAGCGCCGAGAGCTTGGCGTGCGTGTCGACTGGCGTGGCCACCGGCTTGCAGTTCGTCATGTTGGCTCGTTCGAGGACTTCCTCGGCATACTTGCGCTGAGACAGGAAGAATCCGTTCCGCGTGCGGGTGACGGCGATGCCGAGGAAGAGGTGGAGCAGGCCAAGATCCTTCATAGAGAACTCATTAGAGAGCTGCCGTTGGAGCTACTGTAGCAAGGACGTGGACGACGCCGTGAGCACGATGTCGTCGACGTACAAGAGAAGGTAGGCGGTGCCGGCGCTGCTCGGCAGGACGAACAGCGAGGTGTCTGCACGCGAGCTGACGAAGCCGAGCTAGTGGGCGTATGCCGCAAACCGGGCGAACCACGCCCGCGGTGCCTACTTGAGGCTGTAGAGCGACTTGTCGAGGAGGCACACGTGCTCGGGGCGATTGGCGTCGACGAAGCTTGCAGGTTGTTTGCAGTAGACGCGCTCGGCGAGGCACCCGTGCAGGAAGGCGTTGTTGACGTCCATTTGATGGACATGCCAGTCACGCGCAACAGCAATGGTGAGGACGACACGGATCGTGGCCGCCTTGACGACAGGGGAGAACGTCTCATCAAAGTCGATGCCGGGCCGCTGAGAGAACCCGCGCACAACCCACCGCGCCTTGTACCGCTCGAGGGAGCCGTCGGCCTTGAGTTTGTGGCGAAAAAGCCACTTGCCGGTGATGACGTTGGCGCTGGGAGGGCGTGGGACGAGCCGCCAGGTTCCGTTCTCCATCAGTGCCCTGTACTCCACCAGCATAGTAGCCAACCAACATGGATCTTGCAAAGCCGCACGCACCGATCGAGGAATGGGTGAGATGGTGGTGTTGGTGGCAGTAGCGGAAAGGCCGTCGGCGTATTTGGGGTTAGGCTTGAAGGTGCCGGCCTGAGCGCGTGTCGTCATGGTGTGGGTGGGAATGGGCACGGCGCGACGTCTAGGAGGTGGTGACGTGGACGGGGAGGGAGACGGGCTGGTGGCAGGCCGAACAGGTGTCGATGGTGAGCACGGGGTGATCGGCTCGGCGGCTAGGGTTGTGGGCGCAGAGGCCAGGGTTTGGGTCACGACGGTAGTGAATGTTGGCGGCGAGCACGGCGCTTCTATATGAGTGGGAGTGCTGGGGTTTACGACCCATGGAGTGCGGGGTCGACGGGGAACGTAAGGGAGGTGAACTTCATCTTCCAGGGAGGGCGGTGGGACGGCGGGCGATGCACGAGTCTGTTCATGGAAGGGGAAGTGGTGCTCGTCAAAGACGACGTGGCGTGAGATAATAACACGCCAGGTGGCTGGGTTGAGGCATCGGTACCCCTTGTGATCGGGGGCGTAGCCTAAGAAGATGCAGATACTGACAAGGGCGCGAGCTTATGAGCTATGGTAGCTGTGAGGTTCGGGAAACAGAGGCACCCAAAAACTCGCATGGCTGAGTAGTCTGGGTGAGCTCCGTAGAGGAGAAAGAAAGGGGTCTGGTCGTGGCGAGGCCGGCAGGGTCGCCTGTTGAGGAGGAAGGCGGAGGTTTGGAGTGCTTCAGCCCAGTAGGAAAACGGCATGTGTGCATGGGCGAGCATGGCGCGAGCAATGTCATTCGGGGTGTGCAGCGCACGCTCGGTGCGTCCGTTTTGTGGGGACGTGTACGGGCATGACATGCGGAGCGTGATCCCGAGCGAGGCGAAGAGTGTGTGTGAGGCAGTGTTGTCGAACTCCTTGCCGTTATCCGTTTGGATCGTGAGAACAGGTAGGTTAAAGTGATGCTTGGCGAATGTGATGAAATTGCGTATGGTGGGGAGGACGTCAGATTTGTGGCAAAGGGGGAATGTCCATGCAAAGTGACTGTAATCATCGAGCAACAACAGATAATATTGATAGCCAGAGTTACTAGGTATAGGGGACGTCCAAACATCACTGTGCACAAGCTGAAAAGGAAACAAAGATACATGCGATGACGAACTAAAAGGAAGCCTAGTGCTTTTGCCGAGCTGACACGCCTGGCACACGCCGACGATGGTGGTAGCTTGGTCGATGGCAGAAGGATGCAAGGTGCGGTCGAGGGCGTCAACAGCAGGGTGACCGAGGCGTTGGTGCCACAGGTCACGCGAGGCCGCGGCGAGAGCGTGGTGAGTGCGGGACGGTGGCGTGTACGGCATGGGGTAGAGCTCGTCACCATCATCATTACATCCGAGGATCACCTTCCTCGTTCTTCGATCCTTAAGAGAAAAGCCAATATTGTCATATTCTACATTAACTGGATTATCACGGGCTAGGGCTTTGACGGACAGTAGGTTTTTGATAAGATGGGGAGAGACTAGGATGTTATTGAGGTGGAGAGGGGAGGTAGAGGTGGGAATGGTGGTGTGACCGGTGTGCGTTACTGCAAGCGAGGAGCCATCGCCGACCACTATGCGGTGTGTGTAACAAGGGAAAGAAGATGAGAGGATACCTGACGACGAAGCCATGTGCGAGGAGGAGCCGGTGTCCAAGTACCATTCGGTGCCCGGTGGAGACGGCTGCTGCTGTTGTAGTATCATGTTGTTGAGCGCCGCTATGAGAGCGCTCTGGTCCCAAGCCGGAATTGCGGTCGGAGGCGGGTGCGCCGGGGGCGCGTTGTAGAGCGGGTGGGGAGGCACTGCAGGGTACCAAACGGTTGGTGGAGCAGTGTTGGGGATGCCGGGCGCAGTCGTGTGGTGGGTAGCCGAGCCGGCGAACGGTGAAGCCCCGCCGGGCTTGGGGCCGAGGATGCCGGAGCCGGGAGCATGGGGCCGCCAGGGCATGGGCCAAGCATGCACCATGCCTGTCCAGGGAGCGGGGGCAGGAGCAGTGGGGCGGGGGGCCGTTCCCCCGCCGGAGTTGGTGTACCCCGCCCCACCGGAGTTATGGCCCCTCCCGCGTCCACGACGCCCGCCGCCGCCGCTGTTGCGGTTGTTGCCGCCTCCCTACCCAGCCCCTGCGTGCCCCCTGTGTTGGGGTTGGAGGGGGCACGAGCGGCATGGAGAGCGGTCTCGGTGGTGGTGCTGTCGACGGCCAGGCGGCTTTCCTCCAGAAGAAGAAAGGCGCGGCAGCGAAGGAGCGACGGGAAGGGAGTCTGCATGGTTAGGATGGGCACGGCGTACCTGAACGGAGGGTGGAGCCCTCGGATCATATTGAGCACTTGGTCGCGGTCGTCGACGGCGGTGCCGAGCTCGGCGAGACGGTCGGCGCAGTCCTTGAGGCGCGCGAAGAAGGAGATGATGGAAGAGCCTCCTTGCTCGAGGCGCCTGAACTCGGTGGAGAGAAGCACCACCTGGTGCTCGGTGTTCTCCAGGAAGAGGTTGCAGATGGCGGCCTAGACGGCGGCGGCCGTGGCGTCGCGCTGGTGGATGAGGGCGAACACCTCCGCGCTGACGCGGTTGTACAACCAAGAGACGATGTGGGCATCGTCCTGAAGCCAGGTCGGATCGGCTGGACGCGGCGGCCCGGTGATGTGATCTCCGACGGCGTGCTTCTGGAACATCACCTCGAAGAGAGTGCGCCAATGGGAGAAGTTGGGGGGGGGGGTTCAGCGAGAGCACGATCGGGACGTGCTGGTTGATGAAGACACCTGCCAGAGGAGAGAGGACAGGGGGTGCCGTGGAGGTGGAGGCGCCGGCATCCGTGACGAAGAGAGCCCCGCGGTTGAAGACAGACGGGGTGAGGAGGGTCGGGTTGGGTGGCTGGCTAGTCACCGGCGTGGCCGGCGTGCGCGGAGTGCCATGGCCGGGACGGGGAGGTGGGGGAGGTGGGGGAGGTGGTGGAGGAGGTGGTGGAGTCGACATGGAGACGGGAGGCAGTTAGGGAGGAGGAAGGGCAGCGGAAGAGGTCTAGTGACGGGAGAAGTATTCAGCGTCTGATACCATGTGGAGTAGTGAATGAATGAGCTTTCCACCTTGAGTGGTGCCTGCGTATGATCGCATGTATATATATAGGTTTACATGTACAGAGAGGGGGCGCAGAGCGCCGGTGAGATCGTGCTGGTGATCGTGGGATCATGCACGAGGACGTGCTAGGAGAGCTGGGTCAGGGGGTTTGACTAATACAGCTAACAATGAGGAAGGGACGGGCAAGTGGATTAGGGGGGGCTAGGGTTGACCAGGCGAGGGGGGAGCATTATAGGGCGCCGAGGTCGCCTGGATGCGCGCCGTGTGGCCATCCACGCCATGGTCGCGCCATCTGCGTCCACGGGGTGGGGGAAACAGGGGAAGGGTAACGAGGGGGTTAGGTGGGCCGGCCGGGCAGCTTTGGCCAATTGGGCCAAGTGGCCCGGGGGTGGTCTGGCCTTTTTTTATTCTTTAGCCTTTCTTTTTGATTTCTTTTAATGTTTTATTTTCCTTTTACTATTTTATTTTACTCTTTCTTTAAATTTAGTTTTATACTTTATAATCTAATTTCCTAAATTAGTGTTACAGCATAACCCAATGCCACAAAAACTTTTACCCCGAAATAAAATAGTTTAGCATTTTACAAAATACCAAAGGCATTCAAATAATTGTTTTAGCTACTGTTTTGTTCATTTTTGAGTATTCAACCATTTAATAAAAGTGTGATTTCTACACCATAATTATCTGTGCATTATTTCACTCATACCGAACATTTTAGTTTTAATATTTGAAAAAAATTATTGTTTGTTAGATTTTGAATTTAAATCTGAATCGGTTTCAAACTAACACGAGATTAGTAACAGTAACAGAAACTAACGCGAGATTAGCAACAGTAACAGAGGTGACGTGGCATCGTTAACGTGATTATCCGTAGCTTAATTATCCCAAGGCCACAATTCTCCTCTGATTACAAGAAATCTCGTCCCGAGATTTAGGAGGGGAGTAAGGGGGAAGGGATTGGGTTACGAAAAATCTAATGGATCTTCTCGGTCTTGGTTGTTCTTCTCGAAGAGGTCGATCCATTACGTGGATGTGATGAAGTCAGCATTCTTTCTCAAGGAATTTCCATCGTACTTACGAAAGAATAAAGGGTGGGTACTCCGGCAGAACGGACCTGCAAGGTTGACTATCTGGTAGGTTACATCGGGGAAGGTGGCGGAAAGTAACTCTTGAACTGAAACTTAAGTAAATACCGAGAGCAAAGTAAGGAGGTATCATGGGAAGTTTCAAGCGGGCATGCAATCGTTCGATGCCTGTGACGAAGTGTGAAATGGGTTTAGAGCAATGGGAATAAGTATTGCGTCTGATACCAGAATAGATCACTAGGCAGGTGGCCTGTGAATTACATAAAAAGTCAAGCGTGAGGAATAACTTTGGCAATAGGGTGTACAGGAGAGTCAGGTTTTGATCCTGTGGAATTGTGGGTTATGGGCCCACCATGTGGGTTAAATGTAGGAAGGGCACTGACATCTTGCATGGTCATGATAGCAAGGCATGTCAGAGGGTAGCCTGCCAGTTATGTTGGCAACAACGTTGGTACCAAGGGCGAGGGACGAAGAGAACCAATTTCCTGCTCGTTGAAATGAGGCGGACCTATAGGCAAAGTTCTCGTCCATCGGTGGTTACCGGAATGCCATGAACAAAAGCAACAGGGTCTTACTGACACGGTTGTACACCAAGGTGATTTCATAAGCAGAAGAATATTACTGCTTAGATCATATAGATCACCAGAAAGATTAAACCAAATAATGGAAAGGAAAATGTATAAGATTAAACAGAACAATGGAAAGGAAATTGTGTTTAAACACATATTTCAGTGGTATATCCTTCCCAAAGACAAGTAGAGTAAGATATCCATGCCAGGAGACCACATGCATGACCATTCAGATAAAAGGGGGTAAGAAGAATCATGATATGTACCCATACAACATTGTTTGGATAACTGATAGCATTGTGCTTTCAATGTTCTTATTGAAAATCGGATTACCACACACATGCTTCGAGAAAGCATTGACATGGTCTTCAAGCAAAAGACGGACTTTGGATACACAAAGAATCCATCAGGAACAACTTATAGTATAAGTCTTACAATTTCCTCATGGAAGAATGGTTAACCTTGCTAAAAAGGAAACTATATAATAGGGCCTTCCGCCTAGGTGTGCTAGGCATTATATCACCTTACTGGGTCTTATATAGACCAATGCTATAACTCTTGGAAAAATGTTCCAACCATCATATCTGACCGAGATTCAAATCCGATTGGTGTCAGGATACCTCAGACTCGGGATTCCTGAGAAGAAAAGGTGCAACACAATTGACGAGATAACATTGTAAGATTTCCAGGAAATGAACTATGGAAGCGAGTTCCGAAACAAGAGTTCATCATTAATCCAAGGAGAGGATAAGGTGTTGGGTGATGGATTCAACATCATTTCGTCAAGATTTCCAAAAAGATGGATTTTCCACAATTATGTGAACAAGGAGATAACATTGGTTAGATCAAATAATAAAATGATGTATGCTCGAGGAGAACATCCACGAGTAAACATTGGTTGAAAGGTGCACCCGAAATATGGGCTTAGGTAGCATGATCAATGTTAGAATGGTGATTCGACAACCAATGGTATACCAACTTGTGACACCCCCGATTCAATAATCAGTAGTCTAAGAATGAGCGGCCGACCATTAACTTCAAAGCAATAGGGTTGCTAGAAGGAAAGAATCCAGACAACACCGTTCACTTGTCGGAATCAACACGGGGACCAAGGAGGAAAAGTTATGGTGAGAAGTATTACTTGCATCAATAATTCATAAGAGGTCACTACAAAAAAAGACACATCCGTGACATTTTGGGCCGAACGAATTTTTTTCTGTCATACATATGACACTTCTATGATGATAATTGTGACAAAACCCGGTATCATCATAGATGTGGTGGGCTCCTACTTCTATGACAAAAATCATGATGTAAAATGGGCTTTTCATCCTGGCAGGCCGGAGATGCAGCTGCATGACATTCTTAGGGCCGTCCATGACGGAAAAACCGTGGTAGAAGCGAGGGCGAGGAAAATTTCGGGAGTTCCTGCCACGGTGGGAGGTCGGGGCCGAGCGACAAATGTGCTTTCTCATACACGACGCTGCTGCGGTAAAATGCGAGGCGTTGGTTCTAATCAACCCGACCGAGGCGTTGGGCTCTAATTGAACCCCGAGCGATCGATCGATGGTCGTTAATCAACCCGATCGAAGCGATTCCTTCGCCATCGCCGCTAATCAAGCCGATCGATTGGATGAATAGTGAGCGCTATGGGGGTTGGATGAACAGTGAGCGGTGGCGTTGCCTCTGGATGAACAGGACCCCTTGGTGTGGAGGGATGGATGAACAGTAGACGGTGGAGGGGTGCCCGTGGAGGTGTGGTTGAACAGTAGCCGGTGGAGTAGCGCACGGTGGAGGCTGGATGAATAGGAGCCCGTGGAGGCTGGATGAATAGGAGCCCGTGGAGGCTGGAGGAGGTCGACGGTGGAGATGAACAGTATCCCGTGGAGTGCCGTTTTGCGGTACGCCACACCTCCCGGCGAACAGACCCTGCTTCGACCGTAGGAGGTCCGTTTAAATCTGCTTTTGGCGGCACGCCACACCCTCCCGATCAACAGACCCCGTTTCAACCGTAGGGAGGTCCGTTTTCGTCCGTTTTGGCGGTACGCCACACCCTCCCAATCAACAGGACCCCTGCTTTCACCATAGGAGGTCCGCTTCCTCCGCTTTTGGCGGCACGCTGCACCTCCCGATCAACAGGACCCCGTTATGAACGTACGAGGTCTGTGTCCTCCGTTGTGCGGTACGCCAGGCCTCGTTTCCATCGTCTGTTCCGTCCAAGCCCTCCCGATGAACACGACCACACATTCCGTTCCGACCCAGCCGGTTGGCTCCCACGCTGCCTGCTGCTCCCCGATGAACACGACGCATTCTGTTGCCTCCCCATGAACACTACATTCCGTTGCCTCCCTATGAACACGACGACGACGCTGTTTCTCCGTTCCGACCCAGCCATGTCAACGAGCCCTCGCCGTACGTATGCGCGAGTAGGCGTTCGAGACCCCGTCCGTATGTACACATACGTGGTCAGATTTTCTTTCTTGCACCTCGCCGCCAGACGATGTGTACATGCTACGCGGCGCGCCTCAACTACGACACGTCGTGCCTCTACTACGACGCGCGCGCGCTCTACATCAACCAAGATGTAATGCATATCGTTCGCGACCGTAATGACAACGCCACGTACTCTTCGACCAGGTGGGTCCCGACCGCCGTGCACTTCCTTGCTCACAAGATGTAGCCGGTGGGTCCCAGCAATCGGGGCGAATCATTTTTGCCCGGAGGCACTTCCTTGCGTCGAAGATGTAGCCGGTGGGTCCCAGCAATGGGGCGAATCATTTTTTTGCCCGGATGCACTTCCTTGCGTGCGAAGATGTAGCTGGTGGGTCCCAGCAGTCAGCGGGGCGAATCGTTTTTTTTGCCCAGACGCACTTCCTTGCGTGCAAAGATGAAGCTGGTGGGTCCCAGCAGTCAGGGGGAAACATTTTTTCCGCGAAATACAGTGGCCGGTCCGGTGGGTGCCAGCTGTCAAGTGGAGGAATCAATATTTTCCGCGTAATAAGGAGGCACTTCCTTGCTGCGGCCGTGGACCCAGCTGTGAGCCTCTCCACGTACAGTCCACGTCCGATGGAAGTCGTTCCTTGACCACGTTGACCATGCCGCGCCGAGAGCACCACAGCGGTGGACGACGGCGAGGCCTAGGAAGGGGGCGACGCGGAGCCGGGGAAGACGCGGCAGCGGAAGCCCGCGCGGAGAGGAGTACGAGGGTTCACTGGTTCGGCTGCGGTATGAGGCTGCCGTCGCCGCAGGGCCTGGCCAGCGGTGGGAATAGTAGGGGCGGTGAGGCCTCCGCAGCAGCACAGCCGGCCACGGGAGGCAGGAGCATGCGGCATGACCGGCGCTGCTTTGGGCGGCTGGAGCAAGACGACCAGAGGTTGAATATGCACTACGGCCGTTGGATGGACATCATACGGTCACTGGAGCTAGAATCGTTCATATTGACTAAGTTGACAAAGCCCTCCGTCCCCGTCAACTTAGTTGGCCCATAAGTCATCCTCCCACTATGGTGGGTCCCAGCTAGCAGGGGGTACTCATTTTTTTGTGCGTAATAAGGAGGCACTTCCTTGTGTGCGAAGATATAGCTGGTGGGTCCGACATGTCAGCGGGGGGAACATTTTTTTTGCAAAATACAGAGGCCCTTCCGGTAGGTCCCAAATTGTCAGTGGAGGAATCATTATTTTGCGCTGCATACCCACGGCCGATGGATGTCGCTTTGTCGACCATGTTCACCAGGTCACAGGCCGAGAGCACCATGGCGGTGGACGACGGCGAGGCCTAGGAAGGGAACGACATGGAGCCGGGGAAGACTCGGCAATGGTTGCCCGCGCGGTGGGGAGTACGAGGGTTTACTGGTCCGGCTGTAGTCACCGGAAAATAACAGGAGGTGTGGGTGAGTAGAGGAATGGCCTGGCCAGCAATGAAGTAGGGTGGGGCGGTGCGGCTGCAGGCGGCAAAGACAATTGCCACGGAGGTGGGAGCAGGCAGTCCCACCGGAGCTGGTTTGGGTGGCTGGAGCAAGAAGATCAGATATTGAAGAAGCAGCACGACCGTTGGATTAACATCCAACGGTCACTGCTGCTAGAATCGTTTGTTGACTAAGTTGACAAAGCCAAAGTACACATGAACCTAGTAGACCCACAAGTCAGCCTCCAAATCTGTCCCAAACAGCATACAGCCCGAAATTTCTAGCCAGATTCAAATTAATTTTAAATCTAAATATTTCTTAATTTAAATTCAATGAAATTTTACCCGCACAAAAACAATGAAATTCAAAATATCAAAATCCGAAAGAAAACAGTATTTTGGAACTAATTGCCTGTTTGCTGTATTTTTTCATTTTACAGTCCATTTGTTATTATTTATAGCCCATTTCTTATTACTTATAGCCCATTTTCTGGGCAAAATGCATCCCTCCTCGTCTTGAAAGATTTCCACCGAAAGCAGTATGAAAAGCAAGTAGGCCTACGTTGGTTATTCTGCAAAAAAACAAAATAACTAGCTAGCCATTTTCAGAAAGGAAAAAAACAAAATGGGCTGGTCATGTGCTAAACATATGAAATAAAAAGCCTGGGCTAGACGGGCCACGGGTCCCTCACAACCCAGTTGATACCCTTCTCCGTCCCGAAAAAATAAAATTACTGCACGCGCTGCTGGGTCCCTACTGTCATCCTCACCATGTACATTCATCTCCTTATTCCTCTCGGTTATTGACCATGTTGACAACACCGGAGGGAGGCTCCGCGGCGAGCGAGCCAAGGCGGAGGATGATGGTGAGGCCTCGGACGGGAACGAATAGGAGCCGGGGAAGATCACAGCCACCCGTGGGAGGCGGGAGCAGGCGGTCCCGCCGGCACTGGTTTGGCTTTGGCGGCTCGAGGAAGAAGAGACTGGGGAAATGCGACAGACGTTGAATGTCAATCCAACGGTCAAGGTTGGCACAATCGTTTGTTGACTAAGCAGACACCAAGTAGCATATTTTTTTATATATAGGAAGAAAACTGTGAGGAAAATGCGTCATTCGCCCCTCCTCACAGGAACGTTCGCCACATAAGTGACTAGCACCCTTGGTTTTCAAACCGAGAGGTCTTGGGTTCGAGTCCTGTGAACTCTAAATTTTGTCCTCCTTCCTTCCTTGCAAAAATAGGGAAAGAAAATCAAAGACTTGGGAAGGCGATAGAACAAGCTAGTGTACCAAAGAAGAGACGTTGTCGAAGTTTTAGAAAAATAAAGACGCGTGCTCTCGTAGCTGGTTCGAATCCAAACCTAGACTATGACTATATTGGTGCTACGCTACTCGCAAGTAATGAAACCGACATATCCAACATTCGCTTCTCCTCTTCTCTACTTACTCGCTTAGCATCGAAGCTCCGCCGCAGCAACCATGTCCGCTGGCTGCTCGTCCACCGCTCTTCGCCAGTAACAACCAGACACGCCGCCAAGTCGCCACCCATACCATCGCTCGTGGGTCTCATCACACTTCGCACAAGACACGCACCGCAGCCGATTGCTCATAGCAACCCGCTACCGTTGGTGTGGTGCCACCGCTGCAAATCACGCAGAGTCATCCGTCGCGTCTCAACCATAATCCGCAACCCTGGCCGAGTCTTCTACAAATGCCTGAATCATGGGGTAATAATATGTTTAAGTGTTGTTCTACTGCTTTCAGTTGCTAATTTTTTTAATAGTTTGGTTGATGATTTCCAATTTGATTCGTGCAGAAAAGGGAAGATTCTTGTGATTTGTATTTCTGGGAAGTTGCTGATGTGGGGGAATGCAACTATGCTGATTATTTGGTTAGCCGAGGAATCCCAATACCAACAGGTTGGGGTGTTGGACAAGTACCTGAAGGAACAGCGGAAGAGGAAGATGCAGAGCAGAAGGTTAAAGATGCAGTTCCTCTGATCATGGGCAAGCAATAGCTGCTGAACGGCCTTGACAGCAATGAGGAGATGAAAGAGCTTGTGAAGATAATCAGCAAAATCGATGTGCTCTGTAGGATGATTGTCTCTTTATTTGCAGTGTATGTAGCACTCGTGATGTATTCAGTGGCTACGACATGAGCACTTTGCTGTAACTAAACAAGTGATGTTCTCACAGCAAAATACTAAACAACATGTTCATCGGGTTTCAGTTGTCATAGCAAACACAATTTTACATAGTAGATAAAAAAACGTCTTCTGACAGGCAAATACGACAAAAGCAATGTAATCATCATTCGTAGCGAGAGCGCCAACATCTTCGCCATGTGTATCATCAATCGTAATTCCCCACGGTGTCATCTTCTTCTTCGTCCTCAACGCCCTCGAACGCTGACTTCTTCTTGATCAACTCTTGTATGTCCACAAAGACGACAGCAATCTTTTCGCCGACGCCATTGACATGATGGTTCTCAAAGATATTAGGAACATCTGTGTTATCTTGTACATCGTGAGCAGTAAGCATCATCTTGTTGTGCAACTTCATTAAACGAATTCCTCCGCTCAAACCTTTGCAATACTCTCCACCATCGCTACGTGCAAATGTGTCTTCCAAGAAAAATATCTGTGTTGCTTGATTTGCCAAAATAAAAGGCTCGTTGGTCCGGTACGCCGCCTTGACATTGATGGATTTGAAATAATCATCAGCTCTGGGTTTTGCGATCCTAGAAAACAGGTTATACCAACGACAAGACAATGTAACCACACACCGATGATCCTCGAAATCGAGATATATCGCAATCGAACAATGTCTGTTATGTTAGCATACATTTCAGTTGTCTCTTTGGCATATGTATCCATGCTCATGATGGCACTGTTTTGTTTCTTCCTACCTTCGTCACGTGAAAGGGTGTTGTAGCGCACATCTCCAACAACGCAAGATTCATAATGTCTTACCCGAGTATCAGGACCCATTGCTAGTGAGTAAAGGGCATCATCAACTCCCTGTCCATCCTCCCGCATCTTCTTAACCTTTGGTTAGAAAATAGACAAACTGATCATCTTATGTACTCAATATATTAAAAAAATGACAGTGCACTTCAAAAGCTTACATGGTTCTTGAACCATTTCGCAAATCCTGCCATAACCAGCTTGTCAATGTTTCTTGGATTTTGCGGTAGTAACTCCTCTTTGTAGATGCTGCACAACATAGTGATCGCGTCAAACATCTAAATATATAAGAATGTGCTGCAAGTTTAGTAGATTATGATGTATAAGCTGCAGTACTGCACTTACTTGATATAAGGTAGTATGTCAGGACAGTTATTCAACACATACCAAACCATTTTGTCTAAATCTTTAGGTTTGTCCTCTTTTCGACTCTTCCGTGTAACTCGAACAGAATAATTGAAACATTGAGCCCGGGATTGTCTTCACCCGCCTCTTTGCTAAGTTGATTAGCTGTTTCAATGTATTTTGAGCAGAATGTCAACGCTTCTGTAGCAATGTAGGCCTCTGCAATGGAACCCTCGGGTCTAGCTCTGTTCCTAACATAGCCCTTGAAAGTGCCCAGCCGCCTTTCAATAGGGTACATCCAGCCATACCGCATCGACCTCTAAGTAGTGCCTCATCGTAGATGAACAGCCAAATGCACCATCACATCAAAGAAGGCTGGAGGATATATCTTCTCAAGGTCGCATAGGATAGTTGGTATCTTGTCTCTAAGACGCTCCAAAGCATTTATCCTGATATTTCTACTGCAGAGTTCCCTGAAGAATTGTCCCAACTCTGCAACTTCTCTGTATAAGTCAGGGCGGCCCAATCCTCTAAGGATAACAGGCTAAAACCCTTTGAAGTAGGACGTGGCAGTCATGAGTTTTCAGCCCTTGTACCTTGTTTCCATCTGCACTGACTCTCCTTTCAGGGTTGGAAGGAAATCCATGTGGGAATCTCACACGTGACAGGACCTCGCAGAATTCTTTTCTTTTTACCTTTTCCAAGACGCATACACAATGGTGCCATATCCCGTGGTTTACCTTCATCTTGCACCCGCAAATCCTTTCTCGATACCAGTGTGTCAAATCAATCCTAGATTTTAAGGTATCCTTCGTCTTGCCTTCAATATTAAGAAGTGTGCCGATAATGTTGTCACATATATTTTTCTCGATGTGCATCACATCAAGATTATGCCACAGATCCAAATCTTTCCAATACTCCAAGTCCCACAAAGTGGACCTGCGGGTAAACAATAATCTCTCTTCTGCCCTGCCACGCCTTCCTTTCCCGCTACCATTGCCGTGGATGGTTTCCTGGTGTAATATGCCTGACCTTCTCTAATTCCACTTGCAACTCATCAGCGGTGAGCCTCTTTGGCGCATCACGGTTTTCATGCTTTGCATTGAACACATGTCTTCGGTATTTTCTAGGATGCGGCTTGTCCTTGGCAAGGAAACGGCGGTGTCCAATGTAACAGATCTTGCTAAGTATTGCGTAAGACAACGGATTCCTGTCACATCGAACACATGCATTGTAACCATGTGTCGTTCGCCCTGACATAGTGCCCAAAGCCGGATAATCATGGATGCACCAAATTATAACAACACGCAGAAAGAAATCAGCTGGTGGGCTGCTATATAGGTCTCGAGTGAAAACACCCTTCCATAGTTGTTGAAGTTCCTCCACAAGAGGCTCCATGAACAAATCAAAATCCTTTCCAGGACTTTTTGGACCTGGGATGAGCAAGGCCATCATGTAGTTTGATTCTTTGGTACAGACATTTGGAGGCATGTTGTAAGGGATAACAAGCAATCGCCACATGCTATATGTGGCGCCTGTGGCCAAATGGGTTAAATCCATCCAAGCTAAGCCAAGTCTAATGTTTCTTGGGTCAGCAAGAAACTCGTTGTGTTTATTATTGAAGCTTTTCCACTCACTACCATGAGATGGATGGCTCATTACATTCTCGATCTCTCAGACTCCTCGGTTCCTAGAATGCCACAAGACATCCTCTCTTGTTTCAAAGATCATGAAACAACCTCTCGCAATCTTGGTGTAATTGGAAAATGTCTCGTAACATTATGAGGAATCCTCTTCACAAAGATCGCCATCTTTCCATCTTGATGATTTGCATTTCGGGCATTCACTTAAGTTGGCATAATCCTTCTGGAACAGAACACAATTATTCTTACAAACATGGATCATATCATATCCAATTCCAACTGCATGAAGGAAAAAATTTCATTTTACTGTAGGTGTGTGGCAGCTCAGACGCATCTGGGAAAGATTTGCGGAAAGCAGCCAACATCGCATCAAATGATTTGTTGGTCATCCGCTCAGATGTCTTCACCTGAAGAAAGGTGACCATAGCTGAGAATACTGACAGCTTATTTCCTGGGGTGACAGCAACGTTGCAACGTTCCAACATGCGGGCCCACCGTTTTTCTTCTGCAGGTGAAAGTTCATGGAATGCACGAGCATTTCGTAGCATTGTTTCAATGTTGGTCAAACTCATCGCTCCGCCACCACCACCTCCTCCTCCTCTTCCACTTGAGCATCAGCGGATCAAGATGGTGATCTGCTGCTTCCACGTAGTCAATAACATTGACGTTCACAGCTTCACCATGATGAACCCACCTAGTATATGTGACCGACATCCCATACAAGTGTAGATGATTTTGCACAGTTGACTGGGGTCTTGTAACTGAATTCATACACCTGCTACACGGGTAGCCATATCTGATTTCGGACCACTGTACTCAGCTTTGATAAAGTTCATGAATTTTTCAACCCCCTCGACATATGCAGCGGAGAATCTTTGAGAAGAAGTTATCCAAGTCCTGTCCATCTGTTAGACATACAAATTAGTTCTTCTACTAGATATTACAGGAAAAACATATATGCTTTTTTATGAAGTCCAGAAAAAAATACCTAGGTCGATGTCTAAAGCTATGGCAAGATATTTGGACGAGCAGACCTAAGTAATGAAATATATGTAAAGCTAATTCAGCAAACAGATTTGAGTGCCAAATAATGGCAAGCTGCTTCAAAGAATAATGAGGCCGAGCACACAGCCATCAAACTATCGAAGGCCATCGCAGCAACAAAGATCGAGTATAAAACGGTGTAGAGATATTTCACCTAACAGATTGGCTACTAGACCATGGCAATCTACGCCACAATAAATATATGGTAGGATATTTTAGCAACTAATCGGCCTTGGCATGCCATCTCAGCTAAGAAGATTGAGTGCAGAACAGGGCAAGGAAGCTTCTTAAGCAGAGCATATTGGCAGTAAACTACTTCGGCAAACAGTGAGATTAACAGCGTCTATCAACTAACATTCAGCGCTACACCGACATGAACGGGGCCTCAGTCTAGAATGCGCGTACCGTGGGAGAAGCTGACCGCCATGCGTCTCCACACGAACGTCGCCAGTGGCGGCGGCGCTAACCGCCGTGCGCCTCCACAAGAACGTAGTTAGAGGTGGCGGCGCGGCTAGAGGACGGCAGTGTACGAGAGCGTACTGTGGGAGCGAGAGGATCGCCGAACAAGGTGCAGACGATCGGGCGCTGGGGAGGGCGGCTTTGGCGGAGCGAATGGAGTGGAGGGGGACAGGGGAGGGGGTTTGGGAATATTATTGGCCGCTTGTCCAAGGGAGGTTGAATCGGATTTGGGGAATTTTTGGGTGTGGGGGAGGATTTTCGCCGGTGGGCGGGGAATTTGGCGCATGGTCGGTTTCTCCAAGTGCAGTCCACGTGTCGCTGAAGAGGCAAGCGAAGCACGCCCGCTTATGCGTGAGCCGTGTGCAGGACGGAACGTGTGTGGGGTGCAATGCGACCGCGACAGGAGTGCAATGAGCGTACCGCCTTTTTTCCTTTTAAACTAGGTGCTTCGCCCCCTCAAAACAAATTTGTTGCTTCACGCGATCCATCGATACTACTACTAGTAATCCGGTAATCCCGACTAAAATGGCGCGGCCGGGACTTTTCCCGCGCGATATGCTGGGAGGTTGGCTTAGTTGCGTTTTTTAGGACGAGTAATGCTACACCTACGTAATCCCAGTTACGTAATTAGCGTAATGTGAAACGTGTGAGCTGTTGATTGTAGATCGGGTGGAGGGAGGGGCCCACCACCATGAAAATCAGCGGAGGAGAGAGAGAGGAAATTTACGTTAACCCTTTCGTAGGTTCCCGTAGATGTAGAAAGATGTGAAATGCGTGAATGTGTAGTGGACATACTATTGGAGTGCCTAAGATAATTTGTGTATGTATAGACCCTATGTGTTTATTTTACTGCATGTTAGATTTGTCTCGGTTCAATAAAAAGCAGAGTTGGTGATGATGGTGTGCCTGTCATCCTGCAATATAGGCCGTCCGATCTATATCTAACGGATAGGAAGGAAACTATGACAATTTACCCGCACTCCTCTCCATATTTCTAGATAAGGCTTTCCCTCGTTCATCCTTTTCTCCCACAAGATCTTGATCTTCCGTGCAACGCACAGGCATCTTGCTAGTACTCCTACAATATGTATATTATTGTGAAAGTTCATATACACCGGCCGAGATTAATGCAAACACGACAGATTTTCGTTACATTTCAACTTTTATAGGACAGAAAAAAAGAAACCCAACCCTAAACCTATTCTACTACGGGCGACGGCGTCCTCCATCTCGCGATCTCTATGTACGGGGCGGGGTTCAAGACCCGTGAAGTGAAGGTGCGGTCTCCGGCGAGGAAGAGTAGAACACGGGATACAGACCGGCCAGTTGGCACACCATGCCCTGCCGCCTCCCATGCCCTACTCATCCTCGGAGGAGTCCCTGACCTCGGCGGTGCCGGACATTGGACGGTGGCAAGTAGGACGCGTGGCTGACGGTGCTCTCGTCATCGGCTGCCAGCGTGGCCACCGCTTGTGCGGTCGCGTCCGCGTCCGGCTTTGCCGCTATTGCATAGCGAGAGGCGACTTGAGCGAGGGCGGCGACCTCGAGCTTCATCCCCGAAGACAAGCTCTCCCGCAGAGCGTTCGCACTTGCGGTCATGGCAGATGTGGTGCCAGGTAGGAGCACGATGCACTATGGTGTGGAGGTTAGCTGGGCGTTGCCGCTTTAAGTAGCGCATTCCGGTGAGGCCAAGCGTCCGGGTGCATCATTAAGTCGCCGGATTTGGTTCCTCGGGCACCGAGCCTCTTAAACGACATACGAATGGACGACATGAATACGGGCAACTAGCACTGGCTGGGAACGTATCGCGCGACGGTGCGAGGGACGAGGGTTTTGGTGTGCCAGGGTAGTCAGTTGCGGTCATGGCAACGTTGGAGAAGCCCTTTGCTCACATGCGATCCCCGCATGTTATTGAAAAAGCAAGACGACCCGGCATGGTCTCAGGTCCAGAGGATGCAGTTGGTCACGCTACACCACTCCGCTGGACGCTGTCGCGGCGCCCGTGCATCCTCGACGAGCCGGGTGTTGAGGTGTGTTTGGATTGTGGCCAAAGTGCACCTTACCAAAATTTTGGTCATGACCCAAAGATTGGTCTTTGTTTGGATGGTTGCCATTTTTGGCATGCCAATGAACTCTAGCCAACTCTAGTTCATTTTTCTTGCCAATGTCGGCCAAATCATGGGCAACCAATACCTCAACCAAAATTTTGGTCATGACCCAAAGATTGGTCTTTGTTTGGATGGTTGCAATTTCTTTGGCACGCCAATGAACTCTAGCCAACTCTAGATCATTTTTCTTGCCAACGTCGGCCAAATCATGGGCAACCAATACCTCAACCAAAATTTTGGCTACCCAATGCTTTGATGGGGTAACCTGGGGCACAAACCAAACATACCGTTGGTCGTGCCACAACACTAACGGCACCCTCGGCACACTGAAACTGATCGTGTCTAGCGACGATCTGAGCGTGTCGCTCACCACGGACACCGTGTCCAGAGGCGGTGCCGGAGCTGCGCCCCGTTGTTGGCCCCAACGACCCACATGAACTGTTGTCGGTGGTGAGGAGGTCGTGGGCCAGCTCCTCCATTGGACTTGTATGCGCTACGTCGTCCCGACATGTGTGCCCCACATGTCGGTTTCCCTGTTTTCCCGGCCATATTCGAGCGTCAGTGCTCCGCGTTGCACATTAGGCCTTTCACTATGTAGGCCAAGCGAGACAACTTATTATTTATTTGAGCCGTTCAAGTATTATCATGTGGCGTTTGCTTATTTCTCATTCCTCTCCAACCCTCTTCTCCATCGACCATGTCACCCTCCAGTCGAGTCCATCCTCCTGCATGCCTCATTTGAACATTCCGCCGAGTATCATTCGCATGTACCCACCCTAGTCCTCTTTCAATAGATCTCCGGACCCCGAGATGAAATCGAGAGGGAACGAGTGGGGGCACGTGATACCTAAGGCGGATTCAAAATTTTGAACCGGTGATCATAGCATCCGCAAATCATATATAAAGGGTATTCAATGTTCGCTTGCTTTTGAACGCATAATATACTCCCTCCTATCCTTTCTAGTTTACATATAAGTTTTATGTGTAGTCAAAGTATCTCTACTTTGATAAAAAACGTATCAACATTCAACAACGCCCAATCAATATTGTTAGATTCCTATGTACTCCAGATTTTTACTCGAGATGGTTTCCAATTTGACTATTGACAAGATTAATAGTACATGAGATGTATAATGTGAAAATTATATAGTTGGAAACTCCTTTCACATACGAATTTGACTGTATGCTTTGTGTAAGTTGCATGTCATATATTATTACTCTAACATTTGGTCAAAGTTAGCCTCGAAAAACACATTAGACCCTGTATGCTTTGTGTAAATTGCATGTCATATATTATTACTCTAACATTTGCGTAAGTTGCATGCCATATATTATTACTCTAACATTTGGTCAAAGTACTATATTGGAAGTGGATCCTCTGACGTAGGTATCCCTGCATTACCCTCCCTTTCGGTCACTTAGTGGCGGACCCCATGCTTGCTAGGCCCCGCATGTCAGTTACTCAATGGGTTTGGCCATGTCAGGGGATCCTCATCCGTAGTATACTCCCTCTGTTTTTATTTACTCCGCATAAAACGGAGGGAGTGGTGGTATAATAAATGACGCGGGCGGGGGAGGGGGAGGGACGTCGGTTTGCTCTCAAATGTGGTCCCACAAGCGAGCGAAAATGCAAGACGAAGCGCTTTCTATTCGGTGAGCGGCGTGGAGGGTCCAGCGTGCCGGGCTGCAACGCGAACGCGACAAGAGCGATGTACAGTCAAAACCGATTGAGCGGTCGTCACCGGAACCACTATTCACACCAAAACCTTCGCTGCTCGGCCTACGCCAGCCAGTGCCCTAAACCACACCTTATCTCTAGCCCATTCCCCCACCTTTCGATCCCCTAGCCTACATCAAGCGTCCCCTAGTTCGCCGGAAAGCCATGGTGCGCCACAAGATCACTTACTACAAGATGCTCCGGAGCGCCACGCAGAAATCGCGGCGGCTGTCGGCGCCACAGACCTCCGTTCTCAAGCTCACTTTGTGGCGGGTGAATCTCCGAGTTCTCTGGAGCCAAGCTATGAGGAGGAGGTAGCCGATCCAATGTTCATGGCGGAGGTCGCGGCGCAGAAGGCCCCCGATTGGTATGAGACGATGGACGTCGACTTCGTGCCGGCATCCGAGTACCCCATGGTGCAGGCGGACGAGCGGTTCAACATGGCGATACTAAAGGAGCACCGGGAGGCATAGGCTCAACTCGACGCGGAGCGCGCGCATGCCGCTTCCATCAAGGCTCTCCTGCAGGCGGAACCGGATGTCGTGGATGTGAACCGGGCGGCGGAGGCTCAACTTGAGGCAGAGCGCGCGGATGCCACAGCCATGGAGTCCCTCCTGCAGGCGGAACCAGACGTCCTGGACTTGAACCGGGTGGTAGAGGCTCGACTCGACGCAGAGCGCGCAGATGCCGCTCTCATCGACGCCCTCCTGCAGGCAGAACCGGACGTCCTGGACATGAACCGGGCGGCGGAGGCTCGACTCGACGTGGAGCGCGCGGATGCCGCTGCCATCGAGGCCCTCCTGCAGGCGGAACCAGATGTCCTCGACTTGAACCGGGCTGTGCTCTTGTCCGCGCAGAGCGCCCGCACGCTCCACTTGAACAAGTAGCTGGAGGCCGAGGACAACCACGGTGCAGAGACACACATCGGCAGCGACGGCTGGTTCGCGCCGGCAGCCAAAGACGACGAGGCCGTCTCTTTCCGCGAGCAGTGATAGTTTTTCTTTATGTTGTTGTTTTTATGGATCTTTTGTTGTGTAAAAACATATATTTGTTATGCAAGTCACCTGACTTGGGTCAGTCTACCATTTCAGGCGGTTGGATGAATATCCTACGTCTCCTAACCCTTCTTTCCTTCTTCCTCACCTCTTCTTTTTTCCCCAACAGACCACCGCATGGGCCGTACGGATACTCCCCAATATGTGGTTGGATAAATATACTCTATGAACGAAAATTATGTGTCAGCGATAGGATGGCTGAGTTTGGTTTGTTCACATGCGACAATACGTGTCAGTGAGGGTGCGTTCCCTTGGTTGGGTTTGCGGCATGCAGGAGCGACAGTGTGAGGGTGCGGTGCGACCGCGGCGTGCAGGAGCGACCGTGTGAGGGTGCGGTGTGACCGCCAGCCGTGCGCAAGTGTACCTCCTTCTCATTTTGAAAACTTTAGGCAAGCTTGGCAAAAATGTGTGGCGAAGTTTGGCAATGCAAGGCCTAGACCCAAACAGGATAAGTACGTACGTACTAGGAGTACTAGTGTTAAAAAAGAAAGTCGGGGTTTTCCTTCGCGAGATTCAATCGATACAAATCCTCGTTTCACGTGTCAATTAATGCGTATTTTTTTCTCCAAAGACCAAAGAGCTAACCATCTCACTCCTCATCGCTTGATTAATGCAGCGCCATGCAAACCAACCTTCTCACTTCCGCATGCATGCAGGGGATTTTAATGTCCTTGGTTGCTAACCCCATCAATTTTGCCTCGATTAGTGTTAGTGGACCTTTGCAAATTTTTATTTTGATATACTAGCCTTGTGTACAAAAAAATGGAGGTAGTAACTATATTTGACTTCCTTCCTCATTGCGGTGACGTCGACGATATCTTTTTTTTGGTGGTTTGGCGAAGTGCGTTCGACGGAGAACACCATTGAGGGAGACCACGGTAAGTCGCTCGCAGTGCACCGCAGTTTGAGACAACCACCTTATTTGCATCCAGGCAGTCCTTTACTAGTAGTACTAGGAGTACTAGTGCGGTGAGATGGCTTCTCGAAGAAGACGATGGAGAAGCGGAGTCAGCGAAGAGTGAAATGATGGTTGCTTCGTCCGTGCTTTTGTGATTTGACGCCTCACTTTTTTGTGATTTGTGATAGAAGGGACAGGGGAGTAGAATCTCTGCTCTATAATGTACTGCATGCGTCCAAGCATGGGAGAAAGAGGAGAGACGTTGCATTTTTCTATTCCTTCAATCAATCAATCAGGGAGCTTCTTCTCCATCTTTTTGGCTTTGGCAACACCGTCCACAATGGTTCCCACGATGCCAAAAGCTATTTTCACATTTGGCTACACATTGTGGATGCTCTTAACCGTACCACTTGGTTTTGCTCCTGTGTGCTATCTATACAAATCTCAATTATATTGATCTAAAAAATTATAGAATCAAGATTAGTAAAAAGGAGGTAATTTTGCCGCGCAGATGGCGGGGGAGGCTTCTTATTTGAGCAATGCTACATCCACATAATGGTTTACGTAAAGTTACGAACTTATGCGATGTGGGACTATTTGATTGAATTAAAGGAGAGGATTAGGCCCACCCCACCTGAAAATCAGGGGGGGCATATATAGATTAGATGGAAAGTATATGTAGCAGCTACATAGCCCTTTGTAAGTCCAGGATTAGGCTTATTATTTTCTGAGGACATTGTCCTGGCGGTTTGCTAACATACGGTCCCACGTGTCAGTGCTTTACCAAGCCGATCCACGTCCCACATGAGGCAGAACAACGGCAGAAGCAACACGTGGTTAAGTTGAAGAAGATGAGGGAGAAGCGGATTCAGCAACGAGTGAAATGATGGTTTCTTCGTCCCTCCAACTTAACTGCGGGAAAGGTGCAGCTTTGTGATTTGACGCCTCATTGCTCATTACTACGCCGGCGCCATGACTGGGGTGCTTCACCCCGGCTGCTCTGCATCAGATTCTGTATGGCACGTGGACCCGGTAGCTTGATGTCCCACATGTTGGCGAAAGGGACTAGAAGATTTATGAAAGCGGCGCCCACTCTTACGACGGAGGAGTAGACGACACGACGGCCAGTTGAATCGTCACTTGTACTGTATAGTACTATAGTTTTGCTGTTTCGCACGATCCATCGATACAAGCCCGATTAAACAGAAAGGGCGGATTTTTCCGCAGGGTAGATGATACCGCCATACATTTCAAAGGCAATTTTAATGTATGCAAACTGAATAATTATAAGTAACAATATGATATCTAGTAAAACTAAAAACACATATGATTTATTGTGTTAGAGTGTAGTAGTAATGTTGTATTGCATAGTTGCTAGATGTAACATGCGAGAACGTGTAGAGATGTAGTTTTGGAGGGCCTACAGAGAGAAAAGCGTAATACGGTTACCGAACTTCAAAATAAGCTGATTACGGTCACTATATACGTTTTGCGGTGATTATACGGTCACTTGCTCACAGTTCAGCATCGGATTGCATTCCGTTGATCGGCCAAATAGTCTGCGTGGCGCCATGTTGACTAGTTAAATTGACCACATTCCTTGTGGGTCCCACCTGTCAGTTCGCATAGGCAAAAGGTCAGATAAACACAAATTTACGCAGGCGCGACAAGGCTCCAACCCGTGCGCGGGAATCACCAGGTTGTGTATGTATCTGTCAGGGCCTGATGTGTGTGCATGCACGTGTAGGTTGAGCGCTTGAGCGTGAGAGTGTGTGTTGGTCGTGTGGTGTACTGGTGTGTGCATGCATGCGTGCGTGTGAGTGTTGCATGCATGCGTGGCTGCGTGTGTACGTGTGAGTGTTGCGTGCGTGCGTGGGTGCATGTGTTTGTGTGAGTGTTGCGTGGATGCAGTTCGTGTGCACGCGTGCGTGTGTGTATAATCACCACAGCAGCTCATGTGTGTTAAAACAGACGGCTCAGCATACCAATACAAGGCCACCTTGTCTGCTGTGCCCGCGGTCATGACTTCGAACCACCGTCAAAATATTTTTTTGTCGTTTGTTTTCATTCTTACTAGCAAGATGCCCGTGCGTTGCATGTAACATCAAGATGCATTTGTATGACTTGTTTATCTTGTGAGAGAAAAGGATTAACGAGGGAAGGCCTTATTTGCAAATGTGTAGAGGTGTGTGGGTACCTTTTTGCAAAATTGCCATAGTTTCTTTCCTATTCGTCAGATATTCGGACGACCTATATTGCAGGATGGCAGGCACACCATCATCACCAACTCTGTTTTTTATAAGAGTGTATTTTATGTATTTTATAAGAGTGTAGATGTAGATTAGATACAAGTCGACAGGTGGGCACGATGGTAGTGAGATAATGTGATGCAACACTAGAGGTGCCACGTGGAGCATTTAACTGGTCAACTAGTCATGTCATGAGCAAATACAGAGTTGTACGGTGAGCCCGTGATCGTAAAATAACCACTAAACAAAAATGGTGACCGTAATGAGTGGATTCTCAAGTCCAATGTACGTGATCGTGCTTTTCGCTTCAAATACAATGATCGTCATTGCATATATCGCGAGAGAAAGATGAAACATGCGTGAATTTTCTAGGGGCTTACTTTTAGAGGACACAGAGATAGTTTTGTGTGCATACGTGAAAGGGGTACAGGGGGTATGCGATGGAGAGAGAGATTCTCTTCGTTTCTCTTTATTATGACTAACTTTGTATATAATATAAAAATATACAAATTCACAGTGCGGAATAAATATCATTGTGGGCACCATGCAATGCAAATTAGCATTCGTACTCCATATAAATTTGTAATGTTGTATATATGTAGAAACTCTAAAATAATTTTTTGGCCACACTTTATTCAAAAGGAATGTTGTATGCGAAATAAACGTAAAGAGAGGGCTTTTTAGATCAACGGGGTATGTGATGTAACATGTGTGAATGTGTAGTTGATCCATTTGGCGGGGCCTAGAGAGGTATGTGTGTGTATTACGTATTCGAGAGAGGCATGGATAGAGGGCCCGATGGGGGGAGGGGGCGTGGGAGAGATAGCACGAGAAATGAGAGTGGTCTAGAGAGAGATATGAATATGACGTCACGACAAGAGATTCCATTCCCTTGAGTGTGTATATGCAAGGGGGAGGGAATAGAGGCACCAAGAGAAATTTTCTGTGTGTGTGGTGTTTGTGTTGGTATGTGTGGGTATGAGAAGATAATGAGACATGGGGGCAGAGGGTGTGTCACCACGTGAGGTCCGGTGGGTCGAGGTGAGGCCCTTCGTTCGGTTCCGTCCTGCGCCACATTGGTCGGCCCGTGACGCATTTAGGAAGACCCATGGATGAATAGTCGTACAAGACAAAGATAGCAGAATTGTGAAGGACTCTGTGTTGACTGACAAAGCCAGCTAGGATTTGTAACCCTAGCTTCTCGGACTAAGGTAACCCCTTTATCTCTGATATTACTATTCGCTAACTTTAAGGGGCATCCTACAGAATGCTCTGCTAGAATCATACTCGTCGATTAGGAAGAGAGGTGTGAGACAATGCGTGAGAGACAGGCGTAAAGATAATATGCATACATGAGACACGTAGGCAGGTCCATGTATATAGAAAGGGTCAATGAGGATTGTGCGTGTGTATGTTTGCGAGAGGAAGAGTGCTTGTGATAAAGGTTAGTGAAAACAGTTGTAAATGGTTACGAGAGGGAGGGAGGGATATATCTAGAGCATGTGTGCGAGAAAGACACCTCAGGAAAGAGTGTGTGAGCATGTGTGAGAGACCACCAATGGAGAGTGAAAACACGTAAAAGACTGATGTACACATTGATTAAAGATATAAATTGTATCCAAATATTAGGACGGGATCATGATATTTGCAATTCGCGTAAGGAGCGGTCATTGATCCATCAGACATCTAGATTCTATCGAATTTGAGCATGTCTATGTTATTATTCGACACAATTGATCCACATAGTCAGTATTTTGAACTCCAGACAATGCATCGCTTTAGCAATCGAATATAAACGTGAGTATAGTTCATGTTGTGTGTGTAAAGCACATTATAATGCATTTAAAGTTACACAATGGACATTATAAATAGCTACCTATGAACTAGCATACATTTGAATTCAACTTAAGGTGGTTAAAAAAATCGAATTTAACATGAATTCCATTCAATCATTTGAAATTGATATCATTGCATTTGTAAACCATACCTAAATTATGGGGGCACCAATCTTTGCTCTGATTGTGTACATAATAGCATATGTAGTCGTGTACTAAATAGATTCAAATTTAGCTCCTCCATTCCAAAATAATCGTAGTTATAGGATTTTCAAGTGTAAAAATTTCAAAAAGAAGCGGATAATTTAATGAGGTTTTCAAACATACAAGGTCAAATATAACGTTGTTTATTTAGGTCAATCCTCATAGTCCAAGAGTACTCTAAACGTGAATGCTTGTGTTTCAAAAATTTAACGGTTACCAAAAGAGCCTCTACTACTTGAACCGCGTGAGACCAATGTTTGGTAGTACAAGGAAATTACTTTTCTAATAACTCCGACCCGTGAAACCTACCGGCCAGACGTCCAAGGTCTAAACCGGGGTAGGTTTGTAGCTTCATCTAGACGCCACGCAACCGCATCCGAAAAACATTCATACACAATGGCCGCCTAAGCACACATGCGCTCGACCGAAATCGCTCCCGCCCACTATTTGGGACACCTGGGATTACCATACTACCCACGACCCGTAGTAGGTCCGAAATTTAAGAGGGGCAAAGTTTGTAATTTCCCCAAATTTTAAACAAGCACGTCCCATCTTCTGTTCAAAAAAGCCAAAAACAAGCACGTCCCAGACCGAAACATGGTTCCCCCCCCGCCCACCCGTCCTATTCCCCATTCATACTCCGTGGGCACAAAAACTACCCCTCCACCAGCCGCGAAACCCCAGCGTCCTCCGTCCGCCACCCCATCCCACCCATAAACCGGGCCCTCCTCCATCACGCTGGAGCCGATACCCCGACGTCGTCGTCCACCGCAACCTCAACCGCAACGCCCTCCACAGCTAGTAGTTGAAGCCGAGGACGAGCCGTATGTACCCGAGCCAGTTCAACCACGCCATCCTGCGCCTCACCGCTGCCACTCCAACTTCGCCACCCTCCACCGCATCGGAGCTGTTCCTGCTACGCCGTCCTTCGCCGCCTCGGATCTGCTTCCCCTCCGCCGACATAAGGCCACGGAAACATAGTCAACAATTTGGACATGGGTTTGTCCAAGCCTGCACCCTCCAGAACATCGGTTTCCCCGGCAAAAAGAAGAAGATCGCCGCGACATGTGGAGGTGACCACACCGGCAACCGAAAAAGGTACTCCTCTTCCCTTATTCGTGCAAATCTTACTACTCTGCTTGCACGGTATTCATCCCACAGAAGACACTAGTTGACCGCTTCTTCTTGATACTAGATGTTCCTTGTAACTCGCGATGCACAAGGTTTCTCCTCATATACTATTTCACCTTAGCTAGAGGTCCGTCGCCCCCTGAATTTCAATTTCTAGCCAGTTGATTCCCAATTAACAGAAGCATTCCCCGGCATAACAGGCGCTAGTACGCCTATTACGTTGGGGAAGCAGCGTCTTGGTGTTTATCTTAGGGGCGTGTGCGGCATAGAGCTACTGGCGCCCGATCTGGAGGTCGGCCGGGATTAAAGGGATGGCGTGGGGGCGCTGCCAAGCACAGCGGTGGTGTGAGGTTGATGGGAGGGCGGGGCGGCGGAGGCATGGGTCTGGGCCGGTGGTCGCTGGCGGTTCGAGAAAGATCGTCAAAAGTGACAAAGGGAGGTAGATTTAAGGCCATCTGCCTGCCTTATAGATCGGACGGTTCATTAAAAATCGACCGACCTATTTATTTTCAATGATCGTTATCTTAGATATGACCACATGTGGTGGTGTCTTTGGAGGAGTACCTGCATTTCCTGTGCTCATATACTACAAAATCATACGGAGTAGAATCTAATTTTGTTTGCCATGCAATGTTGTAGAGCTATCATATGTCTCCTGTCATTTATTTTTCAGCCACCTGCTATCTGCTAAGTTTACAGAGCACTAGTTCTGCACACACTTCAACCATACTCTCACGATTGTGTTTTTATGCAAGGGTATATCAGACTCTGCTGCCATGAGAGAAGCCAAAAGAAAAGAGAGAAGTCGCTCCACTTCGTTATGCTAGGCAAGACACATTACAACGCTTATAAAGGGTGCGGTGTCGTGAGATGGAGACAAGAACGTAGCTCGAGTTGATGACCTCGCTCGCAATGAACCACCATCCCAGGTGCTTGCTTTAACTTTGCGGTGTCATATGTGGTTGCATGTTCCATATGGTGTCTAGCTTGTATTCGAAAGGCCCAAGTCGGTAAGATAAGGAAAGATATTTTTTTACATGAACCACCATCCCGTGAGAACCAGAAGACAAATAGCTAGTCAGGGCACTGGCCGAGCCAGTCACAAGCCCAGCAAAGATAGGAATCACCTAGAAGCCAACTAAAAAGCTACGATGGTGGCGAAGCAGCCTGCCTCCCACCAGGCTCTCAGGTCCTAGATGATCATGCTCACCACTCCAGCTGGATGTCTAGCTTGTATTGCTTCCAATTTGGTTAAATTGCATCTGCTTAGCTTACACATTATACCTTTGAATATGACATGCCTTTCTATTTTTGGTACATACTAGTACATCTGTGTATTAACCATGTTCTTACATCAAATAATGTTCTGGTGTATCCCTCATCAAGAATGCAGCCTCAGCCTCCCGACATGATTCTCAAGAAACAGAAATGCTAGATGAAGATTGTGAACGTAGTTCTGTAGTTGATTACAACATTTCACCTACACTAGCATCGCAGGTGCTTGCTCTAACTTGGCAGCGTGATATGTGGTTGCATGTTGCATATGGTGTCTAGATTGTAATTCTTACAATCCTGTTAAACTGCATGTGCTAGTCTGCTTAGCTTATACATTATACCTATTAATGTGACATGCCTTCCTGTATTTAGTACATAGTACATCTGTCTATTAAGCATGTCCTTACATATAACTATTGTTTTTTTTATCCCGCATCAATCAACATGACGAGACACCTTTAGTATATGCAAGCGATATTAGTTGCATCTTTATATGATTTATAGCATGCATCGCTTCTAATTTGTTGAAATTCCATTTATGATGGGACGCTTTTAACTTGGCGAGTCATATTGGTTGCATCTTTCATGTGGTGTCTAGCTTGCATTGCTTCTTATTTGCTGGAATGGTTTCGCTTAGTTTACACAAACAGTTGTGAACATGCCATGTCGTCTGCTTTTTCGTACATATTCCATCCTGGTATCATGTGTTTGCCTTACATCAAAGTAGTGATTGTCAAGATCATGCATGAATGAGTTCTGAAGAGAGAATTTTATTGCTTTTTCTTGTCGGTTTTACTTGACAATTCAAAATCAATAAAGCGGAAGGAAGTTAGCAAGGCAGCGGATAAAGTTGCTCCTTCCGAACAGAGCGCCTCTACAGTTTCTACTCCTCCACACCCCCAAGATGATTTCCAAGACAACACATGCATAGACACTCAACAAAGCTGTGTTTATGATGAGCACGTCTCCCCTAGTGCAGCATCACCGGTGCTCCCTCTAACTTGGCAATCAAGTTATATGTGGTTGCATGTTATGTGTGATGTCTAGCTTGTATTGCTTCTAATTTTGTTGAATTCTATCTGCTTACTTTACACATTATACTTGAATAAGACACGTGTTCCTGTTTCTAGAACATACAATATCCGTCTATCACACCATGTTCTTATATCAAATTACTACTGTTGTGTAACCTGCAACAATCACTTATCATAAGACACGTCTGACTTTGGAGTGTGATATATGTTACATCTCACATTCTTTTCTAGCTTGAACTACTAATTTGTTGAAATGGCACTTATGACGAGACAGTTTTAACTTGGTAGAGTGATATGCATCTTTCATATGGTGTCTAGCTTTCATTGCTTCTAATTTGTTGAAATGCCTTCTCCTTAGTTTACACATCATAAGCTGTGAATATGCAATGCTGTGAATATGCAATGGCACTAATGACGAGAGACCTCTAACATAGTAGTGTGATGTCGTTTGCATCTTGCATATGATTTATTTCTTGTACTGCTTCACATTTGTTTAAATGCCATTTATGATGAGACACTGTTAACTTGGCAGAGCGATATTTGTAGCATCTTTCATATGGTGTCTACCTTCCATTGCATTGCTTCTAATTTGGTGAAATGTCTTCTTCTTAGTTTACACATCATAGTTCTGGTTATCTCTTCCGCCTGTTTTTCATACATATTACATCCTCCTATCATGTGGTTGTCTAACATCAAAGTTCAGTTCGTCTGCATCACGCATCAATTTGTTCTGAAGAACTAAATTGTTATTCTTTTTCTTGTCGGCTTGACTTAACATGGCACAGAGAAAGAGGAAGAAACACAGAATGGCAGGGAATGAGAAACAGATGAATTCTGCAGATTCTGCTGGTACTGATGGTGCAATAGAAGGTCAAAGTCCAGCGGAAAATTCTACAAACACGGCATCCCATGCTACACGACTTGCAAAAAAAGCCAAACAGAAACAAATAGCTGCGACCAAACAAGCAGAGACATCCCTAGTTCTGGTAACACCTACCACAGTACTACCAGCTGCACGACTTACTCGTATGCCAACCGAAGCTAGCAAGACGTTCCCAAGCTCCCTTGCCACCTGACAATACTTCCCAAGAACTCTTGTCACAAGACAAGTTGGCAATATCAGATGAACCTTGTGAGCTTCAACAGCAAGAAGGTAGTTGATGGAGTCAAGTTACAGTTGCATGCTTCTTTATATGTAGTCTCACAGTTTGATGTACACTAACACTTCCTATGTTTGTTGTTGGACTAGCACCTAGGCGCAAGAGGAAACAAACATCAGGGATAATGCTTGATAGGTTAACTAAATCTAGAGGAGGAAGAATTGAGATCCGTTTTGAGCCGGGTTTAAAAAGGCCACGCGATGCTACAGAGTCAGCCAAGTTAGTATCAGAGGCAGCGGTTGCTGTTAGGTGTCATGTACGTATCCTCCCAACATTGATTCAGTATAAGAATGACAAAGACGAAACCCAGTTCAACACCTTCCTCGACCATTTATCTGTAAGTATGGTTATGTATGAAAACTAGTAATATCGTCTTGCACTGTCCAATACTTTCTTGGTTGCTGATAATGAGACTCCCATAATTTTCAACAGATGAGGTTCAAGTTGGATAGCCAAGATGATGCAACCAGACAAGCTTGCACCCATGTTTTCAAGTCTACTCATGACAAAGATCGGTATAACTTGAGGAAAACTCACTTTGAAGGCAAGGCTAACAGTGAACTTACCCAAACATCTCCAATGGAAAATATATCTGATGAAGACTGGAGAGGCCTCGTTAAACACTGGTCCGATCCGAAGTATCAGGTACATTATATCTATGTCAACAGATCACATGTTGAAGTCCTATTTAGGCATGTGCCACACAAATCTATCTTCTTGTAGGTGAACTGTTCAAAGAACAAGGCCAACCGTATGAAAGTGAAATTCCAACAGATGACAGGATCTCGTAGCTATATTGCACACTGCGAGGCTCTTGTAATTAGCTGCTATTTCACTATTTTCGTTGTACCATATTATCAGATCTATATTGACTTGTTCCAAACGCAGAGGAAAGCCCGCAAGGACCAAAAAGTACCTGAACCAAATGATGTGGAAATCTTCAAGGACTGTCACACCAGCAAGAAGAAGGGAATGACTACACCAGTCAAAGCCGCTGTTGTAAGTCCTTAATCCTCATACCTTTTAACTACTACTTACTCTGCTTGTGCCTTGAACTGCATGGCTTGCAGCCAATGTCTATTACTCTTTTCAATTTTATACACAATTGTCTTAGTATCATTGCACCTTACAAGGTTTAAAAGAGAGGAGTGATGTTCCTTTAATCTTGACCTGTAATCTAGTTCCGTGCTGGACTTGCCCACACAATGTTACAATTGCATGTTTGTCTATTCTCAGTTGTTTTGTGATATGAATGATGTCATACTATGCTTACCGTATTATAAACTTTGTCTCTTTATCCTTAGCCCTCAATACAATGTGAAGAAATAGACAATACATTAGCGATGGTACATGGTCATATGTTTGGAACCTAGTTTTATTATGTACTTTGCAATAAAATATAACTATTATTTTACATGGATTCACCAGAATAAGTTCTGTATATAGAACAAAGCTATTTTGTTTGGTTTTGCTGACTCCTTAATATCTTCTGTTCTGGTACTACTAATTTAAAATCTCAACTTTTCAATGAAGCTATGGAAAAATGGTGGAACCGCCACCTTACGAAGGTGGCGAGGCAACTATAACCGCAATGTTAGCTCTTGCTGCGGTGGGTCAAGACTGCACATCCACTAACGATTGCCAAAAGCACGTTCTGCGTAATACTGGGTTGGTCGTTAAGGCAATATCATCCAAACTGCCTCATGATCAAGATATGCAAGCTCAAAGCAATGTTGTATCTGCGCTCCAGACACAAGTCCATTCCCTAACAGAGACCCTTTTTGAAACAAGGAGAAACATTGCTCAATGTCGTCAAGATATGCATGGTTTTGAAACTAGACTATCAGACATTTGCTATGTTGTTCAGAGCCTAGGGAAATGAAGGCGAGGGTTATGGTGCTCCATCGGACAATACAAAGATGAAAACGTAATGCATGTGTCAAATGAACTGAGCTTCTGAACTTCTGGTGGTGCATTTATCTGCTAGACTGTTAAGTTTTATGCCAACCTTCCTTTTGTTATATAGTTGTAATTTGTGTTGCTGCGATACAAAAAATATTCTTAACGTGCAGCCACCGGTTGAAGAAAACAGCAAGCCATTTTTGTATAGTGTAGCGTGTTCCCTATATTTGCACTGGTGGCAATCTTTGATGCCGAGTGGATGTAATCTATGCAATCGCCTTAATAGCCTAGCGTCAGTTTCGGCCTGATTTATTTCCTAGTCTTCTTTTTCCCTGGTTTGCTAGTGGCCGCAACTACCATGGGCCATATACGGGCCGTAGGATCCATGGGTCTCCTACGGGCCGTCGATAAATGGTCCTGTAATCGGTGGGCCTCGGGCCGTCAGATAAATGGGTCTACATGGGCCATAATCGGGCGTAATTGGTATCGGCCCAGCACGGTAATAGGCCGTTAACAGGCCGTAGGACAACAAAGGCTTAGTTATGTCACAGGCATAACGGGTTGTTAATGGGCCAGAATATAGGACGGGCTGGAAATGGCACAACGGGTTAACATGCCAGAAATGGGCCGACTCTTGCCATGGGCCGAATTTGGCCCATTAGGGTAACAGGCCAGTAACGGGCCAACTCTTGCCATGGGCCCAATTTGGCCCATTAGGGGAACAACCCAGTAACGGGCCGACTCTTGCCATGGGCCGAATTTGGCCCATTAGGGGAGCGGGCCAGTAACGGGCCCGAAGTAATCGAGGGCCGAAAAGGAGCCCAAGGACGTATGGGCCATCAATAGGCCGAAATCTAACACGGGCTGGAAACGGCCCATGTAAATCACGGGCCGTGAACGGGTATAAAGAAAATTACTGTTCATTATGGGCTAGAGTCACCGTGGGCCTGTAAAGGGCCGAATGATACGAAGGCCTCATAAGGGCCGAAAGACATCGTGGGCCATACATGGGCCGATAGTGAAATGGGCTGGTGAAATATTCGACGGCCCACATGACGTTGTTGGGCCGATTTCCTTTAGGGCCTAACAGGCCGTGAGTTAACGGGCCGTAAAATGGGCTATTGCGAAGAGACCGTTAACAGGCTTTTCATGGGCCAGCCCGTTAACTTTTGACCAAGTCAAACGGGCCGGCTTTGTAAGCTAAATGGGCGGTGGTGGGCCGTGGCACGTGTCGACATATCATAAGCGCCTATCGACCCAGCGACGACACGTGTTTCGTCCGGCCAATAAGAATTTTACACGTGGAAATTTCCCATTGGTCGGGGCTGTTAACGGGTTATCGGATCCAAAACCCGACCCGATAGCTTAACGGCGTTCCGTTACGGTGGATGCCATGTGTCGGTCACCCTTGACAAAAGCACTTCTGTGACGCGCGATTTATCGTCATGGAAGTGGACACTTCCGTGATGATAATTTTGGCAATGTCATGGAACACTTCTATGACAACACATGTACGACTATCTTGATTTTGTCATAAATTTTTCATGGATGTACATGCATGACAAAAAACGCGACCTACTGTCACAAACATTTATCATCACGGAAGTGTATTTTTTGTAGTGGGTGCTGAAATTCTCACTACATTCTTGTCGTAAACGATGGTAATATTCCAAGGTAGAGCATAACATAAGTTGGATATTAAGGAACTCAAGGTACAATACAAATCGTGAACTAGTTTTGTGTTACGGAAATGCAAGAATGTTGTCGATGTTAACACAATCATCGAGGGGGCAAGGATGACATCTCTCAACATGAATTCGATTGATATCCTGGAAATGCTCAAAATGTTGATGATGATTACGACACATTTGTCGCGTGATTTCATTAAGATTTAATCGATTGGCGACGACACCAAGTCAAAGAAATGATGAGGCGAAAGGTTATTGGAACCAAGGGTATGACACAAACTCGAAATCAAGCTTGGTGTTCAAGGCGAAATGATATGACGAGGAAGATCGGTGTAAGGTTATCTCATCGTCCAAAATTGTGCTACGGGAAGAAGGACCAGGTAGCACAATTTAAATTTTTGGCACAATAATGAATATAGCCGATCAGGCTAGGAATGACATGATGGAGTATTAAACTCCTCAACAACAAAGTACTAGAAGGTACTGAATTGTAGATTCACTAATCGGCATTCTCGATTGATGACAACCCAGAACCTGTGGAGTGATTATGACTGGGAAAGGTACTACTTCATCATAAATTCATAAGATGAAGTGCAATGGGTTGCTATCCTCGAGATACCAGGGGGTAATACTCGAAGGTAGAACAAAATAAAGGTTGGGCAGGCGTACTGATCTGCAGAAGGCAAGTACTTTAACTTGTCCAAGAAATAGAATCATAGGAGAACAATCATGGTCGGAACCACGGTTGCAAAGGATCAATTCACAGATACCAGATGATATTTATCAAGGAAATAGTTATTATTAATTACAAGAAGCTTCCATGATAGGATCTACATCGTGTCCATGGGCATGAACACAAAGTTCAAGGTCGACTCCCACTTCTCTAATGCATAACCTTTCATTCACTTCTCGCCTTCGACGAAGTTGTAGTGTTGAAATTTTGTCTGAGATAACAACAGTAGAGTATGACCCGTAGTAGTTTCCGGGATCACACAGATTAGAAAAGGCGTAGGTCCAACCCATCAGGGCCTCTTAGAACATACACCACAAACTTCAGGAGTAAACAACACAAGCTCGATGGTAGAGCATGTTCGACAAGGAAGAAGATACAATTTACCGAAGGCATTATGTATCAGGGAAAGAACTCACAAGAATTTTGGATGTGAAGAACACTGTCAGATAGTAATTCGACAAAGGACTTGATGGTTCATAACGGAGCTGATGTGAGCATCGGCACACTACCAGTTGAAGAGAGAATGCAAGGGCATCAGATCATAGAACATCTGAATGATTCAATGCTTAGGTATCAAAGGAATTATGATTTCCAAATCGAAGGTTCAGAAGCAGACGCTCTGATCAAGGGTGGATAAGTTCAATAGACTTAGGGGTACAATCGACGGTAATTTGATTGGTCGAGAACCAGCTCCTGTTCAAAATGACATGTGAGCTAGAAGGATGAATTTTAGGGTCTGATTGAGGGTTGCGAGCATTCGCAACATATTGAATCAAGAGACTGGAAATGATAATGACAAAGGATACTAAATGAATATTGCTCGTCTTAGGAACACAACCAAAATGCAAGCACACAACTGCAGAGCAATAGCGGACAGAGGATTGCCGGAAGATGAGATAACCTCTTAATGTATCTTGTGCATCATAAGAACAACAGGGGAAGAACGGATACTCGGAGGTGCGAGGAATTAACCGTAGGGGGTATTCATGAGGCAAGAACTGCAGGGAAGTAAGCTCAAAATATTCTCGAAACAATAGAGAGGATTTCAGGATCTTGTAATCACAAGATCGACGGGGAGTAAAAGTAAGGACGGCAGGTGTAAGTATTTATCCATAGGGATATTGCGGTGGTAGGGAATTGCAAAAGCAATGGGCACAAGGTCTGGAGAGAATATCGGAGATTATCTTCGAAATCTTCTGGTGTAGCCGGGAATCATTTGTAATAAGGGGCTCTCCAGGAGGAAGTAGTTACGAGAACCTAGAGTCAGATTTAGTAAAATTATTTAACCCGAATAGAAGAGCGATCAGAGTCCCAGAGTATAGACGAGGAATAAAAGGTCCTAATACCACCCAATGGCGACGTGGGCCCGTGAGACACACAACCATGTTAGCAAATTTTTTGCAATGTCTAGACTCAACTTCGGCCAAGGAGTGTGGAAGGGGGATTCCTACAGGCAGTCGGCTCTGATACCAACTTGTGACGCCCCCGATTCAAAACGTACACTAATCATACACGCAAACGTGTACGATCAAGATCAGGGACTCACGGGAAGATATCACAACACAACTCTAAAAATAAAATAAGTCATGCAAGCATCATAATACAAGCCAGGGGCCTCGAGCGCTCGAATACATGTGCTCGATCATAGACGAGTCAGCGGAAGCAACAATATCTGAGTACAGACATCAGTAAGAAGTTTGCCTTAAGAAGGCTAGCACAAACTGGGATACAGATCGAAAGAGGCACATGCCTCCTGCTTGGGATCCTCCTAAACTACTCCTGGTCGTCGTCAGCGGCCTGCACATAGTAGTAGGCACCTCCGGTGTAGTAGGAGTCATCGTCGACGGTGGCGTCTGGCTCCTGGGCTCCGGCATCTGGTTGCGACAACCAGGTAGAAGGGAAAGGGGGAAAAGAGGAAGAAAAGCAACCGTGAGTACTCATCCAAAGTACTCGCAAGCAAGGAGCTACACTACATATGCATGGGTATATGTGTAAAGGGCCATATCAGTGGACTGAACTTCAGAATGCCAGAATAAGAGGGGGATAACTAATCCTGTCGAAGACTACGCTTCTGGCCACCTCCATCTTACAGCATGTAGAAGAGAGTAGATGGTAAGTTCACCAAGTAGCATCGCATAGCATAAACCTACCCGGAGATCCTCCCATCGTCGCCCTGTGTGAGGGCGATCACCGGGTTATATCTGGCACTTGGAAGGGTGTGTTTTATTAAGTATCATGTTCTAGTTATCATAAGGTCAAGGTACAACTCCGGGTCATCCTTTTACCGAGGGACACGGCTATTCGAATAGATAAACTTCCCTGCAGGGGTGCACCACATAACCCAACACGCTTGATCCCATTTGGCCGGACACACTTTTCTGAGTCATGTCCAGCCGCGGAAGATCAACACGTCGCAGCCCCACCTAGGCACAACAGAGAGGTCAGCACGCCTGTCTAAATCCTATGCGCGCAGGGGTCTGGGCCCATCACCCATTGCACACCTGCATGTTGCGTACGCGGCCGGAGAGCAGAACTAGCAACCTCCATTACAAAGGAAGTCACGTTACGTGGTCCAACCCGGCGCGCCCTGCTCAGTCGCTGACGTCACGAAGGCTTTGGCTGATACCACGACGTCGATTGCCCATATCTTTTCCCACGTAGTTGGTTAGTGCGTATAGACCAAATGGCCAGACTCAGATCAAATACCAAGATCTCGTTAAGCATGTTAATTGATGTAACCGCGGGCACCGACCAGGGCCAGGCCCACCTCTCACCTAGGCAGTCTCAACCTGCCCTGTCGCTCCGCCACTAAGATCCACCCAGATGGCCGTCGGGACAAAGGTCCTTTGAGCCCCCAATCCGTGAATCACTCGTGGGTGCTCCACGAGAAGACCCGACTTTAGTCACCACATGTATCATGTATAAAGTATATAGTATATACCCGTGATCACCTCCCGAGTGATCACGACCCGATAGTATCGCACAGCAGACGGACAAGAATGTAGGGCCACAGATGGAATACTAGCATCCTATGCTGAGCATGTAGGGGCAGGTAAAGGTAACAACAGTAGTGACAAAGATAGGCTATGCAGCAGAATAGGATTAACGGAAAGCGGTAACATGCTACACTACTCTAATGCAAGAGTATAGGGAAGAATAGGCGATATCTGGTGATCAAGGGGGGGGGGGGGCATGCCTGGAAGCTCTATTGTACATGAAGAAAGGTCGTCGGTGACGTAGTCATACTCAGTGGCATCAGCAACGGTCTCGGGGTCTACCGGAGAAGAAGAGGGGGAAGAAATAGTAAATACGGAGCAAACAAAGCATCACGAAACACAACAAGGTAATACGCGGTGTTAGGTGTGCCCTAACGTGGTATTAGGTGATACCGACGAAGGGGGAAAACATCCGGGAAAGTATTCCCGGTGTTTCGTGTTTTCGGACAGACGAACAAGAGGGAGAAAAGTTGTGTGTTTACTCTGTTAGGGATGTGTGGCGGACGAACAGGCTACGTATCCGGATTCGTCTCGTTGTTCTGAGCAACTTCCATATATATATATATATATATATATATATATATATATATATTATTTTCATCCGAGTTACGGTTCATTTTACATGAATTTCTAAAGTTTAAATGAATTTCTAAATTTCCTGGATATAAATTAATTCAAAAATCATTTAATGTTAAATGCTAAGTGTACATAGAAAATGTACACAACAGTGTGCTTGTGAGGTTGACAATGGGACCCGGGGTGTGCTGAGTCAGCAGTCAAAGTCAATATTGACCAGTCAACAGATTTATTTAAATGGGTTTATATATTGGTGGAGCCGGCATGTAATAGGAACAAGTTATATCAAAGGTTATTTAGGCCCAGTTCTTTTGCCAGAATCTGGGGATTCTCCCAGAATCCGACCCCTACCCAGCTTCTCCCAAAATCTTTAAGCCCCATATGTTTTACAATCCTATTTAGTTAGGGTCTAATTAAATAGAATTATAAAACAAATGGGGCTCAAAGATTCTGGAAGAAGCTAGGTAAGGGCCGGATTCTGGGAGAATCCCCAGATTCTTGCAAAAGAACTGGGCCTTAACAGGGGGGTCCCACATGTCATAGAGTACAACTAAATTAAACCTAAACATAAAATTAAACTAACAGGGGGGCCCTTGGCTTAAGTGGGGATTAGCCCCTCTCCTAATCTAAACTAGGGCCGGTCTCAAAGGCCGGGCACGCACGTGGGCTCACAGAGGAGGGCCGACGGCCATGGCGGGATGCTCCGGCGGTGGCGGCTGAGCGAGGAGCAGCAGCAGCGGCCGCAGCGCAACCGCAACGAGCAGCAGAGCAGGCGCGCAGCAGCACTAGCGACAGCTACACGCGTGGGGGGGGGGTGTTGGCAGACGCGGCATCGGCGTGGCACGGGTGCAGCCAGGCCACGGCCAGAGGCGACGCCGGGTGCGCGGGGAGTATGGGGGCCGGTGGCTGCGGTGAGCGCGGCGGGTAGCAGGTTCCGTCCATGGCAGCAGATACGACTAGGGGACGTGCGTGAGCAAAAAGGAGTGGGGGGAAATCAGCGGGAGCTCACAGCGAGGTCAAAGCGAGCTCGAGGAAGACAATGCGGGTCGAAGCAGTGTATATCGAGTGGAGGAGCGCGACCACCGTAGAAGAGGGAGACGACCCGATTGCAGTGATTCCCGGCGATCCAGCCCGTGAGGTACCGTGTAGAGGACGAAGGCGACGAGGCGGACCTCTTGGACATGTTTGAGCGGCGCAGGCGTGGTCGATGGGGAGCGTTCAGGATGGCTCCGCTCGATTTGGTGCTCAGAACAAATGAAGTAGACCGCGACGGTTCTCCTGGATGTCTTGGTACAATGAGGGGAGGCCGGTGGCCACGACTACTGCGACGATGAGCACGGTCACCGCGTCGAGCTCCGATCTTGATTTGTAGTAGATGAGGAGGGGACGAGCGACGGGATTAGGGGGGCTGGAGTTGACCGGGCGAGGGGGGGGGGGGTCTTTATAGGGCGTCGAGGTCGCCTGGATGCGCGCCGTGTGGCCATCCACGCCATGGACGCGCCATCTGCGTCCACGGGGTGGGGGGAACGAGGGGGGTTAGGTGGGCCGGCCGGGCAGCTTTGGCCAATTGGGCCAAGTGGCCCGGGTGTGGTCTGGCCTATTTTTAAAATTATTTTGCCTTTCTTTTTTATTTCTTTTAATGTTTTATTTTTCTTTTATTATTTTATTTTAGTCTTTCTTTTACTTTAGTTTTATACTTTATAATCTAATTTCCTAAATTAGTGTTACAGCATAACCCAATGCCACAAAAACTTTTACCCCGAAATAAAATAGTTTAGCATTCTACAAAATACCAAAGGCATTCAAATAATTGTTTTAGCTACTGTTTGTTCATTTTTGAGTATTCAAGCATTTAATAAAAGTTTGATTTCTACACCATAATTATTTGTGCATTATTTTACTCACACCGAACATTTTAGTTTTAATATTTGAAAACTTTTATTGTTTGTTAGATTTTGAATTTTAATTTTAATCGGTTTCAAACTAACGCGAGATTAGAACCAGTAATGGAAACTAACGCGAGATTAGCAACTGTAACGGAGGTGACGTGGCATTGTTAACGTGGGATTACTGTAGCTTAATTATTCGGGCATCACAATTCCCCTCCACTACAAGAAATCTCGTCCCGAGATTTAGGAGGGGAGTTCACAATTCTCCTCCACTACAAGAAATCTTGTCCCAAGATTTAGGAGGGGAGTAAGGGGAAGGGATTGGGTTACTAAAAATCTAACAGATCTTCTCGGTCTTTGTTGCTCTTCTCGAAGAGGTCGATCCATTACGTTGATGTGATGAAGTCAGCATTCTTTCTCTGGGAATTTCCATCGTACTTACGAAAGAATAAAGGGTGGGTACTCCGGCAGAACAGACCTACAAGGTTGACTATCTGGTAGCTAACATCGGGGAAGGTGGCGGAATGTAACTCTCGAACTGAAACTTAATTAAATACCGAGAGCAAAGTAAGGAGGTATCATGGGAAGTTTCAAGCGGGCAGGCAATCGTTCGATGGCTGTAACAAAGTGTGAAATGGGTTTAGAGCAATGGGAATAAGTATTGCGTCTGATACCATAATAGATCACTAGGCCGGTGGCCCGTGAATTACATACAAAGTCAAGCGTGAGGAATAACTTTGGCAATAGGGTGTACAGGAGAGTCAGGTTTTGATCCTATGGAACTGTGGGTTATGGGCCCACCATGTGGGTTAAATGTAGGAAGGGCACTGACATCTTGCATGGTCATGATAGCAAGGCATGTCAGAGGGTAGCCTGCCAGTTATGTTGGCAACAACGTTGGTACCAAGGGCGAGGGACGAAGAGAACCATTTTCACCTTTCGTTGAAACGAGGCGGACCTATAGGCAAAGTTCTCGTCCATCGGTGGTTACCGGAATGCCATCAACAAAAGCAACATGGTCTTACTGACACGGTTGTACACCAAGGTGTTTTCATAAGCAGAAGAATATTACTTCTTAGATCATATAGATCACCAGAAAGATTAAACCAAACAATGGAAAGGAAAATGTATCAGATTAAACAGAACAATGGAAAGGAAATTGTGTTTAAACACATATTTCAGTGGTATATCCTTCCCAAAGACAAGTAGAATAAGATATCCATGCCAGGAGACCATAGGCATGACCATTTAGATAAAAGGGGGTAAGAAGAATCATGATATGTACCCATACAACAGTGTTTGGATAACTGATAGCATTGCGCTTTCAATGTTCTTATTGAAAATCGGAGTACCACACACATGCTTCGAGAAAGCATTGACATGGTCTTCAAGCAAAAGACGGACTTTGGATACACAAAGGATCCATCAGGAACAACTTATAGTATAAGTCTTACAATTTCCTCATGGAAGAATGGTTAACCTTGCTAAAAAGGAAACTATAATAATAGGGCCTTCCGCCTAGTTGTGCTAGGCATGATATCACCTTACCGGGTCTTATATATACCAATGCTATAACTCTTGGAAAAATGTTCCAACCATCATATCTGACCGAGATTCAGATCTGATTGGTGTCAGGATACCTCAGACTCGGGATGCCTGAGAAGAAAAGGTGCAACACAATTGACGAGATAACATTGTAAGATTTCCAGGAAATAAACTATGGAAGCGAGTTCCAAAACAAGAGTTCATCATTAATCCAAGGAGAGGATGAGGAGGTGGCTGATGGATTCAACATCATTTCGTCAAGATTTCCAAAAAGATGGATTTTCCACAATTATGTGAATAAGGAGATAACATTGGTTAGGTCAAATGATATAATGATGTATGCTCGAGGAGGACATCCACGAGTAAACATTGGTTGAAAGGTGCACCCGAAATATGGGCTTAGGTACCTTGATCAATGTTAGAATGGTGATTCGACAACCATTAACTTGTGGCGCCCCCGATTCAATAATCAATAGTCTAAGAATGAGCGGCCGACCATTAACTTCAAAGCAATAGGGTTGCTAGAAGGAAAGAATTCAAACAACACCGTTCACTTGTTGGGATCAACACGGGGACCAAGGAGGAAAAGTTATGGTGAGAAGTATTACTTGCATCAATAATTCATAAGAGGTTGTTAAATTCTCACTACATTCTTGTCGTAAACGATGGTAATATTCCAAGGTAGAGCATAACATAAGTTGGATAGTCAGGAATTCAAGGTACAATACAAATCGTGAACTAGTTTTGTGTTACGGAAATGCAAGAATGTTGTCGATGTTAACACAATCATCGAGGGGGCAAGGATGACATCTCTCATCATGAATTCGATTGATATCCTGGAAATGCTCAAAATGTTGATGATGATTACGACACATTTGTCGCATGATTTCATGAAGATGTAATCAATCGGCGACGACATCAAGTCAAAGAAATGATGAGGTGAAAGGTTATTGGAACCAAGGGTATGACACAAACTCAAAATCGAGCTTGGTGTTCAAGGCGAAATGATATGACGAGGAAGACCGGCGTAAGGTTATCTCATCGTCCAAAATTGTGCTTTGGGAAGAAGGACCAGGTAGCACAGTTTAAAATTTTGGCACAATAATGAATATAGCCGATCAGTCTAGGAATGACATGATGGAGTATTAAACTCCTCAACAACAAAGTACTAGAAGGTATTGAATTGTAGTGCAGATTTGATTCACTAATCAGCATTCTCGATTGACGACAACCCAGAACCTCTGGAGTGATTATGACTGGAAAAGGTACTACTTCATCATAAATTCATATGATGAAGTGCAATGGGTTGCTATCCTCGAGATACCAGGGGGTAATACTCGAAGGTAGAACAAAATAAAGGTTGGGCAGGCGTACTGATCTGGAGAAGGCAAGTACTTTAACTTGTCTGAGAAATAGAATCAAAGGAGAACAATCATGGTCGGAACCACGGTTGCAAATGATCAATTCACAGATACCAGATGATATTTATCAAGGAAATAGTTATTATTACAAGAAGCTTCCATGATAGGATCTACATCGTGTCCATGGGCATGAACACAAAGTTCAAGGTTGACTCCCACTTCTCTAATGCATAACCTTTCATTCACTTCTCGCCTTCGACGAAGTTGTAGTGTTGAAATTTTATCTGACATAACAACAGTAGAGTATGACCCGTAGTAGTTTCCGGGTTCACACAGATTAGAAAAGGCGTAGGTCCAACCCATCAGGGCCAATTAGAACATATACCACAAACTTCAGGAGTAAACGACACAAGCTCGATGGCCGAGCATGTTCGACAAGGCAGAAGATACAATTTACTAAAGCCATTATGTATCAGGGAAAGAACTCACAAGAATTTTGGATGTGAAGGACACTGTCGGATAATAATTCGACAAAGTACTTGATGGTTCATAACGGAGCTGATGTGAGCATCGACACACTACTTGTTGAAGATAGAATGCAAGGGCATCATATCATAGAACATCTGAATGATTCAATGCTTAGGTATCAAAGGAATTATGATTTCCAAATCAAAGTATCAGAAGCAGACGCTCTGATCAAGGGTGGATAAGTTCAATAGACTTAGGGGTACAATCGATGGTAATTTGATTGGTCGAGAACCAGCTCCTGTTCAAAATGACATGTGAGCCAGAAGGATGAATTTTAGGGTCCGATTGAGGGTTGCGAGCATTCGCAACATATTCAATCAAGATACTCGAAATGATAATGAAAAAAATACTAAATGAATATTGCTTGTCTTAGGAACACAACCAAAATGCAAGCACACAACTGCAAAGCAATAGCGGACAGAGGATTACCGGAAGATGAGATAACATATTAATGTATCTTGTGCATCATAAGAACAACAGGGGAAGAACGGATGCTCGCAGGTGCGAGGAATTATCCGTAGGGGGTATTCATGAGGCAAGAACTGCAGGGTAGTAAGCTCAGAATATTCTCGAAACAATAGAGAGGATTTCAGGTGATCTTGTAATCACAAGATCGACTGGGAGTAAAAGTAAGGACGGCAGGTGTAAGTATTTATCCATAGGATATTTTGGTGGTAGGGAATTGCAAAAGCAATGGGCACAAGGTCTGGAGAGAATGTCAAAGATTATCTTCGAAATCTTCTGGTGCAGGCGGCAATCATTTATAATAAGGGGCTGTCCGGGAGGAAGTAGTTACGAGAATCTAGAGTCAGATTTAGTAAAATTATTTAACCCGGATAGAAGAGAGATCAGAGTCCTAGAGTATAGACGATGAATAAAAGATCCTAATACCACCCAATGGCGACGTGGGCCCGTGAGACACACAGCCATGTTAGTAAAAGTTTTGCAATGTCTAGACTCGACTTCGGCCAAGGAGTGTGGAAGGGGGATTCCTACAGGCAGTCGGCTCTGCACCAACTTGTGACGCCCCCTATTCAATCGTACAATAATCATACATGTAAACGTGTACGATCAAGATCAGGGACTCACGGGAAGATATCACAACACAACTCTAAAAATAAAATAAGTCATGCAAGCATCATAATACAAGCCAGGGCCCTCGAGGGCTCGAATACATGTGCTCGATCATAGACGAGTCAGCGGAAGCAACAATATCTGAGTACAGACATCATTAACAAGTTTCCCTTAAGAAGGCTAGCACAAACTGGGATACAGATCGAAAGAGGCACATGCCTCCTTCCTGGGATCCTGCTAAACTACTCCTGGTCGTTGTCAGCGGCCTGCACATAGTGGTAGGCACCTCCGGTGTAGTAGGAGTCGTTGTCGACGGTGGCGTCTGGCTCCTGGGCTCCGACATCTGGTTGCGACAACCAGGTAGAAGGGAAAGGTGGGAAAAGAGTAAGAAAAGCAACCGTGAGTACTCATCCAAAGTACTCGCAAGCAAGGAGCTACACTACATATGCATGGGTATATGTGTAAAGGGCCATATTGGTGGACTGAACTGTAGAATGCCAGAATAAGAGGGGAATAGCTAATCCTATCGAAGACTACGCTTCTGGCCACCTCCATCTTGCAACATGCAGAAGAGAGTAGATGGTAAGTTCACCAAGTAGCATCGCATAGCATAAACCTACCCGGAGATCCTCCCCTCGTCGCCCTGTGTGAGAGCAATCACCGGGTTATATCTAGCACTTGGAAGGGTGTCTTTTATTAAGTATCCGGTTCTAGTTGTCATAAGGTCAAGGTACAACTCCGGGTCGTCCTTTTACCGAGGGACATGGCTATTCGAATAGATAAACTTCCCTGCAGGGGTGCACCACATAACCAAACACGCTTGATTCCATTTGGCTGGACACACTTTTCTGGGTCATGCCCGTCCGTGGAAGATCAACACGTCGCAGCCCCACCTAGGCACTACAGAGAGGTCAGCACGCCGGTCTAAATCCTATGCGCGCAGGGGTCTGGGCCCATCGCCCATTGCACACCTGCACGTTGCGTACGCGGCCGGAGAGCAGAACTAGCAACCTCCATTACAAAGGAAGTCACGTTACGTGGTCCAACCCTGCGCGCCCCGCTCAGTCGTTGACGTCACGAAGGCTTCGGCTGATAACACGACATCGAGTGCCCATATCTTTACCACGTAGTTGGTTAGTGCGTATAGACCAAATGGCCAGACTCAGATCAAATACCAAGATCTTGTTAAGCGTGTTAATTGATGTAACCGCGGACACCGACCAGGGCCAGGCCCACCTCTCACCTAGGCGGTCTCAACCTGCCCTGTCACTCCGCCACAATGATCCACCCAGAGGGCCGTTGGGAGAAAGGTCCTTTCAGCCCCCAATTCGTGAATCACTCGTGGGTGCTCCACGAGCCGACCTGACTTTAGTCACCACATGTATCATGTATAAAGTATATAGTATATACACGAGATCACCACCCTAGTGATCATGGCCCGATAATCTGACACAAAGACGGACAAGAATGTAGGGCCACAGATGGTATACTAGCATCCTATACTAAGCATGTAGGATTGCAGGTAAAGGTAACAACAGTAGTGATAAACACAGGCTATGCAGCAAAATAGGATTAATGGAAAGCAGTAACATGCTACACTACTCTAATGCAAGAGTATAGAGAAGAATAGGTGATATCTGGTGATCAAGGGGGGGGGGGGCTTGCCTAGAAGCTCTGTTGTACATGAAGAAGGGTCGTCGGTGACGTAGTCGTACTCAGTGGCATCAGCAACGGTCTCGGGGTCTACCGGAGAAGAAGAGGGGGAAGAAACAGTAAATATGGAGCAAACAAAGCATCACAAAACATTATGAGGTAATACGCGGTGTTAGGTATGCCCTAACGCGGTATTAGGTGATACCGACGTAGGGGGAAAACATCCGGGAAAGTATTCCTGGTGTTTCGCGTTTTCGTACAGACGAACAAGAGGGGGAAAAGTTTTGTTTTCGCTATGCTAGGGATGTGTGGCAGAGGAACAGGCTATTTATCCGGATTTGTCTCGTCGTTCTGAGCAACTTTCATATATATATATATATATATATATATATATATTATTTTCATCCGAGTTACAGTTCATTTTACATGAATTTCTAAAGTTTAAATGAATTTCTAAATTTCCTGGATATAAATTAATTCGAAAATCATTTAATGTTAAATGTTAAGTGTACATAGAAAATATACACATCAGTGTGCTTGTGAGGTTGACAATGGGACCCAGGGTGTGCTGAGTCAGCAGTCAATAGGGATGAAAATCGAGCGGAAACAGACGGAACTGAGTGCTATCCTATTTGTTTTCACATTTTTTTGCAAAAACGAAAACGAATACAAAAACCCCAGAAATGAATACGGAAACAGATACTACCGGAAACGGAGACAGAGCAAATACAAAGCGGATACAGAAACAGAAATAGGCATTGATCGGAACTTAAAAACCCCTTAAATCATAGAGAAATACACACAGAAACAAACAAATTTAATGAGTTTTTAACATGGCTACAAAATAATATAAATATGCTAGCAACTTAGCGTAGTATTGTAGTAGTACCAGACAATTGTGTATAGGGTCAAGCTGAGTACATGTGTAGTAGTAGAAGTTGGGCCTCAAATCCATTCTACTAATTGTGTCATTGTGCTCTCTTTGGTGGTTGGGCTACAAAGCAGCTATAGGTCTATATTAAAAACAAAAATTCCATATTCACGGAAACGGAAAGTTCCGCTTCCGTGCATGTTCCAACGGAAAACACCGTTACATTTTTGTTTCCATTTCCACATAAAAAATTCCATTTCCACTTCCGTTTTGCAAATTTCCGTTTCCGTTTTAATATTTCCTCTCCGTTTCCATTTTTTCTCCGGAAAAAACGAAAAGTTTCCACTCCATTTTCATCCCTACCTCTCCTAATCTAAACTAGGGACGGTCTCAGAGGCCGGGCACGCATGCGGCCTCACAGTGGAGGGCCGGAGGCCATGGCGGGATGCTCCGGCGGTGGCGGCTGAGCAAGGAGCAGCGGCCGCAATAAGAACCGCAACGAAAGCAGCAAAAGCAGCAGATTTAGCGCACGGCGCACGCCGCTGGGGGCGGGGGTGTTGGCAGACGCGACATGGGTGTGGCGCGGGCGCAGCCAGGCCACAGCCAGAGGCGACGCCGGGCGCGCGGGGAGTACGGGGGCCGGCGGCTGCGGTGAGCGCGGCGGGTAGCAGGTTCCGTCCATGGCGGCAGATACGACTAGGGGACGCACGTCAGCAAAAAGGAGTGTGGGGGAATCAGCGGGAGCTCACAGCGAGGTTAAAGCGAGCTCGAGGAAGACGATGTGGGTCGAAGCAGTGCAGATTGAGTGGAGGCGCGTGACCACCGTAGTCGAGGGAGACGACCCGATTGCGGTGATTCCCGGCGATCCAGCCCGTGAGGTGCCGTGTAGAGGACGAAGGCAACGAGGCGGACCTCCTGGACATGTTTGAGCAGCGCAGACGTGGTCGATGGGGATCGTTCAGGATGGCTCCGCTCGATTTGGTGCTCAGAACGGATAAAGTAGACCGCAACTGTTCTCCTGGATGTCTTGGCGCGACGAGGGGAGGCCGGTGGCCACGACTACTATGACGATGAGCACGGCCACCGCGTCGAGCTCCGATCTTTATTTGTTGTAGATGAGGAGGGGATGAGCGAGGGGATTAGGGGGAGGCTAGGGTTGACCAGGCGAGGGGGGAGCTTTATAGGGCGCCGAGGTCGCCTGGATGCACGCCGTGTGGCCATCCACGCCATGGACGCGCCATCTGCGTCCACGGGGTGGGGGGAACAGGGGAAGGGGAACGAGGGGGGTTAGGTGGGCCGGCTGGGCAGCTTTGGCCAATTGGGCCAAGTGGCCCGGGGGTGGTCTGACCTTTTTTTTTTATTCTTTTGCCTTTCTTTTTTATTTCTTTTAATGTTTTATTTTTCTTTTACTATTTTATTTTAGTCTTTCTTTTACTTTAGTTTTATACTTTATAATCAAATTTCCTAAATTAGTGTTACAGCATAACCCAATGCCACAAAAACTTTTACCCTGAAATAAAATAGTTTAGCATTTTACAAAATACCAAAGGCATTCAAATAATTGTTTTAGCTACTATTTTGTTCATTTTTGAGTATTCAAGCATTTAATAAAAGTGTGATTTCTACACCATAATTACGTGTGCATTTTTTCACTCACACAGAACATTTTAGTTTTAATATTTGAAAACTTTTATTGTTTATTAGATTTTGAATTTGAATTTGAATCAGTTTCAAACTAACGCGAGTTAGCAACAGTAACGGAAACTAACGCGAGATTGGCAATAGTAACGGAGGTGACATGGCATCGTTAACATGGGATTACTGTAGCTTAATTATTCGGGCGTCACAAAAATGCTCATATTCATAGCCCTAGCTCTTCCGTGCGAACCAGAGTTGTTAGCACGATGATATTCATATGAGGACTTTGATTCTTTTGAGGAATATGATCCACGTGAGGAATTTGGTCCGTATGAGAACTTGGATCCATATGAAGAATTTGATCTGGGGTTCCTATTCTTCACTGGTGGTGTCAAGAGGACATTTACCTGAAGACTTTCAAGGAACCTTTTGGGAAGCCAGATTTTCTTCATAGGGGAACCATTCCTGCAGTTAGTGCCAACATATCTAGCAAATACTTAACCATTCTGATTTTTGAACAATTTATAGTTGGATTCAAATGACTCATCAGAAGAATGAGAAGATTCACGTGTAAATCCAGATAGATTAGATGGATCAACTGGAGGTCCTTTTGCAGCAACCCATGAGGTTTTGGGGTACCGCTTTCGGGCTTCCAAAGATGTACCATCAAGATTGAGTTTCCTCTCAAAGGCAATACCCTCTTTCCTAGGGTTCCTGTTGGGGATTTGCTTTTTAAGCACATCACAAAGAGTCTGATGCCCTTTGAGGCTTTTGTACATGCCTCATGTACAATTCCTTCAAATTTCATCGTCAGTGATGCTAGAAATGTCCTCAGATGAGGAATTAGTGATAGCAGAGGCAGGTGAAGAATTTGTAACATTAGAAGCATTTGAACATTCAGGTGAAGAATTAGCAGATTCACGTTCAATGCATTTCAAACATGGAGGAACAAATTCTTCCTGAGCAGCGCTGATTTGTTGAGCAAGTAATGAATCGCGCTCCTTCTGAAGATCTTCATAACTCACTCTTAGCTTCTCAAGATCTTGCTTTCTTTGAAGAAATTCATAAGAAAGCTTCTCATGATCAGACAAGAGAGTGTTATGATGACCTTGAAGATTGTCATACTTAGTATGAAGTCTCTAAAGACTTTCAGCCAAAGCTTTTGACTGATCCATTTCTTCACCCAACATATCATTGCTCCTATTTAGCATGTATTGAACTTTTTCCAAAGCTCTTTGTTGTTTAGTGGCAAGGGAAGCAAGTTTGACATAGCTGGGTCCAAATTCATCATCACTAGACTTGGATAGGTAGCATTCAGTTACCTCAGCACTTTTTGCCACAAGGCATGATGAAGAGGATGATGATTCTGGTTCGAATGCCGTCTCTTTGAGAGATTCCTTGAAGTCCTCAAACCAAGGATCATGACGGGTTGGATGACCTTCATAGACCTCAGAGAGACGATCCCAGATAAGCTCCGCATAATCGAGATGCATGATGTTCCTGAAGTGATTTTGAGACAGGCAGGAGCAGATGACGTCCTTCGCCATGAGGTTGAGAAGAGTGTACTTGCGAATGTCATCAACTTCCGCCATCTTGCATAGATCGGTAAGACCAATCTCAGTGACGGTCCACAATTCACTGTTCATCGCCATGAGGCGCTTCTTCATCATGGCCTTCCACTTGGGATACTCGTGACCCTCAAAGATGGGGCATGACACAGTCTTCATTCCTGTGGTCGACATAACTAAAACTCCAGGCGGTTAAACAAAAATCACACAGAACAAGGGAGTATCTTGCTCTGATACCAATTAAAAGTGCGTTATATCGACTACAGGGGGGTGAATAGGCGATTTTTATGAATTCTTCACTAAGGAATTTGCGGGTGAGGAAATTCCTTAGCGAAGAACTCCTTGCAGCGGAATAAGTACTCAAAAGTAAGAATAACAGAATACAAGCATGGTCATCATGATGAAATGAAGACAAGCACATAGTATAGAAAGCGTAATCACAGGATAACACAGGATGAAGACAAACAGACTGAAGAAATTGAACTGAGGAAATTGAGAAAGTCTTCAGTCAAAGTCGTCAATGACAAGCACACAACACATTTATGAGGAAATGAAAGAGTTGAGGAAATAGAACTAGTAGGCTTGGTGAAGATAATGATTTGGTAGACCAGTTCCAACTACTGTCTCAGTTGTACATCTGGTTGGAGCGGCTAGGTATTTAAACCTGAGGACACACAGTCCCGGACACACAGTCCTCACCGTATTCTCCTTGAGCTAAGGTCACACAGACCTCGCCCAATCACTTGTGGTAAGTCTTCAGGTGACTTCCGAACCTTCACAAACTCGGTCACTCGGCGATCCACAATTCCTCTTGGATGCTCTAGACCATGACGCCTAACCGTCGGAAGAAGCACAGTCTTCAAAGGTAACAAGCGTCAGATCCACGCATGATCAATCTCTTCAGTGATGCTCAATCACTTTGGGTTTGTAGGTGTTTAGATTTGGGTTTTCCTCACTCGATGATTTTTGCTCAAAGTCCTCGGAGGATGGGATGCTCTCAAATGACAAGTGTCAGTTTCTCTCAGAGCAGCCAACCAGCTAGTGGTTGTAGGGGGCGGCTAATTATAGCCTAGGGAGCAGCCCGACATGATAAGACATAAATTCCCTTCAATAATATGACCGTTAGGTAGGTAGATATTTTGGGACAGCTGGCGTGTAGCACAGCAACGGTCGAAAATTTGAGGCTCAAATTCCTCAGGGCTATCATGTTCCTCACTGTGTAGGCAATCCGCACTGGCGAATTCCTAAATCCTCAGTCAGAACATATTCCTCAGAGACCAGAAGAACTTCGCCTCTCATCAAGAATATGACTGAATTGTATGAGATTTCCAATGGCTTCACTCGAAGGGATTGGTAGGTGTAGGATTTTGAGTTGAGCATCACATGGAAATTTTTCCTTAGTATTTCCTCGACCCCCTTTAACAGTACGATGTTTCCTATGACTCAAGAAAGAGAAAATGAAACTACGAAAACCAAAGTCTTCACGCTTCATGTTCCTCAGATGAATACCAAGTCTTCAAGGTCACACCAATTTCTTCACTTTCAAAGTCTTCAGAAAGTCTTCAGAAATCCAAAGTCTTCAGTAGAAGAACTTCATTTTTAGGGGTCGACTTTCTCTGTAAATATCAAACTCCTCATAGACTTATAGACCTGTGTACACTCATAAACACATTAGTCCCTTAACCTATAAGTCTTCAATACGCAAAAATCACTAAGGGGCACTAGATGCACTTACAAATTCATGCACATCAAGTGAAGGCCAATACATAGCATAAGCAGTTTGTTGAAATTCTATCGTGTTGGAAACATAGAGGCGGATATGTAGTTCCTCTATCATAATAACTTCAAGTAGGATAAGCAAGCACACGCATATTATATTCATGAAAATCATCATCTGCAACGGTAAAAGGCAACCCATCAATGTAATCCTTAATAAGTGCAAATTTCTCCGATATAGTGTAGATGGGAGAATTCAAGAAGGAATGGGACTATCATGTATGGGTGCAATAGAAACAATTTCATTCTTAACATAAGGAACTATAGCAAGTTCATCTCCATAAGAATAATTCATATTGGCATCTTGGTCACAAGCATAGCAATTATCAAGTTCATCAAAAAGGGATATTTCAAATGAATCAACGGGATCATAGCAATTATCATAGCATTCACCCTTCGACAAGAACGAAGGGAAATTAAGCGATGTATGAGTTGAAGAGTTACTCTCATTAGAAGGTGGACACGACTAGCTAATCCGCTCTTCCTCCGATTGTTCTTCGCTCTCCTCATCATCTTTTTCATCCAATGAGCTCACAGTTTCATCAATTTCTTCTTCCATAGACTCCTGCAAAATATTAGTCTCTTCTTGGATAGCGAAGACTTTTTCAATAAATACATCAATATCGTAATTGTATTTGTAATTATCATAGATATATTTAAGGATAGCAAAATTTTCAGGTCTATAAACTGAATCATCAAAATCTTTGAACTTTAAAAACAAAGATTCAATTTCATAAGTACCCTTAAAAGCAACAAATTCTTCTATTCGTTCCACATCATAGTAATCATATATACCATTAGAATAAGAAGCCAAGGTTTCATTATCACTAAATTCACATGAAAAGGGAAGGTGTCGAGCCTTCATCCTAGAGCAACAAGTATAATCATATCTCGAGCATAAATTCCAAGCATGCCATTGCAACATTTCAATTTGATCCCACAAAAGTTTGCCTTTTTGAGTCAAGCGATAATCCCTAAAGTATTCATGTTGATCCAACGTTATTCCCATTATCAAGTTGAATGGGGTTTTCTCAGGATTACCAAAGTTGTGTTTAATATTTTTCACATAACAAGCATCGAGGGTTTTAGGACGTTCCCCATATCCATGAGTAGCAAGTACAACTAATTTTTTGGTGTTTCGTGTCCCATATCCATAACTAAAGATAGCGAACAACACTACAAAAAAATACACTTCCGTGATGATACGTGTTTGTCACAGTAGGTTGCGTTTTTTGTCATGCATGTACATCCATGACAAGAATTTATGACAAAATCAAGATAGTCATACCTGTGCTGTCGTAGAAGTGTTCCATGACATTACCAAAGTTATCATCATGGAAGTGTCCACTACCATGACGATAAATCACGCGTCACAGAAGTGCTTTCGTCAAGGGTGACCGACACGTGGCATCCACCGTAACGGAACGCCGTTAAGCTATCGGGTCGGGTTTTCGATCCGATAACCCGTTAACAGCCCCGACCAATGGGGATTTTCCACGTGTAAAATCATCATTGGCTAGAGGAAACATGTGTCGGCTCATCGTTGGGATGTATGTCATCCACTCACCGGATGTATACGCCTATGATACGTCGACACGCGGCACAGCCCAACAAAGGGCCCATTCCTGTGAAAAGGCCGGCCCGTTTGACTTGGTCAAAAGCTGGCGGGCCGGCCCATGGAAAGCCTGTTAACGGCTTGTTCGCATATAGCCCATTTACAGCCCGCTAACCCAAGGCCCGTTACGCCATATCCGAATTAGGCCCAGTAGCGTCATCTGGGCCATCCAATATGATTCTAGCCCGTTTTCACTTCTGGCCCATGTATAGCCCATGGCGTCTTTCGGCCCATATGAGGCCCTTTGTAACTCTTGGCCTATTAGCGGCCCGTGCTGAAACTGGCCTGTAATGAACAGTGTATTACTTTACACCCATTAACGGCCCGTGGTGAAACTGGCCCGTAATGAACAGTGTACCACTTTATACCCACGGCCCGTTATTCCGCTAATGCTTCACCCAAGTTAACTTTTCGCCTTCGAGGGCCCATTTATTCTTGGGATCATTTGCAGCATTCGGTTACTTACGGCCCGTTCTTGTCATTTTCGCTTGTGGGCCAAATTCGGCCGATGCGTTCTGATCGGCCCGTTTGTGGACCGTTAGTCTGTTGGGCCATTTTCATAGCATCACCAAATATGGCCTATTAACGGCCCGTTATGGTCAGCCCATAAAACGTACGATTTCCATTAAAGGCCCGTCTACGGCCCATTAAGGGCTCGTACAAGACCCATAAATGAGTCGGCGGCCCATGGATCCTACGAGACGTAGAAGGTCCATAGATCCTACGAGACGTAGAAGGCCCATGGATCCTACGAGACGTAGAAGGCCCATGGATCCTACGAGACGTAGAAGGCCCATGGATCCTACGAGACGTAGAAGGCCCATGGATCCGACGGCCCGTGAAGGGCCATGGTCGGGCGAGTTGGCCCCCATTTGAACGATATAGCATATTCAAAGAATTATCCTACTCAATACTATCACCTCTAAAAAGCATACACTATACACCAAAGAGATCAAGGCATAGAAAGGTAGAATAATGCTACACTATGCAATAAAGAAATTACAGCCGATTATACCCATTGGGCATTATGGTTCGGCACAGGTGATAATAAAGCATACTCAAACAACAAATTACATACACTAGGCAAATATAGCTCATACATCATGGATGCGCATCAACTTAACTCCATTTGAACTATAATCTCTTCAGAAAATAGGATTGGCCGGATTCAGATAGCGCAAATTTCAGTCTGCAAAATCTCCTATTCCTTCATGGTTACCTCAGTGCCTTGTTTCATTTTGTTGACTCCTGCATGTCCAGTCTCAACTTGTTGATTATACGTTGACAATCATGTACACGTTGTCTTGCCACCTCTAGTTGATGCTCGAGAACATCAGCACATTCCAATTCCAATCCATAATCATTCGGTAACGGCCATGCCACACTGCTTGCAGATCTTTGTGTTGATGTCACTTCATCCTGAAATGTTTCTGTAAGTACACATGACTAGGGCAAAAATATAGTTACAACAGTGAAGCGGACAAGACACTATTTTGTACTACATGGCAAAACAGGACTAACAATAATGTTACACGTCACTTTCAAAAAAATGTTACACGTCATGAAGCATAAGCAGGTGATATTTTAAAAATTATAAAAAAGATAGTCTGTGCAGCCTGCATACAGAAATCCCTCTTAGCTCACCAGAGGAGCATGATGTTGGGGCCCAATCGAAAACACAGATAAGTTACAAATTTAGATAGCACATTGCGTATAGGTAAGAAAGCAGTTGGCCATTATGTGCCTCAATTAAAGTCTTAGGGAGCATAATGAACAGCAGAGGGTTTCATACAAACATACTATAGCAGGCAAAACTATGCAATCATTAGCGTAGTATAAACTAGATTGTGAGCCTCATGCAATAATAGTTGGTTAATAGACTTCAAAGCTTCAGGCACACTTCGGTAGAGTAATTAAATGGTAAGGCCTTTAATTATGTCAACTAATAGTGATACAAGTACCAAACATTGGGCATGATTATTTGGGCATCTCATTAACTGAGGACAAATAAAGCAATTGAAAAGAGAAAATTAACTATGCCTGAAACAAACAAGGAATTGAACTGTTGAGTTGCATACAGTGACTTACCTTAGCAGGTTGAAGAGGCTCAACAGCTCCTACTTCTCTTGCAAGGCTCCTTCCTAGCATCTTGTACTTGGAAATCCTGAATTTTATCTTCATTGCACCCCCTCTGCAAGGTGACACAAACTAGTTACTCGTCTCATTGGAAGATAAATATGCATACTTTCCAGTCTGTGAACACAAAAGGATGAGATTATAACAAAACAACACCACATAATGAAACATGCTGCATCTCTTGCACTTGCACACAATGAAATGAGCATTTACTATGTCTGCACTATGTAAAAACTAGGCATACCTTCGAACTAGATCTCCAGGTACTCTTGGAGAGCCTACTGTAGTGTACAGCCAAACCTTTATGTCACCTATGAGTTAGACAAGGCCCCACTACAGCAGCCCTTAGTGTTTAAATCGTTGACAAGCTCTGTTAGAGTGTTAGGTCAAGAACAACAAGTAATCAAAGCAAACAGTCCTAGTATGGCTGGCTGATGCAAACAAGCAATTGAACAGATGTGTGAGGAAATCTTACATATCAAGAAAAGAAGCAAAGAAGGATGCTTAAAGACCATCACTTGACTGACCAGATTTAAGGGGCATTTAAACATCATGTGCAACGTATGAACTAACATAAACATTGCATATTCCAGATTCTACAATGGAATGCACATGTATTAGGTTATGCCATGTATGATGATGCATAAATGTACAGATAGCAGGCATGAGTGATTCATCATTGCACGCACAATTGAATTGCGGTGTTAAGGGCCGCTTGATTCCGCCTTTTCAGGCATATTGTCAAAATAAGCCATAAAAGATGTAAAGAAGTCATTTTGAGTTATGGGCTTGGGCTTAACTAATTTCGCTTTGAGGGGGGTGTTTGGGTAGAACCTCACTAAAAATTGAAGGGAAGGGAATAGTGAAATGACTCATGTTCCGCCTATATTACACTCAAAATGCAACTGCTGACGCCCGTGTCACACTTAACCCTCAAGTAAAAACAAACACGCAAGCATTCATTGCCCTGCCCGCTTGCATATCCTCTCCCCTTTCCCTCTACCTCGATCCCTTGCCTGCAGCACTAGGGTTCCTCCAGCGAGCCATCGCCACTGGTCCCATCTGGCCTGGTCCTCGACGATGCAATGTTCAACTAGGCTACATGGCCGGCAGGTAGGGGCAAATCTCCCTGGCCGCTCCTCCCTCTGGCGCCGCCCCTCATTCTCATGGTCTCCAGTAGCTGCTCCACTGTGGTTCGTCCAACGCACTACTCCGGCAAGCGCCGCACAACCTACGGCCGATGCCACACCGCGCGTAAGGCACCTTATTCCCCTCCCTCCTCCCGTGCCATGGCCTTGAGGTGCTATTGAAGGATGAGCTCATCCAACAAGGTGAGGATCTCCTCTGATCTTTTGCCAAATTTTCATTCTGATCCACTATACGATGAATTGCTATGAGCTGCTTCTGCTTCTGCTATGTGATGCATTGTTATGAGCTGCTCCTGCTGCTGCTATATGATGAATTGCTATGAGTTGTTGCTGCTGTATGATGAGTTGCTATGAGCTGCTGCTGCTATATGATGAATTGCTATGAGATGCTGCTGCTGCTATATCATGAGTTGCTACAAGCTTCTCCTGCTGCTGCTATATGATGAATTGCTATGAGCTGCTCCTGATGCTGCTATATGATGAATTGCTATGAGCTTCTCCTGCTGCTGTTATATGATGAATTGCTATGAGCTGCTACTGGTATATGATGAATTGCAGACTGCTGCTGCTGTATGATGAGTTGCTATGAGCTGTTGCTGCTGCTATATGATGCTTTCAGGTGGTGCTGCTATACGATAATAACCAACCACTTGGACCATCGAAGTTCAATAAATAATTGTTCTTCATTTAAATGTGGGTCATGTGTTCTTCGTTTAAATTAGGCAATGGGATCTCTATGGAAAACATTGACCAAAGTAGATTGTGCCAAGTAGATGGTATCTTTGTATTTGCATTTTGAGCAAATAGTGATGGTCTGTTTTCCTATCATATTAATTACTGCACTGGGTTCAATTTGTGATGTTTGCAAGTAAAAATAATTTCCATATGGGCAGCAAAATGAAAAAAATATAATGCAATCTAGACTTTCCACTGATCATACCAAAGATAAGATGAAAACGCAATGAAAAGAACTGGTTGGCTTATTACATGGAGCTTATATTCACAGGTGCTTATTTTCTTAGGATAACTCGTAATAACTGTCCCTAAGAAACTTGGCTAATAGAACTGGCATACAAATAACATGTCATGATGATTGCAATGGAGGAGTGACGTACCATAGCACACTGTATAGTCTCACTGCTGCCTCTCCTTTTTTTGCGATGTTCCATGAAATTGCCACATACATCTTGTACTTTTTCATTGTGTAACCCTATCTGCAAGTTGACACGACTAATTTCAGACATCTCTACATGATACTACATTGCATATCCCTTGCGCATATTTAAACCACCAATTAACGATTGTGTGCGTACCATAAACTAGCCATGACTCTGTATGCTGGACTAGTAGGCACTCTAAGGGAGCCTAATGTAGTGCACTGGAATTCCTACATGCCACCTACGATTTTGTGTAATGTAACGCCTGTTCCTAAATATATGTCTTTGTAGAGATTCCAAGATGGACCACATACGAGATGTATATAGATGCATTTTCAGTGTAGATTCACTCATTTTGCTCCGTATGTAGCCTATAGTGGAATCTCTAGAAAAACTTATATTTAGGAACGGAGGTACGAGGTAGTATCATGTATGACATCTACATATCTAATTTAGCAGCCGATGGTAGAAATCATTGTCTACACAAAGGGATTCTTGGTCGAAAATCCTAGCAAAGCACTGGCGAGCCTGAGAACAATACATGAGAGAGAGAGACGCGCTTACAAGATCATAGCAATGCCTCAGTCCAGGATCTTGGTTGGCCAAGCTGTTAGATCCAGAAGAAACATCGTCCTTGTAGTGTTTTCCAGCTGCATAATAGGTAATAGCGACCGGTTAGTATATTTGAAGTACATCGGGCAGGTGATGCTGGACGGGTTTAAAGGTGACAAGTACCAAGGCCGTGGCGGGTGCTTGGCATCTCTCCAGACGGTGGGAATCAGGTTAGAAACGTCGAGGGTGATGACGCTACGCAGGCAGTCGCGGACCGGTAAGGAGATCTAGAACCGTCGAGTAGGGTGTTTGTGGAGCGGCTCCGGTAGGGTGGACTACGGTGTGGGCGAAGCGGATCTGTGGTCGTGGACGAGGGTGTAGGTGAAGCTACTCCGGTGGTTGGGTTAAGGATGGTGTCGACGACATGGATCTGCGGCCGTGGACGGGGCGTCAGAAGCTCCTCCGGTGGTTGGGTTAAGGATGGTGTTGACGATGCAGATCTGCGGCCGTGGACGGGGCGTCAGAAGCTGCTACGGTTGTTGGGTTAAGGATGGTGTCGATGATGCAGATCTGCGGCCGTGGACGGGGCGTCAGAAGCTGCTCCGGTGGTTGGGGTAAGGGTGGTATCGACGATGCGGATCTGCAGCCGTGGACGGGGCGTCAGAAGCTGCTCCGGTAGGTTGGATGAGGGTGCGAAGAAGCGGAGCTGAGGCCGTGGACTTGTGAGTTGGCAAAGCGGCCCTGGTAGGGTTGAGAATGGTATAGGCGAAACTACTCCGGTAGGGTTGACGATGGTGTCGGCGAAGCGGCTCCGGTAGGGTTGAGGAAGGTGTCGGCAAAGCGGCTCCGGTAGGTTTGAGGAAGGTGTCAGCGAAGAGGATCAAAGGCTGTCGACGGGGGCGTCGATGGGGCGGCTCCGAGGGGTGTGGATGAAGCGTGTCCGATGGGGAGTACGAATGAGCCGCTGCAGATGCGCGGTGGTTGACGAGAGTACCGTCGAAGCAGATCCGACGCCGTGGACAAGGCTGACACTGAATGGGCTGTGGTACAGTGGTGGATGAGCATTCTACTTGTTTCTAGGGGAGGTGGGAGGGGTAGATGCGGCCGCAGAAGCAGATCCGGCGAGGTGGACGCCACCGCGCGATGAATGGGCTATGGCACGGTGGATGAGCAGTCTAGGGTTTCGAGAGGGAGGGAGAAAGGGCGATGAAATGCACGGACGGCGTGATGTAAGATGCTCTGGTGCCGTGGAGTTAGTCATTTTTATGAGGGGGAGAGGAAATGGGTGTGCCGTAGTGGGGGGAACCGGAAGTTACCAAAGCAGCCCGACCTATCATGTAGATGAGGGCGTATTGTAACTATTGGTCTCCGTGCACCAAGGACAAAAGGGGGATTTCGCATGCTAAAGACTAACACTACTAGGGAAAACCCTAGCAGCAGCGCTGGTTTTGTGCTCACTAGTAGCGCGGGGGGGGGGGGGGCGTGCTACTAATAAGGCGCTACAACTATTGCTTAGCAGTAACGCGTGCCCGCACGCGCTACTGCTAGGACAAATTGCTGCAGCGTTTTTTCGCTCCCATGCTACTGCTAATGTAACTAGTGGTAGCGTGTTTTCTCTCCATCGCTACTAGTATTCTTTTTTTATTTTTTATTTTTAGTGTATTTATGCGCCATCGTACAAATATTGGTACAATAACAGTTATGAGGTTTACATCATTATGTCCATAACAGTGTGTCAAATGAAGGTGGGTTAGGTTCAAGTGGAGGCAATATGTGGTGCATGTCAAAAGTATACTACTAATCCAAACTTGATCTAGTTTGGACTAGTAGTACTTTCGATGTGCACCACATGTTACCTCCACTTGAATCTAATCCGCCAACACAAGCTATTTAATCATCATCATAGTCATTACCACCAACAGTATTTATTTAATCACCACTAACAGTAGCTAATAATAATCATCATAGTCATTACCACCAACGCTAGCTATTTTATCATCATAGTAATAGTGTAGCACATCATCATCTTCAAACTCATTTCTAGCTAGCTAATCACTCCTGCTGCTCTCTCTTAGGTAAAATAACATAAAACATGTAGAGCTCTCCTCCTTGATCAAGTTGGAGCATGCAGATGAACCTGTCTCCTAATCGTGGGTAGCGCATATCTGTTTGCTGCCACCTAGTACTTCTCTGCGCTCCCCCATAACATATTTGGTCCAGTCTTGCACTATTAAGAATCCGTCGCTAATCTTGAATGCACTAAAGTAATCTGTGGGATATCTTGGCCGTAAGCTAAGAATACTCATGGTACCTTTAATCTCAATCCCATAAGGCACAACATTCATCGGGAGTCCCTGTTGAAGAACAACGTATGGTAACATAGTTAGCAATGAAGTTTAGCTTCAAAAATAATGTTTGGAAAAGATGCACTGAGGAAAAATAGTAAAAATCTTACCATCCTTCCTAAATAGATGTGACCGTAGTTCATTATGAACACTACTGGTCGCACTTTTTCAGTACTAACATTTCTAAATGCAGGAAGAAAATTTGTCTTGACAATATCAAGATCCGCAATCCATGAAACATAATGACTAGGCTCCTCGCAGTTGAGTTCAGCCCCCAAGACGATACGGTCCCTGTCTACCAAGCGCTGGACATGTTTGCTTGCACTGAAATAAGCTGACAATACAAATGAGTTGTCAACTATTTTGAATAAACAATAACACAGACATAAATATGCTTGAGACACTTACATAATGGTATAACTGGAGTATGCGCACATCGACCCGGATGTCGGTATTACCTTCAATATCATCTTCCTGGACGAATACCAAAGGTGATAACCATATCGTGCTCAAATGCATAAGTCTTGCATAGTGCTCGCCATGTTTTGCATCCAAAATAGGTGTAGTCTCGAGATTGTATAATTTTGTGTGGAAAATATAACCATGCTCGGTCTTCAAGTAAACTTTCTTTACCTCCATAGTATGACTGAAACCTATCTTATCCAATACAAAAACTCTTGCATGGCAGGGGATACGCTTAGTAGAATAGTAAAAAAATTATAAGTTGAAGCAAATGAAGCAGATGTCATGCTTAATTACGAAAAAAGACTTGTCGTTGTGACTTACTGTATCCACTTCGAAGTTCTCGTCCAGCTTGATGCTGAAGCGCCTATCATCATCTAGGAAGATTCCGTCGCACAGGCCGCGCTCGTCTTCACAGTATTTGCAAATACCGAAATCCTTTTCGTCATCAGACATATCCTATGTTCATAGTTAAAACATTAATTGAAAATCCATCGAAGATAACTACCAGGATACTCAACACACAAATCCGGGGCACTCGATATTTCCTACATATTCTGGCACAAGTCATGCCAAAATTCACTGAAAAATCCGGCATGACCTTTGCTAAAATAGGACATATCGAGTGCCTGAAATTTGCCAGAACGGAAATGAATCAACACTCAGTCAAAACATAGGCCACTCGGAGGTGTAACCTGCAAACATGACCGGCCACTAGGGCAGGCACATTTCCTATTTGAGCAACACAAGATATACATTTCAAAATATCTTATAGGACTCAAATTAGCATGCATTCAATAAGCAAAAGTAAATCATCTCATGCATCCGTACATCGTTGAATATTATCACTAATACATCTCGAATAGTGTCATACATATAACATCACTAATACAACTAAAACCCTAGCACACGACGGGTATAGGCGCGGGCGGTGGACACCCACAAAGAAGGAACCATCACGGGACCATAGCTCCAGTGAGATCCCTGGAGAACCTGCCAGGTATTGGAGAACCTGTGCTCCAACGCAAACAAGTAGCGACGGACGTGCGCGTCCTCCTCACTGACACGGTGACGCACCACCTCCGCGGGGTCCTCGAGCCTCCGGACCGTCACTGGCCCACGCGACTACCACCAAAGAAGGTTCGGGTCAACGACAGGCTGGCTCCTCACCAACCTGCGCCCCCCGGTAGGTAGCGCCTCCCAGTACCACCCCGGCGGAGCCCAGTCCCGGACATGGCCCATCTGGTCAAGCAGGTGTCGTCCTCCGCCGACTCGACGACGAGGATGCGGGATAGGCATCGTCCATGTCGATGCGGGAAAAATTGCTTTAACTAACAAAATAGCAACACGTTCTTACTAACTAGTTCTATTAATTCAACTAGTACTTACTATAAATAAAAGTAAACTAGTACCTAATTAGTACCTAGTTCTTACTAACTAATTAGTACCTAAGAACTACTGCCCTAATTACCATCTAATTTGATGAACCTAGGGGTGGAAAGTGGTAGCGGATATTCCAATTATCCAACTATAAAGTGAAATAAGTGGTCAAATTTTACTCGCTTTTATGATTCATCTTAGAAATTTGATTCGTTTCCACCCTTACATGAACCCTAACTCATTTGAGCCGCATCCGCATCCGATTCGTTTCCACCCTTACTTGAACCCTAACTAATTTGATGCAACTAAAATATAAAGAAACCCAAGGCAGAGGTAGGAGAGAGGGAGGAGCAGGTGTGCTTACCTCGGGTGCCTGCGACGAGGCAGGGGCGGGCGGCGTCGAGGTCGGGGTCGGGGCTCGCGCGAGCGGCGGATGGCGGCATCGAGGTCGGGGTCGGGGCGGCGTTGAGGTCTGGTGCGGGGGCGGAGTTGAATCTGGGGTCGGGGGCAGCGTAGAGGGTGTGCAGAGAGCGCGCGGCGGCCCACAGGCGACGGCGGCGGCGAGAGTGGAGAGTTGGATTTGGGGGAAGTGGCCGTGGGGAAGGACGAACCCCGTGGTTAAGTCAGAAGTAGCAGTAGCTGCGTTCGAAGCGCCACGCTACGTTAGCTTCTAGCTGCTCGGGATACACGCCATCGCTACTCCTTTCTCTTTTCCCTTTTTCATTTAGTTTTCTTCACTTTTTATTTTTTCCTTTCACCTTATTCTATTTCTTTCATTTTCAATTACCTTTCTATTTGCTTTCCATTTAATTTTATATCCTTTAGCAATAGCGAGTTTAGATTAAAACGCTACCGCTACAAAGAAAGTAGCGGTAGCGCGGTTCGATATAGGTCGCTACTACTATGTGTAGCCTATCGGCTAAGCTGTGGGAATTTTAGTAGTAACGTGTTTAGAACAAGACGCGCTACTACTAGAACTTTATCTGCAGCGCGGTTTGCACAGGCGCGCTACTGCTACTTAGCTCCAGCGTGCTTTTTTGACCCGCGCTACTGCTAAAGTTCTGTGTATAAGGTTTTCCCTAGTAGTGTAAGGTGGCGGAAATTTTAGAAGGAGGCGGGAGATTTTGCCGCCTGCGGGATAGTTCGTATCCAGTTTCAAGTAATTTTGGACCGTGCTAGTGGGAAGGTCATGCTAGACTGTGTACACGGGGCACGCGTCAGTAGTTAATAACTGGTGTGAAGTCCACCCCAGAAAAAAAGACAATAACTCAAGATGATGCGCCGATAACTTGGATGTTCACACGTGCGCGGCCAATCGTACGGGTGTAGTGGCGCGTTCACAAAAAAAGGGATCAAACGCTCAGCCTATGTATTTCTCGTGTAAATAGATAATTTAGTGCCATTGGTTATTTACTTTAAACATAATGCATTGACGTGTTAGTGTAGAGGCGCACAAAATAAATGGATATTGTAGTCAGCTACTTAAAAGTGTTACCTCATATGATTACATAGCCTCCATTTAATAAATAGCATACCTGTTGAATTCATATATGAATATTACATATATTACTTCAAAATAGAAACTTAAATCATCCAAGACTAATGAATTTGAATGCAAGAGTAACAATGGTGCATATACATGATAGCTACATTGGTTGTTTGAAGAAACATCACTGTAATTTGGCATGCACAACTGAAAAGGTTTATTTAAATAGAAAAAAATATGATATGTGAGTGTCCAATCTTTATAGCGTTGAATCGATATTGTACCTTTGGCCACGATACGAAGTAGATACTGACTTATGTTCAAGAAATGCACGTCCACGATCGCTAGATAGTGATACGTGAATGAATTGTGCAATCTCTCTCACACGCATACATATCTCATTTCCCTGTGGGCATCAGAATCACACACGCGCACTTCATGTATTTCTCTCCCTCCGCCAGGTTTAAATTCGTCTTTCTACCCCGTCCTACAAGTCTCTCACGCAGAAACACACACGCTCTCTATGTCTAACACGCCCACCCCTTTAATTCCGCCCACCCACAGCCACTAATGTCTCAAATTATAATAATGTATCTCACACATATGCTATCTACCTATCCCTTAATATAGCTAGATATGTGTCACACAAACTCCTTCTCCCTACTAGCAAGATGCCCATGCGTTGCACGGAACATCAAGATACATTTGTATCAGAAGTTTATCTTGTGGGAGAAAAGGATGAACGAGGGAATGCCTTATTTGCAAATGCGGAGGGGGGTGTGGGTATCTTTTTACAAAATTGCCATAGTTTCCTTCCTGTCCGTCGGATATAAATCGGATGGCCTATATTGCAGGAAGGCAGGAACACCATCATCACCAACTCTGTTTTTTTATAAGAGTAGAGATATGTGAGTGTCACTGCCCCCCCCCCCCACACACGCACACTTCCCAACACCGAAGGAGTAGGGTGACACCTCGATATTGATACTAATCTATCGACTGGCTTCTCTCTCAAACATACACACACACACTACCCAGCACCAAAGGAGTAGGGTGGCACATCGATCGTGATAATAATCTATCTACTCCTCTTTCAAACACACACACACACACACATACACACACACACTCACTAGTTGTGCCTCTGTGCCTACTGCGCACACTCTCGATACGTGTTTCTCTCCCTCCCGCCCAACAATGACAGCAGAAGGGTGACAACTCGATCCGATCATAATCTGTCAATTGGTTTCTCTCTCAAACATTGTGTCTTGGTGCCTCGCCATTAGCCGCCGATATGTAGACTTCTCGCGTGCGACAGCTGTAGTGACGATGACGCTGAACCCAGTGTGCCTTGTTTTTACCTGCCTCATGTGATAGTTTTCACCCTGTTTTCTGTTAATTAACAAGGCAACCTTTTCTTTGTTACTACTAGTGAATCTGAAATCGTTCGGGCAGACATAAAATATATCACTTCAACCCAATTATCGCAGCAACTAATTTAAAAGAAATTAGCTATCTGCCCGTGCGTTGCACGGAACATCAAGATGCATTTGTATGAGTAGTTTATCTTGTGAGAGAAAAGGTTGAACGAGGGAAGGCCTTATTTGCGAACATGGAGAGACGTGTGGGTATATTTTTGCAAAATTGCCATAGTTTCTTTCCTATCCGTTAGATATAAATCCGACGGCCCATATTGCAGGATGGCACGCACACCATCATCACCAACTCTGTTTTCTACTCCCTCCGTCCGAAAATACTTGTCATCAAAATGGATAAAAAGAGATGTATCTGAAACTAAAATACGTCTAGATACATTTCCTTTTATCCATTTTGATGACAAGTATTTCCGGACGGAGGGGGTATTTGTCTTTTTAGAGATTTCAACAAGTGACTATGACCGGACCTTACCAACATACTCAAAAAAGTAGTCCATAATTTTGATGTTACCCTCTTTTATTGGTGGTGTAGTGCCATCTGGATACCTCATATAAATAAATCAAGGACAAATCTGACCCCTTCCTGAAAAGACAAATGGAGCAAAATGAGTGAATCTACACTCTAAAATATCTCTACATACACATCCGTATGTGTTAGTCCATTTGAAATCTGAAAAAGACAAATATTTAGGAACGAATGGAGTATATATAAGAGTAGACATGGAGATATATCTCCAAAGATGGTCTACAACAAAATGTCTTTGGGCTGGTTAGCGCCGGATGCTCGCAACGCCGATGACATGAGTTCAATTCTGTCTTTTAACTTTATATTTTTATATTATATATTACTCTACTTATTTAATATATACTTCTTTTCGCCATCAGTCTTGACAAAGGGAACCCACAGAGTACTTAGAATACAAGATTAAAGATGGACTTGTTTCTTTTTAACTTTCTCAGACGTAAGTAGCCACCACCGCAAGTCACGTGTACACTGTACATGCAATTAACTTTTTATAGAGGGACAATCATACAGGCAATTAACTCAAATGGATTGGATGTCACTCTATTATTTCCAGCATAAAGAGCATCTCCAATGGCAGCCGGCAAATTTCCTCCCGCTTCCTTAAGCGGAGGACGACATCAAACGCCAGCGGCATACATTTTTACAACTCTAACCAACCAGATGAAATTCGTGCAAACACGGACTGATTTCATATAAGCATGAAGGATTTCGTATAAAAAAGCCGGATCTTCATATAAACATGATGGATTTCATTACATTTACAGGAACTAAGATGTGCCAATCCGACTCTCTTGTATAATTAATACTCCCTCCGTCCGGAAATACTTGTCCTAGAAATGGATGTATCTAGACTTATTTTAGTTCTAAATGGCATCATGATCCCTTTGTCTTCCTCATGTCCGTTAGACACTTCCGGGGTCGATGAAGGTCCTCGGAAGAGACGAAGCAGCAAAGAAACCACCTGAACCCGCGGTCGTCGCCTCAGCGGTGGCCTTCATGGGTCCCAAGTGGCGGCGGCCTCCCGTGTTCTACTTCTCCTCGATGATGGCGTCGGACACGGAGAAGCTGGCCACCGACTCATCGCTCTCCACGCACCCGGCTTCATCTCGCCGCATGGCGCTGCCGCAGTAGCATGGGAGGCGCGCCACGTACACGGGAGGCGCGCCACCGCAGACATCGATGGCGCTGCACGACGCGACAAGCGATGGCGCCTGCATCGGGCGTGGAGAAACTCGCCACTCCTCATCGAGCTGAACTAGAGCGGCGAAGTTGCTGAACCACGCTACCGCTTAGCGGCAAGCGCTCCGCTGGCCAAGCGAGGTTGGTGAAGCACCGAGCGGCCTTGCCCGTATCCGGAGGGCTCGGCGGGCCACCCAGCCGGGTAATATGCCGGAGAATGGCTCATCGGAAGAGTGGAGAAAATGATGAAGGAGGAGATGGGGGAGCGGCGGAGGGGTGCGATTCTTGCCCGCTGTCTGTCTGGCCTCGTGTAAATAGAGGGCGGACGGTAGGAGCTTGCCCGGCGTCTGGCCTCGTTTAAACTGAGGGCGGATGGGAGGAGCTCGGCCGGTGTTTCGTCTAATTCCGGCCAGCTCATGAATGGATGTGTGGCCGGAGTAGGATTCTCGGTTTTCATGCAGGTTTAACGGAGGGGTTTAATGGAGGCGCCGGGCGTGCAGCGGGCGGCGAAGATTATTCGATTTGGACAAAGAATGAGTCGTCAAATCACGAAGGCCCTCGCCTCGTGAATCGACCGAGCTAGACTGCCCGCCCTCTAGCCTTTTAAAAATGTATATACTCCACTTTTGTACAGTAGTAGTATCGATGGATTGTGCCATGGAGCAAAACTTGAAATTAAAAAAGGTGGTACATATAGAGAGCGCCACGCCAAATTATGCATATAGTACTATTAAAAAGGCTTGTCACAATAATGGTGTCCAAGCACAAGTGCACAACCCACCCTCAAATAAAACTAAGCACCACAGAATTCTTTGACAAAACTAAGCACCCTAAAATTCTTTGACAACTAAACTGCTGGCTATATGATGTTGGTCATATATATTGTACGTATATAATGTGAAGAAACGAGTGGTAGTTCTATACCAACTAAAAGATGAAATGTAAGAAATACTAGTATGTACGTACTGAAGAGTTAAAGTAACAAGAAGAAACATAACATAGTTCTCATTGGGGCTCAAAGACAACACACCCCTCAAATTAAATTAAGCACACTTGAAATTAAATTTGCAACTATTCCGGTAGACACTGCATTAGAACCACCATGAGCAATGACACTGCCACCTTACTCGAAGTCCTCGTCCATGTCCTCGACTTCGTCCTTGTCCCTCTTCCTCTTGGCCGATACTTCTTTGCTTGAACCGCACACTTGGCTATTGCTCTTCATCCAACCCTTGTAGATATTGAAGCAAAGGTAGCCATCCATTGCAGCGTAGTGGATGTGGTCTATATCTAGTACATTCCGCTGCCATGCATGACGATGAAACGTGAATGGAGGTTTCCCCATCACCGTCTGAAGGATGAACCATGGCTCCTGCCAGGTCGGCGTGAAGGTCGACGAGAGGACACCAAATGATTCTTCGGAGGTCGAAGGTGTTGCCTACAACGAGGCCTATCCGACGCAGGACTTCTTTGTCGTTACCAAAGTCTACAGTAACGAATTTGACTAGGTTGCTCTCGAGGAAGTCCTTAAAATCCTGGCACTCGACGTCGGCATGGCATATGTGGTATACCAAGCATAAGTCATGCACGCAAACCTAGATCACGGCGGGCTTCTTCCTCTCTTCATCCTTTAGATCCTTCTCTCGTCCCAGGACTGTAGTGTACTCAACATCTAGCCCAGCGACCCACTCATCATCTCGAAGTCTTGAACATGGGTCTGAAGCGCGAAAGGCATCCTTTCACCGTCACGGAAGAACGGGTGTTGATGACGTCGAACTCATCGCCGGTGATGGTTCTAACCTTGTACTCACCGCCGATCGGGGAGATTTGGGACGCCATGGATTTGGGAGGAGGGTTAGGATTAGTGGAACTGCCATAATGTGAATGGACGGGACGACTAGGAGCGAACCGCCGTAGTATTGAAGGACGTGCGAGGACGAGTAGGAGTGAATCGTCACGGCGTAACGGCAGGGTAGTGGCTTTCCATTCTCCCATGATACGGGCTTCCGAGAGCCCTTGGATCTGAGATCTAATGGTTGCATGGCGTGATTCTAGACCTATGGGTGAATATCCTATCCTGGAGGGTTGTTCTGCAAATTTCAGCAACTTAGCATGCGACCATTTGATCTCAGATCCAAGGGCTGCCAGCAGCCCGTATCGTGGTCGCGCCTACCACGACCGTCGCGTCGCTCGTGCGGTCGCGCGCTTGGAGATTTAACATGGTGCATTAGGCTATCTGATGTTAGCATGTCATACACAGTCATCACTTAGTCACTCATACTACAACAAGGTTTTGGCTATAAGGTTGGCTATAAGTGTATTTTTTTTACTTCTCTCTATCTCTTTCTTTGTACTCCCTCCGTCCCATAATATAAGAACGTTTTTTGACACCGGGTGTAGTGCCAAAAACGTTCTTATATTATGGGACACACGGAGTACTAGTATTTATTGCATTTGCCAAGGAGTGACCTCTTCCAATGAAATGGTGTTGCTAAGTCTGCTTCATTTAATTAGCTATAGACTCAAAATTGTCTTTTCACCTAGGTACACGCAGCTTAGCACTGCTTTCTTCCTTGGGTCACCAAACTAGTCTCTCTCTTCTTGATTAACTTGCCACATCAGACTCTATGCCTATGTGGCAAGCTTAAGCACCTGTAGGAGCAAGTAAGTACAATAGTGCGCTTTACATGGCATTTTTGCATATGTGGAGGAAAGAGAGGCAAGGAAAAAGTAGAGAAGTGGGCTCTCATGCATGAGCCAGCCTCTACTACATGGTGGAGCATTGGGAGAGGCACCTGTATGGAGGTGGTCAGGAATCGGGAGACTCACGCCCGGTCGTGGCGCCCTTGATTAAAATGATAATGGCAAGTCAAATCACGGGGCCCCACCTGTCCAGAAGTAACTCGCTGTCAAATCACACAGCCCTACGTTTGCAGCAGCCTACTCCCTCGTCTTCTCGCTTCTCTGTCGAACCGACTAGGCGGAACTACCCCGCCTACCGCGCAGGAAAAGCCCGCGCAGTATACTCCCTCCGTCTAGGTGACCAAGGTGGAGAGGAAAATGAGAGAACTTAATGTTTAGTATTTGCTAAGGCTGGTTGTAATGGTACTAGCCTTAGCAATTTTGATGAGGTGTCAAGAATTAAATGAAGAAAGAGAGAGAGTTGAGTACTATGTGTCATACATGGCAATAAATAAAGTACTACATGATGCTAATATATGATACATGGCGCAAGAGTACTAAGTATTATTAATACAGTTTTGCTAGAACTCATCTAGATGAGATATAATCTGGTCTCATTCATCTTTTATAGACATTGGATGTGATGCTATATAAGATGCGTGTGTGCTGACGTGGGTTGTATTTGTTCTTGTGCAACGAACTGACCACTGCATGTCATGTTTGATAGTCTCAAGTCATTAAAAGCATACAAGACGCACATCTCTTCTTGGTTGATTCCTCTATTTATGTCAAAAAATAAGAAACAATGTCAGAGTTAATGCACCACGCCTATGTGTTTACTATTTGGTTTTCGTAAGGCTGGTCACAATGGGCAGGAACTTAGGAGTAACATCACACACTCCAATACAAGTTTGCTTATGTGGCACATATTTAATGAAGAGAGAGGTGCTTGTGGTAACTAGCCAAGTTACCAAAACATCAGACACTCCAAGAAACAATGAGTCTATATCCTAATAAATACATTACTGCATGACACTACATACATGTTCCTACCCACTATGGAGGTAGTAACATAGTCTAGGAAACTGTGTAGGTTACTAGCTTATGTTCCTGCCCATTGTGACCAGCCTAAGATGACTTAATACTCACCTAGACGGAGGGAGTATTCGATTTGACAGCGGGCGGCGCAATTCCTGATACGGCTTTAATGTAGATGAGGGAGGGAGTAGCGGTTCCCGATATGTTGAACGGCCAATGCATCCTCCTTCAATTAATGCATGAGGGAAGTAATGGGAGGAGGTCCTAGAAAAGAGGCTGCACGATGTGAATGCAACGCAGTTTGCCCTCATTGCCCTCATATAAAGGCGCCCCTCCATTCCAATGCATCTACCACATCGTACGCACCTAAGCATTTGCCTAAGCACTCCAGACCCATGGCGGCTATGCGCGTGAGCGGCCAGCGGCTGCGCCAGATGGTCCACAACGCCGGCCTGCGGCATGGCGCCGAGGATCGTCTCCAGATGGTGTTGGAGACCGGCTGGTGGATGGTCGCCATCGACGCCAACTACGACTCTTAGTTGGACCAGATGATCGTTGCCACCAGCAACAAGTTCACCGTACTCAAGAAGCTCACGGACGACATCGCCGTACTCCTCCAGCCCACGCGCCCGGGCTCCTCATTGCCTGCCACCCTAATCGGCCTCCATGGCCAGAACCTCTTTCAAGCACTGGTGGCCCTGCGACTGCCCGCCGACGCCACGAACAATGTCCACCTGGAAGTCTCACTCGCCGCGAGGAGCCTCGCCCTGCAAGAATTCGTCGACCTACACATCCATGTGTACGAGCAAATCGTGTACATAGGTATCTACAAGGCCAGTGAGCACGCCACGACGTTGGCCTTCCTCAACCGGCTGGAAGCCTTGGATGCCTTTGCTTACAAGCACCTCGAACTCGCCACAAAACCCGCCGCTCCTTAGCCGCCGGTCGGTGGCCCGGCGCACTAAGTTGAGGAGGAGGAGGTCATACGTTCGTGGATCCATCTTTCTTCTTGCCTTCTGTAACCACCACTGCGATCGCATCATCGCGGCCTTAATTCTTATTGTGTTGTTGCATTCTCGTTCCAGTCAATACCGACGTGTGCGATCCCTTTGCTTAATTATATGCATCACTGTAACTAGTACTCCATCCGTCAATTTATAAGTAGTGCTTACCTTTTCCATCAACTTCGTGCAACGTGCGGGCATCTTGCTACAAAACACTAGAATATGTGTCTATATAATCCGTATGTGATAGTCCATTTGAAATCTAAAAAAAGATAAATATTTAGGTACGGAGGGAGTAATATATTAGGAGTATATCAAAACAATAGTGATTTCTTTCAAGTTTGTGAACAAATACTACTATTCTACTCACTACAAAAAAAAGACACATCCATGACATTTTGGGCCGAACGAAATTTATTTGTCATACATATGACACTTCTATGACGATAATTGTGACAAAACCCGGTATCATCATAGATGTGGTGGGCTCCTACTTCTATGACAAAAAATCATGACAGAAAATGGGCTTTTCGTCCTGGGCGGGCCGGAGACGCAGCTACACGACATTCTTTGGGCCATCCATGACGGAAAAAACCGTGGTAGAAGCGAGGGGGAGGAAAATTTTGGGGAGTTGCCAGTTACGGTGGGAGGTCGGGGGCCGAGCGATGCGTGTTTCTCTCGTACACGTACGAGCGTGTGTGCGAGGCGTTGGCTCTAACTGAACCCGAGTGAGGCGTTGGGCTCTAACTGAACCCGAGCGATTGCACTGCAGGCTACACGTTACTGAACCAGAGCGATCAATCGATGGCTATTAACTGAACCCGATGGAGCGATTCCTTCGCTACTGCTGCTAACTGAAGCCGATCGATTGGATGAACAGTGAGTGTTGTGCGGGGGGGGGGGGTGGATGAGCAGTGAGCGGTGGCGTTGCCTCTGGATGAACAGTAGACGGTGGAGGGGTGGCCATGGAGGGGTGGTTGAACAGGACCCCGTGGTGTGGAGGGCTGGATGAACAGTGAGCGGTGGGGGGTGCCCGTGGAGGGTGGTTGAACAGTAGCCGGTGGAGTAGCGCGCGGTGGAGGCTGGATGAACAGGAGCCCGTGGGGGCTGGAGGAGGTCGACGGTAGCCCGTGGAGGCTGGAGGAGGTCGACGGTGGAGATGAATAGTATCCAGTGGAATCCCGTTTTGCGGTACGCCACACCCCTCCCGATCAACAGGACCCCCGTTTCGATCGTAGGAGGTCCGTTTCCTCCGTTTTGCGGTACGCCACACCCCTCCCAATCAACAGGACCCCTGTTTCGACAGTAGGAGGTCTGTTTCCTCCATTTCGCGGTACGCCACACCCCTCCCTATCAACAGGACCCCGTTCCGAACGTGGCCGGTCGAACACAAGGCCGTTTCCTCCGTTCTGCGGTACGCCAGGCCTCGTTTCCATCGCCTGTTCCGTCCAAGCTGGTTGGCTCCCACGCGTTCCGTTTTCTCCCGATAAACACGACGCATTCCGTTGCCTGCCCATGAACACAACGCATTCCGTTGCCTCCCCATTAACACGAGCCCTCGCCGTACGTATGCGCGACTAGGCGTTTGAGACCCCGCCTGTATGTACACATACGTGGCCGTATTTTCTTTCTTGCACCCTGGCCGTTGTACGAATGTGTACATGCTACGTACGCGCCTCTACTATGACACGTGTGCGCCTCTGCTACGACACGTGCGCGCCTCTACATCAACCAGTATGTACGTACACGTTCGCGACCAGGATGACAAAGCTACGTACGCTTCGACCAGGTGGGTCCCGACTGTCAGGCACTTCCTTGCCTGCGAAGATGTAGCTGGTGGGTCCCAGCAGTCAGGGGGGCGAATAGTTTTTTTTGCCCGGACGCACTTCCTTGCGCGCGAAGGTGTAGCTGGTGGGTCCCAGCAGTCAGGGGGCGAATCGTTTTTTGCCCGGACGCACTTCCTTGCGTGCAAAGGTGTAGCTGCTGGGTCCCAGTAGTCAGGGGGGCGAATCGTTTTATTTTTGCCCGGACGCACTTCCTTGCGTGCGAAGGTGTAGCTGGTCGGTCCCATCAGTCGTGGGGCGGATCGTTTTTTTTTCGAACGCACTTCCTTGCGTGCGAAGATGTAGCTGGTGGGTCCCAGCAGTCAGGGGGGCGAATCGTTTTTTTTCCGGACGCACTTCATTGCGTGCGAAGATGTAGCTCGTGGGTCCGAGCAGTCAGGGGGCGAATCATTTTTTTGCGAAATACGGTGGGCCGTCCGGTGGGTCCCCGCTGTCAGGTGGAGGAATAATTATTTTGCGCATAATAAGGAGGCACTTCCTTGCGGCTACCGTGGACCCAGCTGTCAGCCCCTCCATGTACAGTCCACGTCCGATGGAAGTCGTTCCTTGACCACGTTGACCACGCCGCGTCGAGAGCACCACGGCGGTGGACGACGGCGAGGCCTAGGAAGGGGACGACGCGGAGCCTGAGAAGACGCGACAGTGGATGCACGCGAGGAGAGGAGTACGAGGGTTCACTGGTTCGGCTGCGCTGCCGTTGTCGCAGAATAACAGGGGGTGTGGGTGAGTGGAGGGATGGCCTGGCCAGCGGTGGGAGTAGTAGGGGGAGGTGAGGCCTCCGCGGCAGCACAGCCGGCCACGGGAGGTAGGAGCAGGCGGCACGACCGGTGCTGCTTTGGGCGGCTGGAGCAAGAAGACCAGAGGTTGAAGAAGCACGACGGCCCTTGGATGGACATCGTACGTTGACTGCAGCTAGAATCGTTTATTATTGACTAAGTTGACAAAGCCCTTGGTACGTCAACTTAGTAGGCCCACAGGTCAGCTTCCGAAACGGTGCGCCCCAGATGTCAGGGGGAGGAATCATTTTTTGGGTGGGTGAAGCTAGAATATCCGAGATTGAAGAAGAAGCACGGCATCCGTTGGATGGACATCCAACGGCCACGGCTGCTAGAACCGTGTGTTGACTATAAGTTGACAAAGCCTTGGATATGCGTCAACTCTGTTTTTCTAGGGGACGCGTCAACTTAGTAAGGCCAGAAGTGTGTGGCAGAGAACTTATAGCCCATTTGAGATTTGTAAGAATGTGTAGCCCTTTTTTGAATTCTAATGGAATTTACTACAGCCCATTTACAGTTTGTTAAAAGTACAGCCAATTTCAACCAACCGTTCAAAACATAATTCAATAAAATTTCCCACATTTTGATGGGATTCGAATATTTTTATCCCGAAATTTCTAGTCAGATTAAATACAATTTCAATATAAATTTATATTACGTAAAAATCCAACGAAACATTGCGCTCGCAACAATTAATGAAATTAAAATTTTCAATATTCCAAAAATAATATTTTATAAAGTAATCACTGTTTGGTGCATTTTTTAATAGTTACTACCCAGTTTTTATAATTACATCCCATTTAGTATTTCTTAAAGCCCATTTTCTTGTCAAGCCTAATGCATCCCTCCTAGGAAAGATTTGCAGCGCAGCGGGGCGGTGAATAACAACTTTACCTTGCCTGGGTATTCCTAAAAAAAGTATAGCTGGGCTAGCCATTTTCAGCTTGAAAAAATTAATATCTGGGCTGGATATCTGGCCTGGGCTAGACGGGCCACAGCCCGCCCAGTTAATACCTGTAGCGATGTTTTCGTTGTTGTTCGTGAGGAGAAAATTAATATCTGGGGTAAACATCGAAAAACTCTGCAGTGCTCACACCTCAAAAACACAAATACTGCTCGAGCTGCTTGGTCCCAGCTGTCGGCCGCTTCTTGTGCAATTCTCTCGTTTATTTACTACTCCCTCCTTTCCGGTTTATAATGCTCAATTCATAAATCTCACCAATCAAGGTAGATGGCGAGTGGTGGAATACTTTTTGTAGTTTTGCAAAAGCACCTAATTAATGCTCTTGTTATCCTCGAAAAATTATGTTTATCAATGCATTAATTGCAATGCATGCATGCATAAAGTACATGCATTGGTCAATTTTCTCTTAATACTTGCATGCAATGATTTAATGCACCTTGGGATCTGAACATGTGATGGAAAACAACCAAATTGAGCCTTATAAAATGGAAAAACTAAAATTTTGAGATAAGCCCTATAAACCGGAAAGGAGGGAGTACATAGGTTGACAATGGTGTGGGACCGTGATGTCAGGAAACCAGGAGGAAGCAAAATAAATTATAGTTATATATATATATATATATATATAATAAGGAGGCACTTGCGTACGTGAGGCTATGGACCTGGTGGGTCCCCATTGTCATCCTATCCAAGTAAAGTCATCTCCTCGCCACAAGACGCTTTCCGCCCAAATGATCGGCCGGCTTCGCTTCCCTGCAAAGATTGCTTCGCTTTCAAACGACACAAGTGTCGTCCATCCGTCCATCTGCCGCACACATTAATGATACGCGGTTGCCGAGGCGGCTACTCCGGCGCCACACGTCCGTCCCTCCGCCCGCCCACCATTGCTATATAAACTGTTGCGCCGGCCATAGCCGTAGTTATCCGCATCCGTTCCCTTTCTCCTGTCCACACCACTACTGCCCACCATGGCTTCCTCGTGCTCCAGCGCTCTTCCGGACGGGCGGACGACGGACGACGGACCAGGCAGCCGGAGGACGACGACGTCCTAATGGAGAACATGGTAGTCGATGATCCGGCGCCAACCCCCTCCTCCGCGCCATCCTCGCTGGTGCATTGCACCGTGACCATCGGCGAGGCCCATGCCCAATATATGGACAGGGTGAGGCCGATGCGTGAGGAGTAGTTCCGGGAGGCGCAGGCCGACGCCGCCTACAACCACCATCTCCTCCAGGAGCACCTGCAGGCGGAGGAGCAGATCGCCGCGGAGCGGGCGGAGCAGGAGGCGCTGCTCGACTTGTACTGCTCCGCTCGCAAGGGCCGCCTCGAGCGCTGGCGGTACCGCATGCGGGTGGCGGAGGCTGCGGCCGCCTAAAAAATAGGCTAGCAAAGAGGGCGATGAAGCGGGCGAGGCGCTGTTTGGCGAGACCGAGGACGAGGCAGAGGACAATGCCGGCTCTGACGAGTCCCCGCTCCGCTGGCGTCGACGACGCCATGCTCCACCGAGGCCCCGCGGCGCCAGCAACGAGGCAGAGGACACCGCCGGCTCCGCCGAGGCCCCGCCCCGCCAACAACGAGGCAGAGGACATCGCCGGCTCAGCCGAGGCCCCACCCTGCCTTCAACGTGGGGGAGGATTTCCACCGCTCCGCTGAAGCGCCGCCCGCCGGCAGTGAGATAAAGGACACCGTCGGCTCTGCCGAGGCCCCGCCCCGCTGCCAACGAGGCCGCGCCACACAGAAAACAAGGAAGAGTAGAACACGGTAGGTCGCCGCCGCTCGGGTCCAAGTAAGGCCACCGCTGCTACCCTCCGGTTGAAGGCAAGCTAGGCGGGTTGACCATGGACGGCCGGTTAGCTTCTTGGCGACGTGGAGTCGGAGAGCTGCGCTAGAGAAGAACGCTGCTTCTACTTAATCGCCGTGCGATTGGTCGATCGACACATTGGCCCAACATGCCACATGTCGGTTATGCAATCGCACCTGCAGCTAAGTCATCAAGCTTCTGCTCGCCTGCCGACACGGGTGGGTAGCTTCGGTTAATTAATTATACCTCCAGCGGACCCTTTTTTAGTTTTTTTTCGAAAAGGAGGATGACCCCCGACCTCTGCATCTAGCAGATGCATGCGGCCACAAACACCCCTTTTTAGTTGAAGAATGTAGCCAATGTAATGAAATCCGACCGTGTATGAATGAATTTATTTCGATTAGTTCGAATTCCTGTATCACTGGCATTGGATGAACATGCAAAACAATATGTACTAGCATTATTCCCAGGGTGATCACCACGTTTGCAGCAGTTTCACATGTACTCCCTCCGGTCCTTTCTAGTCTGCATACAAGTTTTGTCTGCAGTCAAAGTATCTCTACTTTGACCAATCTTATACAAAAAAGTATGCACTTTCACAATGTGTGAAGTAAAAAGGAACAGAAGGAGTACAAAGAGTTTAAGCAGCTTTTTAGCGTTTGTGTACATTGCAATCAAACACACATGCCTGGCAATTCATAGAGAACATTCAAAACAATCGATGATTATGCATCTCAGCGACTCACATGTCAGAGGCAATATTTACTTCATAACTAAACAATAAAGAAAAAATTGATCGCCGCTGCTGACAGCAAAGGGCGTCCCATTCGAAAATATCAAACGCATATCTTGGTAAAATCAATGACCAAAATTTGACAAGGTTGTCCCATTCCAAAATATCAAATGCCTATGATTGTGGAATGACCAGCTGTTCTTTTTGTGCAGTTCCACCAAAATCACCCAAATTCGCGCGTAGCTTGTATGATTTCGCCCTTATATGTTGCAACGCCTTGAACTTATGGGCACCTCCTTTCTTGTGGTGGAAATGAATGATTCAATGTATTCATGAACATTTTGTGCAGATACAGTTGAAATCAAGATGAGCACCCCTGTTTGCACAAATACAAAAAAGTGATTAGTATAAAGCAAACTGTACTATGAATTGACAGTTTCAAAAGTCACCTACATGGTCCATGTAGAGCACACTTTTAGAAAATGGAACTCACCGGAAAGAATCCTAGATCAACATTGTACTCGCAAGATCACAAAGAAAAAATGGAGATTTTCAGTCCTTCTGAGCTGAAGTTAGTTTGGTCTTGTGGGGAGTAATGTAACCATCCTTCAACTGCTCCTTCTGATGAGAAGATAGACAGGGCTTCTTCATCCTGGCATAATCGGAACTAGTCACTTCACGTACTCCATATTCTTCTTTAGAGGAAGATGATCCCTGTTTGCTCGAAAAAAAGGAAAGGAAATATTTAAAACAGCACAGATGAAGCACTTCTCAAGGACAATACCACTTTTTCATGACAGTATCTAAACAGTAGCACAACACCAATAGAGATGACAAAGCTCAATCATATGGATGAAATCAGTGGGTGAGTACCAACATTTGTCAGGAGGCTGATTGTGTAGAGCATACAGATGAAGCACTTCTCCGGAACCATCATTTGCTATCTACAGGGGTGGCCATGCTTACTATATACTCCTCGATTATTTTAATGTTTCCAACATCTTCTTGTGCAGTTCCACTAAAATATATGGTATCTTCAAAGAAGATCCCTGTTTGCACAAGTAGATATAATTACGTATGGCATCAAATCAGTGGCAAAACAATTGCTCGTTCCAGCCATAGCAATAAATTAAGATGAAAAAATATATCATTACTTAAGTCATCACAGTTCGATTGCCTCATTACAGCACCGGAGTTGATTTTTGTTTTTCTTCCGCTTGTTCTTCCCCTTCATCACTTGGTTCAATAATGCATAAGCTTCGCCTTCAATGTAAGATTTGGCATGTCAATTAGGGAGCAAAAGTATAGTACTAAACTTAATTTTCTGATGAAAGTGGCAAAATACAGGCCAGCATTTGTGAAATATCCTTATCTTACCTCAATGGGATATTACGGTGCACATACGGATTGGAAGTCTTGTCTCCATTTGTGCAGTTCACTAAAATCAAGCAACATTATCGTACAAGTAGCACAACATATGAAAGCACACCGCAGAATCATGTGAAAGAAGGCTAATCTTGACCTCTCATGATGCGGAATTCAAACAACTCACAAGAAGAAGATCTGAACCAAATTCTCCTTAACGGATAGGAAGTAAGATCTCCTCTTGTGCAGTTCCACTAAGATCAAGCAATCAAGCAACGTTGTCGGTGTGACATTTTGGTTGAACTGCACAAAACACTCTTAAAACAAAAGTGTTTTGTGCAGTGCAACAAAAGGTCACAATGGCAACGAGGTGAAGTAGATAACCCTGTTTACATAGAGGTGCAAAGGAAACAGTTAGTGGTCAATAACGGTGGTTGACACAGAAGCCAACAAAAAGAAGCATCTACCTTATCTAAATGGGAAAGAAAGCAAGACAGTAGCATTTCTCAAACGGTGGCATTGATTAATATTAACATAGAGATTATATTAACAATAAAATTCATTAAACATGTAACTTGCTTTTAAGCGTGGCATTGCATCAATTCTCCAAATGACATTATTAGAGGGTGTTTGTTTACAGGGGACATTTTGGTGTAGGGACTAAAAAACTCCGTGTCACCACATCTAAACCAAACAGGAGGGACTTTTCGGGACTAAAAGTGGGCATTTGGGACTAAAGAAAGGAGACCCCGAGGGAGTCTTTTTGGGACTTTTCCAACAGTTGCCCCTGCCACGCATCACACCTTGTTTCTATTAGTTCATTACTAGGGGTAACATGGTCTTTTATCATGTCATTTAATAACCTCTAGTCCATGTTTAGTCCCTGGAACCAAGCAGGTAGGGACTAGGGAGTTTTTAACCAAAAAGGGCCTTAGAATAACAATAGCTAATGAGTTGCACGGGACAGTGGGCCTTTTGACACCATGTACATCTCTTGATGTCTTGTGGTCATGCACAGTCAGTTGCAACAAAGAACAAACAACCAAGGATCATATTTGTGTTGGTCCCAGTTTTGTTATCTTTAGACACCTTTCCCTATGTGAGCGCAGCAAATCTAGTCCTGCTCAAACTCTACAGCCTTGTCCCTTCCTTTCCTTTTTGAACTTGTACTTTCGCCCCTTCCTTTCCTCTTTGAACCACGTCCTAGATTTATGCGATACAACTTTCCCCACTACTTTCCCCCATTCCTTTCCTCTTTGAACCACGTCCTAGATTCATGCTATACAACTTTCCCCCTTCATTTCCTCTTTGAACCACGTCCTAGATTCATGCTATATACAACTTTTCCCACTACTTTCCCCTCTTCTTTCCTCTTTGAACCACGTCCTAGATTCATGGTATACATGCAGCTAGAGCTATGCATGTGGAGTAAGTAAAATATACCTTAAGGTTCTTGGGGCGTGGTTTGGTGCGCGACGGGACGACTGCAAAGAAGAAGGGGTCGGAGGCCCTCCTGCGCCGCCGCTGGGTGGAAAGTGAATAGCAGCGCCGGTAGTGAATTCCCTCCCTCGCCGACGGCGACAGCGTTAAGCCTCCTTCCCTTCTCGGCGGACGGATCCTGTCGGCTCTTTGAGCAGCAGTGAGGGGAGAGAGAGGCCAACGAAGTCTTGTTTAGATCTGGAGAGGGCGAGAGAGTGTGAAGAGAGCAACTACAAGCTACCGAGGCTCTAGCGGAGAGGGCGAGAGAGTGTGAAGAGAGCAACTACAAGCGCTAAGGCTCCAGTGTGTATATATATACTGGAGAGAGAGTGTGAAGCGTGCAAACCCTAGAAAACATTTTGACCAGTCAAAGAATCCTACTGGCAAAATTATGCTCAAGTGTAGTTATCGAACCCGAGACCTCAAGTTTGATGAGCGAACAGGCTAACCAGCTACACAACCCTCCCGTTATGTTCAACGAGACGAAAATAACCTTTTATACATTCCTGCATTCGTGTGACAGGCATGCCGTGTTTTTTTATGTGTGTGTGGGAGTCATTAGGATTTCAATCATAATCGTGTCATGTGGCTTTGGTGGTAAGACTATCCACAGTGATGTAGAAATAATGCAGCCTTAGTCACCTTACCTCTCTCCACGTAGTACGTTGGATCCCACCAGTCAGAGGGTGAAACAAACAAATTAAACAGAAAAATTAAAAGCGCCAGCGGTGTATCTTACTACCTCACGCATCTCGCTACTGCTCGGGAACACTATCCAATTGATCCCTCTGTTTGCTCATGTACTATTTTAAGTGAATCCTTATTATAACATGCACACAAATTTTGGGCACTTGTATTCGACTTAAGTCAGTGTGCCACCATATCTCGTATACTAACTACTCCCTCCGTCTAGGTGTAATAAGTCACGTTAGAAGGTGCAACGGGACCAAGGTGCGTGCGTGTGCGTGTGTGTGTTTAACAGCATGTGTGTGTTAGAGAGTGCGACAGATCAACCTACTCCTACAAAGATATGGTGTGTAGTGTACGATTTTAGCCGCGAGAGTCGATGCATCCTCTCGTTTCCAGGCGTGTCCGGTAGGGACATGCGGACAGCTGCCACGCCCGCTCCTGACCAGCCTGGCCCACCCAAAGCCCCTCCATCGCCTGCCAAGGCTTCCTGCCGGAAGCGGTCAGCGCCCGCTCAAAGAATCGTTACGCATTCATGCCCGGGCAGAGCGGACGCGACCTCTCACTGGAGCAAGAGTGATGGTTGCTTCGTCCGTCCAACTTACTGCTGGGTCTATGTGGTTTGACGGCTCATTGGTCTTTATTACTGAGGTGGTAGGACTGCTGGATGTCCCACGCTTTCGGCAAAAGGAGGTAATAGATTACAATTTTCTCCATTCTTACAGCGGAGGAGTGCAAGAGCAGTGAAAACACGCAGGCTCAGTGATTACATGGCCCACCTCACACTATCACCGTGCGACACCTAACTCTTTACATAGTACTCCCTCCGCTCCTAAATATTACTAGATGAGTCCCCAGCGTTGCCTTGAACAGCGGTATATCTCTCTGCGCAAAATAATCGATTTCATAGAACTAAAAAAAATCTATAACCGCATGACAAATGTGGTAGCCAAACTAAATAAACTCCCATCATCGTTTAGATCATCCCACGTAAGGAAAAAAGATCAGCCAACTCCTACTGCATAATGGGATTATATTTTTCTTTTTGACATGTCAATGGGACTTAAAATCTCACTTACATGCATGCTACCGGTGCATGCTTGCATGCAGACATGTTGATGTGATTTAAAACCCACTCACATGCATGTGCCACGGTATTTCTGCATGCTTGCATGTGGCTTGGTGCTGAGCCTCTCAACGTCTAGATCAGACGGCTATTATGACTGATTTACTTCATCTAACAGCTACGTCAATTTTGATGATGTGGCTCAAGGAGAGGATAGAGAATTCCTAGTAGTGGGGGCTAGCTATTACTAGTAGATAAGTCTTTGTAGAGATTCCACTAGGTGAACTACATACGGAACAAAATGAATGAATCTACACTTAAAATGCATCTATATACATCTCGCATGTGGTTAATGGTGAAATCTCTACAAAGACTTATATTTAGGAATGGAGGAAGTACTAGTATAGTACTAGTACGTCTTGTAATTTATCAGCGACATAAATTTGTACAATGCTATGAAGCTTCCAGCTCTGTTACATGTATCTTGCATCCAAGGTTGCCTGCTGCAACATTTCATCAAATACAAAGGAGACTAACATGCATGCTAGTGCATCTCAATCATTGACAGATCATAGCAAATATGTACTCCTCCATTCCAAAATAAGTGTCTCAACTTTGTGCAAACTTTAGTACAAAGTTGTACTACTACTAAAGTTGACACTTATTTTGGAACAGAGGCAGCTAAAGAAAAAAATGATCCATGCAGTCCCTAGCCCTTGAACCGTGAACCCTGACTGTGCTTCAATTTGTCGGGCAACGTTCGAGCTTCCTACTAAATGAAGTTTGCAACCTTTTGACCATCGGATCATTTTGTGCAGTTTCACCAAAATCGAGATGAGCATCCACATGGCAAAGAAATTGAAGAAGCATGATTAGAATAAGATTACTAGGACTAGTTGATGAGACATAAACTCATCACAAATACAATACGTAGAAGCCAGTAGAGGTATCGGGTATGTGCGGGGCAAAGAAGTAGAGAAATATCCACAGGGAGTGATGTGGGCAGCTGGAGCAGTGGTGCAAGCCGGCTGTAAAGGGAGTTGTACCTGAGGGATGTAGCTCAACCTTCAGGAGGGCGGCGGGAGGCGGCAACTGTCGTGGTTCTAAGTCTGACAGTAGAATGGGGGGTAGGAATGGAGAGGCAAGATCCTAGCTATGGAGTAGTTGTATACGCAAGGGATTTACGAGTTCAGGCCCTTCTCGGAGGAAGTAACAGCCCTACGCCTCGGAGCCCGGAGGCGATCGACTGAATTATATGCGTATGTGTTACAGGGGTGCGAACCCTTCTACCTGTGGAGGGGGTGGCTTATATAGAGTGCGCCAGGACCCCAGCCAGCCCACGTAGCGAAGGGTTTAAGGTACGTTAAGGCTAGGCGTTACTGGTAACGCCTTACGTAAAGTGTCATCATGACCATAAAGGCTATCTAACTACAGACCGTTTGGACACCGAGTGGCTCTTGGACTCCTGGTGGTCGAGTGAGTCTTCATGGTCGAGTGTCTTTGAATCTGTCGAGTGGAAACCTACCAGGTCGACTGGTAGGCAGCTTCTTTCGCGAGTGTCCTTGGGAAGGGTACCTTTGGGCAGGTCTATGACCCTACCCTAGGTACATGACTTCACCATTAGCCCCCGAATGGATCGAGGTTTGAGTGAGGAAGGAGTTGATAATCTTTCTGACCTGTTCTTTGTGTTGCGAGTGTGCCTTATTCTGGATCAACGACCTCCTAGTGATGGTGTCACCTTCTCTTTCAGTCGCCTTGATCCATTCTTCACATTTGTCGAGTGAACTTTGTGAACTTGAGTATTTCCGAGCGATGGATCGGAGGAAATCTGTTGTCTGACAGGTTGCTCTGCGGTTAGCGGATTTCACGGGATCTGAATTTTGGGAAGCGCGCGAAGCGGAGAAAGCTACGGCACTCGGATGGGATAAGGCGATGACGCCTCGATCTTCGCGCCGCCTTTTTTGCCACGTACTGCGTGCGCGCCTGTTGCGGGATTTGACGGGATTGCCTGGGCCTACCAGTCAACCACTCAGAAGAGGCCTCATATAAGGCATCGGACGGGATATTTTGAACAGTGTGACCTCAATCTTCTCCTCCCTCCGCCTCCAAATCTTTCTGCCGCACCCTTAGCCTGCTCAGCGCCGCAGCTCAGTACCTGCTTCGCCGGCGACCATGGTGAAGGAGAAGACCGCAGCCTTGGAGCGGGTGAAGAAGGCGGCAGCGAAGGCGAAGGGGAGAGCGCCCAGTCGGGGCGGATCTTCTTCGCGGTCCAAACTGCCGCAAGGTTGGGTCCAAGGAGATTGGATCCGCTCGACCATCACCGAGAAGGACCTCAACGATCTGGCCAACGAGGGACTGATCCTCCATGGGTCGGCGAGGCTTCCGGGATCGGAGTGGCAGCCGCAGCCTGAAGAGGGTGAGTGCATTCTCTTAGCCACTCACGTAGATCGGCGATTTTCTCTACCGCCGAATCCTTTCTTCCGGGGGTTTCTGAACTTTTTTGGAGCGCAACTCCATCATTTCACTCCCAACTCCATTGTCTATCTTGCGGCTTTTGTGTCGTTCTGTGAAAACTTCTTGGGTTGTCGGCCGCACTGGGGCCTCTTCAAGCATATATTCACTTGTCGCTCTCAGACGGTGAAGAAAACGAACCCGAATGACGAGAGAACCCAAGTAATCCAGATGTGTGGGGGACTCGGGGTCCAAATGTGGGGGAAGAGTGCTTTTCTGGCTATGACTCTCCCCGACTCGGTTAGAGGGTGGCAGTCGACCTGGTTCTACTGCCAAGACCAGCCAACGCCAGGCGGTCATTGGACTCCCTCCTTTCTCCATGAGTCGAGTGAACAAGCCATCTTCCCTGAAGGTGTTGCCAGAGGAGAAGGCCCAAGTAAAATTGTTGATGGAACGCGTAGTCCAGCTCATTCGCGACGGGGTGACTGGCATGGATCTTCTGGAAGTTTTCCTCCGACGGCGTATTCAGCCACTCCAATACCGACGCCATCCGATGTGGATGTACTCCAGTACGGATGATACCACTCGGGTCCATCCAGAGGAGGTCGATGACGCCACGCTGGAGAAGTGGATGACTGCCATCACAGGAAACAAAGATAATCCTCGCGGAGCTAGGAGGATTCCCCCACTCGACCATTCTTACGATCCAGACAAGGTATAACCACTTATCTCCGACTGTGATTCTGCTGCATTCATTCTGTTTTGATGCAAATTGCCGACTGACTTTTGCCTTGTTTTGTTGTCTTCTAGGTCACCACCGAGATGTACTCGATGCCCAACAGGTGCAGGAACCAACGAAGAAGAAGAAGGAAGCGGAGTTGAAAGCCAGGAGGAATGGGAGTCCAACGGCGAGGAGGATGAGGGGGACGACAGCTCTGATGAAGAGGAGGAGGAGGAGGAAGAGGAGGAAGACGTCGATCATCCCCGCTCGGAAGGAAGGTCCAAGTTGACGCATGACCCGGCGGCCGAGCGCGGTAAAGCTGTTGCGCCTACTGGGCAGTCGACGAAGCGACCTCGGACTTCCCCCGCACCGACTGAGAAACCGCCGAAGCAACCTCGAGTTACATCGTTCAAGACGGCGAAGGCCCTGCCCAAGATGCGGATGGTCATCCCCACCATCTCCGAGTAATCAGCAGAACTTGTATTTCCCTATTCAACACGAATGTACTTTTGGTCAACTCGATGACTGATCAGCCGATTCTTGAAATCTGCAGTGCTGCTACCTCCGAGACCTCAGCCAAGCACGAAGATCAGGAAATGGAAGACGCCGTTGAGGGAGTCCTGGACTAGGGGGTGTCCGGATAGCCGAACTATCATCTTTGGCCGGACTCCTAGACTATGAAGATACAAGATTGAAGACTTCGTCCCGTGTCCGGATGGGACTTTCCTTGGCGTGGAAGGCAAGCTTGGCGATGCGGATATGTAGATCTCCTACCATTGTAACCGACTGTGTAACCCTAACCCTATCCGGTGTCTATATAAACCGGAGGGTTTTAGTCCATAGACGAACAACAATCATACCATAGGCTAGCTTCTAGGGTTTAGCCTCCTTGATCTCGTGGTAGATCTACTCTTGTACTACCCATATCATCAATATTAATCAAGCAGTGAGTAGGGTATTACCTCCATCGAGAGGGCCCGAACCTGGTAAAAAATTGTGTCCCTTGTCTCCTGTTACCATCCGCCTAGACGCAGTTCGGGACCCCCTACCGAGATCCGCCGGTTTTGACACCGACATTGGTGCTTTCATTGAGAGTTCCTCTGTGTCATCACCTATAGGCCCGATGGCTCCTTCGATCATCAACAACGACGCGGTCCAGGGTGAGACTTTTCCCCCGGACAGATCTTCGTATTCGGCGGCTTTGCACCTTGGGCAATTCACTTGGCCATCTGGAGCAGATCGAAGCTACGCCACGCCATCGTGTCAGATTTGGGAGTCTAAACTACACGGCCGACATCCGCGGAGACTTGATCTTCGACGGATTCGAGCCGCAGCCAAGCGCGCTGCACTATCTCGATGGGCATGATCTAACTCTGCCGCCGAACAGTGTCCTGGAGGCCGCACTAGTGTCCGCTCCGAACATCGATTCGGAGCCGATCTCGCCGATCGAGGATGGTTGGTTGGACACCACCTCGGGGGCTGAAATCTCCACGGCGATTGAGCCGAACACAATCCCTTTCCTTTGCGAAGACCGTGACTCCAAGGTGCCGGACTCCTCTCCGGACTCCGAACCCTCCGCGCCCCTACCCATCGAACCCGATTGGGCGCCGGTCATGGAGTTCACTGCCGCAGACATCTTTCAGCACTCGCCCTTTGGCGACATCCTGAATTCACTAAAGTCTCTCTCTTTATCCGAAGGGCCCTGGACGGACTACGGTCAGGAAGGTTGGGATGCGGACGACGAAGAAATTCAACGCCCACCCACCACCCACTTTGTAGCCACTGTCGAAAGCTTACACGACGTGCTCGATTTCAACTCCGAAGACATCGACGGTATGGACGACGATGTAGGAGACAACCATGAACCAGCACCTAAAGGATGCTGGACAACCACCTCATCCCATTATGTATACATGGTGGATACACCTAAAGGAAGCGACGACGAGGAACAACGGGACACTACGAAGGATAAATCCCTCGAAAAGTAGTCAAAACGGCAACATAAACGCCGCACCAAGTCCCGCCTCAACAAAGACCCAGCAGAGCAGGGCGAACCGGTGGACGACGAACATGCTATTGAGCAACCGTCCGAACAGGACAACTTCGATAAACAACCCGTCCCCGGCGAAGATAACAGTCCGGATGACCTCACGCCGGACAAATTGTTGGCGTAGAAGACCCTCCACAAAAGGCTCGTCGCCACTGTGCGTAGCCTGAAAAAGCAGAAGCGGAAGCTCAAAACAGCGGAAGATGCACTCAGAATCATATGGAGCAAAGTATTCAACATCATGAACAAATACGGGCGACGATCGCCGAACAACGTGCTACCCGAAGAGAAAACTACTGCCCGAATTTGATGAGGAGGCCTTAGAGCCCCCACAATCAAAAAATAAGAAGGCCACCCGGTCGGATGGACGACCCCACGGCAAAAAGAAAGCGGCAAATGGCGCCGCACACAAGCCGGTACACGATCAGCATAAGGATTAACATCAAACGGATGGCCCTGTTAGGTCCATCTACGGGTCGAGAAAGCAAGCTCTTCAAAGCAATGCAACACGCCAAATATCCGAACATCACGGCACACCCAAATACAGGGGCGCCACACATCCCCTATGTTTCACCGATGAGGTGCTGGATCATGAATTTCCAGCGGGATTCAAACCCGTAAACATAGAGGCATACGACGGAACAACAGACCCTGGAGTCTGGATCGAGGATTACATCCTCCACATACACATGGCTAGACGAGATGATCTCCACGCCATAAAATACTTACCCCTCAAACTCAAAGGGCCAGCTCGGCATTGGCTTAAAAGCCTTCCCAAAAATACCAATGGAAATTGGGAAGAGCTCGAGGATGCGTTTCGGGCAAATTTTCAGGGGACCTATGTCCGCCCTCCGGATGCGGACGATCTAAGTCACATAACTCAACAGCCCGGAGAGTCAGCCCGAAATTCTGGAACAGGTTCCTTACTAAAAGAACCAAATAGTCGATCGTCCGGACGCCAAAACCTTAGCAGCCTTCAAACACAACATCCGAGACGAATGGCTCGCTGCACACCTCGGCCAAGAAAAGCCAAGAACAATGGCCGCATTAACAAGCCTCATGACCCGCTTTTTGCGCTGGAGAGGATAGCTGGCTAGCAAGATGCAGCACCAGCGACCCAAGTACATCCGAAGTCAGGGATGGAAATGGGAAACCACGACGCAGCAAGGACCAGCGCCGGATTAACGGGAACGGTCCAAAGAGCGCGGCAGTCAACGCCGGATTCAAAATCTCATGGCAGAACAATAAAAAATTGCCCCTTAAGGACAATAGCGATGAGCTATCCAACTTTAACAAAATCTTGGACAGTATATGCCAAATCCATAGTACACCCGGGAAGCCTGCAAACCATACCCACAGAGATTGTTGGGTCTTCAAGCAGTCCGGAAGACTCAATGCCGAACACAAGGGGCTCGACACACCAAGCGAGGACGATGACGAACCCCACAAGGAGAGCACCGGAAAACAAAAGAATTTCCCACAAGAGGTTAAAACAGTAAACTCACTTCACGTGATAAAAGGGCAAAACAGAGCGGCGCCCATTAAGATGCGCGCCGCACATACTACCCTAGCGGAGTACCAACACTGGTTGTCAAAACCAATCACCTTTGACCATCAGGACAACTCCGAAAGTATCCGGAACGCAGGATGGACTGCCTTGATATCGGATCCTATAATCGACGGATTCCAATTTACACAAGTCCTCATGGATGGCGGCAGTGACATAAACCTGATATATCAGGACACAATCCGCAAGATGGGGATAGACCCAACCAAAATTCGCCATAGCAACACCTCCTTTAAGGGGGTAATGCCAGGCCCATATGCCCATTGTACGGGCTCCCTACAGCTAGAAGTTTTTTCGGCTCATCCGAGAACTTCCGCCGCGAAAAGTTAACCTTCCACATCGCCCCATTCGAAAGTAGCTATCAAGCACTACTGGGGCGTGAAGCTTTCGCCCGCTTTAACGCAATACCGCATTATGCATCTCTTACACTTAAAATGCCCGGTCCACGCGGCATCATCTCGTTAAAAGGGAGTATTAAGTGTTACTCGAGCACGAAAGAAGGCGAGGCTGCCTTGACAGCCCCACACCAATCCGGCTCCGCTTACCAAAGCACCTGAATAGGTAATTCGAACCCCGGACACGGCTAGACGAGTCCGGCGCCTACTAGCGGCATACCCCCGTACAAGGGGCTGCACGCATGTACAACAAGAGACAATAAAGCTCAATTTTATTCACTTTTTTGAATCGTACTCTGTTTATTTAAGATAAAGTACATTTTTAGCATAATCCTTTTTTTTCTTTTCAACTAAGTTCCTGTCTTTTACAGATGAACACCGTGCTACACCCGTCCAGGATACGGCACAACGGAGACACAGGTGCAGACGTGCAGTAGGGACCCGTCGCAAGGATTCTTTTTAGATTAAGACCCTGCGTAAACCTTTTTTACTATCTCTTGTTGATACACATCCCCTGGTTTCTAGTTATAACCAAGGAGGAGGCTGGCGTTTTGGCATCGGGCCAGCTGCATTTTGCACGCACTGGACACCAGGGCTTAGGGCATTATTCTGCCCGCTTTTATAAAGACCGAATACCTTAGGGAGTGTTCGGCGTCTCGGTTAGGCCTTATATGCATCAGCTCCGAATCATGTCTTTGGTCAAATGTTGGGTTTGCCCGGCTCCTGTGTTTTGCTGCCTTACGTTCCGTTCTATCGCTTAACGCGGCACCGTGGAGAACTATCTGCGACAGTTGTGCCCGGTTCGCCGGGCGAGCACCTCGATGAAAGCCGAAAACTGTCATGATATAGCGAGAGACTGGTCAACCACTCGATGACTCACCGGAATGTTTAGAATTCCTCTGCTTTAATGAAGGACCGTTTTTCGGTCAGGCACATACGCACCCCGAATTCGAGAGAGTGCGGTGCCCCCAGGGGCTATATAGTAGCCCCACCCTCGAACCCCTATGGCTAAGTGAAAGTGATAAAGCATTATAGTCAGGTTGCCTAGTTTGCTACGCTATCACCTCCTTCACAGGACCAAGATGTTCGATCAAGTGTGAAAATGCGCCTTTTTGCAAACACCCCGCATTATGTGCGTGGAAATTTGAAGCCAAGGACTGCCATCTTTCAGGTTATATACATATATACATTAACGGCCGCACAGGAGGTAGTTTACTACTTGAAGGCACAAGTATAAAAAGTTCTTACATTAAAATTGAAACATTATTTTCACAGATCATACATGACATTAAAGCATAACATCCTTCAAGCACTGCGTGTCTATTAAACGAGCGCGCTGCAGGACTTCCTCAAAATAGTGCTCGGTAGGTACTCGGCTTCTGTCCGAATCTTGGGATGCAACTTCGGTGGCCTACATCTCCACCCAGTATGTCTTGACACGGGCAAGGTCCATCCGCGCTCCCTCTACGCACGCCGACCGCTTCATTGCGTCGATACGCGGTACCGCACCAAGGACCTGCTGCACTAAGCCAAAATAGCTCTTCGGCCGGGGTCCACCTGGCCACAAATGAGTCACGACATGCTTCATGGCAAGTCCGGATAATCGATTCAGCTCGGCCCATTCGGCCAACCGATCAGTCAACGAAAGAGGACGCTCCGGACTATGGAATTGCGACCAATATAGCTCTTCCCTTTTGTGCCCCTTCTGGCCTTGGAAGTGCTCCATCGCGTCTGCAGCGCTCGCCGCTAAGTCCAGATAAGCATACTCCGAACTCCACAACTTGTCCAACTGAGCATACATCGGATCCGTATATTTCCTCCGCAGCAGAAACAGTTTTCCAGCCGCAATAGCCCCAGCTTGACTCAGCTCCTCCTTGGCAGCTCTCATAGCGGAACGGGCATCCTTGGATTCCGCGGCGGCCTTTTTCACGTCCTCTTGCTTCGCTTGACGTTCTTTTGCAAGAACCCCGCATCGGTCGGTAGCATTCTTTAACTTTATGGCCATATCGGCCATTTCCTCTTTTCTTCGGCAGTGAGCAGCCCATTCGGCTTTTAGCTCTTCGGTCACCCTTAAAGCGGACGCATTACTATTTCTGGCTTGCTCTTTCGCTCGGGCGAGTTCCGCCCGCAGCTCCTCCACAGCAGCGGCACCGTCTGCATCAAAAGCATACAAGTAGTAAGGCATGGGCGTCCAGCTCCCTTACCAGGTGTCCACGGAGAAGTCGCATACCTTGCGACTCGTCAAACCGTTTATTGACCAGCGCGATGTCCGCATCCGCCTTGTCAAGCTGCCGCTTTATTTCGGCAAATTCATCAGTCCGGCTGGCCACCGGACGCCCCGCCACCCATTCAGGCGCGGCGATATGTTATAACTGAGATTATGATCCTCGGCACGCTGTCAATTTTTGACAACATACCGAGTCTCAGGGGGTACTATCTATACAGGGCGCATTCTATATACATAACTGTCAGAAGGTACATCATTTTTTGCGTACCTCGAACCCCGTCAGCAAGCTTCTGACGGCTTCATGCAATCCACTCTCAGCGGATGCAATTCTTTCAATCATCGTACCCATTAGAGCACGGTGATCTTATGAGATAGCCGCTCGCACGAGCAGATCCTTCAGCTCCTCCGACCGCACGCCAGTTGGCGCCGGACCTTCCGTCCCTGCCGGACTCGGGGAAACCCTCCGCAATGATACCTCAGGGGCTTCCACCTCACATGAAGGTGCGACAGGTGGAGGCGTTTCGTTCTCCATCATCTCCGGAAGAAGATCCCCCGAAGACCAGCTCTGCTGAGAAGGGCTGAGATCCGAATTACAAGGTACGATTTCGGTTATCTTCAGAAATAAATGCAGGGACGTTCCTTATTTACAAGACCCCTTCTTTTTACTTACGGCTCGCTGGAGGGCTGATCCCCTTCGGGAAATAGTGCGGCTAGGCTAGTTCCCAGCGCCGGACTCTCTGACGAAGATTTTTTTCCCCTCTTTGAGGGCTTGACCTCCGGATCTTCCGAAGCGGTCCTCTTCTCTCCTCGAAAGGTGGGACTCTTAATCCCTCATTCCTTGATAGCCTCCTTCGTAGAGGCGATTGCTTCCCGCTCCCCCTTCGCCTTCTTCAAAAGGCGCGCCTTCAACATCTTGGTCAAGCATGGGATCCGGCGTGGTCTCCGGGAGGAGCGGACACCTTATTAACTTTGCCTTGGCTATCCACTCCTGTTCAAGAAACGGCTCCTTTAAAGGGCATATATATATGATAAATTAATGAACAGCCTGTCCGGTTACAGGACTACTTACTTGAGTATCTGGGCGATTGCAGCTTAGTCCTGCATCCTCAGTCAGGTCCGGAGACTTCTCTTGTGATCCGAAGAACAGTTTATACATCTCCACGGGCGTCGTACCCATGAAATGTTGGAGAGCTCGTGGTCCCTCCGGATTAAATTCCCACAGACGAAGGGGGCGACATTTGCAGGGCAGAAGGCGCCGAATCAGCATAACCTGCGCCACCGCGACCAGATTGATCTCTCTTTCTTGGAGGTCTCGAATGCGGCCCTGCAACAGAGGAACGTCCTTGGATGACCCCCAGTCGAGCCCCTTGTTGACCCATGACGCCAGCCGTTGTGGTGGACTGGCCGAGATGGCGGAAGCGCCACCCATTTGGTGCCCCTGGGAGCGGTAATATAAAACCACTCCCGTTGCCACAAACCAAGCTCCTCTTGAAAAGAGCCCTCGGGCTATGGAGCATCAGCACACTTGCTTATGACCGCCCCTCCGCACTCTGCTTGCTGCCCCTCGATCATCTTCGGCTCCACCTTGAAGGTCTTGAGCCACAATCCAAAGTGAGGGGTGATATGGAGGAAGGCCTCACATACGACAATGAATGACGAGATATGGAGGATGGACTCCGGATTCAAGTCATGGAAATCCAGCCCATAATAAAACATGAGCCCCCGCACAAAGGGATCCGTCAGGAAGCCTAAACCCCGAAGGAAGTGTGACACGAACACCACGCTCTCGCCGGGCTCGGGAGTGGAAATGACCTGCCCAGGAGCAGGCAGCCTATGCGAATTCTCGCCGGTTAGATACCTGGCCTCTCGCAGCTTCAGCACCTCTTCTTCTGTGATGGAAGAAGACATCCATCGGCTGTGCTGGTCGGAGCCGGACATCGTCGAAGGTCCGAAGCGCCTAAATCTGAAGCTTTGGGTGTTAGAACTCGAAGCACGAGGCGAACTCGATGGAGGGTGTAAAAAAGAAAAGGGCCTTGGTCTCATTATAAAGAGGTTGAATACCAAGAGCCCTGCCCGTGGTCGATTACGACTCGCCTTCGATACAGGAGGCGTGCCAACGAGCACGGTTGGGTTACCCACGTCCATATTTGATGAGAATCCCGGAATAAGGGGGCACGATCTACGCTTTGATAAAGACGTGCCAAGGAAACCGCCTCGCTAATCGCGCTAAGGTGGAACAGTAAAAAAACGATTCATATAAAGGCCTAGCCGTGGTGTGATGTCACGCCGCGGAATACGTCAGCAGATCTGTGCAAAGGTTATTCTCTCTACGGTAGTATGTGGAACTTGTTTTGCAGAGCCGGACACTATCCTGGTGTTCAAAACCTTCTATGAAGAATTCGGAGGAGGAACCCGCCTTGCAATGCGAAGACAATATGCGCGCGGACTCGTCGTCATTGAAGCCTGGTTCAGAGCTCTTGAGGAGTCTGGACTAGGGGTGTCCGGATAGCGAACTATCATCTTTGGCGGACTCCTAGACTATGAAGATACACTATTGAAGACTTCGTCGTGTCCGGATGGGACTTTCCTTGGCGTGGAAGGCAAGCTTGGCGATGCGGATATGTAGATCTCCTACCATTGTAACCGACTCTGTGTAACCCTAACCCTATCCGGTGTCTATATAAACCGGAGGGTTCTAGTCCGTAGGACGAACAACAATGATACCATAGGCTAGCTTCTAGGGTTTAGCCTCCTTGATCTCGTGGTAGATCTACTCTTGTACTACCCATATCATCAATATCAATCAAGCAGGAGTAGGGTATTACCTCCATCGAGAGGGCCCGAACCTGGGTAAAAACATCATGTCCCTTGTCTCCTGTTACCATCCGCTTAGACGCATAGTTCGGGACCCCCTACCCGAGATCCGCCGATTTTGACACCGACAGCCGTCACCTCCAACCTCGGTATGATCTCTGCAGTTTCGCTTTTAGTCGATTGGATTTCCATGTTTACTTTTGAATCTTTCTTGTAGTTCCGCCTCATGTCATTGATCTCCCCGATGATGACGAGGAAACGCCGTTGAGGAAGAGGAAGAACAAGGGGGTGCCTGCTGGCAAGGCTGCTCCAGTTGTGACGATACCTGAGACGCTGGTTCCCGAGGGGGGCAACCCCACTCGGGCTTCTGTGTCTTTTGCTGTACCGCTGACAAGTGCCCGACCAACTTCGTCGACTGCTGATCCACCATCCCTTTTTGCTACACACCACGTCCCGGAAGACCAAGTGAGTGCTGCTAAGGAGGCTATACGCCCGTGCAGGGATCATGATGGAGCAAGTGAAGGCAGTCCGAGAGGCCAGCCAGCGCCTATGATGCTAGTTCAGCTCTCGAGCAATATCCAAGTAAGTCGATCGTTGCTTGCTCTGTTAGGATATGCTACCAAACCGCTTCTTTTACGAAGATTTCCATATTTGTACACCCACCGGGTGGGTGTGTCGATTAATGTTTTTTGTGGGGGCACGCTGAGTGCACCCACTGGGTGTAGTCCCCGAGACTATGGTGGACTGCGTGCAGTCGACTATAGTCTTTATATTTTGAACTTCTTCACTCGACCTGGTCGAACCAAGTCGAATGGAACCGTAAAACCGGTGGGGGCACGCTGAGTGCACCCACTGGGTGTAGTCCCCGAGACTATGGTGGACTGCGGGCAGTCGACTATAGTCTAAAGAACTGTGTTTTTTTTACCGTGGCTGACCGCTGACAATTTAGCCATGGTTTTAGAATCATAACCTTTTTGCCTCTTTTGGTCGACTGGTCGAACCAAATTGGTAAAACCAGTGGGGGCACGCTGAGTGCACCTGCTGGGTGTAGTCCCCGAGATTACTGTCGAATGTTTTGATTCGGCTGTAGTCTTAGAAATGCAATGATTTTTCCTTAGTCACTCGGAAGTGAACTGTCTTTGATGTCTTTTGTCGATTGACTTCTTCGTAGAAGTCTTGCGAGCTTGTGGCTCGCTATACTGAGTTAGAGAACAAACAGATCCAGCTCAACCTCGACTTGAAGCTTGCCAGGAGAATTTGCAGAAGGCGAAGGATGAAGCAAAAGGTATGGCTAGTGAGAACTTGACGATTGTCTTTGTTTTTCTGTTCATTCTCAACTCTGTTCTCATTGTTGCTTTGCAGATAAACTGGAGGAGACTCTGAAGAAGAAGGACCTTGACCTTGCAGAGGCACAGAAGGCGGCTTTGGAGAAAACAAAGCTCGCTGAAGAGAAACTTGCCTCAGTCGGCAAACTTGAATATGAAAATACCAAGCTGAAACCCGCTCTTGACGCGGCCAACAAGGAAGTTAGTCGACTGAAGAACGACAAGATTGCTCTGTCTGACAAGGCTGGCCAATCAAGTGGGAAGCGAAATGACCTGGAGATTTATCTTGGAGGGCTCGCCAAGAAGCCGTTTCTCATGCTTGAAGGTAATCTCTTTATCCGACTGTCTTGCTATCACCGGCTCATCGCATGATTGTTGTTTTGAGTCTGAGCTGTGTTTTCAGAATTCTGTCAAAACTTGGAAGAAGAAACCGGGCCGAGTGGAAACCAGCCCGACCCCATCAACTCTCCCGTGAAGGACGGCTGCTATGAATGTGGTCCGACCGAGTCTCGCGTTGCCGGCGTGGTGGATTATCTTGCTCGATTGAAAGCTACGGTGTCGCTGGATCGACTCAACTCTCCGCCAGAGCGGGCGCCTGTAATGACCTTGAATCCTTAATGACTCGACTGAATGAGATTCCAAGTCGCGTGCAAGAATGGAAAAATTCTTCTGCCAGGTGTGGTGCTGATGTTGCTCTGTCTCTGGTTCGTGTCCACTGCAAGGAAGCGCAATAGGACAAGCTGGCGTCCCTCAAAAATGCCAACACCAGGAAGTACGACTTCCGATCTTTCATGGAGACCTTCATCGCTGCTGCTACCCGTATTGCCGACGGAATCGACCTTGACCAGTTTGTTGCACCTTCCAGTCCTCCACCGGAGGAGTAAAAAACTTCTAAGTCCCACCTTAAATTTGCCTCGGAATGCCGAGTGGTTTTTGTAACCGACAAACTTTAACAGGCTTAACGCCTGAGCACTTTCGGATCCATAGGACGTTTATCCGAACTTGATCTATTCTTGAACCTTCTTTATTTGCCTTCGAGAGAACTTTTCTCTTCATTCGGAATATATCTCATTGTTGTAAGTAGTATCCTTGAGGTAAAACTCCAGTCGACTTGTACTTCATCTATCTTGCAGGTAGGGACGGAGCATGATCGCGATCGACCTCGTCGTTCTTGCGGATCGGGATGGACCGCACGTTGTACTTGTGGCGAAGCTCCGAAGGAGAAGGTAGCAGTCGACCTGTACCTCGTCGTCCTTGCGGACTGGGATGGACCGTACGTAGGAGAAGGTAGCAGTCGACCTATACCTCGTCGTCCTTGCGGATTGGGATGAATTCCTTACTTAGGCGAGCATTGGGCTGCAGCTAAGCCCCCGAGTGGGAGGTTTGCTCTCCACTCGGTAGGATTTTGAATACTTAGGCGAGCACTGGGCTGCAGCTAAACCTCCGAGTGGGAGGTTTGCTCTCCACTCGGTAGGATTTCTATTACTTAGGTGAGCACTGGGCTGCAGCTAAGCCCCCGGGTGGGGGGTTTGCTCTCCACTCGGTAGGATTTCTATTACTTAGGCGAGCACTGGGCTGCAGCTAAGCCCCCGAGTGGGAGGTTTGTTGTCCACTTGGCAGGATTTCTATTACTTAGGCGAGCACTGGGCTGCAGCTAAGCCCCCGAGTGGGAGGTTTGCTCTCCACTCGGTAGGATTTTTATGGTGTAGCTCTGAAGGAGAAGGTAGCAGCCCAACTGCACCTCGTCGTCCTTGCGAAGCGTTCATTATATTGAGTGTTTAGGTGAATCCTTGGGCTTTTGCTAAGCCCCCGAGTGAGAGGCTGACTCTCCACTCGGTAGGATTTAAATACTTAGGCGAGTACTTGGACTGCAGCTAAGCCCCCGAGTGAGAGGCTGGCTCTCCACTCGGTAGGATTTTGAATACTTAGGCGAGTACTTGGACTGCAGCTAAGCCTCCGAGTGGAAAGCTGGCTCTCCACTCGGTAGGATTTTGAATACTTAGGCGAGTACTTGGACTGTAGCTAAGCCCCCGAGTGGGAGGCTGGCTCTCCACTCGGTAGGATTTTGAATACTTAGGCGAGTACTTGGACTGCAGCTAAGCCCCCGAGTGGGAGGCTAGCTCACCACTCGGTAGGATTTTGAATACTTAGGCGAGTACTCGGACTGCAGCTAAGCCCCCGAGTCGGAGGCTGGCTCACCACTCGGTAGGATTTTGAATACTTAGGCGAAGCGGATTCGCAGCTAAGCCCCCGAGTGGGAGACTGGCTCGCCACTCGGAAAGGATTTTTTTTTACAAACTTAGGCGAACCGGATTCGCAGCTAAGCCACCCACTGGGGGAAATTTCAACAAAAAGTAATAACAATTACTGGGAAAATTATAACATTCTTGCCTTAGACAAACAAACTACAAAAGTACTTTTATTACATCTCAACCGAGTGAGTATTTAAGTATAAAAGGGGCGGAGCAGCTCCGCATTCCAAGCTCGAGGCTCGTCGATCTGGCGATCAACGTTGTAGAGATGGTATGCTCCGTTGTGGAGAACTCCTGTGACGATGAAGGGACCCTCCCGAGTGGGAGCGAGCTTGTGTGGTTTCTGTTGATCCACTCGGAGGACCAAATCTCCCTCTTGGAAGGCTCGACTCTTCACATTTCTGGCATGGAATCGACGCAAGTCTTGTTGATAGATAGTCGAGCGGATCAGGGCCATCTCCCTCTCCTCTTCCAAGAGGTCGACTGCATCTTGCCGGGCTTGTTCCGCTTCTTCTTCAGAGTATAGTTCGACTCGAGGCGCATTGTGAAGCAGGTCACTCGGCAGAACTGCTTCAGCTCCATAGACAAGAAGAATGGAGTTCTCCCAGTCGACCAATTAGGAGTGGTCCTCAATCCCCAGAGAACTGATGGAAGTTCGTCGACCCAAGCTCCTGCTGCGTGCTTGAGATCACGCATCAGCCGTGGTTTCAGCCCTTTGAGAATGAGGCTGTTTGCACGCTCTGCTTGTCGATTCAACTGAGGATGAGCAACTGAAGCATAGTCGACCCGCGTGCCCTGAGAGGCGCAGAAGCCTTTGAACTTTCATTATCGAACTTGTCGGTGATGATGCTATGTGGAACTCCATATCTGAATATCAACTCTCTGATGAAGCTGATAGCACTGCATGCATCAAGGTTCTTGATGGGCTTGGCTTCGATCCACTTGGTGAACTTGTCGACTGCCACTAGCAAATGAGTGAAGCCGCTTCTGCCAGTTCTCGGGTCCAATCATGTCTAATCCCCAAACAGCGAAGGGCCAGACGAGTGGAATGGTCTTCAAGGCTGAGGCGGGCTTGTGTGACATGTTGGAATAGAACTGACACCCTTCACACTTGTCGACTATTTCTTTTGCCATTTCATTTGCTTTCAGCTAGTAAAATCCCGCTCGGTATGCTTTAGCCACAATGGTCTGAGAGGACGCATGATGGCCATGGGTCCCCGAGTGGATATCCTCAAGAATTATCTGACCTTCTTCTGGCGTGATACACTTCTAGCCGACTCCAGTCGCGCTTTCTCTGTACAGCTGTCCCTCGATCACTGTAAAGGCCTTGGATCGACGGACGATCTGTCGAGCCTCTTCTTCATTCTCTGGGAGCTCTTTCCTTAGGATATATGCGATGTAACGGCCGTCGATCGGAGTAATGACCACAACTTCCATAATCAGGTCGACCACTGCTGGGACCTCAACTTCAGTCGGATCATTGGCACTCTTTTGCTGCGGGGCTTCTTCTGTGAAAGGATCCTCCTGCACTGATGGTGCATGAATGTGCTCCAAAAATACATTACTGGGAATGGCTTCCCTCTTGGACCCTATCTTCGCCAAATCATCCGCAACTTGATTTTTCAGTCGGGGTATATGATGAAGCTCTAACCCCTCGAATTTCTTCTCCAGCTTTCTCGCTGCATTACAGTAACCTGTCATAGCTGGGATTCTAACATCCCACTCCTTCATTACTTGATGAACAACTAGATCCGAGTCGCCGTAGACCATAAGGCGACGGACGCCGAGTGAAATGGCCATACGCAACCCATACAGGAGTGCTTCATATTTTGCTTCGTTGTTGGAAGAATCAAAGTGAATCTGGAGAACATATTTGAGCTTATCTCCTCGGGGGAAAACCAACACAACCCCCGCACCAGAACCGTTCAGCATCTTCGAACCATCGAAAAACATAGTCCAGTGCTCCGAGTGAACTTGAGTCGGAAGTCATTGTTCGATCCACTCCAGCGAGGAAATGCACTCTTGCTTGGGACTTGATGGCTTTCTTTGCCTCAAATTTGATATCAAGGGAAGGAGTTCAATCGCCCATTTAGCCACTCGACCGGTTGCATCTCATTATGAAGAATTTTCGACAATGGGGCGTCGCTGATGACTGTAATGGAATGATCAGAGAAATAATGAGCAACCTTCTTTGTGGTCATATAAATCCCATAAACAAGCTTTTGATAGTGAGGGTATCTTTGCTTTGATGGGGTCAGCACTTCAGAAAGATAATAAACTGGACGTTGAACTTTGAAGGCTTTTCCTTCTTCTTCCCGCTCGACCGTAAGTCCGGTACTGACGACTTATCCCAGGGCTGCAATGTAAAGCAACAAAGGCTCTTTGCTGATAGGAGCAGCAAGCACCGGCTGGGTGGAGAGCGAGCTTTAGCTCTGCAAACGCTGCATCAGCTTCTGGAATCCACTCGAACTTGTCTGACTTCTTCATCAGTCGGTAAAGAGGCAAAGCCTTTTCACCGAGGCGAGAGATGAATCGACTTAAAGCGGCCAAACATCCAGTAAGCTTCTGGACATCGTGCACACGCCATTGCATGCGCTTCATTCGGAGTATAGTGCCAACCTTTTCGGGTTAGCATCGATTCCTCGCTCGTAAACGAGAAAACCGAGTAACTTTCCACCGAACTCCAAATGTGCACTTCGATGGGTTAAGCTTGATATCATACCTCCCGAGATTGGCAAATGTTTCAGCAAGGTCACCAACAGGTCGGAACCCTTTCGTGACTTGACCACTATATCATCCATGTACGCTTCCACACTCCGACCGATTTGAGTGAGCAAACACTTCAATCATCCTCATGAATGTGGCTCCGCATTCTTGAGACCGAATGGCATGGTGACATAACAGAAGCACCCGAATGGAGTGATGAACGTTGTTTTGATCTCATCGGGTCCATACAGACGGATCTGATGGTACCCGGAATAGGCGTCCAAAAAAGACAACCTCTCACATCCCGCAGTTGAGTCGACTATTTGGTCAATGCGAGGAAGAGGGAAATGATCTTTCGGGCAGGCCCGATTGATATGCTTGAAATCGATGCACATGCGCAACGACTTTTCCTTCTTGGGGACCATGACGACATTGGCAAGACACTCGGAGTGGTAGATCTCCCGGATGAACTCTGCCGCTAAGAGCCGAGCCACCTCTTCGCCAATGGCCTTTCTCTTCTGGACGGCGGACCGTCGAAGATGTTCTTTAACTGGTTTGACTTTTGGGTCGACTCATAGGCGATGCTCAGCCAGCCCCTTGGGAACACCCAGCATGTCAGCAGGCTTCCATGCAAAGATGTCCCAGTTCTCACGGAGGATCTGGATGAGCGCTTCTTCTTATTTTGAGTCGAGTGTTGTTGAGATGTTGGTCGGAGCAGCATTGGGATCGGTCGGGTGAATGTGAACCTGTTTCGTCTCACCGGACGATCGAATGTTGACTCCGAAGCGGGCTTCTTAGCTCGCAACAAATCACTCGGATCTGCAGTTTTTCGATACTCTTGTAACTCTACCATCGCCAACCGAGCATCGGCGATCTTAGAGCCCTTCCGAAGCACTCTTCCGCCTTCTTCCGATTGCCAGTAACAGTGATCACACCCTTGGGGCCAGGCATCTTCAGTTTAAGATACATGTAACATGGTCGGGCCATGAAACGTGCATATGCGGGCCTTCCCAGAATAGCGTGATAAGCGCTCTGGAAATCCATGACCTCAAAGGTCAACTTTTCTTTCCGTAAATGCTTCGAATCACCAAAAACTACATCAAGAGCGATTTGGCCGAGTGACTCAGCCTTCTTTCCAGGAATGACTCCGTGGAAGCTCATGTTACTGGTACTGAGTCTGGACATCGGAATGCCCATTCCTTTCAATGTCTCTGCGTACAATATGTTCAAACCACTACCACCATCCATCAGAACTTTGGTCAGTCGAGTGCCTTCGACGACTGGGTCGACCACCAACGCTTGCCTCCCAGCGGTGGCAATGTGCGTCGGGTGATCGGATTGGTCGAATGTGATGGGGGTCTGGGACCATTTCAGATAGTCGGGCGTCGCTGGAGCGACCATGTTCACTTCCTGATTGATAACCTTCAATCGACTTTTGCTTTCAACGTCAGCAAAAATCATCAGGGTGGAATTGACTTGGGGATATCCATCATCGCTGTCATCTTTGTTCTCAACTTTGTCTGTCTCCTTATCCTTATCCTTGGGCTGTTTCCCTTGGAACTGCTGAATCAAGAGCCGACACTGTCGAGTGGTATGTTTCGGGTAAATGAGTTTACCCTCTTCATATTTCTTCGTGTGGATGTGACATGGCAATCCAACACGTCATTTCCATCCTGGTCTTTCACCTTCTTGGGGTTCCAAGGACCCTTGGGTTTCCCCTTGAACTTTCCCGGGGTCACAGCCAAGGCCTCTCCGGGAGCAGCTGGCTCGGCTTTGCGCTTCTGCTTCCGACTGTAATTTCCTCCGCCGGTCTCATTAGCGGCCGATTTGTATTTAGCACTCCGGAGCCGATCCTCTTCTTCACCATTTGCATACTTGGTGGCAATCTCCATCATCCGACTCAGGGTCATATCTCCGGTTCGACCGAATTTCAAACTCAACTCTCTGTTCTTGACACCTTCTTTGAAGGCGCAGACTGCCTGGTGATCAGATACATTCTCAACTATGTGGTGCAAAGTGATCCACCTCTGGATATAATCTCTCAAAGTTTCACTCGACTTCTGCACACACGACTGCAACTCCGTCAACCCTGCTGGTCGCTTTCAAGTCCCTTCAAATGTCCTGACAAACACTCGGGCAAGATCTTCCCAAGTGTAAATACTGCTGAGTGCTAACTGATTCAACCACGCTCTGGCTGAACCCTCCAATATAAGAGGCAAATGCTTCTTGGCTACCTCATCGTTGCCGCCGCCGATCTGAATAGCCAGTCGGTAATCTTCAAGCCAAGTGTCAGGCTTGGATTCACCAGTGAACTTACTGACTCCAGTCACCAACTTGAAGTTGGGAGGAATCACCGCGGCTCTGATGGCTCTGTTTGAAACACTCGCCCCGAGACATGAACTCGCTGCTGGAGGAACATCTACATCATGGCCTTCTCGGTGAACTCAGACTGTCGACCAAACCTTGAACGATAATAGATCTCGCATCAAAGCTTGGTTCCACAGGGTCGATGGAACTCTTCGCCCAACACTGTCTTTGGCGTCTATCGTCTCCTGCCGAGAGGCGTATGATCCACCCCTTTGGGGAGGAGTGGAACTCGGCGTCGATCATTGCGATCGAATCGGTGCTCATATTGCTCGCGGCTCTTGTATGCGATCATCACGCCGCCCCCACGTTCCTCACGCCTCGGGGGCGATCTTGGACTATGGGCCGACTGGACTGAATTCGCAGCGACGGATCGGCTGTGAATCATGTTCCGCGACTGTGATACGACTGAGTTTTGGTCACCTGCCGCCCGGAGCAAATCTCTAATTTGTAGAAAACCTCTACCCGCCTTCGACTGGGAAGGTTGAATTGACTCTGCTATACGGGCGGCAGCTGCTAAATTCTGAATCGGAGTTCGATATACCTGAGTTGGTGGCTGGAAGAGCTGACGTCGACTGGATTCTGGAACCCTTGGTCGCGCGCGCTCGTCGAGTACTCGCTGAAGGTTCTCCAGTCGAGTGCGCTCAGCCAGGTTGGCCAAGCGCACATCCTCTAAGTCACGGGCCTCGGGGGTTTCTCCAACGATAGGAGTGTGAAGCGCATCCATGTTCCGACGGCGAAGCTCCTCCCTCTGAAGTGAAGTGAGGGGCTCGGGCAGGTACTCTTCGTGGGCTTGCGCCGGATCGCCTCCACCGTCACCTCCGTCGATGCGGGGGAATCCGGGGGGACTGCGTGGTCCATCGACCATCAGAACCTCTGCCGCCGGGTCACTGCTATCGCACTCAGACGTAGTCTCTGCGGAGCCAGTCGAACAGGCCTTAGAGAGATTCGTCGGGCTCGATCGCCGCGACTTGGGGGGTGGCCGACTGGCGAGCCACCGCATGCCTCACCCACTGCAGAAATCTCGACCGACCGGAACGCTTGCGCCGGCGGGAGACTGGGAGCGAGGACGGCACAGGAGCCGACCCATACTGGGTCGACGGTTGCCGCAGGAGGACGCCATGGACACCTGCAGCGTGAAAGTCGTCGCCCAGCGGACGGGAGCGCGCGTCCACGTCGAGTGGAGCCTCCCCGAAGCCGGAGTCGTCGGCGACGAACGTGAGCGCACCGAGACGGATCTCGCGGCCCTCGACCAGAACTCCACCTGAAACCATGATGTAGGAGATCTAAAGAATCCCAACTTCTCCAACAAATCTCTAGAACACCGGCCCCATGGTTGGCGCCAACTGTCGTGGTTCTAAGTCTGACAGTAGAATGGGGGGTAGGAATGGAGAGGCAAGATCCTAGCTATGGAGTAGTTGTATACGCAAGGGATTTACGAGTTCAGGCCCTTCTCGGAGGAAGTAACAGCCCAACGTCTCGGAGCCCAGAGGCGGTCGACTGGATTATATCCGTATGTGTTACAGGGGTGCGAACCCTTCTACCTGTGGAGGGGGTGGCTTATATAAAGTGCGCCAGACCCCAGCCAGCCCACGTAGCGGAGGGTTTAAGGTATGCGTTAAGGCTAGGCGTTCTTAACATGCTTACATAAAGTGTCATCATGACCATAAAGGCTATTTAACTACAGACCGTTTGGACACCGAGTGGCTCTTGGACTCCTGGTGGTCGAGTGAGTCTTAATGGTCGAGTGTCTTTGAATCTGTCGAGTGGAAACCTACCAGGTCGACTGGTAGGCAGCTTCTTTCGCGAGTGTCCTTGGGGAGGGTACCTTTGGGCAGGTCTATGACCCTACCCTAGGTACATGACTTCATCAGCAACTGCCCACATCGTGGTAGTGAGCAAGGGACGAAGGCAACCTCACCGGCTTTGTGAGAGAGAACGGCAGGGACCCTTGATCGGGACGTGCCGACAGTGGGTTTTCGCCGTCGGTGACGGCCACCGCATCTACACTAAGCATCCACCCCTTCCCCAAGCGGACGTGATCCGCCGGGATGTTAGAGATGTGGCCACAGTAGTTTTGTGCGAGAGAGTGTGAAGAGAGCAACCCCAGTAAGCACCGTGTAGGTTGGCCCGTCCTGACTATGTATATAGTGGAGCGGTTTCCTTTTCTCTCCATATGAACCTATCATATTGCGTACGTGCATCGAAGAAAAAAATTATTTATAAATGACGCGGCACCTACTACTCGTTCTCCTATAACCTTGCGCTTGGCATCTCCAAAATATTAACCTTGCGATTGGCTCTTCGCCTCTTGTGAAGTCAAGCAATAATGGTAGTGCAGTATATATCGCTCGCTATATGAGACCGAATGAATTGCTGCACGTCCACCACGTGGGCAGGGTCGAGGCGAGGGAGAGTGCTACTACATACGAGCAAAATGAGTGAATGTACACTCAAAAATACGTCTATATACATCAGTGTTTGGAGTATGTACTAGTAGTTCATATTGAAATCTACTAAAGGACATATATATTCCAAACAGTATGATATAATCTCTATAACCAAAGTAGTAGGGACGAGGAGTAAACGGAGGGAGTAGTAAATTTTTCTCCTCGTCCTGCGAGCCACCGGGCGCATGGGCGAGGGAGGAGCAAGCTTCACCTCATCCTGCGAGCCATCGCGCTCGTGGGCGGGGGAGACGGCGTACTAAGCAAGCTTCTCCTCGTTCTACGAGTTGACGGGACACATCAAAAGTACTCCAGTGTATAGAGCCTTGCCTCTAAGGTAGGCTTCACATGGTTTGCCTCTTTTTTTAATTTAACATAGCAACGTCAAAGTCGCAATTTGTTTGTTCACCCGTGGTAGACAATCCTCCCTCCACCAAGTGGACAACCAAGACACGTGCCAAATTACCACGTGGGCTGCCTTTTCGTCTGAAATGAGCTCCACCGTGTACCCAGCGGGTGTGGTTGGGAAAGAGACGGGAGTACGTGCGCCGTGCATGCACCTCTTCTCTTCATGCACATCCCCCACCTACGTGGGTGTGTGTGAGAGATATAAACCGCGTTCGTGAGTGTTTTTTGTTTTGTGGTGGGGGTGGGGTGGGGGGTTGATTTCATGAATTATTTGTGGGAATATGTGTCGATGACATCTCAAACAAAATTTTTCATGCAATGTGTGTGAAATGGAGGCCTATCCATATCATACATAGAGGGTCGGGCAATCCACGAGAAGAGAGGGAGGGGTCATAGCTATCGATAGAGTCGAAGAGAGGATCAAGTGGGTGGGTGCGAGATCGATGAAGAGAGCCATCGAAATTGTGTGTGTGTGTGTGTGTGTGTGTGTGTGCAAGTCAAAGATATAGGGCGACTGGCCTACTGGAACGTTAGAGGGCACATGTCAAGTTTGTGTGTGGCAGGGAGACATGACTAGAGCGCTTGATGTATCGGTGTGTGTGTGGGGGGAGGGGTAGGCAGAGGCCTAACTATAGAGGTAGAATGACTCGTATATGTGTTGAGAAGGAGAGACACAGCTATGTCTTCAGGGAGATCGGTCGACATCCATACATAACTGAAGGACGGGAAATATGATGGGACAGAGAGAGAGATGAGAGAGAGAGGGAGGGAGAGGGAGGGAGAGGGGTAGAGTGTTGGATGGGTGATGGAGTTGCTTCTCGGAGATGTTGGGAGAGGCCTACTAGACAAACTGAGGGTGGAACTGCAATGTTATCAATAAGAGTTGGGATGTGTTTACGTGTGTGCACATGCGTGATAGATCTGTGGACGCATCCATGGATGATGAAGGGGAACCATGTGTTTGGTAAGCAAACCTAACTAGAGCGGTAGATCAATTGTTGTTTGTCGGAGGAAGGGAGAGACACAACTAATGAGGTAGATCGATCGATGTGTGGGTAAAAACGAGTTATAAGGACCTAGCTGGCTATATGTATAGCGAGAGATCGGTCGGTGTACGTCCATTTGTTAGAGGCAAATAAGGCCCAGCGAGACGGATAGATAGAGAGAATGGATCTAGGAGGTGGTGCGAGAGGCCCAACTACTAGCTAGAAAGGGGGAGGAGTGTGCGGTTGTGAGATCGATGAAAAGAGGGGCGAGAGTTTACACGTGTGTCTGACCATATGAGAGACACGAGGCAAGGACACATAAAGGAGGAGATTGAAGCTGTGTGTGTATGCTGTAGGCAGGCATCGCTGGAGAGGTTTATCAATCGGTATGTCTCGGAAAGGAGTTGTGGAGACTCTGGGAGAACGACCTAAAGAAAAAAAAGAATGTGCCCGGTGGATATAATGCCGAGGGAGGGGGAGGGCGAGGAGGGCGTGTGCATGCACGAGAGAAAGTTAGTGGTAGCTACAAAGGCTAGAGGATTGAGTGGGTGTAAGAGACTAACAAATATCATAATTTGATATGAAAGAGGATTCATATATTTGAATAGGAGATCATAGTGTTTTAAACATTGCATGCATGAATATAGTGGTGATACACGTGTTGTGCACATGTTATACCATAATGTGATAATGCATGGCGTTTGCAACTCACAACTAAATGCCGAACAATCTAAACCATACTATACATCAAACAATCTCACATTTTATTTGAATTTGTGATAATATGCGGCGTTTGCAGCTTACAACTAAATATCGAGCAATCTAAACAATACTATATATCGAACATTCTCACATTTTATTTGAATTTGTGGTAATGTGTGGTGTTTGCAACTCACATCTAAATACTTGTAGGCGTAGGGGCGGGGCACCATACATAATGTGATAAACACATTATACATATGAGACATGGTTTAGATCATGAAGATCTAGCTAGAGCTAGAAATGTAATGTGATTTCAAATCAAAATAAAGTGGATTCAAAAAATCTAGTTCGAGTTCATATAGTACACATAGTTCATATGTAACTCGAGACTAATCATGTGGTGTCTTTGTGAAGATAATACACAAACGATGGTTTAACTTGACAATAATGATGATTGTAGATCTTATTAAAATGAGAAAGCGAATTCAAATGCTTTGACTTCACAACAATCATTACTATAGATCTTATTCAAATTTAGTTCATATTGAAGCGGTAGTATATACGTTTGGAATGCACTAAAACGTTCATTTGAGTAGTAGGTTGCATGCATTATACACGTAGCGAAATATTTTAATTGAACATAACATGAAATCAAAGTTTTGAATGACATTAGGTACAGTACACGTTAGGCTTGTCCGAAAATTTCAACCCGCGCCTTGTTAGCCCGAAATATATAAGATATAGCTTTGTCTCGTTGTGCTCCGACAACTCCCTCCATCTCAACCCGCGCCTTGCTATTCCGAAATTACAACGCGCACGAAAACTCCCACCTCCTGTGAAATCCCGACACGCGAAATGCCCGTGGTAGCCCTGAACCGAAAGAACCGCCTCAAATCGGTGGGGGGTACTTTCGTAACTTACCCCACATTTCGGACATGCGCGTCTCTAAGCCATGGTTCCCCACTGCCATCCCATCCACCCACCCATTCGTACACCGAGGCCGTAAAAACCTGCGATGAAACCCCACACCCTGCTCCGTCCTCCACCCAGCCGGAGCCTCTTCCCCGACGATGTCGTCCACAGCAACACCTCGACGTCCCTCATCCACCATACCAGATGAGGATCCATCGTCGATCTCATCGTCCAGCCGGTTGAGCCACCCCGTCCTCCACCTCCAAGGAGCTGCCCCGATGTTCCCCTCGTCTTTCGCGCCACCTCCATTCCCACACCGCCCGTCTTCACACCACCACGGAAGAGCATCATCATCACCGTTTCCTCGGATGAAGCTGCGGCCTAATCGGGCGCCATCAAAGAGGTTGTACACTAATCGCCGCATTTTCTTCTTGACTCGATCTCACGGTCAGCCGCCGGCGCTCGGTCCCGAGCCAACACGGCGCGGCTCCATCCACGGCGGCGTCGCCGGCCACTTCCTCCACGGTGTCGCTCCCTCGGCGGCGACATCCACATCAATAGGAGCTGCTGCTGCTTTAGCACTCGCTCGCACTGCTGCTCTGCACTTTCTCTCGGTCCCCTGCCTGGTCTGCTCTTGCTATTGCTCTTGCTCGCGTTGCTGCTCTTGCTCGCGTTGCTGCTCTCGCTCTTGCTCTTGCTTGCGATGCTGCTCCGATTTGGCTACACTCCAGTCGACTGAATCGACTTTTGGGTCAGTCGATTTTCAAGGGATGGGCTCGCCGGGGTGAAGGAAGAACCAGCCGCAGCGGGGTGGGGGGCTCGCTGGAGAGGTACCCCACTATCTATCTTAGGGTTCAGGATGGGGGCGGTGGTCGCCGTGGTGGCGGGCGTTGGCGAAGCGGTGGCGTGGGTATCGCCGGAGAAAAAGCTCGGCACGTGGGGGCCTAGAGGGATGGCCGGGGCGGCGGCGGACCAGGGGTGGGGAGTGTTTTCGGGGCGGGCGGGGCGGCGCACCGCCGGCCGCGTCGGGCGGGGGCTGCTGTTTGGCCGGTGGTGGCTGGCGACTTAGGGGGGTGGAGGTTGAAGATGAACTGCAGGCCCTTGATTTCGTATCCAGCGGCTGCAAAATCGACTGACCAGAGTTGAAAAAGTCAGTCGACCGACGTGTAGCCTCACCTTGCTAGTGCGTTCAGTTTCGACAGCAAAATCCAGTTTCGACAGCAAAATTCAGTTTCGACAGTTAGGTTCAGTTTCGATAGTTAAGTTCAATTTCGACAGTAAGTTCAGTTTCGACAGTTAAGTTCAGAGATGAGTGGCTGATTTATTTTACATCTAGCACTTTGTGGTTATGTATTTTACGTCATGTATTGGAGATGCTATTAGAATTCCACTGAGGTTCACCTTGTTCGTTGTCTCTCTTATCCTGCTTCAGCCTTGGCGTCGTACAACTCACCGGAGCTGCTCCAACGACGAAACCCTCCATCACAGCGGAGCAGTACCTCGGGCTCCATCTCCAGACGCCTAAGATCTTCTTCCCCTCCTCCGACAGCAAAGTCAGCCGGAGCATCCTCACCGGCAACCCAATCACGCCGAGATCGACATGGCTTCGCCAAAGAGGTTGTACACTTGTTGCATCTCTTTTTACTCTACATGTTATATATATTGTCCATCGAGCACACGGATTTGTTCCTTCAGTGTCTCCTTGAAAGAAAAACATAGGAATTTCAATTTCCACCTGTCCTCCTTTTCAAATTCCTATTCATGAACACAAGACTAAGAGATAGTAGCATAATAGCATTATAACCGTACATTTTCTTGTGGTTTGACTTAATCTCACCATGCTTCTTTGCATCCTGTGATCTTCCAATTGTTGTGAATCAAACACCTAGATTGGCGTAAATCCTGTTTTTAAATTCTCTGTTTCGCACGTGCATTCCTGTCCTATTCCTGTCTATTTCCTATCCCTGCATTGTTAGAATCCTCCAATTCAAACGAGCCCTTACAGAATTACTTGCGTGGTTTGTCCCGCTCCTGCTGCGCCGTCATCCACCCCAGCTCAGCTGCTCCAACGACAGAAGGGTCTAGCACAGCAGGGATACGGCCTCCAGACTCTCTTTCGCCGCATCAGATCTTCTTCCCCACCGCTGGCAGCCATGAAAACTGCATTACCATCATCAACCGAGCAGATGACCTCGAGGACTACACGGGTCCGCAAGAGAGGTCGCACTCTTTCGTGTCTGCTTATGTTATGCATCGCTTAATATTACATGCTACTTTATCGTCCTGTTCACCGATTATACTCTGAGTCAGCTCCAAACTAATGGTCAAACTTGAGTTTTTAAATGGTTGTGGGGTACATATCGGGGCCGCTATCAATAGTATCTATCTACTATCTGGTTAATCTCCGGTGTCTACTATGAGTTTCATGTTGGGTGGGAAACAAACAATAAAGAAGCCATTATCTGTATTTATTAACTGAAGCCATTATCTGCCTGCTATTATTGGTTTTGGGTCTATCCATAGGTTGCTACCATCACTCTGGATTTCTGCATGCACTCCTTACATAATCTCACTATGTTTCATTCCTATGCATGACAGTTACTGTAAACAATGGAAATGAACATGTAGAGCAAATGAGACGAGCCTTGAGTGGCAATATAATTTCATGAAGATGTCGCTCCATGGTAGGCGCAAAGGCAGCCCCCCTCCACGCATTTCGGATTGTAATCGAGAGGAAGATATCCGTTCTGAGGGGGATTCAGAAGGAGAAGATAACTCCTATTTACCCCCTGAGGTCTTCGCTCTAACTTGGCATGCTGATGTTGTTTATATCATGCATATGGTGTCTTGCATTGCTCACTTTAGACATCAAATATGTCATCTGCTTAGTTTAGACATCCTTTGTGCGAATGCCATCTGTTTAGTTTATTCATCGTTTATGTGAATTATGCAACGCCACCTTGTTTAGCCAGGCATCATATATGTGAATTTTGTAATACCATCCTGCTTAGCCAGTCATCTTATATGTAAATTATATCAGGCCGTCCTTTTTTTCCGTTACATATTACATTTGTCAACAATGTTAGTACATTCAACTGCTCTTCGTGTGCATCAGCCATTTGACACGGGGATGGCAAATTCTTGAGTGAAAACAAGGTCTTCTGAGCAGACTATGTTGTCTGACGAAGCGCATATCTCGCTGGTTACGAATAGCTCCTTAGAGGAGGATTCAGAGACAGATGACCACTCCTATTCCCCGAGGTGTATGCTCTAACTTGGCGAGGGTTATGTTGCTCATATCGTATGTATGGTGTCTCGCATTGCTATGCCATTTGATTAGGTTAGACATGCTTTGTGTGAATGCCACATGTTCAGTGTCTAATTACCATATATGTGAATTATGCATTGCCATCTTGTTGCAAGACATTATATATGTGAATTATACAATGCTATCTTGTTGCAATGGCATTATATATGTGAATTATGCAATGCCATGCTGTTTAGCCAAACATCGTGTATGTGAATTATATCATGCTATCATTTTTTTGCATTACGTGTTCCATTTGTTGACAACGTTTGTATATTCAACTACTCTTCCTGTGCATCAGCCATTTGAAGCGATGATGGAAGTATCTGGAGTGAAAACAAGGTATTGAGCAGACAATGCTACCTGCTGAAGCGTACATCTTCTTTGGCTCTGAAGAGCTCCTCGGAGGAGGATTCAGAGACTGATGACCAGTCCTATTTCCCCCCTGAGGTCTATGCTCAAACTTGGCAAGGTTGTATTACCCATGTCATGCATGTTGTCTTGCATTGCTTAGTTTTTACATCATATATAGATTGCCATCTGCTTACTTGCTTACTATATAAATCATATATTTGAATTATATCATGCCATCATGTTTACATAGTACATACACATCATCTATCTGAATTATGGCATGGCAACCCATTTAATAAAGACATCATATAGTTATATTATCTCATCCTGTTTAGTGTTTACAGTCATCATATTTAGAATTATGGCATTCTATCCATGAATGTATGTGAATTATGGCATTCTATCCTTGAGTTGAAACGAAGCAAACTTGACAAAGTCCTCAGGTCTGACATTGCTACATTCAAAATGTTTGCAGATGTCCACAAGCCAATCGTCAGCGTCTGTGGCCTCGACACGAAGGTGAAAAGACTTCAGTGATTAGCGAGGAACTGATTGAGGGTAGCAAAGTGCGTCCCGTTGTTGCCTTGCCCTTGATTTCCTTGGTTGCCTTGCCCTTGGTGCAGCTCTTGCAAGAGTTGCAAAATCATCGAGCATTAGCGTTGGTGGCTGCCATGATAGCTTGCCATGCCTCCGAGGCGGAGGTGGAGGTGGAGGGTCTGACCGACTCCCATCATTGCGTTCCGGATTCGACGCTTGGCGGAGCCATCCTGAAGAGGGTGACATCCGTTAGCACTTTGATAGACAGATAGACAAGTTGAATCAACGGATAGAAATTGCAACATATAGTCTTCACAATAAACATTCGAACAAGGATGAACGAATGAATTCCAAAAGCTAACATCACATGTCCATTAAGGTGAGAAGCCACTTGATTAAGGGTTGATGAAAAAAATAACAAGGTATGACTGGAACAAATAAGTGGTAAGGATTACCCAATCACAAACCAAATATCTGCGGGAAGAAATGCTAAGAGCTACTTGAATCCCACCTATAAACTCCCGAAACTTTCTGGTTATGCAATCTGGTGTTGGGGATACAGGGACACAAAATATATCACCCAAACTAACAATACACGGATCCAAATTGTATCCATCCGTCAACACATAACCAAGAAACCTTCGGAAATCGTGTACCTCGACCTTCGAAAAGCATACGTTATACGAGTCATGGCAATACTTCCGAGCTTGCCCCAGTACTGGGTTATCGGGGTTATCTCACCAACAAGTGTACAAAAGAGATTTTCGATGTCGGCAAATCTCGTGTATTCCGTAATCGCAACGATAAAATTGTGACGACAACACCTCGGAGCACAACTCCACTGGGACACCGCCACAACCCCTAAATGTCGAGGCACCAAGAACAATGTTCTCGTCACAAAACCATCGGAACGATTCCAAGATACCCGCGTGATCCTAAAATTTTTTTTAGTGAAATTTGAGGAGAGGAGAGTCAAAACTTCTACGTCAGGAGACCTCACCAGAGCGGCGAAGGACTGGGGAGTAAAAAGAATCCTACTCTCCGATATATATAATCCTAAGACTCAAAACATTTTGTTCTAGACTCAACAACGCCAAAGAAACAATCAGCGAGGGCTCCTAAGTCGGATGGCTCTGATTACCAACTTGTAACGCCCTCGATGCGGCTATATCTCCCACGTGTCGAAGCATGACTTAGAGGCATAACCGCATTGAAAGCAATGTCACAAGTGAGGTAATCTTCACACAACCCATGTAATACATAAGGGAAAGAGATACATAGTTGGCTTACAATCGCCACTTCACACAATACATAAATAAACATCCATCATCCAGATTACACTCAAGGTCCGACTACGGAACCAAAATAAAAGAAGACTACCCCAAATGCTACACAGATCCCCGATCGTCCCAACTGGGCTCCACTACTGATCATCAGGAAAAGACACATAGTAACGACCCCGTTCCTCGTCGAACTCCCACTTGAGCTCGGTTGCGTCATCTGCACTGGCATCGTCGACACATGCAACTGTTTTGGTAGAATCTGTGAGTCACGGGGACTCAGCAATCTCACACCCGCGAGATCAAGACTATTTAAGCTTATAGGAAGGACAGAGTTGTGAGGTGGAGCTGCAGCAAGCGACTAGCATATATGGTGGCTACATTCGCAAAAGAGAGCAAGAAGAGAAGCAAGGCACAGTCATGAAGCTAGTAGCGATCAAGAAGTGATCCTGAAACTACTTACGTCAAACATAACTCCAACACCGTGTTCACTTCCCGGACTCCGCCGAGAAGGGACCATCACGGTTACACACCTTGATTGATGTGTTTTAATAAAGGTCAACTTCGGGTTTTCTACAACCGGACATTAACAAATTCCCATCTGCCTCATAACCCGCGGGCACGGCTTTGAAGATAATACCTGCAGGGTGTCCCAACTTAGCCCATTATAAGCTCTCACGGTCAATGAAGGATATTCCTTCTACCGAAGACCCGATCGATCTCGGAATCCCGGACTACAAGACATTTCGACAATAAAACAAGACCAGCAAAGCCGCCGAATGTGCCGACAAATCCCGATAGGAGCTGCACATATCTCGTTCTCGTGGCACACCGGATGAGCAGACGTCGGGTTGGCATAGACCCCGATTGCCCAAAGGCGCGGACATCGCTCAAGTTGGACCAGCACTCGAAGGAGAACTAGCCCGGGTTAAAATAAAAGGCGACCCTCGGGCTCGCGAAAACCAGGGAAAAGGCTTAGGTGGCAAATGGTAAAACCAAAGTTGGGCCTTCTTTGGAAGAGTCTTATTCAAAGCGAACTGTCAAGGGGGTCCCATAAATCACCCAACCGTGTAAGGAACGAAATCAAGGAACATAACACCGGTATGACGGAAACTAGGGCGGCAAGAGTGGAACAAAACACCGGGCATAAGGCCGAAGTCTTCCACCCTTTACCAAGTATATAGATGCATTAATTAAACAATAGATATTGTGATATCCCCAACAAGTAAACATGTTCCAACAAGGAACAACATCTCCATGTTCCAACAAGGAACAAACTTCATCTTCACACCGCAACTAGCAACGCTATAAGAGAAATTTGAGCAAAGCGGTAACATAGCAAAACAACGGTTTGCTAGGAAAGGATGGTTAGGGGCCCGACATGGCGATATGGGAGGCATGATAAGCAAGTGATAGGCATCGTAGCATAGGCATAGCAAAAGAACGAGCATCTAGCAAGCAAAGATAGAAGTGATTTCGAGGGTATGGTCATCTTGCTTGCAAAGTTCTCAGAGTTGTCGAAAGCTTGATCCTCGTAAGCGTTCTCAACAGGATCCTTGTTCACGTACTCGTCTCCCGGCTCTACCCATAGCAAGAACACAAACAATGGAACCACAATAAATCACGGTGCAATGCACAAGCAACATGATGCAAAACATGGCATGATATGTGAGATGTGAGATGCAATGCATATGCGTGCTCCGGAAGGAATCTGATGAACAAGGCATCAACTTGGCAAACCAAGTATTCCACTAGAAAGGTGAGATGATTTTGGTTGAAATCGATATAAAGATCACCGGAATCGGATGCACGGTTTGCAAATGACAAGAAAAACAAGAATGGCACAAATCTGCCATTAACAGCATGATACCACTTAGCAAGCAACAAGAAATTAAGCTACTGCACCCAAATGTACCAACAAAGCATATGGAGGTGATCTACTCACGACGCTTGACAAAAGATGAACACTGAGCTACGGCTAAATCACATCATAACAGGTCCAAACAAGCATCGCAAAAGTGCAAAATATATCAGCTTCACAGACTTAGAGAAAATACTAACATGGCAGAATCAGCATCAGGAAGCAATGTTCAGAGCAAGCAAACCACATGCTACACGAACTTATAATAGAAAAACAAGGCATGGCATGAATCTGCTCAAATCATAGAACAAAAGTCCCTTACTGACCATGAGCCAAAATGGAACACAAAATGCATTAGCACCCATGCCAATAGAGCAAGTTTCGTTAACAGATTCAGCAAACAGGGCATGACATTGACAGAATTATGTAGGCATCTTTAAGAGCTCGATGCACTCACTACAGAGCATTTCATGATAAACTAAGCATACAAAAATCAAGAAGACATGGCATAGAGACTATAAATGGCAAGAACAACATCATAGCATACACGGATCAACTACAACAACCTTCGCAAAATTGAATAACATGTAAACAATCTGCCAGGAAACATTTTATAGCAAAAGTAGAGCTCGATTGACTCAAGCTATGTCACTCCATAATTGCAAACAAGGGCATGGATGGATATAGCATAACCATATGTTCAAAACATCCTTCATGAAGTATCTCAAAATAAGCATTGATCTCTCGGTAGCATCAGGTTAACATGGCATAAAAATACCAGCAAAACAGGGGCTGAAATCAGCAACATCATGAAGCCTAGTTTGCATGCTTGTGCTAGTCACCACAGAGATCACAAAACTACATGGCATACACCCCTGTAAATATGGCATGACATATTACAAAACACATGTAGGACTCAAGTTCATAGGATGCACACATCAATCATGGCAAAAATGACAAAAGTGCATGTTCTGATAAGAATCTGAAACTAACATCACATAGCCCTCTTCTAACAGCATTTCGGGCATCAACATGAGCTCAAATGAAACTGATGCAATGAGACGTAATGATGTACTCATCGAGGCGAACACTAAGGTATGCTATACGCTCAAAACGGAGCCACAGGTGCAAAGTTATGGCATAATGGAATTGCAACAAAATAATCATAGATTAAAGACTTAGAGGAAATTTCGGGGGAGAAGGAGATGTCAAACGTCTCAGATCCGATCGGATCCGTCGCCGGAGCGGGAGCTCGGGCTGGACGGAGGATAGGCCGGGGCGGCCAGAGGCGGGGCAGGCGGCGACGGCGGCCGGCGGGTCGGCCGGAGGCCGGGGAGGCCAGCGGCAAGCCGAGGCGCGATGGCGGGGCGGCGACGGCGCCCGGCGCAGCCAAGCGGCGGCGAGCCAGCGGCTCGGAAGCGGCGCTGGCAGGCGGGTTTCGCCTGAGCAGCCGGTGGCTGGCACGCCACGTGGCGGCCCCGGATTGGCCGGGCGGCGGCGGACGGACGCGTCCGGCCCGATCCGGACGTGTCCGGTGGCGGAGGAGGGATTTCGTCTAGGGTTAGGGGTGGAATGATCCGGGATTTCGGGGGAGGGGGTGTTTTTATAGGTAGAAGGAGCTAGGAAGCTCCAAATGGAGTTCGGTTTTCGCCCACACGATCGTGATCGAACGGCGATGGACATGGAAGTAACTTAGATGGGTTATTGGGCTGTTTTGGAGGGGTGTTAGGCTGCAACTCAAAAGAGGCCTTTGTGGTTATGCGGTTAACCGTTGGAGTATCAAATGACCTCCAAATGGCACAAAACTTTACACGTGGTCTACCGGTGGTATACCAAGGCCACTTGGCAAGCCTCGGTCCATTCCGAGAACGTTTAACACCCGCTCACGAAAAGAGACAAGAGGGGTGCGCCGGGGGACATAGGAGTGCCGGATTGCAAAACGGCCAACCGGGAAAATGCTCGGAATCATGAGACGAACACGTATGCAAATGAGATGCACATGATGACATGATATGAGATGAATGACATAAACAAAATGCAAAAGCGAAAGACAAAAACCCAACCACGGAGGAATATCATATCACAATGCGAAAATGGCAAGAGTTGGAGTTACAAATATGGAAAGTTACATCCGGGTGTTACAACACTCCACCACTACAAGAGGATCTCGTCCGAGATCTAGGACTGAAAGAACTCCGGATATTCGAACAGAGGTGATCCTCGCGCTCCCTGTGGCTTCTCGGTCGGAATGGTGTGACCACTTCACTTTCAGGAATTTGATTGACTTGTTGCGAGTCTTGCGCTCGGTTTCTTCAAGAATAGCAACGGGGTGCTCATGATAAGACAGATCTTCTTGGAGGTCAATTTCTTCGAAGTTGATGGTGCGCTCAGGAGTCTTGGAGCACTTGCGAAGCTGTGACACGTGAAACACGTCGTGCACGTTTTCGAAGTTGGAGGGAAGCTCAAGTTGATAGGCGAGATCGCCTCTTTTGCCAATGATCTTGAAAGGACCCACGTATCTAGGGGCAAGCTTCCCTTTGATACCGACGCGACGAGTGCCTTTCATTGGAGAGACGCGGAGGTAGACATGGTCTCCGATTTCAAAAGCCACATCACGGTGCTTGTCATCATAATAGCTCTTCTGGCGTGATTGCGCGGCTTTGAGATTCTCACGAATGACTTTGCACATTTCTTCGGCTTCTGTGATCAAGTCGTTGCCAAGAAGTTGGCGTTCACCTGTCTCGGACCAATTGAGAGGAGTACGGCACTTTCTGCCATAGAGAATTTCGAATGGGGCCTTGCCGAACTCGCTTGGAAGCTGTTGTTGTAGGAGAACTCGGCATATGGAAGACAATCTTCCCATTTCATACCGAAGGAAATGACACAAGCCCTGAGCATATCTTCAAGGATTTTATTGACTCGCTCGACTTGGCCACTTGTTTGAGGTTGGAAAGCTGTCTTTGAAAGCAGATGTTGGTGCCCATGGCCTTCCAAAAGAATCCCAAAACTTGGAGGTAAAGATGCTGCCACGGTCTCAAGAGATCAATTGTGGAATGCCGTGCAAGGAGACAATCCTGGAGGTGTATAGCTCGCCAACCGAGCTGCTGTGATGGATTCTTTGATAGGAAGAAAATGAGCCACTTTAGTAAGCTTGTCAATGACAACGAAGATAGCATCATTTCCACGCTTGGACTTAGGAAATCCAGTCACGAAGTCCATCTCGATATGATCAAACTTCCATTCTGGAATAGCAAGAGGTTGGAGGAGACCAGCTGGTCGTTGGTGTTACCTTTCACTCTTCAGCAGACATCAAACTCATTCACGAATTGAGCAATTTCTCGCTTCATTCGAGTCCACAAATATGACTGCTTGAGGTCATGGTACATCTTCGTACTTCCAGGATGAATGGATAGAAGGGAATTGTGTGCCTCGTTCATAATGACTTTACGTAGATCACCCTTTGGAACCACAATCCGGTCCTCGAAGAAAAGAGTATCTTTGTCATCAATGTGGAAGCACTTGTATTTGGAAATGCCCTTGTCGATACCATCGTTTCACCTTTTTCACCATGGTATCCAGGAGTTGAGCCTCCACGAATCTGATCTTCCAAAGTAGGAGAGACTATGAGGTTGGCAAGAAAGCCTTGAGGAACAACTTGAAGATTCAGCTTGCGAAAAGCTTCACAGAGATCCGGTTGGAAGGGCTTGAGGATTAAAGCTTGCGATAAGCCTTCCTGCTCAAAGCATCTGCAATCACATTGGCCTTGCCGGAGTATATTCAATACTTGGTTTGTACTCTTGAATCATTTCGACCCATCGAGTTTGCACGAGGTTGAGGTTGGGTTGAGTGAAGATATACTTGAGACTCTTGTGATCGGTGAAAATGTCCACTTTCCTTCCCAATAAGAGATGTCTCCATGTTATTAATGCATGGACAACTGCCGCCAACTCAAGATCATGAGTGGGGTAGTTCTTTTTGTTGGGCTTCAGCTGACGAGAGGTATAGGCCACAACTTTCTTCTCTTGCATTAACACAACACTGAGACCTTGAAGAGAAGCATCACAGAAAACTTCGAATGGCTTGGATTCATCAGGAGGAGTCAAGACAGGAGCTGTGACCAGTTTCTCTTTGAGAGTATTGAAAGCAACGTCACACTCAGGAGACCAGACATACTTCACATGCTTCGGAGGAGGTTGGAAAGAGGCTTTGCAATCTTAGAGAAGTTCTCAACGAATCTTTGGCAATAGCTTGCAAGTCCAAGAAAACTGAAGCTGCTTGACGATTCTGAGGAGGTTCCCAATTCACAACTGCAGACACCTTCTCGGGGTTAACAGCGATGCCCTTGGCGGAGATGATATGACCAAGGTAAAGAACTTCATCAAGCCAAAATTCACATTTGGAAAACTTCGCATAGAATTGATGCTCTCTCGAGCTTGTCTAGCACCAATCGCAAATGTTTGGCATGATCCTTCTTATTCTTGGAGAAGACCAAAATATCATCGAGATAGACCAAGACGAATTCATTGGTGTAGGGGTTGAAGATGAAGTTCATCATTCGAGAGAATGTTGGAGGAGCATTGACAAGGCCGAAAGACATGACAGTATATTCATAAGAACCAAAGCTTGTTCTGAATGCTGTCTTGGGAATATCTTATTCACGAATGCGAATTTGATGATAACCCATACGAAGGTCAAGCTTGGAGAACACTTTAGCACCATTGAGTTGCTCGAAAAGCTCATTGATGTTGGGAAGTGGATACTTGTTCTTGATAGTCTTCTTATTCAATGGATGGTAATCGACGCAAAGTCGGTCCGTGCCATCCTTCTTACGGACAAAAGAACACCACAACCCCAAGGAGATGAACTCGGTCTGATCAAACCCAGACGCTCTTATTCATCGAGCTGCTTCTTCAATTCCTTCAGCTCATTAGGTCCAAGCTTGTATGGATGCTTGCAAACGGGTTCGATGCGGGCTCAAGATCGATACTTAATTCAAGCTGGCGGTGAGGAGGCATTCTGGAAGCTCTTACGGAAAGACATCTTGATACTCACAAACGACTTGGAATCGAGAGATAGCATCTAACTCGCCCTTCTCATTGAGAGAAAACAACCGAATGGTTTCATCACGAAAGCGGCATAGATGATCACATCATTAGAAGAGTGAGTCAATTGAATTTCCACTGGCAGCACAATCAAGCCGAGCTTTATGCCGAGAAAGCCATCCATCCCGAGAATAAGATCAATATCCGAGTCACCAAGAACAATTGGTTTAGCCAGAAATCCATAGTCGCCCATCTTGATAGAAACATCCGGAACCAAGGAGCTTGCATGCATGAATTTACCCGGAGAGACAACCGATAATGGTTTAGGCAAATCTTCAAAAACCAACTCATGCTTAGATGCAAAAGGTCTTGAAATGAAAGAATGCGATGCACCAAGTATCAAATAAGACTTTTGCAGAATATCATTAATCGAGAGATTAGCCATTATCACATCAAGAGATTCCTCTGCTTGAGCTGCATTCATCATGTTCACCTTTGCAGACTTGGGATTATGCTTGACCACTGCATTGCTTGAAGATCTCACAGGAGGAGGAGGCGGAAGGCGCCTTTGGTTGAAGCACTTGTTCACATAGTGACCTTTCTGCTGACATTTGTTGCAAGTCACCTCTGAGAGCATTTGACCTTGGAGCTTGAGAATTTGACTTGTTCTGATAACCTGGGTTGGGTGGGTGGGAAGATCCACGACCACCTGAGTTCTTCTGCTGATAAGGCTGACGGAACGTAGGTGGAGGAAGGTAGAACTTCTGCTGCTTAGCTGCCACTTGAGAGGAAGAAGAAGACTGAACTGCATCCCTGATTCTCTTCTTAGAAGCCTCACATTTGAGCTGGGCAGCTTCTTGCTTCAAAGGCCATGTTGTAGAATTCATCATACTTTTACGGCTCAAAAGCACGAGAGCTAATTGCAGATCTTCTCTCGAGACCACCTCTGAATTGATAGATCATACTCTTTTCATCGTGGACGTCTTGCTTAGTGAAGCGGCGAGTTTACTCGAACTGGATATTGTATTGATACACGGACATGTTGCCTTGCTTGAGATTGCGGAACTCCTCACGCTTGCTCTCAACAACACTTTTCGGAATGTGGTGAGCTTTGAAGTCTCGGCGGAACTCATCCCAGGTAATTACACGACCTCCTCTGGAATCTTTGTATTGTTGATACCACTCGGCAGCTTGGTCCTTGAGTTGAAACGAAGCAAACTTGACAAAGTCCTAAAGTCTGACATTGCTACATTCAAAATATTTGCAGATGTCCACAAGACAATCGTCGACGTCTGTGGCCTCGGCTACGTAGCTGAAAAGACTTCGCTGATTAGCGAGGAACTGATTGAGGGTAGCAAAGTGCGGCTGGTTGTTGCCTTGCCCTTGATTTCCTTTGTTGCCTTGCCCTTGGGTACGCTCTTGCAAGAGTTGCAAAATCATCTGAGCATTAGCGTTGGTGGCTGCCATGATAGCTTGCCATGCCTCCGGAGGCGGAGGTGGAGGTGGAGGGTTCTGGATCGACTCCCATCATTGCGTTCCGGATTCAGATGCGTTGGCGGAGCCATCTGAAGAGGGTGACATCCGTTAGCACTTTGATAGAGCAGATAGACAAGTTGAATCAACGGATAGAAATTGCAACATATAGTCTTCACAATAAACATTCGAACAAGGATGAGCGAATGAATTCCAAAAGCTAACATCACACGTCCATTAAGGTGAGAAGCCACTTGATTAAGGGTTGATGAAAAAATAACAAGGTATGATCGAGCAAATAAGTGGTAAGGATTACCCAATCACAAACCAAATATCTGCGGGAAGAAATGCTAAGAGCTACTTGAATCCCACCTATAAACTCCCGAAACTTTACGGTTATGCAATGCGGTGTTGGGGATCTGAGGGACACAAAATATATCACCCAAACTAACAATACCTAGATCCAAATTTGTATCCATCCGTCAACACATAACCAAGAAACCTTCGGAAATCGTGTACCTCGACCTTCGAAAAGCATCCGTTATACGAGTCATGGCAATACTCCCGAGCTCGCCCCAGTACTGGGTTATCGGGGTTATCTCACCAACAATTGTACAAAAGAGATTTTCGATGTCGGCAAAACTCAGGTATTCCAGAACTGCAACGATAAAATTGTGACGGCAACACCTCGGAGTCAACTCCCCGGGACACTGCCACAACCCCTAAATGTCAGGAGGCACCAAGAAAAATGTTCTCGTCACAAAACCATCGGAACGATTCCAAGATACCCGCGTGATCCTAAAAAAAATTTAGTGCACTTTGAGGAGAGGAGAGTCAAAACTTCTCGTCAGAGACCTCACCAGAGCGGCAGAAGGGGAGGGAGTAAAAAGAATCCTACTCTCCGATATATATAATCCTAAGACTCAAAACATTTTTGTTCTAGACTCAACAACGCCAGCAAACAATCAAGCAGGGGCTTCTAAGTCGGGGATGGCTCTGATTACCAACTTGTAACGCCCTCGATGTGGCTATATCTCCCACGTGTCTAGGCACGACTTAGAGGCATAACCGCATTGAAAGCAATGTCGCAAGTGAGGTAATCTTCACACAACCCATGTAATACATAAGGGAAAGAGATACATAGTTGGCTTACAGCCGCCACTTCACACAATACATAAATAAACATCCATCATCCAGATTACACTCAAGGTCCGACTACGGAACCAAAATAAAAGAAGACTACCCCAAATGCTACACAGATCCCGATCGTCCCAACTGGGCTCCACTATCTGATCATCGGGAAAAAGACACATAATGTGACCCGTTCCTCGTCGAACTCCCACTTGAGCTCGGTTGCGTCATCTGACCGGCATCGTCGGCACCTGCAACTGTTTTGGTAGAATCATGAGGCACGGGGACTCAGCAATCTCACACCAGCGAGATCAAGACTATTTAAGCTTATAGGAAGGACAGAGTTGTGAGGTGGAGCTGCGACAGCGACTAGCATATATGGTGGCTACATTCGCAAAGAGAGCAAGAAGAGAAGCAAGGCACAGTCATGAAGCTAGTAGCGATCAAGAAGTGATCCTGAAACTACTTACGCCAAACATAACTCCAACACCGTGTTCACTTCCCGGACTCACGAGAAGGGACCATCACTTACACACGCAGTTGATGTGTTTTAATAAAGGTCAACTTCGGGTTTTCTACAACCGGACATTAACAAATTCCCATCTGCCTCATAACCGTGGGCACGGCTTTGAAAGATAATACCTGCAGGGTGTCCCAACAGCCCATTATAAGCTCTCACGGTCAATGAAGGATATTCCTTCTACGGGAAGACCCGATCGATCTCGGAATCCCGGACTACAAGACATTTCGACAAAGCAATAAAACAAGACCAGCAAAGCCGCCCGAATGTGCCGACAAATCCCGATAGGAGCTGCACATATCTCGTTCTCGAGGCACACCGGATGAGCCAGACGTCGGGTTGGCATAGACCCTGATTGCCCAAAAGGCGCTGGGCGTCGCTCAAGTTGGACCAGCACTTTCGAAGGAGAAGCGGCCGGGGGTTAAAATAAAGACGACCCTCGGGCTCGCGAAAACCCGGGGGAAAAGGCTTAGGTGGCAAATGGTAAAACCAAAGTTGGGCCTTGCTGGAAGAGTCTTATTCAAAGCAAACTGTCAAGGGGGTCCCATAAATCACCCAACCGTGTAAGGAACGCGAAATCAAGGAACATAACACCGGTATGACGGAAACTAGGGCGGCAAGAGTGGAACAAAACACCAAGCATAAGGCCGAGTCTACCACCCTTACCAAGTATATAGATACATTAATTAAACAATAGATATTGTGATATCCCCAACAAGTAAACATGTTCCAACAAGGAACAACATCTCCATGTTCCAACAAGGAACAAACTTCATCTTCACCTGCAACTAGCAACGCTATAAGAGAAATTTGAGCAAAGCGGTAACATAGCCAAACAACGGTTTGCTAGGAAAGGATGGTTAGGGGCTCGACATGGCAATATGGGAGGCATGATAAGCAGGCATTGTAGCATAGGCATAGCAAAAGAACGAGCATCTAGCAAGCAAAGATAGAAGTGATTTCGAGGGTATGGTCATCTTGCCTGCAAAGTTCTCAGAGTTGTCGAAAGCTTGATCCTCGTAAGCGTTCTCAACAGGATCCTCCTTCACGTATTCGTCTCCCGGCTCTACCCATAGCAAGAACACAAACAATGGAACCACAATAAATCACGGTGCAATGCACAAGCAACATGATGCAAAACATGGCATGATATGCGAGATGTGAGATGCAATGCATATGCGTGCTCCGGAAGGAATCTGATGAACAAGGCATCAACTTGGCAAACCAAGTATGCCGCTGACACGGTGAGATGATTTCGGTTGAAATCGATATAAAGATCACCGGAATCGGATGCACGGTTTGCAAATGACAAGCAAAACAAGAATGGCACAAATCTGCCATTAACAGCATGATACCACTTAGCAAGCAACAAGAAATTAAGCTACTGCACCCAAACGTACCAACAAAGCATATGGAAGTGATCTACTCACGATGCTTGACAAAAGATGAACACTGAGATACGGCTAAATCATATCATAAAAGGTCCAAACAAGCATGGCAAAAGTGCAAAATATATCAGCTTCACAGACTAGAAAATACTAACATGGCAGAATCAGCATCAGGAAGCAATGTTCAGAGCAAGCAAACCACATGCTACAGGAACTTATAATAGCAAAACAAGGCACGGCATGAATCTCCTCAAAGCATAGAACAAAAGTCCCTTACTGACCATGAGCCAAAATGGATCAGAAAATGCAATAGCACCCATGCCAATAAAGCAAGTTTCGTTAACAGATTCAACAAACAGGGCATGACATTGACAGAATTATGTAGGCATCTTTAAGAGCTCGATGCACTCACTACAGAGAATTTCATGATAAACTAAGCATACATCCATCAAGAAGACATGGCATAGAGACTATACATGGCAAGAACAACATCATAGCATACACGGATCAACTACAACAACCTTGGCAAAATTGAATAACATGTAAACAATCTGCCAGGAAATATTTTATAGCAAAAGTAGAGCTCGATTGACTCAAGCTATGGCACTCTATAATTGCAAACAAGGGCATGGATGGATAGAGCATAACAATATGTTCAAAACATCCTTACTGAAGTATCTCAAAATAAGCATAGATCTCTCGGTAGCATCAGGTTAACATGGCATAAAAATATCAGCAAAACAGGGGCTGAAATCAGCAACATCATGAAGCCTAGTTTGCATGCTTATGCTAGTCACCACAGAGATCACAAAAATACATGTCATACACCCATGTAAAGATGGAATGGCATATTACAAAACACATGTAGGACTCAAGTTCATAGGATGCACATATCAATCATGACAAAAATGACAAAAGTGCATGTTCTGATAAGAATCTGAAACTAACATCACATAGCCCTCTTCTAACAGAATTTCGGGCATCAAGATTACCTCAAATGAAAATTATGCAATGAGATGAAATGATTTACTCATCGAGGCGAACAATCCGATATGCTATACGCCCAAAACGGAGCCACAGGTGCAAAGTTATAGCATGATGAAATTGCAACAAAAAAATCACAGATCAAAGACTTGAGGAAATTTCGCGAGAGAAGGAGAAGTCAACTGTCTCAGATCCGATCGGATCCGTCGCCGGAGCGGGAGCTCGGGCCGGAGGAGAGGCCGGGCGGCCGGAGGCGGGCTGGCGGCGCTGACGGCGGCCGGGTCGGCCGGGCCGGAGGCCGACGGGCGAGGTGGAGGCCGAGGCCTTGGCGTGGGCAGCGGCGACCAGCGGCGCAGCGGCAGCTCGGCGAGGGGCCGGGCAGGCGGGCCCGCGTGGGCGGCCTTGGCGTAGAGCACGCCCATGTGGCGGCCGGATTGGCTGGCGGCGGACGGACGCGTCCGGCCCGATCCAGACGTGTCCGGCGGCGGAGGAGGGAGTTCGTCTAGGGTTAGGGGTGGAATGATCCGGGATTTCGGGGGAGGGTGTGTGTTTATAGGTAGACGGAGCGAGGAAGCTCCAAATGGAGTCTGTTTTCGCCCACGATCGTGATCGAACGGCGATGGACATGGAAGTGACTTAGATGGGTTATTGGGCTGTTTTGGAGGGGTGTTGGGCTGCAACTCAAAAGAGGCCTTTGCGGTTATGCGGTTAACCGTTGGAGTAGCAAACGACCTCCAAATGGCACGAAACTTGACAGGTGGTCTACCGGTGGTGTACCAAGGCCCCTTGGCAAGCCTCGGTCCATTCCGAGAACGTTTAACACCCGCTCACGAAAAGAGACAAGAGGGGTGCGCCGGGGGACATAGGAGTGCCGGATTGCAAAACGGACAACGGGGAAAATGCTCGGAATCATGAGACAAACACGTATGCAAATGAGATGCACATGATGACATGATATGAGATGCATGACATAAACAAAATGCAAAACGAAAGACAAAAACCCAACCACGGAGGGAATATCATATCACAATGCCGAAAATGGCAAGAGTTGGAGTTACAAATATGGAAAGTTACATCCGGGGTGTTACAAGAAAAGATAGTGCTACCGGTTGATGCAGATAGAACCACGGTTGTACTTTCCCAAGGACCAGATCCACCACACATAACCCAGACTCTCGCAGATTGTACCCCTACCTAGTTGGACAGAGAACCAGCTACACCCCTTCTAAACCCAACCCCGGCAGATAGTAACCCAGTTCCAGTTGACACAGCACCGTCTCCACCACAGAGCACCCAAACACAAGCGGTTAGTAAGGGAACTGTAGTGCCCAAAGCAAGAGGACCACCACTCTGAATCCCAACTCAACGCTTAAAGGAGAAGAAGATTTGTTCTCAGGTCAGGTTCTATAGCTATGGTTCATACTCCTTTGCTCTTGCATTACTGTATTTACTCATACCAACTATTTTCAAATTTGAAGGATGGAATTGAAACTCCAATGGTGCAACAGGTATGTTCTAAACCTGTTTCTTTAACTGGTTTGCTGTTGTAACCTTCTCTATGTTAATTCCAGTTTCAATTGAATAAACAGTTATGTTCTCATGTCATGCACATTACAAGTGTTGTTATTGCTCTATAGTTACCCACACTTATATTCTGTCTATTCTGCTTTGTCTTGAACAAATATTATTTGAACTATGTCTCTATCTTGATTTGGCAACAAAAACTAGAATGATATAGACCATAAAGTGACCATGGTACATAGATATATGTTTGTTTCATGCTGTTATCCTGTCCACTTTACTACTGAACTCATTTACCAAAATGAGTTTCATATACAACATGGTAAACATGTGATGTGTCTGTTTGTTTCTCTTTTAGAATGCGGACAAAATATTGAAGAATAGTACCGCGTTATCCAATGGTAAAGGAAGTAATGCAGATAAGGTTCAAGATAGTGAGACATCCCTGTTGGTCTCCAAGAAAGGTGATAAAAACTATCTTGGCGACAGTGAGGGAACCCAAAAGTCCTGTCTTGATGTAGTGTTCGAGTTCTTGACCACTCTTTGGCACAAGCTCTTGAACTTCGCTGCTGAATCAGTTCGTCTTCTTGAGTCTCAACTTCAAGTTGAAAGACATCGATCGATGTGCTGACGACAGAAGTCAAGGACTGAGGAAGTCCTCGCAGAATTCAGATGCATATTTTTACGGTGCAATGACAAGCTATTTGGAGGATTTAAGCGTAAACAAGAGAAAGTTAATAAGCTTGCTAAGCATCTTGCCGCATTATGGGTACCCAGGATATTGTTTCTTGAGATCTTCAAGTGGTTTCAGTTCTAGATTTGTTTCTTTATGGCGTTTATTTGTGCCGGTCGCTAACTTTGACAACCGGTGTATATGATATGTTGCTTTGTTCCCTATATTTGCACCTTTGGTGGCGAACTTTGATGCCCGATGGATGTAATATGTGTAACAGCCATGATAGCCTAGCATAAGTTGCTTGCTTATTTATTTCCTTGTTGTCTTGTTTATTTGTTTGCTTGTAGTCACTGCAGTTCTTTTTAAAACTAGGCCACAATAACCATGGGCTAATATTTACTGTAGTGACACTGGGCCTCCTACGGGCCATAGAAACAGTGGGCCTTCTACGGGTCGTAGAAATAGTAGACCTTCTATGGGCCATAGAAACAATGTGCCTTCTACGGGCCGTAGAAACAAAGGGCCTTCTACGGGCCGTAGAAACAATGGGGCTTCTACGGGTCGTATCATCAATGGGCATTATACGGGCCGTATGACCATAACGGGACATCGTTAATATGCCGTATTTGATGATGCTATGAAAACGACTCAACGTATTAACGGACCACAAACGGGCCGATGTAACCACGGGCTGAATTTGACCCACAAGCAGAAAATGACAGTAATGGGCCGTAAGTAAACGACTGCTGGAAATGAGCCCAAGAATAAAGTGATATACTGTTCATTACGGGCCAGTTTCACCACGGGCCGTTAATGGGTGTTAAGTGATACACTGTTCATTGCGGGCCAGTTTCACCACGGGCCGTTAATAGGCCAAGAGTTACATAGGGCCTCATATGGGCCGAAAGACGTCATGGACCATACATGGGCCAGAAGTGAAAACAGGCTGGAATCATATTGGATGGCCCAGATGACGCTACTGGGCCTAATTCAGATAGAGCGTAACGGGCCTTGGGTTAGCGGGCCGTAAATGGGCTATATGCTAACAGGCCGTTAACAGGCTTTCCATGGGTCGGGCCGCCACCTTTTGGCCAAGTCAAACAGGCTGGCCTTTTCACAGGAATGGGCCTCTGTTGGGCCGTGCCATGTGTCGACGTATCATAGGCGCCTTCTATCCAATGAGTGGATGACATCTGTCCCAACGATGAGTCAACACGTGTTTCCTCCAGCCAATGATGATTTTACACGTGGAAAATCCCCATTGGTCGGGGCAGTTAACGGGTTATCGGATCCAAAACCCGACACGATAGCTTAACGGCGTTCCGTTATGGTGGATGCCACGTGTCGGTCAGCCTTGACAAAAGCACTTCTGTGACACGCGATTTATCGTCATGGAAGTGGACACTTCCGTGATGATAATTTTGGTAATGTCATGGAACACTTCTACGACAAAGACATGTATGACTATCTTGATTCTGTCATAAATTTGTCATGGATGTACATGCATGACAAAAAATGCGACCTACTGTGACAAACACGTATCATCACGGAAGTGTATTTTTTTTGTAATGACTACTTTGGATCCGTCGCAACGCACGGGCACATTGCTGGTAAAAGGAAAAGGCCTGCCGCGTTTGCGTCGCACCCCCACACGCCCGGGAATCGGGAGTACAACACGGCCCATCTGACACGACACATAGCTTAGGGAAGGCGTGTTGCCTAGCATTTTCACTTTCATGTGGGACCGCCGTTGAGCAAACCGACACCCCGCCCGCCGCCGGGTTGGAAAACAGAAACGAGGGGAAGATCTAGTTGTAGCACGGAAGACGAAAAAATTGGTGTCAGGCGGGGCTCGTTGATAGAGTAGGAGCATTCTGTACTAGTACTACTCCTACTAGTACCAAGTTTGTACTCCTGATATTGTATTACTAGTACTACCACTATACAACTAGCAGGTACGTGCACGGCACAACATCGTAGGAACAAAAAAGGGATGATTTTGTTTCGGGTGATTTATCTTTTTTTCAATCAACGTAGTATGAATAATATGATGTGGGGGCACCCATGAAGCTTATGTGGCTTGGTTGCATGGCTACAGAAGGTTAGAGAAAAATAAATAGATAATGTGTTTAGAGTGCACTCCACTAAATAGATATACTTTGGATCCATTGCAACGGACCGGCACATCTATATCTATACCCCCTATATAGTGTGTGAAAAACTTTGAAACTTGGTCGTTGGATGAAGCCAATCCAATGTTACAAAGATGGCAAATCCGAGCACTACTGGCCGTTGGATATCATCCACCAGATTCTGCCACATGTATATTCTAGAAGACTCTATGGTTGAACTTAATTCATGAATAACTTTGCCACAACTAAGCTTAGGCAAAGTTATTAGTTCTTCAAAATGAGAGCCACAAGTTGGCAAGCCTAAGGGAATCTTGCCACATTTTTTGTGTGTATGTCATGTGGGGCCTTAGTGTGGCTTGCCTAAGGTGTGGCTTGAACCAAACACTCACCTAAGTTAATCAAACTTGCCTAACCTTACATTCCACCAGATTTTGCCACATGTTAGAATCCATAAAGCTCCACATGTAGAAGCATAATGCACAAACCACCAGAATCTCATGCGTGCAATGCACGTGTACCTTACTAGTACTAGTTGGTAGTAGTAAGAAACAAATTTCAGTTTTGGCACGAGCTCGTACTGCGGGAGCACCACATGGCCTGCCGCAGGAGTTACATTTCCCTCTCAGGGCCCACGGGACCGAACTTCAGTGGCTTAGTGCCCGGCCTATGAGTCAATGACATGCGGACCTTAAATGTGGCTGGCCCACATGTCATTCTCATGGTGGTGGCGTGGTTCGCGACTCACTCGTTCGAGATGAACCGGCCGGTGGTGGCGTGGCCGTGGCGAGGGTGCCACAGCTGGGCGTCGGGGCGTCGCGAGGCGTAGATGGCCACACCGGGCGGTACTACCAGTAGTACATAAGTACTCCACCGAGGATTGATTCCGGGACGAAATGTGTCACAACACTGGATGAAAATTCGATGGTGCGGAGTACGGATCGGAGCATAGCAATGAGCGAACAAGCTGCCCAATCGGGTGTGTCTGTGGTAGAATGTTGATGGTCGCCACAGTTCAGCTGGCCCGCATGTCATGCACACAAAGGCAGAGGAGCGGTGGGGCCGATAGGGATGAAGGGCACGTCGGGGGGATGAGGATCCCCTGAAGCGAACAATCCTACCATTCTGTCACTCACATGTGGGACGCATAAGCGTGGGTCCCACATGTCAGCGAAGGAAAGGCAGGGCAAGGCAGTGATAGCCACGTCAGAGGATCCATGTCCACGTCGGGGGACGACGTGCCGTGGGTTGGAGCGGCGTCGTGGGAATCGCGTGTGGGTGTGGCGATGGTAGAAACAAGAAGCGTGATGGTCGTCGTGGTTCAACTTCCATGGACAAGCTGTCATGTCTGCTGACACATGTATATCAAAACAAGATTGTTTATATTTCAAGCACGTGAACAAGTATTATTCTACTACTTTGGATCCATTGCAACGCACGGGCCAGCACATTGGTAGTAGTAGTGTCCATCTCTATCTCTAGAGGCCTTCCCTCGTTCATCCTTTTCTCTCACAAGATAAACTACTCATACAGATGCATCTTGATGTTCCGTGGAACGCACGAGGATGTTTCCTTGGGGGTCTCTCCAGCGCGGCGTGGCCGTAGTTGCAAGTTGACGCCCCTTGAGATGCCGACGTTGAGGGGCACCCGGATTTCCTCCGATGAGCAGGTAAGATGAGTTTGATCACGTAGTAAATGCATTTTAAAGACTACTTCCGAGTCTATTTCCTAATTCTCCCCTGCCTTGCTTTCACGAGTTAGGCTCGGTCTTGAGTGGAGATTGGCTTGCATATGTACCGGAGGGTACCAACATCAATTTGCACAACATTTACAACGGTGACACCGTTCCCGTAGAACCTTTGTCCGACATTGGGATCAGCCATGCAACGGGCCACCGCATGAATTGGTACGATGGAATCACGGTGAGATTGAATAAGATAGCATGGACCTTGCACATGGCGGTCAAAGGCGGACCATGCTGTCTGCGGCCGATTTGTTGTCGTACGAGTAGGAAGACGTTGTGCTCCTTTCTAACCGCATCTTCGCGGTGACAAACCAGGGGACTTATTTTGCATGGGACACATCCTACGATATACTCCCTCTCTCCCAGTTTATTTGTTTTGAATCTTTTTGTTTTATAAGTTTCAAATTCAAATTTAGAGCTCCCCATCACATGTTGAGATTACAATGTCCATTAAATCGTTGCATGCATGTATAGTAAAGAAACAAATCTCGAGTTTGGCACGAGTTCGTGTTGCGGGAGCACCACAAGCCCAGGCGCAGGAGTTACATTTCCCTCTCAGGGCCGTCGGGACTGAGCTTCAGCTTTACTACACCTACCTTTGAGTCAATAACATGTGGACTCGATGGGTGACTAGTCCACATGTAATGCTCCCGTGGCGGAGGCGGTGGGGCCAAGAGGGGTGAGCCGCAGGTCGGGGACGTGTGGTTTCATGGGTTCGGCGGCGTCGTGGGAATCATGGTGGCTGTGGTAGAAACTTGATGCTCGCCGCATTTTAGGTGGCCCACATGTCATGCACACAAAGGCAGAGGGGCGGTGCGGCCGAGAGGGGTGAGGCGCACGTCGGGGGGCGTGGTGCCGTGGGTTGGAGAGGCGTCGTGGGAATCGCGAGATGAAACGTGATGGTCGTCGTAGTTGAACTTCCATGGACAAGTCGTCATGTCTATGGACACATGCACTGCATACCGATCACCGGAAGGAGTAGCAGAGAAAGCTATATATGCGGACAAATAGTTCCTTATAGTCAAGCGGACCCATGCTACTACTCTGTTCCAAAGACATGCACACCATCAAAATAGTCCATCTATATCAATATACACCAAGAGGGAATAATTTTTTTACAAGAGAGAACATAGTTCATCCATCCATAATGCCCTCCTGCTGGTGCAACCTTTTCTTCTTCTTCGTCTTCTTCTTCTTCTTCTTCTTCTTCTTCTTCTTCTTCTTCTTCTTCTTCTTCTCATTCTCTGTGGGAGACGGCTTCGCAACAAGCTCTTTGGGCCTTGCAGCTATCTCGAAACTCACACGGGCATCGAGGGCAGCATATTTTATCCGGCTAAATGCGTCAAGGGATAATTCTCCCATCCGCATTTAACCTTAATGCCACCGTCTCGTCACCCTTCTGAAGATTTGTACCGAGCACAAAATTTTCTATGTTGAATAGGGATGGTGTCTGTTTATCACAATCTTCTACAGGAATTTTGATTCTGGTTTGTAGGTCAGCGATGCTTTTCAAATCAAGGCTGTATGGCTCCAGCTTCTGTTTCTCCCCTTAGATGGCTGCCCCACAGAAGTATACATCCTCCCGAGACAAGAAATCATGAAGATCACCTGGTATAGAGGGCGAGTGTATGATGTGGTACACCAAAACATCATCTTCGAGGCACAGCTGAAGGACGGCGGCGCGCTGGATCTTCCCAGGGGCATGCTCCGTGTACTCTGCATCGAGACCGATGACCCTCGTCTCTACCTTTTCGAGGGAGTTGTATACATTGTTGATCCACTGCCGAACAACCCTTGGGTGGACGGTGATGGTGGCAACTATGCGCATCGAGCCTTCGACGAGGACATGTTGGACGCTAAAAACCTGCATCTCGATCTCTTTTGCCATTTGGAACCGCTGGAATGGAGGGCTATGGTTTGGAGAATTAGGATTAGATGGCTAGTCTAATTGAAGTAGTAGATGATTATTTAAAGAGGTTAAAACAATGTGAGCAGCGGTGGGGTTTGGATCAAATGAAGACGAAGGGGAGGTGAAGAAGCCGAGGAGAATCGGTTCCCGATGGAGAAGTAAATGGGAGAAGTGGCGTGCAGGCAGTTGATTAGACGGCTAGGTAGACTAAACGAAAAGGCTATGCGGGTAGATTGATGAGTCGTACCTGTTCGTGTACATGCCCATCCTTCCTGATAGGTGGGACCTATGCAAACAGATAAAAGAATGTGTCGTAGTTTTTTTTTGAGTGCGTGAGTGGGAGACACAACATTCTCTGGTTAAGGAATACTCCCTCCGTTTAGGTGAGTATAAGTCACTTTATGAAAATCAGGTTTTCCCAAAACCTTTAGGCGTGGAGCATTAACTTCCTGCTCGATCCCCTCCCAGCCTCGTTAGCAAGTGTTCTCTTCCTCTGTTGCCGCGTTCTACCTTTCCATTTTTCCTCTTCTCAAGCGTGGAACGATCTGCATGTCGTCCTTGATGCAGGCGACCCTTTGCATGCATCATGGCGAGGCGTTGATTGGGCATGCACGAATTGGGTTACGCTGCATAATATGGATGATACCTGAACAATGAAGTGAACAGTCATGCTAGCATGGGAGACCTATTTCCTCTATACAATACTGGAGTACTCATGTTCCTACTAGTAGTAGTAGTAGTAGTAGTACTACAACTGTGGTACACTTGATGGTCAAAATACTATTCATCCGGTCCTCACAGTGAAGTGACAACACCCTGCGCCTGACACTAGTCCAGCGGGCGTGTTTGGGTTACCAAAGTCAGCCTCACCCTGTGCACTGTGCAGTCTGTCACCGCCGCTGTACAACACATTGGTGCCTCGCCTCGTCTCCCTCTCTGCTCCCATAGCACCACTCCATCTCCATCTCCTTCTCCGTCTCCGTCTCCATCTGCATCTCACTGTGCCCCCGTGTACCGTCGCCTCACTCGCCTCCCCCAGTACCACTATTCCCTAGCTAGCCGCTCCAGCACTGACATCCTTCTCCCCCGTAAATCAAGCCCCCTTCCAAACTCCACCATGGCCTAACGCGAACCACGCAGCATCCATATGAGCCGCGATTGGAGCAACCTCCCCAGTGACATCCTTGACCTCTGTTGTTCGTGTATGGATATGTTGAGCGCCCTGCGACTAGCTGCATGCTCGAGGGACATGCACATGGCCATCATCGAAGCGAGGCCTAAGCTTTTCAAGACAACCTGCTTGCTGCTATCTGGTCTTGCGAGATTGGCTCACCATGATACGGAGGCGTGCATGATGCCCCTCGACTTCAATCCGATCTCCATTAACCGAAACTTCTTTGCAGGTATGTAGTGGGTCGCCGTACATCATTTCCCTCGACACCGATCCGATCACCATCGCCGAAACTTCTTGGCATGTATGTCTTTGGGTCGGCATGAACTCCCACTGGATGGCTGCCTTCAAAGAAGACGGTAAAAAGTTGGTGCTCGTGAACTTCCAGACCTCCCATGAGATTGTCCTTCCTCCGTTGGATTATATAGAGTATTACCATCGCGGTCCAAGTCATCTATATTACTACGTCAGTTGGACGGACCTTGTTTTGCAGAAGATTGTAATCTGCCAAGTGCCCACACGACATGCGAATTACGCAGACTTCAAGCTAATTGCCTTGTTCGACCGCGGACTCGCCTATCTTTACGCCGGTGCCTTCTTTAGCAGGAGACAACTCGGCTCGCAGTGGATCATCATCAAAACTGATACACACTTCTGTGATGCTATTGAACACAATGGCATCATCTACGCAATCGATAAAGAAGATGGCACCACGTATTGCTGGGACGGCACGTGTAAGTTGTTTCCATCTCATGTTAATGATGACGCCATGACACTGTTTGAACTTTTTGTGAGGATTGGCATATCCCTGTTTGAGCAGCATTTGAGTAGAACTATGGCAATGTATTAGAGACGCCGTAAATCAGCTATATTTGGTTGAGTTAATTCATGCGATTGTGACCATGTCATTACAGCCAATTTGTACCCTGAATAATTAAACAGTTAGGAATATATGGATATTATCCTTGTTTTACAGTAATCTATATACTACTACTAAATATGAGTGTGTATCAATGGCCATGTTAGTTTCCTCATTTTCATGATGTAGAAATGCACCACACTGTTGGTTTCATCTAACCATACATTAGGGAAAGTAAATGTGCATATGGAGAACTCTATATTTGGAAGTAGTGAAATCCTGCAATGCTTACCATGTGTACATACCTATATTCGCCCTTCAGCAATCAATGGCTAGAATAATATCCTCACAAAAATTTTGCCCACAGAACAAGAGTATATAACAATGCATGGTCTGTTAGTTACCTTGAAGAATTTGTTTGTGAGGACAGAACATGATTACTCCCTCTGTTCCCAATATTTGTCTTTCTAGAGATTTTAACAGCTGACTACATACGGTGCAAAATGAGTGAATCTACACTCTAAAATATGTCTACATACATCCGTATGTTGTATCTATTTGAAATGCCTAGAAAGACAAATATTTGGGAACGGAGGGAGTACATAACATGCATGACATGGTAGTTTCCTGTGAAGAATCGATTGCGAGATAACATGAGTATAACCATGCATGGCACTTCTATATTTTTGAACTCGGTATACATTTCCACTGTATTTTCTTCCCAGTTCCAACAAGGACATATCAATGTTGTTTCTTGCATTATCCTACTCATACTCTGAACTATGCTGATCTTACATTAACAATGCCTGTCCTTTTTGATATGATGCAGTGTCCCTACTGTTACTTCCCTTTGTAATCACACTACCTTTGCCAAAAATAAGGAAGCACAACTGGTTCCTCGCTCGATCAGACGACGGCAAAAGACTGATGATCATTCGGACACATGAGCCGGAAGAGTTATATTGCAAAAAACCCACTGTATACAAGCACCGTGTAATATGTGAGTATCCGGACGATTAGGCTATTACGTCTATGAGCGGGATACCAGCTTGTTGGGGCCTTTAGGATTTTTAGTTGGAGGCGGGTAAACAGCCTTGGTTCACACTCTCTGTTTCTCGCACTCAATTATCCGATTAACCAGGAGATTACCGTTGGCAAGGACCTTGATGGCGGAGAGGCTACATTTGCTATGGAAAACTGTGTCTACATGGCGACCTAGGAGTTCGGGAGCAAACTCCACTGATTGTCAATGATACAGCCTGCAGCCAAAAGAAGGTGAGAATGACAAAGGCATCCAGATTAACTTTGATCCTTGGATGTTTCAATTCTGACGAGCGGTGATGTGGTTCAAGCCTTGAGGTTGATAGGTAATTGGGCGATTGCATCGAAGGGTGGAGTCTTGGTGTCTCCGGATCACTTTGACGAAGCGGGGCTGCAAATTATGATGGTGTTGGATCATCTCTTGAATGACTTTGTTGTCTTTCTTTGCTGGTTACGGATGGGTAGTTCTTTATTTTGTTATGCATATTCCTTGTCATTTGGTCATCCTCGTCTATGTCACTCTTACTATGTATTAGTTGCTTCATTTAGAATGTCATTCTAAATGCGGATCACGAGAGTCTGAAGCGCCGCAGAGATGGGTGCGTTTTGGTGGTGTAGCAAGACTTCTTATGAACTATCATGTCTTTTGTTTAAGTCAGTAGTAGTCACTAGTCGGTGTTTGAATGTTGTATATATCGTTGTTTGAACTGTTTATTGTCTCGAACTCTTTGGTGGGCTAAATGAGGGCATCACCATTCTCCGATGTTGAGTATATCTCCTTTTTCAAGTTATATAATTTGAGCTTAGTGTCTTTTCGATGATGTACACTTGTTTGGGCCAGTGAGGTGTCGTTGAATATGGGCCGAGTAGTAACGCACTGCCAAACAGGTCAATTATGACTCTCAGGCCGGGCTCTCAAAAGATCCTGAAAAAAAGGTCGGGCTCTCCAAAAAAGAAAGAATAAGGACTCTTTGGCCGACATGTGGGCGCCACCAGTGTTTTGGTGCGCTTGCGCACCAAGAGCATATTGGCGCGTGCTCGAAATTCATGCTACCTTTTCATCCCCAGTCTCCCGCCCCTCCCCTACCTCGGGAATCTCGATTCCTACTCCAATTCCCCCAAATCCCCCTCCTGTACTCCTTGTACTCAAGAGCACTATCATGTCACCGGTCAACACGGATCTCTGAGCCAGAGATCCTGAGGTCCGTCCTGCCTTTGGTCGCTGCGTGTTGTCGCTCTCAACAGTGGCATGGCAGCGCTTGACGACCAGTTTGCCGGCAAAGTGCTGATGGTAACCATCAACGGCGACCGGCCTCCCGTCTTGCCGGACGACCTTGTCAAAGCTCTTGGCATTGCGCATGGCATCCAAATAAGTGACTTGCTCGTCGAAGTCTGTCCGACACCGGCCAATTTCTTCGTCAGGTTCCGGACAACTTTCGACTGCAGTCGTGTGTTCGAATCTTCCCGACGTTTGTTCTGCGATGGCGCGCTGGTGAGCTTTGATCGGTGGCACCCAGGATGGGGCTCGGTGCCCTCTGAGCTTGAGTTTTTAACAAAGCTTACCTTCCACGGCATGCCTCGACGTGCTTGGAACAGCGAGTCCATGAACGAGCTTATCAACAACCTTGGAGGTGAGCTCGTAAGTATGTTTGTTCCTCCAGACAGCTGGGCTCTGACGGTTATGTCATGGATGAAGAAGCCGCCCACCATATCGAAGGTGATTGGTGTTGAGATACCGGTGCAGGAACCGGGGTTGTACTATTCGTCGCCACCAAGGCCGCTGCGGACCACGTTAGGGATGTACCATGTCGAGTGTTCGTGCATGTCGAAGAAGTGGTCAATCCATCAATCGAAGTCCTGCCGCCCGCTGGTGCGAGTCCGTCAGCGGCGTCCATTACAGAGTCAACGTCGGACTTTCCCGTGCTGCTCGGAACGATGGATGGCACGGGGCCTACTCCATCGCCGGCGGAGGCCATCGCTTCTTTGGGAGAAGAGGCGGGGCTGGCTGCTGGATGTGCTCTAATTTGAGGTAACAACTGAATCTTGTCGGATACTAGTTAAATCCGAGCTATGGGTGTGAAGCGGCGATATGACAAGTACATTTGATTGTGACATGTTCTAATTTTGTACGAACTTTTTTTAGAAAGGGTTGTACGTCAACTTAATGTGCTAGCGTAACTTATTGTGTTGTCTGCATGCTTTTCTTTGCACAACATTCAAGATATTTCCCGTCATTGATAAACACGATGAACCGTAATGTACGACTTCGTTGGTTTCAACATAGCCCTTCCGTAGCGATCCACCTGCTTCCATCCTGATTGTGCCGCTGCGTGAAATTTTTGTATGCAAGTTCGATTGTGCTATGATGTTCTATATGATTGTGTCAACTATATAAGTTTTTACTGAGCATCAGCAATGCATATGGCTAAAAGATGTATTTACGAGCATCGACCGATGGGTCTCTCTCTCTCTCTCTCTCTCTCTCTGTCACACACACACAGGCGCACATGCACAAGTGGGACATGTTGAATTATTTATTTGCTCGTGACAGCTTTTAATTAGGTTCCACTGTAATCTAACTTTTTTCTCAAGTTATTAACTGAGCTTTGTGACTTCAAAAAGTTATACAGAAGCCTTGTTTGGGCCTTTCCGGCGTCGCTGAATGTGGGCTGAGTAACCATGTTATGTTGTACTGTACTACACAGGCCTTTTTTTCAACATCGACAATGCAATCGGGCGGCAGTTGTATACAATATTCGGTCAACTTGTTATTCTCCGCTTGTTGGCTGCAAACTGTCCTAGGAGGTATGCATTAGGCTTAACAAGAAAATGGACTTTAAGAAATAATAAATGGGATGTAATTATAATAATCGGACGGTTACTATGCACCAAACACGTAATTAGTTTGAAAAATATATTATTTTTGGAATTTGAAAATTTTAATTTCATTACTTGTTGCGCGCGCAATATTTCGTTGGATTTTAACATAATACAACTTTATTTTGAAATTATATTTAACCTGACTAGAAATTTCGGATAAAAATATTTCGGATCCCATCAAAATGTGGGAATTTTTTTGAATTCTGATATGAGCGGTTGTTTGAAATTATTAATCGTTGTCCTAGCTAGAAGTTGGGTTGTACTTTTAACAAACTGTAAATGGGCTGTAGTAAATTCCATTAGAATTAAAAAATGGGTTGTACATTCTTACAAATCGCAAATGGGTTATATGTTCTCTGCCAAATCCGAGCTGCGGGCCTACTAAGTTGACGCGTACCAAGGGCTTTGTCAACTTAGTCAATATAATAGATTCTAGCTGCAGTGGTCGACGATGTCCATCCAACGGCCGTAGTGCTTCTTCAACCTCTGGTCTTCTTGCTCCAGCCGCCCAAAGCAGCGCCGGTCGTGTCGCGTGCTCCTGCCTCCCGTGGCCGGCTGTGATGCCGCGGAGGCCTCACCGCCCCGTACTACTCCCACCGCTGGCCAGGCCATCCCTCTACTCACCCACACCCCTTGTTATTCTGCGGCGACGGCAGCCTCACACCGCAGCCGAACCAGTGAACCCTCGTACTCCTCTGGCGGGCTTCCACTGTTGCGTCTTCCCCGGCTCCGCGTCGTCCCCTTCCTAGGCCTCGCCGTCGTCCAGACCACCGCCCTGGTGCTCTCGGCGCGGCGTGGTCAACATGGTCAACGACCGACTTCCATCGGAAGAGTACTGTATGTGGAGAGGCTGACAGCTGGGTCCACGCGACCGCAAGGAAGTGCCTCCTTACTATGCGCAAAATAATTATTCCTCCACCTGACAGCAGGGACCCACCGGACGGGCCACCTTATTTCGAGAAAAAAACGTTTCCCCCCTGACTGCTGGGACCCACCGGACGGGCCAGCGTATTTTGCAAAAAAATGTTCCCCCATTGTCATTTCGGACCCACCGGAAGTGCCCCTTATTACGCACAAAAAAATGAATACTCCCCACGCTAGGCTGTGACCCGGCATGGTGGGAGGCTTACTTGTGGGCCTACTAAGTTGGTGGGGCCAGGGCCTTTGTCAACTTTAGTCAATATGAACGATTCTAGCTCCAAAGGACTGTGACGATGTCCATCCAACGGCCGTAGTGCTTCTTCAACTTCTGGTCTTCTTGCTCCAGCCGCCCAAAGCAGCGCCGGTCGTGCCGCATGCTCCTGCCTCCCGTGGCCGGCTGTGCTGCCGCGGAGGCCTCACAGCCCCCTACTATTCCCACCGTTGGCCAGGCCCTGCGACGACGGCAGCCTCACACCACAGCCGAACCAGTGAACCCTCGTACTCCTCTCCGCGCAGGCTTCCACTGCCCCGTCTTCCCCGGCTCCCCGTCGTCCCCTTCCTAGGCCTCACCGTCGTCCACCGCCCTGGTGCTCTCGGCGCAGCGTGGTCAACATGGTCAAGGAACGACTTCCATCAGACGTGGACTGTATGTGGAGAGGCTGACATCTGGGACTACGGCCGCAGCAAGGAAGTACCTCCTTATTACGCGGAAAATAATGATTCCTTCACGTGACAGCTGGGACCCACCGGACGGGCCACTATATTTCGTGAAAAAATGTTTCCCCTGACTGCTGGGACCCACCAGCTACATCTTCGCACGCAAGGAAATGCGTCCGTGCAAAAAAACGATTCGCCCCCCTGACTACTAGGACCCACCAGCTACATCTTCGCAGGCAAGGAAGTGCCTGACAGTCCGGACCCACCTGGTCGAAGCGTATGTAGCGTTGTCATTCTGGTCGCGAACGTGTACATACATATATACTGGTGGATGTAGAGGCGCGCACATGTCGTAGTAGAGGCGCGCACATATCGTAGTAGAGGCGCGCACATGTCGTAGTAGAGGCGCACACATAGCATGTACACGTACGTACAGCGGCCAGGGTGCAAGAAAGAAAATATGGCCACGTATGTGTACATACGGGCGGGGTCTCGAACGCCTAGTCGCGCATACGTACGGCCAGGGCTCGTGTACATGGCTAGGTCGGAACGGAGAAACAGCATCGTCGTCGTGTTCATGGGAAGGCAACAAAATGCGTCGTGTTCATGGAGAGGCAACGGAATGCGTCGTGTTCATGGGGAGGCAACGGAATGCGTCATGTTCATCGGGAGGCAACGGAACGCGTGGGAGCCAACCGGCTGGGTTGGAACGGAATTCATGGTCGTGTTCAAAGGGAGGTCTTGGACGGAACAGGCGATGGAAACGAGGCCTGGCGTACCGCAAAACGGAGGAAACGGACCTCCTACGTTCGGAACGCCGTCCTGTTGATCCCGGGAGGGTGTGGCGTCGCCAAAAGCGGAGAAGCGGGCCACCTACGGTCGAAAGCAGGGTCCTGTTGATCGGGAGGGTGTGGCGTGCCGCAAAAGCGGAGAAGCGGACCTCCTACGGTCGAAACGGGGGTCCTGTTGATCGGGAGGGGTGTGGCGTACCGCAAAACGGAGGAAACGGACCTCCTACGGTCGAAACGGGGTCCTGTTGATCGGTAGGGGTGTGGCGTGCTGCAAAACGGACCTCCTACGGTCGAAACGGGGGTCCTGTCATCGGGAGGGGTGTGGCGTGCAAAAGCAGGACTCCACAGGATACTGTTCATCTCCACCGTCGACCTCCTCCAGCCTCCACGGGCTCCTGTTCATCCAGCCTCCACCGCGCGCTACACCACCGGCTACTGTTCAACCACCTCTCCGCGGGCACCCCTCCACCGTCTACTGTTTATCCAGCCCTCCACACCACGGGGTCCTGTTCAACCACCCCTCCACGGGCACCCCTCCACCGTCTACCAATGTTCATCCAACCCCCCCCCCCCCCCGCGCGCAACGCTCACTGTTTATCCCAGAGGTAGCATCGATCGGCTTCAGTTAGCAGCAGTAAGGAAGGAATCGCTCGATTGGGTTCGGTTAACAGCCATCGACCGATCGCTCGGGTTCAGCAACGCGTAGCCTGCAGTGCTATCGCTTGGGTTCAGTTAGAGCCCAACTCCTCGCTCGGGTTCAGTTAGAGCCAACGCCTCGCACACACGCGCGTACGTGTACGAGAGAAATGCGCATTGCTCGGCCCCTGACCTCCCACCATAACCGGGAACTCCCCGAAATTTTCCTCCCCCTCACTTCTACCACGGTTTTTTCCGTCATGGACGGCCCAAAGAATGTCATGCAGCTGCGTCTCCGGCCCGCCAAGGACGAAAAGCCCATTTTCTGTCATGATTGTTTGTCATAGAAGTAGGAGCCCACCACATCTATGATGATACCGGGTTTTGTCACAATTATCGTCATAGAAGTGTCATATGTATGACAGAAAAAAAATTGTTCGGCCCAAAATGTCACGGATGTGTCTTTTTTTTTGTAGTGCAACTTAGAACAGGAAATTAAAACTACTTAGTGATAAAGCAAACAAGCACACATGAGATTATTCACCCCACGCTATTGCTCCCTGGCAAAGGTGCTAGAGAAAAGTCTTGATAACCCACAAGTATAGGGGATCGTTTGTAGCCTTCTTCGATAAATAAGAGTGTCTTACCCAACGAGGAGCTAAAGGTAGAACAAATATTCCCTCAAGTTCTATTGACCACCGATACAACTCTACACACACTTGACATTTTCTTTACCTAGAACAAGTATGAAACTATTTTTCAAGAATAAAACTACGAGTACTTTGCGAGAATAAAACTATGAATAAATTGCAAGGTAATAAAAGTAGATAGCTTTTGTCAACAAGAAAGTCATTTGTCCCTAGGCACTTGATAACAAGTACCGGTAATCATTCTTGTAATTTTATATGAGGGAGAGGCATGAGATAACATACTTTCTCTACTTGGATCATATGCACTTATGATTGGACCCCTAGCAAGCATCCGCAACTACTAAAGATCATTAAGGTCGTGAAACCCAACCATAGCATGAAGTATCAAGTCCTCTCTACTCCCATACGCCATAACCCACTTATCCGCGTTTAGGCTGGTGTCACCCCCGCAACACCGACAATAAGCAAACCATGAACATATTGCAACACCCTATAGCAGGGGCCCCTCCATTTGCGCAACACAGAGGGCACCGTAGGACAACATCATAAATAAAATATACAATCATACCAACCAAGATCATGATTAACCCATAGGACAAAACAGATCTACTCAAACATCAAAGGATAACCATAGATCATTGGGAAATAATATATGGAGTTGAGCACCATGTTCAAGTAGAGATTACAGCGGGGAGAAGGGGTGTTACACCGCTACATAGAGGGGGAGAGAGTTGGTGTTGACGGTAGCAAGATTGTTGATGTAGATCGCCGTTACGATCCTTGCCCTGGGGGCGTTCCGGCGCCACCGAGAGAGAGGGGGAGAGGGGCCCCTCCTTCTTATTCTTCTTCCTTGGCCTCCCCCTAGATGGGAGGAGGATCCCCCTCTGGTCCATGGCCTCCATGGTGGCGGAGAGGCGGGAGCCCCTCTGAGATTGGATCTTGAAAGTGCGTTATATCGACTAGAGGGGAGGTGAATAGGCGAATTTTATGAATTCTACACTCAGGAATTTGCAGGTGAGGAAATTCCTAAGCGAATAACTAATTGCAGCAGAATAAGTACTCAGATGTAGACATAACAGAACACAGGCATGGTCATCATGATGAAATGAAGACAAGCACATAGTACAAAAAGCGTAAACACGAGATAACACAGGATGAAGACAAACAGACTGAAGAAATTGAACTGAGGAAATTGAGAAAGTCTTCAGTCAAAGTTTTCAAACAGATATGAACAGGAACACAACACAGTAATGAGGAAATGAAAGAGTTGAGGAAATAGAACCAGTAAGCTTGGTGAAGACAATGATTTGGTAGACCAGTTCCAACTGCGGTGTCGGTTATGCGTCTGTTGGAAGCGGCTAGGTATTTAAACACGAGGACACATAGTCCCGGACACACACAGTCCTCACCGTATTCTCCTTGAGCTAAGGTCACACAGAACTCGCCCAATCACTCGTGGTAAGTCTTCAGGTGACTTCCAAACCTTCACAAACTCGGTCGCTCGGCGATCCACAATTTCCTCTTGGATGCTCAGACCATGACGCCTAACCGTCTGGAAGAAGCACAGTCTTCAAAGGTAACAAGCGTCGGATCTACACAAGATTAATCTCGTCAGTGATGCTCAATGACTTTGGGTTTGTAGGTGTTTGGGTTTGGGTTTTCCTCACTTGATGATTTTTGCTCAAAGTCCTCGGAGGATGGGATGCTTCTCTCGGAGCAGCCAACCAGCTAGTGGTTGTAGGGGGCGGCTATTTATAGCCTAGGGAGCAGCCCGACATGATAAGCCATAAATGCCCTTCAATGATATGACCGTTAGGTGGGTAGATATTTTGGGACAGCTGGCGCGTAGCATCGAAATTTTGAGTATCAAATACCTCAGGGCTATCATGTTCCTCACTGTGTAGGCAATCCGCACTAGAAAATTCCTAACTCCTCGGTCAGAACAAATTCCTCAGAGACGAGAAGAACTTCGTCTCTGTCACTGAAGAAATTGACTGAACTATATGAGATTTCCAATGGCTTCACTCGAAGGGATTGGTATTTGTAGGATTTTGAGTTGAGCATCACATGGAAATTTTTCCTTAGTATTTCCTCGACCCCCTTTAATAGTACGGTGTTTCCTATGACTCAAGAAAGAGAAAATGAAACTACGAAAACAAAAGTCTTCACGCTTCATGTTCCTCGAATGAATACCAAGTCTTCAAGGTCAAACCAATTTCTTCACTTTCAAAGTCTTCTGAAAGTCTTGAAATCCAAAATCTTGATTGAAGATATTCATTTTTAGGGTCGACTTTCTCTGTAAATATCAAACTCCTCATAGACTTATAGACCTGTGTACACTCATAGACACATTAGTCCCTTAACCTATAAGTCTTCAATACACCAAAATCACTAAGGGGCACTAGATGCACTTACAATCTCCCCCTTTTTGGTGATTGATGACAATATAGGTTAAGTTTTCAACGGGGATAAATATATGAAGTGTAAATACTGATATTGAGGAATTTGAAAGCAAGATATAGAAGAACTCCCCCTGAAGATGTGCATAGTGAAGAATTTGCTTTCGAAGCAATGCACACTTCAAGACTAGAATCATGGAGATCTCCCCATATATCTTGTAAATCATACACGCATTTGACATATAATAAGAACAATTTGAAATGCATGATGAAATATGGTGACTGATGTAATTCAGCATATGTGCATTAACATTAATGAGGAATAAGCATGCAGAAAATCTTAGCAAAAGTATCAGACCACCATAGAGTTTAAGTTTACAACTCGATCAAATAAAGTCTCAGAAGAACGATAGTTGTAACTTAGCAAAAAACGCCTATATAGATAGACCCGCTTGAAGACTAACTCAAATTTCTCCCCCTTTGTCATCGAATGACCAAAAGGATCGAAAAATGAGGACTAACGCCCCTGAAGAATATCAAGTTGAAGAAGGAGCGCCAGCGTTGTTGGGGTCGTTTGTTGTTGTAGGGCCTGCCGCAGTGACGTCCAAGTCTTCATGCTCTTCGATTTCGCGTGATGAAGAATATGAGCTGGCCACCAAGGAAGGAACCTTGACCATCTTGAATTTCTTTGCTGGTGGTTCAGACCGGGCAAAGTCCTCCTTGAGACCCATTTGCTTCAGATCTTCTTCACCATATAGATGTGATAGAATAGCCCAGGTGCGACCAAAGACTTCATGGAGGTAGTAATGGTTTTTCTTCACTGCATTGTGTGTCGCAGTCATGTTGTGAAGAATAGAACCAAACTGATGCTTAACCCATTTGTGGTTTCGATCCACCTTCTGGTGAAGACTAAGAAGCAGTTCACGGTCAGTCATCACTCTGGGAGCTGTGGCTTGAGGATTTGGCTTTGATGCATGAGCGGCAGAATCATGAGTAGCAGAATCATCACTGGTGGAGTAAGATGGAGCTTTGCGAAACTGACCATCCAATGGACGACTACCTTCATCAATAACAGCAGCGGCCTTGCCCTTTTCATCAGCTGAGGAAAATGTCCTCTTGAGGACTTCAATTGGGGGCAAATAGCTGAGGTGATTCTGAAAATCAGCTTTGTAGTTGAGTGAAGACCTTATTCTGAGGAAACTCATAATCTAAGGTGCGTAACGCTTCAACTTAAACGGAGAGAATGCAACATTTGCCAGACTCCTCATGAAGAAATCATGATAGTTGAGAGGAATGCCATGCATGATATTGAACAGCAGATTCTTCATGATGCCGACGACTTCTTCATCAGTCGAGTTGTGGCCTTTGATAGGACTCAAAGTCTTCGTCAGAATGCGATAAACTGTTCTTGGCACATATAGCAATTCCTTCATGAGGAATTTGGTCCTTGGGGCTTGACCAGGCTTCGGAGGCTTCATTAGCACTTGCATGTAATGGGAAGTGAGTTCAGGCTCATGGTACAGGCAACGAGCTCCTTCAAGGGGAGGACTGATTGGCAGGGCGTGAAGTACTTCAGAGGATTGGCAGGGCGTGAAGTACTTCAGAGGCCGGTGCTTTATAATGAGTATTTTTGGCCATCCAGTCCAATACCCAAGAGTTGATATCATCAGCATCTCCTGTAACGTGCAGAGCTGCATAGAATTGAAGAATGAGCTCTTCATTCCAATCGCAAATATCCGTGCAAAAGTTGAGTAGTCCTGCATCATGAAGCACATTGAGGACTGGGGTAAAGAAAGGCAGTGATTCCATGTCCACGTGAGGAATATGCTCATGGTCGAAGACTTTGTCCTTGTTGAAGAGCAGAGAAGAATAAAAATTTTCTTGGCTGGCAGCCCAGAAGCGCTTCCTTCTAAGACGAGCAAAGTCATATGGATTATAGTCTGTGAAGAACACATGCTCGCCGAAGAAGTCATCAGCCTTAAATTTCTGCTTCTTTGAGAAGGGATCCTTTGGCTTGGGCTGAGGAGTACCAGTCAATTGCTTCACCACCTCAGGAATCACAATCTCAGGTTCCATAGGCTGAGGAATCTCAGCTTCTGCGTCAGTGGCAGCCTGGGTCTTCCATTCTTCATTAATAATTTCTTCAGCACTAGTGGTTGGAATCTCTTCATGGACAGACGGTGTGGCATGAGGTTCTTTAGATCCCATTTGTACTTCAATATTCACAGGGGACTGAGGAATTTGTTGTAGGGATGTGAATAGAGGAGAATTGGGGTGCTGACTTCTCCAAAAGTTAGCGTTCAACACTGGAGTTGTGCACCCACTGTCCACATCTTCTTCTTCACTCTTCTCTTAAACACCGGCCTCTTCAGCAGTGAACTGAGGCATGGGCGATGAGACTATTGGGGTTGAAGGGATTGCATCTGCTTCAATTTCTTCATCCAACTGCTCTGACGAAGCAGCAGAAGGAATCTCTTCATCTGATCCACTTGGAATCACATATTCTTCATCAAAAGGAACAAGGTCCTTTGATGGTATGGATGAGACCGGAAGAGCATCAATTGGATTCTCAAAAGAGCTGGTCAATGGCTTCATCTTCTTCTGAGCTGAAGAATCTGATGAAGTTGATGCTTTCCTTTTCTTCACAGCTGCACGCTCTGCAGCCTTGGTCTTCTTCTCAACTGATGCAGATGGAAGAATCGGAGTTGGGGTAGGTGCAGGAGGAGCAGAGGAATTTGGTTCATTTACTTGTGCTCGGTGGCCGGAAGCTTCTGTGGCTCGACAGCTTCTCGAGCGCAACACTAGTGGTTGCCACAGCAATTTCTTCAATTTGGAATGCAGTCATCAGCCCCGACACTAGCAGTTTGTTCAAGATGCTTTGATTGTCATCGGCCGGTCTTTGGCATGTTCTTCGATCGGTGGCAGATGCCTCAGCCTGAGGAATTTCTTTTTGCGATGGAGCTGCAACATTTGTAGTGAACTTCTCAGTTAAATTCACAAACCTGACTTTGGCTCCAAGCCATTCAGCGCGGTATACGTCAAATTCATCACTGAGTTTCTTAATCTCAGATTGAATAGTGATAAGTTCTTCAGTTGTCATAGAGACAACGTTTTTCTTCGTGAAAGCGCTCCTTCACATCTGCGCTTTCTTCAACTGTCGGCCTTTTCAAATTTCCATTTTCTTCCTGAATAAAGGCGATTGACATATGACTTTGGCGAGAGTCAACTTGAAGTCCGGCATAGGAGTGTTGGGGTCCTTGTGCCCGAGATCAATATAATCAAGGATCAATTTTGGATCCAAAAGTAGAGGCACATTTGTGCCTTTGGCTCTAGCGGCCTTGAGCTGCATGTCTCTGATGATTTCAGCAAGTTCTTCATCATCAGCTTCATCTTCATCAGACGGCACTTGAAAGGTGACCTGCTTCTTGTGAGGACTTTGAAGAATCTGGCCGTGAGGGCATTGCTGAGGAACTTGGCCGTGAGGGCATTTGGGATGAAGCACTTGGCTTATGAGCAGGCTTCTTCGCCATGGCCTTCTTTGGCTTGCTTGCAGAGGCCTCAGCAGTGGTAGCAGCAGCAGCAGAGTCTTCATTAAATTTCCTCACTGCTTCCTTAGCTATTTTGGCTAGCTTGGCACAGCGCTTGGCCCATTCATCGGGATAGTCCTCACCACGCTTGAGGCTGGTGGGATCGACTTCTTGGCAGTGCCAATGGAGGTCTTGGGCATGGAGGATTTAGAGTGAATTTCTTCATATACTTGGGAGTAACATATCTGTACTCCCTCCATTCTCGTGCCCATCTCCTCTCTATCCTTTGTATGTGCACCTTGCGCTGATTTTTGTCCTCCTTGCCAAACTTGGCCTCATCAAGAGTGCAATAATCCTTGTATATGTCATCAGGAATCTCGAAAGCAGTATTGACCTCAGGCCTCTTTCCTTCCTTCTGTGGCTTTTTACCGTCAGCCATTTTCTTCAGCTGAGGAATATGAACAAAAGAATTTTCTGAAGAGGTGTGCAAATTTTCTTCAAGGAACGCTGCAAATGAGTTAAGTTGATGAGAACCTAGTGATTCAGCAACGGACATGAGTACCTGTGAACAGAGTATAGTTGCGAGGAAGTTGGAGAGGTCATATGCGTTCTCAGAAGTTTTTCAAAAAGAACAAGTTTGAGGAATTTGACCAGATGAGTCTTGAAGAATTTCACTAAGCGTTCTTTGACTTAGGTTCCAGAGTTGTACAGATTGAAAAATCCACACAATTTAGGAATCTTGAAGAAAAACGTTGCTTAGGGAAACGGATCAAGAACAAATGTTATGAGAGGTGTTCAGTGTGTGAAATTTGAAGAATAAACACCTTTGAAGATTTTGTAGAAAACATTTGAATCAAAGAGGGCAGTAAAAGTAACTTTTAATTACCCTTGATGAAGAACACGACGAACTGGGAAGTGTAGATGTGAAGCTCGTCAGTTCAGATCTTCCACGCCCTAACTGGACTGAGGAAGACAGCTACGGTGGCGGCGGAGTGAAGAAATCTGCAGCCGGCGCGAGTACGACGGCGATGAGGTTGAGGCAGTGAAGCTCTTCCTCACCGACAACGATGGAAGTAGCGGCGGTGCTAGGGTTTGAGAAGCTCGAGCGAGAGAGAGGTCGAGCGGAGTAAAAAACGAAGTGAGGAAGGGGAGGGGTATTTATAGCCGAAGTGAAAAACTGTTTACCCAAAGAAATTGGACGAACGTGCCCCTGACCCTTCTCATTCGCTTGACATGTGTCACCTACGTACTGAGAGGTGGCGATCGTGTGAGATCGTGGGTGAATATATAAGTATTATCATGGAATGTGGAACGGTTTAGGCGGCAACAACCGAAAATTTAGATAAGATAAGTTTTAACGTTACGTTCGCAAATTCTTCGGCTGACAAGGACACAATGAAGATTTTGAATGTGTTCCAAATAGAACGCACATGAAGAAATTGTGAATAGACTGGGTTGAGTTTAGCATAGAGGGTGAAGGGTCCGATCACATTCACTTAGTAGGAAAGACAACATGAAGAATTAGCAATAAGTGAATGATCTAGAGGACATAAACTCATATATATAGCCAATGAAGAAAAACGACGGAAATGGTGAAGACATTGCAAAGTTGAATAAATTGAACAACTGACGAATTTCAAAAACTGAGGAAAAACTCAAATTGAAGATTTTCAACTTTTGGTGGTGGCGTGACCCATCGTATAAGAATGATGATTTAAGACACCGCGTACAATTGTCGTAGGGTTCTGAGAATCAAATTCTTCGTTAATTTCTTCACACTTAGAGTGTTAGTCTTCATTGATTGAAGAAAAACGTTTCTTCATGTGTTGCACATCTAAGTCATCAATTTTGCAAAAGTGTTAGGATGAGTGTCCTTTTCAAAGAACATTCGAAGATTCTACGATATTTAGCTCACACCGCAACTTGCTAAATCTCTTCTCATCCAATGGCTTTGTGAAGATATCGGCTAGCTGTTCTTCAGTCTTCACATGCTCAATAGAAATGTCGCCCTTCAACACATGATCATGAAGAAAATGATGACGAATCTGAATGTGCTTTGTCTTTGAGTGCTGAACTGCATTATGAGCAATCTTGATTGCACTCTCATTGTCACAGTAGAGAGGCACATTCTTCATGTTGACGCCGTAGTCCTTGAGAGTTTGCTTCATCCATAACAGTTGAGAACAGCAAGAACCAGCAGCAATGTACTCAGCTTCAGCAGTAGACAGTGATACGCAGTTCTGTTTCTTCGAGGACCAATAGACCAAAGATCATCTGAGGAAATGGCATGTGCCTGATGTTGACTTGCGGTCCACTCAATCACCGGCGTAGTCAGAGTCTGAATATCCAATGAGATCAAAATCCGAGCCCTTGGGGTACCACAATCCAAGTGTTGGTGTGTGAGCTAGATATCGAAGAATATGCTTCACAACCTTATGGTGTGATTCCTTCGGTGTAGCTTGAAATCGGGCACACATGCAGACACTAAGCATAATATCCGGCCTAGATGCACATAAGTACAATAATGAACCAATCATGGAGCGGTATACCTTTTGATCGAAGTCAATACCATTTTCAAAAGTGCACAGATGGCCATTGGTGGGCATAGGAATTTTGAGCCCTTTGCAATCTTGCATGCCGAATTTCCTCAGCACATCCTTGAGGTATTTCTCCTGAGATATGAATATGCCATTGCGCTGTTGACGAATTTGAAGACCTAAGAAGAATTTCAATTCTCCCATCATAGACATCTCATATTCCTCCCTCGTCATATAACCAAATTCGTCAGTGTAACGTTGGTCAGTACAGCCAAAGATAATATCATCAACATATATTTGGCAGACAAGTATTTCACCATCATAAGACTTAGTGAAAAAGTAGGGTCAAGTGAACCGGGTTTGAAGCCTTTCTTCATGAGGAATTCCTTCAAAGTATCATACCACGCCCGAGGGCCTGCTTGAGGCCATAGAGGGCCTTATTGAGTCTGAAGACTTTGTCAGGATGCTTTGGATCTTCAAAACCTGGGGGTTGAGCAACATATACTTCTTCCTCAAGCTTACCATTGAAGAATGCACTTTTCAGATCCATTTGATATAAAGTGATATCATGATAGTTAGCATAAGCAAGTAATATGCGAATAGCCTCAAGTCTAGCAACAGGTGCAAAAGTTTCATCAAAATCAATTCCTTCAACCTGTGTGTAGCCTTGAGCTACAAGTCGTGCCTTATTCCTCACCACAAGGCCATTTTCATCTTGCTTGTTGCGGTAGATCCACTTTGTGCCAATGATATTGTGATTGCGAGGATCTGGACGTTTGACCAGTTCCCGGGCGTTGTTGAGCTCGAACTGATGTAATTCTTCTTGCATAGCTTGAATCCACTCAGGCTCCAGAAATGCTTCATCTACCTTAGTGGGCTCTGTGATAGAGACGAAAGAAAAGTGCCCACAAAAGTTAGACAAATGTGAAGCTTTTGAGCGTGTGAGAGGACCTGGAATGTTGATATCGCTGATGATTTTCTCAATCTGCACTTCATTTGCAATGCGAGGATGAGCGGATTGTCATCGAGGAATTTTATCAGCATTTTCTTCAGCACCATTTTCTTCAGGTGCATCAGCATGATGTTCTTCACGTTCTAGAATGATTTCTTCAACAGATTCTTCGGCAGGAATGACATCCTTAGTAGCCTTGAACTTGATAGTTTCCTCGGGTGACTGTTCATCTAACACAGAAGGTAGGTGCTCTCTTTGTGAGCCATTAGTTTCATCGAACCGCACATCTACAGTTTCAACAACTTTATGGAGAATGTTGTTGAAGACTCTGTAGGTGTGCGAGTCCTTTCCATAACCAAGCATAAAGCCCTCATGTGCTTTCGGTGCAAATTTTGAGTTGTGATGGGGATCTCTAATCCAACATTTAGCACCGTAGAATTTGAAATAACTCACATTGGGTTTCTTGTCAGTGAGGAGTTCGTATGCAGTCTTCTTGAAGAATTTGTGAAGATATACCCTGTTGATGATGTGGCACGCAGTATCAATTGCCTCATTCCAGAAACGACGAGGCGTCTTGTACTCATCAAGCATAGTGCGAGCCATCTCAACAAGAGTCCTGTTCTTGCACTCCACGACGCCATTCTGCTGAGGAGTATAAGGAGCAGATAACTCATGAGTAATACCATGTTCATCAAGATAGTCATCAAGACTAGAATTCTTGAACTCAGTTCCATTGTCACTTCTGATGTGCTTGATCTTCACACCAAAGTTGGTTGAAGCCCTCGAGGAAAATTGTTTGAAGACTTCCTACACCTCATGTTTGTAAGTGACAATATGCACCCATGTGTAAGGAGAGTAATCATCAATAATAACAAAGCCATATAGAGATGCATCATTTGTAACTGCAGAATAATGCTTAGGACCAAAGAGATCCATGTGAAGCAATTTAAAAGGTCGAATAGTAGTCATGATAGTCTTCGCTGGATGCTTGGCCTTGATCATCTTTCCAGCTTCACAGGCTCTGCATAAGTGATCCTTGAGGAATTTGACATTCTCAATGCCAATGACATGCTTCTTCTTCACGAGCATGTGCAAATTCCTCATGCCTGCATGACCAAGTCGTCGATGCCATAACCAGCCTTCTGAAGCTTTTGCAAGTAGACATACGGCTGGTTGAGGTCCTGTAGAGAAATCAACAATATATAGATCTCCCCTCCTAAAGCCTTTGAAGACTTTGGAATTGTCAGCTTCCATGATCACAACACAACGATACTTGCCAAAGACAACAACCATATCAAGATCACAAAGCATTGAGACAGACATTAAGTTGTATCCTAAGGACTCGACAAGCATGACTTTGTCCATGTGTCGATCCTTTGTGATCGCAACCTTACCTAGACACAATACCTTGCTTTTGCCTTTGTCAGCGAAGATGATATGCTTTAGATGCGATGGAGATAAGGGAACGTCCATTAATAGATTATTGTCACCAGTCATGTGATTTTTACATCCACTATCGAGGACCCACTCATTGGCTTTGGGTTGATCATCCTGCAGATGAATTAGTGCAGCTTACGAACTCATATACTTCATCAGTGAAGAATATGACATCAATTCCATCAGATCAATTTCATCAAGCAACAAAATAGATAAAGCAGTATTAGGACGTGAGAAATGAGGATTCAGTTCTCCATTATTAGCCTGCGTCCTTTCAGGTCCAGGTCTCCAGCAATTTCTTCAGACGTTTAGGCACGTCTGGAGACCTGACCCTGCAGAAGAAATTAGTTCTTTTTCTTCACCACCCACATCTGAAGGGGTGGCAAAGAGTTCATCACTCTGCGAGCTCCATACGAGAAAGGTGGCATAGAAGCCAGTCCACTTCGTTTCACATAAGAGGAGTTAGGATAAGCATATGAATAAGCAGAGAAATTCTTCGAGGACTTATGAACATAATGGTTAGAAGAATAATGCTCATATTCATAGCCCTTAGCTCTTCCCTCCGAAACAGAGGTGTTAGCATGATGTTATTCATATGAGGACTTTGATCCTCGTGAAGAATTTTGTCCATATGAGGACTTGGATCCATATGAAGAATTTGATCTGGGGTTCCTATTCTTCACAGGTGATGTCATGAGGACATTCACCTGAAGACTTTCAAGGCACCTTTTGGGAACCCAGATTTTCTTCATGGGGGAACCATTCCTCCAGCTAGTGCCAACATATCTAGCAAATACTTCACCATTCTGATTTTTGAACAGTTTATAGTTCGAGTCAAATGACTCATCAGCAGAATGAGGAGAATCGCATGTAAAGCCAGATAGATTAGATGGATCTACTGGAGGTCCCTTTGCAGCAACCCATGATGTTTTGGGGTACTTCTCAGGCTTCCAATAGGTTCCATCAGCATTGATTTTCCTCTCAAAGGCAATACCCTCTTTCCTAGGGTTCCTGTTGAGGATCTGCTTTCTAAGCACATCACAGAGAGTCTGATGCCCTTTGAGGCTATTGTACATGCCTGTCATATACAATTCCTTCAGCCCTGCATCATCAGTGATACTAGAAATGTCCTCAGACAAGGAACTAGTGATAGCAGAGACAGGTGAAGAATTTGTAGCATTGGAAGCATTTGAACATTCAGGTGAAGAATTAGCAGATTCACGTTCAATGCACTTCAAACATGGAGGAACAAATTATTCCTGAGTAGCGCTGACATGTTGAGCAAGTAATGAATCGCGCTCCTTCTGAAGATCTTCATAACTCACTCTTAAATTTTCAAGATCTTGCTTTCTTTGAAGAAATTCATAAGAAAGCTTCTTATCATCAGAGAAGAGAGTGTTATGATGACCTTGAAGGTTGTCAAACCTAGACTAAAGTCTCTGAAGACTTTCATCCAAAGCTTTTGACTGATCCATTTCTTCACCCAACATATCATCGCTCTTATTTAGCATGTATTGAACCTTTTCCAAAGCTCTTTGTTGTTTAGTGGCAAGGGAAGCAAGTTTGACATAACTGGGTCCAAATTCATCACCAGATTCATCATCACTGGACTCGGATAAGTAGCATTCAGTTACCTTGGCATCTTTTGCCATAAGGCATGGTGTAGAAGATGATGATTCTGGTTCGAATGTCATCGCTTTGAGTGATTCCTTGAAATCCTCAAACCAAGGATCTTGACGGGTTCGATGACCTTCATAGACCTCAGAGAGATGGTCCCAGATAAGCTTTGCATGATCGAGATGCATGATATTATTGAACTGATTTTGAGACAGACAGGAGAAAATGACGTCCTTCGTCGTGAGGTTGAGAATGTCATCAGCTTCCGCCATCTTGCACAGATCGGTAAGACCAATCTCAGTGACGGTCCACAGCTCGATGTTCATTGCCATGAGGCGCTTCTTCATCATGGCCTTCCACTTGGGATACTCGTGACCGTCAAAGATGGGGCATGACACATTCTTCATACCTGTGGTCGACATAACTAAAACTCCAGGCGGTTAAACCAAAATCACACAGAACAAGGGAGTACCTTGCTCTGATACCAATTGAAAGTGTGTTATATCGACTAGAGGGGGGGTGAATAGGCGAATTTTATGAATTCTACACTGAGGAATTTGCGGGTGAGGAAATTCCTAAGCGAAGAACTACTTGCAATAGAATAAGTACTCAGATGTAGACATAACAGAACACAGGCATGGTCATCATGATGAAATGATGAAAAGCACAGAGTACAGAAAGCGTAAACACAGGATAACACAGGATGAAGACAAACAGACTGAAGAAATTGAACTGAGGAAATTGAGAAAGTCTCCAGTCAAAGTCTTCGAACAGATATGAACAGGCACACAACACAGTAATGAGGAAATGAAAGAGTTGAGGAAATAGAACCAGTAAGCTTGGTGAAGACAATGATTTGGTAGACCAGTTCCAACTGTTGTGTCAGTTGTACGTCTGGTTGGAGCGGCTAGGTATTTAAACCTGAGGACACATAGTCCCGGACACACAGTCCTCACCGTATTCTCCTTGAGCTAAGGTCACACAGACCTCGCCCAATCACTCGTGGTAAGTCTTCAGGTGACTTCCAAACCTTCACAAACTCGGTCACTCGGCGATCCACAATTTCCTCTTGGATGCTCAGACCATGACGCCTAACCGTCTGGAAGAAGCACAGTCTTTAAAGGTAACAAGCGTCGGATCTACGCAAGATCAATCTCGTCAGTGATGCTCAATCACTTTGGGTTTGTAGGTGTTTGGGTTTGGGTTTTCCTCAGTTGATGATTTTCGCTCAAAGTCCTCGGAGGATGGGATGCTCTCAAAAGACAAGTGTCAGTATCTCTCGGAGCAGCCAACCAGCTAGTGGTTGTAGGGGGCGGCTATTTATAGCCTAGGGAGCAGCCCGACATGATAAGACATAAATGCCCTTCAATGATGACCGTTAGGTGGGTAGATATTTTTGGACAGCTGGCACGTAACACAACAACGGTCGGAATTTTGAGTATCAGATACCTCAGGGCTATCATGTTCCTCACTGTGTAGGCAATCCGCACTAGCGAATTCCTAACTCCTCTATCAGAACAAATTCCTCAGAGACCAGAAGAACTTCGTCTACATCCTTTGAAGAAATTGACTGAACTGTATGAGATTTCCAATGGCTTCACTCGAAGGGATTGGTAGGTGTAGGATTTTGAGTTGAGCATCACATGGAAATTTTTCCTTAGTATTTCCTCGACCCCCTTTAACAGTATGGTGTTTCCAATGACTCAAGAAGGAGAAAATGAAACTACGAAAACAAAAGTCTTCATGCTTCATGTTCCTCTAATGAATACCAAGTCTTCAAGGTCACACCAATTTCTTCACTTTCAAAGTCTTCACAATTTCTTCAGAAATCCAAAATCTTCAGTCGAAGATATTCATTTTTGGGGGTCGACTTTCTCTGTAAATATCAAACTCCTCATAGACTTATAGACCTGTGTACACTTATAGACACATTAGTCCCTTAACCTATAAGTCTTCTATACACCAAAATCACTAAGGGGCACTAGATGCACTTACAGATCTCCCTCTTTGTTCTCTTCTGTTTGGCGTTCCCCAGATCTAGCCCTTCACGGTTTCTTAAATTTCTGGAGATCCATATCTTCGATTGCGCTGAAATTTTTACACGGTTTTTCCCATAAATTATCATTCTTGCGCCAGAAGAAGGGCCCCAACCGCCTTACGAGGAGGGCATAAGACACCTGGGCGCGCCTGGCACCCCCTGGCGAGCCCAGATGTATATTGGGGGCCGTGGGCCCCCGTTTGCGTTGATTCCACCTCCCAAAAATCACATATATTCTAAAATAATTCTTCATAAATTTTTATCGCGTTTGGACTTTGTTTGATATGGATTTACTGCGAAACAAAAAACATGCAACAAATAGGAACTGGCACTAGGCACTGGATCAATAGGTTAGTCCAATAAATCATATAAATTGTTGACAAAAATATGTAAAAGTTGTATAATATTGGCATGGAACAATCAAAAATTATAGATACGATGGAGACGTATCACTCCTTCATGCGCCGCTTCCGAAGCATCTATGTACTATGCTTCTCACGTAGATCCCGCCACAACGCTCTGCTTGGAACTATACCAACTAGCAGCTCCACCATTCAATATAAATATGTATCATGTATGTGACTTAGAGTCATCTGGATATGTGTCAAAGCTAGCATCGATGTCACCTTTTACGGCGAGCTCTTCATTACCTCCAAAAACGAGAAACATATCCTTGGTCCTTTTCAGGTACTTACGGATATTCTTGACCGTTGTCCAGTGATCCACTCCTGGATTACTTTGGTACCTCCCTGCCAAACTTTTGGCAAGGCATACATCAGGTCTGGTACACAACATGGCATATATAATATAACCTATGGTTGAGGCATAGGGAATGACTTTCATTTTCTCTCTATCTTATGTCGTGGTCGGACTTTGAGTCTAACTCAATTTCATACCTTGCAACACAGGCAAGAACCCTTTCTTTGACTGGTCCATTTTGAACTTCTTCAGAACTTTGTCAAGGTATTTGCTTTGTGAAAGTCCTATTAAGCGTCTTGATCTATCCCTATAGGTCTTGATGTCCAATATATAAGCAGCTTCACCGAGGTCTTTCATTGAAAAAATTATTATTCAAGTATCCTTTTATGCTATCTAAAAATTATATATCATTTCCAATCAGTAATATGTCATCCACATATAACACCAGAAATGCTACAGAGCTCCCACTCACTTTCTTGTAAATACAGGATTCTTCGTAAGTCTGTATAAAACCATATGCTTTAATCACATCATCAAAGCGTATATTCCAACTCCAAGATGCTTGCACCAGTCCATCAATGGATCGCTGGAGCTTGCACACTTTGTTAGCACCTTTAGGATCGACAAAACCTTCTGGTTGCATCATATACAACTCTTCTTTAAGAAACCCATTAAGGAAGGCAGTTTTGACGTCCATTTGCCAGATTTCATAATCATAAAATGTGGCAATTGCTAACATGATTTGAATAGAGTTAAGCATCGCTACGGGTGAGAAAGTCCCATTGTAGTAAACCCCTTGAACTTGTCGAAAACCTTTTGCGATACGTCAAGCTTTGTAGACAGTGATATTACCATCAGCGTCCGTCTTCTTCTTGAAGATCCATTTATTCTCAATGGCTTGCCGATCATCGGGCAAGTCCACCAAAGTCCACACTTTGTTCTCATACATGGATCCTATCTCAGATTTCATGGCCTCAAGCCATTTGTCGGAATCTGGACTCATCATAGCTTCTTCATAGTTCGAAGGTTCGCTGTTGTCTAACAACATGACTTCCAGGACAGGATTACTGTATTACTCTGGTGTGGTACGTGTCCTGGTCGACCTACGAGGTTCAGTAGTAACTTAACCCGAAGTTTCACGATCATTATCATTAGCTTCTTCTCTAGTTGGTGTAGGCATCACGAGAACAGTTTTCTCTGATGTGCTACTTTCCAATTCAAGAGAAGGTACAACTAACTCATCAAGTTCTACTTTCCTCCCACTCACTTCTTTCGAGAGAAACTCCTTCTCTAGAAATGACCCATTCTTAGCGACAAAGATCTTTCCTTCAGATCTATGGTAGAAGGTATATACCCAATAGTTTCTTTAGGGTATCCTATGAAGACGCACTTCTCCGCTTTGGGTTCGAGCTTACCAGGCTGAAGCCTTTTTACATAAACACCGCATCCCCATACTTTAAGAAATGACAGCTTAGGTTTCTTGCCAAACCATAGTTCATACGGTGTCGTCTCAACGGATTTAGATGGTGCCCTATTTAACATGAATGTGGTTGTCTCTAATGCATAACCCCAAAAAGATAAAGGCAAATCGGTAAGAGACATCATAGAATGCACCATATCTAATAAAGTACGGTTACGATGTTCGGACACACCATTACGCTTTGGCGTTCCAGGTGGCGTGAGTTGTGAAACAATTCCACATTGTCTTACATAAAGGCCAAACTCATAACTCAAATATTCGCCTCCGCGATCAGATCGTAGAAACTTTATTTTCTTGTTATGATGATTCTCCACTTCACTCTGAAATTCTTTGAACTTTTCAAATGTTTCAGACTTGTGTTTCATTGAGTAGATATACGCGTACCTACTTAAATCATCTATGAAGGTTAGAAAATAATGATACTGGCTGCTTGCTTCAATAATCATCGGACCGCATACATCGGTATATATTATTTCCAATGAGTCATTAGCTCGCTCCATTGTTCCGGAGAACGGAGTTTTAGTCATCTTGCCCATGAGGCATGGTTCGCAAGTACCTAATGATTCATAATCAAGTGATTTCAAAAGTCCATCCGCATGGAGTTTCTTCATGCGCTTTACACCAATATGACCTAAACGGCAGTGCCACAAGTATGCTGCACTATTCATTATCAACTTTGCATCTTTTGGCATCAATATTCTGAATATGTGTATGACTACGATCAAGATTCAACAAGAATAGACCATTCATCAAACATGCATGATCATAAGAGATATTACTCATATAAATAGCAAAACCATTATTCGTTGACTTAAATGAATAACCGTCTCGCAATAAACAAGATCCAAATATAATGTTCATGCTCAACGTTGGCACCAAATAACAAATATTGAGGTCTAAAACTAATCCCGAAGGTAGATGTAGAGGTAGTGTGCTGATGGCGATCACATCAACCTTGGAACCATTCCCAACGCGCATCGTCACCTCGTCCTTAGCCAATCTTCGTTTATTCCGTAGTTCCTGTTTTGAGTTACAAATATGAGTAACCAAACCAGTATCAAATGCCCAGGCGCTACTACGAGCATTAGTAAGGTACACATCAATAACATGTATATCAAATATACCTTTGTTCACTTTGTGATCCCTCTTATCTGCCAAGTATTTGGGGGCAGTTCCGCTTCCAGTGACCATTTCCTTTGCTGTAGAAGCACTCAACTTCAGGTTTGGATCCAGCTTTGGGCTACCCCATGAGAGCGGCAACTTGCTTGCCATTCTTCTTGAAGTTCCCTTTCTTTCCCTTGCCCTTTTTCTTGAAACTAGTGGTCTTGTTAACCATCAACACTTGATGCTCCTTCTTGATTTCTACCTCTGGCGATTTCGGCATTGCGAAGAGCTCGATAATTGTTTTAGTCATCCCTTGCATATTATAGTTCATCACGGAGCCTTTATAGCTTGGTGGCAGTGACTGAAGAACTCTGTCAATAACACTCTCAACTAGAAGATCAATTTCCAACTGAGTCAAGTGGTTATGATACCCAGACATTTTGAGTATGTGTTCACTGACAGAACTGATCTCCTCCATCTTACAACTAAATAACTTGTTGGAGACTTCAGATCTCTCAATCCGGGCATTTGCTTGAAATATTAACTTCAGCTCTTGGAACATCTCGTATGCTCCATGGTGTTCAAAAAGCTTTTGAAGTCCTGGTTCTAAGCCGTAAAGCATGGCACACTAAACTATCGAGTGGTCATCAGATCGAGCTTGCCAGGCGTTCATAACATCTGCTTTAGCTCCTGCAGCAGGTTTGTCACCTAGCGGTGCATCAAGGACATAATTCTTCTGTGCAGCAATGAGGATAATCCTCAAGTTATGGAACCAGCCCGTGTAGTTGTTACCATCATCTTTCAACTTAGCTTTCTCTAGGAACGCATAAAATTCAAGGAAACAGTAGCACAGGCCATTGATGTATAACGTAGATATGCAAAACTATTAAGACTAAGTTGATGATAATTTTAATTGAAATAATCAAATTACTAATGAACTCCCACTTAAATCAACATCCCTCAAGTTGTCTAAGTGATACATGATCCAAGTCAACTAACCCATGTCCGATCATCACGTGAGATGTGGTAGTCTTCAATGGTGAACATCTCTATGTTGATCATATCTACTATATGACTCACGTTTGACCTTTCGGTCTCTAGTGTTCCGAGACCATTTATGTACATGCTAGGCTCGTCAAGTTTAACCTAAGTATTCTGCATGTGCCAAACTAGCTTACACCCATTGTATGTGAACGTAGAATCTACCACACCCGAATCATCACGAGGTGCTTCGAAGCGATGAACTTTGGCAATGGTGCATACTCAGGGAGAGCACTTTGATCTTGAAATTAAGTGAAGGGATCCTCTTATAATGCTACCCCACCATTCTAAGCAAAATAAGATGCATAAAGGATAAACATCACATGCAACCAAAATATGTGACATGATATGGCCATCATCATCTTGTGCTTTTGATCTCCATCTCCAAAGCATCGGCATGATCTCCATCATCACCGGCACGACACCTTGATCTCCATCGTAGCATCGTGGTCGTCTCGCCAACTATTGCTTCTACAACTATCACTAACGCATAGTGATAAAGTAAAGCAATTACATGGCGTTTGCGTTTCATACAATAAAGCGACAACCATAAGGCTCCTGCCAGTTGCCAATAACTTCTACAAAACATGATCATCTCATACAATAACGTATATCACATCATGTCTTGACCATATCACATCACAACATGCCCTGCAAAAACAAGTTAGACGTCCTCTACTTTGTTGTTGCAAGTTTTACGTGGCTGCTACGGGCTTCTAGTATGAACCGTTCTTACCTACGCATCAAAACCACAACGGTGGTTTATCAAGTTTGTTGTTTTAACCTTCAACAAGGACCGGCCGCAGTCAAATTCGATTCAACTAAATTTGGAGAAACAGACACCCACCAACCACCTTTATGCAAAACTAGTCGCATGTCTGTCAGTGGAACCGGTCTCATGAACATGGTCATGTAAGGTTTGTCCAGGCTCCTTCATCCAACAATACCGCCGAATCAAAATAAGACATTGGTGGTAAGCAGCATGACGATCACCGCCCCCAACTCTTTGTGTTCTACTCATGCATGTAATTTCAAAAAAAATCCTACGCTCACGCAGGATGTATCTAGGATATGCATAGCAACGAGAGGGGGAGAGTGTGTCCACGTACCCTCGTATACCGAAAGCGGAAGCGTTTAACAATGCGGTTGATGTAGTCGAACTTCTTCTTGTTCCGACCGATCAAGCACCGAACGTATTGCACCTCCGAGTTCTGCACACGGTCAGCTCGATGACGTCCCTCGAACTATTGCTTCTACAACTATTGCTAACTATTGCTTGTACATAGTTTATACAACTATTGCTAACGCATAGCGACAAGGTAAAGCAATTACATGGCGCTTAAGTGTTTTACACGCAGGTCATACAATAATTAAAGACAACCCTAAGACTCCTGCTGGTTGTCGTACCCATCGACATGCAAGTCTTGAACTTGTTACAAAACACGATCATCTCATATGTCAACATATATCACATCATACCTTGACCATATCACATCAAAACATGCCCTGCAAAAACAAGTTGGACGTCCTCTACTTTGTTGTTGCAAGTTTTACGTGGCTGCTACGGTGAAAGTGCAACTAATCCTGGGTGGTTTTGGTAATTCATAACAACATGTAGCTCATTTAACTAATATCCTTTCAAGATGATTATTTCAGTAAGTTCAATGATTGGCATGGCATGGACTAGAGATGTGGACCCCTCAAAAAGCTAAGGACAAATATTGGCAAAAGCTCAAGACTCTTCATTTCTATTTTAGTGATCCAAGATCACATTGTGTCCATAGGAAAGCCAATACTATTAAAAGGGCATGAGGTGTTTCTTAATGGTCTACTTGCTCAAAGAGCTTAGTGATATGCTCCAAAGCCCTCAACCATCTTCTCAATTCCAACTATGTCCTAAACCTAAAGTCAAACTTGGCCCACCGATTTGATTCATCTAGCGCCACCGAGTTCACTTGACATAGCCATAGTCAGAAACCCTAATCAGTTCGGTCTCACCGATAGGGATCTCGGTCTCACCGAGATGGGAACGTGAACTCTCGGTTTCCCTTCGTAACGTTTCGGTTGCACCGAAATGAGCGTTCGGTCCCACCAAGTTCGCAATGCAAAATTCTATTTCTCTTTCGTAACATTTTGGTCCCACCATAGCCAAATCTGTGAGAGAGAGTTGAGTGTTGGGGAGACTATCATTTGAAGCACAAGAGCAAGGAGTTCATCATCAACACACCATCTATTACCTTTTGGAGAGTGGTGTCTCCTAGATTGGTTAGGTGTCACTTGGGAGCCTCCGTCAAGATTGTGGAGTTGAACCAAGGAGTTTGTAAGGGCAAGGAGATCGCCTACTTTGTGAAGATCTACCCAAGTGAGGCAAGTCCTTCGTGGGCGATGGCCATGGTGGGATAGACAAGGTTGCTTCTTCGTGGACCCTTCGTGGGTGGAGCCCTTCGTGGACTCGCGCAACCGTTACCCTTTGTGGGTTGAAGTCTCCATCAACGTGGATGTACGATAGCACCACCTATCGGAACCACGCCAAAGATCTCTGTGTCTACATTGCGTTTGCTCTTCCAAACCCCTACCTTTACCTTCATATGCAATGATTTACATTACGCTGCTATACTCTTAGAGTTGCATGTGTAGGTTGATTGCTTGACTTGTGCTAAGTTATTAAAATCTACCAAGCCTTAAAATTGGGAAAATGCTAGATTTTTATTTGGTTAAGTAGTCTAATCCCCGCTTCCTATAGACCTACTTTCGATCCTACAAGTGGTATCAGAGCTTTGTTCTCCATTTGCCTTGATTTCCATAGCTTTGGTGATCATAGCCTTGCACTAGTACCCATCGGTGCTACACAAACGGTTTTTAACCACTTTCTGCGACGGTGTTCGGAACCGTCACCAAGTGAGTGTGGGTGATAGGGGGGTTCCTTCCCACACGACCCAAAAACCGTCGAGGATATCCCCTCCTGGCACACACGCTCGGCAAAATGAGGTCGTAGCATCAAGTAGCACTCAAATACAGAAATACGTACAGTAGTGCTAAAAAATACAACTATACAGGCGAAAACATTTTCGGTCGTAAGTACATACCACGCAGTCAGTCACTGCTAAATGTTTCCGTTTGTATATACATCCCACACAGTCACTCGAAGGAAAACGTTTGCGCAAGGTGGCTTAATGCAAATAGTTTTCAAGAGAATGTCGTGTGTGATTGTTCATTCATCCGACACGGTTTATTCCTAGAAACTGTGTGCGTTGCCTGAGGTCATCGCCCACAGTGTTTTCTCATTAACCCTTTGCAATAGGAAAATCGCTAATTGGGCAATTAACGGGCTTTGCCCTATTATTAATAATCCATTTACTAATCTAATTGACATTCATATTAAACACATAATATATTCCATTTCCATATTAAGGAAGCAGGATTTCATAATTGAAATACATCGGAGTACAACATGATATAGCTTCAAAGACTCTGCTAACCCATTACACAATCAGACCGTGACAAGTTTCACTTGCAACATCTAGAACCTTCAAAATTAGCATCATAGACGGTACATAGAGAGATGCATCTCATCTGGAAAACTACTGAAGCGGAAGGCGAATATTGAGCCTTCATTCATGTTGATGGTCTTTGCAACTTTAAGCCAGTGCCTGTGGATGATTGACCGTCCATCCTTCGACCTCTTTAGGAACACTTCAATATTGAACCGTGGTGTTGTATGAAAAATTTCCTTGCCTCCTGACCATAGAGGTAGTTTGAGAGGTAATCATCAGTGAAGCCTGAAAACAAGGATGTGCATAAATATCTTCTCTATATTGGAAATGGGGCAAAGGAATAAAAAAAGGCAAGGTATAATAGTTAGTACCATCTTGTAAACCTCAGTGCTTCCCATTGTTTCCCTGCAGCACATATAAGGTAGTTAGTCATCAAGTTAAGTAAGGGTTCTCATGCTATCAGTAAAATATGTTGATGAAAAATAAGCACATTGCAGATTCATCAGATTAGTTCAAGCCACATGGAAAACCCATTTATCCAAACCAAGCATGATTAAGAACTAGGAAATATAGCACTTGTATATGTTTCTCATGTATTAAGTGCAGCCAAATTCGATTTATTCCTCACATGGTATACAATAAGAGAATGCAGCCACAACAATCAAACATCGCATTTGCGGAATTGAACCAAGCAGATAACTAAACACCACAACAAATGAACCAAACGTTAACTGAGCACCACATTGCACAATATAACATACTCCTAATAGAAGATCAGACAGTTAACCAAACCAAGCATGCTTAATAACTTGGAAATATAGCAATTGTATTTGTTTCTCATGTATTTAGTATAGCCAAATTCGATTTATTCCTCACATGGTATACAATAACAGAATGCAGCCACAACAATTGAACATCTCATTGCAGAATTGAACCAAGCAGTTAACTAAACACCACAACAAATGAACCAAACATTAACTGAGCACCACATTGCACAATATAACATACTCCTAATAGAAGATCAGACAGTTAACCAAACCAAGCATGCTTAACAACTTGGAAATATTGCACCCTGAAGAATTGAACATCACATTTGCAGAATTGAACCAAGCAGTTAACTGAACACCACATTGCATGACATATAGAACATATACACTATAGCAGAAGACTGCATGGTAAAAGTAGATAGAACAATTCACTAGAATTTTTTAAGGAAAGGCAGTAGCTAGCAAACTGAACATGGGTCCTTATAGTGAGCTAATAAGACAAGCTACTCCTCATTGTCGGAGATATTGATGACGATTGGCTCCTTGGACATGGAAGAGGGTGAGGCCTCCGCGTCGTGGGTGCCCTTGTTGTAGTGGTGAGTTGCCTGAGCCGCTCCAGGCACCAACCTGCTGGCTCTCGAGATGAGGTAAGCACGTGCACGCTGAGAAAACACCTCGTAGTCTTTGTCGATGGCACCGACGGTGGCCTCGAGGAAACGCCACGAACTTTCATTTAAAGCAGCCAACCGCATCACGGCGTCGGCACGCGAGGCGTCAACGGTGGCCTCGACGGCGACGTGCTCCTCCAATATCTGGGGGTTGGCATGAATGGCAGCCATCGTGACCTCATCCGCGCGTGCGTCCGCGATTTGCTTCTCCGCTGCCAAATGCTCCTCGAGATCCTGGCTATACTGCGTGCACCATGGCTTAGGCCGGCGCTTATTTGGTGGAGGGTTCGGTGATTTGGGTGGAAGGTGTCGCGCTCACGCCGGCGGTCGGGGTATGTGGGATGTGGAAGGAGGAGGAGGATGGGGGTCGGGTGTGGATTACCTGCCTGGATAGGCGAGGCCGAGCAGGAGGCGGTGCTGCAAGCAAGGAGTGAAGGTTTCAACTTGGAAAGGAAGGCGGAAACAGGGGAAATGTGGCTTTTCGTAAGGGGAGGGGCGGAGAGATAGATATTTCCGTGGAAGCCGAAAATTTGGAATCGCTTCAGCGAAAAAACTAGCGCGCAAAGTATCGTAAGACACATTCCCTTCTGCAGAGCGGGCTGTGGACTGTCGCTGTCGCACCTTCTCGCGTAAGTCGTATGCGTACAATACTCCAACAGTGCTCCAAGATATTTTGTGCTGCATCTCACACGGTTGGTTATAATAAACTATGTAGGATCTACTTGATTTTTTGTCTTGATTTGAATTACATAATGGGGTCACAGTGGCCATGGACGGTGTTTGAATTGCTAGACCTTTTATCTGCAGTGAACCTGCAACTATATGTGTGCATAAAAGAATTGGAATTATTCAGGGTTCGTTTGGACTTTTTATGCATTAACTGAGTTTCCAATGCATTTATGTGCATAATTCAAATTTGAACTACATGCACATGCTCCAGAGCATATAAATTGGTTGAAAAATCAAATCTTTGTCCTTGGGTGCATGCTTAGGTCCCATGCAAGAAATGAAAATGAATCTCAAACACCCTGCCACTGTCAGTCGGTCGCAAACATTGAGATACCTTGTTTTTAAATTCTAGTAAATCCAAAACTCATCTAAAATTCATGAAACTTGGCATGCTATCATGGAGCGGCATCAACATGCCGTGGTAATTTTTTGTCCCGTTTGGGGCAGGTTTGGGTATATGCTTCTCACAAACCAGAACTTCTCACACCAAGCATGATGGTTTCGGTAGGGAACGCCCCACCTTTGGGGACGAAACGATATCCATTGCCTCTTATTGCTTTCAAAAAATTTCTCATGTCAACATAGAACAACAGCAGTGTTGTGCTATTTTTTGTGATTTTCGGGGTTCGTTTGGACATTTTTATGCATTAACTGAGTTTTCAATGCATTTATGTGCATAATTCAAATTTGAACTACATGCACATACTCTAATGCATATAAATAGGTTGAAAATGAAATTTGTGTCCTTGGGTGCATGCTTAGGTCCCATGCAAGAAATGGGAATGAATGTCAAACACCAGGGCACGGTCACTCGACCGCAAACATTGAGATACCTGGTTTTTAAATTCTAGTAAATCCAAAACTCGTCCGAAATTCATGAAACTTGGCATGCTATCATGGGGCGGCATCAACATGCCGTGGTAAATTTTTTGTCCCATTTGGGGCAGGTTTTGGGATATGCTTCTCACAAACCAAAGCTTCTCACAACAAGCGTGATGGTTTCGGTAGGGAACGTCCCACCTTTGGGGACGAAATGATATCCATTGCCTCTTATTGCTTTTAATTTTTTTCTCATGTCAACATAGAACAACAGGAGTGTTGTGTCAATTTTTGGGATATTTCGGGGTTCGTTTGGATCATTTTAAGCATTAATTGAGTTTTCAATGCATTTATGTGCATAACTCAAATTTGAACTACATGCACATGCTCTAATGCATATAAATTGGTTGAAAATTCAAATATGCGTCCTTAGGTGCATGCTTAGGTCCCATGCAAGAAATTGGAATGAATTTCAAACACCAGGCCAACGTTGATTGCCGGCAAAATGTTGAGATACTTTGTTTTTAAATTCTAGTAAATGCAAAACTCGTCTGAAATTCATGAAACTTGGCATGCTTTCATGGAATGGCATCAACATGCCGTGGTAAATTTTTTGTCCCATTTGTGGCACGTTTCGGTATATGCTTCTCACAAACCAGAGCTTCTCACAACAAGCATGATGGTTTCGATAGGGAACAAGCCACCTTTGGGGACGAAACGATATATGCCTCTTATTGCTTTCAAAAAAATTCTCGTGACAACATAGAACAACAGGAGTGTTGTGTTATTTTTTGTGATTTTTCGGGGTTCGTTTGGACATTTTTATGCATTAAGTGAGTTTTCAATGCATTTATGTGCGTAATTCAAATTTGAACTACATGCACATGCTCAAGTGCATATAAATTGGTTGAAAAATCAAATCTTTGTCCTTGGGTGCATGCTTAGGTCTCATGCAAGAAATGGGAATGAATGTCAAACATCCTACCACTGTCACTCGGCCGCAAACATTGAGATACCTAGTGTTTAGATTCTAGTAAATCCAAAACTCGTCTGTAATTCATGAAACTTGGCATGCGATCATGGAGCGCATCAACATGCCGTGGTAAATTTTTTGTCCCATTTGGGGCAGGTTTGGGTATATGCTTCTCACAAACCAGAGCTTCTCACAATAAGCATGATGGTTTCGGTAGGGAACGCCCCACCTTTGGGGATGAAACGATATACATTGCTTCTTATTGCTTTCAAATTTTTTTCTCCTGTCAACATAGAACGACAGGAGTGTTGTGTTATTTTTTGTGATTTTTCGGGGTTCGTTTGGACATTTTATGCATTAACTGAGTTCTCAATGCATTTATGTGCATAATTCAAATTTATATGCACATGTTCTAGTGCATATAAATTGGTTGAAAAATCTAATCTTTGTCCTTGGGTGGATGCTTAGGTCCAACGCAAGAAATGGGAATGAATTTCAAACACCAGGGCACCGTTGATTGTCGGCAAAACATTGAGATACTTTGTTTTTAAATTCTAGTAAATCCAAAACTCGTTTGAAATTCATGAAACTTGGCATGCTATAATGGAATGGCAGCCGACATGTTGTGGTATTTTTCATGTCCATTTTGAGAGAAGGCTCACTCAAATAACAGCCAACAAAGGCATTTTGAAAAAATAACTTCCACTTTAATATCTCAAACGTTTGTATAATTCAAACCGTGTGCGTTATGTTAACCATTCACGTGACGCCACGTGTCTTGGTTTTAATGGCTATAGGTTTTAATGGCTCTTGATCGCAAACATTTTAGATAGAACACCCATATGCAAAGTGAGAGCAGGATTTGTGCATCTCTTGAACACAAACGGTTCTTTTGGATGACCCGTGTGAACCACTTGCAAACAATTTGGTGCGATTTGCATCTGTCATATTGGGTATGTTGCCATTTGTCAAACTAGATAGATTGACATTTGTTGATCTAGTAACATTGCCATTTGCCAACCTTGTAACACTGCGATTTGTCAAAATATGAAGCTAAAAATCACTAGCAGTATCTAATTTTTGCAACTAAAATTCAGTAATTAAGCATAGACGGAGGCGAGGAGGCGTGTTCAGCTGGGCGTGCAGCGGGCGACGCAGTACTATTCAATTTGACAGCAAGCGGCGCAGTTCCCGATACGGCTTTAATGCAGAAAAGGGAGAGGGTAGCGGTTCCCGAAATGTTGAATGGCCAATGATGCATCCTCCTTCAATTAGCATTGTGTGAATGCATGAGGGAAGTAATGGGAGGAGGACCGGGAAAAGAGGCAGCACGATGTGAATGCAACGCAGTTTGCACTCATATAAAGGCGCCCCTCCATTCCAATGCATCTACCTCATCGTACGCACCTAAGCATTTGCCTAAGCACCTACACTAATAAGCGCAAAAGTGCTCACTCTAGACCTATGGAGGCGAGATGCGAGCGAGCGGCCAGCGGCTGTGCCAGTTGGTCCATGACGCCGGCCTACGACATGGCACCGTGGATCGTCTCCACACGGTGTTGGCGACCGACTGGTGGATGGCCGCCGTCGACGCCAGCTACGACTCTCAGTACGACCAGATGATCGTTCGCACCACCAATAGGTTCACCATCGTCAAGAAGCTCGCGGACGACATCGCTGTACTCCTCCAGCCCGCGCGCCCGGGCTCCTCATTGCCTGCCACCCTAATCGGCCTCCATGGTCGGAACCTCTTTCAAGCATTGGTGGCCCTGCGACTGCCCGCCGACACCATGAAGAATGTCCACCTGGAGGTCGCGCTCGCCGCGAGGCGCCTCGCCCTGCAAGAAACCATAGACCTACACATCCATGTGTACGAGCGAATCGTGTAAATAGGTATCTACAAGGCCAGTGAGGACGCTACGACATTGGCCTTCTTCAACCGGCTGGAAGCCTTGGATGCCTTAGCTGAGAAGCACCTTGACCTCGCCACAAAAGCTGCCGCTCCTTAGCCGCCGGACGGTGGCCCGGCGCACTGAGTTGAGGAGGAGGAGGTCGTACGTTGATGGATGCATCTTTCTTCTTGCCTCTATAACCACCACTGTGATTGCATCATCGTGTCCTTAATTCTTATTGTGCTATTGCATTCTCGTTCTAGTCAATACAGACATGTGTGATCCCTTTGCTTAATTATATGCATCACTGTAACTAGTACTCCATCCGTCAATTTATAAGTTGTGCTGCCAGTGTTTGGGGCCGGCGCACGATCACGCATGTTCGTGTGCATTCAACTGAACCGTAAGTTGAACCGTTTATGTTCTCTTCCCTAATCGAAAACAGTTCATTCGATTGAACTGTATGCCGTATATCACACACACCTTGATCTGGCTGACCGTTTCTGTTGCTTTCCCTGATAGCAAACAGTTCATCGAAGCGAACCGTATGCCGTATATCACACACGCATTAATATGGTTGCCCATTTCTGTTGTTCTGTCTAATCGCAAACAGTTCGTGTGGATCAACCGTATGCCTTGCTTCACACACGCAACTGAAATCTGAACCGTGTTTGATGCATCCGTCATCGCAAACGTTTTGCACCTTTTTTGATGGGTTTTTACACCACCATTTGCGATTATGCCATCGCACATAGTTTTGTCGAAGGGTCTCTGATCATAGTGTCGCGTTAGCAGCATCCTGCAGTAGTGTTGGTTTCACAACTAGGAGGGTATGGCGTCTAGTGAGGGAAATTACCACCGTAGAGGTTGAGGGAGTCCTGGATTAAGGGGTCCTCGGGTGTCAGGGCTATGTGATATGGGTCGGACTGGTGGGCCGTGAAGATACAAGGTAGAAGACCTTTCCCCGTGTCCGGATAGGACTCTCCTATGCATGGATGGCAAGATTGGCGTCCAGATGTATGATTTCCTTCCTCTGCAAGCCGACTTTGTACAACCCTAGGCCCCTCCGGTGTCTATATAAACCGGAGGGTTTAGTCCGTAGAGGCTACCAGAATACATATAGGCTAGACAGCTAGGGTTTAGCCATTACGATCTCGAGGTAGATCAACTCTTGTAACCCCTATACGCATCAAAGACAATCAAGCAGGAAGTAGGGTTTTAACTCCATTAAGAGGGCCCGAACCTGGGTAAACATCATGTCCCCTTTGTCTCGTGTTACCTTCGATCCTCAGACGCACAGTTCGGGACCCCCTACCCGAGATCGGTCGGTTTTGACACGACATGGTGCTTTCATTAAGAGTTCCACTGTGTCGTCGGCAGAAGGTTCGATGGCTCGTTCCATCATCAACAACGATGCTGTTTCCGGGGAAACTTTCCTCCCCGGTCAACTTTTTGTGTTTGGCGGCTTCGCCCTGCGTGCCAATTCAATTGGTCACCTTGAACAGATCGACAGCTATGCCCTTGGCCATCAGATCAGATTCGGGAGCCTGAATTACGTCACTAATATCCGAGGAGACTTGATCTTCGAAGGGTTCACGACCTCAGGTCCATCGTCAGGCACCGCTCAAAAACCAACTATCATCCCTGCCCTAGCCGTAGATCCAGAGCAGACCACCTCATCCGAAGATGGGAGTTCGAAACCCACCGGACTCTCTTCTACTACGGAGCTCTTTGCCAGAGACCCAGAGGCAACTATGTCTTCGGTAAGCATGGAATCAAGCAGGACTCTCCCTGTCGTCCGAGAGTCGAATCCGCCTCTGGATGCTAACTCCAAACTCTCAAGGGCCGCGTCCAGTGAGCATGGCCAGGTAGAACATACCATGCCCAGCCCCGCGGGTCCCCAGTTCCTCGTCCAGCCTTCGCTCCTAAACGAGGCCCTGGACTTAATGCGAGTTCTCGCCATTACAAAAGTGTCACCTCCGAACTACGCCCAGCCCAGACTAGGGGCTGAGAGCGGGGAATTTTACGTCCCACCCACCACCCACTTAATAGCCACTGTCGAGGACATGATCGACATGCTAGATTACGCCTTCGAAGACATCAACGCTATGGACGATGATGCCGGAGACGAACCAGGCCGGAATCCTCCCATCAGCGGGCGTTGGACGGCCACCTCCACATACGATGTGTATATGGTGGATACACCTAAAAAGGACGACGATGGCGGCATCAAGGATCCAACTGAGGACAAGCCCGTCGAGGCACCACCAAAACATCGACGTCAGCGGTGCCGCTCAAAGTCGCATCGCGAAATGGAAAGAAATACTGGCACCGGAGATAATGACACTCCGGAGAATGCCGAAGACTCTAACAACCCCATCGAGCCCACCATAGAGCAGGATGATTGGGAAGACGGACAAGTCAATCCGCATTTAACTTGCCGAGAATGAGGATTCGGAGGATAGTAACTATATATCTACTAGCCTCCGAGGAGGAAGTCAGCCTCGGCAACGAAGATTTCATCATGTCGGAGGAACCCCTTGAGCAAGAACGCTTCAAGCGACAGCTCATCGCAACTGCGATGAGCCTAAAAAAGAAACAACAACAGCTTTAGGCCGAATAGGGTACGCTCAACGACAGATGGACCCGGGTCCTAGCTGCCAAGGAATATGGCCTCAAACGCTCAACAAAGAGTTATCCGAAGTTTCGGCTACAGCCACAATTCGACGACGAGGCCCTTGAGCCAATACCGTCAAGATATAACCGCGCTGATGAACCATACCGACCATCTCATGGGCGAGATAAATCGGTTGCTTACGCCGAACACCAGCCCGCACCACCTCTCTGTAGAGGCAATGAGGTAGCAGCTTCGGGATACACCTACGACTTACGCCAGGACCTGGACAAGAGAGCCAGTCAGGCTAGATCAATCTTGGATCAAGGGGGCATGCCCCAACACGAGATGGCGGCCATCACGCTTGGCGCGATAGGCATAACCTTACCAGGGACGAAAACCGAACACGATGTCATCCGAACTCCGTCGTGGCGTTGCCTAATACAGAGGCGCCACACACCCCTTATGATTTACCAATGAGGTAATGCAGCACCAGTTTCTAGAAGGGTTTAAACCCGTAAACATTGAAGCATACGATGGAACGACCGACCCCGCGGTATGGTCGAAGATTTCCTTCTCCATATTCACATGGCTCACAGTGACGATCTTCACGCCATCAAATACCTCCCCCTAAAACTGAAAGGCCCAGCACGGCACTGGTTAAACAGCCTCCCAGGGAACTCCATTGGTAGCTGGGAAGATTTGGAAGATGCCTTTCGAGACAACTTCCAAGGTACCTATGTCCAGCCTCCGGATGCGACGACCTTAGTCATATAGTCCAGCAACCCGGAGAGTCAGCTGACAAACTCTGGACTAGGTTCTTAATTAAAAAGAACCAAATCATCGACTGTCCGGACGCCAAAGTCCTCGCAGCCTTTAAACATAGTGTCTGCGACGAGTGACTCGCCCGACACCTCGGTTAGGAAAAGCCGAAGTCCATGGAAGCTCTTACCGCACTCATGACCCGCTTCTGCGCGGGAGAACACAGCTGGTTGGCTCGTAGAAGCAACAATACTAGAGACCCTGGCACCTCCAAAGCCAAAGATGGCAACAGCAGGCCACGACGCAACAAACACAAGCGTCGAAACAACAATGAAGAAACTGAAGACACAATGGTTAACACCGAATTTAGCGGCTCTACATCCGGTTAGCGGAAGAAGCCATTCAAAGGAAATATAAATGGTCCATCTAATTTGGACAAAATACTCAATCGGCCTTGCCAGATTCATGGCACCCCTGACAAGCCTGCCAATCATTCCAACAGAAACTGATGGGTCTTCAAACAGGCCGGTAAGTTAAATACCGAACATAAGGGGAAAGGGCCGCCAAGCGAGGACGATGAATTGCCCCGCCCAACAAACACAGGGGGCAGAATAAATTTCCCCCTAAGGTGAAAACATTGAACATGATATACGTTACTCATATCCCCAAGAGGGAGCGCTAGCACATGCTAAGGGACGTCTACATCGTAGAGCCGGTCGCCCCAAAATTCAACCGTTGGTCGGCTTGTCCGGTCACCTTCGATCGTAGGGACCACCCGACCAGTATCCGCCATGGAGGCTCGGCAGCCCTGGTCCTCGACCCAATCATAAATGGATTACATCTCACTCGAGTCCTTATGGATGGCGGCAACAGTCTTAACTTGATTTATCAAGACATTGTTCGAAAAATGGGCATCGACCCGTCAAGAATCAAGCCCAGTAACACCACCTTTAAAGGATTGATACCCAGCGTAGAGGCCCGCTGCACGGGCACATTAACATTGGAAGTAGTCTTCGGTTCACCGGATAACTTCCAAAGCGGAGACTTGATCTTCGATATCGTACCCTTTCCGGAGTGGTTATCACGCACTGCTCGGACGAACCGCATTCGCCCGCTTCAACGCAGTCCTGCACTATGCTTATTTATAGCTCAAGATACCCGGACCACTCGGAGTTATCACAGTCAATGGAAACATGGAGAGCTTCCTCCGTACTGAGGAGCATACCGCGGCCCATGCGGCCGAGGTAGAGCGGCCTCATCAATCCAAACATTTCATCGGCCATCAAGCCTCCGGACACTGTTAAACGAGTCTAGCCTACCCTGTAGAATGACAGCTTGGTCAATCCAGAGTTGGACTAGTAGTTCTGCCTCCGTCAATCGCCCCATCTAACCGCAGCATATGTACCGCGTGTGCATAACTACGCACTTAAAATACCTTGGGCAACGACGGAGGCACATTGCGGACGAGGTTCATAGTGCGGCTCGACCCTATTTGGACCTTAAACCTTTTTCCCTTCCTTTTTTCCTCTCATATTACAGGTTCGTTAAAACCTAATAACTTCATGGTCATACAAGGGCCCTTTCCCACGTCCCTTTTATATAAACGATCATCGATTTCTCCTCTCAAAGGATCTTGCACCAAGGCGAAAAGCGGTGTAGACATGCGGCAGGGTGTCCAGAGGATCTTCAAGACTACCTTTTTCTTTTTAGGCCCTGTATACAGCTTTCCCTTGTTTACAAATTCTCGGCATGTAAAATAGCCTTGATGTTTATGGCATTATCTATAATAGCACGTTTTGGCGTATCAAACAGATTATAATGGAAACAATTTTTTCACCAACCCTTGTTCGGTATTGGTTTATTTCATAATCTACACTCCTTCTTTGTGTTAAGATTTCCATATATATATTTTGGTCGGCTTGAATGCTAGGGGCTCTATTCGGCAACATATATTTTCAGAAAGTCCGAACACTTTTAGAGTATACTTCGGCGCCCCGAATATTGCATTATATGCATCAGCTCCGAATCATGTATTTGGTCAATAGTTGGGTTGCTCGGCTCCTATGATTTCTACCTTATGTTCTGCTTGTTCATCTAGGGTGGTAAAGGGAGAACTACTGCGATTTTGTTTCTGGTTTGTCCGGTCAGACACCTCAGTAGAGAAAGCCGAAAACTGACTGTCATGATACAGCGAGAGCTGGTCAGCGATTCGGTCACTTGCTATAAATCTCATGCGGTTTCTTCCGTATTATACGAAGGACTGGCCTTTGTCCAAGTCACGCGCCTAAGGCATCCCAGTTCGGATAGCCGCATACGCACTAGGGGCTAATACTTAGTCCCACTGTCAAACTCCTATGGCTAAGTGAAAGTAATAAAGCCGCATAGTCTGATTGTCTGGTTCGCTACGCAGACACCTCCTTTCCGGACCAAGACATTGGGTAAAGTGTGATCGTGCGCTACCCCAAACACCCCTGTAGCTTCTACGTGGGGGCTGAAGCCGACGACTGGCAAACTTTTAGAATAACAAAAAACGGCCGCACGGGAGGAAAGTAATTTCAGATAAAAGCACACATATATTACAGGCCCTGGTTCATAACACAAAGTCTGGATAAATATATTACGTTCACTCAAAGATGATATCCTTTGAGCATTGGTCCTCTTCTATTCGGGCACCCTCTAGGACGTCGTCAAAATAACGCTCCGGCTTGTGGTGGTCCTTGCCTTCAGGTGGGCCCTCGGTCGCCACAACGGTGGCCTTCATCTTCACCCAGTGCATCTTGACATGGGCAAAGGTCATCCGTGCACCCTCTATGCACGTCGAGCACTTTACAACATCAACTCGGGGCAGTGCTTCGGTGAGTCGCTTCACCAAGCCGAAGTAGCTGCTAGGAATGGGTTCGATTGGCCAAAGACGGACTATGAAGTCCTACATGGCCAAACCAGACATCCTATGCAGCTCCGCCAGCTGCACCATCTGATTGTTCAATAGCGCTGGACGCTCCGGCGCCAGGAACTGTGACCAGAATAGCTTCTCCATTGTGTGCCCCTCCTGGGCCTGGAAGAATTGCGCGGCGTCGGCAGCACTCTTCGGAAGATCTGTAAAGGCATCTAGAGAACTCCACAGCCGAGTGAGCAAGGCATATCTTTGACCGCCAAATATACTCTGCAAAAGAAAGGGCTTATCAGCCGCTATCTATTTGGCCTGCCGGAACTCCTCACGAGCCGCCCGGGACTCGGTCCGCGCCTCCTTGGCCTCCTGGAGGGCCTTAGCGAGATCGACCGCTTGGGCCACACTCTTCTCCTACAAGGCCTCGCACATGCCAATGCCGTCCTTAAGCTCTTGCTCTACCTTGGCCACCCTCTCCTCGTGCTGGCGGCGGGCAACCTGCTCGGTCTTTAAATCCGCAGCCGCTTTATCAGCGGCTGCTTTGCCCGCCCTCGCCTGCTCCTTGGCTTGGGCAAGGGCGCTCTTAAGGGCCTCGACCTCGGTCGCGCTGGCTGCAGTCATGATCATGGCAGCGCATGAGCTTAACTCTGAATTTGCATATCACTTCAGGCATGTAAGAGATCTTTTAAACATACCTTGCGCCTCATCGAACCGCTTGTTAATGCGATCGATGTCATCATCAGCCAGCTTCAGCTTCCGCTTGAGTTCGGAAACTTCAGCGGCATGGGTGGTCGCTGCCAACAGGGAAGCCCTGTTTATCCAATAGACAAGTACGTCACCTCCTACAATTATTACTTGATCCTCTGTCCGGCCTTTTTCAAAACCGAACAGAGTCTCGGGGGCTACTATCTATATACAGGCATATTTCCTTCATATGAAAAGCGTCTAAGAGTATTACGTGGCATACCTCGAAGCCTGTTAGCAGGCTGGTGAAGTCTTTGTTCAGCCCGCTCTTGGCGGACTGAACCTTCTCAACCACAACACCCATTAGGGCGCGGTGTTCTCCTACGATGGAAGCACGTCGTAGTGCCTCCACCAGAGTGTTCGGCGCCTCCGGATTAGTGGAGGTCTCCACTGGAGCCGACACTCCCCCCTCCTTCGAAGGAGGTTGCTCGCTCGATTCCGGAGCCACATGGGTCTCCAAAATAGTATTCGGTTGGGGGCCGGACTGGTCAGGGCCACCGTCGTCAGTCTCCATGGGGTTTGCACCCCCCCATGTTCTCGGCAGCCGAGGCATCACCCTCTGGCGCCGTCTTGGCGGCCTCCTCACCTCTCCGTGGCCCGGAGAGGCCCTTCAGGATAAAACCTCGGTGTCATCCACGGTGGTTGGCGGAGAGGCTCGCGGAGGCATCTCGCTCTCCACCATCTCTGGCGCCAGCGAGCTCCCCTCAGATATGGATGGATTAGGGAGGTCGTGGGCAGGACTGAAATACACACAACATAATATGTTATATTAAAAACATAAAAGACCGGATATTTGTAAAGTGTCGTTTGATACTTACGATGTGGCCAGGGGCTTTACCCTGGGACGCCTCTTGGGGATGTGTTCGGCGTTCGAATCCGCACCATCCAAGAGGGTTATCTTCCCCCTCTTGGACACCCCCTCCTCCGGGTCTGTGGAGGCGGCCCTTTTCTTCTTCCTCCCTTGAGGGGAGAATCACTTTCCGCCTCCTCCTCCTCTTCTCTTCATCTCCCTCGTGGGAGGAGAGGACTTCAGTCTCTCCAGACACTACGTCCGAAGTACCTTTACGGCGGAAGCCACCCATGGCCTCCTTGCTCTTCTTCTTGGCCTTCTTCTCCGGCGCCTAATATGGCGCCGGGACCAGCATCCTCGTTAGCAGGGGAGTGGCTGGGTCTTCAGGCAGCGGCGCCAGACACTTGATCCGCTCCGCCTTCGCTGTCTAGCCCTGTGAGAGGGATAGAAAACTCATTATGCCTAAGAATTTATGGACCAAGCGTATGTTCAATAAAATACTTACTGGAGTGGCCGGATTCACTCTGCCGAGGCCGATGTCTTCGGTCTTCTTCGGCCACGTCTTCTGGGCCTTGAAGAGCAGCTTCCAGATCTCTTCGTGTGTTGTGCCGAAGAAGCGCTGCAGGGTCCGCAGACCTTTTGGATCGAACTCCCACATATGGAGAGGTCGGAGTTGGCAGGGGAGGATCCGGCGGAAGAGAATCACCTGAATCACGTCAGTGAGACTGGTGTTCTTTCTTATCATGTTTTTGATGAGCTTTTGTAGCATCATCACTTCCGCGGTCGACCCCTAGTCCAGAACCTTGTTGGTCCACGACGCGAGCCACATTTGGGGTCCGGATCTAAACTCCGGAGTGGCCGCCCACCTGGCGCCGCAGGGTTCGGTGATGTAGAACCACTCCTGCTGCCACACTTTGACGGTCTCCACAAAGGCCCATTTAAGCCAAGTGGTGTTGGGGAGCTTGCTCACCATGGCGCCGCCGCAGTCCGCATGCTGCCCGTTGACCAGCTTCGGATTCACATTGAAGACTTTTAGCCATAGGCCAAAGTGTGGGGGGATGCGGAGTAGTGCCTCGCACACGAGATAAACGCTGAGATGTAGAGGAAAGAATTTGGGGCTAGATCATGGAAATCTAGCCCGTAATAGAACATGAGGTTGCGGACAAAGGGGTGAAGGGGAAACCCTAGTCCACGGAGGAAGTGAGGGATGAACACAACCCTCTCGCCGGGCTCCGGGGTGGGGATGACTTGCTCCTTGGCAGGTAGCCTGTGCGCGATATCTGCAGACAGGTACCTCGCCTCCCGGAGATCCTTTACGTCCTTCTCCGTGACGGAGGAGGCCTCCCACTTGCCCTTCGAGCCAGATCCGGACATGCTGGAGAGGTTGGTGGCGATGGGAAGGATCGAAGCTTGGGCGCTGGAGCTTGAGGATGGGGAAACAGGAGAAGGAAGAAGGCGTGGGGTGAATAGAGGGATCTTTATCCACTTATATAGGCAGTGAATATCAAGCCCCCCCCCCCCTCAAGCCTTAAAACTCGCATGTTCCCAAGGGGTCGTGCGAATGGCACGATTGGATTACCCAAACCCATATTGATGAGGATCCCGCAATAAGTGGACATGATCTCTGCTTTGACGAGAAGTGTCAATAGAGGCCGCGCCTCGAAACGCAAAGCGGGAGGCCAAAACACGGTTCGAAATGATAAAGAGGATAGACGTGGCGTTTCGCCGAAAAAGTTGTCAGTTGACATACATTATTTTGATTAAGTAGTTTGCCTTCGTGGTTGAGGGTTGTGACTGCATGCAGAGCTGGATACAATTCTTTTATTCAGAAGATTTCTTTGAAGTATTCGGAGGAAGAACCCGCCTTGCAATGCCGAAGACAATCTGCGCGCCGAACATATCATCATTGAAGACTAATTCAGGGCCTACTGAGGGAGTCCTGGATTAAGGGGTCCTCGGGTGTCCGGGTTGTGTGATATGGGCCGGACTGTTGGGCCGTGAAGATACAAGATAGAAGACCTTTCCCCGTGTCCGGATAGGACTCTCCTATGCGTGGATGGCAAGATTGGCGTCCGGATGTATGATTTCCTTCCTCTTCAAACTGACTCTGTACAACCCTAGGCCCCTCCAGTGTCTATATAAACCGGAGGGTTTAGTCCGTAGAGGCTATCAGAATACATATAGGCTAGGCGTCTAGGGTTTAGCCATTACGATCTCGAGGTAGATCAACTCTTGTAACCCCTATACTCATCAAAGACAATCAAGCAGGAAGTAGCCTATTACCTTCGATCCTTAGACGCACAGTTCGGGACACCCTACCCGAGATCGGTCGGTTTTGACACCAACAAAGGTCCTTAATTACTTTGATGGCACTAATTTTGCTAGTTGGAAGCATAAGATGAAAATGCATATTCTTGGACATAACCCCGACGTTTGGGATATTGTGTGTATTGGCTTGCAAGGTGAATTCTTCGATGGAAGGGAACCAAATCATGAAGCTACCGCAGAAGAATTGAAGATATTGCAATACAATGCTCAAGCTTGTGATATCCACTTCAACGGATTATGCCCCGAATAATTCAACAAAATCAGCCATCTTGAGAATGCAAAGGAAATTTGGGATAATTTGATTTTGATTGATATACACGAAGGTACCGAGTCCGTCAAGGAATCCAAATTGGATGTGCTTCAAAGTCAACTTGACAAGTTCAAAATGAAGGATGGTGAAGGTGTCGCTGAAATGTACTCTAGGCTTGCTCTCATCACAAATGAGATTGCCGGCTTAGGAAGTGAAGAGATGCCCGACAAATTCATTATCAAGAAGATCCTAAGAGCCTTGGATGGAAAATAGGACACTGTGTGCACATTGATCCAAATGATGCCCAATTACAAAGATCTCAAGCCTACGGAAGTCATTGGTAGAATTTTTGCTCATGAGATGTCACTCGAGGATAAATAAGAGCTTCACAACAAGTCTAGTGGTGCTTACAAAGCTTCATGTGATGCTCCTACATCATTAAGTGAGAAACAAGTTTTTCATGAAGAACTGAGCCTAATGGTGAAGAACTTCAACAAGTTCTACAAGAGTAGAAGCAAAGGAAGAAGTTCCAAGTCAAGGTCCTACAATGACAAAAGATCTTCTAGTCGTGATCGCAATTGCTACAATTGTGGAAGACCCGGACACTACTCAAGTGAGTGTACGGCTCCCTACAAAAGAAGATAAGACTCACCTAAAAGGAGAAGCAAAAGAGAGGAATCACCACCAAGAGAAAGAAGGAGTAGAGATGATCATTATGAACGAAGATCCTTTCGCATAAGCAAGGATTCGGAAAGGAAGGACAAGTCATCAAAGAGCTACACAAGAATAAGACATCAAGCCTATGTTTGTGAATGGGTATCCGTCTCTGACTCCGACAATCACTCCGAGAGAAGCTGTCACTCCGACTCTGAATATACTCAAGATGAAGGTGTTGTCGGTCTCGCACTTGTGTCATCCAACTCCTACGACATATTTGATTCACCAAATGAAGGGATTGGAAGATGCTTCATGGCTAAAGGCCCGAAGGTATCACACCCCGAGTATGTTGATTTCAATAGTGATGAAGATGATTTGCTAGGTGACGATGATTTACTTGTTGACAACTCTAGTGATGAAAACTATGATAAACTTGCTATTAATCATTCTAATCAAGATAAAACGAATGATGATGATAAGAAGGAGATTGAGCGTCTAATTAAAGAACTAAACACTCTTAAGTTAGCTCATGAAACTACCTTAGAGGATTATCGAGAGCTTTTAAAGACTCATGAGAAGCTACGCTTTGAAAATCTCAATCTAGAGCAAGAGCATGGGTTCTTAAAAGCAATCAATGATGATTTTCATAAGAAAAGTTCTTCTTACATTGCCAAGCGTTTACTCTTGTCTACTTACATGCCACAAGTAAAATCTAGTAACAAGAACAAGAAAGATTCTTCTTCTAGTAGTAACAATAATCATGATAAATCCAATATTGTTGCTTCTAGTAGTTCTCTTGATTCCACAAATGATTCTCTTAGCCAAGTCACACTTGAGCAAGAAAATAGCTTATTGAAGGGAATTATAGAGGAAGGTGTTTACAAGAGCCTTGCTGGGAGTAAGCAATTTGAGGAAACTGTACGCAAGCAAGGAAGGCACCGGAAGAATCAAGGTGTTGGTTTGGAATGCAAGCTCAATGCCAATGGAGTTGAGTGGGAAGAAGATCAATACCCCAAGACAAAGTTTGTTCCTCAACAAGAGAAGTATGATCCCACTTCTTTCAAAGGAACACAAGCTCAAGATGATCTTCCACCACAAGACCACAAGCTAAGAGGCAAGGACAAGCTTCAAGAGGAGATTGATGCATTTGAAGAACCTCCTAAGGCCTTGGTCAAGTGGGTTCCCAAGACTACATCAAGCTCTACTTCATCAAGTATGACTACAACTCCAAGGATTCCCATCAAGATGATGTGGATCCCGAAGAAGAAGAACTAGAGAGTTCTTCAGGGTGACTCCGACGACATACTTCACTCATATTCATTTGGCAAGGACAATTGCAATCAACTTTCACATCTCACAAGTTCAAGGAGTCACAAACCCTCTTGTTGGTAAGACAAGGGACAAGGTAACCTAATGCTTTCATGGACAACATCATGTGTGAACTTCACTCTATGTCTATGAATATTCGTTTATGTTCCTTGTGGGACTAACCCATGTAGGTATTGAAAGTGCAACTCACTCCAATGGATTGCTCCAAATGATCTACATCAACATTGAGCATCTACATCTTCAACACCTACATGAAGTCATCATCGACAAAACCCAAGGTTAGTTCATCCCTCTTAGGGGGGATATCACATCTAGGGGGAGCTTTGCTCTAAGAATTGAGCTAAAGCAACTCTAATGGTGTGAACACAACAATGCTTTATGTAAAAGTGGTAACCCCACGTGTGCTTAAACGATGAGTATGACCTACGATCAAATGTTCTCATTTGACTCCTCAGTCAATATACTCATATATAGATGACCTAGTTATCGTCAATTGCTTGATAGATGCTAGAGTGTTTGTGCATGCTTTGTCACATATTTTATACGCTATCTTATTGTGTGAGCATGTTGGTTGCATATTTTTCTCATTCGAGGACATCCATTTGTTGCTTTGGTTGTTTGGCTTTATCTTTTTGCCAAATGGATGGACAAGAATGCCTAAGAACTCCCTCTAGCTATCTATGATTTTCTCGTCTCAAACTCTATTCATGCTACATCACAAAGTTTGAACAAGTCGAATTCAGACCCTCCGGGTGAGGAGCACTCGGAGTCACCGATCCGTCAAGGGCTTAACTTCGAAAACCTCTTAGTGCATTTTGGTCTGACCGTGCCATTCCATTCGGTCATACCGAGTTCATTAAGTTGGTCTAGTTTTTTATCTTAGTGCAACCGATTAGAACCCTTCGGACTCACCGAAAGTTGCAAAGAATCCGCTATGATTTCAAGATCTCGGTGCCACCGAGTTGTTCCACTCGGTCACACCGATAGTGTCTATATACATATACCCGGGTTGAAAATTTGTAAATTTCTCCAAACCCCTTCGCCCGCGCCTGTCCAGCTCTGCCGACTCGAGGTCTCCGGATCGTCTCCTCATTGCTTGCGACCTCCTGCCGCTGGTGTTCGCCGCCGACAACGGAAATCTTCGCCGCCATTGTCGCCGTAGCGGGTTCATCACCAAGTTAGGGTATGAACTCGACCCTTTGTGCTTTCCTCCACTCCGATTCTTAGCACAAAGATCCATGCCTATATTCTTGCCATGATTGAGACAACTCTATCCACTGCAAAACTCTGTTATATTAGATTTGATGCAAAAATCTAGGTTTAGGTTTCCGCCGAACTCATCTCGAACTGACCGATATTAGGATTTCGGTTTCACCGATTTGGCTCAAGCCATAGCACAAGTATTTTCGGTCTGACCAAATCATACTAATCAGTGTGACCGAGTTCATTTCTCTGTAAAACCCTAGCAACTCAGAGTCATCGAACTGCATCTCGGTCTGACCGATCTTGCATGTTTAGACTTCGTAGCTGCTTCGGTGTCACCGAGTTGGTAATATCGGTAGCTCCGAAATGCTTTCAGTAGAAAACTAAAACTATGTTTTTGACTCTTTTTTTTTGTAAAATGGCTGTGCTTTGTGATACTCATCTACTCCATCTCAACCTATCTATTCACAGGGTCAGCTTTCAAAGGTCGAGATGTCGCACCAGAGTGACAGCCAGAACAAGTCCGAGGAGCACCAAAATCTCAGTGAGGGAAATAGCTCCTCAAATAGCAGTTATGATGAGGGTAGCAGAAGCACCCCAAGAAACATGCCCAATGCAGCAACAAGAACAAGGAGGAATAGAACTTCAGATTCTAAGGATGAAGACTTTGTAGTTGATGAAGAGGTCACTTCCAAGATGAAGATGATCAAGAAAGAGCAAATTGTTGTTGCTGCTGCTGGCATTAAGCCAGGGATGAAAAAGAAGGCTCCTGCTCAGAGGAAGCCTATGTCAAAAGCCAGAGCTTCAACTCAAGAAACCATGGAATTCTCTCTTGATCCAAGAGAAGAAGAAGCTGCTGGAGGAAAGAAGAGAAAGGAAAAGGGTCAAGAAGACCATGGCCAGGGTGATTGGCAGATCCTCAATGATGAGAGATCGAGCTGAGGATGAGGAAGAAGATGATGCACCAGCTCCCAAGACTTAGAAGCTCATGGGAGATGCAATCAAGCCACGGGCTGCCCCATCCAAGCCCAAGACTGCTCCCAAGACAGCTCCAAAGCAGGTTGCACCAAAGAGAAGTACAAGAAACATTCCTCCTGCAGAGAAGAACAAGGCCCCAGTGCCTGAAGTTGAAGAAGATGAAGAGGCTCAAGTGCTCAGAAAGCTCAAGCCCAAGATACCTGATCATGATGACACTCATCCAGTAGCAGAGAACATGAAGATAAGTAAAGATGCAGGTCTCAGACTATGGAGGCAGACTGATCCATATGCAACAAGAAGAAGGACTGCTGTGGATTACAGGTTCCACACCAAGGAACAACATGAATTTTATGAGACTGTCCTCGTGGACAAGAAGCCCATTGTCAGTGACATGAGATGGGTTGATTGGTCATACATTGATGACAATGAAGATCACTTTCCTGGAGTTCATGAGAGCTTCGGAATGAATGGAGTTGACAAGTTTGTGGGTCAGAAATGAACAAAGTGGAATGATGGGTTGATTGGTCATACATTGATGACAATGGTGATGCAGTTCTACTCAACATCTCACTTCTACCCAGATGGCAAGATTATCTGGATGACACAGGGTACTAGGTACCAATCTACTATAGGTGAGTGGGCTGAACTGATTCATGCTCCTGCAGAGGCTGATGATGATACTGATGTGTATGCCAAGCCTAGGAAAGACCACAACTCCATGGCACACATGTACAAGGAAATTCCAGATGATGCCTTGGAAACTCATAAGTTTGGCTCCGTGTACTATCTGCTGTCAGGGCTGCCAACAATCAACACTATCCTCAGGCACACTTTGTTGCCCAAGTCTGGAGATCACAGGATGATCAGAGGGCACTCCATCAACTTGGTACACATGTTTGATGTGCCACAGAAGTTCAAAGTGATGTCCTTGATAGTTGAGACAGTTAAGAGGACTACACCTGACCAGAAGAGATCATGTGGCTATGCTCCACGGTTTCAGATGCTCATTAATTCCAAGGTGGGCACAAGCACATACTTGCTAGACAGAGAGCACATTCCCTTAAGGCCAGAATTTGAGGATAACAGTTGGTATGGATGCTTCACATCCCACTTCTGTTGAGGCTCAAGAGAAGAGAGAGAAGGCTAAGGCAAAAAAAGCTTCAAAGATTCCAGATCCCTCAAAGCCAATCTCGCATCAAGTAGGACCAGCTCAGCTATCTGCTTGAGGCCACAGTGAGAATAGAGAAAGGAATAGCTACCCTGACTCGAAATCAAGAGAGCCTTGAGAGGATCTTTGAGACAAAGCTGCATGACTTACATATCAAGGTCACTGAGATTCAAACTTCAGTTGAGAAGATACAGGAAGACCTTGAGGACAGGAGTGACAGGACAACCACAGAGGCATACCAGAGAGTGCCTAGAGCACAAAGGTCTATAGCAGTGCCAGTCAGTGACACTAGGGCCACAACTTCAGCTCCAAAGAGCCACAACCTCGCTTGCCCTCCAAAGGCAACCCCTCCAGTTCCTCAGACGCCAGCCGAAGTTTTTACAGATTCTGTTCTCTCCACGCAATCTTCACACTCCGGAGCTCCCGGAGATCGTGCTTAGAGTGTCGTATAGCACTATGCATTTTCGAGCTTTTTGGTAACTTGTTGCTAAAGGGGGAGAAAGTGTATAGATCATAGTCTAAGAGAGAGAGAGAGAGAGAGAGAGAGAGTGTGTGTGTGTGTGTGTGTTTTGCTTCTTATTTGTCTCTCTTGCTACTTATTTGCTTGTGTTTGCTACAATATTTGTGCTTGTGTGTGAGATACTTTATGGTCATGTGGTTGATCATATTATGCTATGCTTGAATGATGCTATCCTATTGCTTGGGTATGATCAATCATATATGTCTTGGTGATGAGTGCATGTTCTGTATGTTCTATCATTTTGAGCGCTCCACCAAGATGTATGTGACATGGAAGAGTAACCCATGAACCTAATCAATTGTGCATTTACATTCAAAAGCAAATCATAAACAATGCACAAATTTAGGGGGAGCTCTTCCTTATCACATACTTCTCAAAGCGACGATGTATTTCAGTCTTATTATCATTTGTCGAAGCTTTGATATATATGTTGTCATCAATCACCAAAAAGGGGGAGATTGAAAGTGCAACTAATCCCTGGCTGGTTTTGGTAATTCATAACAACATATAGCTCATTGAACTAATATCCTTTCAAGATGATTATTTCAGTAAGTTCAATGATTGGCATGTCATGGACTAGAGATGTGGGCCCCTCAAAAAGCTAAGGACAAATATTGGCAAAAGGTCAAGACTCTTCATTTCTATCTTAGTGATCCAAGATCACATTCAGTCCATAGGAAAGCCAATACTAGTAAAAGGGGATGAGGTGTTGCTTAATGGTCTACTTGCTCAAAGTGCTTAGTGATATGCTCCAAAGCCCGCAACCATCTTCTCAATTCCAAATATGTCCTAAACCTAAAGTCAAACTCGGCCCCACCGATTTGATTCATCCGGCGCCACCGAGTTCACTTGACATAGCCATAGCCAGAAACCCTAATCAGTTCGGTCTCACCGATAGGGATCTCGGTCTCACCAAGATGGGATTGCAAACTCTTTGTTTCCCTTCGTAATGTTTTGGTCTCGCCGAAATGAGCGATCGGTCCCACCAAGTTCACAATGCAAACTCTTTGTTTCTCTTTCATAACATTTTGGTCTCACCGAAAGGAGCGATCAGTCCCGTCGAGTTTGCCTGACCAACTCTATGTTTGCTTGTTACTGAAATCGGTCTCACCGAGTTGAAGTAATCGGTCAAACCGAGATCAAGTTTTGCCCTAACCCTAGCTCATAGGTCCCACCAAGTTTATCATATCGGTCCCTCCGAAAATCCTAACATTCACATTTTGAACTGAATCGGTCTCACTGAGTTCGTACATTCGGTCTGAACGAGTTGGCTCTTTTGTGTGTAACGGTTAGATTTTGTGTGGAGGCTATATATACCCCTCCGCCCTCCTCTCCATCAGAGAGAGAGAGAGAGCCATTAGAACGTGCCTACACTTCCAGCATTCATTTTTTGAGAGATAACCACATACTCATGTGTTGAGACCAAGACATTCCAATCCAACCACAAGAATCTTGATATCTAGCCTTCCCCAAGTTGCTTTCCACTCAAATCATCTTTCCACCATAGCCAAATCTTTGAGAGAGAGTTGAGTGTTGGGGAGACTATCATTTAAAGCACAAGAGCAAGGAGTTCATCATCAACACACCATCTATTACCTTTTGGAGAGTGGTGTCTCCTAGATTGGTTAGGTGTCACTTGGGAGCCTCCGTCAAGATTGTGGAGTTGAACCAAGGAGTTTGTAAGGGCAAGGAGATTGCCGACTTCGTGAAGATCTACCCAAGTGAGGCAAGTTCTTCGTGGGCGATGGCCATGGTGGGATAGACAAGGTTGCTTCTTCGTGGACCCTTCGTGGGTGGAGCCCTCCGTGGACTCACAGAATCATACCCTTCATGGGTTGAAGTCTCCATCAACGTGGATGTACGATAGCACCACCTATCGGAACCATGCCAAAAATCTCCGTGTCTAAATTGTGTTTGCTCTTCCAAACCCCTTCCTTTACCTTCATATGCAATGATTTACATTCCGCTGCTATAATCTTAGAATTGCATGTGTAGGTTGATTGCTTGACTTGTGCTAAGTTACTAAAATCTGCCAAGACTTAAAATTGGGAAAAGGCTATATTTGTATTTGGTTAAGTAGTCTAATCCCCCCTCTAGACCTACTTTGGATCCTACATATGGGCAACTAGTAAGAACCTTTCTTACCTATGCAAAACCACAACGGTGATTATCAAGTTGCTATTTAACCTTCTGCAAGGACCGTCGTAGTCAAATCTGATTCAACTAAAGTAGGAGAAACAAACACCCGCCAACGACCTTTATGCAAAACAAGTTGCATGTAAATTGGTGGAACCGGTCTCATGTGCATGGACATGTGTAAGGTTGGTCTGGGCCGATTCATCCCGCAATGCCGCCGAATCGAAATAAGACATTGGTGGGAAGAAATATGAACATCACCGCCCACAACTCCTTTGTGTTCTACTCATGCATATCATCTACGCATAGACCTGGCTCATGATGCCACTTTTGGGGAACGTTGCATGGAAAACAAAAAAAATCTATGCACACACAAGATCTATCCATGGAGATGCATAACTATGAGGGGGGGGGGGAGAGCATCTACGTACCCTTGTAGATCACCAAGCCGAAGCGTTTATCAACACGGTTGATGTAGTCGTGCACCTTCACGATCCGTCCCGATCAAGTACTGAACGTACGGCACCTTCGCGTTTGGCACACGTTCAGCTCAATGATGTCTTCGCCTTCTCAATCCAGCAAGAGAGGCGAAGTAGTAGATGAGTTTCGGCAGCACGACGACGTGGTGACGGTGGTGGTAAAACTATCCGCAGGGCTTCGCCAAGCACAGCGGACGTGGACAGAGGAGGAACTAGAAATAGAGGGAGAGGGGCGCCGCACACGGCTTGGGGATCGTGGTGTGTGTTGTCCCCTCCTCTCCTCACATATATATAGGGGGAGGGGAGGCAGACCTAGGGCGCCCCCAAGGGAGCCGGCGGCCGCCCTGGGCTCCTGCCCTAGGTGGCCCCTCCCCTTTTCCTGCCTATGGCGCAGGGGAGAAGGCGGGAGGGGAGGCGCCCCCCTTTCAATTTTCTCACGTGGAAGAGAAGGTAAGAGGGGGCTAGCCCTCTTCCCTTCCTTCAATAGGGCCGACGCCTATGAGGTGGGGCGCGCCATCCCCTTGTGGGCTGGTGTGCTCCCCTCTTTTGGCCCATTAAGACCAATGACTCCCTTTGGCCTCCTGGAACCCCTTCCGGCACTCCGATAAAACGTCCGTGCATTTCAAAACCTTTCCGGAGACCAAATAGTATCGTCCTATATATATCGATCTTTACCTCCGGACCATTTCGAAGCTCCTCGCCATGTCCGTGATCTCATGGGGGACTCCGAACAACATTTGGTCACCAATTCATATAACTCATATAATACTATATCGTCAACAAACATTAAGCGTGCGGACCCTACGGGTTCGAGAATGATGTAGACATGACCGAGACGCTTCTCCGGTTAATAACCAATAGCGGGACCTGGATGCCCATATTGGTTCCTACATATTCTACGAAGCTCTTTATCGGTCGAACCTTTATGACAACATACATAGTTCCCTTTGTCTGCCGGTATGTTACTTGCCCGAGAATTCGATCGTCGGTATCTCCATACCTAGTTCAATCTCAAGCATCGCAAGTCCCTTTACTCATTCTGTAATACATAATCTTAGAACTAACTCCTTAGTCACTTTGCTTGCAAGCTTCTTGTGATGTTGTATTACCGAGAGGGCCTAGAGATACCTCTCCGTCATACAGAGTGACAAATCCCAATCTCGATTCACGCCAACTTAACAGACACCTTCGGAGATACCTGTAGAGTATCTTTATGATCACCCAGTTACGTTGTGATGTTTGATAGCACACAAGGCATTCCTCCGGTATCCGGGAGTTGCATGATCTCATGGTCGAAGGAATATGTATTCGACATTAAGAAAGCAGTAGCAATAAACGGAACGATCGTATTCTATGCTAACGGATGAGTCTTGTCCATCACATCATTCTCCTAATGATGTGATCCCGTTATCAAGTGACAACACATGTCTATGGTTAGGAAACCTTAATGATCTTTTGATCAACGAGCTAGTCTAGTAGAGGCTCACTAGAGACACGGTTTTTGTTTATGTATCCACACATGTATTTACTCCATAAAAGATGTTTTAAAATCTGAAAGATGTTCAACAAGTTTTTAAATTCGCCGATCCCAAAAGGAATCCTCATCTTAAGTTTTCTCTCCTCGAGCTTGATGAACTTCTTCATAAGCCCCGATTGATTCAATTGCTATGTCTATTGAGATTCATCCAGTAATGTATCATTATGAAGGGCTTCTGGACTACACAATGACATGATCTGTGGCTGGCGAAGATTTATAATAGGTTAACTTTTGTTATGTAAATAAACTGGCATGCTTGCTTTTATTTTATGAAATATGTCAAAAATGTGATGAATTTTTTTAAAGAAAATTTTGTCATGAATTTGATCTGATTTAAATGACAATCATCCAGTTTATATGAAATTTGTTTGTCTGCTCATATTCCGCTTGAAATATGTCAATGTTTGATAAATAATAAGGTTTGATGGTTGGCTCTTGCTCCTATATCGTCATTCACAAACACACCCAAACTAAACACACCCGCATCTATATCTGGGCATATGTTGGGCGGGCTAAAAAAGCCCGATGTCGAAAACCCCGCCCGAGCCTACCGCCGCCGAGTCTAATAAACCGCCCAAGCCTCGACACGACCCGGCGACTACGGCTAAAATATGTTTTTTCATGAGCCCGCCCACCGCTACGGGTTCAATTTCCAAGCCCGAGCCCTACCGATGACACAATTAGGCCCTACCGTCCAGATTTTCGTCAAAGCCGTCCGGGCCGCATGGCTGTATACCCGCCCCCCATCTCTGCGGACACGGCCACCACCATCGGCCGCTGTGCTGCTGGCCTGGGTGTCTGGCGGGCTTTGCTACACCTACGTAAACATCTAACGTAATGTTACGTAGGGGCTGGCTTGGCACATCCCCTTGAGGGGGGGGGGGAGGGGGGGTGATTGGTTGAGGGAGGAAAGAACGTAAGTTTACGTTACGTAGATGGAGCATTATTGGTGGCTGGCTCGCTCGCTTCCCCGCCACCCGCTTTCCAAGCCAAGGTCGGACCGCTCCTCGGACATCGTGCCCGCCCTTTTCGCTTAAACCCAAAGCCATCGCCAACCAAGAGCAGCAGCAACTGAACTAAACACACCACAGTGCCCGCCGCGGCCCTATCCTAGATCCTACCTGCCCGAATATCGCAGGACGTACACTCAGTCGCCATGGTGGCCGGGCGTGTCAAGGCGGCCATGGGCTTCCACAGCAGCCCCAGGGCGCCCAAATCGCCGGTGCCGGCGACGACGGCCCCCGCTGAGGGGTATGCACACACGCCGGCCCGGGTTCCCTCGTCGTCAACGTCATCGCCCGCTCCGTGCGGCTCGGCGTCCAAGGCGTCGGCGTTCGCGCGGTCCTTGGGGGCTTACTTCCCGCGCTCGTCGGCGCAGGTGCAGCCCGCGCGCGCGCCGCCGGAAGTCGCCGGGCTGCTGCGCGCCATCGAGCAGCTCCAGGAGAGGGAGTCGCGGCTCCGCGTCGAGTTGCTTGAGCAGAAGATACTCAGGGAGACCGTTGCTATCGTCCCTTTCTTAGAGGCCGAGCTCGCGGCGAAGAGCAGCGAGCTCGAGAGGTACAAGGAGTCCGCCGCGCGGCTCGAGTCCGAGAACATGCGGCTGTGCGCTGAGCTCGACGCCGCCGCGCTGGAGGTTACGAGCAGAAAGCAGAGGATTGTTCAAATGGAGAAGGAAATGGCAGAGTTGAGGAAGCAGCACGACGCTGATGACTGCTGCTCGTCGTCATCCTCGTCCAAGCCCTACTTAGCCGTCTTGTTGCACGCTTCACCACCGAGCTCTTCGTCATCCTCATCCACGTCGACCTCACCGACGGATTCAGGCTCGTCGTCAGACACCGCGGCCATGCCAAGAACCCGCGTGCCAGAGCTGTCGAAGCTGCCGCCGATACCTCCGCCACCGCCACCGCCACCGCGGCCTCAGCTGACGCCGGCACCCAGCCCGAGCATCCGCTCCGGCTCAATGGGCGTGTCCGGAAGCGCAGGCGCGCCACCTCCTCCGCCCCCGCCCCCACCGTCCAAGAGGACATGTTCGCCGGTGAGATCGGGTTCGTGCGTGAGGCGCGTGCCCGAGGTAGTCGAGTTCTACCACTCACTGATGCGGAGGGAGTCCAAGAGGGACGGAGGAAGCTGTACCGACGCAGCGAGCGGTGGCGGCGCGGCGGCGACCAGGGACATGATCGGCGAAATCGAGAACCGGTCGGCTCACCTCCTCGCGGTACGTAATATACCACTAAGTACCGAGATTGACATTTTTCTTAAGCTGGAATCATTAGAGGGGACGTTCTATTAACCTGTGGTAACTTCTAAGAACCTCTTTTTGAATCACAACTGACTGAACTATTCATATTGGAGCTGCTGCTGAACAATCGCACGATGTTTCGATAGAAAGTTGCGTACGTGCATTAATGCATTTTTTAAGGGAGCGTACATAAGCAGTACTGGTTTCGTCTTTTCGGTTGGTATAGCAACGAGTACAAGTGATTTTCGGTTGGTATAGTAAAGACTCCTTTGGACATGGACGTTAATTCTTGGTGAAAACTGCAAGTGCCACACTGCAAGCGCAACATGTACTGCTCAAAAGCGGAAAGATTCGGGTTTTTTTGCGTTTTCGAATTATGGGTGCCACCCATTCCTTATTACAAAACGCCAGGGCATCGTAAAAGGAAACTGCTTGGAACGCAATACTCCCTCCTTTCCGGTTTATAAGGCTTATCTCAAAATTTTAGTTTTTTCATTTTATAAGGCTCAATTTAGTTGTTCCCCATCACATGTTCAGATTTTAAGCAAGATTAAATCATCGTACGCAAAGATTAAGATAAGATTGACCAACGCATGTAATTTAGCATGCATGCATTGCAATTAATGCATTGATAAACATACTTTTTTGAGAAAAACAAGAGCATTAATTAAGTGATTTTGCAAACTACAAAAAGTATTCCACCACTCACCATCTATCTTGGTTGGTGAGATTTTTAATTGAGCTTTATAAACCGAAAAAAAAGGAGTAATTTTGTAAAGTTTTTTAACACGCGGGAGGGGGTGGGGGCGTGTTACAGTGGGTTGATGGCAGGAGTACACAACTTCAATTGGTGTGTACCGTGATTAGAGAAGACAGAAGCAGAAACAGCTGCACGGAATCCAAAGTGGGCATGGCTCGATGGGATCGATTGAAATGCACTGCATTTATAATTGCGGTGGATGCATGTGCGAATTACGGGCTCTGGTAGTTAATCGGGGAATCACCCGTGCCCGATGTGGATCGCCCGGACGTTGGTTAGCCGTTGGAGTTATTTACACTTGGAAACGGAACAGGGTTACTGTAGTACGTCGCTGGAATTGACAGAGAAAATGCGTGCTATGTTGTGGTGTGCAGATCAGATCGGACGTGGAGACGCAGGGCGACTTGATCCGGCTCCTGATCAAGGAGGTGGAGGGCGCGGCGTTCGTCAACATCGACGGCGTGGTCAGCTTCGTCAAGTGGCTCGACGACGAGCTATCCCGCCTGGTGCGGCAGCAATTCATCTGAGGTGCTTGTTCGGTGGTCACCGGTGACGGCAGTTGGTAACTGGCTGGTGGCCATGGTTGCGTTGCAGGTGGACGAGCGCGCGGTGCTGAAGCACTTCGAGTGGCCGGAGCAGAAGGCGGACGTGCTCCGGGAGGCGGCGTTCGGCTACTGCGACCTGAAGAAGCTGGAGGGCGAGGCGTCGTCGTTCCGCGACGACCCCCGCCAGCCCTGCGCCGCCGCGCTCAAGAAGATGCAGGCCCTCTTTGAGAAGTAAGCGTCGCAGCTCTGCCTGCGGTTTCCACTACGATCGTACGGTGTTTTGTCATGTGGCGACGAACCAACGACGGTGTGCCGTTCGTGCCGTGCAGGCTGGAGCACGGCGTGTACAACCTCGCCCGCGTCCGCGACGGCGCCACCAGCAGGTACGCCCGGTTCCAGATCCCGTCGGAGTGGATGCTGGACGCCGGGATCGTCAGCCAGGTAACGTAGTGCAGTAACTAATTCGATCTTGGTACTCGTCTGAGGAGTGATAGGACAGCAACCGTCTAGAGTTTGCGGTGCGCGCACTAGTACTATCTGCAGAGATGCGAGTAGCTGACTGAAGAAACGCACCCACACGTGATGCGACGCGTACGCGACCTTCTCGATCTGTTCACGGGCAGAGAGCGTGCGTACGTACGTAGGTGGGTGCGCGGCGTAGGGCAACGACATGTACCCGGGGCCAGCCGGGAGGATCGATAGGCGTGGCATTCTCTTGTCTTGTGCTGTGGGGGGTGCACGTGAGTGTGGGACGGACGCGATCTCGTGACCATGCTCGCTAATTCATTTGCTCCTGTCTCTAGAGCTAGACAACAAGCCCATGACACCTCGGGGGCCGTGTCGTTCTGCGTAGCAATAGGTACGCATTGCCGGGTGGCCATCGATCCGTATGCGTGCGTGGTCCCGATCGAATGCCGCAACTGGTTCGGGCTGAAATGTTCTCGCCCATTCTCAACACCAGTACAGTCAGATCGCGTGTCCGATCACGTTTTGTTTTGTTTTGCTGCTGTCTTCTTCGGCTCCATGAGTCCCTCCGGGAAATTAGCTGGAAACCCCAAAAATCAGTGTCCAGGCCCGAATTTGTTGGATACTGTCCGATCTACTGCTGCTCTCCGCATTACACATGGGATAATTTGGCCTAAGTCAGGGCATCTCTGTCTGTTAGACGGTTTTTGCCCCGTAGCGGATGTTTCGATACCAAGCATCCACAGAGGGTTTCCTTCAATATTCGCCAACTAGCTCTCCCCTTCTTCCTTCGCCAACTCGCCCTCCGTCCTTATTTATAAGTCTTTTTTGTATTTTGTGTCAAACTTTGATTTGAGATTTAACTAACAAAGTATTAATGCATGTCATAAAAAAATATACTCCCTCCGTCTAGGTGTGTAAGTCACCTTACGAAAATCAAATAATCCCAAAACACTTAGGCACGGTACATTAACTCTTTCCTTGTTTCTTGTTTTGTGACATACTATCAACCAATAAAAGATGTGGGCCGTGCATGCTTTTAATGACTTGAGACTACTAAATATGACATGCAGTGGTTAGTTTATTGCATGCAATGCTATTAATTAGCAAAAAGACATTAAGTTTTCTCGTTTTTCTCTCCGCCTTGGTCGCGGTGCACAACGTAAGATGACTTACACACCTAGACGGAGGGAGTATCATTGGATTCGTATTTCAACATAGTTTTCAATTATATTATTTTATATGACATGCATTAAAAATTTGTTAGTTAAATTTAAGGTCAAAATTTGGCACAGAATACAAAGAGGAATAACAAACTAGGACGGAGGTAGTAACTGGTGTAATGAACAATGTTATTTCACTGAGAAATTAATGGAAAACGGATTAGCCTGGTTGGAAAAAAGTAAGAACACCTCTAGTAGATAGCGAAGATTGCTAATGAAGCTAGGGCTCCATGGATCCTGACCTTTTTTTAAAGAATAAAACTAAATTCAAACTTTAAAGTTTTAATTTTTCCTGACGCATGTATATAGGGATGTATGCTACTACATCTGTTCCAAAATAATTGAAAATCTGGGTTTGTCCCAAGTCAAACTTGCTTGAGTTTGACCAAGTCTATAGAATAGTATATAAACATGTAAAACACCAAATTAGTCTCATGAGGTTCTTTATCAAATCTATTTTTGTATTATGTGTATAGTCTTGTAGATATTAGCATATTTTTTCTATACAGCTGGCCAAACTTAAGCAAGTTTGACTTAGTACAAATCTAGAACTTCAATTATTTTGAAACAGAGGGAGTACATGTTTGTAAAGTTTTATGATGAAATACGTTTTGATGTGAGCTACAAAAAAACCCATGAATTTCTAGCGTCTCCTATAAAAGTTCATGATCATGTTTTTTGTGTAGATCACATCAAAACGTATTTCATTATGAAAATTTATAAACATGACGTATGCATCCTTATGCATGTGTTTATGTTTTTCAAAAAATATCGACACTTAAAAAGTTTGATTTTTTTATTTTTGCAAAATTTTGAGCTTCATGGAGCTTGGGAGCCAAAAATCCTCACTTGGTAGATAGTCTATATTATCGTATATGGCCCATAGTTTAAAAGGATTTTCTCCTAAATATCCATTTCATATACGGCTTAGTCTACATTCATGTCCTGCTTTCTTCGAGTAAGTCTTTCACTTGTTTCATGCGTGCTCATGGATTTTGCAAACAATCCAAAAGGTTGACCTATTTAGGAATCCACGCGTTTATGCTTATTTTCAACTCTTCAAAGCATTTTGTTGTTTTCTACACCCTTGTTCCTGGGGTGCCATCCTTTTTTCAATCTTTAGTGGTGGGCAACCCTTTTCAAGGTTTAGACAGCCTGCTTATGTGGGCATGGTTATCAATTGTATGACAATCTCACATTAGGATTGTGCGTATGTTGCCTCCTAGTGCATGTACCACGGATGTGATCGTTACATATCTTCCATGAATTTTGCAAGTAACAACTTATGCGATCAAGCACTGGATATGTTGTCCCGGACAAGGAGAGGAGGTATCATCTTGCCACGTTGACAAGTGGAGGCGAACATACATTAGAGCATCTCCAACAGATGCACAAGAATTTTGCGCCCTAAAATAATTTTAGCGCGCCATTGTAGCACTTTTAATGCGCCGGACCCAACATTGCTTTAGCAGATGCCCAAAAACGCGCGCCCAAAAGAACACGCAGTGTAAATTATGAAGCGTGCGTAATCCGACGCCTCAAATTTGCAGCTTTTGATAGTGTTTTTCAGTGCACCCACCTTTTTTTTTGCGCGCGCACTATTTTACAGCTTTTTCTGGAGCTGTCCGGCGCCCAAAAAACATTGATTTTAGGGCGTGACCCAGTTTTTGGACGCCTGTTGGAGATGCTCTTATAAGTTTGATTTGGTGGTGCTATTTGAGTACTCGGTCTCGAGCACCACGGTGAACACCCTTGGTCCGCCTTCGTTGATTCTACCTAGCAATCCTCGTATTTCACGTCGCAACCTTGTTAAGGGCATAGCTTGGATTTTGCTCGTACTTGATCTTTAAGAAGAAAACCTATGATTTAGTGGTTGCTCTAGCAACGGTGAGGCTTGCACTCCGTCTCCTTACTGGAGGTGTTTTTTTTGGAGAACCATTCCCATGGTCATTCTGTTTGAAGGGATGGCTTAGATCGACAGTCGCTGCTGCATGTCGTCAATTTCTGCTGAACGCTTCCGGCATGAGACTTTGTGTCATGTCTTTTCCTTTTTCTCTTTTTAATAAGTTGACGTGTGCATCCTTGATTTGTTGACAGGCTTTTAACATTATGTTGTTGCGTAAGCCCAGTGCACTAATGTCATGTTAATTGTAATACTCTGTTAACATGTTTGGTGCTTGTTCTAACCAGTTGCTGAATATACACACTACACATACAATGTGACTGCTGATCCCTCTAATGAAAGATTTGATCCACAGATCAAATTCCAATCCGTGAAGTTAGCCAGGAGGTACTTGGAACGGGTTTCCTCTGAGCTTGAAGCCATCAAAGTCGGCCCAGACGAAGAGGAGTTGATGCTTCAAGGAGTACGATTCGCCTTCAGAGTACACCAGGTAGGTAATTATTCGCAGAAAAACGACGTGGTAACTAAAGACCAACTTAAAGGAATCCGTGCTCGTTGTTTCCTACAGTTTGCAAACGGTTTCGACGCCGACACCATGCGCGCCTTCCAAGAGCTCAAGGAGAAGGCGTCCCTCTGCCGATTTCAGCGGCAAAAACAGAGTAGACACATGCGGCAGCAACAGCAAAGGCTCGTTGGGAGGACCTGAGCGTCTCCTCCTTGTGTCATGATGTGCCACACGCCATCTCGTGGTTGCTATTAGGTTGTTGTTCGTGTTGACAAATGCTGTATATTTCTTGCCCGAAACAATTCTATTTCTTCTTTCCCAGTAGAAATCTGTGTACACCGTTTCTTATTACGCTCCCCTGATGTTCCCTTTAGGGTTACAAGCAATTTGATTATACTGTCACGCAATGTGAAAATTTAGCTGTTTGTGTGTGCCAAACTGGTGATGGATGATTTCTACCGCGTGGGATTTTATTTTGCTGAAACAAGGCAAAGGATTGCAGACGTACACCATGCCCTCGAGGTCCGAGCGGTGTCCGCATGCACTGCGCCTCTTTTTTTTCGAGAAAATTTCGATCTATTCATTTTCAATCATAGCAGTACAACGAATACAAAAAAGATAAAAATTACATCCAAATTCGTAGACCACATAATAACGACTACAAGCACTGAAGCGAGCCGAAGGCACGCCGCCGTCATCGCCCCTCCATCGCCGGAGTCGAGCACAACTTGTTGTAGTAGATAATGGAAGTCGTCATGCTAAGGCCCCGTGGGACCAGCACTGCGTAACAGAACCACCGCAGATGGAGAATAACGTAGATCAGAAGGATCCAACTCGAAGACACACGAACGTAGACGAACAACGACGAGATCCGAGCAAATCCACCAAAGATAGATCCGCCGGAGACACACCTCCACACGACCACCAACGATGCTAGACGCACCGCCGGAACGGGGTCTGGGCGGGGAGACCTTTATTCCATCTTCAGGGAGCCGTCGCCGTCTCGTCTTCCTGAGCAAGACATAAACCCAAGCAAAACTGAAAGAAACAACTAAAAACGGAGTCCTCCCGCCGGCCCTTGCCGAGATCCACCGCGCCCCCATGGCCCTATTGCCACCGGAGAGGAGCAGATCTGCGGCGGCGCCGGCGGGAGGAAGAAACCCTAGCTCTTTTGTGAAGGAGGAGGAGGAGGCGTTGTTAACTGCATGCACTGCGCCTCTGGCAAGCAATTAGAGAGGATTGGGACCTCCCTGATGCTGATGGACTGAAGGATGCAGAGTCAGAAACTAAGAATGGATGCTCAGACTGCTAGACAGATTAACCCCAACCAACTATGATGATCCTCATGATCGTGTGAAGAGCATGGCATGTTCGAGATTACCCTCCAGATGTCAGCCCCCGGTTGAACGAAATATTCCAAAACAATGAAATTATAGCATAGAAAAATAAACTTAATTATAAACATAAAAAAAAAATAATACATTTCTTATTATCTTTGGTGCACATTTCCAACAATCATCACCCTAGTTGCTATGATTGCGTAAGGGCATCGTCGGCACACAACCATGGAAGATCGTCTTTGGCCCTTTGGTATCTAAGAGAATCCCTAGTATCTTGTCGAAGTTATACTTGGGGTTTCCCATATATTCTAGTGAACTTGAAGGATCTCCGGATGATGATTTGTGGCTCTCGGATGCCACACATAAAATAGCATTAAAAAACATATTAGGAAAATTTAAAAAATTCTAAAATTCTGGGATATGAAACTTGGGTGCCCGTTGTACACACGTGTCCAGTTTCGTGAGGAATGGGTGCCCGTGGTAATGCCAGTAAAAAAGAAAAAAATCATATGTGTAGAAGAAAATGAATGTAACGTACATCGGACCGTAATTCCTACGCCGGAATACCACGGGCACCCATTCCCCACGAAAATGAACACGGGCATACAACGGGTACTCGAATTTCATATACCAAAATTTCACAATTTTTCAACTTTTTTTTAAATATTTTTAATGCTATTTTCATATAGGGGTGTGTGGCACCCGAGAGCTGCAATGCATTTTCCAAGGATCTCCCCTCCATCATAACCATTGTATCTATATAGTATTAGAATCACAGTCTCACCGTCTTCGACACATCATCTGTTCAGCACAAAGCGAAACCTCCACTTCTCACATAACAACTATCAACCACCCCTTGCCTAAAACCGAGACTCCGCTTCAGTAGGTTCCGATTCTTCTTTGTCTTCAAAAGAAAGACCACCTCTAGGTTGTAGAGCCTTATCAGGTCTCGTAATTCACCAATTTTCGGGTCCAAGCACAACCCTAACAGTTCCAGGCCATAAAATTTATTTCTCTCGGGGCCCTTGCCCGGCAGGGTCCGTCATTGTCTCAAGTTAATCTCCCACGCGCTCAAAGACTGAGGACATTTTCTGTCGTTTTTCACCAATGAACGCACCACCATCTACCAACCTATGATATTCCCCCTTGGCCACCAACATTTGCTTTAATTTCCTCTTCCATTCCACTTGTGCACCTTGGTTATTATGTTCTTTTCTCCGATGCTCACTCTCTAACTACCTCGGCCTCCGCACAAAAGACAAAGGAGTTCCTGCGGGTGGAAGGAGGAGGATTTAGATCCAGAAGGTGACGCGGGTGTTGCTTTGGGGTGGTGTCCGGTGGACTGGCTCGGAGTCACACGGTGGGAGTGAATGGAGGGTTGGAGAGGGGTGAGGGGGCCTTCTTATGTCGACTGGTAGGTGAACGTTAGTTGGACTAGTCGGTCATGGCGAAACAGGCAGTCGATCCGTCGGGCCATCTCTGTACCGCGACATCCGTCCGGTTAGGCCAACGGTTAACGATTCGACCCATCCTTCTATATATGGTGCATATACGTGGGCGAAATGCGACGAGAAATACCTGCACCGCTTGCATCCGACTGAGTGAGATTTTTTAGAGCACCTGTGCTTGGGATTAGAAACGAATTTTCGGCCTCGAGTCTCCTTCACTCCCAAAACAAACAACAAAGATGTTTTCCGAACCGAAATAAAATTCTTTTGACTTTTGGGTGTGGTAAGACTGTCAACTTGAAACATAGTGCTGATTCCGGAAGTTGACAGCCCGGTGGTCATTACACAATATAGACCAATTAGCCTATGTAATGTGGTATATAAAATTATCTCAAAGATGATGGCCAATAGACTGAAGAGAATTTTTCCAGAGATTATTTCCGCAGCACAGAGCGCTTTTGTTCCAGGAATGCTTATCACGGACAATGTGTTGGTGGCATATGAATGTTTTCATATTATAAAGAAGAAAACTCATGGTCTAGGGGCTTATTGTGCTGTCAAACTGGATATGAACAGGGTCTATGATAGGGTTGGATGGAGTTTTCTGGAGAGAATGATGCTTAAAATGGGTTTCCATGAGCAGTGGGTCCAAATGATAATGGAATGTGTATCTTCTGTCAACTATAAGGTGACACTACTAGGGAAAACCCTAGTAGTAGCGCTTGAAATATGCATAGCAGTAGCGTTGGGTCTAGCGCTACTGCTGCACTACAGCTAAGTTGTAGCAGTAGCGCTGATATGGGTAGCGCTACTGGTAGGTATTGTTAGTAGTAGCGCTTCCTGCAGAAGCGCTACTGATAACTATCTGTAGCGCTTGTTTATATGAAGCGCTGCTACTAAGCCATCGCTACTGCTAGGTGATTTACAGCGCTACTGCTAATGTTCCTGCTTTCACCGACTCGCACGCCTCTACATATTTGTGCGGTATTTATACATGCTCTATACAATAGTTTCATCAGATCATACTAAACATACACTATTCTCATCATATCATAGACATACAGTAGTCTCGTCATACCATCATCATCATCATCATTCAACACAAATATCATCACATCTCGAAAACAGCGATACACAAGTGCGATCATGTCATGTCTCTAATAAGTGCAACTGCATGGTCATGGCACACACACAAGTTTCATCATCTCTATCTAAACCATGATGTAGAAGAGAAGAGCGATCGGCATGAGCAAGAGTGCGACTATGTAGTATCGGCGGTCCCGCCCCTGCTCATGATGGAGTGTCCACCTCAAGTAACTACTTTCCGCTTTAGCTCTGCCGTCGAACCCTCTGTGGCTAACACCCGGGTACCTGTGCACCTGGGCCTGAGCGGCTGGCCAGTGGTCGTAGACTCCTGGAACCCTCCCAACGTACACGGCGTAGTAACCCTTCGCCATCTCTGATCTATGTACCTGCATCGTTGAGTTGATGAATTGAACGATAATATGCAACATAATGTACTTAAGAAAACAAAGCGGCATAATTAGCAAAATACAAGCAACCAATAGTAAACATAATGACGAAGTTCCTCATACCCAAACTAATTAACTAGAGCGATCTACGCTAGTTTAGGACCACGGTTTAGCTACATCACATAGTTTCGCTCTGCATAAATTCAAAGTTTTGCCATAGAAAGACAGTAGTGACACATTGTCATCAACAATCAGTCGTCCATTTCGGCAGTCCAATCTTCATAGTCGGGGAGGAAGCACCTGAGCTTCTTGAAAGGCTTAAGGTCCAGACGTTGAGCGAGTAGCAGTGCTCGGACATCTTCCCGCGTGATTGGTCCATGGTAGAACATCCCTGTTGGTTCGAGGACCTGCTTCGTGATCACTTGGGGAAGTTCACACTGTACGTGATAAAACTCAACTTTGATTCGATGATCCAGTGTCGTTCCTATGCTTGTGGCCCAACTGACAATCTCGGCATTGTTGGTAGTAGGTGACATGCGGAGGCGTTGATTATCCCTTTTGTACTCGAGCAGGTGATGTGTGAGGTAGAATCCATCAGCCATACTGGTGTGCGGTTGCTGGATGCAGCAGAAGTCAGTCTTATGACCGAAAGCCAGCCCGCGATTCCTATACTTTTTCACCTTGATATATCCACCAGACAGGCTGAAGGTAACATGGTCGAGAACACTCTTTATGTGCTTGTAATCCTTTTTCCTGAGGTTCTTCGATGATTCCAAGTACATCACATGGGAGTATTCCGGGGACAGAACGGTGAGGACGGCGCCTCACGCGCAAATTAAGTACACCTCAAATTAGCCTCCATGCTACAAAGGAATTATTAACACTTACGAAAGGATATGTGCGGATGACTTACGTGGGATTATAAGGCAAGAAATCACTTCCTTGTCCTTATTAGAGATCATGAATTCGCCGAGGTACTTGCTCGCATAGTCACGATGCTCTTTGCAAACTACCAAGAAGCTCTCGTGCATATAGAACGGGTCCGCGACGCAGATATATTTGATGTTCTCGACCCTGATGAAGTAGTTCAGATACAACGCAGACATGCAGATGAACTGGAAATCCAGCTTGGTCATGTGGAACATGTCGTAGATGTAGTCAAATCGCAGGATAAACTTGTTCGCGGGCCATCTCACGATGTACAGCTTCCCAGGCGACACCTGAGCCGCTTAAAGCGGGTATCCTGGTTTTTCCGTGACCAGAAGGCTTTTCTCTCTGGCCAGCACATCTTCATGTAGTCTCCTTAGATCATTGTTCAGTAGGTGCTGTAGCACCTCAGCAGGTAGGATCGGCTCGCCGGTGACATGGAAGCGCTTCGCACCTTCTGTCTACCACCCGGGGCTTCAGAGGCGGCTAGTTGCTTGAAGCAGCTCTGGCGCCTTTAGGGCCTTTCTGGTCCGGTCCCTCCTTTGCTTCTTGGCGGGTGGCGGTAGTGAGCCCACGATACCTTCCCTAACCACCACCCCCAGTGTCGCCGGGCTAATCGGTGGGCCAGACCTCGTTGCTGGGTACAGGCGGCATCTGGAGGCGTCTCCTACAAGGATCGCTTGAAGAGACACCTTTTGCATTCCGCCTTAGGACATTCCGGCTCCGGCAAATCAGGCAGCATCAAGTCATCATCTCCATGCTTATAGCCCGAGTCTTCGCCGTCCTGAGCCATAAATCCTCCATCATCATAGGTGGTATTGAAATACTTGTTTGGTTCATCATCATCATCGTCCATGTCATCATCAACATTTTCTTCTTTAACAACGGGGGCTACATCATCTGGCACTAATGGAGGCTCTCCCTCGCGTCGTCCGCTATCACTCGCCACGACAGGTGCAGGTAATGTGGTAGGTGGGGTGGTGTTCATACGTTCTTGAGAAGGTGGCGTTGGCGTGACACTGGGCGCCTAGAGACGAAGAAGAGACTTCGTCCAAGGCAAGAACCAGCTCTTGCATGCGCCAATCATCTTAGGGGTCTCGTCGTCATCGACTAGTACTGGAGGAGGCAATTCCTCGAAGCCTACAAAGACACTGGCCACGTTAACCTTGAAGACGCAATCGGGCATCTCTCGGTTGTGGAACGTGCGGTCCTTCGGCTTCACGATCGTTGCCTTTCCCACGGCCACCTTCTGGCCCTTGATGTCGTAGACTAGGGTGCACGGGGTGTCACCGTCCTACGAAGGAGACATGTCTGCGACGTCAAACATCTGAAAGGCAACTGAAACGGAAGACTATAGACATGCTGGTGAAAAGGGTATGACACGTAATTACCGTGAGGGCGTCGAGCTCAGCCAGCGATGAAGGCCCACCGAGCATGCAAGAGATGGAGGTCGGGATGCTATTAATGTGAGGCGGGACCTTTGCGGTTGCTTGAGAAGGTCTTTGGTCTTTGTGGTGTTCGCCGAATTGCTCCCGACAAAGCTGGGAATGGGAAAGTCCTCCAGACGTGCATTTGGATTGTTCTTCGTGAATTTGATAAGTGCCGGAATCAAGCTGACCACCGCGTCAGTGACCGCTGCACTGACGGCCCCGAGCAACTCTTCTTTAGTCTTAGCTTTGGTCTTATTGATCGCAATCGCGACCTTCTCGTCGATGCTTTGCTGAGTGACGACTGACCGTCTCTTCCTTCTTTCCTCTAGCTCCTCGGGGTAGCACGTCTTCCACGAGGTGCCATCTCCGACGCCGTGCACACGTCCATAGGACGGCGGCTTGTCCACCGGGACCTTTTGCAGTATGTTCAAGGCTCGATTGAATGGGGTGTCCCACTTGGGCCTCGCCGACGACTTTGACGACTCGTCGCTTTCGGCTGCCTTTTGGTGCTGCTCTTTCTGCAAAAGGAACGTGGATGGTTTACTAATGTGAAAAAACTTTGCAGTCGAATTGATTGGAAGCTAATATGATAATGTGGTAATATAACAATTACCAGAAGTCTTATGAACTCCCTTGTGTTCGGGTCCGTGTAAAAGTTCTTTTTTTCTTTGTCCCACTTGTACCGGCCCTGATCCATTCATGCTCCAGCGGGTCGGTGAACTCCGCCAAGGGGTCTCGGATTCCGTGACTTTCACGTTCGACATCCTCCTTGGCCCATACGGGCCTCTTCCCCTCGTAACCACGGCTTCCGAGGCGGTGGGGAGGCATGTTCCTGGCCTAGAGCGCCTTCATTTTCTTCGACTTTGCCTTGACACTTTCTTTACCGCAATTCTCCTTGAATTTTGCAAAGTCCTCTTCCGTTATTGATGGATTGTCAGCATGAATCTTGGACAACAGTTCATTCTTCGCAGACGTTTTTTTCACCCGAACTTTCCAGGCGGACAAGTCGTTGGTGAACGTCACCATCGCCTTGTCGTTTATCTTTGTCATGGTGATGTCTTCCCACGGATCTTTATATTCTTTTTCATTTCGGCCGGGGAACAAGAACCTATTATGCAACTTCTTTAGGAGCATGTTCTCCATATGTGATATGAGCCTCAACCTCTCGTCGTTGATGTCGGCGGTTTCCCTGAGGATGCATCCAAGTTGATTGCCCCAGCACTTGTGCGCTTCCTCCGGCGCCGCTATTCTAACTTCTTGGGGTGCATCTCCGTGACCACAATTTGTCCGATGCCAAGCTCGTTTTGTCTTTGTCTCCTCTTCTTCTTGATTGCTTTTCGCTATGACAGATCGCCGTTGCCGGTCTCGGGTGGTGTCGGTGCGGTGCGGTGCTGTTGGTGCCGTGTCGGTGTCGATGTCGGGGTTGGTGCCACTGCCGCCACCATGCAACCCCATCTGGTGTTCGTCCAGGTAATCGAAATAGTGATTTGCTGCCTCGATGGGGTCTTCGAGGCGAGCAGAACCACCCGCGACTTCGGCGTCAGTAGACATGTTTCCTATTAAACAATTGTAAATAAAAGATATAATGAAGAGAAAAAAGGGGGCCTATATCTGGTCGGAATGTTGATTCATCCCCCTTCCGACAAATCCCGGGTACTCCATATGTCCTAGTTTCTAGCACAAGTCATGCAGAAAATCACGGAAATTTTTGGCATGACCTTTGCTAAAAAGTGGACATATGGAGCGCCTGAAATTTGCCGGAACGGAAATGAATCAACATTCCGGCAAAACATAGGCCACTCGGATATTCTTCGACATTCAACCAACATTGGAAAACCAACATATAACATCAATGACATATATCGTTTGCAACATATATCATGCTTGTACTTAAATACACAAAAATGACAAAATGGCATATGCTATACACAAAAACTTGCTCTCTCTCTCTCTGCTAAAAATTTGCTAACTTGCTAAAAAACAAAAAATTGCTCTCTCTCTCTCTCTGCTAAAAATTTGCTAACTTGCTACTGCCCTAATTTGCTAGCTTTTCTAACTTGCTAAAAAAATTGCTAACTTTGCTAAATTTGCCCTAAAATTTCCTAAAATTGCCCTAAAATTTTCTAAATTTCCCCTAAAATTCACTACTAGTTAGCTACTGTATTTGCTAAATTTGCCCTACCTAATTGAACCCTAAATTGAAAACCTATTTTCATTTCTAAAAAAAAGAAAACCTAATAGGCAGAGACAGGGGGAGGTGGGGGAAGGGGGTCGGCATACCTAAGGAGGAGGAGGAGGTCGGAGGGGATGATGATGATGATGAGGAGGCCGGAGCGGGCGAGGAGGAGGTCGGAGCGGCGGCAGCGCGAGCGAGGAGGAGGAGGAGGACGGCGTCAAGGCCGAGGGCGTGCAGGGGCTCGGGGCGGTGTCGAGGTCCAGTTCGAGGGGCGACGGCTAGCGGGCCGGGGCGACGACGGCAGCGAGGGCGGCGTGGTCGCGAGGGCGTCGACGACGGGCGCAGGGGCGAGGTGGAGATGGGTGGAAAAGGACTTGGTGAAATTTTGAGCCTGTGCGGCAGGGGTTAACTCACAATAGCGGTAGCATTGGTTTGTAAACAAGCGCTATAGCTAACTTAGCTATAGCGCTTGTTTACAAACCAGTTAGCTATAGCGTTTGTTCACAAACCAGCGCTACCGCTATCTTTTCCAATTTTTATTTTTTAAATTCTAAAATACTTAGCTATAGCACTGGTCCACAGACAAGCGCTACTGCTATTTTTCTTTTTTATTTATTATTTTCCTTTTCTAGTTTTTAATTTTCTTTTCTTTTATTATTTTCCTTTTGTTTTTTATTTTTTATTTTCCTTTTATTTTCTGTTTACTTTTCTTTTTCTTTTGTACTGCTTTCTCCCTTTTGTTTTTGTTTTTTTGTTTTTCTCTCGACGACGGCGTCTCCCTCTCCCCCACTGCGCGAATATACCGGAACCATGCATTTGGTGGTAACATATCGGTTGACCGACAACGATTACTTAAGTGCGTACACAAAATAGATATATATATATATATATATATATATATATATATATATATATATATATATATATAAATGTAGGTTTCTGATCAGCTACGTCGACGACGTTTCACATTGAGCTTCTTCCCTTTCTGGATCGTTGCCGAGTAATTGAGCCCCTCCTTGTGACTTTTCCGGAGCCATGGAGTACGATTCTTAGGTAATGTAGTATTGAATCTTCTTTTCATGTATGCTTCATCGTCATCGTCATCGTCATCTTCCCTCATCGGATTGCCGTATTGGTCGTAGTCTTCCTCGTTGGTGACCCCATCCATTCCGATGATGCTCGGCTGGGATTGGCCTGGTCGGTTATGAAGAAGCATTGTGTCACATGCTTAGCGTGTACCCATGGCTCATTTTTGGCGATGCCGTTAACGTTCACGAGAGTGCTCTTCGCGTCGGGTATAGACATGGTGGTGAAATACTTGTTTTCTCTTACGACGTCCTTGGCCCATCTAACACGGAACATCGTCGCATCGTGCATTCCAGCATAGTCAAGCTCCCAGATCTCTTCGACCTTTCAGAGAATCTTTCGGTTGTCTTGCTGGTGTCAGTCACGCATTGAATTGTCACCCCGGAGTTCTGGTAATCACTGTCCATGTCTTTGGCCTCCGTGTAGAACGTGTACCCATTGATAACGTAGGACTGATAGGTCGCGAGCTTGGGTGCGGGACCATGTGCTAAGGGGTGTATGAGCAATCCGTCTGAACTGCCCTCTTCCGGGGGATTTTAAAGAACTTCCTGTTTAAACCAGCGAAAGAAAGTGGCGCAGTTTCACAAGAATTTCATCGTCTGCCTTGAGCATCCCCTTATCATGGTACTTCTTTGCGATGGTTTCTTTGTGCTGTGCCACATAGTCATCTACCCACATCTAGGTGTTTTAGCACTACTAAGTTAGCCCTGTCAAAGTCGTTCCGTCGATCCGAGTAGTCCACGTGCAATTCCCTCCGGCCGTTGTTGTGACCATCTCCTTCGAGCTTCCCATCGTGCTTCTTGACGGGCAAACCAACAACAGGGTCTCCAACGCTTATATAATTCTCGCAAAAGGAGACACACTCATGCGTCAGATACCCCTGGACGATGCTCCCTTTGGCCCGAGGTTATGAACGAATCCTTTGATGACCCATTCATCCTCTCGAATGGCATCATGCTGTGAAGGAATGTCGGCCCGAGGTCGATGATGTTGTCCAAGATGTCGACACACAGATGCACCATGACGTCAAAGAACGCGGGCGGGAAGTACATCTCAAGCTCACATAGTATGACAATGATCTCTTCCTGTAGCCTTTGGAGCTGCTTCACACTTATGGACTTTCGAGATATAACGTCAAAGAAGTTGCAGAGACCAGTAAGCGTGTCATGGACGTGCTTTTCCATTATCCCTCTAATGGCCATCGGGAGTATCTGCGTCATCATCACGTGATAGTCATGAGACTTCATCCCGCTGAACCTTTTGTTCTTGGGGTCTAGAAATCTGCTTATGTTCCCACAGTAACCGGAACTGACTTTGATTCCCATAAAGCACTTGATGAATTGATCGATCTCCTTCGCACTTAAGGTGAAGCAAGAAGGGGGGCAATAATTCTCCTCCTTCTTGTTGACTTTTCTACCCCTTTCTCCCTCCTCCATCTCCGTCTCCTCCATCAACTCTTTACGGTGGAGATCTTTCCTGATCTTCAAATCTTCCAAGTCTTTCCTTGCCTTCGGCCCATTCTTGGTCTTTTCCGGCATGTTCATCAGTGTGCCAAGCAAGCTCTCGAGGAACTTCTTCATGATATGCATTGGATCAAGGCAATGAGGTGTGTCATGATTGGGCCAAGATTCAAGTCCCGTAAAACAAACCTCGCTTTCCATACCTTCAGCAGCTGCCCGCCTTTTTGATCTTTCCCCGCGCAGGGCATTGCTCCCAGTTTCTCAACAGCTCGTCGATTTCGGCGCCGCTCCTCTTACGTGGAGGTCCCCGAAGCTCAGCCAACCCATTGAATAGATCTCCATGCTTTCTCGATGGGTCATCCTTCTCGAGCCATCTATGATGCCCCATGTACACAATTTTCCCAGACCCGCCATCTTTCATTGACGTAAGCTGCTGAGACGTTGTATCATCCATGCACCTCGTGCATCCGCAGATCCGTGGCACACCTGGCCCGAGGTGTACCAGAATCGAGATAGTCCCGCACCGTCGTCATCGCCGCTCTCATATGGAAATATTCTCCTTGTCAAGGCCCCATGTCCATGTCGGTGTTTTCCATAACGTGTCTAGCTCCTCTTGCAGAAGCCCCATATACAGGTTAAAACTATTTCTCAGTTGTTTTGGCCCTTGAATCAACATGCTCATGTGTATGCACTTTGTCTTCATGCACTTCCATGGGGGGAGGTTGTACATCCATACAAACACGGGCCATGTGCTGTGGTTGGTGTTCTAGTTTCCAAACGGATTCATGCCATCGATACTCGCACCAAGCACGATGTTCCTTGGATCTTCTGCAGCAAATCCATATACGGCGTTGAATGCTCTCCACTGGCTACCATCTACGAGGTGTCTCAAATTTCGCATCATCTCCATCATCGGGCTTCTTCCTCTCCGCGTGCCAGCGCATGAGATTTGCTTCCTTAGGATCTACGAAATACAGCTGCAGACGGGGAGTGATCGGAAAGTACCATACAACTTTCTAAGGAGCTTTCTTTCCTGCCTTCTTGTATCGAGAAACATTGCACACTGGACAGCTGGTTTTTTCCGCGTGCTCCCCCTGATAAATGATGCAATCATTGATGCATGCGTGGTACCTAATGTGCGGCAAATCAAAAGGGCAAATGATTTTCTTGGCCTCCTCGACACTAGTAGGGACACGTGTTCCCATGGGAAGAACTTTATTATGTAGAAACTTCAAATGCTCATCGAGGCTTTTGTCTGTCCATTTGTTTTTGGCCTTCGTCTTTAGAAGTTCGAGCGTGAAACTCAAGCGGGTCACCTCGGGATCGCAACCGTCATACAATGGAATCCTCGAGTCTACTTCAAGTTGCGCTAGCTTGGCCTCCTCTATAGAAGCAGCTCTCTCGCTAGTCGTACTCTTAAGAAAGGACGTCTCGAACATGAGGGTCCTGCACGACTGAACTTAGTAGCGTCGAAGACTGCGGCGTGACCGCCGCCCCTTCTCCGCCATGTCCAGACTCTTCTTCGCCGTGTTCGTAATCTTCTCCGCTGTCGTCGTCATATCCGGACTCTTCCACTACAAAAAAAAGACACATCCGTGACATTTTGGGCCGAACGAATTTTTTTTCTGTCATACTTATGACACTTCTATGACAATAATTGTGACAAAACACGGTATCATCATAGATGTGGTGGGGTCCTACTTCTATGACAAAAAATCATGACAGAAAATGGGCATTTCGTCCTGGGTGGGCCGGAGACGCAGCTGCATGACATTCTTTGGGCCGTCCATAATGGAAAATACCATGGTAGAAGCAAGGGCGAGGAAAATATTGGGGAGTTCCCGGTTACGGTGGCTGGTTGGGGCCGAGCCATGCGCGTTTGTCTCGTACGTGCGTGCGTGCGTGTGTGCGAGGCGTTGCGCTCTAACTGAACCCAAGCGAGGCTTTGGGCTCTAATCAACCCGAAGCGACAGACCGCAGTTACGCTGCTATCGAACCCCAGCGATCGATCGATGGCTGTTAACTGAACTTGATCGAGTACTGCTACTAACTGAAGCCGATTGATGCTGCCTCTGGAGGAACAGTGAGCGTTGTTGGGGGTTTGGATGAACAGTTCCCGGTGGGGGTTGGATGAACAGGAACCCGTGGTAGTAGAGGCCGTTGCCGCTGGATGAACAAAGCACTCGATCGATCGAGTCGGTGGATGAACAGGACCCCATGGAGGGCTGGATGAACAGGACCCCGTGGAGGGCTGGTTGAACAGTAGCCGGTGGAGGGCTGGTTGAACAGTAGCCGGTGGAGGGCTGGTTGAACAGTAGCCCATGGAGGAGTGGTTGAATAGGACCCCCGTGTAGAAGGCTGGTTGAATAGTAGCCGGTGGAGGAGTGCGCGGTGGAGGCTGGATGAACAGGAGCCCGTGGATGAACAGTCACAGGTGGAGGCTGGAGGAGGTCGACGGTGGATGAAAAGGAGCCCGTGGAGGCTGGAGGAGGTCGACGGTGGAGATGAACAGTATCCCGTGGAGTCCCATTTTGCGGTACGCCACACCCCTCCCGATGAACAGGACCCCCGTTTTGAGCGTAGCACTCCAACACAAGTCCGTTTCCTCTGTTTTATGCTACGCCACACCCCTCCCAATCAACACTACAAAAAAAGACACATCCGTGACATTTTGGGCCGAACAATTTTTTTTTCTGTCATACATATGACACTTCTATGACTGTAATTGTGACAAAACCCGGTATCATCATAGATGTGGTGGGCTCCTACTTCTATGACAAAAATCGTGATGTAAAATGGGCTTTTCTTCTTGGGCGGGCCGGAGACGCTGCATGACATTCTTTGGGCCGCCCATGACGGAACAAACCGTGGTAGAAGCGAGGAGGAAAATTTCGGGAGTTGCTTGTTATGGTGGGAGGTCGGGGCCGAGCGATGCGCTGCTTTCTCTCATACGTGCTGCTGCAGTGTGCGAGGCGTTGGCTCTAATCGAACCCGAAGCGAGGCGTTGGGCTCTAATCGAACTCCGAGCGACAGACTGCAGTTACGCGTTGTCGAACCCGAGCGATCGATCGATGGTCGTTAATCGAACCCGATGGAGCGATTCTTCATTGCCGCCGCTAATCAAGCCGATCGATTGGATGAACAGTGGCGCTAAGGTGGGGGGGGTTGGATGAACAAGGAGCGGTGGCGTTGCCTCCGATGAACGAGGACCCGTGGTGTGGAGGGCTGGATGAGCGAGAGATGGTGGAGGGGTGGCCGTGGAGGGGTGGTTGAACAGACCCCGTGGTGTGGAGGGCGGGATGAGCGATAAAGGGACGGTGGAGGGGTGCCCGTGAAGGGGTGGTTGAACAAGAGTCGGTGGAGTAGCGCGGTGGAGGCCGGATGAACAGGAGCCCGTGGAGGCCGGAGGAGGTCGACGGTAGCCTGTGGAGGCCGGAGGAGGTCGACGGTGGAGATGAACAAGATCCCATGGAGTCCTGCTTTGCAAGACGCGACACCCTCCGAATGAACATCACCCCTGCTTCGACCGTAGGAGGTCCGTTTTCGTCTGCTTTGCGATGCGCCACACCCTCCCGATCAATAGGACCCCGCTTCGACCGTAGGGAGGTCTGCTTCCTCCGCTTTTGCGGACGCCACACCTCCCGATCATCAACAGACCCCGTTTCACCGTAGGAGGTCTGCTTCCTCCGCTTTATGCAGACGCCACACCCTCCCGATCAACAGACCCGTTCTGAACGTAGGAGGCCCGTTTCCTCCGTTGTGCGGTACGCCAGGCCTCGTTTCCATCGCCTGTTCCGTCCAAGCCCTCCCGATGAACACGACCACGCATTCCGTTCCGACCCAGCCAGTTTGGCTCCCCATGAACACGACGACGACGCTGTTTCTCCGTTCCGACCCAGCCATGTACACGAGCCCTCGCCGTACGTATGCGCGAGTAGGCGTTCGAGACCCCGCCCGTATGTACACATACGTGGTCGTATTTTTTTTCTTGCACCCTGGCCGCTGTACGTACGTGTACATGCTACGTGTGCGCCTCTACTTTGTATGTGCCAAACTCTAAACCTTCAAATTAACATTCTGTTTTGTATGCTCGAATAGCTCATGTATCAACTAGGGCTGCCCTTATCTTCCATGTTAGGCGGGTTATTCTCAAGAGGAGTGGACTCCGCTCCTCACTCATTTAGAAAATGGCTAGTCTCCGGGATGCCCAGTCCCATGCTTTATGCAAACTGAATCAAAATAATTGCAAACAAAACTTGCCCTGGGACTGTTGCTAGTTGGAGACACTCGTTGTTTCGAGCAAGTCATGGATTGATGCTTGTTGGTGGAGGGGGAATATAAACTTTACCATTCTGTTTGGGAACCGCCTATAGTGTGTGTAGCATGGAAGATATCGCCATCTCTTGGTTGTTATGTTGACAATGAAAGTATGCGCTCAAAATATTATTTATCTCTATTCCAAAACCGAGCTCTGGCACCTCTACAAGTCCCTGCTTTCCTCTGCGAAGGGCCTATCTATTTACTTTCATGTTGAGTCATCACCCTCTTATAAAAAGCACTAGTTGGAGAGCGCTGCTGCCATTTGCATTCATTACTATTAATTTATATTGGGTATGACTATGACTGGATCTCTTTTACCATGAATTACAATGTCTAGTCAGTCCTTGATCTTTAAAGGTGCTCTGCATTTATGTTTTGTGGTATCAAAAAGGGCTAGCGAGATACCATCTTTTTATATCATATCATGATTGTTTTGAGAAAGTGTTGTCATCCGAGATTTATTATTATGGCTTGCTAGTTGATTATGCTATTGATATGAGTAAACATGAGACCTGAGAGTTATTGCAAATGTGGTTAGTCATAATCTTTGCTGAAAACTTGAATGCTGGCTTTACATATTAACAACAACAAGAGCAAATAGAGTTTGTAAAAGTTTTTCTTTATCACTTTCAGTTTATCAACTGAATTGCTTGAGGACAAGCAAAGGTTTAAGCTTGGGGGAGTTGATACGTCTCCGTCAGATCTACTTTTCCAAACACTTTTGCCCTTGTTTTGGACTCTAACTTGCATGATTTGAATGGAACTAACCTGCATCGACGCTGTTTTCAGCAGACTTTCCATGGTGTTATTTATGTGCGTAAACAAAAGTTCTCGTAATGACCAAACTCCACTAACGCCTATTTGGAAATAATAAAAATCCTTGCCAAAGATGAAGACCAGGGGCCCACACCTGTCCACGAGGGTGGGGGCGTGCCTCCCTCTAGGGCGCGCCCCCCTACCTCGTGGGCCCCCTGGAGCTCCTCCGACGCCAACTCCAACTCTATATATTTGCTTTCGGGGAGAAAAAAATCAGGGAGAAGAAATCATCGCGTTTTACGATACGGAGCCGCCGCCAAGCCCTAAAACCTCTCGGGAGGGCTGATCTGGAGTCCATTTGGGGCTCTGGAGAGGGGGATTCGTCGTCATCGTCATCATCAACCATCCTCCATCACCAATTTCATGATGCTCACCGCCGTGCGTGAGTAATTCCATCGTAGGGTTGTGATACGTCTCCAATGTATGTACTTTTCCAAACACTTTTGCCCTTGTTTTGGACTCTAACTTGCATGATTTGAATGAAACAAACCCGGACTGACGCTGTTTTCAGCAGAACTACCATGATGTTGTTTTATGTGTAGAAAAGAAAAGTTCTCGGAATGTCCTGGAAATCAACGGAGGGACTTTTTGGAATTTATAAAAATATCAAGCGAAAGAAATACACCAGGGGGCCTAGAGCACATCCCACGAGACAGGGGCGCCCCCACAGGGTGCGCCCCCTATCTCGTCGGCCCCCTGGACCTCCTCCGACCTCAACTCCAACTCCATATATTCTGTCTCGGCGAGAAAAAAATCAGAGAGAAAGTTTCATCGCGTTTCACGACACGGAACCGCCGCCAAACCCTAATCTCTCTCGGGAGGGCTGATCTAGAGTCCGTTCGGGGCTCCGGAGAGCGGGATTCATCGCCGTCGTCATCATCAACCATCCTCCATCACCAATTTCATGATGCTCACTGCCGTGCATGAGTAATTCCATCATAGGCTTGCTGGACGGTGATGGGTTGGATGAGATTCACCATGTAATCAAGTTAGTTTTGTTAGGGTTTGATCCCTAGTATCCACTATGTTCTGAGATTGATGTTGCTATGACTTTGCTATGCTTAATTCTTGTCACTAGGGCCCGAGTGCCATGAATTCAGATCTAAGCCTATTATGTTTTCATGAATATATGTGTATTCTTGATCCTATCTTGCAAGTCTATAGTCACCTATTATGTGTTATGATCCGACAACCCCGAAGTGACAATAATCGGGATACTTCTCGGTGATGACCGTAGTTTGAGGAGTCCATGTATTCACTATGTGTTAATGCTTTGGTCCGGTTCTCTATTAAAAGGATGCCTTAATATCCCTTAGTTTCCGCTAGGACCCCGCTTCAATGGGAGGGTAGGACAAAAGATGTCATGCAGGTTCTTTTCCATAAGCACGTATGACTATTTACGGAATACATGCCTACATTACATTGATGAATTGGAGCTAGTTCTATATCACCCTATGTTATAACTATTACATGAGGAATCGCATCTAGCATAATTATCCATCACTGATCCATTGCCTACGAGCTTTTCATATATTGTTCTTCGCTTATTTACTTTTCTGTTGCTACTGTTACAACTACTACAAAAACACAAAAACATTTATCTCTAGTTTTGCTACCGTTACCTTTATTATCATACCACTTTTTCTACTAAACACTTTGCTGCAGATACTAGGTTATCCAGGTGTGGTTGAATTGACAACTCAACTGCTAATACTCAAGAATATTCTTTGGCTCCCTTTGTGTCGAATCAATAAATTTGGGTTGAATACTCTACCCTTGAAAGCTGTTGCGATTCCCTATACTTGTGGGTTATCAGGTTGCTGGACGGTGATGGGTTGGATGATATCTATCATGTAATCGTGTTAGTTTTGTTAGGGTTTGATCCCTAGTATCCACTATGTTCTGAGATTGATGTTGCTATGACTTTGTTATGCTTAATGCTTGTCACTAGGGCCCGAGTGCCATGATTTTAGATCTGAACCTATTATGTTTTCATGAATATATGTGTGTTCTTGATCCTATCTTGCAAGTCTATAGTCACCTACTATGTGTTATGATCCGCAACCTCAAGTGACAATAATCGGGACAACTCCCGGTGATGACCATAGTTTGAGCAGTTCATGTATTTACTATGTGCTAATGCTTTGTTCCGGTTCTCTATTAAAAGGAGGCCTTAATATCCCTTAGTTTCCATTAGGACCCCGCTGCCACGGGAGGGTAGGACAAAAGATGTCATGTAAGTTCTTTTCCATATGCATGTATGACTATATTCGGAATACATGCCTACATTACATTAATGAATTGGAGCTAGTTCTGTGTCACCCTAGGTTATGACTGTTACATGATGAACCGCATCCGGCATAATTCACCATCACCTATCCAATGCCTACGAGCTTTTCCTATATTGATTCTCGCTTATTTACTTTTCCGTTGTTGCTGTTACAATCACTGCAAAACACCAAAAATATTACTTTTGCTTCCATTACTTTTCTTACGGTTACCACTACTATCATATTACTTTGCTACTAAACACCTTGCTGCAGATACTAAGTTATCCAGATGTGGTTGAATTGACAACTCAACTGCTAATACTTGAGAATATTCTTTGGCTCCCCATGTGTCGAATCAATAATTTGGGTTGAATACTCTACCCTCGAAAACTATTGTGATCCCCTATACTTGTGGGTTATCACGGGGCGAATCATTTTTTTGCCTGTAATATGGACGCACTTCCTTGCGTGCGAAGATGTAGCTGGTTGGTCCAACAGTCAGGGGGAAACATTTTTTCGCAAAATATGGTGGCCCATCCGGTGGGTCCCTGCTGTCAGGTGGAGGAATAATTATTTTTCGTGTAATAAGGAGGCACTTCCTTGCTACGGCCGTGGACCCAGCTGTCAGCCTTTCCACATACAGTACTCTTCCGATGGAAGTCGGTCGTTGGCCACATTGACCACGCCACGCCGAGAGCGCCAAGGCGGTGGATGACGGCGAGGCCTAGGAAGGGGACAACGCGGAGCCAGGGAAGACGCAGTAGTGGATGCCCACGCAGAGAGGAGTACGAGGGTTCACTGGTTCGGCTGCGGTGTGAGGATGCTGCCGCCAGGGCCCGCCAAGGTGGAGTGGTTGGGAGGTGAGGCCTCCGGCAAGACAATCGGCCACGGAGGCAGGAGCAGCGGCATGATCGGCGCTATTTTGGGCGGTCAGAGCAAGACACTACAGAACACGTAATTTGCCGTCATGGATCATGACGGCAAAGACCTAATTCCAGACGGCAAAAGACTTTGCCGTCGGGAAGCGTGATCGGCAAAGTCGACGGCAAAGATAAGTCGGCAAAGAATACTTTGCCGTCTGCTGTTTGTCGGGATGACGGCAAAGAGTTTGCCGTCAGTCAATATGGTTTGCCGTCAGCGGACTAGCCAGACGGCAAAAATATACCAACGGACGGAGCGGTCGCGTTGACGGACGGCGTCAAGTACTTTGCTGTTTGCTAGGCTATGTCTTTGCCATCATCCTCATATACCCAGATGGCAAAGAAAATTTTATTTAAAAAAAATAAAACAACAGTACAGGTGCAGAGGTTGTAGATGGCTGAAGGCGTAGGGAAAATCTTCCACAATGATGACAAACTGTAAGTGCATCTAGTGCCCCTTAGTGATTTTGGTGTATTGAAGACTTATAGGTTAAGGAACTAATGTGTTTATGAGTGTACACAGGTCTATAAGTCTATGAGGAGTTTGATATTTACAGAGAAAGTCGACCCCTAAAAATGAAGTTCTTCGATCAAGACTTTGATATTCTCAAGACTTTCAAGACTTTGAAAGTGAAGAAATTGGTGTGACCTTGAAGACTTGGTATTCATTTGAGGAACATGAAGCGTGAAGACTTTTGTTTTCGTTGTTTCGCTTTCTCTTTCTTGAGTCATAGGAAACACCGTCGTTAAAGGGGGTCGAGGAAATACTAAGGAAAAATTTCCATGTGATGCTCAACTCAAAATCCTACACCTACCAATCCCTTCGAGTGAAGCCTTTGGAAATCTCATACGATTCACCAATTTCTTCAAAGGATGTGAGACTAAGTTCTTCCGTCATTTGAGGAATTTGTTCTCGATGAAGAGTTAGGAATTCGCCAAAGGCGGATTGCCTACACAAAGGAGGAACATGATAGCCCTGAGGAATTTGAGAGTCAAATTTCCGACCGTTGTTGTGCTGCGCGCCAGCCGTCCCAAAATATATTATCCACCTAACAGTCATATCATTGAAGGGCATTTATGTCTTATTATGTCGAGATGCTCCCTAGGCTATAAATAGCCGCCCCCTACAACCACTAGCTGGTTGGCTGCTCCGAGAGAACTTCACACTTGTCATTTGAGAGCAACCCATCCTCCGAGGACTTTAAGCAAAAATCATCGAGTGAGGAAAAACCCAAAACCAAACCCCTACAAACCCAAAGTGATTGAGCATCACTGAAGAGATTGATCCTGCATGGATCCGACGCTTGTTACCTTTGAAGACTGTGCTTCTTCCAGACGGTTAGGCGTCATGGTCTAGAGCATCCAAGAGGAATTGTGGATCGCCGAGTGACCAAGTCTGTGAAGGTTTGGAAGTTGCTCAAGACTTACCACGAGTGATTGGACGAGGTCTGTGTGACCTTAGTTCAAGGAGAATACGGTGAGGACTTGGTGTCCCGAGCTGCGTGCTCAGCGATCGGGTGTCCGGATCGTGTGTCCTCGAAGTTTAAATACTCAAATTACCCAACCAGACGCATAACCGAGACAGCAGTTGGAACTGGTCTACCAAATCATTGTCTTCACCAACCTAATCTGGTTCTATTTCCTCAACTCTTTCATTTCCTCATTCTTGTGTTGAGTGTTCGTTCATATCTGCGTTTGAAGACTTTGGTCAAGAGTTTCTCAATTTCCTCAGTTCAATTTCTTCACCATTTGTCTTCATCTTGTGCTATCCTGTGTTTACGCTTTCAGATTCTCTCGATTGTCTTCATTTCATCATGATGACCATGCCCGCATTCTCTTATGCTTACTTCTGAGTACTTATTCCGCTGCAAGTAGTTCTTCACTTAGGAATTTCCTCACCGGCAAATTCCTCATTGAAGAATTCATAAAAATCGCCTATTCACCCCCCCTCTAGTCAATATAACGCACTTTCAATTGGTATCAGAGCAAGGTACTCCCTTGTTATGTGTGATTTTGGTTTAACCACCTGGAGTTTTAGTTATGTCGACCGCAGGTATGATCAAGGTCTCAGCTGGGTGTCCTACCTTTGATGGGATGGACTACCCCTACTGGAAGAACAAGATGCGAATGCATCTTTAAGCAATTGACAACGATCTCTAGTATGTTGTGGAAAATGGTGTTCCCTCGGTCACACCTTCTCTGAATGCTGCTGATGTGAAGAGATTCAAACAACTCGATTCTCAAGCGAAGAATATCATATGTGGCCATCTGAGTAAAGGACAAGATGGAAGAGTGAGTGCTTTGGAAACCGCTAAGCTTATCCGGGATAGGCTGTCCAAAGTAAATGAAGGAGTTTCAACTCAGCGTGACTCTGAGTTGATGTTCTTCTAATCTCTTCAATCGCTTCAAAAGACTCGACAATGAAAATGTTCAACAAACCTTCGATCGCCTCATCGACATCTCAAATGAGCTTCAAGCGCTTGGTGCTAATCGACATCACCGACCATGAGGTGGTGAAGAAATTGTTGAGATCGCTGATTCCTCATTTGATACTCCGCACTGATGATACAAGAGCGTGCTGACTACAAGTCACTTGATCCAGCTGATATCCTCGAGAGGCTAAATACTCATGAGTTCCAGCTTTCTGAAAAGAGAGATCTCTATGGTTCTAGCTATGGAAAATCACGTGCCCTGAAGGCCAAGGCTGTGTCTAAATCTAATTGTGAAGACTCTGGTAGTAGCCTTGGAGATCCTGAAGAATTGAGCTGTGAGCTAGCATCGCCGTGAAGAAATTCCAAGTTCTCAAGACGTGGTCGCTTTGGAAAATCCTCAAGGAGCAAAGTTATTCCTCATCCAGTGACTATAAGAGAAGACTTTGCCACAAATGCAAGAAACCTGGTCACTACATTCAAGATTGTCCTCAATGGGAAAAGGAATTAAAGAAGAAGAAATACAAGGATTACAGTTCTGATGACGCTAAGAAGAAGAAGAAGAAATCGTCGAAATCTTCATCATCAAAATCCTCAAAGCCTTCTTCTCACAAGAAGAGCAGTTCCAAGAAGGCTCGGGCATTCACCGCAAGGAAATGGACTCTCAAGCTGAATCGAGGAACATGAGGAAGAGGAGGCATCGGAAGAATCTGAGTCCGTGTGGCTAGTCCGGCTCTTGCTATCGCCACAAGAAGTCCATCTTCAACTCTGAAGAAAATGAACTCACCAACAATGCTGATGAAGATAGTGATGACTACGCTCCCACCTATTGCTTCATGGGAAAGGGTGCCAAGTGTCGGCGTTCTGGGAACGGGGGTCCCCAGACTTGCCTGCCTGCGGCCTGCGGCGTGGCTCAAAGGAGGCCCAGGACAGCCCATCTTCCTCAACACAAGCTCAAGACCCTCGCGAGGGGCCAAGATTGCTGAGGCGGACGACAAGGAGCTTCCTCAGCACGGCCTCACAGGCTGGCTCATGAGGAGGCGGAGAGTTCAAGGCAGGGTACCTCATGAGGTGCCCATGACGCAAGCCATGACGCACTAAGGGAGCTAGTCGAGGCGCCAGCCACAGAAGGCCCCTCCTTTCCTCTTTGGTGCAAAGGGAGCAAGCAGGCAAGAGCATCAAGCAAAGGCATCCGCTTCGTGCAACAAGACCAAGACCAGCCCCAACGGCTAGAAGGGAGTCATCGTGGAGCCCAAGCAAAGGCGTCATCACGAGCCTTTGGCAAAGCGAGGACCAACTTTAGTCAGGATAAGTGAACCCGTTGTTCCCCTTCAAAATGGCCAATTGTTGGCGCCCTTCCCGGTCAATATTTGGGAAGAGGCCCAGGGCCTTCGTCTATATAAGTAGAGCTAGCCACCATAGTAGAGAGGGTGGGCATTTGGAATCCAGAGAGAGAGATCGAGACCCGATCCTCAAGCTAGAGCGACGGAACACCACCTAGCAGTTCATCACACCCACCAAGAACAGGCCCTCGCGAGGCTGTTCTTCCCTGTACTGTTCCTCATCAGCCCAAGAGGCAATCCACCACACCACAAACTAGAGTAGGGTATTACACCACAACGGTGGCCCGAACTAGTATAAATCTCGTGTCTCCTGTGCTGTTCTGTTTAGTAATTTAGGTCCCTGCGATTCGGCGAAGTGCGAGACGGTGGAGGGTTGGATCTCCGCGCACACCCCAGAGTTCGAACCTTAAGGGTCTACCGGAACCCGAAATCCAACATTTGGCGCGCCAGGTAGGGGTGCACTGGAATCTGCCTTTCGTCGCCTCGTTCTTCCCCGACCACCGCAACCATGTCTGACGCCCGTCGGGCCCGCGCCGAGCGCCGAGCCTCCCTCGCCTCCCATGTCGCCCAGACGGCTCCCGTCGGCGGGCGCCCTCGTTGTTCCCCGTCACTTGCCGTCAACGCCGCCACCGGCCCGGCGGGGAATGAGCAGCAAGCATCGTCCAAAGACTCCGCCCATGAGGCGGACGGCCGCACTGCCACGCCTTCGCTCACCCCCGCTGGTTCTTCATCAAGCGCGCCCCGCGCGGCCATGGAGGCCCGAGCTGCACTCATCGTGGCCAACGAGCTCCTGCGCTACCGCCCCGTCGACGACGTCTACGAAGAATGGCTCGACCGAGTCGCCGAGCTCGTCCGCGCTGCAGGTGGTGACCTCAAGACCGTCTCGCCAGACCGCACCGCCTTGCTGGGCGATGAAGCTCGGGCGCCTCGGCCGCCTCCTCCTCAAGACGGCGCCACAGCCCCAAGGCGCGGTCCCTGGCGGAACCCATTCCGCCAGCGCCCGGCCAAGCAAGAGCAGAGCTGCCAAGAAGTTCCTCGCCAAAGAAGAAGCTGCCCGGCGCTTCCGCCCAAAGACGCCAAGACCTGCGCTGCCCCAGCCAAGGCGCAGAGGCCCACAAGACCAAGCCCTTCGTCGTCCGAGGCCCCCATCCACGGCAGGCTGCCGCGCCTTCACCTCCGAGCTGCAGCGTCGCGTAGCCCGCCAAGTTCAAGCCAGACCTGCCTCCACGCTTATGACGACACGGGTGACCTTACGGAGTTCCTCCAGCTCTACGAGCTGGGCATCGAGGCTGCCAACGGGATGAAAAGGTCATGGCGAACTGGTTTCCCATGGCGCTCAAGGACGGGCCCGCACTGCTCCTGAACCTGGCCCTGTGCACGATCTCTTCCTGGGCCGAGATGCGTACTCCGCTTCATCGCCAACTTCCGTGTTACTCGTGACCGCCACCCACCGTGAGCGACATGGGCCGAATCAAGCAGCAGCTGTGGGAAACCCGCAAAGTACATCCAGCGCTTCAACAACGCTACGCCTCAAGATCCCTGTGGTAACGGAGGAGGCCATCATCTCTGCCTTCTCCGACGGGCGGCGCGACGTCAAGATGAAGGAGGAGCTGGCGATGCATGAAGATCTGTGCACCTCCCCGAGCTGTTCAACTTGGCGACCAAGTGCGCCAGTGGCTGAGGAGGCGCCTCTCCCTCCTCGAGCTGCCCGCCACGGATCCCGGAAGAGAAGAAGTCCAAGGCCAAGGACGTGAAGCGCAAGGGGCTGCCGTGCTCGTAGCCGAGCTGCACACCAAGCGAGGCGTAGATCAACCCGAGTCCTCCAAGGGCAGCCGGTATCTGCGTGTACCACGACCTCCACACCCACAACACCAATGAATGTCAAGAGCTCCGGCCGCAGGCGCTGGCGAAGGGTCGGCAGACGCCCGGCGCAGCGACCGGGGCTACGGCCGAGGAGGAGGAAGGAATGCAGGACGCTGGGAAGACCGCGATCCGCGCCAAGGGTGGCGCGACCAACCTCGCGAGGACCGCTGGCAAGACCCACCTCGCGAGGGGGGCTGGAGGGATCAGCCTCACGAGGATCGCCCGCAGGGGAACGCAGGCTTCCCTCCGCTGCCGCCGCCGCCAAGGAGAATTGAAGACCGTCATCAGGACGAGAGAGCTGGGGGCTTCTGTGAAGCGCTGCGGCGATCGCTTTGCATCTGGCGGAGCTCAAGCCCCACCTCTCAACAAGATCTTCAAGCGATTCGCCCAAGTGAATGCAGTCCTCCCCAAGCTCGAGGCCACACGCCCTCTCAGGTGGTCGGCGTGCGCCATCACGTTCAGCTGAGCGGATCAGCTCAAGTGCGCAGTCACAGCCGGAGTTCTCCCGATGCTTTTCTCCCCAATCATCAGCAACGTGATGGTCACCAAGACCCTCATCGACGGCGGAGCAGGGCTCAACGTCCTGTCCGTGGAGACATTCAACAATCTTCAAGTGCCTTACAGTCAGCTTCAGCCAACCAAGCCTTTCTCCGGAGTCACCGACGGCTCCATGGTCCCGATCGGGCAGGTCCGCCTTCCTGTCACCTTTGGGGCCCGCGACAACTACCACACCGAGCTCATCGACTTCGACGTCGCCCACATTCGCCTGCCGTACAACGCCATCCTCGGGTACCCAGCGTTGGCCAAATTCATGGCCGTAAGCCACCATGGCTACAACGTCCTCAAGATGCCAGGAAGTGGCGGGGTCATCACGGTGCCCTGTGAAGAAAGAGACGCAGTGTGCCCCCTGGAGCGAGCCTTTCAGGCCGCATCGCTGGAAGGCCCAGACCACAGCAGCAGGAGGCCTCCCGAAGCCACACCCAAGAAGAAGAAGACATCGACCGGCCCGGCTCCTCAAGAGACAGGCCCTCAGGGCCCGCATCGGGCCAGGGGGAGCCTCCTTCCATCGCATAGGAAAGCGCGCCCGGCGCCCTCCTCGGGCAGGGCTCGGGGGCTCTCCCCTGGAGGGCCGCCGACCTCGCCAAGGTCTCGAGGGAGGCGCTTGGGCACCACGTGGAGGCGTGTTTCGAAGCACGTTTCCCGCAAGGTGAGCAAAACCAGAAGGGCGTAACCCTCAAGAGTTCGTCTGCCAAGGCCATTCAAGAGCTACATGAGTCAAGGGTCATGAGGGGCAGCCGCCACTACTGGCTGTGGCCCCCATCCAGGCGAGGATGGTGGGCTGCGCGTCTGCATCGACATACCAGGGCTCAACCGAGCCGCATCTCAAGAGCGCCTCTGGCCCTCGCGAGTGGGATGGTGCGAGGGTCCGCCCCACAGCTACGTACACATGCCTTATGGCCTGCCAAACGCGGCTGCTGCGCACCAGCATCTCATGAGGACCATCCTGGAGGCTCAAGAGGACAAGCATGCCGCAGCCCTGGCGGAGATGGAGATGGCCCCTGAGGAGCCGACAGCGCCTCCGGATCCTCCCGTGGCCCCCGGGCCTGGGGGCTCGTGAGGATCGGCTCCCGCAGCCCATCGAGTCTGCTACACCAACACCCCTTCATCCCCAACATCACCAGGTGACATCTTTAAGTTTTATTTCCGGCTGGGAGCGCCTTCAGGGCTGCATTATTCCCAGGCCACGTGGGTCCGTCCCTACGTCATGTATCCCTTTTTACTTCATGTCATTAGCTTATCCTGCTGGGGGCGCCCCTCGGGCTGCATCATCCTCAAGCCGCTCGGGCCAGTCCCAACGGCATGTATCCTTCCTGATTCTTCCTTAGGATTATGCTCTTGCTCCACCATGCTTGTTATTTGGTGCCTTTTCCTGGGTGGCGGAATCTTGCGCCTTAAGGGGGGGTGCCTGAGCATCGCGACTCAGGGCTCCTACCGGCTCTCCGGCCCTCACCCTCTGGTCTTGTCCATGGCATAGCGACCTGGCTTGCCAGCGACGGCTGAGACCAGCCCGAGAGCCGGGACCCGAAGACGTAGAGCAACGGCATGTGGCCAAATTTGCAGGAACACACTCGAAGACAAGGCCCAGAGCCAAGCGCAACCCGCCTTGAGGTAGGGCCTCGTGAGTCCCGCGCTGGCTCACGGGTGCCCCAACACACCTCGCGAGGCCTCTCGTGCCCCTCCCAAGCAACTAACGGCAGGACTAACGATCGCCACGGCGAGCTCTTGTTCCTTTTGTGGTGAACCTGCAGGGTCTCTCAAGGAGCACGAACGACCTCGCCATGCAATCTCTCGTCGGCCAAGGCACGCACTGGCACCGCACTGTGAAGCATTGTCCTAACCCTCGAGATAAGTCACCCTCTGGACACACTAGTTATCACAACACCACCCCCACACTCAATGCAACTCCGTGTTAGCAACGTCGCTCTCCTTTCTCACCGAATGATGGCCGCTTGAGCGCCAAGGGGGACCCCCTGAGCATTGCGACTGTGAGGCTCTACCGACCTCGGACCGCTCACCTCCTGGCCTTGACCACGACATTGCGACCTGGCATACCAGCGACGGCTGAAGCCGCCTTGGGACTGGGACCTGTCGGCGCAGAGCACCAAGCCCTCACGAGGTCTGAAAGGAAGAAACTGAGCTAGAACGGAATGAGCATCTCGCACTGCCTCATGAAAAGGGTTATATTGACAAACGAAGCTACAAACATCTTACAAGCCCCCGCGGGGTACACTCTTGGCTCCTCGCAGGAACAAAAGACGCGAATCCTAAGGAGTCCTATCTACAGGGACCACTACGGCAGACGTCATCATCAACAGTGGGCCACCCGGTCCGGAGCCAACCCCATCCAGATCAGGGGCGGCGACGGCCTGACGAGCCCACCCTGCTCCGGGAGCGGCGCAGGCTCGGGGGCTCGTAGCTCTCGTCGCTCGTCTCCGGCGTCGCGAAGAGCTCGGCGGAGTCGCTGGATCCTCCGGCGCCTTTGTCGCCTGAGAAGCTGCCAAGGGAGTGGTCGGTCGGCCTCCGTCTCACCGCAGCAGGGCCCCGACCGCCTCTCCCGGGGCAGCACTCCAGCCGACGACCCTCCGCGTCGAAGAGCTTGAAGGACATCACCGGCACGCCAGACTCAGGTGGATCGTGAGGGCGCCCGGTCCTGCAGACCAGGCGACCTCGCTCCAGCCTCGTGTCATGAAGACCTCGCCTGGGCAACCATCTGCGACCTCTGCCCGGTCGTGAGGGTGCCGCAGCCGGCGTCTTTGCAGCTGTAGTCCTAGGGGCTCCTTCACGGACGACGGAGGTGAAGAAAGAAGGAAGACGAATCCAAGACTTGGGAGGCGCGGGCGACGCGAGCACGAACTCCCGGCAGGAGCCTCGGCGTGACCTGTGGGGAAGACGCACACCTTCGTGACCTGGCCGGCGTTGCCGGGCGGCGCTGCTCATGGCGCCCGGCACCGCCTCCTTCAGGCCACCAATTCACGCGCATAAGGGAAGAGGAAACCCTGGTGGCGGCCGCCGCACCAGACATGGGCGCCTCAAGGCCTCCTGCCTCGACACCGGAGAGCAAGCCGCTTCTTTGGGGGGAGCTGGTCAGGATCCTCGTGAGGAGCCTTTCCCTTCTCTTCCCTAGAGAACTGGCGGATCGGAGCCATGGCAACCAGACGAGACGAGGAAGAGGAGAAGTAGAAGGATAGACTAGAAGGGCGCACGCCGTTCCGTACTTATAGCCGGCGAAGGCCAACCGCCGGCCTCCACGATCACCAGTAATCATGACTGACCATGCATGCAGGGACTTGTCGAGTCCGGGCGGACACCGAGGCATCGTGGGGATGCAGGGCGCACGCGTCCAATCAACCGCCACGCGGCGCCCAAGGCTGCAGGCTGTTAGGGCCCGCGACGCTTCGCACTTGCCCTTTCGCCTCTCTGCTCGGCCAACTTCGGGCGCGCCGTTGGCCCGGGGGCTACTGTCGGCGTTCTAGGAACGGGGGTCCCCAGACTTGCCTGCCTGTAGCCTGCGGCGTGGCTCAAAGGAGGCCCAGGACAGCCCATCTTCCTCAACACAAGCTCAAGACCCTCGCGAGGGGCCAGATTGCTGAGGCGGACGACAAGGAGCTTCCTCGTGCACGGCCTCGTCAGGCTGGCTCATGAGGAGGCGGAGAGTTCAAGGCAGGTACCTCGCGAGGTGCCCATGACGCAAGCCATGACGACCAAGGGCGCCCGGCCAGGCGCCAGCCACAAGCGTCCTCCTTTCCTCTTTGGTGCAAAGGGAGCAAGCGCGAGCAAGAGCATCAAGCAAAGGCATCCGTTTGGTGCAACAAGACCAAGACCAGCCCCAACGGCTGGAAGGGAGTCATCGTGCAGCCCAAGCAAAGGCGTCATCACCAGAGCCTTTGGCGGCGAGGACCAACTTTACTCAGATAAGTGTACCCATTGTTCCCCTTCAAAATGGCTAATTGTTGGCGCCTTCCCGTCAATATTTGGGAAGAGGCCCAGGGCCTTCATCTATATAAGTAGAGCTAGCCACCATAGTAGAGAGGGTGGGCATTTGGAATCCAGAGAGAGAGATCGAGACCCGATCCTCAAGCTAGAGCGACGGAACACCACCTAGCAGTTCATCACACCCACCAAGAACAGGCCCTCGCGAGGCTGTTCTTCCCTGTACTGTTCCTCATCAACCCAAGAGGCAATCCACCACACCACAAACTAGAGTAGGGTATTACACCACAACGGTGGCCCGAACTAGTATAAATCTCGTGTCTCTGTGGCTGCTACTGTTTAGTAGTTTAGGTCCCTGCGATTCGGCGAAGTGCGAGACGGTGGAGGGTTGGATCTCCGCGCGCACCCCAGAGTTCGAACCTTAAGGGTCTGCCGGAACCCGAAATCCGACACCAAGGTACTCAAATATACCTCCTCTGAATCTAGGCAGTATAACAGATAAGCAGTATGAGGACATGTGAAATGAAAGTTCATTTCTTCATGATTAGCTCCTCTGACGGTGGACATGTGAAATGAAAGGTACTCAAATATACCTCCTCTGCCGGAACTAATTAGGTTTCGTTGTTTCGTTTTCTCTTTCTTGAGTCATAGGAAACACCGTACTGTTAAAGGGGGTCGAGGAAATACTAAGGAAAAATTTCCATGTGATGCTCAACTCAAAATCCTACACCTACCAATCCCTTCGAGTGAAGCCTTTGGAAATCTCATACAGTTCAGTCATATTCTTCAAAGGATGTAGACTAAGTTCTTCCGTCATTTGAGGAATTTGTTCTCGATCAAGAGTTAGGAATTCGCCTTGCGGATTGCCTACACAAAGTGAGGAACATGATAGCCCCGAGGAATTTGAGAGTCAAATTTCCGACCGTTCTTTGTGTTCTTGGCGCCCGGCTGTCCCAAAATATATTATCCTCCTATCGGTCATATCATTGAAGTGCATTTATTTCTTTTCATGTCGGGCTGCTCCCTAGGCTATAAATAGCCGCCCCTACAACCACTAGCTGGTTGGCTGCTCCGAGAGAACTTGACACTTGTCATTTGAGAGCAACCCATCCTCCGAGGACTTTGAGCGAAAATCATCGAGTGAGGAAAAACCCAAAAACCAAACCCCTACAAACCCAAAGTGATTGAGCATCATCAAGAGATTGATCCTGCATGGATCCGACGCTTGTTACCTTTGAAGACTGTGCTTCTTCCAGACGGTTAGGCGTCATGGTCTAGAGCATCCAAGAGGAATTGTGGATCGCCGAGTGACCAAGTCTGTGAAGGTTTGGAAGTCGCTCAAGACTTACCACGAGTGATTGGACGAGGTCTGTGTGACCTTAGTTCAAGGAGAATACGGTGAGGACTTGGTGTCCCGAGCTGCGTGCTCAGCGATCGGGTGTCCGGACTGTGTCCTCGAGTTTAAATACTCAGCCGCTCCATCCAGACGCATAACCGAGACAAAGCAGTTGGAACTGGTCTACCAAATCATTGTCTTCACCAACCTAACTGGTTCTATTTCCTCAACTCTTTCATTTCCTCATTCTTTGTGTTGAGTGTTCGTTCATATCTGTGTTTGAAGACTTTGATCAAGAGTTTCTCAATTTCCTCGCTCAATTTCTTCATCTGTTTGTCTTCATCTTGTGCTATCCTCGTGTTTACGCTTTCTGTACTCTCTCGATTGTCTTCATTTCATCATGATGACCATGCCCGCATTCTCTTATGCTTACTTCGAGTACTTATTCCGCTGCAAGTAGTTCTTCACTTAGGAATTTCCTCACCGGCAAATTCCTCAGTGAAGAATTCATAAAAATTGCCTATTCACCCCCCTCTAGTCGATATAACGCACTTTCACAAACGAACAGATTTTTACATGACAGAAGTACTCAACTTACATACAACTATATATCCATCATCACAATATTTTCATGATATAATGTTCTTCATTTACAGCACGGACGAACGAACGAAACACCACAAAGAAAACTATTACAAAATGGACGAACTGGCTCTTGCGAGCGTAGCTCCAGAGCAGGCCTCGAGCTCGAGGAGGCGAACGGTGGTCTTCGGGCGGAGTTGACCATGGCGCCATGGAGCCAGAGGAGGTGTGGGGTCATGGACGGGGAGGAGGAGGATCCCTCTGCGACCTCCGGCTTAGGCACCAGCGAGGCGGGGTCGACCAGGCGAGAAGTCGTGCTGCAGCGGATCTCCGGCGAGATCTTGACAAAGCAACGGCGTCGCCGTGTCGAAGGGCGGCGGCTGTTGACGGGCAGGGGAGGAGGCGCGTGGTCGCGGGCGGGGAGGAGGAGGATCCCACGCCGGCGAGGCAGGGTCGACCTGCGGTGGTTGACGAGCAAGGGAGGAGGGCCGGGTCGCGGACGGGGAGGAGGAGGTCCCCGCAGCGGCCTCTGGCTTAGGCGACGGCAAGGCGGGGTCGGGCGACGGGGGATGACGAGCAGGGGAGGAGGAGGAGGATCCCGCGCCATCCTCGGCTCAGGCTACGGCGAGGCGGGATCGGCCGCGGCGGTTGACGAGTAGGGGATGAGGAGGAGGCCTGGACCGTGCGGGGTCAGTGCAGCAGAGAAGAAGGGATCGAGGGAGAGATGGGGTCGGCGTGGGAGAGATCGTGGTGGGCCTTGGGGATAAGAGAGAGAGAGTGCTGGGATGGGTGGGTGCGCCGCGTATGGTGACAGACATGGGCGGGTGCGGGCCGCGCAGATCACGCCATGTCATCGATCCGCGGGATCGATCCGTGTGCTGTGTTTTCTCTTTGCCGTCTCGATTTTTTACAGACGGCAAAGAGCTCACTTTGCCGTCTGTAAAAAAATCACAGACGGTAAAGTCTCTTTGCTGTCGTTAAAAAAAATGCAGACGGCAAAGAGTCTTTTCTGTCTATGATTTTTTTTGCAGACGGCAAAGATAGCTCTTTGCCGTCTGTAGAAAAAATTGTAGATGGCAAAGACTCTTTGCCGTCTTTGGTTTTTTTAAAGACGGCAAAGTATGTATTTGTCGTCAGTTGTTCTTTGCCGTCAGCCGCTGTCGGCAAAATTAGTCTTTGCCGTCTGGCCCGACGAAATGCTGATGGCAAAGAACAGTACTGACGGCAGATCTCATGTTTCCCGTAGTGAGAAGAGCAGAGGTTGAAGAATCACAATGGCCGTTGGATGGAGATCGTACGGTCACTACATCTAGAATCGTTTATATTGACTAAGTTGACAAAGCCCTTGGTACGCGTCAACTTAGTAGGCCCACAGGTCAGCCTCTGAAACGGTGCACCCCAGATGTCAGGGGGAGGAATCATTTTTTGGGCGGCTGAATCTAGAATATCCGAGATTGAAGAAGAAGCACGACATCCGTTGGATGGACATCCAACGGACACTACCGCTAGAACCGTGTGTTGACTATAAGTTGACAAAGCCTTGCATACGTGTCAACTTAGTAGGCCCACAAGTGTGTGGCAGAGAACTTATAGCCCATTTGCTATTTGTAAGAATGCACAACCCATTTTTGAATTCTAATGGAATTTACTACAACCCATTTACAGTTTGTTAAAAGTACAACCCATTTTCTAGCTAGGACAACAATTAATAATTTCAACCAACCGCTCAAAACAAAATTCAATAAAATCTCCCACATTTTGATAGGATTCGAAATATTTTTGCCCTGAAATTTCTAGTCAGATTAAATACAGTTTCAATATGAATTTGTATTACGTAAAAATCCAACGAAACAATGCGCGTGCAACAATTAATGAAATTAAAATTTTCAAAATCCAAAAGTAATATTTTATAAACTAATTACCTGTTTGTTGCATTTTTTTATAGTTGCTGCCTAGTTTTTATAGTTACATCCCATTTATTATTTCTTAAAGCCCACTTTCTTGTTAAGCCTAATGCATCCCTCCTAGGAAAGATTTGCAGCCCAGCGGTGCGGAGAATAACAAGTTGACCCGGATTGTGTACAACTGTCAGCCCAGTTGCATTGCTGATGTTGAAAAAAAGGCCTATGTAGTACAGTACAACCTTACATGGCTACTCAGCCCACATTCAGCGACGCCAGAAAGGCCCAAACAAGGCTTCTGTACAACCTTTTGAAGTCACTGAGCTCAATTAATAACGTAAGAAAAAAGTTAGAGTATAGTGGAACCTAATTAAATGCTGCCACGAGCGAAGAAATAATTCAACGGGTCCCACTTGCGTGTGTGTGTGTGAGAGAGAGAGAGAGAGAGACCCATCAGGTGATGCTCATAAATACATCTTTCAGCCATATGCGTTGATGATGCTCAATATAAACTTATATAGTTTACACAATCATATAGAACATCATAGCACACTGAACTTGCATACAAAAATTTCACGCAGGCGGCACAATCATGGTGAAAGCAGTGGATCGCTACGGGTAGGGCTATGTTGAAACCAACGAACTCGTAAATAACGGTTCATCATCTTTATCAATGACGGGGAAATATCTTGAATGTTGTGCAAAGAAAACAGACAGAAAACACAATATATAAGTTCTGCTAGAACATTAAGTTGACGTACAACCCTTTATAAAAAAAGTTTAGGTGAAAAAATAGAACAGGTCATCTGACAAGATTGAGTTGTTACCTCAAATTAGAGCACATCCAGGCAGCCAACCCTGCCTCTTCTCCCAAAGAAGCAGTGGCCTCCGCCGCGTGATGGAGTAGGCCCTGTGCCATCCATCGTTCTGACCAACACAGGGAAAGTGTAATGTTGACTCTTGTAATGGACGTCGTCGACGGACCTGGGCACCAGCGGCGGCGGCAGGACTTCGATTGATGGATTGACCACTTCTTCAGCATGTACGAACACTCGATACAGGTACATCCCTAACATGGTCCGCGGCGGCCTTAGTGGTGACGAATAGTACAAACCCGGTTCCTGCACCAGTATCTCAAAACCAATCACCTTCGGTATGGTGGACGACTTCTTCATCCATTGCATAACCGTCAGAGCCCAGCTGTCTGGAGGAACAAACATACTTACGAGCTCACCTCCAAGGTCGTTGATAAGCTCATGCATGGACTCACTGTTCTAAGCACGTCGACGCATGCCGTGGAAGGTAAGCTTTGTGAAAAACTCTAGCTCAGAGGGCACCGAGCGCCATCCTGGGTGCCACCAATCAAAGCTCACCAGCGCGCCATCACAGAACAAACACCGGGAAGATTCGAACACATGACTACAGTCGAAAGTTGTCCGGAACCTGACGAAGAACTCAGCCGGTGGCGGACAGACTTCGACGAGCAAGGCACTTCTTCGGATGCCTTGCGCAATGCCAAGAGCTTTGACAAGGTCGTCTGGCGAGACGGGAGGCTGGTCACCGTTGATGGTTACCATCAGCACTTTGCCGGTAAACTGGTTGTCAAGCGTCACCATGCCATTGTTGAGCGACAGCACACAGCGCCCGAAGGCATGACGGACCTCAGGATCTCCGGCTCGGAGATCCGCGTTGACCGGCGACATGATAGTGCGCTTGAGTACAGGGAGTACAGGAGGGGGATTTGGGGGAACTGGAGTAGGAATCGAGATTCCAGAGGTGGGGGAGGGGCGGTTGATTGGGGATGAAAAGGTAGCATGAATTTCGAACACGCGCCAATATGCTCTCGGCGCGCAAGTGCACGAAAACACCGGTGGCGTCCACATGTCGGCCTAAGAGTCCCTATTCTTTATTTTTGTGGGAGCCCGACCTTTTTTTGAGGATCTTTTGAGAGCGCGACCTGAGAGTCATAATTGACCTATTTGGCATTGCATTACTACTCGGCCCATATTCAACGACACCTCAGTGGCCCAAAAAAGTGTACATCATCGAAAAGACACTGAGCTCAAATTATAACTTGAAAAAAGGAGATATACTACGAACCTTTGGAGAATGTGATGCCCTCATTTCGCCCACCAGCAGTTCGAGACAATAAACAGTTCGAAACAATGATATATACAACATTCAAACACTGACTAGTGACTACTACTGACATAATCAGCAATACATGATAGTTCATAAGAAGTCTTGCTACACCACCAAAACACACCCATTTGCAGCGCTCAGACTCTCGTGATCCAGATGAGAATGACATTCTAAATAGAGGCAACCATTACATAGTAAGACTGACATAGACGAGTGATAACCCACAAGTATAGGGGATCGCAACAGTTTTCGAGGGTAGAGTATTCAACCCAAATTTATTAATTCGACACAAGGGGAGCCAAAGAATATTCTCAAGTATTAGCAGTTGAGTTGTCAATTCAACCATGCCTGGATAACTTAATATCTGCAGCAAAGTATTTAGTAGCAAAGTAGTATGGAAGTAACGGTAACGGTGATAAAAGTAACAGTAGTAGTTTTGTAGTAATTGTAACAATGGCAACGGAAATGTAACTAAGCAAAGAGCAATATGTGAAAAGCTCATAGGCATTGGATCGGTGATAGAGAATTTTGCCGGATGGAATTCCTCATGCAATAGTTATAACATAGGGTGACACAGAACTAGCTCCAGTTCATCAATGTAATGTAGGCATGTATTCCGAATATAGTCATACGTGCTTATAGAAAAGAACTTGCATGACATCTTTTGTCCTACCCTTCCGTGGCAGCGGGGTCCTATTGGAAACTAAGGGATATTAAGGCCTCCTTTTAATAGAGTATCGGACCAAAGCATTAACACTTAGTGAATACATGAACTCCTCAAACTTCGGTCATCACCGGGAGTGGTCCTAATTATTATCACTTCGGGGTTACCGGATCATAACACATAGTAGGTGACTTTAGACTTGCAAGATAGGATCAAGAACTCACATATATTCATGAAAACATAATAGGTTCAGATCTGCAATCATGGCACTCGGGCCCTAGCGACAAGCATTAAGCATATCAAAATCATAGCAACATCAATCTCAGAACATAGTGGATACTAGGGATCAAACCCTAACAAAACTAACTCGATTACATGGTAAATCTCATCCAACCCATCACCGTCCAGCAAGCCTACGATGGAATTACTCATGCACGGCGGTGAGCGTCATGAAATTGGTGATGCAGGAAGGTTGATGACGACGACACCGACGGATTCCCCTCTCCGGAGCCCCGAACGGACTCCAGATCAACCCTCCCGATAGAGATTAGGGCTTGGCAGTGGTTCCGTATCGTAAAACATGATGAATCCTTCTCTCTGATTGTTTCCTCCCCGAACGTGAATATGTAGAGTTGGAGTTGAGGTTGGTGGAGGCTCAGGGGGCCCACGAGATAGGGGGGCGTGCCCCCACCCATGTGGACAGGGTGTGGCCCCCTGGTCTTGATTCTTTCGCTAGTATTTTTTATAAATTCCAAAAATATTCTCCTTGAAGTTTCAGGTCATCCGAGAACTTTTATTTCTGCACAAAAATAACACCATAGCAATTCTGCTGAAAACAACGTCATCCCGGGTTAGTTCCATTCAAATCAAGCAAGTTAGAGTCCAAAACAAGGGCAAAAGTTTTTGGAAAACTAGATACGATGGAGACGTATCAACTCCCCCAAGCTTAAACCTTTTCTTGTCCTCGAGCAATTCAGTTGATAAACTAAAAGTGATAAAGAAAAACTTTTACAAACTCTGTTTGCTCTTGTTGTTGTAAATATGTAAAGCCAACATTGAAGTTTTCAGCAAAGATTACCATATTCATAATAACATTTGGGTCTCATGTTTACTCACATGAATGGCATAATCAACTAGCGAGCAATAATAATAAATCTCGGATGACAACACTTTCTCAAAACAATCATAATATGATATAACAAGATGGTATCTCGCTAGCTCTTTCTGAGACCGCAAAACATAAATGTAGAGCACCCCTGAAGATCAAGGAGTGACAAAACATTGTAATTCATGGTAAAAGAGATCCAGTCATACTCAATATAAACTAATAATAATGCATGCAAATGACAGCGGTGCTCTCCAACTAGTGCTTTTTAATAAGAGGATGATGAGTCAATGTAAAAGTAAATAGATAGGCCCTTCGCAGAGGGAAGCAGGGATTTGTAGAGGTGCCAGAGCTCGATTTTGAAACAGGGATGAATAATATTTTGAGTGGAATACTTTCATTGTCAACATAACAACTGAGGGATCTCGATATCTTCCATGCTACACACATTATAGGCGGTTCCCAAACATAATGGTAAAGTTTATACTCCCCCACCACCAACAAGCATCAATCCATGGCTGGCCCGAAACAACGGGTGCCTCCAACTAACAACAGTCCTGTGGGAGTTTTGTTTGCAATTATTTTGATTTGATTTGAGCATGGGACTGGGCATCCCAGTGACCAACCATTTTCTCGTGAATGAGGAGCGGAGTCCACTCCTCTTGAGAATAACCCGCCTAGCATGGAAGATACAGACAACCCTAGTTGATACATGAGCTATTCGAGCATGCAAAACAGAATTTTATTTGAAGGTTTAGAGTTTGGCACATACAAATTTACTTGTAACGGCAGGTAGATACCGCATATAGGAAGGTATAGTGGACTCATATGGAATAACTTTGGGGTTTATGGAAGTGGATGCACAAGAAGTATTCCCACTTAGTACAAGTGAAGGTTAGAAAAAGACTGGGAAGCGACCAACTAGAGAGCGACAACAGTCATGAACATGTATTAAAATCAATAAACATTGAGTGCAAGCATGAGTAGGATATAATCCACCATGTACAAAATTTCGTGGAGGCTATGTTGATTTTGTTTCAACTACATGCGTGAACATGTGCCAAGTCAAGTCACTCGAATCGTCCAATGGAGGATACCACCCTATCATACCACATCACAACCATTTTAATAGCATGCTGGCACGCAAGGTAAACTCCTAGCAAATTAAGCATGGCATAAGAAACTATAATCTCTAATTGTCATTGCAAACATGTTTCATTCATAATAGGCTGCAGGAATGATGAACTAATCATATTTACAAAAACAAGAGAGCTCGAGTTCATACCAGCTTTTCTCATCTCAATCAGTCCATCATATATCGTCATTATTGCCTTTCACTTGCACGACCGAACGGTGTGTATAATAATAATAATGCACGTGCATTGGACTAAGCTGGAATCTGCAAGCATCTGATATAAAGGACAAGACAAGGTAATATGGGCTCTTTGTTAAATCAACAATAATGCATATAAGAGCCACTTCAACATTTTCATCATGGTCTTCTCCTCTCGACCCCCAAAGAAAAGAAAGGAAATAAAACAATTTACACGGGAAAGCTCCCAACAAGCAAAAGAAGAACGAGAAATCTTTTTGGTTTTTTTTAATTATTACTACTACATGCATGGAAAGTAAACTAACTAAAATCTACAACTATTTTTTTTGTTTTTCTTAAGGTTTTTCAAACACACAAGAAGAAAGCAAGAAAAGAAAATAAACTAGCATGGATAATACAGTTAAAAAGTATGAGCACCGACAACTGGAATGAGTGTGTGAACATGAATGTAATGTCGGTGGGAAATACGTACTGCCTCAAGCTTAGGCTTTTGGCCTAAGTTGGTCTATGCCCAAGGATCAAAGTTGTAGCTGGGGTCGTACTGAGATGCAGCAGCTATTGCCTCATGAGCTGCAACTTGGAGGCGAGCTGCCTCTGTCATCCTCTCATGCTCGTTCGCCTCTTCCCTAGTTATAATATATCTCCTTTTGCCTAAAAGTCAAAGAAACCAGGAGCAGGGAGAGCAACATGGATAGTGCAACGTTTGTCAAAGATTAGTCGGTACTGGAGAGATTGTTCATTCCTCTCAATAAACTGATGGCGAACCATAGCATTAAAATCTAGATAAGCGAGAGGCAATTCCATATCATTTTCATGTATGGGTATCTCAAGAAAATTAGCCACACGGGTTGCATAAATTCCACCAAACAAGTCTCCACTTAAATTGTTAAGGTGCAACCTTCGTGCAACAATGGCCCCCAAGTTATATTGTTTATCCCCTAATACAACACTCTTGAGAACACTAAGATCCAGGACACACATGTGACATGCCTCATCCTTACTGTTAATACATCTACCTATAAAGAGAGCAAGATAATGTATAGCAGGAAAATGAATGCTCCCTATGGTAGCTTGTGTTATTTCTCTAGATTCCCCCACAGTGATACTAGCAAGAAAATCTTTAAACTCAAATTTGCGAGGATCACTAGCACTACCCCATTGCGGGAGTTTACAAGCAGTATTAAAATCTTCTAAGTCCATGGTATAGGATTTATCATAAAGATCAAATAGGACAGTGTGAGAATTACGCGAGGATGAAAATTTGAACCTTCTCACAAAGTAATTAGTTAGGTAATAATATTGAGGGCACTTATCTAGCATGAAGCCCTCGAGTTCAGCATTACGCAAATATGCGTCAAATTCCTCCTTAATTCCTGCTTGGACCATGAAATTTTCTGACGACCATTCAAAAGGCCGCACTTGAGCTTCTCTTGGTAGTTCATAGTCCGGCTCACATATTGCGGGCTTGGGTCCTTGCTTCCTTGAAGAACCACCTTGGTATATTTTCCTAAACATATTTCTTCCTCTGAAAAATTTCTGAAATTTTAGTGACTCAAAATAAAAGTGAACCAAACACAACAAAATTGATAGCAACTACTCCTACAAGTGCCTAGAGACTATATCATGCATTAGAACTACTTGGGACCATATAAATTTGACATGCAAGCTCAAGAACAAGGTCACCTCGGCAGCAAAAATTTGCAATGAATAAAGCACTAGAACAAAAACTAATTGGACCATTGGAGGAGTCACATACCGAAGAACAATCCCCCAAAGCAGTTTTGTGAATGGAGCTTTGAGCAAGGAGATCGAAAATGGCAGCAAGATGAGCTAGAACTCGTGCTTGAGCTGGTTGGTGATTTTGCTGGAGGAAGACGAAGTGTGTGGGTGCAGGAATAAGTGGAGGGGGGCCACGTGGGGCCCACGAGGCAGGGGGCGTGCCCTGGACCCTCGTGGCCAGGTGCTGGCTCCCCTGATGTGTTCTCAGTGCCAATAATTCTTAAATATTCTAGAAAAAATCATATTTCAATTTCGGGACATTTGGAGAACTTTTATTCTCGGGGTATTTTTTTATTGCAAGGATAAATCAGAAAACAAATAAAAAACACTATTTTTGCTTTATTTATCCTAAATAACAGAAAGTAAAAGGAGGGTATAGAAGGTTGTGCTTCCTAACTTCATCCATCTCATGCACATCAAAAGGAATCCACTAACAAGGTTGATCAGGTCTTGTTAACAAACTCTTTTCGAATTACATGGAACCGAAGAAATTTCAAATAACCCTAGGTTACCTCAACGGGGATATGAACATCCATAACAATAAGGATATCATATTTTTTCTTGTCAGTAGGAAGAGGAAATTCAAAACCTCCAATAATAATTGATGGAATTTTTCCAATAGAATTGATACTGTGGACTTGAGGATGTTTCCTCGTAAAGTGTACCGTATGCTCATTACCATTAACACGAAAAGTGACATTGCCTTTGTTGCAATCAATAACAGCCCCTGCAGTATTCAAAAAGGTCCTACCAAGGATAATCGACATACTATCTCATCGGGAATATCAAGAATAACAAAGTCCGTTAAAATAGTAAAGTTTGCAATCACAACAGGCACGTCCTCACAAATAGCGATAGGTATAACAATTGATTTATTAGCCATTTGCAAAGATATTTCAGCAGGTGTCAACTTATTTAAATCAAGTCTACGATATAAAGAGAGAGGCATAACACTAACACCGGCTCCAAGATCACATAAAGCAGTTTTAACATAGTTTCTTTTAATGGGGCATGGTATAGTTGGTACTCCTGGATCTCCTAGTTTCTTAGGTATTCCACCCTTAAAAGTATAATTAGCAAGCATGGTGGAAATTTCAGCTTCTGGTATCTTTCTTTTACTTGTAACAATATCTTTCATATACTTAGCATAAGGATTCATTTTAAGCAGACCAGTCAAACGCATACGCAAAAAGATAGGTCTAATCATTTCAGCAAAGCGCTCAAAGTCCTCATCATCCTTTTTCTTGGATGGTTTAGGAGGAAAGGGCATGGGTTTTTGAAACCCATGGTTCTCTTTCTTTACCGTGCTTCCTAGCGACGAAGCCTCTCTTATCATAACGTTGATTCCTTGATTGTGGGTTATCAAGATCAACATCAGGTTCAATCTCTACATCATTGTCATTGCTAGGTTGAGCATCAACATGAACATCATCATTAACATTATCACTAGGTTCATGTTCATTATCAGATTGTGTTTCAGCATCAGTGATAGAAATATCATTGGGATTCTCAGGTGTGTCAACAACAGGTTCACTAGAAGCATGCAAAGTCCTATCATTTTTCTTTTTCTTCTTCTTAGAAGGACTAGGTGCATCAACATTAGTTCTCTGAGAATCTTGCTCAATTCTCTTAGGGTGGCCCTCAGGATACAAAGGTTCCTGAGTCATTCTACCCCCTCTAGTCACAACTCCAATAGCATTTTCATTTTTCTTATTATTTAATTCATTGAGCAAATCATTTTGGGCTTTAAGCACTTGCTCTACTTGAGTGGTAACCATAGAAGCATGTTTACTAATGAGTTTAAGTTCACCTTTAAATCTAGACATATAATCACTCAAGTGTTCAATCATATAAGCATTTCGTTTCAAATGTCTACTAACATAAGCATTGAAGTTTTCTTGTTTAACAATAAAATTATCAAACTCATCTAAGCATTGACTAGCAGACTTATAACAAGGAATGTCACCTTCATCAAATCTATAGAGAGAATCTACCTTTACTACCTGTGTCGGGTTATCAAGACCTTGTATTTCTTCAATAGGTGGTAAATTCTTAACATCTTCAGCTTTAATACCCTTTTCTTTCATAGATTTCTTTGCCTCTTACATATCTTCAGGACTGAGAAATAGAATACCCCTTTTCTTCGGAGTTGGCTTAGGAGTTGGTTCAGGAAGTGTCCACTTATTTTCATTAGTCAACATATTATTCAATAGCAATTCAGCTTGATCAATAGTTCTTTCCCTGAAAACACAACCAGCACAACTCCCCTCATAGTTGTGGGAAAAATCTTAGTTCTTTCGTCTTTCAAGTTCCTCATAGTGATCAGCTGACATAAATCCCAAGTGACTCAAAGAATAGAGCTATGCTCCCCGGCAATGGCGCCAAAAAATAGTCTTGATAACCCACAAGTATAGGGGATCGAAACAGTTTTCGAGGGTAGAGTATTCAACCCAAATTTATTGATTCGAGACAAGGGGAGACAAAGAATATTCTCAAGTATTAGCAGTTGAGTTGTCAATTCAACCACACCTGGATAACTTAATATCTGCAGAAAAATATTTAGTAGCAAAGTAGTATGGAAGTAACGATAACGGTGATAAAAGTAACAGTAGTAGTTTTGTAGTAATTCTAACAATGGCAACGGAAAAGTAACTAAGCAAAGAGCAATATGTGAAAAGCTCGTAGGCATTGGATCGGTGATGGAGAATTATGCCGGATGCAATTCCTCATGCAATAGTTATAACATAGGGTGACACGGAACTAGCTCCAGTTCATCAATGTAATGTAGGCATGTATTCTGAATATAGTCATACGTGCTTATAGAAAAGCACTTGCATGACATCCTTTGTCCTACCCTCCCGTGGCAGCGGGGTCCTATTGGAAACTAAGGGATATTAAGGCCTCCTTTTAATAGAGTATCGGACCAAAGCATTAACACTTAGTGAATACATGAACTCCTCAAACCACGGTCATCACCTGGAGTGGTCCCGATTATTGTCACTTCAAGGTTACCGGATTATAACACATAGTAGGTGACTATAGACTTGCAAGATAGGATCAAGAACTCACATATATTCATGAAAACATAATAGGTTCAGATCTGAAATCATGGCACTCGGGCCCTAGTGACAAGCATTAAGCATAGCAAAGTCATAGCAACATCAATCTCAGAACATAGTGGATACTAGGGAACAAACCCTAACAAAACTAACTCGATTACATGGTAAATCTCATCCAACCCATCACCATCCAGCAAGCCTACGATGGAATTACTCATGCACGGCGGTGAGCGTCATGAAATTGGTGATGCAGGAAGGTTGATGACGACGACACCGACGGATTCCCCTCTCCGGAGCCCCGAACGGACTCCAGATCAGCCCTCCCGAGAGAGATTAGGGCTTGGCGGCGGCTCTGTATTGTAAAACGCGATGAATCCTTCTCTCTGATTGTTTTCTCTCTGAACGTGAATATATAGAGTTGGAGTTGAGGTCGGTGGAGGCTCAGGGGGCCCACGAGATAGGGGGCGCGCCTCCCACCCTCGTGTAAAGGGTGTGGGCCCCCTAGTCCTTATTCTTTCGCCAGTATTTTTTATAAATTCCAAAAATATTCTCCGTGAAGTCTTAGGTCATTCCGAGAACCTTTATTTCTGCACAAAAATAACACCATTGCAATTCTGCTGAAAACAGCGTGAGTCTGGGTTAGTTCCATTCAAATCATGCAAGTTAGAGTCCAAAAGGGCAAAAGTGTTTGGGAAAGTAGATACGATGGAGACGTATCAACGAGGATTACCAAATGACAAGGAATATGCATAACAGAAGAGAGAACTATCCATCCAGAACAAGCAGCAAAGACAACAAGTCATTCGAAGAGCCACCAGTGATCCAACACCATCATAATTTGCAGCCCCGGTTCAGCCACCAGTGATCCGTAGACACCAGTACTCCACCCTTTCGACGCAACAACCCAATTACCTATCAACCTGAAGTCTTGGATCACATCACTGCCTGTCGGACTCGACACATCCAAAGATCAAAGTTAATCCAGATGCCTTCGTCATTCTCACCTTCTTTTGGCTGCAGGCTGTATCGTTGACAATCAGGGGAGTTTGCTCCCGAACTCTTAGGGCTCGCCATGTAGCACTACAAAAAAAGACACATCTGTGACATTTTTGGCCGAACGAATTTTTTTCCTGTCATACTTATGACACTTCTATGACGATAATTGTGACCAAACCCGGTATCATCATAGATGTGGTGGGGTCTTACTTCTATGACAAAAAATCATGACAGAAAATCGGCTTTTCCTCCTGGGCGGGTCGGAGACGCAGCTGCATGACATTCTTTGGGCCGTCCATGACGGAAAAAACCATGGTAGAAGCGAGGGCAAGGAAAATATCGGGGAGTTCCCGGTTACGGTGGCTAGTCGGGGCCGAGCGATGCATCGCTTTCTCGTGACGACGCTGGCGTGTGCGAGGCGTTGGGCTCTAAATGAACCCGAGCGAGGCGTTGGGCTCTAACTGAACCCGAGAGATTGCACTACAGGCTACGCATTACTGAACCCAAGTGATCGATCGGTCCCTTGCTGTTAACTGAACCCGAGTGATTCCTTCCCTACTGCTGCTAACTGAAGCCAATCAAACACTGCTGCCTCCTTCCCTGGATGAACAGTGAGCGTTATTGAGGGGGTTTGGATGAACAGTTCCTGGTGGGGGGTTGGATGAACAGGACCCCGTGGTAGTAGAGGTCGTTGCCGCTAGATGAACAGTTCCCCGATCGATCGAGCCGGTGGATGAACAGGACCCTGTGGAGGGCTGGATGAACAGGACCCCATGGAGGGCTGGTTGAACAGTAGCCAGTGGAGGGCTGGTTGAACAGTAGTCGGTGGAGGGCTGGATGAGCAGTAGCCCGTGGAGGGGTGGTTGAACAGGACCCCCATGGAGAGGGCTGGTTGAATAGTAGCCGGTGGAGGCTGGATGAACAGGAGCCCGTGGATGAACAGTCGCAGGTGGAGGCTGGAGGAGGTCGATGGTGGATGAACAGTATGAAGGAAATATGCCCTAGAGGCAATAATAAAGTTATTATTTATTTCCTTATATCATGATAAATGTTTATTATTGATGCTAGAATTGTATTAACCGGAAACATGATACATGTGTGAATACATAGACAAACAGCGTGTCACTAGTATGCATCTACTTGACTAGCTCGTTGATCAAAGATGGTTATGTTTCCTAGCCATAGACAAAGAGTTGTCATTTGATTAAATGGGATTACATCATTAGGAGAATGATGTGATTGACTTGACCCATTCCGTTAGCTTAGCACATGATCGTTTAGTATTCTGCTATTGCTTTCTTCATGACTTATACATGTTCCTATGACTATGAGATTATGCAACTCCCATTTACCGGAGGAACACTTTGTGTTCTACCAAACGTCCACAACGAATCGGGTGATTATAAAGGTGCTCTCTGAGGTGTCTCCGAAGGTACTTGTTGGGTTGGCATATTTCGAGATTAGGATTTGTCACTTCGATTGTCGGAGAGGTATCTCTGGGCCCACTCGGTAATGCACATCACTATAAGCCTTGCAAGCATTGTAACTAATGAATTAGTTGCGGGATGATGTATTACTGAACGAGTAAAGATACTTGTCGGTAACGAGATTGAACTAGGTATTGAGATACCCACGGTCGAATCTCGGGCAAGTAACATACCGATGACAAAGGGAACAACATATGTTGTTACGCGGTTTGACTGATAAAGACCTTCGTAGAATATGTGGGAGCCAATATGGGAATCCAGGTCCCGCTATTGGTTATTGACCAAAGAGGTGTCTCGGTCATGTCTACATAGTTCTCGAACTCGTAGGGTCCGCACGCTTAACGTTCGTTGACGATATAGTACTATGAGTTATGTATGTTGGTGACCGAATGTTGTTCAGAGTTTTGGATGAGATCACGGATATGACGAGGAACTCCGGAATGGTCCGGAAGTAAAGATTGATATGTGGATAGTAGTGTTTGATCTACGGAAGGGTTCCGGAATCCATCGGAAGGGGTTCCGGATGTTTCCTGAAATGTTTGGGCACGAGAACACTTTATCTGGGCCAAAGGGGAAAGCCCACAAGGTTTTTGGAAAGCGCTAAAGGAGGTTTTATGAGTCCAGGGGCCGACGCCAGGTCCTCGGCGTGCGGGTCGTGACGCCGGAACCTGGCGTTCGCCCCGGAGTCCGAGAAGGACTCTTGCCTTCGGATGAAACCGACTTTATGGAGGCTTTACTCCAAGTTTTGACCCAAAGGCTAAACATATATTTAGAGGGGTAGTTCTAGAACCCAAGACACTTCAAGAAATACAAAGCCGTGTGCCGGCAACCCCGTATCCTCTAGTTTATCCTCCGTCATAGTTTTCGTAGTGCTTAGGCGAAGCCCTGCGAAGATTGTTCTTCGCCAACACCGTCACCACGCTGTCGTGCTGCCGGAACTCATTCGCTACTTCGCCCCTCTTGCTGGATCGAGAAGGCGAGGACGTCACCGAGCCAAACGTGTGCAGAACTCGAAGGTGTCGTGCTTTCGGTACTTGGATCGGTCGGATCATGAAGATGTACGACTACATCAACCGCGTTGATATAACGCTTCCGCTTACGGTCTACAAGGGTACGTAGACAACACTTCCCCCTCTCGTTGCTATGCATCACCATGATCTTGCGTGTGCGTAGGAATTTTTTTGAAATTACTACGTTCCCGAACAGTGGCATCCGAGCCAGGTTTTATGCGTAGATGTCATTTACACGAGTAGAACACAAGTGAGTTGTGGGCGATATAAGTCATACTGCTTACCAGCATGTCATACTTTGGTTCGGCGGTATTGTTGGATGAAGCGGCCTGGACCGACATTATGCGTACGCTTACGCGAGACTGGTTCTACCGATGTGCTTTGCACACAGGTGGCTGGCGGGTGTCGGTTTCTCCAACTTTAGTTGAACCGAGTGTGGCTACGCCCGGTCCTTGCGAAGGTTAAAACAACACTAACTTGACGAACTATCGTTGTGGTTTTGATGCGTAGGTAAGAATGGTTCTTGCTCAGCCCGTAGCAGCCATGTAAAACTTGCAACAACAAAGTAGAGGACGTCTAACTTGTTTTTGCAGGGCATGTTGTGATGTGATATGGTCAAGACGTGATGCGATATTTTAGTGTATGAGATGATCATGTTTGGTAACCGAGTTATCGGCAACTAGCAGGAGCCATATGGTTGTCGCTTTATTGTATGCAGTGCAATTGCCCTTTAATGCATTACTTTATCACTAAGCGGTAGCGATAGTCGTAGAAGCATAAGTTGGCGACACGACAACGATGCTACGATGGAGATCAAGGTGTCGCGCCGGTGATGATGGTGATCATGACGGTGCTTCGGAGATGGAGATCACAAGCACAAGATGATGATGGCCATATCATGTCACTTATATTGATTGCATGTGATGTTTATCTATTATGCATCTTATGTTGCTTTGTTTGACGGTAGCATTATAAGATGACCTCTCACTAAATTTCAAGGTATAAGTGTTCTCCCTGAGTATGCACTGTTGCCAAAGTTCGTCGTGCCAGACACCACGTGATGATCGGGTGTGATAAGCTTTACGTCCATCTACAACGGGTGCAAGCCAGTTTTGCACATGCAGAATACTCAGCTAAACTTGACGAGCCTAGCATATGGAGATATGGTCTCGGACACTGGAGACCGAACGGTCGAGCGTGAATCATATAGTAGATATGATCAACATAGTGATGTTCACCATTGAAAGCTACTCCATTTCACGTGATGATCGGTTATGGTTTAGTTGATATGGATCACGTGATCACTTGGAGGATTAGAGGGATGTCTATCTAAGTGGGAGTTCTTAAGTAATATGATTAATTGAACTTTAATTTATCATGAACTTAGTCCTGATAGTATTTTGCAAATAATGTTGTAGATCAATAGCTCGCGTTGTTTCTTCCCTATGTTTTATTTTGATATGTTCCTAGAGAAAACTAAGTTGAAAGATGTTAGTAGCAATGATACGGACTCGGTCCGTGATCTGAGGATTATCCTCATTGCTGCAAAGAAGAATTATGTCCTTGATGCACCGCTAGGTGACAGACCTATTGCAGTAGTAGATACAGACGTTATGAACGTTTGGCTAGGTCAATATGATGACTACTTGATAGTTTAGTGCACCATGCTTAACGGCTTAGAATCGGGACTTCAAAGACGATTTGAACGTCATGGACCATATGAGATGTTCCAGGAGTTGAAGTTAATATTTCAAGCAAATACCCGAGTTGAGAGATATGAAGTCTCCAACAAGTTCTGTAGCTAAAAGATGGAGGAGAATAACTCAAGCAGTGAGCATGTGCTCAGATTGTCTGGGTACTACAATCGCTTGAATCAAGTGGGAGTTAATCTTCCAGATAAAATAGTGATTGACAGAATTCTCTAGTCACCATCACCAAGTTGGTAGAACTTCGTAATGAACTATAGTATGCAAGGGATGACGAAAACGATTCCTGAGCTTTTCATGATGGTGAGATCGATGAAGGTAGAAATCAAGAAAGAGCATCAAGTGTTGATGATTAACAAGACCACTAGTTTCAAGAAAAGGGGCAAAGGGAAGAAGGGGAACTTCAAGAAGAACGGCAAGCAAGCTGCTGCTCGAGTGAAGAAGCCCAAGTCTGGACCTAAGCCTGAGACTAAGTGCATCTACTTTAAAGGGACTGGTCACTGGAAGCCGAACTACCCCAAGTAATTGGCGGATAAGAAGGATGGCAAAGTGAACAAAGGTATATTTGATATACATGTTATTGATGTGTACCTTACTAGTGTTTATAGCAACCCCTCAGTATATGATACTAGTTCAGTTGCTAAGATTAGTAACTCGAAACGGGAGTTGCAGAATGAACAGAAACTAGTTAAGGGCGAGGTGATGATGTGTGTTGGAAGTAGTTCCAAGATTGATATGATCATCATCGCACACTCCCTATACTTTCGGGATTAGTGTTGAACCTAAATAAGTGTTATTTAGTGTTTGCGTTGAGCATGAATATGATTTGATCATGTTTATTGCAATACGGTTATTCATTTGAGTTAGAGAATAATTGTTGTTCTGTTTACATGAATAAAACCTTATATGGTTACACACCCAATGAAAATGGTTCATTGGATCTCGAACATAGTGATACACATATTCATAACATTGAAACCAAAAGATGCAAAGTTAATAATGATAGTGCAACTTACTTGTGGCACTTCCATTTAGGTCATATTGGTGTAAAGCGCATGAAGAAACTCCATGCTGATGGGCTTTCGGAATCACTTGATGCTTGCGAACCATGCCTCTTGGGCAAGATGACTAAAACACCGTTCTCTGGAACAATGGAGTGAGCAACAGATTTGTTGGAAATCATACATACTGATGTATGTGGTCCGATGAATATTAAGGCTCGCGTCGGGTATCGTTATTTTCTAACCTTCACAAATGATTTAAGCAGATATGGGTATATCTACTTAGTGAAACATAAGTGTGAAACATTTGAAAAGTTCAAAGAATTTCAGAGTGAAGTTGAAAATCATCGTAACAAGAAAATAAAGTTTCTACGATCTGATCGAGGAGGAGAATATTTGAGTTACGAGTTTGGTCTTCATTTGAAACAACGCGGAATAGTTTCGCAACTCACGCCACCTGGAACACCATAGCGTAATGGTTTGTCCGAACATCGTAACCGTACTTTATTAGATATGGTGCAATCTATGATGTCTCTTACCGATTTACCACTATCATTTTGGGTTATGCATTAGAGACAGCTGCATTCATGTTAAATAGGGTACCATCTAAATCTGTTAAGACGACACCATATGAACTGTGGTTTGGCAAGAAACCAAAGTTGTCGTTTCTTAAAGTTTGGAGTTGTGATGCTTATGTGAAAAAGTTTCAACCTGATAAGCTCGAACCCAAATCGGAGAAATGCGTTTTCATAGGATACCTAAAGGAAACGATTGGGTACACGTTCTATCACAGATCCGAAGGCAAGATATTCATTGCTAAGAATGGATCCTTTCTAGAGAAGGAGTTTCTCTCGAAAGAAGTGAGTGGGAGGAAAGTAGAACTTGATGAGGTAATTGTACCTACTCCCTTATTGGAAAGTAGTTCATCACAGGAATTTGTTCATGTGACTCCTACACCAATTAGTGAGGAAGCTAATTGTTGGTGTCAAAACCGGCGGATCTCGGGTAGGGGGTCCCGAACTGTGCGTCTAGGCGGATGGTAACAGGAGACAAGGGACATGATGTTTTTACCCAGGTTTGGGCCCTCTCGATGGAGGTAAAACCCTACTCCTGCTTGATTAATATTGATGATATGGGTAGTACAAGAGTAGATCTACCACGGGATCAGAGAGGCTAAACCCTAGAAGCTAGCCTATGGTATGATTGTTGTTCGTCCTACGGACTAAATCCCCCCGGTTTAGGGAGGGTTAGGGTTACACAGAGTCGGTTACAATGGAAGGAGATCTACATATCCGTATCGCCAAGCTTGCCTTCCACGCCAAGGAAAGTCCCATCCGGACATGGGACGAAGTCTTCAATCTTGTATCTTCATAGTCCAGGAGTCCGCCAAAGGTCATAGTCCGCCATCCGCATACACCCCTAATCCAGACTCCTTATTAGCCCTGAACCAGGCATCAATGATGACGAAGTCCGGCGCCAAGATATTGTCTTCGGCATTGCAAGGTGGGTTCCTCCTCCGAATACTTCATAGAAGATTTTGAACACAAGGATAGTGTCCGGCTCTGCAAAATAATTTCCACATACCACCGTAGAGAGAACAATATTTACACAAATCTAATCTGCTAACGTATTTCGCAGCATGTCATCACACCATAGCCAAGCCTTTATTCGAATCGTTTTTACTGTCCCACCTCAGCGCACTTAGCGAGGCGGTTTCCCTGGCACGTCTTGTTAAAGCAGAGATCGTGTCCCCTTATTCCGGGATTCTCATCAATACGGACGTGGGTAACCCAACTGTGTCATTAATTTACGGCGCTTGGGAGATAAGCGAGTTTTACTAGGCTGGCGGGGGCGCATAGTTTCGTCCGCCCATATTAGGGGATAAGGATCCACCTTTTCCATCTACGCCTTCTTCCTTCTTTGCTTATCCATTTTCACAAGACTCAAGCTCCAAATACCAAGTCCGCACATCCCACCTCAACCTTCTCCAGCCCTGTCCGGAGCGGGAGGCAAGTGGATGGTTTCCTCCGTCATGGAGGGACACATCAAGAAGCTGAGGAAGGCCGGATACTTGTCTAACGACATCGCGCACCGGCTTCCCGACAAGGGGCAGCTCATCCCCACCCCCAGGTCCCATGAGAGGGTGGTGTTTCTCACCCACTTCCTTCGCGGACTAGGTTTCCCTCTTCACCCATTTGTCCGGGGACTCATGTTCTACTACGGCCTGGATTTCCACGATCTGGCCCCAAACTTCATCTTCAATATCTCGACGTTTATCGTCATGTGCGAGGCCTTCCTCTGCATCCAGCCCCACTTCGGTTTATGGTTGAAGACCTTTAGTGTCAAGCCGAAGGTAGTGGGCGGCCAACAAGCGGAGTGCGGAGGCACCATGGTGGGCAGGATGCCCAACGTTACATGGCTCGAGAGCTCCTTCGTGGAGACCATAAAGGGGTGGCAATCGGGGTGGTTCTACATCACCGAGCCGCTGGACTGAATGGGCAGCGGCCCCCGAATTCCGATCTGGCTTCCCTACATGGCTCACCTCCTGGAAAGAGACGGGCTTGTCGTGGGGTAATTCGGAGGAGCTGTCCGGACTCCAAACCTGTGTCCAAAACCTGGTGAGCAAGAAGCTCGAACTCGTCAATGTAGTCCAGGTCATGCTCATCCACCGGATCCTCCCGTACAACAACGAAGCTTTCAGCTTGTGGGAGTTTGATCCGGAAAGCACCAAACCCTGAAAGGTGCTCTTTGACACAACGCATTTAAGATGCCCGGAAGGTGCCGTTCAAGGGCGCCGAGGCTCCCACATCCGCTACTAAGGATCTCGGATTCAGCGACAAAGATCAAGCCAACGCGGTAAGTTATTTTGCCCTTTACGGGACACTTGTTTTCATAGTTTGACTCTATGCGGGATCTAAACTCCCTTACCTTTGACAAGATTGGCAGAGGACGTCCGGGCAGATTGACTGTCCGACTCCCTTGCCAGAAGACCCAGCGAATGCCCGCTTGATGGGGCTGCTGGTTCCGGCACCTTACGTGGTGCCGGAGAAGAAGGCCACGGGAACTCGAAGGAGTTCTCGGCGCCAGGTGGTGTCGGACTCATCGTCCGATGACTCCGAGGCGGATTCCTCCCGTGAAGACGAGGAGGAGGAAAGAAAGGCCTCCCTCCTAGCGGGGGGAGAGAAGAAAAGGAATGGCGCCCCAACTGGGGAGGCCGGAGGGTCCAAGAAGGGAAGGACCCTTCCTCCGGACTACCCCACCAACGCCGACGAAGGCGAAGAAGAGTGGCCACCCAGGGCCAAGCCCCTGGCAAAATCATAAGTCTCCGGATACCAGAATAACTCATGGCGTTCCTTTGTTGCACAGTACCTTATGACGTCGGATATAATCCTGCAGTCCGCCCAAGGCCGGGCTCGACGCTTCGTCGAGCGGTTCCCTGGGTTCGTTGGATGTGAACAACACTTCACTTCCAACCGCCTCCTCTCCTTGCGCCGCGGATGAGCCGAGGTGGCGTCCCAAAAGGGGATAAGCTAGGAGGAGGTGGTCCTGGAGGCGCCGCAAGGCGACCTCTCGGACTCCAGGCGAAAAGGGGATAAAACCCCTAAGGGCTCTAAGTCCGGCCCTAGGCCGGACACCGCACCGGAACCTTCAACAGTTCCGGCATCCGCAGCGGCCCCCTACTAAGAAGGGCAAGTTTACGACGCCGGTGACCTCCGGCCCAACCAGAGGCACCGGATAATCTGCTGGAGGTGCTTAACGGCGCCTCCATCGACGAGGAGCACCGCACTATTATGAGTGCGGTGATCCAGAAGGTTCAGTCCGCCAAGAGCGGGCTGACCGAAGCCTGTGCCAGCCTCCTAACAGGCTTTGAAGTACGTAGTTAAGATATATAAAAATATTACCGCATAGACAGTAGCCCCTGATGCTCAATTTGGTGTTCAGAAAGAAAAGCCGAACTGAGGATCAAAAAGATATAATCAGGAGTCTAACATAAGTGTGTCAATACGGGAATGCAGGATGTGCTGCTGACCTCTGCCGCACTGACTGCGGAGGTCAATGTATTGAAGCCGAGCCTCGAGCGGTCCGAGGACGAGCTCAACCTTGCCAAGAAGTAGCTCGAGGACAAGGAAGGTAAGTAATACCTTATGTCAGTATATAAAAAAAGATGTGGTTGCAAAAAAAATGACAGGATCAACATGGGTATGTAGGGGCCATGAACGAGGTGGCGACCCTGAAGGTAGCGCTATCCACGGCCGAAAACAATGCGGTCGTTGAGCGCACCGAGCGAGAGAAGCAGGAGGCGCGGGTAGCGGCGGTGCGGCAAGAGCTCCAGGCTCTCGTGGAAAAACACGAGAGTTTGGAGCATGACTCGAAGACTCGAGAGTCCGAGCTCGCCTTGGCGCTTGAGAGCGCCAAATCTGCCAAGGACAAAGCCCAAAAAGCCCTCCAGGAAATTGAGGCGATGAAGAAGATAGCGGCGGGTAAAACATTCTTTATGCAAAGCAAGCACACGAAAGTGAATTACTTGTTACTTACCCGAGTCCGGAGCTCTCCAGGAGCATTCGCAGATCTTCCCCGGAGTGTGTCCGACGCAGCCGCATTCTACCGAGCCAAGGAGGCAAGCTCGACGGAGAAGGTGTTCTCGTCTCGTGATGTCGAGGCCGGACACCAGTGTTTTGAGAGACCAGCTGAAGCAGCTGGTCGAGCTCCATAAGGTGGCCGAACAGGCCATGAAGGGTCTCAGAAGACGGGCTGTGGCCTCGGGGAAGCCATGCCCGAAGCTACTTGGGCTGGTAAGGCGGCTGGTGGATGCCTGTCCAAGGCTTGAAGTCATCAAGCGCTCCGTATGCGTCGGAGGTGCCCGTAGGGCCCTTGCCCGTGCTAAAGTGCACTGGGGCAAGATGGACACTGAGAAGCTTGTGACGGACGGACCACCACCAGGCAAGGAGCATCGCAAGCCCGAGATGTATTATGAAGGCGTCCTGAAGGGTGCCCACCATATAGCGGATGAGTGCTCCAAAGATGTAATTTTTGAGTAAACTCGAATTTGTAATCATGTACGCTGAAAACTTGTTTCATATGCGCTAAGCAACGCTTTTGAATTTAAAATATTACCTTCTGTGCGGCCGTTTATCAAAATTGCGAGATGGCGAGTCGTCGGCTTCTGCCCCCATGCCGCGAAAGTCTTTGGGTGTTCGGGATAAACTTGAGCGCTCTTTTTCCCATTATTGGGTCCTTCGAGGGAGGCGCTCAACACAACGAACAAGGCAATTGGACTATAATGCTTGAACGCTCTCACTTAGCCATAGAATTCTATAATTTTAAATTTCGGCGAAGCCCCTAGTATTCGGAAGACCGAGTTCGGGGCGCTATCCACGCCTAGGCTGGACAAAGCCGGCTCCTCGCTCTAAGCGGCATAAGTCTTTAGGGACTCGAAACCTCTCGAACAGCGACCAGCTCTCGTCCTATCATGACGGTCAGTTTTAGCTTTCTCCATCGAGGTGCTCAGCCCGGCTTAACCGAGGCACAATCGCAGTGGTTCTCCCAGTGCTACCTTAGCCGATATAACGGAACGTAAGGTACCAAAACATGGGAGCCGGGCAAACCCAACTATTGACCCAAGACATGATTCAGAGCTGATGCATATAATGCTATAAGTTCGGGGTGCCGCACTCATGAGAGTGTTCGGACTTCTCACACCATATTCTGGGGTGCGTAAGCCCCTGGTGTATTGGCCGTACCAAAGTGTACGGTTGCATAATGTCATAACTGAACAAATTTTTATATATAAAAAAGGTAATAAAATAATAGACAAAAGCTATGCATTGTTTATTCGAAAAGTCTGCGGTAGAAGCAGAACGATACAAATAGTGCGATAAGCAAGAGATGGGACTATTTAACATGTCCCCCCTCCAGGGGCGAGCTGCGGGATTATATGTGAAACAAGTATACTGCTTGTTATAGGGACCACCTGGACACTCGACGTAGCTTTCTGTCTCACTGGCTGTTGCATCGTGTGTTCGGCGATTATGCTGCCGGACAGGCCTTACGGAAAGTGGAGTCCTGAAAGTAAGAAAGAAAAAGAATGAAAAAATCGGGAGCCCCTTGTGCGGTTGAACCGTATTTTGGGCGTGCCGTGGTCGTGCCCCCTCCCCCTATGCCCATGGTATTTCCAGAGCATAGTTATGTACGCGCAGTACTAGTTTCACAATTTCGCGAGGGCTGGGGTTAGGGACGCATTGCTACGCGTGCTCAGAACGTGTCAGGCGGTCTTGTTGTAGGTTATTCCGGGCACGCTTGACGGTGTCCGGACGTTTAATGGCCGGACTGGGGAATTGCCTTGACAGGCTGCTTTGTACTTCCGTCGCGAGGGCCGCCGTATGCTCCTCCGTCCGGAGAGAGCGTTCGCTGTTTCCATTGACCGTAATGACTCCTCGAGGGCCTGGCATCTTGAGCTTGAGGTATGTGTAGTGCGGCACCGCATTGAACTTTGCAAATGCGGTTCGTCCGAGCAGTGCGTGATAGCCACTGTGGAACGGGACTATGTCTAAGATTAACACCTCGCTTCGGAAATTATCCAGGGATCCGAAGACCACCTCAAGTGTAATCGAGCCTGCATATTGGCCTCTACAGCTGGTATGACGCCTTTAAATGTCGTCTTTGTGGGTTTAATCCTTGAGGGATCTATGCCCATTTTTCGCATTGTATCCTCGATAAAAGCAGGTCCAGTTGCCGCCGTCCATAAGGACTCTAGTGAGGTGAAATCCATCAATGATTGGGTCTAAAACCAATGCGGCGAATCTGCCATGGCGGATGCTAGTGGGTGGTCCTTCGATCAAAAGTGATCGGGCAGGAGGACCATGGGTTGAACTTTGGGGCGATTGGCTCCAACGCATATACGTCCCTGAGTGCACGCTTCCGCTCCCTTTTGGGTATGTGGGTTGCATATATCATGTTCACCGTCCGCACTTGTGGGGGGAAACCCTTCTGTCCCCTATTGTTCGGCGGCCGGGGCTCCTCCTCATCATCGCTATGCAGCCCCTTGTCATTGTTTTCGGCGTTTAACTTGTTCCGTCGCTTGAACACCCAACAATCCCTGTTGGTGTGGTTGGCTTGTTTTTTGGGGGTGCCGTGTATCTGGCACGAGCGATCGAGTATTCGGTCCAAATTGGACGGGCCCAGAGTATTTCTTTTGAAAGGCTTTTTCCGCTGATCGGGTTTAGAGCCTCTGAATCCCGCATTAATCGCTGTATCCTCGCATTGTCGCCGTTAATCTGCGCTTTTGCTTGTTGGCGACGCCGACCTGCCCATGCTGTCCTTGGTATCAGAATTACCAGGGATCTTGGTCATGTTGTTACTACGAGCTAGCCAGCTGTCTTCTCCCGCGCAAAAGCGGGTCATGAGTGTCGTGAGGGCTGCCATGGATTTCGGCTTTTCCTGTCCTAAGTGTCGGGCAAGCCACTCGTCGCGGATGTTATGCTTGAAGGCTGCAAGGGCCTCTGCGTCCGGACAGTCGATTATTTGATTTTTCTTCATTAGGAACCGTGTCCAGAATTTCCTGGCCGATTCATTTGGCTGCCGGATTATGTGGCTTAGGTCATCGGCGTCTGGTGGTCGTACATAGGTGCCCTGGGAGTTGTCGAGGAATGCGGCTTCCAGGTCCTCCCAACAACCAATTGAATATGCTGGCAAGCTGTTAAGCCAATGCCGAGCTGGTCCTTTAAGCTTGAGTGGGAGGTATTTGATGGCGTGTAGATCATCACCGTGGTCCATGTGGATATGAAGGAGATAGTCCTCGATCCATACCGCAGGGTCTGTTGTGCCATCGTATGATTCGATGTTTACGGGTTTGAAACCCTCGGGGATTTGATGATCCATTACTTCATCTGCGAAGCATAGTGGGTGTGACGCCTCAGATTGGGCTATATCACGACGTAGCTCAAATGAGCTCTGCTCACTGTGTTCGGCCCGGCAGGATTTACCATATCCAGCATGACGGTTATCGTCACGTGTCGTGGGGCGCCCACGCGATCCATATATCGATCTTGTTTACCTTGCCCTGTCGTCCAATATAACTCGCAGGTCTGGCGCATTCCCCCGTGCCTTGGTATTCTTTGAGCGGCGCCAGGGTGCGGCTTGAGTGGAGGGCCAGGAGGCCTCTCTGTCGCGGCCACGAGGTGGCCGGTCGGCCGCATCATGCACTGGTGATGTAGGTCTAGGTGCTTCCTCCTCTAATCGAGGTAGCAGCCTGCGTTTTGGGTAGCTCTTGAGGGGCGCTCGAAGTTCGTACTCTTCGGCCGCAAGGACATCAGTCCATCTGTCGGCTAGCAAGTCTTGGTCAGCTCTAAGCTGTTGCTGTTTTTTCTTGAGGCTGCTCGCCGTGGCCGTGAGCCTGCGTTTTAAACGCTCTTGTTCGACGGGATCCTCAGGCACGACAAATTCGTCGTCGTCGAGGCTTGCCTTGTCTTCAGAGGGAGGCATGTAATTATCGTCCACTACCTCTCTGTCTACCGCTCTCTCATGAGGGTTGGCTTCTCCATCCTCCTGTGCAGAATCCTGCTGGAGGGGATTGTCTTCGACACTCTCCGGGGTGTTATTGTCTCCGGTGCCGGAATCGCCATTTTTGCTGTGGCGGGATTTAGAGCGGCGCCGCCGACATCGGCGCTTAGGCTGTTTCTTGGAGGGATCATCCTCCGTTATTCCGTCGCCATTCCCTTCTTTTGGGGTGTCCACCATGTATATGTCATATGACGAGGTGGCCTTCCAGTGCCCTGTAGGCGCTGGTTCTTGTTCGTCTCCTGCATCGTCGTCCATATCGTCGATGTCTTCGGAGTCGAAGTCAAGCATGTCGGTTAGATCATCGACAGTGGCTACGAAGTGGGTGATGGGTGGGCTTTGAATTTCTTCGTCGTCCGCATCCCAACCTCGCCGACCATAGTCCGGCCAGGGCTCTCCTGATAAAGAGAGAGACTTTAGTGAGTTCAGAATGTCGCCAAAGGGCGAGTGCTGAAAGATGTCCGCGGCGGTGAACTCCATTATCGGCGCCCAATCAGATTCGATTGGCAGGGGCGCGGAAGGTTCGGAGTCCGGGGAGGAGTCCGGCACCTCGGAGTCACGAGCTTCGCAAAGGACAGGTATGATGTTCGGCTCGATCGCCGTAGAGGTTGCAGCCCCCGAGGCGGTGTCTAGCCACCCGTCCTCGATAGCGCAATGGCTCCGAGCTAAGGGTCGGAGCGGACACTCGTGCGGCCTCCGTGACACCGCTCGCGGCAGAGCTAGATCATGCCCATCGTAATGCAGGCGGCGTGCTTTGGCTGTGGCTCGAACCCGTCAAGATCAAGTCTCCGCGGACGCCGGTCGTGTAGTTCAAACTTCCAAATCTGACCTGATGGCCAGGGCGTAGATTTCAATCTGCTCCGGATGGCTGCTTAATTGGCCCAGTGCAAAGCCGCCGAATACGAAGATCTGTCCGGCGAGAAAGGTCTCACCCCTGGACCGCGTCGTTGTTGATGATCAAGGAGCCATCGGGCCTAAAGGTGACGACACGGAGGAACTCTCAATGAAAGCACCAATGTTGGTGTCAAACCGGCGGATCTCGGGTAGGGGGTCCCGAACTGCGCCTAGGCGGATGGTAATAGGAGACAAGGGACACGATGTTTTTACCAAGGGTCGGGCCCTCTCGATGGAGGTAAAACCCTACTCCTGCTTGATTAATATTGATGATATGGGTAGTACAAGAGTAGATCTACCACGAGATCATAGAGGCTAAACCCTAGAAGCTAGCCTATGGTATGATTGTTGTTCGTCCCTACGGACTAAAACCCCCGGTTTATATAGACACCGAGAGGGTTAGGGTTACAGAGTCGGTTACAATGGAAGGAGATCTACATATCAGTACGCCAAGCTTGCCTTCCACGCCAAGGAAAGTCCCATCCGGACACGGGACGAAGTCTTCAATCTTGTATCTTCATAGTCCAGGCGTCCGGCCAAAGGTCATAGTCCGGCCATTCGGACACCCCCTAATCCAGGACTCCCTCACTAATGATGATGATCATGTAACTTCAGATCAAGTTACTACCGAACCTCGTAGGTAAAACAGAGTGAGATCCGCACCAGAGTGGTTCGTTAATCCTGTTCTGGAGGTCATGTTACTTGACCATGACGAACCTACGAACTATGAGGAATTGATGATGAGCCCAGATTCCGCAAAATGGCTTGAGGCCATGAAATCTGAGATGGGATCCATGTATGAGAACGAAGTGTGGACTTTGGTTGACTTTCCTGATGATCGGCAAGCCATAGAAAACAAATGGATCTTCAAGAGGAAGACGGACGCTGATAGTTGTGTTACTATCTACAAAGCTAGACTTGTCAAAAAAGGTTTTGACAAAGTTCAAGGTGTTGACTACGATGAGATTTTCTCACCAGAAGCGATGCTTAAGTCTGTCCGAATCATGTTAGCAAATTGCCACATTTTATGAAATCTGGCAAATGGATGTCAAAACTACATTCCTTAAAGGATTTCTTAAAGAAGAGTTGTATATGATACAACCAGAAGGTTTTGTGAGTCCTAAAGGTACTAACAAAATATGAAAGCTCCAGCCATCCACCTATGGACTGGTGCAAGCATCTCAGAGTTGGAATATACGCTTTGATAAGTTGATCAAAGCATATAGTTTTTTATACAGACTTGCGGTGAATCCTGTATTTACAAGAAAGTGAGTGGGAGCACTACAGCATTTCTGATAAGTATATGTGAATGACATATTATTGATCGGAAATAATGTAGAATTATTCTGCAAAGCATAAAGGAGTGTTTGTAGGAGTTTTTCAAAGAAAGACCTCGGTGAAGCTGCTTACATATTGAGCATCAAGATCTATAGAGACAGATCAAAGACGCTTGATAAGTTTTTTCAATGAGTACATACCTTGAATTTTTTTTGAAGTAGTTCAAAATGGAACAGTCAAAGAAAGAGTTCTTGCCTGTGTTACAAGGTGTAAAATTGAGTAAGACTCAAAGCCCGACCACGGCAGAAGATAGAAAGAGAATGAAAGTCATTCCCTATGCCTTGGCCATAGGTTCTATAAAGTATGCCATGTCAGGTACCGTATGTATTGTATACCCTACACTGATTTTGGCAAGGGGGTACAATAGTGATCTAGGAGTAGATCACTGGATAGCGGTCAAAATTATCCTTAGTGGAATAAGGATATGTTTCTCGATTATGGAGGTGACAAAAAGGTTCGTCATAAAGGGTTACGTTGATACAAGTTTTGACACTAATCCAGATAACTCTATGTCTCAATCTGGATACATATTGAGAGTGGGAGCAATTAGCTAGAGTAGCTCTGTGCAGAGCATTGTTGACATAGAAATTTGCAAAATACATACGGATCTGAATGTGGCAGACCTGTTGACTAAACTTCTCTCACAAGCAAAACATGATCACACCTTAGTACTCTTTGGGTGTTAATTACATAGCGATGTGAACTAGATTATTGACTCTATTAAATCCTTTGGGTGTTAATCACATGGTGATGTGAACTATTGGTGTTAAATCACATGATGATGTGAACTAGATTATTGACTCTAGTGCAAGTGGGAGACTGAAGGAAATATGCCCTAGAGGCAATAATAAAGTTATTATTTATTTCCTTATAGCATGATAAATGTTTATTATTCATGCTAGAATTGTATTAACCGGAAACATGATACATGTGTGAATACATAGACAAACAGAGTGTCACTAGTATGCCTCTACTTGACTAGCTCGTTGATCAAAGATGGTTATGTTTCCTAGCCATAGACAAAGAGTTGTCATTTGATTAAACGGGATCACATCATTAGGAGAATGATGTGATTTACTTGACCCATTCTGTTAGCTTAGCACACGATCGTTTAGTATTCTGCTATTGCTTTCTTCATGACTTATACATGTTCCTATGACTATGAGATTATGCAACTCCCATTTACCGGAGGAACACTTTGTGTGCTACCAAATGTCACAACGTGAATCGGGTGATTATAAAGGTGCTCTACAGGTGTCTCCGAAGGTACTTGTTGGGTTGGCGTATTTCGAGATTAGGATTTTTCACTTCGATTGTCGGAGAGGTATCTCTAGGCCCACTCGGTAATGCACATCACTATAAGCCTTGCAAGCATTGTAAGTAATGAGTTAGTTGCGGGATGATGTATTATGGAACGAGTAAAGAGACTTGCCGGTAACGAGATTGAACAAGGTATTGAGATACCGACGATCGAATCTCGGGCAAGTAACATACCGATGACAAAGGGAACAACATATGTTGTTATGCGGTCTGACCGATAAAGATCTTTGTAGAATATGTAGGAGCCAATATGGGCATCCAGGTCCCGCTATTGGTTATTAACCAGAGAGGTGTCTCGGTCATGTCTACATAGTTCTCGAACCCGTAGGGTTCGCATGCTTAACGTTCGGACGATATAGTACTATGAGTTATGTATGTTGGTGACCATATGTTGTTCGTAGTTTTGGATGAGATCACGGATATGACGAGGAACTCCAGAATGGTCCGAAAGTAAAGATTGATATGTGGATAGTAGTGTTTGATCTCCGGAAAGGTTCCGGAATCCATTGGAAGGAGTTCTGGATGTTTCGCGAAATGTTTGGGCACGAGAACACTTTATCTGGGCCAAAGGGGAAAGCCCACGAGGTTTTTGGAAATCGCAAAAGGAAGTTTTGTGGAGTCAGGGCTGCATTTACGTTGTCCCCGGCGTCTCGGGTCCACATGCCGAACCTCAAGGCGTTCGCCCTGAGTCCGAGAAGGACTCTTGCCTTTCGGGTGAGACCGACTTTGTGGAGGCTTTCACTCCAAGTTTCGACCCCAAGGCTCAGAATATAAATAGAGGGGTAGGGCTAGCACCCAAGACACATCAAGAAACACCAAGCCGTGTGCCGGCAACCCCGTCTCCTCTAGGTTATCCTCCGTCATAGTTTTCATAGTGCTTAGGTGAAGCACTGCGAAGATTGTTCTTCACCAACATCGGCACCACGCCTTCGTGCTGCCGGAACTCATCTACTACTTCACCCCTCTTGCTGGATCGAGAAGGCGAGGACGTCACCGAGCCGAATGTGTGCAGAACTCGGAGGTGTCGTGCTTTCGGTACTTGGATCGGTCAGATCGTGAAGACGTATGACTACATCAACCGCGTTGATTAACTCTTCCGCTTACGGTCTACAAGGGTACATACACAACACTCCCCCCTCTCGTTGCTATGCGTCACCATGATCTTGCGTGTGCGTAGGAATTTTTTTTTAATTACTATGTTCCCCAACAAAGTAGCCCGTGGAGGCTGGAGGAGGTCGATGGTGGAGATGAAAAGTATCCCGTGGAGTCCCGTTTTGCGGTACACCACACCCCTCCCGATGAACATGACCCCCGTTTCGACCATAGCGCTCCAATACAAGTCTGTTTCCTCCGTTTTGCGGTACGCCACACCCCTCCCGACCAATAGGACCCAGTATCCACCGTCGGAGGACCGTTTCCTCCGTTTTGCGGTACGCCAAACCCCTCCCGATGAACAGGATCCCCTTTCCACCGTGGCCAGTCAAACACACGGCCGTTTCCTCCTTTCTGCGATACGCCATGCCTCGTTTTCATTGGTTGTTCCATCCAAGCCGGTTGGCTCCTGATGAACACGACGGCGCATTCCGTTCCGACCCAGCCAGTTGGCTCCCCATGAACACGACGACGATGCAGATTCTCCGTTCCGACCCAGCCATGTACACGAGCCCTGGCCGTACGTATGCGTAAGTAGGCGTTCGAGACCCCGCCAGATGTAATGCGACGTGGTCAGATTTTCTTTCTTGCACCCTGGCCAGACGTATGTGTACATGCTACGTATGCGCTTTCATCATGGTATTACATGCGCGCATCTACATCGACCAGTATGTACGTACAAGTTCGCGACCAGAATGACAAAGCTACGTATGCTTCGACCAGGTGGGTCCCGACCGTCAGGCACTTCCTTGCGTGCGAAGATGTAGCTGGTGGGTCCCAGCAGTCAGGGGGGCGAATCATTTTTTTGCCCGTAATATGAACGCACTTCCTTGCGTGCAAAGGTGTAGCTGGTGGGTCCCATCAGTAAGGGGGAAACATTTTTTTCGCGAAATACAGTGGCCCGTCCGGTGGGTCCCTGCTATCAGGTGGAGGAATAATTATTTTGCGCGTAATAAGGAGGCACTTCCTTGCTGCGGCCGTGGACCCAGCTGTTAGCCTCTCCACGTACATTACTCTTCAGACGGAAGTCGTTCGTTGACCACATTGACCACGCCGCGCCAAGAGCACCAGGGCGGTGGACGACGGTGAGGCCTAGGAAGGGGACGACGTGGAGCCGGGGAAGACGCGGTAGTGGATGCCCACGCGAAGGGGAGTACGTGGGTTGACTGCTTCGGCTGCGGTGTGAGGCTGCCGTCGCCGGCGAATAACAGGAGGTGTGGGTGAGTATAGAGGGATGGCATGGTCAGCGGTGGCAGCACAGCCAGACACGGGAGGCAGGAGCAGGCAGCACGGCCGACGCTTGTTTGGGCGGCTCGAGCAAGAATACCAGAGGTTGAAGAAGCACTACGGCCGTTGGATGGACATCGTACGGTCACTGGAGCTAGAATCGTTCATATTGACTAATTTGACAAAGCCCTCCGTCCCCGTCATCTTAGTAGGCCCACAAGTCAGCCTCCCACTATGGTGGGTCCCAGCTAGCAGGGGGTATTCATTTTTGTGTGCGTAATAATGAGGCACTTCCTTGCGTGCGAAGATATAGCTGATGGGCCCAGCTGTCAGGTGGAGGAATCATTATTTTGCGCGTAATATGGAGGCATTTCCTTGCGTGCGGCCGTGGACCCAGCTGTCAGCCTCTCCATGTACAACCCACTTCCGATGCATGTCGTTTGTTGACCACGTTGACCACGCCGCACCGAGAGCACCAGGGCGGTGGACGACGGCGAGGCCTAGGAAGGGAACAACACGGAGCCAGGGAAAACTCGGTTGTTGTTTCCCACGCGCAGAGTGCGAGGGTTTACTGGTTCGTCTGCCGTCGCTGGAGAATAACAGCAGGTGTGGGTGAGTAGAGGGATGGCCAGGCCAGCGTTGGGAGAACGATGGGGCGGTGAGGCTCGCACGGCAAAGATAGCCGCAGCCGGGAGGAGGGAGCAGCAGTCCGCCGCGCTTGTTTGAGCGGCCGAGCAGAAGAGCAGAGATTGAAGAAGCACGATGGCCATTGGATGGACATCCAACGATCAACGCCTCGTGTTGACTAAGTTTACATGGTGTTGCAAAGGCCAACCTTATTTTTAGGAAATCATACGCGCCAACCTCAGAGGCACAAGTCAGCCTCAAATCTGTGGAAAATAGCATACAACCCATCTACCATTATTTCTAATAATTTACAACCCATTTGCCAATTCTTAGGAATTTTTTTGGAGCCCATCTTCTTTTTGTTAGCATTACACCCCATATTGTGGCCACGGTTAAAAATTACGAAATTTTGCATATTTCGGTGCGGTCAACTGTTTTTAATCCCGAAATATCGAGTCACATTCAAACTATTTTGAAAAAATGATTTATATAAATATAAAATCCAAATAATTGTCCAGGCATAAAAATCAATGGACTTTAAAATCTTGTAATTAAAAAAATGAAACTAATACCCGGTTTGATGTGTCTTAAAAATGTACAGCCCATTTCTGGGCAAACCGATTGAAACTCTCTCCTCGTCTTGAAAGATTTGTAGCCCAACAGGGCAGACAAAGCAAGTAGGCCTCGTTTGGCTATTTCTTAAAAAAAATAGAACTGGGCTAGCCATTTTCAGCAAGAAAAAAACACAACTGGGCTCATGATGTGGTAAATGTAAATAAAACCCTGGCTAGACGGCCCACAGCCCCCGCACAGTCCCGTTGTTACCCTGATCCGTCGCTAAAACTAGTGTAAATAACAACGGCTTGTTCCTCAAAAAAAAAAGTAAATAACAATTGCGCGACCTGCTGGGTCCATGGTGTCAGCCGCTCGTTGTGTAATTCTGTCATTTATTGACTACGTTGACAATGGTGTGAGCCCAGATGTCCAACCATTAGGAGGAACCATTTTTTGGGGCTTGTAATAACTAAGCACTTGCTTGCGTACTGCCATGACGCTGGTGGGTCCCTACTGTTATACTCTCCACGTACAATCATATCCTTGTTCCTCTCGGTTGTTGACAGTGTTAACAACGCAAGAGGGCGGCGCACCGCGCACGGCGAGCGAACGAAGGCCGAGGACGACGGTGAGGCCTCGGACGGAACGAACAGGAGCCGTGGAAGATGCGCCAGTCCAGTCGCAGGCGGAGGGGAGTACGAGGGTTGACTGGTTCGGGTGCGGGTGCGTGTTGGGCGGATGCCGTCGGAGAATAACAGGACGTGTGGGGGAATAGAGGGAGGGACTGGCCAACGTTGGAGGGTACAGTAGGGCGGCGGAGGCGCTGCCAGCCATGGGAGGTGGGAGCAGGCGGAGCTGACGGGCTGGTTTGGTTTGGGTGGTTGGAGGAAGAAGAGCAGAGATAGAAGATACACGACAGATGTTGGATGTCAATCCAATGGCTGGCCAGCAGAAACGTTTGTTGACTAGCTAGTAAGTCGACACCACCTTGGATAGGGTATTTCCTCATGGGTCCAAATGTCAGAATCCAAATATGTCACAGTCATGCAACCTTTACTATGAAAACTTACAGCCCATTTGGTGTGCTAGTTCGAAATAAGTTTGTGGGTGCTGGTGGGGGCTAATCACTTGGCTTCTGTAATGCACAGTGAGCTTGATGTTATTTCCCTTGGTCGGGATTTGTTACAATATTTCACTCTAAATTAAACGAATGGCAAGCCATTTGCCTTGTTTCAAAGAAAATATGATAGTCATAGCCGAGTTGAAAAGGGCAGGAACATCTAACTCCAGCTTACAAACTGTACAAAAGCACGAGGGTTAATTATTCATCAGGTTTAGACAAAACCCAGGTTGAAAAGGGCAACAATGTTGGAAATATGCCCTAGGGGCAATAATAAAATGGTTATTATTATATTTCTTTGTTCATGATAATTTTCTATTATTCATGCTATAATTGTGTTATCCGGAAATCGTACACATGTGTGAATACATAGACCACAACATGTCCCTAGTGAGCCTCTAGTTGACTAGCTCGTTGATCAACGGATAGTCATGGTTTCCTGACTATGGACATTGGATGTCATTGATAACGGGATCACATCATTAGGAGAATGATGTGCTGGACCAGACCCAATCCTAAGCATAGCACAAAGATCGTGTAGTTCGTTTGCTAGAGCTTTTCCAAATGTCAAGTATCATTTCCTTAGACCATGAGATTGTGCAAATCCCGGATACCGTAGGAGTGCTTTGGGTGTGCCAAACATCACAACATAACTGGGTGGCTATAAAGCTGCACTACGGGTATCTCCGAAAGTGTCTGTTGGGTTGGCACGAATCGAGACTAAGATTTGTCACTTCGTTTGACGGAGAGGTATCTCTGGGCCCACTCGGTAATGCATCATCATAATGAGCTCAATGTGACAAAGTGGTTGATCATGGGATCATGCATTACGGTACGAGTAAAGTGACTTTCCGGTAACGAGATTGAACGAGGTATTGGGATACCGATGATCGAGTCTCGGGCAAGTAACGTACCGATTGACAAAGGGAATTGTATACGGGATTGATTGAATCCTCGACATCGTGGTTCATCCGATGAGATCATCGAGGAGCATGTGGGAGCCAACATGGGTATCCAGATCCCGCTGTTGGTTATTGACCGGAGAGTCGTCTCGGTCATGTCTGCGTGTCTCCCGAACCCGTAGGGTCTACACACTTAAGGTTCGGTGACGCTAGGGTTGTAGAGATATTAATATGTAGTAACCCGAAAGTTGTTCGGAGTCCCGGATGAGATCCCGGACATCACGAGGAGTTCCGGAATGGTCCGGAGATAAAGATTTATATATAGGAAGTCAAGTTTCGGCCATCGGGAAGGTTTCGGGGGTAATCGGTATTGTATCGGGACCACCGGAAGGGTCCTGAGGGTCCACCGGGTAGGGCCACCTATCCCGGAGGGCCCCATGGGCTGAAGTGGGGAGGGGAACCAGCCCCTGGTGGGCTGGTGCGCCCCCCTTGGGCCTCCCCCTGCGCCTAGGGCAGGAAACCCTAGGGGTGGGGGCGCCCCCACCTGACTTGGGGGGCAAGTCCCCCCTTGGCCGCCGCCCCCCCATCTAGATTGGATCTGGAGGGGACGGCGCACCCCCCTGGCCCCTATATATAGTGGGTGGGGAGGGAGGGATGTGCACCCTAGCCCCTGGTGCCTCCCTCTCCCTCTCGAACACCTCCTCCTCTCCGTAGAGCTTGGCGAAGCCCTGCCGAGATCCCTGCTGCATCCACCACCACGCCGTCGTGCTGCTGGATCTCCATCAACCTTTCCTTCCCCCTTGCTGGATCAAGAAGGAGGAGACGTCTTCCCCAACCATACGTGTGTTGAACGCGGAGGTGCCGTCTGTTCGGCGCTTGGTCATCGGTGATTTGGATCACGACGAGTATGACTCCATCAACCCCGTTCTCTTGAACGCCTCGCTATGCGATCTACAAGGGTATGTAGATGCACTACTTTTCCCTCGTTGCTAGATAACTCCATAGATTGATCTTGGTGATGCGTAGAATTTTTTGATTTCTGCCACGTTACCCAACAAAGGGCATCATGAGCTAGGTCTATGCGTAGTTACTATGCACGAGTAGAACACAAAGCAGTTGTGGGCGAGATGTTGTCAATTTTCTTGCCACTACTAGTCTTATCTTGCTTCGCGGCATCGTGGGATGAAGCGGCCTGCACCGACCTTACACGACGCTTATGTGAGACAGGTTCCACCGATCGACATGCACTAGTTGCATAAGGTGGCTAGCGGGTGTCTGTCTCTCCCACTTTAGTTGGAGCGGATTCGATGAAAAGGGTCCTTATGAAGGGTAAATAGAAATTGGCATATCACGTTGTGGTTTTACGTAGGTAAGAAACGTTCTTGCTAGAAACCTATAACATCCATGTAAAAACATGCAACAACAATTAGAGGACGTCTAACTTGTTTCTGCAGCAAGTGCTTTGTGATGTGATATGGCCAAAGGATGTGATGAATGATATATGTGATGTATGAGATGATCATGTTCTTGTAATAGGAATCACGACTTGCATGTCGATGAGTATGACAACCGGCAGGAGCCATAGGAGTTGTCTTTATTTTTGCATGACCTGCGTGTCATTGAATAACGCAATGTAAATCACTTTACTTTATTGCTAAACACGTTAGCCTTAGAAGTAGAAATAGTCGTTGGCGTGACAACTTCATGAAGACACGATGATGGAGATCATGGTGTCATGCCCGTGATTTAAGATGATCATGGCGCTCAAGATGGAGATCAAAGGAGCAATATGATATTGGCCATATCATGTCACTATTTGATTGCATGTGATGTTTATCATGTTTTGCATCTTATTTGCTTAGAACGATGGTAGCTTAAATAAGATGATCCTCGCAATAATTTCAAGAAAGTGTTCCCCCTAACTGTGCACCGCTCACGAAGGTTCGTTGTTTCAAACACCACGTGATGATCGGGTGTGATAGATTCTAACGTTCGAATACAACGGGTGTAAGCCAGATTTACACACGCAATACACTTAGGTTGACTTGACGAGCCTAGCATGTACGTACATGGCCTCGGAACACGGAAGACCGAAAGGTCGAGCATGAGTCGTATAGAAGATACGATCAACATGAAGATGTTCACCGACGTTGACTAGTCCGTCTCACGTGATGATCGGACACGGCCTAGTTGACTCGGATCATGTTTCACTTAGATGACTAGAGGGATGTCTATCTGAGTGGGAGTTCATTGAATAATTTGATTAGATGAACTTAATTATCATGAACTTAGTGTAAATTTTTTACAATATGTCTTGTAGATCAAATGGCCCACGCTAATGTTGCCCTCAACTTCAACGCTGCTCCTAGAGAAAACCAAGTCGAAAGATGATGGCAGCAACTATATGGATCGGTCCGAACCTGAGGATCATCCTCATAGCTGCAAAGAAAGATTATGTCCTAGAAGCACCGCTAGGTGAAGCACCCATCACAGAGAACCAAGACGTTATGAATGCTTGGCAGTCTCGTGCAGATGATTACTCCCTCGTTCAGTGCAGCATGCTTTACAGCTTAGAACCGGGGCTCCGAAATCGTTTTGAGCAACACGGAGCATATGAGATGTTTGAAGAGCTGAAAATGGTTTTCCAAGCTCATGCCCGGGTCGAGAGATATGAATTCTCCGACAAGTTCTTCAGCTGTAAGATGGGGGAAAATAGTTCTGTCCGTGAGCACATACTCAAAATGTCTGGGTTGCACAACCGCTTGACTCAGCTGGGAGTTAATCTCCCGGATGACGCGGTCATTGACAGGATCCTTCGCCGCTTCCACCGAGCTACAAGAGCTTTGTGATGAACTTCAATATGCAGGGATGGAAAATACCATTCTCGAGGTATATTCAATGCTGAAATCAGCGGAGGTGGAGATCAAAAGGAACATCAAGTGTTGATGGTGAATAAAACCACTAAGTTTAAGAAAGGCAAGGGTAAGAAGAACTTCAAGAAGGACGACAAGGAGTTGCAGCGCCAGTAAGCCAGCTTGCCGGAAGAAGCCAAAGAATGGACTCAAGCCCGAGATCCAGTGCTTTTATTGCAAGGGAAGTGGTCATCGAAGTGGAACTGCCCCAAATACTTAGCGGACAAGAAGGCCGGCAACACTAAAGGTATATGTGATATACATGTAATTGATGTGTACCTTACCAGTACTCGTAGTAGCTCCTGGGTATTTGATACCGGTGTGGTTGCTCATATTTTAACTCAAAGCAGGAGCTGCGGAATAAGCGGAGGCTGGCAAAGGACGAGGTGACGATGCGCGTCGGGAATGGTTCCAAGGTCGATGTGTTCGCCGTCGGCACGCTACCTCTACATTTACCTACGGGATTAGTTTTAAACCTCAATAATTCTTATTTAGTACCAGCTTTGAGCATGAACATTGTATCAGGATCTCGTTTAATATCAGATGGCTACTCATTTAAATCCGAGAATAATGGTTGTTCTATTTATATGAGAGATATGTTTTATGGTCATGCCTACCGGTGAATGGTTTATTCTTAATGAATCTCGAGCGTAATGTTACACATATTCATAGTGTGAATACCAAAAGATGTAAAGTTGATAACGATAGTCCCACATACTTGTGGCACTTGCCGCCTTGGTCACATAGGTGTCAAACGCATGAAGAAGCTCCTTGCGTATGGACTTTTGGAGTCTCTTGATTACGAATCATTTGACACGTCAAGTAACCATGCCTCATGGGTAAAATGACCAAGACTCGCTTCTCCTAACAATGGAGCGAGCAACCAACTTGTTGGAAATCATACATACCGATGTGTGCGGTCCAATGAGCGTTGAGGCTCGTGGAGGATATCGTTATGTTCTCACTCACCGATGACTTGAGTAGATATGGATATGTCTACTTAATGAAACACAAGTCCGAGACCTTTGAAAAGTTCAAGGAATTTCAGAGTGAGGTTGAGAATCAACGTGATGTGAAAATAAAGTTCTTACGATCAGATCGTGGAGGGAATATTTAAGTCACGAATTTGGTACGCACTTAAGGAAATGTGGAATAGTTTCACAACTCACGCCTACCGAACACCTCAAATAAATGGTGTGTCCGAACGTCAGAATCGCACTCTATTAGATATGGTGCGATCTATGATGTCTCTTATCGATCTACCGCTCTCATTTTGAGGCTATGCTTTAGAGACCGCCGCATTCACTTTAAATAGGGCTCACGAAATCCGTTGAGACGACACCATATGAATTATGGTTTGGGAAGAAACCTAAGTCATCGTTTCTAAAAGTTTGGGGATGCGATGCTTATGTCAAGAAACTTCAACCTGAAAAGCTCGAACCCAAGTCTGAAAAATGTGTCTTCATAGGATACCCTAAGGAAACCATTGGGTATACCTTCTACCTCAGATCCGAAGGCAAGATCTTTGTTGCCAAGAACGGGTCCTTTCTGGAGAAAGAGTTTCTCTCGAAAGAAGTAAGTGGGAGGAAAGTAGAGCTTGATGAAGTACTACCTCTTGAAACGGTAAGTAGCGCAGCTCGGGAAGATGTTCCTGTGGTGCCTGCACCGACTAGAGAGGAGCTTGATGATGATGATCAAGGTACTTCGGATCAAGCTCCTACTGAACTTCGTAGGTCCACAAGGACACGCCCGCACTGCAGTGGTACGGCAACCTTGTCTTGGAAATCATGTTGTTAGACAACGGTGAACCTTCGAACTATGAAGAAGCGATGGCAGGCCTAGATTCCGACAAATGGCTAGAAGCCATGAAATCCGAGATAGGATCCATGTATGAAAACAGAAGTATGGACTTTGACTGACTTGCCCGATGATCGGCGAGCCATAGAAAATAAATGGATCTTTAAGAAGAGGACATACGCGGATGGTAATGTGACCATCTATAAGGCTCGACTTGTCGCTAAGGGTTATCGACAAGTTCAAGGGGTTGAATACGATGAGACTTTCTCACCCGTAGCTGAAGTCAGTCCGAATCATGTTAGCAATTGCCGCATTCTATGGTTATGAGATATGGCAAATGGACGTCAAAACGGCATTCCTTAACGACTTTCTTAAGGAAGAATTGTATATGATGCAGCCGGAAGGTTTTGTCGATCCAGAGAATGCTAACAAGGTGTGCAAGCTCCAACGCTCAATCTATGGGCTGGTGCAAGCATCTCGGAGTTGGAACATTCGATTTGATGAGATGATCAAAGCGTTTGGGTTTACATGACTTATGGAGAAGCCTGCGTTTACAAGAAAGTGAGTGGGAGCTCATAGCATTTCTCATATTATATGCGGATGACATACTGTTGATGGGAAATGATATAGAATTCTTGGAAAGCATAAAGGCCTACTTGAACAAGTGTTTTTCAATGAAGGACCTTGGAAAAGCTGCTTATATATTAGGCATCAAGATCTATAGAGATAGATCGAGATGCCTCATTGGTCTTTCACAAAGTACGTACCTTGATAAGATATTGAAGAAGTTCAATATGGATCATTCCAAGAAGGGGTTCTTGCCTATATTGCAAGGTGTGCGATTGAGCGCGGCTCAATGCCCGACCATGACAGAAGATAGAGAAAAGATGAGTGTCGTCCCCTATGCCTCGGCCATAGGGTCTATTATGTATGCCATGCTGTGTACCAGACCTGATCTAAACCTTGCAGTAAGTTTGGTAGGAAGGTACCAAAGTAATCCCGGCATGGAACACTAGACAGCGGTCAAGAATATCCTGAAGTACCTGAAAAGGACTAAGGACATGTTTCTCGTTTTTTGAGGTGACGAAGAGCTCGTCGTAAAGGGTTACGAAGATGCTAGCTTCAACACAGATCTGGATGACTCTAAGTCACAAACCGTATACGTGTTTATTTCGAATGGTGGGGCAGTAAGCTGGTGCAGTTGCAAGAAAAGTGTCGTGGCGGGATCTACATGTGAAGCGGAGTACATGGCAGCCTCGGAGGCAACGCATGAAGCAATCTGGGTGAAGGAGTTCATCATTGTCCTAGGAGTCATACCCAATGCGTCGGGGCTGATCACACTCTTCTGTGACAACACTTGAGCTATTGCACTAGCCAAGGAGCCCAGGTTTCACAAGAAGACCAGGCACATCAAGCGTCGCTTCAAATCCATTCGTGAAAATGTTCAAGATGGAGACATAGATATTTGTAAAGTACATACGGACCTGAATGTAGCAGATCCGTTGACTAAACCTCTCCCTAGAGCAAAACATGATCAACACCGTAACTCTATGGGTGTTCGATTCATCACAATGTAACTAGATTAGTGACTCTAGTGCAAGTGGGAGACTGTTGGAAATATGCCCTAGAGGCAATAATAAAATGGTTATTATTATATTTCTTTTTTCATGATAATTGTCTATTATTCATGCTATAATTGTGTTATCCGGAAATCGTAGTACATGTGTGAATACATAGACCACAACATGTCCCTAGTGAGCCTCTAGTTGACTAGCTCGTTGATCAACGGATTGTCATGGTTTCCTGACTATGGACATTGGATGTCATTGATAACGGGATCACATCATTAGGAGAATGATGTGATGGCCAAGACCCAATCCTAAGCATAGTACAAGGATCGTGTAGTTCGTTTGCTAGAACTTTTCCAAATGTTAAGTATCATTTCCTTATACCATGAGATTGTGCAACTACCGGATACCGTAGGAGTGCTTTGGGTGTGCCAAACATCACAACGTAACTGGGTGGCTATAAAGGTGCACTACAGGTATCTCCGAAAGTGTCTGTTGGGTTGCACGAATCGAGACTGGGATTTGTCACTCCGTATGACGGAGAGGTATCTCTGGGCCCACTCGGTAATGCATCATCATAATGAGCTCAATGTGACCAAGTGGTTGATCACGGGATCATGCATTACGGTACGAGTAAAGTGAGTTGCCGGTAACGAGATTGAACGAGGTATTGGGATACCGACGATCGAGTCTCGGGCAAGTAACGTACCGATCGACAAAGGGAATTGTATATGGGATTGATTGAATCCTCGACATCGTGGTTCATCCGATGAGATCATCGAGGAGCATGTGGGAGCCAACATGGGTATCCAGATCCCTTTGTTGGTTATTGACCGGAGAGTCGTCTCGGTCATGTCTGCGTGTCTCCCGAACCCGTAGGGTCTACACACTTAAGGTTCGGTGACGCTAGGGTTGTAGAGATATTAATATGTAGTAACCCGAAAGTTGTTCGGAGTCCTGGATGAGATCCCGGACGTCAGGAGGAGTTCTGGAATGGTCCGGAGGTAAATATTTATATATATGAAGTCAATTTTCGGCCATCGGGAAGGTTTCGGGGGTAATCGGTATTGTATCGGGACCACCGGAAGGGTCCCGGGGGTCCACCGGGTGGGGCCACCTATCCCGGAGGGCCCCATGGGCTGAAGTGGGGAGGGGAACCAGCCCCTGGTGGGCTGGTGCGCACCCCTTGGGCCTCCCCCTGCGCTTAGGGCAGGAAACCCTAGGGTGGGTGCGCCCCCACCTGACTTGGGGGGCAAGTCCCCCCTTGGCCGCCCCCCCTTGGCCCCTATATATAGTGGGGGGAGGGAGGGCTGCGCACCCTATCCCCTGGCGCCTCCCTCTCCCTCTCCAACACCTCCTCCTCTCCGTAGAGCTTGGCGAAGCTCGCCGAATCCTGCTGCATCCACCACCACGCTGTCATGCTGCTGGATCTCCATCAACCTCTCCTTCCCCCTTGCTGGATCAAGAAGGAGGAGATGTCTTCTTCAACCGTACGTTCGGCGCTCGGTAATCGGTGATTTGGATCACGACGAGTACGACTCCATCAACCCCGTTCTCTTGAACGCTTCCGCTCGCGATCTACAAGGGTATGTAGATGCACTCCTGTTCCCCTCGTTGCTAGATAACTCCATAGATTGATCTTGGTGATGCGTAGAATTTTTTTGATTTCTGCTATGTTCCCCAACAAACAACATGTAACTTCAGCACTGTTTTCGGCAGTCACAGTCAAATGGATCGGTCAGGTCCATAGAATGAACATCCTGGGTCGTAAAAATTACTGGATTATGACCACAGTATGTTGTAAATAGAATCCCGACATGTTCAGAAGCTCTTTTGCCCACCTGAAACTCCTTTTTTTGCTCTTCGACATACCCATCCATCAAAACCATGCTGTTGATAAACTTAAGCCTGATGGACAATAGTAACCTCGCACTCAGAAGGAAGAATGTGACAAATCTAGTGTTTGCATGGTTGGCTACATATTGTTCTAGCGTTATTGTCTTCAATCGAATGTCATGAGAAGTGAGAAAATCCCGGTGCTTACGAATCCACCGATTGGTTATAACTTTCTTACCCCGTCCTGTTACCTAAATAGACATGAAGATTGAAAACAGTTAAGGTCTAAAGAAAGAGTGTGGAAAGAGCAACAACTGAACGGTTAATTCTAGTACACCATATGCGGGCTTCCAATGTGCGTGAAATTATCACCTTGATATACAACTTCTCCAGACATGGAAAGCATTGCAGCAAGCCAATAATCTTGTTCACATCAAAACTATTCATTTGGATATATAAGATCTTGACAGAATCCAGCACCATTGATAGGCTATCCATGGAGAAACTCTTCATTGAGCATAGAACATAATATTAGTACAGAATGTGTACTCCAAGATGATATATAACTTATGCGTAGAAATTTAAAATGCAGCTTATGGTTACAAGTGTAGATGATAATATAAAGTACCTGAAGAACTGTGGAGCCAAACACCATCTTGAAATGAGCACAGAGATAATGTATTACACGCAAGGTCTCCAGTTTAGGCGCAGAGAGGGCGGTTATTTGCGACGGTGAATAACTAGAATCAAGGATCAACCTTTGAAGTGAAGGGTCATCTTGGATGATGAGCTGCCTTCCTTCAAAAGAAATTCCAATTCTTACAAGGTTAGGCGACTTTATTTGGAGACAACCGATTCTAACTGTGAAAACAAGCACCAAGCACTCTAGGGTAGGGCAACTGGAGTGGATGATGTTGTGCAATGAGGCCTCCGATATACGAACCCGCACAAGTGAAAGCTTCTTGAGAAATGGGAATCGAAGGTTTAGTACCAGATTGTTTGGTAGGTAGCACAATGCAAAGGTGGCAGTGTGGAGAGAGGAGGAAAACTGCAAGATGGACATCGGTCTTTGAGGGCATGTAGATGGTGTTCGTATCCGTAGGTGATTTCAGGGAATAGTAGAACTCAAGCAGCTGTAGTTCTGTGAATTGTGGGATTTCAACCAAAGGCGTCCACCGCAGGGCCCGTGTGCTTGCTCGAGTAGCATGACGGGATGCAGTGGCTTTGAACGGAGCCTTGGTGGGAGGAGATGATGGCTCTGGGGATTCAAAATCATTGAAGAGAGAATGCTGACGAAAATCGAGATTAAGGGGCACGACGCACCATAGAGGGCGCCACCGAATTGAGAGGACTTGGGTGCGGCAGCAATCCTTGGTGGGGAGAAGCGAGATGATCTCCCCAAGGACGGCGTCCGGGAGATCGCTGATGCGGTCCACCCGAGATTCTACGGGTTCCTGGGATCCGGTGGGGGCGGGGTCGCCGCTTCTCCCCGCGCTGCCGGGTGCGGGATCTACAACAGGCATCACCGCTGGCGGGAGCCTCATCTTCTTGGCGCTGGGGTCAGCCGACTCCATTTTCCTCGAGGGCGTCGCGTCGCGCTCACGGATTTGAGCAGAGTAACGAATGACGAGCCTAGTTGTAGTGCGAGTGAAGAAGAAGGGGAGCTGATGTTTTTTTGTAGTAGTGAGGAAGAAGGGGAGCTAGGGTTTTCTGTAGGAGTGAGGTGAGGAATTTGGGAGTACGAGTGGAGCGAGCTGACGTGAGGTGGGTGGGAGTGAGGAGGAAGAAGGGAACCCAGGTTTTTTTGGGGGGCGGTGTGCTGGGTGTGGGTAGCGCCTCTCATTAAGTAAATATATGGGCTTTTGAATTGATTTTATTATTTACTAGGGTGGATGGGCTGTTTTGTCTTGGGCCCCCAGAGAAACAATTACTACTAGTACACTGGAGACACTCTACAGCTACCAGAAAAACAATTACTACTAGTACAGTGGATACACTACCGCTTCTGGCTCCTCCGGTGATCGAAATGTCTCCTCCTAGTATTCATCAGTTTCATGATGGACCAAGGAGAACCAGGCAAAGATCTGCCAATATTGGAGCAGACGCGGGAGGCTGATCCCCACGAGACAGGGAGCTCCAAGAAGATGGAGGCATCCACCGAGCCGACCCCAGATACGCTCACGGCCACTACTGAGATGGTCAACGCCCCGTTTGAGGTTACAGCCCCCTTGGCACTATAGGAGCAGTTTTCCCCCTTCGAGGATGTGTCCCCCCCTGCTGAGCTACCCAAGGTGATTTTCTTCTTTACTGATCTTGATTGTGGTTTTTCATCTAAGTATGTGCTGATGAATAATGCAAAATTTATTAGCTTCGATGCCATGCTATACATAGTGGTTTAAATAACTTGTGTTTCTTATACTGGAAAGTAATTCAGACTTTGTTTCTATTTCAATTAGAGCCTTGATGCAGACAAGGACTGTGTGGTTGTACATGTCCCTCGCTATGAGGTGGATGACCTGAATATACGCACTGGGAAAATAGAGTTCTCAAGCTGTTGGATCCTGGAAGCCATTTGCGCTTATACCGATGTCGAGTTGTATTCCAGCCTCACTGTTGTCAGGCATGTTGTCCAGGGTGTACTGAAGCACACGAAGTTCAAAGCTACTCCTTCGTTTGTGAGGGATACTGTTCTTGTCAAGCTTATGCAGGAATATGATGTGGCATGCCTCCACAAACAAGTTTATGAGTAGCAAGGCCACAAGGTTATCTTCCTGAAGGTTCACAGGATTGAGCTGCTGCCGAACGTCCTCGATGATGTTCATGGCAAGGTCCGTCTTGTGTCCAACCCAAATTAGATCGAGGCATGAAATAGTTGCCCCAGCTAGTGTTTAATACTAGTTTGGATTGGTTATACTTATCCTAACCTTGCCTATTATCAAGCCCTCTGGGGCTAGTACTGCTTGAACTGGCCTATGGGAACTGCTGCTACTTTTGTGTGCCCGTGAATCATGTGAGAACCATTGTAATTGTTGCCGAAACAGATGCGTCCTCACTAGTTTTTTCATTAATATGGCATGGTAAGACATAAGTTGTCACGGTTTATCATACGAGCAGTGTGTGTTTGATGAACTAGAGTACTCGTTTGAGAAATGTGCGCTGACGTATACATAAGTACTTGTAAACACTGTTGGTGCTGCCCCACTTGTAAGCAGTTGTGCACAACACGGCACATTGGCTCAGCTCGCTTCAACACTAGGCTATCGACCAGCTAACAATCAATAATCTGCTATCTGACATATAAGCAACTATGTATCTTGTTACAGTGGTTCATGCAGTTAACTGAGGCCACAATGTAAATTCCAAACGTTCACACGCTCCAGCGTTCATGTGGAACACTCACATTAAAATCAGCTTCATAAAAAACTTGAAAAGCATAAGTCAAGAAATTTTATACATCTCAATGATTCATAGAACATAACAAACATATACTAGTTCACAGCAAAAGAAAAAGTTGTGAGAAGGTTTACAAATCAGGAAAAAACAAGCAAGGCTTCTCTGAGCAAAAGATTCCTAAGAAGTTTAAATTTCCTGGAGTTCACTCTGGTTTTTTCTTGTTGCCACCATCCAGGCATTCCACTAAATTTAAGCACCGCTATTTGCAGAAATAAGCAGACCACAATGCCTCTTGTTCGTGCACCTGTCCCAAAAACCTCGGTCATTCTACCTAGTTAGAACCAATGTAGGAATACCTGGAACACTGGTGGTTAGAGGACGACAGCTAGGAATAGCCATCTCATTTTGTGCAGTTGTACTAAAACTAAGGTGTGTACTTTTGATTGCACAGATAGAAACGATATGGAGACAGACATCCCAGTTTGCACAAATACGAAATACAGTTATTTAAATAGTGACAGATATTTGCAGTGGCGTATGATTAACAACATCAACTATTGTGTTATAATTGGCACTAGATTGACAGTATGAAAGTGCCCTTAAGTAAGTAGCATCACATCACATCAACACTGCCACTAGATTAACATGCAGAACAATAGCATTAGTATTACTGTCATGAGAGTAGCACATGGTCAAGAATGTGCAATCAAATTTGTGCAGTTCCACCGGATGAAGCAATGTTAGCGGTGTGAGATTTAAGTGTAACTGCAAAAACACAATTCATGGGAAATAAAGCAAGATGGAAGCACTTCATAAAATGGTGGTGGTGGCATTGCTTCAATTTGTCGACGGCACTAGACCATTACTTATAGTGACATTAGGTGGCATTGCTTAATGCTTCATGTGATTTTACATTAACGATAGCGATATGGCCGTAGGGACAGCAGTGGCATAAAGTGGTGAGGCAGATGTGGTTGCCGAGAGCGGCAAACACTCAGGCAGCATGTCTACATTTGTCCCATTTTTTATCTCCTCGGCGACATTTTCCTATGTGAGCACAGGAAATCTAGACCTGCTCATTCTCATTTATGCGTTGTCCCCAACACCCTCACATTCTTTCCTTTTGCAACCAAGAGACGGGTCCACTTCCCCCCCCCCCCCACCCTTCGCCATCCACCATGCTTTCTTCGCCTTTTCAACCAATAGACAGGTTGGGTAGCCAGTATCTACTACTTTCCCCCGTTTCCTCTTAGAAGCAAGTCCTAGATTCATGCTACAGCTTTCCCAGTTTCTTCCCTGTTTGAACCAACTCTTTGATTCGACTGTATGAAATAGATTTACCTCTACTAATAGTAATAGTCTAGGTGGCTTTGGAACAGCCGATGAAAGTAGAAAAAGATCCACACGTAGCCACGTGGGGAGCTGGGGCAGTAGAGCAAGGAAGGTTTCGAAGGAATATATACCTAAGGGTCGTCGGCATGTGGCAAAGATGGCGTCGGGAGGCCGCATCTTGGCCACAATACACCAGGGAGGAAGAAGGGGTCGGAGGCCCTCCCGAGCCGGCGCGGCCGCTGATCATGACGCGCGGGCAGCCGTTGGTCTCCTCCCTCGCCGCCGACGACGGCGTGAACGATGCACCTACACCCCTACCCCGGTCGAGGTTGTCCGGCTAGATTTGTGACCAGCCATGAGCAGAGAGAGAGTGTGGCCACCTATGCGTTGCTTAGACCTGGAGAGCATGAGAGAGTGAAAGAGAGGAACCCTAGTAAAGCAAGTGCTAAGGCTCCTGCTTATATATATAGTGGAGTGATTTTGTTGTACCAGCTTCAAAAAAATACGCTCCTACGTGTACCTGTGAGTGGGTGTGAGGGAACTAGTGCGTGCGTGCACCACTTCTTTTCGTGAGAGTACAATATACTATGCCCAAAGAACGTTCGCCACAAGAGTAATAGTATAAGTATGTGACGTGTGAGCTAAAATAAAAGGTGTGCGACATCTTTTGTTTTTTAGAAGTTCTGAGGGTAGGGTGTGAAGAGCACATATGTGTGTAACGTCTACCTGTAGATAGACGGTGGGTGCGAGAGGACTCGGGAGAGTCGTAACTCGTGAGGGTGCGTGTGTGCGTGAGAGAGAGGGGGCACGTATCAATGCAATGCATGTTTCCGTAAATCATTATCCGACAAACGTTCGCCACAAGCCATTTCCTGACGAACGCCGTAAGAACCGTTAGATCGGCATCCGATAGTGTCAATTTTGCCATGTCATTTAACAGAGCAGCCACTCCTCCTACACACAAATCTTCCACGTGAGTGTTAGCAAGTGTCGTATGCTCCTCCTCCGTTCCAAAATGCAGTCAATATAGCTTTATTTATTCGAACCTAGCAAACTTTTAATGAGTTTTCGTGTACCAAAATGCACATATAGAATACCCAGTATATATCATTTCATTCATCTTCGAGAGGTAACTATAAAGATGGAGGAGGAGTCCACAAAGAAAGACCGCTGTATCACCTGCAGCAATTTCAATCATCCTTTGGTGTGGAGGATTTTTTTCCTTTAGAGCCAATTGGTTCATAGGAATACATTCATATACTCCACATTTCAAAGGAAATAAACATGATATCATTTTAATAGCTTGAGAGCCAGTTGGTTCATATGAAAGGATTCCTATACTCCCATAATTTCAATGGAAAATAAACATTAGCGTATATTCAATAGAAAAGTTCCTATGATGTGAACCAAATGACATCTCTTTTCTAATCCCTCCTCATAGGAATTGAGATACATGCCATCTCTAGATCCAATAGAGAAGTTCCTACGATGTGAACCAAATGACATCTCTTTTCCAATCTCTACTCATGGGAATTGAGATACATGTCATCTCTTTCCCTAAAACTTCCATGTACACATCTTCTATTCCTAAATAGCTAGTACAACCCACTAGTAGCTTTTTTCCTAGACATGCAACTATGGCACAAGAATACGTCATGCATGCAAGTCATAAATCACATTGTTTTTTCTACTCTATGCATGCAAGCACCACATCATCAATTCGTGCATGTTACTCATAAGTTATTTCTTGCATTAAATTTTGCATTGACAATGTATGTGCTGGTCACATGCACACATATGTAGTTCAAGTTCACATTTTTGTTAGAAATGCCATTCTTTTAACTGCAATTCATTTTTTCTCTTTGTACTCCCTCCGTCTAGGTGTGTAAGTCATCTTTCGAAAACCAAATAATCCCAAAACACTTTGGCATGGTACATTAACTCCCTCCTCGTTTCTTGTTTCGTGACATATCAACCAATAAGAGACGTGTGCCGTGCATGCTTTCCCAAAACACAAGCACTTATCCTTTGTTCTAGAATCTTCCGTATCATAATTGCCCCAAACTTTTTTTTCTAAATGAATTACCATTATTTGTTTTTTACTTTATGCTTTACAATGCACAATCCCCTGAATCTTAAACTTTTTATAAAACTAATTGATTTTGAATGAGATTAACTATAAGAACTAAACGAACATCTACATCATGCATATATGACTCAAAGCTTTACATGCTATAGTGTGTATTTATTCATAATTTGGTTTCCAAATCTCATGCGTCCAATGCATGTACCTTACTAGTTTTGAGTAGAGTAGCAAATTTCACGCGACCGCGGGTATATCAAAATGCAGGGCCCATGCATCATTGCCTTTCGGTCGAACCTACGTCCAATTTTTTTTGTACGTATATCTCCACTGGTCCCCGAACCCAAAATGCTTCCTCGTTCCCGTAAAACCAAGCGGCCCACACATATTAAGGCATTGACTCGAACTCAATCCCTCTCCCGTTTACTACGACATGGCCCCGCACGCCGTAGTACTCCTACAAACCCTACCGCCGCATGCATCATCGGTTTTCTTCAAGAGGAAGAGGGAGAAGCGGATTTGTAGTGGAGGTGCTTTCAAAAAAGAAAAAGGATTTGTAGTGGAGGCCCCTACCCTAGGGTGCCCTAGGTAGCTGCCGCACGCATCATTGGTTTTCTCTTTTCTTTATGCTTGTAGGACCTTGAAGTATGTCTAGAGGGGGGGTGATTAGACTACTTGACCCATTAAAAACTTAACCTTTTCCCAATTTTAGACTTTGGCAGATTTTATTGAACAAGTCAAGCAATCTTCACACAATTCAAGCAAGCATGCAAGTAGTATATAGGCAGCGGAAATTAAAGCATGCAACTTGCAAGAATGTAAAGGGAAGGGTTTGGAGAATTCAAACGCAATTGGAGACACGGATGTTTTTGTCGTGGTTCCGATAGGTGGTGCTATCGTACATCCACGTTGATGGAGACATCAACCCACGAAGGGTAACGGTCACATGAAGTCCACGGAGGGCTCCACCCACGAAGGGTCCACGAAGAAGCAACCTTTTCTATCCCACCATGGCCGTCGCCCACGAAGGACTTGCCTCACTAGCGGTATATCTTCACGAAGTAGGCGATCTCCTTTCCCTTACAAACTCCTTGGTTCAACTCCACAATCTTTTCAGAGGTTCCCAAGTGACACCTAGCCAATCTAGGAGACACCACTCTCCAAGAAGTAACAAATGGTGTGTTGATGATGAACTCCTTGCTCTTGTGCTTCAAATGATAGTCTCCCCAACACTCAACTCTCTCTCACATGATTTGGATTTGGTGGAAAGAAGATTTGAGTGGAAAGCAACTTGGGGAAGGCTAGAGATCAAGATTCATGTGGTAGGAATGTAATATCTTGGCCTCAACACATGAGTAGGTGGTTCTCTCTCTAACCGGTAAGTTGGAAGTGTAGGTTTGTTCTGATGGCTCTCTCCACGAATGAAGAGGAGGTGGAGGGGTATATATAGCCTCCACACAAAATCTAACCGTTACACACAATTTACCAAACTCGGTGGGACCGAATTAAAAAACTCGGTCGGACCAATTCAATAAACCTAGTGACCGTTAGGGTTTTCGGTTAGACTGACATGCAACTCGGTAGGACCGATATGGTTAGGGTTAGGGCATAACGTAATCTCGGTGAGACTGACATACAAACTTCGGTGAGACCGACTTTGGTAATTAGCTAACCAGAGAGTTGGCTGTAAACTCGGTGGGACCGATTCGCTCTTTCGGTGAGACCGAAAAGTTATGAAAGGGAAACAGAGAGTTTACATTGCAATCTTGGTGGGATCGATCGCTCACTTCGGTTAGACCGAAACGTCACGAAGGGAAACAGAGAGATTACAATCCCATCTCGGTGAGACCGAGATCCCTATCGGTGATACCGATTTGCCTAGGGTTTGTGGCAGTGGCTATGACATTTGAACTCGGTGGCGCCGGATAGAAAGAATTGGTGGGGCCGAGTTTGACTTTAGGTTTAGGTCATATGTGGATGTGAGAAAGTAGTGGAGGGTTTTGGAGCATATCACTAAGCACATGAAGCAAGAGGCTCATTAAGCAACACCTCATCCCTCCTTGATAGTATTGGCTTTTCCTATAGACTCAATGTGATCTTGGATCACTAAAATGTAAAATGTAGAGTCTTGAGCTTTTGAGCTTGAGCCAATCCTTTGTCCTTAATATTTTGAGGGATCCACTTTCATCATCCATGTCATGCCATTCATTGAGCTTTCCTGAAATATTTGTCTTGGAATAGCATTAGCTCAATGAGCTATATGTTGTTATGAATTACCAAAACCACCTAGGGATAGTTGCACTTTCAATCTCCCCATTTTTGGTAATTGATGACAACATATAGATCAAAGCTTCAACAAATAATAATAAGATTGAAAAACATCGTCGCTTTGAGAAGTATGTGATAAGCAAGAGCTCCCCCTAAATTTGTGCATATTTTAAGATTTTCTTTGGACTGGAAATGCACAATGAATTAGGCTCATGGGTTTCTCTTCCATGTCACATACATCTTGGTGGAGCGCTCAAAATAATAAAGGTTAAATACATGCACTCACCACCAAGCAAAGTGAATGATCATGTAAGGGTAAGTAAGATAATATCATAACAAGCATAAGTGTAGCTTATGATCAAACACATGATCATCAATGTCTCACAGGTAATAGCATAGTATCTCAAGCAATCAAAAGCAAGCAAAGTTCAACCAAGAAGACAAGAGAGAACAAAAGCAAACTCTCTCTCGAAGCCCTATGATCTATACATTTTTCTCCCCTTTGGCAACAAGTTACCAAAAAGTTCCTAGAAAATGCATAGGACTATATCGTCTCTCGTGCTTGGTCTTCTGCTGGTGCCGTAGAGATGGCTCCTTGGACGAAGACTTCAGCTTGATGTGGAAGGAGTCAAGGAGTTGGTGCCGGAGTTGGTTGCGCTAGAGCTGTAGCCGGAGCAGATGAAGTGACTCGGTGTCTAGTAATCGGCTCTGCACTGATCTCCGAGCTCGAGGCACTCCGCAAATGCATCGCTTGTTGTCCCGCCTTCCTCTCCGCATGTCATCCTCAGTAGCTGCTCCACAACCGATCAATCTCGCCATTTTGACATCAAGATCATAGAATTTTTGTTCCACGATTATTTCCAGGCTCTCCTGGTTTTGAGTTAGGGTGGCCAACCCCTTCTCAATCCGCAGAGTTGATGCTATCAAGTAACCAAGCTGGTCCTGCTTGCTCTTCAAAAAGTATTCAGATGCCTCTGCTAGAGTTGGCATCTTGGCAGCCTTCTCTTTCCTTGCCTTCTCCTTCTTCTCTTGAGCTTGTAATCGATGATGGTTCATTCTCACCATGACAACTTGATTGTGCTCAAAGTCAGGATAGAGAACAGAGTGTTCCTTATCCAACAGATACTTCCCTGTGCCCATCTTTGAGTTAATCAACTCCTGAATTTGTGGGGCATATCCACATCTTCTCTTTTGGTTTGTCTTTGTCCTCTTGATAGTTTCAACTATGAGGCTCATGACCTTGAATTTCCTGGGCACATCAAATATGTGAAGCAAATTAATTGCATGCCCTCCGATCATGTTGTGGTCACCGATTTGGGCAACAGAGTGTGCCTTATGATCCAGTTGATCGTTGGCAGCCCTGACAGAAGAAAATGAACTGATCCAAACTTGAAAGTCTCAAGTGCATCATCTGGGATCTCCTTGTACATCTGTGACATTGAATTGTGATCCATCTTCTTCTTGGCATAAACGTCCAAGTCATCTCCACTTTCCTTTGGGGCATTAACCAGACTAGCCCATTCCTCTATGGTTGATTGGTATCTCGTTCCTTCAGACATCCAAACTATCCTGCCATCTGGATAGAAATGTGCTATGGAGTAGAATTGCATAATGAGCTCATCATTCCAGTTTGTGAGCTTCTGCCCAACAAAATCTGCAACTCCACACGCATCAAGCATCATACACTCCGGGATAGTGTTCTTCATTCTCCTGAATGTAGGTCCAAATTGACCCACCTCATATCACACACTATGGGCTTTTTTATCCAACAAGATGGTCTCATAGAAGTCCTGCTGCTCCTTGGTGTGGAACCTGTAATCTACTGACAGTCCTTCTCCACAGTGGCATATGGATCTGACTCTCTCCATAGCCTCAACCCTAAATCTCTCCTGATCTTCATGTTTTCAGCCACAGGATGAGCATCATTGTGGTTTGGAATCTTGGGTTTGATCTTCCTTAGGACTTGCCCTTCATCATCTTCCTCAGCAGCAACATCAGGCATTGGGGCCTTGTTCTTTTCAGTAGCTGGTATACTCCTGGTATTCCTCTTAGCTGCACTCTTGGTCTTGGAGGCAGCTTTGGGTGCTTCTTTGGGCTTTGAAGTTGCAGCCCCTGACTTTATAGCATCACCCATCAGCTTTTGTGCCTTGGGTGCTGGTGCAGGAACCTCTTCTTCTTCCGCTTCTTCCATCATGGAAGGCTTTCCTATCACTCTGGCCATGGTCTTCTTGACCCTTTCCTTCCTTTTCTTTCCTTCTGCAGCAGGCTCTTTGGGTTGGGATTCCAAAGAAGCTTGAGTGGAGACTCTGGCTTTGGACATTGGTTGTCTACCTGCAGGCCTTTTGATCTTCATCCCTGGCTTAACTGCAGCTGAGCTATACTCCTTCTTGAGCACTTTCTTCTTTGAATTAGCCTCATCCTCAACTGCCACATTGTAACATCCCAAAATTCTAAATTTTGGAATGTTATAATAAATAGATAGATTTGATTCATTGTTTGATTGATTGTGTGAAATTGAGTGAAATACGAAACTTTTTGAAAGTTAAATTAGAGGGAATAAAAGGACTTTCCCAAACTTTCATTTTGCATTCATGATCTCCGTGAATTCAAATTCTTTTCACCACAAAACCCTGGAGAGAAGATGACATGACTTCTTCCATTTATTTAAATGACAAGGGGTGTTGAAAATATTTGAATTTCATCTGGAAAATATTTCCAACTCAGGAACTTCATGCAACTCAATGATTTTCACGAGCGAAGATAAAATGACTTCTTCAAAACATATGAAATGTGAGTTGGGAGTTTCAAAGAATTAAATTCAAAGTTTTTTTGAATTTATTTTCAATTTGGAGTTATTTCAGTTTTATTCAAATTATTTTTCTCCAAAAATAAAATATATGGAAAATAGGGTAACATGATTCCCTACATCAGAAAATTGGAGAGAAATAAATTTGAATTAATTTTGGTATTTTAAAAATGATTTTTACTGGATTTTACTAGAGCAGAAGCACTCTTTGTTTTATCAGAATTTGTGTGTATTTTATTTGATTCTAGAAAAATGTTCAGCTTGTAGGAAATCTTTTTCCGAAAATTTTGATATATAATTTGCCTCTATAAATTTTACTTTATTTTTATTTATCCATTTTTCCTTCTGTTTCTATTTAAAAAAAACTGTGTGCGGCCCATATTGATTTATCACCCATGCGTTGCATAATAGCATCTGGCGTCCCATCATTTTTTTCTCTCCTAAATGGGCCAGGCCCAGCCGACCATAATGCTTTCCCATTTTTTTCTCCATAGTTTTTCTTTTCTTTTTCTTTTTCAATTTCAAAAAAAAAATGGCGCACAAGTGTACGCGCGCGGCCGGGCCAAACTTTTAGCCCAATGATTCTTTTCAAATTTCATCTGCGTACATATATATTTAGTCCCACATTGCCTAGTCTTTAATCCTTAAGCCTCTTTTCCACCTATAAATATAGACACATAGAGCCTCTAAAAATTATCCGATTCGGGTTAAATCAATATTTTGGTTTGACTAGATTCATTTAAGAAAAATATTTTTCTCCTCACTGGCGCGACTTCTGGAAATTGTCTTCTCTCTCCGAAGTTGTTTTTTTCTATGCCTTATAAAGGTATCTTTCTTTGTTTTTTTCCCGTAGTTTATTATTTTCTAGATTAGTACGATAAAATAATTATATTACCCATTTGTCTCTATATTTATACATTAGACCTAAAATTCTTTTAGCCGTATCTATTTTTTTCTTCTGTAAAACAGCTTGGCCCTGATTTTTCAAATAGGACCTTTTTATTCGTTCATCCAAATTAGATGAAACCAACGCCCACTTCTTCGTTATGATCCCCTCTATCCAGATAAACAACTTAAAACATGTTTTTTTACAATTTAAAAATTGAGTTTAGTTCAGATTAGTATTCGAACTTGTTTCATCTGTAACTTGAGTTTTATAACTCTGATTTAGTTGATTCTTTTTGCAAATCGAAGCTCCTGACCTAAACTTTCTGATAGGGACAAATTCACATAATTTAGGTACTGTTAGAAACTGTTTTAGGTTGCAAGAGTTATTTGCTTGGTTTTGATGTTTTCCGAATTGTTTTCTTCGTTCTTTCCGATCTTTTGAGTGATTGCTTATGTGTGGTTACTACTGCTTGCTTACGATAGATTGACCGGAGTGTGACGAGTAGAACTATCAAGAGTTTTGAGTGTGAATCATCTTCATCAACATTGAAGGCAGGTTCACACTTTGATCATATCCCTTTCATACCCAGTTTTTATGCATTAGTTTCACCCTCAAACATTGCATGAGTAGGTTTGATAACATGTGGGTTGGGAAGTAGTTGATGAGGTAGGAACCTATTGTCCTGCATTCAAACCTTGGGAGTTACTTCTACGTTATGCTTATATTGACATGCTATGCTCGTAGACGTGGTTTGGGTGAGTGAAATCCATGATAGATGTGAGATTGTTAATTAATGGTTCAACTTAAGGTGGCAACTTAAATTAACATCTGGGTGGATTGAGGCACCTGGGGTACCCAGTGTTGCCTGTATTTTTTTGGAAATCCCGGGGTACCCGTGTGATCTTCCTATGGACCGCCACCCAGGCTCAAAGGGAACTGAGATGATTCATGCTAGAAACTTCCGTGTGCAGCCACAAGCTATTATGGGCTCTAGCATAGTTGAGTAAGTTACGTGAAGCTCTTGAAGAGGTAGATCACAGGTAGTGGGTTTTGTAGGTTTGGTATGGTCTACCCCGAGTAGAGAGTTAATGTTTTCGAAAGATCGTGTCTCGGTCATCCGCTTCTCAAACACCATGCAAAGGCGAGAAATCAACGGAGGCGATCGAGTCTTGTGGGGAAAAGTGCACAAACCTCTGCAGAGTGTACAATCTAATCATGGTTAGCCGTGTCCCCGGTTATGGACAATTTTGAGTATCTAGTACTTGAGTTATCATATGTATCTCATCACTCTTAATTAATATTGTTGGGATGTTGACTACTTTAATTGGGATTGAGTTGGGGTTATACCTTCTCAATGATGTTTCAACCACCATGATAGTTAAATTAAAATCTATTCCTTTGTAGTAGGAAAAAATTGGCTTTTCGCAAAAACTATAACCATAGAGCTTTCCACCAGCCAAATATGCATGTAGTGATAGCCTTTATTCATCATTCTCCTATGGTGTGAATTTGCCAGTACATTCAATGTACTGACCCTTTGTGGCTGCAACGTCTCATGTTGCAGGAATCTTACGACGAGTAAGTGATACGTTAGGGTTACGATTTCTACACTCAACTTTGTCGTTGGTGTTGATGGGAATCCACAACCTTGTTACTTCCGCTATTTGGATTGAGGTAATAGTATTTACGTTACTTTATACATGTGATTTACCTCTGTTATAAATCCTTGAGTACTGTGTGTTTAAGCATACCGATCCAGGGATGATACTTAAGCACAGAGACTTGATCCATTCGGGTCAGGTCGCTACAAGATGGTATCAGAGCACATGTTGACTGTAGGACGTGACCCTAGAAATTGGCAAGCCCATAGGAAAGATTTCCTCTACAACTTTCTTTTCAAAAAGATCTCTTACCTCTCTTCTCTTCTGAGCTTATTCAAATATTCCTTTCTAGTTAGACTATACCCTTTCCCCTTTTTGACCACATGAAGATTCGGCTGATGAGACCACTCCAAGAAGTACAAGATATCGGACAACTAAGACTACTTTGGAATAAAGAGGATTTTTACCGTGCATTACAATGATGTAAACTACAACGGTGAAGACTCAAGACTAGGAGAATTTGAAGGCTTTGAAGAATTTCCGGATTTGTATGACCTAGGAAGGCACCCCTTATGGAACTTGGCAGACTATGGAAGCTGTCAATAACCGAGATCAAGGTGTATCGGAGAAAGACCAGAACATGGAGCACTAGAACTCAAAGTTTTTGTCAAGAAAACCCTATGACAGGAGATATCAATTATGGAATGAAAGCTCATGGCAGTAACATGGGCATAGACATGGCTGACCATGGTGTTATTGCCCGTCTATGCTATTGTCACCATGCGGAGTTAAGCATGTAGATGCATGGAAGAATTGGATGGTAGAAGGTCAAGGAGCATCTGTCAGAAGGATGCAGCTTTAACATAGCCGGTGCATCACCGTGATCTGGAGTATTACATCAAGAAGTTTAGGGTGGATCTGCAGGAAGCCGTATTTGACAAGGAAGCAGTTCGTGAAGAACCCATGTCCCAGAAGATTAAAATAGCCAAGCAGGAGGAGCTAAACCTCGAGATACCGGAGATTTGTCAGAAATCAAGGATGAGGATCATGGTTCATGTCGAGGTTGATGAAATCCGAGTTGGAACGTAACTCCGTAAATATTGAAGGATGCCATGAGAGACTTTATGCGACAACAAAGATGATCCGCAAAAGAACTTGAGTAGGACAAGCATGATCGTAAGAAGCCATCGGAGACATGAACAAGAATCGAAGAGTTTGATGACTTTGAAGATTTATTGACCATTAGAAGCCCAAACCCCTATTATATACCTGCGTTAGATGCCATTTACGATTGTGAGCTTTCATTTGTTTGATGTTTTTCCGACAGCCACAATAAAACCTGTCTTTTCAAACCTATTGTTTGTATTGTGTGTATCCCTCTCTATCTCTCTTATCCCACCCCAAAACCCATGGACCCATTAGAGGATGAACGGAGATGAGCATGTATTTTCTGGACCAATGAGTCAATTGGAGACAGACCGATGGATTCAGAACATGGAGGATCGCATGGAGAATAACCCTATAGTCGAAAAGGATATAGCCCAAAGATGCTCTTCCGCTCTTTGAAAGAGGTGCTGCTACCTGGGTGGAGGATGTACCAAACCATCAATGGATGGCAAGGAATAACCACTTGGAAAGGATTTAAGTGGACTTTGTTAAAGTCTTGGCTAGTGTCCTAGAAATTGAGGCCTTATGGAAAGGATATGAAGAAACCTTGTGCATACAAGCTTTGTGGAGAAATAGGACACAACCATAAAGAAAACAAGGACAAATACCCTCATAATCGGAGGATTATCAAAAGGAGTTAGCCGAGGATCTCAGGGAACTTCGGTTGGAGATTGTTTCCAAAGGTTTTGTTGCAGCAATGGAAGTTCAGTCTACATTGTTGAGAAAGATCTGTGAAGCTCAGAAGGATGACAAAGAGATTGCTGAGGTAAAAGAGAGGATGAGCAAAGGAAAGGCCAAAGGTTTTCGCAAGGATGAGCACGACACCTTATGGTTCGAGGACCGTGTATATGTGCCCAATAATGCAAAGATCGTGAAGTTAATACTTCAGAGACTCATGACTCACCATACTCGATTCGCCTGGAAACACCAAGATGTATTTGGATTTGAAGGAGTGTTTCTGGTGGACTGATATGAAGAAGGATATTGCGGAGTATGTAGTCGTAGGTGATGTATGCCAGAGAGAGTAAAGGCATAGCATCAGAAGCCAGCAGGATTACTACAACCTATGGCGATACCCGAATGGAAGTGGGGATAAGCTTGGCATGGATTTCATTACCGGATGTCCCAGAACCCGAACAGGACATGATTCTATCTGGGTAGTAGTTGATTCGCTCGACCAAAGTGGCTCACTTTATCCCAGTGAAAACCACCTATACAAGTGCGAAGTTGGCCAAGATATATTTGACCAGGGTCGTATGTCTGCATGGAGTTCCGAGGACCATCGTGACGGATAGAGGAACACAGTTTACCTCAAAGTTTTGGAATCAGCCGCACTGCACTTTGGGTACTAGGCTAGAGTTCAGTACAACCTTTCATCCGCAGACAGATGGATAAATCGAGAGAGTCAATCAGATTCTGGAGGACATGTTGAGAGCGTGTGCGCTAGATTATGGATCTAGTAGTGATGAGAATCTACCTTACGCGGAGTTCTCATACAACAACAGTTACCCAGCCAGTTTGAAGATGGCCCCTTTTTAAGCTTTGTATGGGAGAAGGAGCCAGACACCGTTGATGTGGGATGAAGTTGGAGACCGTCAGTTGTTTGGACCAAATGTGATCAAGGAGTCAGAAGAGAATGTTAAGTTGATTCGAGATAGACTGAAGGTAGCTCAGTCCTGGCAGAAGAGTTATGCATCTCAAAAACGCAAGGAGGTAGTCTATGAAATTGGAGACAGAGCATGACTTCATGTGTCACCTCTGCGAGGAGTTAAACGATTTGGAGTTAAGGGAAAGTTCGCCCCGAGATTTGTAGGACCATACCGAGTTTTGGAGCGTATGGGAGCAGTGGCCAACAAGTTGGAGTCACTCGAAGGACTGTCAGAAGTTCATGATGTGTTTCACGTTACCCAGTTGAAGGAGTGCGATGCAGAGATGGCCAATATTCCCCTGTAAGGACACTTGACCCTGGAAAGGATAATGATGTTCCACGAAGTGGAGTATGGACTTCATAAGTATAAGTTTTTATGTCGGTAAGTGGGATATCCCACGAGGATGAAGAGATGAATTACTATTAGATATAAAGGAGGTATGATGTTGGAAATATGGATCAATGGAAATTCCATGATGAGTCTGAGTAATCATGTCCTAGTTTGGTGCCAATAGAAGGAAGGAAGACATTACAATTGGATGTATTTAAGAATACTAGGAAGTTGGAAGTTGGAATAATGATCAGAAGCCCGATGATAAGTTCAAGGACTACAAGTGATGAGATGGGCCATAACCCACGCATACACCGTGACCTGCCAAGAAGCAAGCACACTCTTGTCAAGGAAAAACCACGGAAGAAGTTACGATTTTATCGATAGACGATCTTATAGGAGTAACGCAAAACCTGAGAGTTGTTAAGGAACGATAGATGTTTGTTTGGCTTGCAGAATCAATGGATTTATCCGAACTTGGTTCGTCGACAAGAGAAATTCTGCAATGCTTGTGAGGATGACCAAGTGTTAGAATGCGAGATTCGCTAGACCATGTACAAGGTAATGATTTGGGTGCGGGATGGATTGATCACCATACCGACTTACTCTTATTGTTCGCTTTGCTATATGGGATGGTAAATCAGAGTGACTTACCTATAGTAAAGAGACGACGATCAAAACCTTGTTTAAACTTAGAATGGTATAGGTATTTTTTTCCCTTGTACACGACAGTTGTTGCCAACCGTAGGTTATACGGTGAGGTTCAACCCAGACCCATTTCCTGCAGGACAAACCATAAATTGTTGACCACCATGAGATATCGATAGCTGATTAGTATTGGCGCCAGACCCGTCAGCTAAGGAGACCCAGTCTCGGAATAACAGTACCAAGGTGAAAGGACAGAAGAATTGCGGTAAAGGTTATGCCACTGCCAAAAGAGCCTAGAGAAGTAATTATCCAGAGGATCTGAGAAGATCGACACTGCCAACAATAAGGATGGAGTATATGAGTTTTGATGGAACCGTAACCATGCTTCTAAGGGTGGTAGCACCCGAGACCCCGGAGACGATCGAGGGATTTTTGAGAAGACCCCAAACCTGACCTATTTCTTTCTAGCCTCTCCGAATCTCGAGGACGAGATTCATTTTAAGGGTGGTAGGTTTGTAACATCCCAAAATTCTAAATGTTGGAATGTTATAATAAATAGATAGATTTGATTGATTGTTTGATTGATTGTGTGAAATTGAGTGAAATACGAAACTTTTTGAAAGTTAAATGAGAGGGAATAAAAGGACTTCCCCAAACTTTCATTTTGCATTCGTGATCTCCGTGAATTCAAATTATTTTCACCACAAAACCCTCGGATGTAAGATGACATGACTTCTTCCATTTATTTAAATGAAAAGGGGTGTTGAAAATATTTGAATTTCATTTGGAAAATATTTCCAAACCAGGAACTTTATGCAACTCAATGATTTTCACGAGCGAAGATAAAATGACTTCTTCAAAACATATGAAATATGAGTTGGGAGTTTCAAAGAATTAAATTGAAAGTTTTTTTGAATTTATTTTCAATTTGGAGTTATTTCAGTTTTATTCAAATTATTTTTCTCCAAAAATAAAATATATGGAAAATAGGGTAACATGATTCCCTACATCAGAAAATTGGAGAGAAATAAATTTGAATTAATTTTGGTATTTTTAAAATGATTTTTACACGATTTTACTAGAGCAGAAGCACTCTTTGTTTTATTAGAATTTGTGTGTATTTTATTTGATTCTAGAAAAATGTTCAGCTTGTAAAATCTTTTTCTGAAAATTTTGATATATAATATGCCTATATAAATTTTCACTTTATTTTTATTTATCCGGTTTTCCTTCTGTTTCTATTTTAAAAAAAACTACGTGCGGCCCATATTGATTTATCGCCCATGCCCTGCATAATAGCATCCGGCGTCCCATCATTTTTTTCTCTCCTAAATGGGCCAGGCCCAGCCGGCCATAATGCTTTCCCATTTTTTTTCTCTCCATAGTTTTTCTTTTCTTTTTCTTTTTCAATTTCAAAAAAAAAAAACTGGCGCACCAGTGTACGCACGCGGCCGGGCCGAACTTTTAGCCCAATAATTCTTTTCAAATTTCATCTGCGTACGTATATATTTAGTCTCACATTGCCTAGCCTTTAATCCTTAAGCCTCTTTTCCACCTATAAATATAGACCCATAGAGCCTCTAAAAATCATATGATTCGGGTTAAATCAATATTTTGGTTTGACTAGATTCATTTAAGAAAAATATTTTTCTCCTCACCGGCGCGATTTCTGGAAATTGTCCTCTCTTTCCGAAGTTGTTTTTTTCTCTGCCTTATAAAGGTATATTTCTTCGTTTTTTTCCCATAGTTTATTATTTTCTAGATTAGTACGATAAATTAATTATATTACCCATTTGTCTCTGTATTTATATATTAGACCTAAAATTCTTTTAGCCGTATCTATTTTTTTTCTTCCGTAAAACAGCTTTGCCCTGATTTTTCAAATAGGCATAACTTTTTACTTGTTCATCCAAATTAGATGAAACCAACGCCCACTTCTTCGTTATGATCCCCTCTATCCATATAAACAACTTAAAACATGTTTTTTTACAATTTAAAAATTGAGTTTAGTTCAGATTAGTAATCGAACTTGTTTCGTCTGTAACTTGAGTTTCATAACTCCGATTTAGTTGATTCTTTTTGCAAATCGAAGCTCTTGACCTAAACTTTCTGATAAGGCCAAATTCACATAATTTTGGTACTGTTAGAAATTTTTTTAGGTTTCAAGAGTTATTTGCTTGGTTTTGATGTTTTCCGAATTGTTTTCTTCGTTCTTTCCGATCTTTTGAGTGATTGCTTATGTGTGGTTACTACTGCTTGCTTACGATAGATTGACCGGAGTGTGACGAGTAGAACTATCAAGAGTTTTGAGTGTGAATCATCTTTATCAACATTGAAGGCAGGTTCACACTTTGATCATATCCTTTTCATACCCAGTTTTTATGCATTAGTTTCACCCTCAAACATTGCATGAGTAGGTTTGATAACATGTGGGTTGGGAAGTAGTTGATGAGGTAGGAACCTATTGTCCTGCATTCAAACCTTGGGAGTTACTTCTACGTTATGCTTATATTGACATGCTATGCTCGTAGACGTGGTTTGGGTGAGTGAAATCCATGATAGATGTGAGATTGTTAATTAATGGTTCAACTTAAGGTGGCAACTTAAATTAACATCTGGGTGGATTGAGGCACCGGGGTACCCAAAGTGTTGCCTGTATTTTTTGGAAATCCCGGGTACCCGTGTGATCTTCTTATTGACCGCCACCCGTGCTCAAAGGGAACTGAGATGATTCATGCTAGAAACTTCCGTGTGCAGCCACAAGCTATTATGGGCTCTAGCATAGTTGAGTAAGTTACGTGAAGCTCTTGAAGAGGTAGATCAAAGGTAGTGGGTTTTGTAGGTTTGGTATGGTCTACCACGAGTAGAGAGTTAATGTTTCGAAAGATCGTGTCTCGGTCATCCGCTTCTCAAACACCATGCAAAGGCGAGAAATCAACGGAGGCGATCGAGTCTTGTGGGGAAAAGTGCGCAAACCTCTGCAGAGTGTACAATCTAATCATGGTTAGCCGTGTCCCCGGTTATGGACAATTTTGAGTATCTAGTACTTGAGTTATCATATGTATCTCATCACTCTTAATTGATACTGTTGGGATGTTGACTACTTTAATTGGGATTGAGTTGGGGTTATACCTTCTCAATGATGTTTCAACCACCATGATAGTTAAATTAAAATCTATTCCTTTGTAGTAGGAAAAAATTGGCTTTTCGCCAAAAACTATAACCATAGAGCTTTCCACCAGCCAAATATGCATGTAGTGATAGCCTTTATTCATCATTCTCCTATGGTGTGAATTTGCCAAGACATTCAATGTAATCGACCCTTTGTGGCTGCAACGTCTCATGTTGCGTGAATCTTCTGACGAGTAAGTGATAACGTTAGGGTTACGATTTCTACACTCAACTTTGCCATTGGTGTTGATGGGAATCCACAACCTTGTTACTTCCGCTATTTGGATTGAGGTAATAGTATTTACGTTACTTTATACATGTGACTTACCTCTGTTATAAATCCTTCAGTATTGTGTGTGTCAGCATACCCATCCAGGGATGACACTTAAGCACAGAGACTTGATCCATTCGGGTCGAGTCGCTACACACATAATCCTCATCCTCAGACTCTGAGGTTTTCCTCTTCCTTGTCCTTGTGGCAGCCTTGGGCAAATTGCTGGGAGTGCTTCTGCTCCCCTCATCTGAGCTGCTAAAGGGACTAGTGCCCTCACTCATGTGAATCTTCTCTTCTGACTTTGTTCTGGCTGTCACTTTGGTCTGACATGCTGTACACACTGACTGCTGACCCTGTGTATAGTTATAGATGAGGTAGAGTGGATGAGCATCACAAAATGCAGAGATTTTTGCAAAAGAATGATTCAAAAAACTTTGTTTTAGTTTTCCACAGAAAGCATTTCAGATCTACCGATTCTCAAACTCGGTGATACCGAAGCAGTTTTGGAACCTAAATTAGTGAACTCGGTCAGACCGAGTCACAGTTCGGTGGCACCGAGACTGCTAGGGTTTCACAAAGTTTTAAAACCGGTCACACCAATTTGTAATTCTCTGTCAGACCGAGAGTTACTAGTGCAATGGCGTTAGCCAAATCGGTGGGACCAAGTTTTTCAATTCGATGGGTCCAAGATGGTTTCGTCGGAAACCTAACCCTAAATATTCGAACCACATCTATTCTAAGGATTGTTTTGATTGGATAGAGGTGTTTCAATCATGGCAAGAAGCATTATGAACACAATGTGCTGATAATCAGACGAGGATAGCACTGTGATCGAGTTCATACCCTAGTTCGGCGGTGAACTCGCTACGGCGGCAACGGCGGAGATGAAATCCGTTGACGGCGGCGGAGACCAGCGGCAGGAGGCGGCTTGCGATGAAGTCGATGATCCGGAGACCTAGTAGGCAGAGCGAGCTATGCGCGGGCGAAGAGTTTCGGAGAAAGTTTTCCAAAATTTGCCCGTGAGAATATATAGCCCGACACCGTCGGTGTGACCGAGTGGAACAACTCGGTGGCACAGAGATGCATAACTGTTAACAGTTACAGCAACTCGGTGTGACTGAAAAGTCCAAATTGGTTGCACCGAGATGAAAACCTAGACCGACTTAGTGATCTCGGTATGACCGAAATGAAGGAATCGGTCAGACCGAAAATCACAAAGAAGTTTTGGAAGTTTAAGTCTATGACGAATCGGGGACTCCAAGTGCTCCTCACACAGAGTGGTTCGAATCTGACTTGATCAAATTTTGTGATGTAGCATGAATAGAGTTTGAGACGAGAAAAGCATAGATAGCTAGAGAAGTTTCTTAGGCATTCTTGTCCATACACTTGGCCAAAAAAAGAAGAAACCAATCAATCAAAACAACAAGTGGATGTCCTCGAATGAGTAAAATATGCAACCAACATGCTCACACAATAAAATGACAAATACAATATGTGACAAAGCATGCAAATCCAATTATAGCATCTATCAAACAATGGGCGATGACTAGGTCATCTATATATGAGTATATTGACTTAGGAGTTAAATGAGAACATTTGATCATAGGTCATACTCATCGTTTAAGCTCAAGTGGGTTTACCACTTTTACATAAAGCATTTATGTGTTCACATCTTTAGAGTTGCTTTGACTCAATTCTTAGAGTTAAGCTCCCCCTAGATGTGAGATCCCCCTTAGAGGGATGAACTAACCTTGGGTTTTGTCGATGATGACTTCATGTAGGTGTTGAAGATGTGGATGCTCAATGTTGATGTAGATCTTTTGGAGCAATCCTTTGGAGTGAGTTGCACTTTCAATACCTACATGGGTTAGTCCCACAAGGAACAAACAAGAATATCCATAGACATAGAGTGATGCATTCACAAAATGATGTCCATGAAAACATTAGGTTACCTTGTCCCTTGCCTTACCAACATGAGGGTTTGTGACTCCTTGAACTAGTGCAAGAAATGAAAGATGATTGCACTTGTCCTTGCCATAATGATATGAGTGAAGAATGTTGGCGGAGTCACCCTCAAGAACTCTCTAGTTCTTCTTCTTCAGGATCCACATCATCTTGATGGGAATCCTTGGTGTAGTAGTTGTACTTGATGAAGTAGAACTTGACGTAGTCTTGGGAACCCACTTGACCAAGGCCATAGGTGCTTCTTCAAATGCATCAATCTCCTCTTGAAGCTTGTCCTTGCCTTTGTTCTTGTGGTCTTGTGGTGGAAGATCATCTTGTGCTTGTGTTCCCTTGAAGGAAGTAGGATCATACTTCTCTTGTTGAGGAACAAACTTCATATTGGGGTATTGATCTTCTTCCACTCAACTCCATTAGCATTGAACTTTCATTCAAAACCAACACCTTGATTCTTTCGGTGCCTTCCTTGCTTGCGTACAATCTCCTCGAATTTCTTACTTCCGGCAAGGCTCTTGTATACACATTTATCTATAATTCCCTTCAATAAGTTGTTTTCTTACTCAAGTGTAACTTGGCTAAGAGAATCATTAGTGGAATCAAGAGAGCTACTAGAAGCAACAATATTGGATTTAGCATTGTTATTGTTACTACTAGAGGAAGAATCTTTCTTGTTCTTGTTACTAGACTTGACTTGACGCATCTAAGTAGATAAGAGTAAACACTTGGCAATGTAAGAAGAACTTTTCTTACGGAGATCATCATTGATTGCTTTTAGGAATTCATGCTCTTTCTCAAGATTGAGCTTTTCAAAGCGTAACTTCTCATGAGCCCTTAAAAGTTCTCGATGATCTTCGAAGATAGTTTCATGAGCTAACTTAAGAGTGTTTAGTTCTTTAGTTAGAAGCTCAATCTTCTCCTTATCATTGTCATTCGTTTCATCTTGATTAGCATGATTAATTGACGTTTCATCATAGTATTCATTACTAGAGTTGTCAACAAGTAAATCATCATCACCTAGCAAGTCATCTTCATCACTATTAAAATCCACGTACTCGGGGTGTGTTACCTTAGTACCTTTGTCCATGAAGCATCTTCCAATTCCTTCATTTGGTGAATCAAATTTGTCATAGGAGTTGGTTGACACAAGTGCTAGACCAGCAACACCTTCATCTTGAGTGTATTCGGAGTCGGAGTGATAGCTTCTTTCGGAGTGATTGTCGGAGTCGGAGCCAGATACCCATTCATCAACGTGAGCTTGATGTCTTCGTTTTGTGTAGCTCTTTGATGAATTGTCCTTCCTTTCCGAATCCTTGCTTCTCTGTGAGGGTCTTCGTTCATAATGATCATTTCTACTCCTTCTCTCTCTTGGTGGTGATTCTTCTCTTCTACTTCTTCTCTTGGGAGAATCTTCTCTTCTTTTGTAGGGTGCCGTACACTCGTTGGAATAGTGTCCGGGTCTCCCACAATTGTAGCAATTGGGCTCTCGACTAGAAGATCTTTTGTCATTGTAGGACCTTGACTTAGATCTTCTTTCTTTGCTTCTACTCTTGTAGAATTTGTTGAAGTTCTTCACCATTAAGCTCAATTCTTCATTGAAGGTTTGTTTCTCACTTGATGATGTGGGGGCTTCACATGAGGCTTTGTAAGAACCACTTGACTTGTTGTGAAGTTCCTCCTTATCCTTGAGTGACATCTCATGAGCAACAATTCTTCCAATGACTTCGCTGGCTTGAGATCTTTGTAATTTGGCATCATTTGGATCAATGTGCACACGGTATCATATTTTCCATCCAATGCTCTTAGGATCTTCTTGATGATGAATATGTCGGTCATCTCTTCACTTCCTAAGCCGGCAATCTCATTTGTGATAAGAGCAAGCCTAGAGTACATTTCAGCGACACCTTCACCATCCTTCATTTTGAACTTCTCAAGCTGAATTTGGAGCACATCCAACTTGGATTCCTTGACGGAGTCGGTACCTTCATGCATATCAATCAAAGTATCCCAAATTTCCTTTCCATTATCAAGACGGCTGATTTTGTTGAACTCTTCAGGGCACAAGCCATTGAAGAGGATATCACAAGCTTGAGCGTTATATTGCAGCATCTTCAACTCTTCCGCGCTAGCTTCACGGTTCGGTTCTCTCCCATCAAAGAATTCACCTTGCAAGCCAATACACACAATAGCCCAAACGGCGGGGTTATGTCCGAGAATATGCATTTTCATCTTATGCTTCCAACTAGCGAAAATAGTGCCATCAAAGTAAGGACCTCTACGATGATAATTTCCCTCGCTAGACGCCATACTCTCCTAGGTTGTGAAACCAAGGCTATGACCACCAAAAGCTATGGAAATCAAAGCAAATGGAGAACAAAGCTCTGATACCACTTGTAGGACCTTGAAGTATGTCTAGAGGGGGGGTGATTAGACTACTTGACCGATTAAAAACTTAACCTTTTCCCAATTTTAGACTGGCAGCTTTAGCTATCTTTGAACAAGTCAAGCAATCTTCACACAATTCAAGCAAGCATGCAAAGAGTATATAGGCAGCGGAAATTAAAGCATGCAACTTGCAAGAATGTAAAGGGAAGGGTTTGGAGAATTCAAACGCAATTGGAGACACTGATGTTTTTTGTCGTGGTTCCGATAGGTGGTGCTATCGTACATCCACGTTGACGGAGAATTCAACCAACGAAGGGTAACGGTTGCACGAGTCCACGGAGGGCTCCACCGACGAAGGGTCAACGAAGAAGCAACCTTGTCTATCCCACCATGGCCGTCGCCCACGAAGGACTTGCCTCACTAGCGGTAGATCTTCACGAAGTAGGCGATCTCCTTGCCCTTACAAACTCCTTGGTTCAACTCCACAATCTTTACTGAGGCTCCCAAGTGACACCTAGCCAATCTAGGAGACACCACTCTCCAAGAAGTAACAAATGGTGTGTTGATGATGAACTCCTTGCTCTTGTGCTTCAAATTATAGTCTCCCCAACACTCAACTCTCTCTCACAGGATTTGGATTTGGTGGAAAGAAGATTTGAGTGGAAAGCAACTTGGGGAAGGCTAGAGATCAAGATTGATGTGGTAGGAATCGAATATCTTGGCCTCAACACATGAGTAGGTGGTTCTCTCTTAGAACTGGTAAGTTGGAAGTGTAGGTTTGTTCTGATGGCTCTCTCCATGAATGAAGAGGAGGCGGAGGGGTATATATAGCCTCCACACAAAATCGAACCGTTACACACAATTTACCAAACTCGGTGGGACCGAATTAACAAACTCGGTCGGACCGATTCAGTAAACCTAGTGACCGTTAGGGTTTTCGGTGGGACTGACATTCAACTCGGTAGGACCGATATGGTTAGGGTTAGGGCATAATGTAATCTTGGTGAGACTGACATACAAACTCGGTGAGACCGACTTTGGTAATTAGCTAACCAGAGAGTTGGTCGTAAACTTCGGTGGGACCGATTCGCTCTTTCGGTGAGAACGAAAAGTTACGAAGGAAACAGAGAGTTTACATTGCAATCTCGGTGGGACCGACGCTCACTTCGGTTAGACCGAAACGCTATTTAAGGGAAACAGAGAGATTACAATCCCATCTCGGTGAGACCGAGATCCCTATCGGTGATACCGATTTGCCTAGGGTTTGTGGCAGTGGCTATGCCATTTGAACTCGGTGGCGCCGGATAGAAAGAATCGGTGGGGCCGAGTTTGACTTTAGGTTTAGGTCATATGTGGATGTGAGAAATTAGTGGAGGGTTTTGGAGCATATCACTAAGCACATGAAGCAAGAGGCTCATTAAGCAACACCTCATCCCTCCTTGATAGTATTGGCTTTTCCTATAGACTCAATGTGATCTTGGATCACTAAAATGTAAAATGTAGAGTCTTGAGCTTTTGAGCTTGAGCCAATCCTTTGTCCTTAATATTTTGAGGGATCCACTTTCATCATCCATGCCATGCCATTCATTGAGCTTTCCTGAAATATTTGTCTTGGAATAGCATTAGCTCAATGAGCTATATGTTGTTATGAATTACCAAAACCACCTAGGGATAGTTGCACTTTCAATGCTCTTGCGCTCTAGAGTGAAATGATGGTTGCTTCGTCCGTCCAGCTTAATGCAGGAATGGTGGGGCTTTGTGATTTGACCCCTCATCGCTCATTTACTACTACTGCGGCACTACGACCGGGGTGCCTCCAAGTCCAACCGCTGCTCCGAACTATAATTTGATGCATCGCACGTGGAACAAGACGGTGGATGAGCCACATGTCGGCCAAAGGGGTCCTGTTAAGTGCGTCACCATTACGCCAACACGACAGGAGCAGCCTACCACTTGGTTTTGCTCCTCGGTGAATCCCGACTATATTGATCTAAAAAGATACGTACTGTACTACCTTCTCTGTCTCGGTTTATAGGGCGTGCACGTAGTTCTCGGTCATCCATTTTACTTACTAAATATGAGTTACTATGTCACAAAAAGTATATCATTCGATTCTTAAGCGGATGTAGTTTCTAAACTTATACTTCCTCTATCTAGGTGTATAAGTCACCTTACGAAAACCAAATAATCCCAAAACACTTAGGCGCGGTGCATTAACTCCCACCTCGTTTCTTGTTTCTTGACATATCAACCAATAAGAGCCGTGGGGTGTGCATGTTTTCAATGACTCAAGACTACGAAACACGACATGCAGTGGTTAGTTCATTGCATACAATGCTATTAATTAGCAAATAAACATTAAGTACTCTCGTTTTCTCCTCCTCATTGGTCACGGTGCACAACCTTAGATGACTTATTCACCTAGACGGCGGGAGTACTGTTCATCACATATATAGCCAGTTAAATTCTCAACCTAGAACGATGTGCATGCCCTGTAAACCGATACGGAGGAAGTAGTAAAAATGAGGTGATTTTACCGAGCGATGGGCGGGGGAGCATGGCATGTCATGCGGTCCCACATGTCATGATGTACCAAGGCGATACGCGTGTCCCTCTTGAGGCAGAACAATCGCAGAAGCAATACTATGTGGTTTTATTGAAGGAGATGATGGCGAAGCGAAGTGTGAAATAATGGTTGCTTCGTCCGTCTGGGAAGGTGCAGCATTGTGATTTGACGTCTCATTGCTCATTAATACCATCTTTGGTATGGAGGGTGTGTCCCCTTGTTCGCATCAAGACTGTTAGTTGCTGCATGAGACCTCGACCCGGTTGCTATATGTCCCGCATGTCGGCGAGAGGAAGTACATAATTCATGAAAGCGAGCGTCGACGGAGGAGTACAAGACACGGCTTGGTTTTTGCTGCTTCACACGATCCATCGATACAAACCCGGACTAAAAAAAGGCGAGGGCGGGTCTTTTCTCGCCGCAGTGTGGGAGTTTGGCATAGTCTGTTCGAGGCAACGAGGCAGGAAGGGAAAAAAGCAAATAAAGGTTGAGTGACTTAGTTTCGGGAAAATCTGATTTTACGGAGTACGTACCCACTATGGAGGTAGTATATTACTTACTACTCCCTCCTTTCCGGTTTATAGTGCTCGTCTAAAAAAATTCGTTTTTCCGTTGTATTAGTCTCAATTCTACTAGTAGTAGTAGTACCATCACATGTTGGATTTCGAGGTGTGTTAAATCACCCGATGCAAGCATTGTCAAGAGAAAACTCACCAATGCATGTAGAAGTTCATGGAAATTTAGTGGTCATGCATGCATTCGTTCTAATTAATGCCTCGGTAAACATAACTTCTTACTTGTGCAAACTACGAAATTAATTCCACCACTCACTGTCTACCTTGGTTGGAGAGATATTGAAATTGAGCCATAAACTGGAAAGGAGGGAGTAGTAACATAGCCTAGGGTAGCTTCCTGCACCCCGGACTCCAAGGAAATTGCTGTCGTAGTACTACTCCTATATACTACTCCAAGGAAATTGAGCCATAAACTATAAAGGAGGGAGTACTGCTAAAGGACATATATTCCAAACAATATGATAATCTCTCTAACAAAGGTAGGGACAAGGAGTAAACGGAGGGAGTAGTAAAATTTTCTCCTCGTCCTGCGAGCCACTGCAAGGGCGTAGGGAGCGGGCGTAAGGCTTAGTACTACTACCTCCGTCCTGTTTATAGGTCACCTTTGTAGTTCGTTCCAAATTTTTACCAAATATTTAGCTAACAAAATGTTAATGCATGTCAATAAAAATTATATCGTTGGATTCGTATTTCAACATAGTTGTCAATGATATAATTTTTGGTAACATGCATGAACATTTTGTTAGTTCAATCTATAGTCAAAATTAGATACAATATACAATGGGGACCAATAAACCAATATACAATGAGTAGTAGTAAACAAGCTTCACCTCGTCCTGCGAGCCACCGCGCCGTGGGCGGGGGAGAAGGCGTGGTAAGCAAGCTTCTCCTTGTTCTGCGAGTTGACAGGACACAACAAAAGGAATACGTACAGAGCATCTCGAGTGTATAGAACCTTGCCTCTAAGGTAGGCCCCACATGGTTTGCCTCTTTTTTAACATAACGAGTCAAGTCGCAATTTGTTTGTTCACCTGCAGTAGACGATCCTCCATCAAGTGGACAACCAGTACACGTGTCAAATTACCATGTGGGCTGCCTTTTCGTACAGAAATGACCTCCACCATGTACCCGCGCGGGTGTGATTGGGAAAGAGACGGGAGTACGTGCACCGTGCGTGCACCTCTTCTCTTCGTGCACGTCCCCCACCTACGTGGGTGTGTGTGAGAGAGATACAAACCTAGACATAATGCGCCGTCCATCCCCATGCCTCCGCCTAGTCCGACCACCAGTCACCACCACGCCCCACTCCTCCTCACCTTATCTCTCATCTTTCTCGGGACTAGCAATGTGCCCATGCGTTGCAACGGATCCAAAGTAGAATCGTACTTGTTCACAAACTTGAAAGAAAACACTCTTGTTTTGATATACATATATACCACTAAAAATATATTACGTTTTAGTCAAAATATATTTCACAGGTTGTTTTGATGAGGCGAGGGAGGGATTTGGTTGCTTTCAAGATAATAAGGGGTTTTCTTCAAATTGGAGCAGAGAAGTTGGCTATTATTGCAAAAATGCCACAACTTACCTCGCAACCATTAGATGTAGATCTAATGGTCAGAAATGATGGATGGCAGACACACCATCATCACCAAATGAGTATTTTATATGAGTAGAGATATCATTTTTTCGATGAAATTCTCGAGATACCATTTTTCCGATAAAATTCTCGAGATATCATTAGTTTTTACACATGGGGTTACTCCTGCATGGGTCAATCACAACAGGTGTTTTGTAAAAAAATGCATCTTGATGTTCCCTGCAATGCACGGGCATCTTGCTAGTCCATGAAAACAACACATGGCAAAATTTCACGGCGAACGAGGGATTTGAATCTGCTGGGAGGGGCTGTTTGGATTTTGCCTGGGGTAGCCAAAATATTGGCGACCCTTGTGTCCACCGGTGCCTTTGCTGCCGATGAATGAGGAATGGCTCAGCTGCTCATGCATCCTCCAGCACGCGCGTTGGAGACGAGCTCGCATGAGCTACGCTTTTTTTGTCCCACCACGCCGCTCGAGCCGGCCGCAGACCGACCGACGACCCGCATATGACGCCATCCAACCGTAGCCGCACACATTCTGACAGCAACTCAACCAACTAGACTAAATTCATGCAAACATGGCGATATTTCTCATAAACAATGACGGAATTCATATAAAATACCGGATTTTCATACAAACATGACGTATTTCATTACATTCAAACCAACTAAGCGGTGCTAGTTCTGGACAGCACAGGTATATAATACCTAGCCTAAATGGTCGCCCGCCGATTCATTTGTGTTCGTCAAGTCCGGCAGCACGATCACCGGACTGCCGGGAGCCTCGGAGGTTGCTTCAGCGCAAAGGACGGCTCGCTTCCCCACTACCGAAGCCGAAGATGATGGTGGAGGGGGGCTTCTCCACTTCCGTGGAGCCCATGCGGGGTCGACGAAGGTCCTCGCAACAAAACGATCCGGCAAGACACCTACTGTGTATGCCGGCGTCACCTCCGTGGTGGCCTTCATGGGACCCAAGCGGCGGCGGCCTCCCATGTTCTACTTCTCATCGATGATGGCGGCGGACGTGGAGGCACTGGCCACCGACTCGTTGCTCTCCGCGCACCCGGCTTCTATCTCTGCTTGCATGGCGCGGCCACTGGCATGGGAGTCTCGGCCACAGAAATGGGAGACGCAGTCGCAGACACGGGAGGCGCGGTACGAGGCGGTGGCGTGGACGGCAGCGACGATGCCCATGCGCTGCTCCTTGTCAAGCTGGCTTGGAGCGGCGAGTTGCTGAACTGCGCGCCGGCTTGAGGCGGCAACTGGCTCCGTTGGGCGAGGGGAGGGAGGTGGATCAGCGAGCTGCATAGCTCGTATCCGGCGGGCTCGGCGGGCCACCCAGCCGGCTTGGATGCGGGAAAACTACTCTTCGTAAGCCATTGTAAGAGTGGACAAAATGGTGAAGGAGGACATAAGGGAGCGGTGGAGGGGTGCGATTCTTGGCCGGCGTTTGGCCTCGTTTAAATAGGAGATTAAATAGACGGCGGACGGGAGGAGCTCGGCCGGCGTTGCGTTTAATGCCGGCCCGATCATGAATGGACGTGTGTCCAGAGTGGGTTTCTCGGCTTCCACACGGGTTTCATGCAGGCGTTTGAATGCGGCAAGGAGGCGTGTTCAGCCAGGCGTGCATCAAGTGGAGCCCTTGACTCTGACGTACGACACCGCGCCGTTCTTCCACTGACGTGTGGGCTCTTTGGGTACATGGCCTGCATGCTAGTGACCCAACACAGGCAACACACGGCAGAGGAACTTTTGGTGGGCCAGGGCGGTCAGAAGCGGGCATTTCATAAACCAATGATTGTTCATTGAGTGTGACGTCATCTATTTCATCTAGATAAGCCTACTATATAATGTAAGAGAATTTTAAAATTTTCATATATATGTTGCTAGCCCGTTCGATACGTTGTGATTCATAAAGACCGCTGCGAACATCAATGTTCTGCTTATCACAGACAAGATTGATTAAACCTTGAAAAAAACATAAGATTGATTAATAGCCGTAACAATCCATGTCCTTAACAAAGGGTGCATGCATGTATAGGTTGAGCGTGTGTCTTGCGTCGTGTGCGGTGTCGCCGGTGTGCATGCAGGGGTGCGAGTGTTCCGTGCGTCCATGTGTACGTTTCAGTGTTGCATGCATGTGTGCGTACGTGCGTGTGTTCGTGAGTGCATGTGTACGTGTCAGTGTTGCACGCCTACATGCGTGCGTTTGTTCGTTATGTGTATGTGTCAGTGTTGCATGCGTGCGTGTGTTCGTGCAAGTGTTGCGTGCATGCATGTGTACGTGTAGGGTGAGGCTACACGTCAGTCGACTGACTTCTTCATCTCTGGTCAGTAGATTTTCCAGCCGTTGGATACGAAATCAAGGGCCTGAAGTTTATCTTCAACCTCCACCCCCTGAGCCGCCAGCCACCGCCGGCCGAACCGCCGTCGCTGCTGCCCGCGGCCGGCCCGCGCGGCCACACTGCCCCACCCGCCCCGAAACCACTCCCCACCGCCGGTCCGCCACCGCCCCTGCCATTCCTCTAAGCCCCCCCGCTCCGAGTTTTTTCTCCGGTGATCCCCACGCCACCGCCCAATCACCGCGCCCCCCGACCGCCAACGACTGCCAACCAGATGTCTCACGACTTCGAATCCCCACCGACCACTAATTTATTACCATTTCTGTCCTTCATATACACGCTGACGGGTGGGCCCTATGGTAATGTGCGCTGCTGAATGTGGACCGTTTGACTGGTCAATTGATCGTGTCATCAACAAATTACAGAGCTGTATGGTGAGCCAGTGACCGTATGATGACCCTAAAATGTATTTTATTAACAAAGTACAGACTCAAACTACCATTTATTTCTTTCATATACAAGCTGACAAGTGGGCCCCACGGTTACGTGCCCCGATGGTGCAACACTAGTTGCGCCACGTGGAACGTTTGACTGGTCAATTGATTATGTCATCAACAAAATACGGAGTTGTACGGATGAGCCAGTGACCGTATAATCATGACATGTATTTTTTTAACATGGTACAGACGCAAGCACTCATATATACGCGCAAGCACTCACCGCTATAAGCGCATGCACGCAGACCCTACCCCTATGAGCACCTTCGAGAGAGTGAGCCAGCATATGATCTTGAGATTTTACAAAGTCACCATAGGTGCCTCATAGTCGAGTGGAACGTCTCCTCCCATTAAACCCATATCACCAAAAAAATACTGAAATTAACCCAGGATAAATGCGAGCACCATGACTTTAACCCTGGTGGGCTCGAGAAACCACTGTCCTCCTAACCATCCAACCACAGGTTGGTTAGCACCACAAAATGTATGTGCTGACCGTGATGAGATTATTCTGAAGTCCAGTGACCACATCGTGCTTTCGCTTCAAATACAATGATCGTAAGTGTCGTCAACAAAATACGGGGCACGCATCAAATAGAATGTCTGTCAGTGTCATCAACAAAATACGTAGACGTATCGTGAGCTAGATACCGTATGATCACCACAAGGATATATACGGTGACCGTAATGAGTATATTCTGAAGTCCACTGACCGTATAGTGCTTTCACTTGAAATACAGTGACCGTCACGCGTGAATGTGTCATGGGCATGCATACTTTTAGAGGGCCGAGAGATAGTTTGTGTGCGTACGTGAAAGTGGTGTAGAAAGAGGGGGTGTCCGGTGGAGACAAGGAGAGATATGCCCTTCGTTTCTCTTTCTCGTGACTAATATTTTAGGAGAAAATATAAACATTCACAATGCAGAACAAATATTTTTGGATGCACCATGAAATTAACTTTCATGTATTAGTGGCCGATTGCGTGTGTGGTGTGGTGGGCACATCATTTCTAGTTGTGGTGGGTTAACATGAGGACTCATGGGTCGGTTCCATCCTGCGCCACATAGGTTGGACCGAGACGCATTATACGAAGACCCATGTGGAGGACTCGGTGTACAAAACGAAGCTACCGGAGTCATGGAGGACTCTATCCCCACTGGTGATAAGCCGACTATATATGATTTGTGACCCTAGGCCCCGAGTATGTTATAGAAGCCTGGGGGCTAGTTCGTTGATAGTATACACACACGCACAATGCCTGGTATTCAAGTGTACTTTGTACACACCCCTATCACTAATATACAGTACAAGGAGTAGGATTTTTCCTCAACTGCAAGGGTCCGAACTTGGGTAAAACCTTGCCTCGTATTACCATCCAGCCTAACAGTTAGGGAAATCCTAGCGAATGATCTGATGGAATCATATCTGCCAACTACTAAGAGAGAGGTGTGTCTGTGGGGGGGGGGATGTGTGCGAGAGAGGCCTAAAGATAATGTGCGTGCGGGAGACACGTAGGCACATATATGTGTGTATAGAGGGCTAGTAGAGACCGTGCGTGTGTATATATGCATGTGAGAGAAATAGTTTTTTCCAACTGAGATTAGTGAAAAGAGTGGTACATAGTAGTCAAAAAGAGATAGAGAGAGATACATAGAGAGTGTGTGCATGAGACACCCCGACACCCCGGGAGAGATTTGTGAGCATGTGTGAAAGAGAAATGCTGATGTATATAAAGTGTGTGCACTTATGCGTTAGATAGTGAGATAAATAGCACGTTTGTGAGAACGGGCCGAGGCATAGTGCATCTACGTGTAAAAGGCGGTCCTACGCATTAAATCAATATATAAATGGCATTATTATTTTTGGATGAGATCATGAATTTTGCAATTTGCGTATGAACGAAAATTGGTCTATCAGACACCCATACTCTATTGAATTCTAACGTGTGCATGTGTTTATTTCATGTTATCGATCCATAGAGTGAGAGCGGTTTGAAATACAGGCAATGCATTGCTTTTGCAATTCATATATAAACATTAATTAGTGCACTCCATGTTGTTAGTGTGAAGCACTTTATACATTTGTCACTTACATGGATACATTCCAAATTGCTAGCTACGAAATAGAATACATGTTGAATTCAACATAAAGTGGGTTTCGAAGATTTGAATTCATAGGAAGTGCATTCATCTATTTGAACCCGAGATAATGGCATTTATAAATCAGATCTAAAAGGGGGCATCAATCTTTGTTGTGCGTTTGAACATGCTATATATTCATACGCATGTCTAACTATTTTTTTGCAACCAAGGAGATTATATCTGGAACCATGCATGATTTGAGGCAAGTTGCATATTTTTTCATATATACTCGTGTACAATGTATATTCAAATGTACCCCATCCATTCGAAAATAATCGTAGTTTTAGGACTTTCAAGAGTAAAGATTTGTGAAGTTTGACAAATCCTGAAAGTTCAATTCAAGAGAACCGAAAACGTTAATGCTTCTGCTCCCATATATTGAACGAAGCACCAAATAAGCCTCTGGCACTCGAAACCCCTCGAGACTAATGTTTGCTGGTAGGAAATTACTATCCTGACTCTGGCACGTGTAGCCTATCGGCCCGATGTCCAAAGGTCTAAACCGGGGTAGGTTTGTAACTTCACCAACATGCCAGTCTCAACAGCCTCCTAGAAGCATTCATATGCCATGGGCGCATAAACACCCATGCACTCAGCCGAAATCTGTCCTGTCCACCATTTGGGACACCTGAGATTACTGTCCTACCCCCAACCTGCAATATGTCCAAAATTTAGATGGGGGCAAAGTTTGTAACTTTCCCCAAATTTCAAACAAGCGCGTTCCAAACCAAAACATTGTTAACCCTTAGTTCCCCCCTCCCTCCGTTTCCCCATTCATACTCCATGGGCGCCAAAACGCCCTCTCCACCAGCCACGGAATCCCAGCCTCCTCCGTCCTCCACCCCATCACGCCCAATCCACCGTCGCCATCCTCCATCACGCCGGAGCCGGTACCCCGATGTCGTCGTCCAACGCAACTACAACCGCAACGCCCTCAAGGACTTAGCAGCTGAAGCCGAGGCAGAGCTACCTCCACGACGCCCACACCGACGTGCGCCGTACCAGAACCACTTCAACCACGCCGTCCTGGGCCTCACCGCTACCGCTCCACTGTCACAACCATCGACAGCACCAGAGTTGTTCCCGCTACACCATCATTCGCCGCCTCGGATCTGGTTCCCCGCCGCCGACAAACGGCCACCGCACCACACTCAACAACTTGTCCATGGGTTCGTCCAAGGCTCCACCGTCCTCCAGAACTTCTTGTTTCTAGCGAACCATAAGAAGATCGTTGGAAAAACAGAAGGAGGACATAGCACTATCAGCAGAAAGAGGTACTCCTCTTCCCTTATTCGTGCAAATCTTACGTCCGTGCTCACACCGTATTCATCCCACGAAAGAAACTAGTTGAGCGCTTCGTACTACATCTTCTTTGTGATACTAAATGCACAAGGTTTCCTCCCATTTACTATTTCACCTTTGCTAGAGGTCAAGAGCCCTCTCCGGATTTCAATTCGTCGGTCGAATAATCGCAATTAAAAGAAGAAGCACCCGCTTAGGCGCGCGGAGCACCTAGTCCACCTGTTCGCTGGGGAGGCGGCGCATCGGTGTCTATCATGGGGGCACTACTAGGGAAAATGTTGTACACAGAACTTTAGCAGTAGCGCTTGTTAAAAAAGCACGCTACTGCTAGACAGCAGTAGCGCGTGCAAATTAAGCGCACTGCCGATGCATATATATCAGTATCGTGTCTCACCGAAAACTCGCTACTACTAAAATTCCAACCACTAAGCCGATGGGCTACACATGGTAGTAGCGATCTTCCAAAAACCGCGCTACCGCTAATATTCTTATAGCAGCGCATTTATGCGTAAAGCGCTACTGCTAACGAAAATAAAATAAAATGAAAAACGGATAGAAAAGTAAATGAAAATGAAAGAAATAGAAAAAGGAGAACGGAAAAATATATAATGTAAAAAAAATGAAAAAGGAAAAAAGAATGAAGACGTAGAAGTAGCGCATTTGCTGAAACGCGCTATAGCTAACTTAGCTATAGCGCGTTTTCTGTAACGCGCTACCGTTACTTTTGACTTAACCCAAAAAAGGTTTCCCCCCGGCCACCACTTCTCCCCCTTTTCCCTCGCCCCACTTTGCCGCCGTCTCCCCCACTTCGCCGTCGCCCCCACTTCACCGCCATCTCCTGCCGGCGTCGAGGCTGCGCTCATCCTCACCGCCACCGCCCGAGGCCGCCCAGCCTGACGGCCACCGCCTCTCGGGCCGCCCTCAACCTCATCATCGCCTCCCTCGATCTCACCGGCACCCCCCTCGAACTCACCGCCACTAAGCCCGCCCAGGACCGCCGCCTCCTGATCCCGAGCCCGCCCTTGCTGCCCTACCTCCGTCACCGAGCACCTCCCCGCCACCGTCTCTCCCCTCTCTGTAAGCCCCCCACCCATCCTTTTTAGTCAATAGATGTTAATGTTAAGTAGTAGATAATGTTGATGTTAATTAGTTCAGTAGGGTTTTGTTTTTGAATTGAGTTTGTTGAACTAGATGTAAATTAGGGTAGTAGGGTTTAGTTTAAAGTAAAGTTTAGGTCAGTAGTTAACTAAATATAATCTATATTTGGTTTTTGAATTGAGTTTGAGAGAGCATGAGATTTATGTAGATTCTCTTGTAGTGTCAAACGCTAGGACATGCAAATTTGAAGTGGTCAGGATATATGCAAATTCCTCAATTGTGTTTGAACATGTTTTGATTGTGCCCAAGTGGCCTTTTGTTGTTTATAGGGAATGAAGCTGAGTGGCCTATGTTTTGCTGGAATGTTGATTCATTTCCGTTCCGGAAAATTTCAGGTTCTCGATTTGTCCACTTTTTAGCAAAGGTCATGCCGAAATTTTCCGTGAATTTCGGCATGACTTGTGCTACAAACTAGGACATATCGAGTGCCCGAGATTTGCCACACCGGGAAGGAGTCAACGTTCCTGCAAAACATAGGCCTTTTTATGTCATTATTCATTTTATTAGGTCTAGAATTAATTGACTAGATTTAATCATAGGAAACATTGCTAGCAACGATGAAGGACATGGTTCTGGTTATTGCGACGACGTCTACCTGGCAGCAGACGAATTTTTGAGCCTTGCCGAAGATCAACCGATGTTGTTGCTAGGCCCACCGATCGCATCGGGGACTGAGACCGACATGCAGACCGGTGCTGAGACTGAGAACGACGCTGAGACTCAGACCGGCATCGAGACCGGCGCTGAGACTGAGGGAGGCGCTGCCTCGGGGAGCGGAGCCGGTGTAGAACCGAAAGCAAAGAGGCAACGGCTTCCTAACAAACTCAGGACTACTAGACTGGTGGTCACGAAGGTGGACGACGGCAATTTTGAGCCAACCGCGCCCGAGGACGCGTGCGCGTGCTACGACAATCAAATAGGCTGCATAGTATGGACAACCGCCACCATCAACGATGAGGAACTACAGAAGATAGATAATATGAGGCCCTCCCTCCTAAAGAAGCTGCACCAGATATTCTTGTTCTCGGGCCGGAATGAAAAGGATTTTAAAGATCCAGATAAGGACCCGACAATGAAGAAGATAAACAAACACGCCATGTCCAAGTTTAGCGACGCGTTGGCCGCATGGAAAACAAGGGTGAAAGCAAGGATCATCGACAAAAAAGAACCCTACTCCGAGATTGTAAACGATAATCCGAGAATCACAGCGGAGCACTTTGAAATATTCAAGGCGGCTTGCGAGGCCGAAGATGCCCCAAAAAAGTCGACGTACATGAAGGGTCTTCAACAGAGGAACATTGGGTGCCACCACCTCAGAACCCGTGGTTACGGCGGGAAGAGGTCCATATGGGCCAAGGAGGATGCGGAAGCCGCGAGTCTGGGCATCCCAGACCCCTTGGCGGAGTTCACCGTCCCGCAGGAGCGTGACGGCCTCAGGGCCCAGCACCATTGGGACCCAGTGATGAAGGTTTTCGAGATGAACGCGGTCACGACGGAGTTCATGAGACTGCTGGTAATTTTAGTTTCTGATCAATTCGACTACACGTTAGTCATATTTGTAAACGATCCTTGTGCCTTTTGCAGAGAGAGCAGCACAGGATTGCGGCTGAAAGCGACTCGCCGTCTGAGGCGTTGGCGAGGCCCAAGTGGGACACTCCATTCAACCGGGCGTTGAACATATTGAAACGACTCCCGGTGGAGACCCGACCGTCGTATGGACGTGTGCACGGTGTCGGAGACGGCGCCATGTGGAAGAAGTACTACCGTGAGACCACGAAGGAGAGAAAGGAAAGACGGAAAATAACTGAAGAAAACATCGACAAGAAGGTTGAGATTGCGGTTGAGAAGAAATCATCTCAGACAGTCGCAACAGCGGTAGCTGCCGCAAAATAGGTGGTTGTAGATATGTCCACTTTCCCGTTGCCGAATTCTTGGGGAGCAGCTCGACTAGTATTGCCCAGCACCTGCAGCTGCACCTGCTCCCACACCGGCTCCCGCACCTGCTCCGGCATCGGACGTGCTCGGTGGTGCTTCTTCTTTGGCTGAGCTCGATGCCCTCACGGTATCTGTCACACCGGCCCCCTTGAATAAATGTATATCCTCCCATTTTCGTTGCCTTTCGGATGTCTCACGTCGCAGACTTTTCTTTACAGGCCGACGAAACCCCGTGCACCATATTGTACACCATCGGTGACCAAAAGGTGGACGTGGGGAAGGCGACGATAATGAATCCGAAGGAACCATTGTTCCACAGTCAGCCGATCCCCTCGAACGTCTTCAAGGTGTCTGTGGCCAGTGTCAAACCGGGCCACGAGAATTTGCCTCCTCTGGTACTGGTGGGGGATGACGACGAGACCCCGCGGCGGCTTGGTGATTGTTGCAATGGGTGGTTCCTGTTGTGGCCAAAGAGTCTGCTTTGTCTGGAGGCGGCCGGGAGCACACCCACGAGCACGCAGCCTCAGCAAGGTATGAACATCAACACCCCACCTACCCAATTAGCGTCGGGTGTCGGGTTGGGTGATAGCGGACGGGGTAAGGAAGAGGCTCCATTAGTCGCTGATGACGTCACCATGGATGAGGATGAGGATGACGATGGCACTCAACAGTATGTCTATACTGGTGCCTACTCAGGGTTAGAGCATCATGAGTTGGTGCCTAAATTGCCGTCTCCCGAGGCTCAACGTATTATAGACGACCTTCCGGCAAAGAAGTCTAGGAAGAGATCGAGGAAAGGCAAGAAAGCTGATTCTATGATCCAGCCTCCTCGGCCAAAGATCGGGTTCAAGATCAGATAGATATCCCGGTGGGGATAAATGGCATATCCCCGTCAACCAATCCTACCTGCAGCAGCGCTTAGGGGCCGATTCGGCGATCTAAGGAAACTTCATGACGATGTGTCATGGATAGAGAAATGCCTCATCGCCTCGAAAGATCCAGGATACCCACTCTACGTGGTTAACGTTCCGCGGCAATTGTCGTACGTCGACTTCTTCCCCGCGGATAAGTTCTTCCTTCGATTCGATTAGATATTCGACATGTTTCACGTGAAGAAGCTGGATTTTACGTTTGTCCGCCTTTATGCCTTGCACATGAACTACATCATCGGGGTTGAGCAGATACCTCATATCTGTGTCGCTGACCCGTACTTCATGCACGAGGGCTTCTTGGGAGTCTGCGCAAAGCACCGTGAATACGCGAGGGAGTACATCGTCAATTACATGCTCGCCAATAAGGACAAGGAGGCGATTCTCATGCCTTATCATCCCCTATAAGTCATCTGTGCGGATAACCTTCCTTCGATTTCAATCATTCATTTGCACGGTGGAGGCTAATTAATTTAAGGTGTACTTATTTTGCGCAGCGGCGGGCGCGCCGTCCTCATCATCCTCTACCCCCGATACTCTCACACTTTTTACTTGGACTCGTCAAAGAACATTAAAAAAAAAGGATTACACCCACATCAAGGATGTTCTCGACAGTGCTATGTTTTACTATGACAAACAGGGTGGAGAGGTCAAGGACAAGAAGAGAAGGGGCGGCTGGCCATGTTCTCGACAGTGCTATGTTTTACTATGACGAACAGGGTGGAGAGGTCAAGGACAAAAAGAGAAGGGGCGGCTGGCTCGCCTTCGGCCATAAGACCGACTTCTGCTGCATCCAGCAACCGAGTGATTCTCTTAATGATGGATTCTATGTCCTACACCACATGCTGGAGTACAGACGGGATCACCAGAACCTTCGCATGTCACCTACATCCAGCGATGCCCATATTCTGCAATGGGCAAGGAACACAGGAGATATCGAGGATCATCGACTTCGAGCTGAGTTCTATCACATCCAGCGTGAACTTGCCCAAAACATCATGAAGGAGGTCGTCGGAAAAACAGGAATGTTCTATGAAGAAGGACAAATGTCGCGGGAAGACGTCCGAACACGGGTAGCCTCTCAGCGTCTCGACCTGAAGCCTTTCACTAGGCTTGGGGACTATCTCCCTGACTTGGATGGATGGCACGACATGCTGGAGTGATTGTCTATATATGACAATGTGTCCGTTTAGTCCATACTTTCTGTATGATGAAACTTTGAGTTATGCACGATGAAACTTTATTTGTGATGTAATTAAACCGTCCTCCTCGACTAGCGACGATCACTCTAGTTAGGGCATTTTGGGTACGACCAACTTTGTTATTTATGCTTATGATATGTTGCTTCTATTTTTTCCAAGTCTGTCTCTTTCTGTTGCTCAACTATATATGTCGCATATCATCGACTCATGTGACGATGCAGGTGCATAGATCATCGATGGGGAAGAAGTGCTACGCCAGGAGTATATATATGATGAGTGGCTGGAGTGTCAGGCCTAGGTGTACCGGTTTCTGGTTTCCGAGCAACAGGCAGTAGTTAGTTTAGGTTCACGCTAATGCGAGAGAGGGATACGAACTCATGTACTGCGTAGTTCCGCTCTCTCTCAAAGTGATAGCTCTTCTCGCGTATATCATTGTTTAGATATGGATGACGATGTAGTTGCAAGTAATCTAGACTTGTATCGCTATTTTCGAGATGATGATGAGAGACCACTTTGTGTTGGATGATGATTATGATGACATGATTTGCTGAGACTAGTTGTATGTATATGCTATTATTACATTTGTATGTGTATGATATGCTAAATATTATTGTATAAAGCCTATTCAAATACAAAAAAAAATATGCAGAAAAAACTAATAAAACTAGTAGTAGCGAGTGGAACAAAGTTAGTAGTAGCGCTGCCTTACCAGTAGCGCTTCCCCCTAAAAACGCTGCAGATATTAGCAGCAGCGCTCTTCACCAAAGCGCGCTACAGCTATCCATGTATAGCAATAGCATGGGACGACAGGCGCTACTGCTACATGTTAGCTGTAGCGCCTTATCAGTAGCGCGACATCCCGCACTACTGATATGCAAAATACCCGCGCTACTACTAGGGTTTTCCCTAGTAGTGGGGTGTGGGGCGCAGGAGCTGCTTGCGCCCGATCTGGAGGTCGGCGGGGCTTGAAGGGATGGCCGGGGCGGTGCCAAGCACGGCGGTGCGGTGAGGTCGAGGGGAGGGTGGAGGCAGGGGACTGGGCCGGTGGTCGCTGCCTTTTCGAGGAAGATGAAGGCGATCTGCCCGTTCTTTGTACATCGGACGGTGCAGAAAAAAAGGACTGGCCTATTTGTTTTCAGTCGACTGTTATATTCATAGGACCACACCTTGTGGTATGCTGGTGGAGGATCTGCATTTCCCAGCCATCCTGTGCTCATATTTCAAAATCCTAGAATCTAGTAATTTCGTGTGCCATGCATGTTGTAGAGCTATCATATGTCTCGCGTCATTTATTCCTCACCGACCTGCTATCTCGCTACCTTTACATCACACTACTTGTGCACACACTTCACCCATACTCACAGTATTGTTTTTTTATGCATGGGTATTTCAGACTCTGATGCAGTGTTGATGAATACAAAAAAGAAAAGACAGAAGTCGCTCCAGTGTAATTTGGAGATAAGCACTAAGCGTCTCAACGCTCTAAAGGGTGCAGTGCCAGCAGATGGAGACAGTAAACGTAGCTCTGCAGTTGATGATCTCAATTGCCACACACAACCATCCCAGGTGCTTGCTTTATCTTCGCGCTGTCAAATGTGGTTGCATGTTGCATATGGTGTCTAGCTTGTATTGCTTCCAATTTGGTTAAATTGCATTAGCTTACTTTACACATTATACCTTTGATAATGACATGCCTTCCTGTTTTTGATACATACCACATATGTCTATTAACCATGTTCATACATCAAACTAATGCTCTTTTGTATCCCTCATCAATTACTTATGATGAGACAGTCACCCGAGTGGGTTACCGTGAGACGCGCTACTCGTTTAAAGAGTGCAGTGTCATCCTCCCCACATGATTCTCAAGAAACAGCAAGGCTAAATGAAGATAGTCAACGTAGCTCTCTAGTTGATGAAGCAATTCCCCCACACCACTGTCGCATGTGCTTGCTCTTACTTGGCAGTGTGATATGTGGTTGCATGTTGCATATGGTGTCTACCTTGTAATGCTTCTAATTAGGGTAAATTGCATCTGCTTAGTTAACACATTATACCTGTGAATATGACATGCTTTACTGTTTTTGGTACATATTACATCTTTGTATTAACCATGTTCTTAATCAAACTACTTTTCTTGTGTATCCCTCATCAATCACTTGACTGCACACCTTCAAGTTGACAATGTAATATTGGTTGCATCTTGCATATCATTTCAAAAATGTATTGCCTCTAATTTGTTGAAGTGCCACTTATAATGAGACACATCTAACTTGGTAGAGTGATTTTGGTTGGATCTTTCATATGGTGTCTAGATTGCATTGCTTCCAATTTGTTGAAATGCCTTCGCTCATTGCTTTTTCGTACATATTCCATCCTCATACAATGTGGTTGCCATACATAAAAGTTGTGTTCATCAGTATCATGCATCAACGAATTTGGAAGTGCGAATTTCATTCCTTTTTCTTGTGTGCTTACTTGACAAGGCAAAATCTAAAAGGACGAAGACACGAAATGCTGGTGGTCCTCTGGAGCAACCGAAACAGATGATCTCTGTAGATTCTCCCGCTACTCCTACTGCAGTGCAGGTTCCAAATCTCATCTCCCCTACTCCACAACCCCAGGTGCTGGCTCTAACACGGCAGTGTGATATCTGGTTGCATGTTGCATGTGGTGCCTAGCCTGTATTGCTCCTAATTTATTAAATTACATCTCCTTAGCTTACACATTATACATGTGAATATGACACACCTTCATGTTTTTGGTACATACTACATCTACCTATCACACCATGTTCTTACATTAAACTACTGTTCTTGTGTATCCTGTATCTATTGCTTATGATGAGACAGTCACGCCCGTGGGTTAGTATGAGACACACTACTCTTATAAAGAGTGCAGTTCCATCCTCTCCACATGATTCTCAAGAAACAACAAGCCTAATTGCAGATATTGAACGTAGCTCTATACTTGAAGACCGCACTTCCCCTACACCATCATCGCAGGTGCTTGCTCTAACTTCGCAATGTGATATGTGGTTGCATGTTGCATACGGTGTCTAGCTTGTAGTGCTTCTAGTTAGGTAAATTGAATCTGCTTAGTTTACACATTATACCTGTGAATATGACATGCCTTCCTATTTTTGGTACACACTACACTACAAAAAAAAGACACATCCATGACATTTTGGGCCGAACGAAATTTTTTACTATCATACTTATGACACTTCTATGACGATAATTGTGACAAAACCCAGTATCATCATAGATGTGGGGGTCCTACTTCTATGACAAAAAATCATGACAGAAAATGGGCTTTTCGTCCTGGGCGGGCCGGAGACGAAGCTGCATGACATTCTTTGGGCCGTCCATGACGGAAACAACCGTGGTAGAAGCGAGGGTGAGGAAAATATCGGGGTGTTCCCAGCCGAGCGATGCATGTTTCTCTCGTACACGCACACGCGTGGGTGTGAGGCATTGGGCTCTATCTGAACCCGAGAGAGGCGTTGGGCTCTAACTGAACCCGGGCGATTGCACTGCAGGCTAGGCGTTACTAAACCGGAACGATCGATCGATGGATGTTAACTGAACCCGATCAAGTGATTCCTTCGCTACTGCTGCTAACTAAAGCCGATCGATGCTGCCTCTGGATGAACAGTGAGCGTTGCTAGGGGGGTTGGATTAATAGTTCCCGGTGGGGGTGGATGAACAGGACCCCGTGGTGTTGCCTCTGGATGTACAGGACCCCGATCGATCGAGCCAGTTGGGGCTGGATGAACAGGACCCCGTGGAGGGCTGGATGAATAGGACCACCCCGTGGAGGGCTGGATGAACAGTAGACGGTGGAGGGCTGGATGAACAGTAGCCCATGGAGGGGTGGTTGAATAGGAGTCCGTGGAGACGGCTGGTTGAACAGTAGTCGGTGGAGTAGCGCGCGGTGGAGGCTGGATGAACAGGATCCCGTGGATGAACAGTCGCAGGTGGAGGCTGGAGGAGGTCGACGGTGGATGAACAGTAGCCCATGCAGGCTGGAGGGGATTGATGGTGGAGATGAACAGTATCCCGTGGAGTCCCGTTTTGCGATACGCCACACACCTCCCGATGAACATGACCACCGTTTCGATCATAGCGCTCCAACACAAGTCCATTTCCTCCGTTTTGCGGTACGCCAGACCCCTCCCGATCAACAGGACTCCCGTTTCGACCGTAGGAGGTCCATTTCCTCCGTTTTGCGGTACGCCAGACCCCTCCCGATGAACAGGATCCCGTTTCAACCGTGGCCGGTCGAACACAAGGCCTTTTCCTCCGTTCTGTGGTACGCCAGGCCTCATTTCCATCGGCTGTTCCATCCAAGCCCTCCCGATGAACATGACGACGTATTCCGTTCTGACCCAGCCGGTTGGCTCCCCATGAACACGACGATGATGCAGTTTCTCCGTTGCGACCCAGCCATGTACACGAGCCCTGGCCGTACGTATTCGCGAGTAGGCGTTCGAGACCCAGCCCGTATGTACGTACGTGGCTGTATTTTCTTTCTTGCACACTGGTCGCTGTATGTATGTGTACATGCTAGGTGCGCGCCTCTACTGCGACACGTGCGCGCCTCTACATTGACCAGTATGTACGTACACGTTCGCGACCAGAATGACAACGCTACGTATGCTTCGACCAGGTGGGTCCCGACTGTCAGGCACTTCCTTGCGTGCGAAAATGTAGCTGGTGGGTCCCAGCAGTCAGGGGGTGAATCGTTTTTTTACCCGGATGCACTTCCTTGAGTGCAAAGATGTAGCTGGTGGGTCCCAGCAGTCAGGGGGAAACGTTTTTTCACGAAATACGGTGGCCCGTCCGGTGGTTCCCCGCAGTCAGGTGGAGGAATAATTATTTTGCGCGTAATAAGGAGGCACTTCCTTGCTGCGGCCATGGACCCAGCTGTCAGCCTCTCCACATACAGTCCACGTCCGATGGAAGCCGTTCCTTGACCATGTTGACCACGCCGTGCCGAGAGCACCAGGGCGGTGGACGATGGTGAGGCCTAGGAAGGGGACGACGCGGAGCCGGTGAAGACGCGGCAGTGGATGCCCACGCGTAGAGGAGTATGAGGGTTCACTGGTTCGCTGCGGTGTGAGGCTGCCGCCGCCGGAGAATAATAGGGGGTGTGGGTGAGTAGTGGGATGGCCTGGCCAGCGGTGGGAGTAGTAGGGGACGGTGAGGCCTCCGCCGCATCGCAGCCGGCCACGGGAGGCAGGAGCACGAGGCAAGACCGGCACTGGTTTAGGCGGCTGGAGCAAGAAGACCAGAGGTTGAAGAAGCACTACGGCCGTTGGATGGACATCGTATGGTCATTAGAGCTAGAATCGTGCATATTGACTAAGTTTACAAAGCCCTCCGTCCCCGTCAACTTAGTAGGCCCACAAGTCAGCCTGCCACTATACTGTGTCCCAGCTAGTAGGGGGAGTATTCATTTTTCTGTGCGTAATAAGGAGGCACTTCCTTGCGTGCGAAGATGTAGCTGGTGGGCCCAAGCTGTCAGCGGCGGTAACGTTTTTTTGTGAAATACAGAAGACCTTTCGGTGGGTCCCAGATGTCAGGTGGAGGAATCATTTTTTGCGCGTAATAAGGAGGCATTTCCTTGCGCGCGGCCATGGACCCAGCTGTCAGCCTCTCCACATACAGTCCACTTCAGATGCATGTCGGTTGTTGACCACGTTGACCAGGCCGTGCCGAGAGCACCAGGCCGGTGGACGGCGGCGAGGCCTAGGAAGGGAACGACACGGAGGTAGGGAAGACTCGGCAGTTGTTTCCCACGCGGAGGGGAGTACGACTGTACGAGGGTTTACTGGTTCGTCTGCCGTCGCCGAAGAATAATATCGGGTGTGGTGAGTAGAGGGATGGCTAGGCCAGCGATGGGAGTATGGTGGGGCGGTGAGGCCTGCGCGGCAGCACAGCCGGTCGCGGGAAGGAGAGAGCATGCAGTCCCGCCGGCGCTTGTTTGAGAAGCTAGAGCAAGAAGAGCAGAGATTCAAGAAGCACGACGGCCGTTGGATGGACATCCAACAGTCACTGCTTGTGCGTCAACCTTTTTTTAGGAAAGCCTCAAATCTGCGGAAAACATCATACAACCTATCTGCCATTGTTTCTAATAATTTACAGCCCATTTGCTAATTCTTAAGGTTTTTTTGGAGCCCATATTCTTTTTGTTAGCATTACATCCCATATTGTGGCCACGGTTAAAAAATTATACGAAATTTCGCATATTTCGGTGCGGTCCGAACTGTTTTTAATCCCGAAATTTTGAGTCACATTCAAACTGATTTTAAAAATAAATGTATATCAATATAAAATCCAACAAATTGTCCACGCATAAAAATCAATGCAATTTAAAATCTTGAAATGAAAAAAAAAAGAAATTTGAAACTAATTGCCGGTTTGATGTGTTTTAAAAATGTACAACCCATTTCTCATTACTGATAGGCCATTTTCTCGGCCAACCGAATGAAGCTCTCCTCGTGTTGAAAGATTTGCAGCCCAAAGAGCCTGGCAAAGCGACTTACTTGGCAAATCACGAAAAAATTGGGCTGTGGCCGTGGACCCAGCTGTCAGCCTCTCCACGTACAGTACTCTTCCGATGGAAGTCGGTCGTTGACCACATTGACCACGCCGCACCGAGAGCACCAAGGCGGTGGACGATGGCGAGGCCTAGGAAGGGGACGACGCGGAGCCGGGGAAGACGCGGTAGTGGATGCCCACACGGAGAGGAGTACGAGGGTTCACTGGTTCGGCTGCGGTGTGAGGCTGCCGTCGCTGCAGAATAGCGGGGGTGTGGGTCAGTAGAGGGATGCCCTGCCCAGCGGTGGGAGTAGTAGGGGGCGGTGAGGCATCCACGGCATTACAGCCTGCCACGGGAGGCAGGAGCACGCGGCACGACCGGCGCTGGTTTGGGCGGCTGGAGCAAGAAGACAAGAGGTTGAAGAAGCACTGCTGCCGTTGGATGAACATTGTACGGTAACTGGAGCTAGAATCGTTCATATTGACTAAGTTGACAAAGCCCTCTGTCCCCGTCAACTTGGTAGGCCCACAAGTCAGCCTCCCACTATGCCGGGTTCTAGTGGCGGGGAGTATTCATTTTTTTGTGCATAATAAGGAGGCACTTCCTTGCATGCGAAGATAGCTGGTGGGTCCGACCTGTCAGCTGGGGGCACGTTTTTTCGCGAAATACAGAGGCCCTTCCGGTGGGTCCCAGATGTCAGGTGGAGGAATCAAAGACTTGAGAAGGCGTACAGAACAAGCTAGTGTACCAGTAAAGAGACGTTGCTGAGTTTTAGAAAAATAGAGACGTGCTCCTGTAGCTGGTTCGAATCCAAACCTAGACTATGACTATATATGGTGCTCTTCTACTCTGCAAGTAATGAAACTGACATATTCAACGTTCGCTTCTCCTCTTCTCTACTTACTCTGCCTAGCATGAGAAGCTCTGGCCACATCAACCATGTCCGCTGGCTGCTCGTCCACCTGCTCTTCGGCAGTTAACAACCAAATATGCGCCAAGTCGCCACCCGTACCATCGCCTGTGGGTCTCATCACACCCTCGCCAACACGCGCACTGTAGCCGGTTGCTCATCGCAACCCACTGCCGTTGGTGTGGTGCCACTGCTTCAAATCACGCAGAGTCATCCGTCGCGTCTCAACCACAATCCTCAACCCTGGTCGAGTCTTCTACAAATGCCCGAATCATGGGGTAATAATATGTTTAAGTGTTGTTCTGCTGCTTTCAGTTGCTGAATTTTTTAATAGTTTGGTTGATGATCTTCCAATTTGATTCATGCAGAAAAGGGAAGATTCGTGTGATTTGTATTTCTGGGGAGTTGCTGATGTGGCGGAGTACAACTATGCTGATTATTTGGTTAGCCGAGGAATTCTAATACCAGCAGGTTGGGGTGTTGGACAAGTAGCTGAAGGAACGACAGAAGAAGAAGATGCAGAGCAGAAGGTTAAGGATGCGCTTCCGATCATGGCCAATCAACAACCGAACGGCCTTGACAAAGAATGAGGAGATGAAAGAGCTTGTGAAGATAATGGGCAAAATCGATGTGCTCAGAGGATGATTGTCTCTTTATTTGCGGTGTATGTAGCACTCGTGATGTATTCAAGGCTATGACATGAGCACTTTGCCGAAACTAGTAATGAATCAAACCTGTGTAGCAGGCTGGGCGTAGTGTTGTGATCATCTAATGATTTCTATTAGCGGAAATCAGGGGGTATCCCCTTTTGCTCATAAATAAATTAATAGCAGAGGCCCTTTTGGTAATAAATAAATAAATTAGTAGAGGCCATGTCGGGTCAGCTTTGTTCTCATTCGAAGAAGTCGAGCAAATTGCAGTCCAACAACAAACTATGTCATCAAATTCAAGTTTCACAACCAAATATGAGTACAACTAAACAACAATGTCATCATGTTTTAGTCGTCATACAATCACCAAACACAAATCAGCATAAGTAACAAGTGATGTTCTCACAGGAAAATACTAAACAACATGTTCATCAGGTTTCAGTTGTCAAAGCAAACACAATTTCACATAGTAGATAAAAAACGTCTTCTGACAGGCAAATATGACAAAAGCAATGTAATCATCATCCGCAGTAGCAGCGTCAACATCTTCGCCATGTGTATCAGTCTTAATCGTAAATCCCCACAGTGTCATCATCTTCTTCGTCCTCGAACGTTGGCTTCTTCTTGATCAACTCTTGTATGTCCACAGCACGACGGGCAATCTTTTTCACGGCCATGGCCATTGGACGTGATGGTTCTCAAAGATATTAGGAACATCTGTGTTATCTTGTACATCAGGACCAGTGTAAGCATCATCTTGTTGTGCAACTTCATTAAACAAATTCCTCTGCTCAAATCATTGCAATACTCTCCTGTCATCGCTACGTGCAAATGTGTCCTCCAAGAAAAATATTCGTGTTGCTTTATTTGCCAAAATAAAAGGCTCGTTGGTCTGGTATGCCGCCTTGACGTGGATGGATTTGGAATAATCATCAGCTCTGGGTTTTGCGATCCTGGAAAACTGGTTATACCAATGACAAAGACAATGTAACCACACACCGATGATCCTCAAAATCGGAGATATATCGAATCAACAATGTCTGTTATGTTAGCATACATTTCAGTTATCTCTTTGTCATACGTGTGATCCGTGCTCATGATGGCACTGCTTTGTGTCTTCCTGCCTTCGTCTCGTGCAAAAGGGTGTTGTAGCGCACATCTCCAACAACGCAAGATTCATAATGTCTTACCCGAGTATCAGGACCCATTGCTAGTGAGTAAAGGGCATCATCAACTGCCTGCCCATCCTCCCGCATCTTCTTAACCTATGGTTAGAACATAGACAAGTTGATCATCTTATGTACTCAATATATTAAAAAAAACTGACAGTGCGATTCAAAAGCTTACATGGCTCTTCATTTCGCAAATCCTGTCATAACCAGGTTGTCAATGTTTCTTGGATTTTGCGGCAGTAACTTCTTTTTGTAGATGCTGCACAACATAGTGATCGTGTCAAACATCTAAATATATAAGAATGTGCTGCAAGTTTAGTAGATTACAATGTATAAGCTATAGTACTTAGCACTTACTTGATATAAGGTAGTATCTCAGGATAGTTATTCAACACATACCAAACCGTTTTGTCCAAATCTTTAGGTTTGTCCTCTTGTCGACTCTTCCCTGTAACTCGAACAGAATAATCGAAAACACTGAGCTCGGGATTGTCTTCATCCACCTATTTGCTAAGCTGATCAGCTGTTTCAATGTATTTTGAGCAGAATGTCAACACCTCCGTAGCAATGTAGGCCTCTGCAATGGAACCCACGGGTCTAGCTCTGTTCCTAACATAGCCCTTGAAAGTGCCTAGCCGCCTTTCAATAGGGTACATCCAGCCATACTATACTGGACCTCTAAGTAGTGCCTCATCAGGTAGATGAACAGCCAAATGCACCATCACATCAAAGAAGAATGGAGGATATATCTTCTCAAGGTCGCATAGGATAGTTGGTATCTTGTCTCTAAGACGCTCCAAAGCATCTATCCCGATATTTCTATTGCAGAGTTCCTCAAGAATTGTCCCAACTCTACAACTGCTCAGATAAGTCGTACGCCCAATCCTCTAAGGATAACAGGTAAAACCCATTGAAGTAGGACGTGGCAGTCATGAGTTTTCAACCCTTGTACCTTGTTTCCATCTACATGACTCTCCTTTCAGGGTTGGAAGCAAATCCATGTGGGAATCTCACACGTGATGTGACCTCACGCAATTCTTTTCTTTTACCTTGTCCAAGACGCATTACACCGGTGCCATATCCCGTGGTTTACCTTCATCTTGCACGTGCAAATCCTGTCTAATACCCAGGTGTGTCAAATCAATCCTAGATTTTAAGGTATCTTTCGTCTTGCCTTCAATATTAAGAAGTGTGCCGATAATGCTGTGACATATATTTTTCTCGATGTGCATCACATCAAGATTATGCCGCAGATCCAAATCTTTCCAATACTGCAAGTCCCACAAAGAGGGCCTGCGGGTAAACAATAATCTCTCTTCTGCCCTGCCATGTTTCCTTTTCCCGCTACCATTATCAGGATGGTTTCCTGGTGTAATATGCCTGACATTCTCTAATTCCACTTGCATCTCATCGGCGGTGAGCCTCTTTGGCGCATCACGGTTTTCATGCTTTGCATTGAACACATGTCTTCGGGAATTTCTAGGATGCGGCTTGTCCTTGGCAAGGAAACGACGGTGTCCAATGTATCAGATCTTGCTAAGTATTATGATGATAAGCGGATTCCTGTCACAGCGAACACATGCATTGTAACCATGTGTCGTTCGCCCTGACATAGTGCCCAAAGCCGGATAATCATGGATGCACCAAATTATAATAACACACAGAAAGAAGTCAACTGGTGGGCTGCTATATAGGTCTCGAGTGAGAACACCCCTCCATAGCTGTTGAGGTTCCTCCACAAGAGGCTCCATGAACAAATCAAAATCCTTTCCAGGACTTTTTGGACCTGGGATGAGCAAGGCCATCATGTAGTTTGATTCTTTGGTGTAGACAATTGGAGGCATGTTGTAAGGGATAACAAGCACTCGCCACATGCTATATGTGGCGCTCGTGGACAAATTGGTTAAATCCATCCGAAGCTAAGCCAAGTCTAATGTTTCTCGGTCAAAGAAACTTTTCATGTTTCGATTGAAGCTTTTCCACTCACTACCATGTGATGGATGGCTCATTACATTCTCGATCTCTGTACTCTTGGTTCCTAGAATGCCAAAGTACATCCTCTCTTGTTTCAAAGATCATGAAACAACCTCTGCAATCTTGGTGTAATTGGAAAATATCTCAGAACATTATGAGGAATCCTCTTCACAGCATCGCCATCTTTCCATCTTGATGATTTGCATTTCAGACATTCACTTAAGTTGGCATAATCCTTCCGGAATAGAACACAATTATTCTTACAAACATGGATCATATCATATCCAATTCCAACTACACAAAGGAAATTCTTCATTTTACTGTAGGTGTGTGGCAGCTCAGACGCATCTGGGAAAGCTTTGCGGAAAGCAGCCAACATCGCATCGAATGATTTGTTGGTCATTCGCTCGGATGTCTTCACCTGAAGAAAGGTGACCATAGCTGAGAATACTGAAAACTTATTTCCTGGGGTGACAGCCACGTTGCATTGTTCCAACATGCGGGCCCACCATTTTTCTTCTTTAGGTGAAAGTTCACGGAATGCACGAGCATTTCGTAGCATTGTTTTAATGTTGGTCAAACTCACTGGCTCCGCCACCACCTCCTCCTCCTCCTCTTCCACCTGAGCATCAGGCAGATCAAGATGGTGTTCTGCTGCTTCCACGTAGTCAAGAACATTGACGTTCACAGCTTCACCATGATGAACCCACCTAGTATATGTGACCGACATCCCATACAAGTGTAGATGATTTTGCACAGCTTGACTGGGTCTTGTAACTGAATTCATACAACTGCTACACGGGCAGAGCACATCTAATTTCGAACCACCGTACTCAGCTCGATAAAGTTCATGAAGTTTTCAACCCCTCGACATATGCAGCGGAGAATCTTGAGCGAAGTTATCCAAGTCCTGTCCATCATTAGACATACAAATTAGTTCTTCTACTAGATATTACAGAAAAACATATATGCTTTTATGAAGTCCGTAAGAAAATACCTAGGTCGATGTCTAAAGCTATGACAAGATATTTGGACGAGCAAATCTAAGTAACGAAATATATGTAAAGCTAATTCAGCAAACAAATTTGAGTGCTAAATTATGGCAGGTTGTTTCAGAGTCAATGAGGTCGAGCACACAACCATCAAACTATCGAAGGCCATCGCAGCAACAAAGATCGAGTATAAAACGGTGTGGAGCTATTTCACCTAACAGATTGGCTACTAGACCATGGCAATCTACGTCACAATAAATATATGGCAGGATATTTTAGCAACTAATCGGCCTTGGCATGCTATCTCAGCTAAGCAGATTGAGTGCAGAACAGAGCAAGGAAGCTTCTTAAGCAGAGCATATTGACTGTAAACTATTTCGGCAAACAATGACATTAACAGCGTCTATCAGCTAACATTTAGCGCTACACCGACATGCACGGAGCCTCAGTCTAGAATGCGCGTGCCGTGGGAGAAGCTGACCGCCGTGCGTCTCCACAAAAACTTTGCCAGTGGTGGCGGCGCTGACCGCCGTGCGCCTCCACAAGAACGTCGCCAGCGGTGGCGGCGCGGCTAGAGGACGGCAGTCTACGAGAGCGTACTGTGGGGGCGAGAGGATCGCCGTGCGTCCCCTCGACGAACCGCGGTGCCGACGTATCGGCGTGGTGGGGAGGGCGGCTTTGGCGGAGCGAATGGAGTGAAGGGGGACGGGGGGAGGGGAGTTTGGGGAATATTATTGGCTAGTTGGCCGAAGGGAGGTTGAATCTAGGATTTGAGGGGAATTTTTGGGTGGGAGGGAGGATTTTCGCGCGGTGGGCGGGGGGAGTTTGGCGCATCGTCGGTTTCTCCAAGTGCAGTCCCACGTGTCGTTGAAGAGGCAAGCCAAGCGCTGCCCGCTTATGCGTGAGCTGTGTGCAGGACTGAGCGTGTGTGGGGTGCAATGCGACTTAGCGAAGTGCTGTGAGTGTACCGCCTTTTTTATTACATTTCGTAGGTTCCCGTTGATGTAGAAAGATGTGAAATGCGTGAATGTGCATTTGCAGATAAGGCCTTCCCATGTTCATCCTTTTCTCCCACAAGATCCTTATCGCATTTGCAGATAAGGCCTTCCCTTGTTCATCCTTTTCTCCCACAAGATCCTTATCTTCCGTGCAACACACAGGCATCTAGCTAGTACTCCTACAATATACTCCCTCCGTTCCATAATGTAGAGCATATAGATTTTCTACAAAGTCAAACTTTATAAACTTTGACCAAGTTTATAAATAAAACTATTTATATCTACAATACCAAATGTATATAATATGAAAGTCTGTCTTGTGATGTATATAAGCACATGTATTTGGTATTCTAGATGTATATGATTTTCTCTACAAACTTGGTCAAAGTTTATAAAGTTTGACTTCTAGAAAAATCTATATGCGGTACATTGTGGAACGGAGGGAGTACTATATTATTGTGAAAGTTCATATACACCGGCCGAAATTAATGCAAACACAGCAGATTTTCATTACATTTCGAACTTTTATAGGATGGAAAAATAAAAGAAACCCGACCCTAAACCTATTATACGGCGGCGACCGACGTCCTCCATCTGCGATCTCCATGTATGGGGCGAGGTTCAAGACTCGTGAAGTGAAGGTGCGGTCTCCGGTGAGGAAAAGTAGAACATGGGAGACGGACCGGACAGTTGGCACACCATGCCCTGCCGCCTCCCATGCCCTACTCATCCTCAGAGGAGTCCCCGACCTCGGTGGTGCCGGACGTTGGACGGTGGCAAGTAGGACACGTGGCTGACGGTGCTCCCGTCGTCAGCCGCCTGCGTGGCCACCGCTTGTGTGGCGACTTGAGCGAGGGCGGTGACCTCGAGCTTCATCCCCGAAGACAAGCTCTCCCGCAGAGCGTTCGCGCTTGTGGTCATGGCAGATGTGGTGCCAGGTAGGAGGACGATGCACTATGGTGTGGAGGTTAGCTGGGCGTTGCCGCTTTAAGTAGCGCATTCCAGTGAGGCCAAGCGTCCTAGTGTGTCATTAAGTCACCGGAGTTGGTTCCTCTGGCACCGAGCCTCTTAGCGACGGCATACGGACGGACGGCATGAATGCGAGCAGCTGGCGCCGGCTGGGAACGCACTGCGTGAAGGCGCGAGGGACGAGGGTTTTTGGTGTGCCAGGGTAGTGAGCTGCGGTCGTGGCAACGTTGGATGCCCTTTGCTCACATGCGATCGACGCATGTCATTGAAAAAGTAAGACGACCCGGCATGGTCTCAGGTCCTGAGGATGCAGTTGGCCGCGCTACACCACTTCGAGAACGCGTTCCGGCGCCCTGTGCATCCTCGACGAGCCGGGTGTTGGGGTGTGTTTGGATTGTGGCCAAAGTGCACCATACCAAAATTTTGGTCATGACCCAAAGATTGGTCTTTGTTTGGATGGCTTCCATTTTTTTGGCATGCCAATGAAATCTAGCCAACTCTAGTTCATTTTTCTTGCCATAGTCGGCCAAATCATGGGCAACCAAAACCTCAACCAAAATTTTGGCTACCCAATGCTTTCATGGGGCAACCTTGGGCACAAACCAAACACACTGTTCGTCGTGCCACAGCACTAACACCACCCTCGGCACACTGAAACCAACCGTGTCTAGCGACGATGAGCGTGTCGCTCACCGCGGTCGCCGTGTCCAGAGGCGGTGCTGGAACTGCGCCACGTTGTTGGCCCCCACGACCCACATGAACGATTGCCGGTGGCGAGGAGGTCATGGGCCAGCTCCTCCATTGGACTAGTTTGCACTACATCGTCCCGATGGGTGTGCCCCACATGTTGGTTTCCCTGTTTTCCCGACCATATTCGAGCGTCAGTGCTCCGCGTTGCGCATTAGGCCTTTCACTATGTAGGCCAAGCGAGACAACTTATTGTTTATTTGAGCCGTTCAAGTATAATCATGTGGCATTTTCTTATTTCTCATTCCTCTCCAACCCTCTTCTCCATCGATCATGTCGCCCTCCAGTCGAGTCCATCCTCCCGCATGCCTCATTTGAACATTCCGCCGAGTATCATTCGCATGTGGGCCTAGACCATGCTTGTATTTCCAATGTTTTGTAATTTGTCCGACATTCATACAAACAAATGGTTCATTTAAAGTTTCACTTTGCCTCCACTACGTGTCTCTTCACGTCTTAGTTTTGACATCCCATTCGGTTCATGCCCCGACACATGTTGACGAGATCGATTGATGTTGAGAGATCAGTTGCGTGTCGTGCAAGGAGATATAGGTTTGGTCTGTTTCTATGATAGAAATGACCCGCGGGGGGGGGGGGGGGAGGGGGGTCTGTGGGGATCAGAGGGAGTATATTGTACGTTCGTAAGTGAAACGAATGTATTGTACCCACCCTAGTCCTCTTTCAATCAATCTCCGGACCCCGAGATGAAATCGAGAGAGAACGAGTGGGGGCATGTGTGATACCTAAGGCGGATTCTAAATTTTGAACCGGTGATCATAGCATCTGCAAATCATATATAAAGGGTATTCAATGTTCGTTTCGTTTTTGAACGTACAATATACTCCCTCCTAACCTTTCTAGTATACATATAGGTTTTATGTGTAGTCAAAGTATCTCTACTTCGATAAAAAAAAGTATCAACATTCAACAACGCCCAATCAATATTAGTAGATTTATACGTACTCCTAGATTTGTACTCGAGATGGTTTCCAATTTGTTTTCAACCACGTGAATGTGCTTGTTCTCGTGCATGCTCTTCCTACTAGGATTTTGCCACGTATAGCCAGTCCAATAGTAACTTTTTTTAAGCTCCCTGTCCAATAGTACTAGTGGAGTACTGACAACATCTATACTAGAGTATGCAGTGCTCATAGTTGTACTCCCTCCTTCCATTTATATAGGGCCTATGTGGAGGAGAGAGATGTGAAAAAGTAAGGGGAGTGAGCTCTCATGCAAGAGCCTACCTATATACGCATTCCTAGTTAAATACTACAATAAATATGAAGAAAGAGAAGGAGAGGAGATGGAAAAAAGTACTAATACAATAGCCAACCTTATAATTTTTTTTGGGAAATAGCCAACCTTATAGCCCACACTACTATATGAGTGCATATAATAGATGATGGCTATAGATGACATGGCAGTTCCTTATAGCCATCGACTGGCTATATTATTAACCATGCTCTAATGCGTTTTTCAAAACTGCATTTGACTATTGACAAGATTAATAGTACATGAGATGTATAATGTGAAAATTATATCATTGGAAGCTCCTTTCACATACGTATCCCTGCCTTACCCTCCCTTTCGGTCACTTACTGGCGGACCCCATGCTTGCTAGGCCCCGCATGTCAGTTACTCAATGGGTTCGGCCACGTCAGGGGATCCTCATCCGTAGTATACTCCCTCCGTTTTTATTTACTCCGCATAAAATGACGTGGGCGGGGAGGGGGAGAGACGTCGGTTTGCTCTCAACTGCGGTCCCACAAGCGAGCGAAAATGCAAGACGAAGCGCGTTCCATTCGGTGAGCGACGTGGAGGGTCCAGTGTGCCAGGCTGCAACGCGAACGCGACAAGATGTGACACTCCAAAAATATTCTTTTGGTTTCCTTCAAAAATTTGTTCGATTTGAAGAAGGTCTTCTAAACCCTCCAAAAATCTCTCTCAAAAGCTTTTTCCCTTTAGCAAATTTTTTATTTTTGCATCACCTTCAACTCTGGTGTTTGGTTTTTTAAATTTTTCTTCTGATTGCCCTCTTCTCAAAATTTCAAGAAAAATCTTTGGAGTTTATTTTTCTTTCAAAAAGAAACTCTAGAGTTTTGCATCTTCTCCCAATTTTGAAACCATTCATGATTTTGCCATGCACCACATGGTAAAATCTTCCTAAAAATCTCTCCTTCCACTTTGGGCAATCCAAACATTCTGTCTCAGCAAGCTCAACCATTTTCTGAATTTTATTTCATTTATTTCTCCACCCAAATCTTTTCTATCCATTATTTTGAGCCTAGGTGATTTGCAAAGCAAATACCTAAATGCATTTGAGTTTTGACCTCAAACCAACTCCCCTGGATAGTCCTTGGTACCCACAACCTAGAACAATCAAGATCCACTCCTCTTCTGTTGGAAGATTTCAAATTATAGTCTCTGCAAGTTTGGACCAGATTTGCCAAATTTGGTGAAATTCATATCTACACTTCTCCAAAAATTTCACAAAAATTCAGGCAGCCTCTAGATGCAACGAGAGGCCCCTCCATCAAAAACCAGCTCAAGGAAAAATCCCTACATGCCTAAATCATTCTGTCGAACACCTTGCATGCACTATTACTGTTCATCTTCAGTTAAATTCAGAGTTCGGTCGTTCTCCGTCAGAGTTCCAAATCCACATGCCCACAGTGCACTTGGCACGTTGCTCGCAGCCCAGCCTGCTTGTCCGGAGCTTCACACGCGTGCTTGGCGCGTTCACGGCATCGGTGGCACCACTGCCGCACTTTGGCGGGCGGGTCTTGCGGGCGAGAACCACCGTGGCCGGCAGGGGAGCGAACGGCGGCATAACGCCGTTCGGCGCCGCCCAAACCTCCTGGTAGCCCCGCGTGGCCATTTCCCTGCCAACGCACGCATGCAGCACCGTCGCTGTGGCCTGGCACGCGCAGAGCTCGTTCTCTGCCGCCGACGGGCCGTGCGGCCGTTCCGTCGAGGACAGGCCGTAACCTCGCCCACCTTGCTGAGTTGGACACTGGGATAGCACCAGTACTTCGTCTAGTCGATGCTCAAACTCCTAAGCCGACCGTGCAGCCACAGCGCCGTCGTAATCACCTCGCCGGAGAACCCCGTTCTCGGCAACCGCCTCGGGCCGGCTATATAGCACCCCGAGCGCTCTCGCCCAAGACACCTACACCACCTCACTAGTGCTCGCCAAGCCCCTGGAAGGGCCTCGAGGGGCTCTTCTTCCCCGACTCCGGCCACCTCGTTCCGCCTCGGCCTCCACCTCAATCCACTCCGGTGAGGTCGTCTCCGGTGCCCTAACCTCACAAGAACCCTCTCGGGCAACTAAGAGTCTAACCCCCACTCCAATTTGATCTTCACAGCTCTCTCCGACGAGGTCCACGACTGCCCGAACCGCCGTCCGCCGGAGCAAGCGTCGCCGTCGATTTGGTACTCGCCAGCGACCACTTCCACCTCCCACAGACGCGGAAGGACGTGCTGATCATGAAGGTACCGTCCGATCACTCTGCCTCGCCGTGGATCGCCGCCGGCAACCATCAAGATTTCCTGGTATTTGTCGCCCTGTTTCAAATCTTTCAAATTTTCAAACCTGACAGGTGGAGCCGGCCTGTCAGCCTCTCAGTCGTTTCTTTTAAACGAACCGTTTTCTGGACTTTTCTGCAAAGCCCCCTGGAAGTTTTCTGTTTCATTAGAGATGGGTCCTTGGACCAAAACCCTTATAACTTCTTAACATAAAGGAATTTTTGAGTGATTCGTTTTCTGTCCTCTTAAGATTTTTGTCTAGTTTTTTATCATATTTATTTGAAAAATATTTGGATTAACTTTCTGTGACCCACGGTATTTACGTTAGCATGTGTATTTTGTGTACCGTAGATACCGAAGGAGGTGACGGAACCGCGAACTTCGCCGAGCTAGACCCCGACTACTCCGAACCAGGCAAGCAATGTTTGAAACTTTGATATGATGAGTGTCTGGGCATGTTTGCATTATTTTGTATCATGGCACGTTCACGAGCATTTCGATGATAGTTTATCTCATAAGAGTTGAGGTAAATGAGCTCGGTAAATCCATGAGTTGTTGGAAACTTGTTGCATGGCCATGAGTTGGCATGAGTATGGGTAAGATGGCAGTGTTGTAGCATGCCGGGCTTATGCGGATCGTTGACCCGTGTCAACACAAATCGATCGATTCCGTCCGTCTCCCCTTTCAGATTACCACCTGTTTCCCGCAAGGGATACGGCTGAGTAAGTTGCAAACCACTTCTGGTACACACCAAATCGAGAGGCCGGGATGAAGGTTCCATGGCCCTGGATTAAAGCCTTTCATCCGGTTAGGGGCATGGGTGTTTCCGGTTGGGACCGAGAGGGGGCACCCTTAGAGCGGCTGTGATACAAATTTGATCCCATGCTATTCGAGATTGTGATCTCCCCGTCTCAAAGTTTTTCTTAAACGCTGTCTAGGGTGATTCCTGGCAACGTCAGGTATGATGGGTGTGTACTAGCTAGTTGTGTTTCCTCCGAAATACTGTAAACGGAACTAGTCCTCCGTGACTACGGAAATCCGTTGGCTGTGGACAAATTTTGGTACAAACTTTGCAGAGTCAAAATTCTTGAATTCATCTTATTCATATCCAAGTACCGTGTTCATCTCTTCTTGTCAAGTGTCAGTCTCGGTGACAGAAACTCCTGAGAACCATCTGAGTATTAAACGTTTATTTCCCGTGAATGGACTAACCCGTTTATTGTCTTGTGATGAATATTTTCCGTGAGCACTATATCTTGTCAGTTATGAATAATGAATTATAAGCCCTTTTTGCGATGTCGCTCAGACGTCCGACTGCGGCATTGTTATTGTTTACTTTTGATATAAGCCCTTTCTGCGATGTCGCTCAGACGTCCGACTGTGGCCTTGTTATTATTCACCTTTATTATAAGCCCTTTCTGCGATGTCGCTCAGACGTCCGACTGCGGCATTGTTAATGTTTACTTTTGATATAAGCCCTTTCTGCGATGTCGCTCAGACATCCGACTGTGGCATTGTTATTATTTACCTTTATTATAAGCCCTTTCTGCGATGTCGCTCAGACGTCCGACTGCGGCATCGTTATTATTTACTTCTATTATAAGCCCTTTCTGTGATGTCGCTCCGACGTCCGACTGCGGCACGCATGTATTGTATTTCAATATAAGCCCTTTATGAGGTGTCGCTCAGACGCCCAACTGTGGCATGTTTTACTTATTTATTCACCCTTCGAGGCGTCACTTCAGACATCCGATCGGTTTTGAGTTTTGTCTTCTTTGGGTTTTCGAGCGGACTACCGCCGACTCCCTTCTTATTTACTTTGCTATACTGATTAAATTGAGCATTGTTAAAATTAATCATGACGCATTCATGCATTCATTTATTATATCTTTTGTCCGAACTGTCTTGCGAGTACTTTCAAAGTACTCACCTGGCTTGTTGATTTGGCGGAATCTTGTGAAGGCGATCTCATGGATGAAGAGTTCGATAGCGAGTCTCGACGCCTAGAGGAATCGGTCAGTCTCGTACACCCTGGATTAGTCATTGTGATATATCCGCTTCCGCTACCCAAATAAATTCATCGAGCCTCACCTCGACGCCGATGAGCCGCCCGATCAAAGAGACTTATTAACCACCCCCACTGTGTTATTCCACCAACCACTCATATCTCGAGTCAGTAGTATTTCCACCCCGCACCATTGTGTCATATCCGCCATCATGAATAATTATCGGCGTGTTTGTAATAATTGGTTGGGCATCTTCAGTCCGACCTCAGTAATATTGTAATGCCACCGCTTATTGTATCAAAGTTTTGTCTACCGATATGGAGGATTTTCCTCATATTGGATTTCATAGGTCGGTTGTTCAATAAATATTTTTATTGAAAAACCGGTCGTGACAAGCTTGGTACCAGAGCCAGGCTGACTGTAGGAAGCCACTAGGTGCGATCGCTAATCGGTTATTAGCATAATAGAGCTATTTATTATTTTCACAAATGTAGTCAATTTACGGCGATTCATAAGTTTATGATTTGACTACTCAGGATTTTTGCCTACTTTTGTAGATGGTCGCAACGATCGCGAGTCGCAGATGTTCGCCAACATGCCCGATGGGTTCGTCAAGCTTCTCTCCTTCATCGCCAAGTCGCGATGGGGCCAGATGTGCGCCTTGATCTTCTCTCTCTCAGCACAAGGTCCATGACCGTCTAACCATGCACCAAGCCGCGGTGGAATTCAAGAGAGGACGAGTTGAGCGTTACCGGTTCGTGGGGAGAGCCATGCCCACAGAGAAGCATGCACTGCAGATGGCAGCCCATGAGGCAATAGCTCGTCTGTGGATATCCTTCCTTCGATGAAGACTCGTCGCTACCGCTACCTGCCATGTCACGTGCCATACACCTGCCACTACGCGTTCTCTTGCCCCAGAGGAGAACGGGACGAATCTTTTGAGATGCTCATCGAGTATCTCCGAGCTTTGGAGGCAGCCTTCGACAACCTGGTGGATGACTTTGTAGCTGCCCGCACGGACTCAGTCCATGGCTGTGCCGCCAACAGGAGGGAGCTCCTGCGCGCCGCACCGCCACTGACTTTCGTCTCGTCATCAGCATCGTTCGCTCCTACTGCTCGCACCGCTACTCGTCGCCTGCCTACCACGGAGGAGTTCAACCGTGTCATTGCGCCTACTCCGGTTTGTTCTCCACCACCCCTCGTGCCCGCTCAGGTTCGAGTTGTCCCGCACAGGGCACCTGCCCCACCAACTCAGCGCAGCACCTCACGTCTGGAGCCTATCTCCGAAGAGGAGGTTGAGTCCCCAGCCTCTCTACGCCTCACCCTTGGCAGGCCAAGGGAAATCCTTACCATCTCCGACTAAGTACGCTTAGCCGCCATGCGATGTACCGATTTGTACGATATGTTTATATGTAAATAGGCTGTGAGAAGTAGCTTGTTTGCACGTCATGTAGGATCTGGAGGAGTGCACTAGACTAAATAACATGTCAGGATTATGTACGCATGTCCTGAGTGATGTATTGTATAATTACTGCTTGCGTGTAAGATATGAAATGGACAGTCCTTCTCCGTGCAAACGCGTGTATTCTCTTGAAAAATCTTGGAGCATTTGCAACTTTTGCATCTTCTTGTATTTATTGATTTTTGCGGCTCAATTTCTTTTCCTATGAGTGTTTCAAAATATATCCCCAGAGTGAACTATGTCTCGTCCTTGGACGCGCTCCATGCCAACTCCGACAGAGGAAAATTATGGCGCACCCCCAGGCAACAATTTCACACAGGGGCATAAGTCAACAAGATGTGAAACGACACTTTCCCAAATGTGCCGTCTTTATGAACAAAGTCCGCAACAACATCAGAAATACCGAACCAAGTCATCAATATGGAAATCACCATGGACAGTATCAGCAGAAATCAAAGTTATCTGAGCTACAGAAGACGCGTCCCCAAACATTTTCTCACACTGACAAACCTCTTGAAGCCGAGGACTGGCTTCAAGACATGGAAAGAAAATTAATCATTGCCCAGTGTTCAGATCTTGAAAAAGTGCTTTATGCCCCGCACTATCTCACTGGAGCAGCCGCATCGTGGTGGGAAAATTTCCTACACATGCACCCCAACGAAAATAATATAACATGGGAGGAATTTAAAGAAGGTTTTCGTGGGGCACATATTCCTAAGAGTCTTATGAAGATCAAAAGAGAGAATTTGATGACCTCAAGCAAAGGACAATGACGGTGTCGAATACAACAGTCGGTTTACTCTCATCGTCTTCGCTACGCCAACGAGGAGCGTATGTCGGAAAAAAAAAGATGGAGAAATTCCTTGACGGTCTGACACCCGCGCTTAAATGCCAATTGGTCGTACACACCTTTCCAGATTTTAAGACGCTGGTGGATAAGGCCATTACCTTGGAAAATGAGAGACGCAGCTTAGAAGATTTCCACAAGCGGAAGAGGGACCAGACTAATCACGCCCGCAACCACCGCAGCAAGACAGATGTTCGTAAAAACTGGACACCCAAACCCACGACAAGCGTCTCACGCCCAATCAAGAATTTCCATGCAAGGGACAAGGAGTTCACATACCACCCAGGCGTTACACATTACGCTTGTGGAGAAGAAGGGCACTATGCCAAGCAAAGGCCCCAAGCCAAGGAACTCGACCCCAAAGCCGAACAACGGAGGCAATAATTCAGCGCCAAAGCGCAACAATTTCAACCCAAATAACAATCACAGGAAGGGTCATCTGAACCACATGACCAAAGAGGAAGCACAAAATTCCCCAGATATCGTACTCGGTATGTTTCCTGTCAACACAATACCTGCCATGGTTTTGTTTGATTCTGGAGCTTCTCACTCATTCGTTTCGAAAAGTTTTGCGTTGCAAAATAATTTTTCGATGCTTCCCTTGGAAAAATCTATGATCGTCAAGTCCCCCGAATTAAGCAAGTTACCCGTAATTATTGCCAGGGTGTGGTTATCGAGTTTGAAGGGTTGAAGTTTCACGCAAATCTTATCGTGTTGGAAAATAAAGGACTGGATGTCATCTTAGGGATGGATTGGTTAACCACCAACAAAGGTTTTATTGCCTGCTTCAAGAGGACCGTAATTCTCACCCATCACCACGGGAAGACCATAAAGGTTTCAGCCAAGGAAAGAAAAATATCCCGGCAACCGAGATTGAACAAGGTGGATATTTCTGAATTGAGCAAGGTTCCAGTAGTGTGTGAATTTTGAGAAGAGCTACCAGGCATGCCACCAGATCGAGAGATAGAATTCAGCATTGAACTAGCACCCGGAACCGCTCCCATATACAAGAAACCATACATAATGGCACCATCCGAATTGGTAGAACTGAAGAAGCAAATAAAGGAATTATTGGAAAAAGGGTACATACGAGCCAGTTCCTCACCTTGGGGTTCACCAATTTTGTTTGCCAAAAAGAAGGATGGAACACCGAGATTGTGCATAGACTATCGAAGCGCTAAACATGGTCACAATCAAGAACAAATATCCGATGCCGTGAATAAATGATTTATTCGATCAACTCGCTCGTGCCAAGGTGTTCTCAAAGATTGACTTAAGGTCGGGTACCACCAACCGAAAGTGCGAACCGAAGATATTCCCAAGACAGCTTTCACCTCCGTGACACGGATTGTATGAGTTCACCGTAATGCCATTCGGACTAACAAACGCCTCAAGATATTTTGTTCACCTCATGAACAAAGTATTCATGAAGTTTATGGACAAGTTTGTTGTGGTATTTATCGATGATATTCTGGTATACTCCAAAACACCGTAAGAGCACGCTGAACATCTCCGAATTGTACTAGGAGAACTCAGAAACATCAATTGTACGCTAAATTCAGCAAGTGTGAATTTTGGCTAAAGCAAGTAGGTTTTCCGGGCCACGATCTTGACCCAAGAAGGTATCGCCAGAGACCTAGAAAAAGTCAAGGCCGTACTTGGCTGGAAGCCACCAGCCAGCGTGACGGACGTACGAAGTTTCTTGGGTATGGCAGGATACTACCGGAGATTTATTGAAGGATTCTCCGCCATAGCAAAGCCAATGACGCAACTCCTCAAGAAAGACAGGAAGTTTGAATGGACGGAGGCTTGCGAGAAAAGTTTCCAAGAACTGAAGAGGAAGTCGATTTACACCAAAGTATTAATTGTGCGGATATACACAACAAATTTGAGGTATTTTGTGACGCATCCCGAAAGGGCCTCGGGTGCGTATTGATGCAAGAAGGCAAGGTTGTCGATATGTTTCCGCACAACTTCGCAAGCATGAGGAAAATTATCCTACACATGACCTGGAATTAGCAAATGATTATTCATGCACTCAAGGAATGGAGACACTTTTTACTTGGTAATCGTTGTGAAATATACACGGACCACAAAAGCCTCAAGTATATTTTCACACAACCAGAACTGAATTTACGGCAGCGACGCTGGTTGGAATTGTAAAGGATTATGATGTTGGAATCCACTACCACCCAGGCAAAGCAAATGTTGTAGCAGATGATCTGAGTCGGAACCCCAGTCCGGACAACGACATCATGCCAAACTAGAGACCTGAGTTCCAGCAGGAATTCGCAAAGCTCAATCTGATGGTGGTCACCAAAGGCAGTGTGTCGAACTTAGAGTTACAGCCTACCCTAATAGAGAAGGTTAAAGAGGCTCAACGTGGACACCCCAAAGATTGAAGGCATAAAACGGAAGATGAAGTTGGGCAAGGCCTCGTAATTCGTTATTGATGAGCAAGGAATATTGTGGTACGGGAATAGGCTATGCGTACCGAATATCCATGACCTTAAACAGCAAATCCTGGCTGAAGGCCACACCGCTCCGTATTCAATCCATCCTGGAGGAACAAAAATGTACAAAGATCTTCAAGAAACATTTTGGTGGCATGGTATAAAAAGAGACATAGCCACGTTTATTGCATGTTGTGACTCTTGTCAACGCATCAAGGCCGAGCACCAGAAACCGGCTGGGCTATTGCAACCAAATAAGATACCCGAGTGGAAATGGGACGAGATTGGAATGGATTTCATTGTTGGACTACCTCGGTCACGACACGGACATGATGCCATATGGTTCATCACAGATAGACTGACTAAAGTAGCACACTTCATCCCCGTGAAGACAACACACACCACTCAGAAGCTTGCTAGGCTCTACCTTTCCCGTATCATTTGCTTACATGGGGTCCCAAAGAAAATAATCTTTACAGAGGCACTCAATTCGTCTCCGATTTTGGGATCACTTACAACAAGCTCTGAACTCAGTGGCATTCAAGACTGCATACCATCCCCTGCATGTATGGGCAGACTGAGTGAGTAAACCAGATTCTAGAAGATATGCTGAGAGCATGAGACCTCACCTATGGGACCAGTTGGGAAGAGAGCTTACCATACGCAGAACTCGCATATAACAACAGTTATCAGTCCAGCCTGCAAATGGCACCATTTGAAGCTCTGTACGGACGAAGATGTCGTACCCCACTAAATTGGTCAGAAACCGGAGACAGCCATATCTTCGGCCCAGACCTGCTCAAAGAGGCTGAAGATAAGGTCAAGGTGATTAAGGACCGACTCAAGACAGTTCAAAGCCGACAAAAGAGTTATTACAATCAGAAGCATCGTGGAGTCAATTTTGAACCCGGTGAATTTGTGTACCTACGAGTATCCCCGATGAGAGGCCTGCATCGATTCAAGATTAAAGGGAAGCTAGCACCAAGATTCATCGGACCATTCTGCATAGTAGCACGAAGAGGCACGGTGGCCTACCAGCTAGACTTACCCGAAGAATTATCCGACATCCATGACGTATTCCACGTCTCCCAATTGAGAAAGTGCGTAAGCAACCCAGAGAAACAAGTACCCCATAAAAACATTGACGTGCAGCCAGACCTTACATATCGGGAGCATCCGATAAAAATATTGGAAGAGTCTGAAAGGAGAACCCGATAGAAAACCATCAAGTTCTTCAAAGTTCAGTGGAGCAACCACACCGAAAGTGAAGCCACTTGGGAAAGAGAGGATTTCCTTCGGACAGAGCACCCACAATTATTTGAGGATCAGCTGGAATCTCGGGGACGAGATTTTTCCTAAGGGGGTAGGTGTTGTGACACTCCAAAAATATTCTTTTGGTTTCCTTCAAAACTTTGTTGGATTTGAAGGTCTTCTAAACCCTCCAAAAATCTCTCTCAAAAGCTTTTTCCCTTTAGCAAATTTTTTATTTTTGCATCACCTTCAACTCTGGTGTTTGGTTTTTAAATTTTTCTTCGGATTGCCCTCTTCTCCAAATTTCAAGAAAAATCTTTGGAGTTTATTTTTCTTTCAAAAAGAAACTCTAGAGTTTTGCATCTTCTCCCAATTTTGAAACCATTCATGATTTTGCCATGCACCACATGGTAAAATCTTCCTAAAAATCTCTCCTTCCACTTTGGGCAATCCAAACATTCTGTCTCAAAGAAGCTCAACCATTTTCTGAATTTTATTTCATTTATTTCTCCTCCCAAATCTTTTCTGTCCATTATTTTGAGCCTATGTGATTTGCAAAGCAAGTACCTAAATGCATTTGAGTTTTGACCTCAAACCAACTCCCCTGGATAGTCCTCGGTACCCACAACCTAGAACAATCAAGATCCACTCCTCTTCTGTTGGAAGATTTCAAATTATAGTCTCTACAAGTTTGGACCAGATTTGCCAAATTTGGTGAAATTCATATCTAAACTTCTCCAAAAAATTCACAAAAATTCAGGCAGCCTCTAGATGCAATGAGAGGCCCCTCCACCAAAAACCAGCTCAAGGAAAAATCCCTACATTCCTAAATCATTCTGTCGAACACCTTGCATGCACTATTACCGCTCATCTTGATTAAATTCAGAGTTCTGTCGTTCTCGTCAGAGTTCCATCCACATGCCCACAATGCACTTGGCACGTTGCTCGCAGCCCTAGCCTGCTTGTCCGGAGCTTCACACGCAGCGTGCTTGGCGCGTTCACAGCATCGGTGGCACCACTGGCCGCTGGCTGGCGTGTCTTCGCGGCAGAACCACCGTGGCGGCCGACAGGGGAGCAGAACGGCGGCATAACACCGTTCGCGCCGCCCAAACCTCCCCGGTAAGCTTCCGGCGTGGCCATTTCCTTGCCAAAGACACGATGCAGCGCCGTCGCCGTGGTTGGCACGCCAGAAGCGCGTTCTCTGCCGCCGACGGGCCGTGCGGCCGTTCCGTCGAGGACAGGCCGTAACCTCGCCCACCTTGCTGAGTTGGACACTGGGATAGCACCAGTACTTCGTCTAGTCGATGCTCAATCTCCTAAGCCGACCGTGCAGCCACAACGCCGTCGTAATCACCTCGCCGGAGAACCCCGTTCTCGGCAATCGCCTCGGGCCGGCTATATATTGCACCCCCGAGCGCGCTCTCGCCCCCGCACACCTACACCACCTCACTAGTGCTCGCCAAGCCCCTGGAAGGGCCTCGAGGGGCTCTTCTTCCCCGACTCCGGCCACCTCGTTCCACCTCGGCCTCCACCTTGATCCACTCCGGTGAGGTCGTCTCCGGCGCCTAACCTCACAAGAACCCTCCTGCAACTAAGAGTCTAACCCCCACTCCAATTTGATCTTCACATCTCTCTCCGACGAGGTCCACGACTGCCCGAACCGCCGTCCGCCGGAGAAAGCGTCGCCGTCGACGTGGTACTCGCCGGCGACCACTTCCACCTCCCACAGACGCGGAAGGACGTGCTGATCACGAAGGTACCGTCCGATCACTCTGCCTCGCCGTGGATCGCCGCCGCGACCATCAAGACTTCTCTCGGGCGCCGTCGCGCCATGTTTCCCTCTTTTAAATTTTCAACCCCGACAGGTGGTGCCGGCCTGTCAGCCTCTCAGTCGTCTGTTTTAAACAAACCGTTTTCTGGACTTTTCTGCAAAGCCCCCTGGAAGTTTTTTGTTTCATTACAGATGGGACCTTGGACCAAAACCCTTTTAACTTTTTAACAGAAAGGAATTTTTGAGTGATTCTTTTACTGTCCTCTTAAGATTTTTGTCTAGTTTTTTATCATATTTATTTGAAAAATATTTGGATTAACTTTCTGTGACCCACGGTATTTACGTTAGCATGTGTATTTTGTGTACCGTAGATACCGAAGGAGGTGACGGAACCGTGAACTTCACGAAGCTAGACCCGACTACTCCGAACCAGGCAAGCAATGTTTGAACTTTTGATATGATGAGTGTCTGGGCATGTTTGCATTATTTTGTATCATGGCACGTTCACGAGCATTTCGATGATAGTTTATCTCGTAAGAGTTGAGGTAAATGAGCTCGGTAAATCCATGAGTTGTTGGAAACTTGTTGCATGGCCATGAGTTGGCATGAGTATGGGTAAAATGGCAGTGTTGTAGCATGCCAGGCTTATGCCAGATCGTTGACCCCGTGTCAACACAAATCAGTCAGGTTCCCGTCCGTCTCCCTTTTCGTACTACCACCTGTTTACCGCAAGGGATACGGCTTAGTAAGTTGCAAACCACTTTCTGGTACACACCAAATCAAGAGGCCGGGATGAAGGTTCCATGGCCCTGGATTAAAGCCTTTCATCCGGTCAGGGGGCATGGGTGTTTCCGGTTGGGACCGAGAGGGGGCACCCCTTAGAGCGCCACAGATACAAATTTGATCCCATGCTATTCAAGATTGTGATCTCCCTGTCTCAAAGTTTTTCTTAAACGCTGTCTAGGGTGATTCCTGGCAACGTGAGGTATGATGGGTGTGTACTAGATAGTTGTGTTTCCTCCGAAATACCGTAAACGGAACTAGTCCTTCGTGACTACGGAAATCCGTTGGCTGTGGACAAATTTTGGTACAAACTTTGCAAAGTCAAAATTCTTGAATTCATCTTATTCATATCCAAGTACCGTGTTCATCTCAACTTGTCAAGTGTCAGTCTCGGTGACAGAAACTCCTGAGAACCATCTGAGTATTAAACGTTTATTTCCCGTGAATGGACTAACCCACTTATTGTCTTGTGATGAATATTTTCCGTGAGCACTATATCTTGTCAGTTATGAATAATGAATTATAAGCCCTTTTGCGATGGCTCGCCGACGTCCGATCATGCGGCATTGTTATTGTTTACTTTGATATAAGCCCTTTCTGCGATGTCGCTCAGACGTCCGACTGTGGCCTTGTTATTATTCACCTTTATTATAAGCCCTTTCTGCGATGTCGCTCAGACGTCCGACTGCGGCATTGTTAATGTTTACTTTTGATATAAGCCCTTTCTGCGATGTCGCTCAGACATCCGACTGTGGCATTGTTATTATTTACCTTTATTATAAGCCGTTTCTGCGATGTCGCTCAGACGTCCGACTACGGCATTGTTATTATTTACTTCTATTATAAGCCCTTTCTGTGATGTCGCTCCGACGTCCGACTGCGGCACGCATGTATTGTATTTCAATATAAGCCCTTTATGAGGTGTCGCTCAGACGCTTGCGTGGCATGTTTTACTTATTTATTCACCCTTCGAGGCGCCGCCTGCATAATTCGATCGGGTTTTGAGTTTTGTCTTCTTTGGGTTTTCGAGCGGACTACCGCCGACTCCCTTCTTATTTACTTTGCTATACTGATTAAATTGAGCATTGTTAAAATTAATCATGACGCATTCATGCATTCATTTATTATATCTTTTGTCCGAACTGTCTTGCGAGTACTTTCAAAGTACTCACCTGGCTTGTCGATTTGGCGGAATCTTGTCGAAAGGCGATCTCATGGATGAAGAGTTCGATAGCGAGTCCGGACGCCTAGAGGAATCCCGGTCAGTCTCGTGCGACCCTGGATTAGTCATTGTGATATATCCGCTTCCGCTACCCAAATAAATTCATCGAGCCTCACCTCGACGCTCGATGAGCCGCCAAAGGCATGAGACTTATTAACCACCCCCACTGTGTTATTCCACCAACCACTCATATCTCGAGTCAGTAGTATTTCCACCCCGCACCATTGTGTCATATCCGCCATCATGAATAATTATCGGCGTGTTTGTAATAATTGGTTGGGCATCTTCAGTCCGACCCTGTAATATTGTAATGCCACTGGCTTATTGTATCAAAGTTTTGTCTACCGATATGGAGGATTTTCCTCATATTGGATTTCATAGGTCGGTTGTTCAATAAATATTTTTATTGAAAAACCGGTCGTGACACAAGAGCGGTGTACGGTCAAAACCGGTTGACCGGTCGTCACTGGAACCACTACTCACACCGGAACCTTCGCTGCTCGGCCTACGTCAGCCACTGCCCTAAAACCACACCTAATCTCCAGCCCCTTCCCCCAACTTTCGATCCCCTAGCCTGCATCAAGCGTCCCCTAGTTCGCCGGAAAGCCATGGTGCACCGCGAGATCACGTACTACAAGATGCTGACGCCGGAGCGCCGCACAGAAATCGCGGCAGCGGTCTGTGCCACAGACCTCCGTTCCCAAGTTCGCTTTGCGGCGGGCCAATCCCCGAGTTCTCTCGAGCCAAGCTACGAGGAGGAGGAAGCCGATCCAATGTTCATGGCGGAGGTAGCGGAGCAGAAGGCTCCCGATGGGCATGAGATGATGGACATCAACTTCGTGCCGGTGTTCGAGTCCCCCATGGTGCAAGTGGACCGGTGGTTCAACCTGGCAATACTAAAGGAGGACCGGGAGGCAGAGGCTCAACTCGACGTGGAGCGCGCGCATGGCGCTGCCATCGAGGCTCTCCTGCAGGCGAAACCGGATGTCGTGGATGTGAACCGGGCGGCGGAGGCTCAACTTGAGGCGGAGCGCGCGGATGCCGCTGCCATCGAGGCCCTCATGCAGGCGGAACCAGACGTCCTGGACTTGAACCGGGCGGCAGAGGCTCAACTTGACGCGGAGCGCGCGGATGCCGCTCTCATCGAGCCCTCCTGCAGGCGGAACCGGACGTCCTGGACTTGAACCAGGCGGCGGAGGCTCGACTCGACGCGGAGCGCGCGGATGCCGCTGCCATCGAGGCCCTCCTGCAGGCGGAACCAGACGTCCTCGATCGACTTGAACCGAGCGGTGCTCTCGTCCGTGCAGAGCGCCCACACGCTCCGCGTGAACGAGTAGCTGGAGGCCGAGGACAACCACGGTGCAGAGACACACGCCGATGTGTGTACAGCTGGTTCAAGGCCGGCAGCCAAAGACAACGAGGCCGTCTCATTCCGCGAGCAGTGATAGTTTTTATTTATGTTGTTGTTTTTATGGATCTTTTGCTGTGTAAAAACATATATTCTTGTGCAGGTTGCCTGACTTGGGTCAGTCTACCATTTCAGGTGGTTGGATGAATATCCTACGTCTCCTAACCCTTCTTCCTCACCTCTTCTTCTTCCCCAACAGACCACCGCACGGGCCGTACGGATACTCCCCAACATGCGGTTGGATAAACATACTCTATGAACGAAAACTATGTGTTAGTGGTAGGATGGCTGAGTTTGGTTTGTTCACATGCGACAACACGTTTCAGTGAGGGTGTGTTCCCTTGGTTGGGTTTATGGCAGGAGCGATCAGGTGAGGGTGCGGTATGGCGTGCAGGAGCGACTGCAGTGAGGGTGCGGTGCGACCCATGACAGCCGTCTTGCAAGTGTACCTCCTTTTCATTTTGAAAACTTTAGGCAAGCTTGGCAAAAGTGTGTGGCGAAGTATGGCAATGCAAGGCCTAGACCCAAACAGGATAAGTACGTAGTACTCCCTCCGTTCCAAAATACTTGACTTCCATTTGTCAAAAAATGGATGTACCTATATACTAAAACATGTCTAGATACATCTATATTTTGACAAATGGAAGGCATGTATTATGGAACGGAGGGAGTACTACGTACTAGGAGTACTAGTGTTCAAAAGAAAGGCGGGTTTTCCTTCACGGGATTAATCGATACAAATCCTTGTTTCACGTGTCAATTAATGCGTATTTTTTCTCCAAAGCCCAAAGAGCTAACCATCTCACTCCTCATTGCTTGATTAATGCAGCGCCATGCAAACCAACCTTCTCGCCCGCATGCATGCAGGGATATTAATGTCCTTGGTTGCTAGTACAAGGCAAACCCCATCAATTTTGCCTCGATTAGTGTTAGTGGCCTTTTGCAAATTGTAATTTTGATATACTGGCCTTGTGTACAAAAAATGGAGGTAGTAACTATATTTGAGTTCCTTCCCCATTGCAAAGACGTCGATGATATCTTGAATGTTGTGGTTTGGTGAAGTGCGTTCGATGGAGAACACCATTGCGGGAGACCACGGTAAGTCATTCGCAAGTGCCGCCTGCAAGCCGAGACAACCGCCTTATTTGCATCCGGGAAGTCCGTTGAACCAAAGGAGGCGTAAATGTACCAGTACTACTCGTACACAATAGCGTCGTCCGTCCAGCTTACTGCGGTGAGATGGTTTCTCGAAGAAGACGATGGAGAAGCGGAGTCAGCGAAGAGTGAAATGATGGTTGTTTCGTCCGTGCTTTGTGATTTGAGGCCTCACTGCTTTATGATTTGTGATAGAAGGGACAGGGGAGTAGACTTTGTCCTCTATACTGTACATGCGTCCAAGCACGGGAGAAAGAGGAGAGAAGTTGCATTTTTCTATTCCTTCAATCAACCAATCAGGGAGCTTCGGTTCCATCCTTTTGGCTTTGGCAACACCATCCACAATGGTTCCCATGATGCCAAAAGCTATTTTCACATTTGGCTACACATTGTGGATGCCCTTAACCGTACCACTTGGTTTTGCTGCTGTGTGCTATCTATACAAATCTCAATTATATTGATCTAAAAAATTATAGAATCAAGATTAGTAAAAAGGAGGTGATTTTGCCGCGCGGATGGCGGGGGAGGTTTCTTATTTTTAGAGGACGTTGTCCTGGAGGTTTGCTAACGTGCGGTCCCACGTGTCAGTGCTTTACCAAGCCAATCCGCTTCCCACATGAGGCAGAACAACGGCAGAAGCAACACTTGGTTAACTTGAAGAAGATGAGGGAGAAGCGGATTCAGCAACGAGTGAAATGATGGTTGCTTTGTACCTCCAACTTCTTTTTTTAGCATTATTACTTCGTCCCTCCAACTTAACTGCGGGAAAGGTGCAGCTTTGTGATTTGACGTCTCATTGCTCATTACTACGCCGGCGCATGACTGGGTGCTTCACCCCGGCTGCTCTGCACTGTATTTCGGTATGGCACGTGGACCCGGTAGCTTGATGTCCCACATGTCGGTTAAAGGGACTAGAAGATTTATTAAAGCGAGCGCTCCACTCTTACAACGGAGGAGTACACGACACGACGGCCCAGTGAATTGTCACTTGTACTGTATATAGTACTATAGTTTTATTGTTTCGCACGATCCATCGATACAAACCCGATTAAACAGGAAAGGGCGGGATTTTTCCCACGCGGTACATGATACTGGCCATACATTTCAAAGGCAATTTTAATGTATGCAAACTGAATAATTAAGTAATAATATGATATCTAGTAAAACTAAAAACACATATGATTTATTGTGCTAGAGTGTAGTAGTAGTGTTGTATTGCATAGTTGTTAGATATAACATGCGAGAACGTGTAGAGGTGTAGTTTTGGAGGGCCTACAGAAAGAAAAGCGTAATACGTTCACCGAACTTCAGAATAAGCTGATTACAGTCACTATATACGTTTTGCGGTGATTATACGGTCACTTGCTCACGGTTCAGCATCGGATTGCACTCTATTGACCGGCCAAATAGTCTGTGTGGCACCATGTTGACTAGTTAAATTGACCATGTTCCTTGTGGGTCCCACCTGTTAGTTTGCATAGGGAAAAGGTCAGATAAACACAAATTTACGCAGGCGCGACAAGACTCCACCCCGTGCACGGGAATCACCTGGTTGTGTATGTGTCTGTCAGGGCCTGATGTGTGCGCATGCACGTGTAGGTTGAGCACTTGAGTAGGGATGAAAATGGAATGGAAACTTTACGTATTTTTGGAGGAAAAACGGAAACGGAGAGGAAATATGAAAACGAAAATGGAATTTTGCAAAACGGAAGTGGAAGTGGATTTTTTTATGCGGAAACGGAAACAAAAACGGAACGGTGTTTTCCGGTGGCATAGGCGTGGAAACGAAACTTTCCATTTCCGTGAATATGGAATTTCCGTTTTTACTATAGACCTATGGCTGCTTTGTAGTCCAACCACCAAACAACACACAATTATACAATGAGTAGAATGGATCATTTGAGCCCAACTTCTAGTACCACACACGTACTCAGCTTGACCATATACACAATTGTCCCGTACTACTACAATACTACACTAAGTTGCTAACATAATGTTTTTTTGTAGCCATGTTAACAATTCATTAAATTTGTTTCTCCTTTGCGCGTATTTCTCTTTGATTCAAGGTTTTTTTTAATTTCCGGTCAACGCCCACTTTTGTTTCTGTGTCTGCTTTGTATTCGCTTTGTGTCCGTTTCCGGTAGTCTCTGTTTCCGTATTTATTTCCGGGATTTCTGTATTCGTTTCCGCTTCTGCAAAAATATATGAAAACAAATATGGTAGCACTCAGTTCCGCTCCATTTTCATCCCTACACTTGAGCGTAAGAGTGTGTGTTGGTCGTGTGGTGTACTGGTGTGTGCATGCATGCGTGCGTGTGTGTGTGAGTGTTGCGTGCGTGCGTGGCTGCATGTGTACGTGTGAGTGTTGCGTGCGTGCGTGGGTGCATGTGTTCGTGTGAGTGTTGCATGCATGCAGTTTGTGTGCATGCGTGCGTGTGTGTATAATCACCACACCAGCTCCTGTGTGTTAAAACAGACAGCTCAGCATACCAATACAAGGCCACCTTGTCCACAGCCCACAAATCATGACTTCGAACCACCGTCCAGTATTTTTTTGTCGTTTGTTTTCATTCTTACTAGCAAGATGCCTGTGTGTTGCATGTAACATCAAGATGCATTTGTATGACTAGTTTATCTTGTGATAGAAAAGGATGAATGAGGGAAGGCCTTATTTTCAAATGGGAGAGGTGTGTGGGTACCTTTTTGCAAAAATGTCATAGTTTCTTTCCTATCCGTCAGATATAAATCGGGCGCCTATATTGCAGGATGGCAGGCACACCATCATCACCAACTTTGTTTTGTATAAGAGTGTATTTTATCCCTACTCTTATAAAAAGCATAGTTGGTGATGATCGTATGCCTGCCATCCTGCAATATAGGCCGTCCGATCTATATGTGACGGATAGGAAGGAAACTATCGCAATTTTGCAAAAAGATACCCACACCCCTCTCCACACTTGCAAATAAGGCCTTCCCTGGTTCATCATTTTCTCCCACAAGATAAACTACTCATAGAAATGCATCTTGATGTTCCGTGCAACGCATGGTCATCTTGCTAGTATTTTATAAGAGTGTAGATGTAGAGTAGATACAAGCCGACATGTGGGCCCGATGGTAGTGAGATAATGTGATGCAACACTAGAGTTGCCACGTGAGCGCGAATCGTCAACTAGTCGTGTCTTGAGCAAATACAGAGTTGTATGGTGAGCCCGTGACTGTATAATAACCACAAAATGTAAATGGTGACCGTAATGAGTGGATTCTGAAGTCCAATGTACGTATCGTGGTTTCGCTTCAAATACAATGATCGTCATTGTATATATCGTGAGAGAAAGATGAAACATGCGTGAATGTGATGGGGGCTTACTTTTAGAGGACCTGGAGATAGTTCGTGTGCGTACATGAAAGAGGCGTAGAGGAGGGGTATGCGATGGAGAGAGAGATGCTCTTCGTTTCTCTTTATTATGACTAACTTTATATATAGTATAAAATATACAAATTCACACTGCGGAATAAATATCATTGTGGGCACCATGCAATGCAAGCGTTCATACTCCTCCGTATAACTATGTAATGTTGTATATATGTAGAAATTCTAAAACATTTTTTGGCCACACTTTATTCAAAAGTAATGTTGTATGCGAAATAAACGTGAAGAGAGGGCTTTTTAGATCAATGGGGTACGTGATGTAACATGTGTGAATGTGTACTTGATGCATTTGGCAGGGCCTAGAGAGGTATGTGTGTGTATTACGTATTCGAGAGAGGCATCGATAGAGGGGCCGGCGGGGGGCGTGGGAGAGATAGCACGAGAAATGAGAGTGGTCTAGAGAGAGAGAGACGAATATGACATCACGGCAAGAGATTCCCTTGAGTGTGTATATGCAAGGTGGGAGTGGATAGAGGCACCAGGAGAATATTTTTTTTGTGTGTGGTGTCTGTGTTGGTATGTGTGGGTGTGAGAAGATAATGAGACGTGGGGGCAGAGGGTGTGCCACCGCGTGAGGTCCTGTGGGTCGAGGTGAGGCCCTTCGTTCAGTTCCATCCTGCGCCACATTGGTCGGCCCGTGACGCATTTAGGAGACCCATGGATGACTAGTCGTACAAGACAAAGAAAGCATAACTATGAAGGACTCTATGTCCACTTACAAAGCCGGCTAGGATTTGTAACCCTAGGTTCTCAGACTAAGGCAACCCCTTTATCTCTGATATTACTATTCATCCAACCTAACTTTAAGGGGCATCCCATGTAATGCTCTGCTAGAATCATACTCGTCGATTAGGAAGAGAGGTGTGAGACTATGCGTGAGAGACAGGCCTAAAGATAATGTGCGTACAGGAGACACGTAGGCAGGCCTATGTATATAGAAAGGGTCTATGGGGATTGTGCGTGTGTATGCTTGCAAGAGGAAGAGTGCTTGTGATAAAGGTTAGTGAAAACAGTCATAAATGGTTACGAGAGGGAGGGAGGGTTATATCGAGAGCATGTGTGCGAGAAAGACACCTCAGGAGAGAGTGTGTGAGCATGTGTGAGAGACCACCGATGGAGAGTGAAACTACACGTAAAAGACTGTTGTACACATTGATTAAAGATATAAATTGTATCTAAATATTAGGATGGGATCATGATATTTGCAATTCGCGTAAGGAACGGTCATTGATCCATCAGACATCTAGATTCTATCGAATTTGAGCATTTCTATGTTATTATTCGACACAATTGATCCACATAGTTAGTATTTTGAACTCCAGACAATGCATCGCTTTAGCAATCGAATATAAACGTGAGTATAGTTCATGTTGTGTGTGTAAAGCAAAATATACATACGAAAGTTACACAATGAACATTATAAATAGCTACCTATGAACTAGCATACATTTGAATTCAACTTAAGGTGGTTTAAAAAAATCAAATTCAACATGAAGTCCATTCAATTATTTGAATTTGATATCATGGCATTTGTAAATCATACCTAAATTATGGGGGCTCCAATCTTTGCTCTGATTTTGTACATAATAGCATATGTAGTCGTGTACAAAATAGATTCAGATTTAGCTCATCCATTCCAAAATAATTGTAGTTATAGGATTTTCAAGTGTCAAAATTTCAAAAAGAAGCGGATAATTTAATGACGTTTTCAAACATACAAGGTCAAATTTAACATTGTCTTTTTAGGTCAATCCTCAAAGTTCAAGAGTACTCTAAACGTCAATGCTTGTGTTTCAAAATTTCGAGCGAAGCGCCAAACGAGCCTCTACTCGCCCAAAACCGCGTGACCAATGTTTGGTAGTACAAGGAAATTACTTTTCTAATAACTCCGACCCGTGAAACCTACCGGCCCGACGTCCAAAGGTCTAAACCGGGGTAGGTTTGTAGCTTCATCTAGACGCCATGCAACTGGCTCCGAAAAACATTCATACACAATGGCCGCCTAGGCACACATGCGCGCGGCTGAAATCGCTCCCACCCACTATTTGGGACACCTGGGATTACCATCCCACCCCCGACTCGCAGTAGGTCCGAAATTTAAGAGGGGGGCAAAGTTTGTACTTTCCCCAAATTTCAAACAAGCGCGTCCCATCTTCTGTTCAAAAAATCCAAAAACAAGTGCGTCCCAGACCGAAACATGGTTCTCCCCCCTCCTCCCTGCCCACCCATCTGATTCCCCATTCGTACTCCGTGGGCGCAAAAACTACCTCTCCACCAGCCGCGAAACCCCGGCGTCCTCCGTCCGCCACCCCATTCCACCCATCAACCGCCGCCCTCCTCCATCACGCCGGAGCCGATACCCCGACGTTGTCGTCCACCGCAACCTCAATCGCAATGCCCTCCACGGCTAGTAGTTGAAGCCGAGGCCGAGACGTCCATACCCGAGCTAGTTCAACCACGCCGTCCTGTGCCTCACCGCTGCCGCTCCAACTTCTCCACCCTCCACCGCACCGGAGCTGTTCCTGCTACGTCGTCCTTAGCTGCCTCGGATCTGCTTCCCCTTCGCCGACATACGGCCATGGCAACACAGTCAACAATTTGGCCATGGGTTTGTCCAAGCCTGCACCCTCCTCCAGAACATCGGTTTCCCCGACAAAAAGAAGAAGATCCGCGCGACGTGTGTAGGCGACCACACCGGCAACCGAAAATGATACTCCTCTTCCCTTATCCATGCAAATCTTACGTGTCTGCATGCACGGTATTCATCCCACAGAAGACATTAGTTGACCGCTTCTTCTTGATACTAGATGTTCCTAGTTACTCGTGATGCACAAGGTTTCTCCTCATATACTATTTCACCTTAGCTAGAGGTTTGTCGCCTGGATTTCAATTCTGGTCATTGATTCCCAATTAACGGAAGCATTCCTCATGCGTAACAGCGCTAGTCCGCCTATTACGCCGGGAAGCAGCGCTCTCAGTGTTTATCTTAGGGGCGTGTGGGGCCTAGAGTTGCCGGGCGCCGATCCGGACGCCGGCCGGGATTAAAGGGATGGCCTGGGCGCTGCCAAGCACGGGCGGTGGTGTGAGGTCGAGGATGGTGGGGGCGGAGGCAGGGTCCGGGCCGGTGGTCGCCTGGCGGTTCGAGAAAGATCGCCAACAAAGGATCAAGGGAGGTAGACGAAGGCCATTTGCCCGTTCCTTATAGATCGGACGGTTCATAAAAAAATCAACCGACCTATTTATTTTCAGGCGACTGTTATCTTGATAGGACCACATGTGGTGGTGTGCTGGAGGAGTACCTGCATTTCCCAGCCATCCCAATGCTCATATATTACAAAATCATACGGAGTAGAATCTAATTTTGTTTGCCATGCAATGTTGTAGAGCTATCATATGTCTCACGTCATTTATTTTTCAGCCACCTGCTATCTACTACTTTTATAGTGCACTAGTTCTGCACACACTTCACCCATACTCTCACTATTGTGTTTTCATGCAAGGGTATTTCAGACTCTGCTGCCTTGTGACAGTATGTAAAAGAAAAGAGAGAGGTCGCCCAGCTTGGTACGCTGCCAGGATGTATACATTTGAGCCTTATAAAGGGTGCAGTGTCAGCAGATGGAGACGGTAAACATAGCTCTGGAGTTGATGACCTTGCTCACCATGAACCACCATCCCAGGTCCTTCCTTTAACTTCGCGATGTCATATGTGGTTGCATGTTGCATATGGTGTCTAGCTTGTATTCGAAAGGCCGAATTCAGTCTTTATTAAGATAAGGAAAGCTATTTTTTACATGAACCACCATCCCAGGAGCACCAGAAGACAAATAGCTAGTCAGGGCATTGGCCGAGCTAGTGACAAGCCCAGCACAGACATGCATCACCTGGAAGCCAACTAAAAAGCCACGATGGTGGCGAAGTAGCCCGCCTCCCACCAGGCTATCAGGTCCTAGATGATCATGCTCACCACTCCAGTCGGATGTCTAGCTTGTATTGCTTCCAATTTGGTTAAATTGCATCTGCTTAGCTTATCACTATACCTTTAAATATGACACGCCTTCTTGTTTTTGGTACATACTAGTACATATGTCTATTAACCATGTTCTTACATCAAACTAATGTTCTTGTGTATCCCTCATAAATCACTTATGATGAGGCAGTCACGCCAGTGGACTACTGTGATAAAAGATCCTCATTTAAAGAATGCAACGCCAGCCTCCCCACATGATTCTCAAGAAAAAGCAAGGCTAGATGAAGATAGTGAACGTAGCTCTATAGTTGATTACCGCATTTCCCCTACACTAGCATCGCAGGTGCTTGTTCTAACTTGGCAGCGTGATATGTGGTTGCATGTTGCATATGGTGTCTAGGTTGTAATTCTTCTAATCTAGTCAAATTGCATGTGCTATTCTGCTTAGTTTATACATTATACTTGTTAATGTGACATGCCTTCCTGTTTTTAGTACATAGTACATCTGTCTATTAAGCATGTCCTCACAAAAAACTATTGTTTTTTTGTATACCGCATAAATCAATATGAAGAGACACCTTCAGTATATGCAGTGTGATATTAGTTGCATCTTCGATATGATTTATAGCATGCGCTGCTTCTAATTTGTTGAAATGTCATTTATGATGGGACACTTTTAACTTGGCAGAGTCATATTGGTTTCATCTTTCATGTGGTGTCTAGCTTGCATTGCTTCTTATTTGTTGGAATGGTTTTGCTTAGTTTACACAAACAGTTGTGAACATGCCATGTCGTCCTGTTTTTCGTACATATTCCATCCTGGTATCATGTGTTTGCCTTACATCAAAGTAGTGATTGTCAGTATCATGCATGAATGAGTTTTGAAGAGAGAATTTTATTGCTTTTTCTTGTCAGTTTTACTTGACAATTCAAAATCAATAAAGCGGAAGGAAGTTAGCAAGGCAGCGGATAAAGGTGCTCCTTCTAAACGGAGGGCCTCTGCAGTTTCTACTCCTCCATCCCCCCAAGATGATTTCCAAGACAACACATGCATAGACACTCAATGTAGTTGTGTTTATGATGAGCACGTCTCCCCTAGTGCACCATCACCGGTGCTCCCTCTAACTTGGCACTGTTATATGTGGCTGCATGTTATGTGTGATGTCTAGCTTGTATTGCTTCTAATTTTGTTGAATTCCATCTGCTTACTTTACACATTATACATGAATAAGACACGTGTTCCTGTTTCTAGAACATACAATATATGTCTATCACACCATGTTCTTACATCAAATTACTACTGTTGTGTAACCTGCAACAATCACTTATCATAAGACATGTTTGACTTTGGAGTGTGATATAGGTTACATCTCGCATTCTTTTCTAGCTTGTACTACTAATTTGTTGAAATGGTACTTATGACGACACAGTTTTAACTTGGTAGAGTGATATTCGTTGCATCTTTCATATGGTTTCTAGCTTTCATTGCTTCTATTTTGTTGAAATGCCTTCTCCTTAGTTTACACATCATAAGCTATGAATATGCAATGCTGTGAATATGCAATGGCACTAATGACGAGAGACATTTAACTTGATAGTGTGATGTTGTTTGCATCTTGCATATGATTTATTTCTTGTACTGCTTCACATTTGTTTAAATGGCATTTATGATGAGACACTGTTAACTTGGCAGAGCGATATTTGTAGCATCTTTCATATGGTGTCTACCTTCCATTGCATTGCATCTAATTTAGTGAAATGTCTTCTTCTTAGTTTACACATCATAGTTCTGGTTATCTCATGCCGTCCTGTTTTTCCTACATATTACATCCTCCTATCATGTGGTTGTCTAACATCAAAGTTTAGTTCATCTGTATCACGCATCAATTTGTTCTCAAGAACTAAATTGTTATTCGTTTTTCTTGTCGGCTTAACTTAACATGGCACAGAGAAAGAGGAAGCAAGATGTAACGATCGAAAGGGAAGCGGAAGAATCCTGAAGATTCTGCTGCTACTGATGGTGCAATAGAAGGTCAAAGTCTAGCGGAAAATTGTACCGACAGGGTATCCCGTGCTAAACGAGCTGTAGAACAAGCCAAACAGAAACAAATAGCTGCCACCAAACAAGCAGAGACAACCCTAGTTGTTGCAACACCTTCCATAGTACCACCAGCTACACGATTTACTCATTGGTCAACTCAGGTAGCAGCACATTCCCAAGCTCCCTTGCCACCTGACACTACTTCCGAATCACTCTTGACACAAGATGAGTTGGCAAGATCAGATGAACTTTGTGAGCTTCAACAGCAAGAAGGTAGTTGCTGGAGTCAAGTTGCAGTTGCATGCTTCTTTATATGTAGTCTCACAGTTTGATGTACACTAACACTTCCTATGTTTGTTGTTGGACTAGCACCTAGGTGCAAGAGGAAACAAACATCAGGGATAATGCTCGATGGGTTAACTAAATCTAGAGGAGGAAGAATGGAGATCCGTTTTGAGGCAGGTTTAAAAAGGCCATGTGATGCTATAGAGTTAGCCAAGTTAGTATCAGAGGCGGCGGTTGTTGTTAGGTGTCATGTACGTATCCTCCCAACATGGATTCATTACAGTAATGACAAAGACGAAACCCAGTTCAACACCTTCCTCGACCATTTATCTGTAAGTATGGTTATGTATGGAAACTAGTAATATCGTCTTGCTCTGTCCAATACTTTCTAGATTGCTGATAATGAGACTCCCATAATTTTCAATAGATGAGGTTCAAGTTGGATAGCCAAGATCATGCAACCAGACAAGCTTGCACCCATGTTTTCACATATGCTCTGCGACAGTATCTTTATAACTTGAGGAAAACTCACTTTGAAGGCATGGCTAACAGTGAACTTGCCCAAACATCTCCAGTAGAAAATATATCTGATGAAGACTAGAGAGGCCTCGTTAAACACCGGGTCCCATCCAAGTATCGCTACATTATATATATATGTGATCGATCACATGTTGAAGTCCTATTTACGCATGTGCCACACAAATCTATCTTCTTGTAGGTTTTTCAAAGAACAAGGCCAACCGTCGAAAGTGAAATTCCAAATGCATTTACGTGATCTCGTAGCTATATTGCACACTGCGAGGCTCTTGTAATTAGCTGTTGTTTCATTCTTTTCGTCGTACCATATTATCATATCTATATTGACTTGTTCCAAATGCAGAGGAAAGCCCGCAAGGACCAAAAAGTACCTGAACCAAATGATGTGGAAATCTTCAAGGACTTTCAGACCAGCAAGAAGAAGGGCATGACTACACCAGTCAACGCCGCTTTTGTAAGTCCTTAATCCTCAAGTCTTTTAACTACTACTAACTCTGACTTGTGCCTTGAACTGCATGGTTTGCAGCCAATGTCTATTACTCTTTTCAATTTTATACACAATTGGCTTAGCGTATCATTGCACCTTACAAGGCTTAAAAGAGAGGAGTGATGTTCCTTTGATCTTGACCTGTAATCTAGTTCCGTGCTGGACTTGCCCACACAATGTTACAATTGCCTGTTTTTCTGTTCTCAATTGTTTTGTGATATGAATGATGTCATACTATGCTTACCGTATTATAAACTTTGTCTCTTTATCCTTAGCCCTCAATACAATGTGAAGAAATAGACAATACATTAGTGATGGTACATGGTCATATGTTTGGAACCTGGTTTTATTATGTACTTTGCAATAAAATTCAACTATTATTTTACATGGGTTCACCGTAATAAGTTCAGATATAGACCAAAGCTATTTTGTTTGGTTTTGCTGCCTCCTTAATATCTTCTCGCTCGCACCGCTAATGTAAAACCTCAACTTTTCAGCGAGCTATGGAAAAAATGGTGGAACCGCCACCTTCTGAAGGTGGCGAGGCAACTATAACTGCAATGTCAGCTCTTGCTGAAGTGGGTTAGTAGCTGTCCACTAACAGTGCCAAAAGCACGTTCCTGCGTAATACTGGGTTGGTCGTTAAGGCGATCTCGTCCAAACTGCCTCATGATCAAGATATGCAAGCTCAAAACAATGTTGTATCTGCGCTCCAGACACAAGTCCATTCCCTAACAGAGAACCTTTGTGAAACAAGGATAGACATTGTTCGATGTTGTCAAGATATGCATGGTTTTGAAACCAAACTATTGATACGTCTCCAACGTATCTATAATTTTTGATTTCTCCATGCTACTTTATCTATTGGTTTGGACTATATTGGGCTTTATTTTCCACTTTTATATTACTTTTGGGACTAACCTATTAACCAGAGGCCCAGCCCAGAATTGTTGTTTTTTGCCTATTTCAGTGTTTCGAAGAAACGGAATATCAAACGGAGTCCAAACGGAATGAAACCTTCGGGAACGTGATCTTCTCACCAAACGTGATCCACGAGACTTGGACCCTACTCCAAGAAGTGCAGGCGGTCACGAGGTGGAGGGCGCGCCTGGCGCGCCCCCACCTCGTGGGCCCCCTGACGCTCCACCGACGTACTCCTTCCTCCTATATATACCTACGTATCCCCAAACGATCAGAAGAGGAGCCAAAAACCTAATTCCACCGCTGTACCTTCCTGTATCCACGAGATCCCGTCTTGGGGCCTATTTTGGAGCTCCGCCGGAGGGGGCATCCACCACGGAGGGCTTCTACATCAACACCATAGCCCCTCCGATGAAGTGTGAGTAGTTTACTTCAGACCTTCGGTTCCATAGCTAGTAGCTAGATGGCTTCTTCACTCTTTTTGGATCTCAATACAATGTTCTCCCCCTCTCTCGTGGAGATCTATTCGATGTAATCTTCTTTTTGTGGTGTGTTTGTTGAGACCGATGAATTGTGGGTTTATGATCCAGCTTATCTATGAATAGTATTTGAATCTTCTCTGAATTCTTTGATGTATGATTGAGTTATCTTTGCAAGTCTCTTTGAATTATCAGTTTGGTTTGGCCAACTAGATTGGTAGTTCTTGCAATGGGAGAAGTGCTTAGCTTCGGGTTCAATCTTGCAAAGGTCCTTACTCGATGATGTAAAGGGTTGCAAGGCATGTATTGTATTGTTGCCATCAAGGATAACAAGATGGGGTATTTATCATATTGCATGAATTTATTCCTCTACATCATGTCATCTTGCTTACAGGCGTTACTCTGTTTTCAACTTAATACTCTAGATGCATGCTTTGGATAGCGGTCGATGAGTGGAGTAATAGTAGTAGATGCGTAATCGCTTCGATCTACTTGTCTCGGACGTGATGCCTATATACATGATCATACCTAGATAACCTCATAACTATGCTCAATTACATCAATTGCTCAACAGTAATTTGTTCACCCACCGTAGAATATCTATGCTCTTGAGAGAAGCCACTAGTGAAAAATATGGCCCCCGGGTCTATTCTCATCATATCAATCTCCATCACTTTTATACTTGCTTTGTTTTTACTTGGCTTTTACTTTTTACTTTGCATCTTTATACCAAAATACCAAAAATATTATCTCTATCAGATCTCACTCTCGTAAGTGACCGTGAAGGGATTGACAACCCCTAATTGCGTTGGTTGCGAGTAGCTATCGCTTTGTGCAGTACGAGGGACTTGCTGCGTGGCCTCCTCTTGGATTGATACCTTGGTTCTCAAAAACTGAGGGAAATACTTACGCCATCTTGTGCTGCATCATCCTCTCCTCTTCAGGGAAAACCAACGCAAGCTCAAGACGTAGCAAGAAGGATTTACGGCGCCGCTGTCGGGAGGTCTACAAAAAAGTCAAAATACCAAGTACCCATCACAATCCCTATCTCTCGCATTACATTATTTGCCATTTGCCTCTCGTTTTCCTCTCCCCCACTTCACCCTTGCCGTTTTATTTGCCCTCTCTTTCCCAATCTACTCCTTTTTCCTTTGCCTTTTTCCTCGTCCGTTTGTTTGCTCGAGTGATTAGTTTGCTTGCTTGTCATCATGACTAGTCTCCTATCTTCTCATTATCTCCCGAGAATGAAGTTCTAAATTTTAAGCAAAGGGAAGGAGAAAATTTAAAAGATGGTTGGTATAGAATTTGCAATGCTCAAAATAGATCTACCAGGAAGCAATCTACGTCCGTTCTTCTTCGTAATTTTTACGTAGGTGCTAATCCTTGGTATAGATATATCCTTGATACCATTACTGGAGGGAATTTCTTGGGTAGCCATACTTTTGATTCTTATAATGCTTTAATAGATTTATTTGGCTCACCTCCTTTTTTGGTTAATGGAACTATGTTAAATTTGGAGCATGTTATGCAAAGGCTTGAAATTATTGAAAACAAAGTTGCTACCATTGAATCCATTGAAAATCTAGATAAAAATATCCATAATCAAATTATTCAATATGGATCTAAGGTAGGAATGACTTTGAAAAATATTAAGGAGAAGGAACCCATGGTTAATGAGAAAATAAATCTAGATTCTACTCGAATCGATAAAATTGAGGGTATCATTACTAACTTGGGAACCGCTTTTTCTTCCGTAAAGAATACTCCTAGTCCTCCCACTAAAATTGCCAAGCTTATGTATGTTCCTAAAAATAAGGGTGAATCATCTAGTAAGGAAACTCATGGATCTTAAATCTATAAGTATTCATCCCGATCTTTTTACTATCATTAAGGAACCATTTGCTACAAATGAATTTTTCGATCTTATGCCTAAATGTTTGATAATTACTAGAAAGAAAGAAATCTATAAGAAAGATAGATGCCTTATTGAAGAATTGCCTACCAAAGATGGCAATACCTAGATCTATCCTTGCTTTTATGCCTAGCTAGGGGCGTTAAACGATAGCGCTTGTTGGGAGGCAACCCAATTTTATTTTTTGTTTTTGTTTTTGCTTCCGTTTAGGAATAAATAATCCATCTAGCCCCTATTTATATGTGGTTTTATCTTTTAATTAGTGTTTGTGCCAAGTTAAACCTATTAGATCTTCTTGGGAGATAGTTATTTGATCTTGCTTTAATTTCCAGAATCTTTGCGCTCAGTGCCCGAATTGTTAAAAATCACCAGAACGTGATAAAATAGTGATTCCAATTGCTGCTTATCAATAATCAAATTTTCCAGGTCTTCTAATTTTGGTAGAATTTTTTGGGTTCCAGAAGTTTGCGTTAGTTACAGATTACTACAGACTGTTCTGTTTTTGACAGATTCTGTTTTGCGTGTGTTGTTTGCTTATTTTGATGAATCTATGGCTAGTAAAATAGTTTATAATCCATAGAGAAGTTGGAATACAGTAGGTTTAACACAAATATAAATAAAGAATGAGTTCATTACAGTACCTTAAAATAGACTTTTGTTTTCTTTCTCTAACGGAGCTCACGAGATTTCTATTGAGTTTTGTGTTGTGAAGTTTTCAAGTTTTGGGTGAATTCTTTTGATGGATTATGGAACAAGGAGTGGCAAGAGCCTAAGCTTGGGAATGCCCATGGCACCTCCAAGATAATCCAAGGACACCAAAAAGTCAAAGCTTGGGGATGCCCCGGAAGGCATCCCTCGTCTACTTCCATCGGTAATTTACTTGGAGCTATATTTTTATTCACCAACATGATATGTGTTTTGCTTGGAGCGTCTTGTATTATTTGAGTCTTTGCTTGTTAGTTTACCACAATCATCCTTGCTGTACACACCTTTTGAGAGAGCCATACATGATTTGGAATTTGTTAGAATACTCTATGTGTTTCACTTATATCTTTTGAGCTTGATAGTTTTGCTCATAGTGCTTCACTTATATCTTTTGAGCGTGATAATTTTTGCTCTAGTGCTTCACTTAGATCTTTTAGAGCACGGTGGTGGATTTGTTTTAAAGAAACTTGATATCTCATGCTTCACTTAGATTATTTTGAGAGTCGTTAATAGCATGGTAATTTGCTTAATGTTAATATACTTGGTGTTCAAGATATGTGAAACTTTCTTTTGAGTGAATTGAATACTAAGATAAATTTAATGCTTAATAATTGTTTTGAGATATGGAGGTAATAATATCAAAGTCGTGCTAGTTGATAATTGTGAATTTGAGAAATACTTGTGTTGAAGTTTGCAAGTCCCGTAGCATGCACGTATGGGTAAAGTTGTGTAACAAATTTGAAACATGAAGTGTACCTGGCTTGTGCATCCTTATGAGTGGCGGTCGGGGACGAGCGATGGTCTTTTCCTACCAATATATCCCCCTAGGAGCATTGCGCGTAGTACTTGAGTTTTGATGGCTTCTAAATTTTTGCAATAAGTATATGAGTTCTTTTGACTAATGTTGAGTCCATGGATTATACGCACTTTTACCTTTCCGCTTTTGCTAGCCTCTTCGATACCGTGCATTGCCCTTTCTCACCTTGAGAGTTGGTGCTAACTTCGCCGGTGCATCCAAACCCCGTGATATGATACGCTCTTTCACACATAAACCTCCTTATATGTTCCTCAAAACAGCCACCATACCTACCTATCATGGCATTTCCATAGCCATTCATAGATATATTGCCATGCAACTTCCATCATCATTATTATGACATACATTACTTTTGTCATATTGCCATTGCATGATCATGTAGTTGACATCGTATTTGTGGCAAAGCCACCATGCATTATTTTCCATACATGTCACTCTTGATTCATTGCACCATCCCCGTACATCGCCGGAGGCATTCATATAGAGTCATATTTTGTTCTAAGTTTTGAGTTGTAATTGTTGAGTTGTAATAGAAATAAAAGTGTGATGATCATCATTATTAGAGCATTGTCCCAAGTGAGGAAAGGATGATGGAGACTATGATTCCCCCATAAGTCGGGAAGAGACTCCGGACGAAAAAAAAGAAGAGGCCAAAAAAAAGAGAAAAGGCCCAAATAAAAATAGAAAAATGAGAGAAAAAGAGAGAAGGGACAATGCTACTATCCTTTTACCACACTTGTGCTTCAAAGTAGCACCTTGTTCTTCATGTAGTGAGTCTCATATATTGTGCTTCAAAGTAGCACTAAGATCTTCATGATAGAGAGTCTCTCATTTTGTCACTTTCATATACTAGTGGGAATTTTTCATTATAGAACTTGGCTTGTATATTCCAATGATGGGCTTCCTCAAAGTGCCCTAGGTCTTCGTGAGCAAGCAAGTTGGATGCTCACCCACTTAGTTTCTTTTGTAGAGCTTTCACATACTTATAGCTCTAGTGCATCTGTTGCATGGCAATACCTACTCCTCATGTTGACATCAATTGATGGGCATCTCCATGGCCCGTTGATTATCCTCGTCGATATGAGATTTTCTCCTTTTTTTTCTTCTCCACACAATCCCATCATCATATTCTATTCCACCCATAGTGTTATACCCATGGCTCGCGTTCATGTATTGCGTAAAGGTTGAAAGAGTTTGAGATTATTTGAGTATGAAACAATTGCTTGGCTTGTCATCGGGGTATAGAAGTTGGGAACATCTTTGTGTGTGAAAATGAAGCATAGCCTAACTATATGATTGTGTAGGGATGAACTTTCTTTTGCCATGTTATTTTGAGAAGACATGATTGCTTTGATTAGTATGCTTGAAGTATTATTATTTTTATGTCAATATGAACTTTTGTCTTAAATCTTTCGGATCTGAATATTCATATCACAAGTAAGAAGATTTACATTGAAATTATGCCAAAGTATCACTCCGCATCAAAAATTCTCTTTTTATCATTTACCTACTCGAGGACGAGCGTGCATTAAGCTTGGGGATGCCTGATACGTCTCCAACGTATCTATAATTTTTGATTGCTCCATGCTACTTTATCTACTGTTTTGGACTATATTCGGCTTTATTTTCCACTTTTATATTACTTTTGGGACTAACCTATTAACCGGAGGCCCAGCCTGCAATTGTCGTTTTTTTGCCTATTTCAAAGGTTTCAAGAAACGGAATATCAAACGGAGTCCAAACGGAATGAAACCGTCGGGAACGTGATCTTCTCACCGAACATGATCCAGGAGACTTGGACCCTACTCCAAGAAGTGCCAGAGGTGGTCCCGAGGGTGGAGGGCGCACCCCCCAAGGCGCGTCCCCTACCTCGTGGGCCCCCTGACGCTCCACCGACGTACTCCTTCCTCCTATATATACATACGTATCCCCAAACGATCAGAAGAGGAGCCAAAAACCTAATTCCACCACATGTACCTTCCTCATATCCATGAGATCCCATCTTGGGGCCTGTTCCGGAGCTCCGACGGAGGGGGCATCCACCACGGAGGGCTTCTACATCAACACCATAGCCCCTCCGATGAAGTGTGAGTAGTTTACTTCAGACCTTTGGGTCCATAGCTAGTAGCTAGATGGCTTCTTCTCTCTTTTTGTGGTGTGTTTGTTGAGACCGATGAATTGTGGGTTTATGATCCAGCTTATCTATGAATAGTATTTGAATCTTCTCTGAATTCTTTTATGTATGATTGAGTTATCTTTGCAAGTCTCTTTGAATTATCAGTTTGGTTTGGCCAACTAGATTGGTAGTTCTTGCAATGGGAGAAGTCCTTAGCTTCGGGTTCAATCTTGCAGTGTCCTTACCCAGTGACAGAAAGGGTTGCAAGGCACGTATTGTATTGTTGCCATCAAGGATAAAAAGATGGGGTATTTATCATATTGCATGAATTTATTCCTCTACATCATGTCATCTTGCTTAAGGCGTTACTCTGTTTTCAACTTAATACTCTAGATGCATGCTTTGGATAGCGGTCGATGAGTGGAGTAATAGTAGTAGATGCGTAATCGTTTGATCTACTTGTCTCGGACGTGATGCCTATATACATGATCATACCTAGATAACCTCATAATTATGCTCAATTCATCAATTGCTCAATAGTAATTTGTTCACCCACCGTAGAATATCTATGCTCTTGAGAGAAGCCACTAGTGAAACATATGGCCCCCGGGTCTATTCTCATCATATCAATCTCCATCACTTTTATACTTGCTTTGTTTTTACTTTTTACTTTGCATATTTATACCAAAAATACCAAAAATATTATCTCTATCAGATCTCACTCTCGTAAGTGACCGTGAAGGGATTGACAACCCCTAATCGCGTTGGTTGCGGTAGCTATCGCTTTGTGCAGTCTGAGGGACTTGCGCGTGGCCTCCTCTTTGGATTGATACCTTGGTTCTCAAAAACTGAGGGAAATACTTACGCTACTGTGCTGCATCATCCTCTCCTCTTCGGGGAAAACCAACGCAAGCTCAAGACGTAGCAACTATCAGACATTTTCTATGTTGTTCAGGAGCCTAGGAGAACTGAAGGCGAAGGTTATGTTTCTCCATCAGACAATACATCATGAAAACCTAACAGTCAGGTCAAATGAACTGAGCTTCTGAACTTCTGGTGGTGCATTTATCTGCTAGACTTTTAACTTTTATGCCAACCTTCCTTTTGTTTTATAGTTGTAATTTGTTTTGGTGCGATACAAAATCTGTTCTTAACGTGCAGCCACCGGCTGAAGAAAACAGCAAGCCATTTTTGTATAGTGTAGGGTGTTCCCTATATTTGCACTGCTGGCGAACTTTGATGCCCACTGGCTGTAGTTAACATGGGCCTCCTACGGGCCATAGAAACAATGGGCCTTCTAAGGGTCGTAGAAACAATGGGCCTTCTACGTGGCGTAGAAACAATGGGCCTTATACTGGCCGTAGACACAATGGGCCTTCTACGGGCCGTATCATCAATGGGCCTTCTACGGGCCGTATGATCGGTTGGCCAAACATGGGCCAATAACAGACCACATTATGGCCGTAAATGGGCTAGAGTTGAAATCGTCCGTTCATGGGCCAACCATAATGGGCCGTGGTTAACCGGCCGTATTTTGATGACGCTATGAAAATGGCCCAACGTATTAACGGGCCACAAACGGGCCGACTATAACCACAGGCTGAATTTGGCCCACAAGCAGAAAATGACAGTGACGGGCCGTAAGTAAACGAATGTGGAAATGAGCCCAAGAATAAATGGGCCTCGAGAAGGCCGAAAGATAACATGGGCTGGAAACGGCCGAACGGAATAATGGGCCGTTAATGGGTATAAAGTGATACACTGTTCATTACGGGCCAGTTTCACCACGTGCCGTTAATGGGTATAAAGTGATACACTGTTCATTACAGGCCTGTTTTACCATGGGCCGTTAATGGGTCGAGAGTAATAAGGGCCTCATATGGGCCGAAAGACGTCATGGGCCATATATGGGCCGGAAGTTAAAGCGGGCTGGAATTATATTGGACGGCACAGATGACACTACTGGGCCTAATTCGGATAGGCCGTAAACGGGCCCTGGGTTAGCAGCCTGTAAATGGGCTATATGCGAACAGGCCGTTAACAGGCTTGTCGTGGGCCAGCCCGTCACCTTTTGACCAAGTCAAACAGGCCGGCCTTTTCACAGGAATGGGCCTCTGTTGGGCCGTGCCACGTGTCGACGTATCATAGGTGCTTTGGGTCCAATGAGTGGATGACATATGTCCCAACGTTGAGCCTACACGTGTTTCCTCCAGCCAATGATGATTTTACACGTGGAAAACCCCATTGGTCGGGGCTGTTAAAGGGTTATCGGATCCAAAACCGGACCCGATAGCTTAACGGCGTTCCGTTGCGGTGGATGCCACGTGTCGGTCACCCTTGACGAAAGCACTTCTGTGACGCGCGATTTATCGTCATGGAAGTGGACACTTCCGTGATGATAATTTTGGTAATGTCATGGAACACTTCTACGACAAGTATGACTATCTTGATTCTGTCATAAAATCGTCATGGATGTACATGCATGACAGAAAACGCGACCTACTGTGACAAACACGTATCATCACGGAAGTGTATTTTTTTGTAGTGCTACATCTATGTGTTAACCATGTTCTTACATGAAACTACATCTCTTCTGTATCCTGCATCAATCACTTACGATGAGACACCTTTATTCGTTGCATATTGCATATTATTTCTAGCCTGTTGCGATGTATTTCTTCTAATTTGGTCAAATACATGTGTTAGGCCACCCTTTTAATTTGGCAGAGTGATATTGGTTTCATCTTTCATATGGTTTATAGCTTGCATTGCTTCTAACTAGTTCAAACACCTTGTGCTTAGTTTACACTCTATACATCATACATGTCAATATGTCATGCCGTCCTATTTTTCATACATATTCCATCCTTCCATCATGCGGCTGTCTTACATGAAAGTAGTGCTCGTCAGTGTCATGCATCAATGAGTTCTGAAGAGCAAATTTTATTCCTTTTTCTTGTGGGTTTGAGTTGACAAGGCAAAATCAAAAAAAGAGGAAGGAAAAGAGTAAGAAAGGCGATGATGGTGGTCCTCTGCAAAGAACGTAAATGGAGCATCTGTCAGATTCTCCTTGTCTTTGCTAGTGCATTACAAGTTCCAAGTCTCCGCTCCCCTACTCCACCATCCAAGGTGTTGCATATGGTGTCTAGCTTGTATTGCTCCTAATTAGTGTAAACTGCATCTGCTTAGCTTACACATGATACGTGTGAATATGACACGCTTTCCTGTTTTTGGTACATACTATATCTGTCTATCACAACATGTTCTTACATGAAACTACTCTTCTTGTGTATCCTGCGTCAATCACATATGATGGGACACCTTTAAGTTGGCAGTGTGATATTGGTTTGCATCTTGAATATGATTTCTAGCATGTAGTGCTTCTAGTTTGATGAACGTCACCTATGACGAGACAGTTTTAACTTAGCAGAGTGATATTGATTACACCTTCCATATGGTGTCTAGCTTGCTGTGCTTCTAATTTGTTGAAGTTCCTTCTGCTTAGTTACCACATTATAGGTGTGAATATGTCAAGCCGTCCAGTTTTTCGTACATATTCCGTCCTCGTATCATGACTTTTCCTTTCATCAGAGTAGTGTTCGCCAGTATCATGCATGAATGAGTTTTGAAGAGCGAATTTTATTCCTTTTTATTGTCGGTTTGACCTCACAATGCAAAATCGATAAAGCGGAAGGAAATTTGTAAGGAATTGGATGATGGTGGTCCTTCCGAGCAACTGAAATGGAGGGCCTTCACAGATTCTACTCCGCCATCCTCCCAACAAGATCCGCAAGACAACGCAAGGCTAGACAGTCAACATAGTTGTGTAGATGATGAGCACATCTCCCTTACTCCACCATCACAGGTGCTTGCTCTAACTTGGCACTATTATATGTGGTTGCATGTTGCGTATGCTGTCTAGCTTGTATTTCTTCTAACTTTGTTGAATTGCATCTGCTTACTTTACACATAATGCCTGTGAATATGACACGTGTTCCTGTTTCTAGAACATACTATATCTGATCACACCATGTTCTTACATCAGACTAGTGTTTTTGCATATCCCGCATCAGTCACTTATGATAAGGCACCTTTAAGTCGCCACTGTGATATTGGTTGTGTCTTGCATATGATTTCCAGCATGTACTGCTTCTAATTTGTTGAAACGCCAGATAGTTTGAACTTGGCAGAGTGATATTAGTTGCACATTTCATATGGTGTCTAGCTTGCAGTGCTTCTAATTTCTTGAAATGGCTTCTGCTTAGTTACCACATCATAGGTGTGAATATGTCACGCCATTCTGTTTTTCGTACATATTCCATCCTCGTATCATGTGTTTGCCTTTCATCCGAGTAGTGTTCGTCAGTATCATGCATGAATGAGTTCTGAAGAGCAAATTTTATTCCTTTTTCTTATTGGTTTGAGTTCACAATGCAAAATAAATACAGCTGGAGGAAATTAGTCTAACAGTGGATGATGGTGGTCCTTCGGAGCAACTCGAACAGAGGGTCTCTACAGATTCTACTCCGCCATCCTACCAACAAGATTCGCAAGACAACACAAGGCTGGACAATGAACGTAGCTGTGTAGATGATGATCACATCTCCCCTACTCCACCATCACAGGTGCTTTCTCTAACTTGGCACTATTATATGTGGTTGCATGTTGCGTATGATGTCTAGCTTTTATTGCTTCTAACTTTGTTGAATTGCATCTGCTTGCTTTACACATAATGCCTGTGAATATGACACCTATTCCTATTTCTAGAACATACGTGTAGATGATGAGCACATCTCCCCTACTCCACCATCACAGGTGCTTGCTCTAACTTGGAGCTGTTATATGTGGTTGCGTGTTCCATATGATGTCTAGTTTGTATTGCTTCTGATTTTGTTGAATTGCATCTGCGTAGCTTACAACTTATACCTGCAACGATCACTTACGCATAAGACACATTTAACTTGGGAGTGTGATGTAGGTTGCGTCTTGCATTATCTTCTAGCTTGTACGCCTTCTAATTTCTTGAAATGGCACTTACGACGAGACACTTCTTACCTGATAAAGTGATATTGGTTGCATGTTCATATGGTGCCCAGCTTTCATTTCTTCTAATTTTGTTGAAATGCCTTCTCCTTACTGTTTTTCATACATATTCCCTCCTATCATACGTCTGAATATGCAATGTTGTTTTCTTTTTGTATATATTCCATCCTCCTATCATGCGCTTGCCTTACATCAAAGTAGTGTTAAATGCAGATTATGCATCAACCAGTTACGCAGAGCTAATTTTATTCATCTTCTTTTGGTTTTGACTTCATAAGGCAATATCAGAAAATAGGAAGGAAAAGAGTAAGTTAGGGATGTTGGTGGTCCTCCGGACCGACGCAAACAGAGACTCTCTTGATTTGCCACTGCCACTGCTAATGAAGTTGAAGTCCCAAGTCTACATGATGAGTTCATCTCCCGTACTCCACCATCGCAGTTGCTTGCTCTAAGTTGACAGTGTGATAATTGGTTTCATGTTGCATATGTTGTCTAGCCTGTATTTCTTCTATTTTGATTAAATTGCACCTGCTGAGTTTATATGTTATACATGTGCATATGACATGCCTTTCTGTGTCTACAATACACTACATCTATCAATCATAACATGTTCTTACATCAAAGTACTGTTGTTGTGTATCCCGCATCAGTCACTCAGGATTGGACTCTTTTAACATGGCAGTTTGATACTGGTTGCATCTTGCATTGATTTCTACGTTGTACTGCTTCTAATTTTTCGAAATGCCACTTATGACAAGACACATTTAACTAGGCAAAGTGATATTGGTTGCATCTTTCATATGGTGTCTAGCTTGCATTACTTCTATTTTCTTGAAAATCTTTCTTCTTATTTTACACATCATAGCTGTCAATATGTCACGTCGTCCTGTTTTTTTTACATATTCCATCCTCATACGATTGTCTTACATCAAAGTATTGCTTGTCTGTATCATGCATCAATGAGTTCTGAAGAGCGATTTTATTCTTTTGTGTTGTGGGTATGCCTTGACATGGAAAAGTCAAAAAAGTGCAAGGAAAAGAATATAGTAGGGAATGGTGTTACTCGTCGGGTGAAACGGAAAAGGATCTGCCCTCGAGATTCTGCTGGTATTTATAGTGCAGTAGAAGGTCCAAGTCCACCGGCTAAATCTACAAACACAGATTCACTGCTCCACGGATGCAGATCCGCTGCAACTGTACCAAAGATCTCAACGAGTTACTCATTCGTTTGCTCGGGCCGCTAGTTCCCAACCTACATCCACACCTAACACTACTTCCGAAGCACTTCTGACACAACAGGACTTGGCAAGATCAGATGAACCTCATGAGCATCAACACCAAGACGGTACCTGACTGAATCAAGTTGCAGTTGCATGCTCCTTTATATGTACTCTCACAGTTTGATGTGCAGTAACACTGTAACATCCCAATTTTCAATTTGGATGTTATACATAGGTCATCATATGCATATCATATTTTATTTGCATTTTGTTTGCGATCCTTGAAATCTTAACCAACTCAAGGACCCACGGAGAGAGTTGGGGATTTCATTATTTTCATATTTGAATTTTCTCAAATCTGAAAAGAGGATCATTTTGGTTTTAATATTTTTTCTCTCCGAAATATTTCGAATATAAAAATAAAAGAGAGGAGATAAAATGACTTCTCCAAAAATAAAAGAAATATTGGAGGAAAATGTTAAAATTAAATAAATATTTTATTTGGTTTTATTTGGATTTTTATTCAGAGTTATTTTTTATTAAATTAGGAAAAAATTACATTTTTGAAAATTGCATTAGGTCCGGGAAAATTGTTCACTTTGTCCTAAATTTTATTATAGGACTGTGAAAATTTATTTCAGAATTTTTGGACTCCCTTTGATATTTCTTTTTATTTTTTTACTCCGTCCATATTAAAAAAATGCGAACCGCCTTTTGGCCGTGCCCGAGCCGGACACATCCCGCCGGCCTCTTTATAAGGCGAGGCCCAAGGCCGCCTCAACCCCAAGCCGCCCCATCCCACCGAGCCGCCCAAGACCATAGCGCCGCCGCCTCACGATCTGCGCCGCCGCCGCCAGCTCACGATCCGCCGCCGCCGCCGCTGGAGTTCGCCGTCGCCGACCGGGTTTTTCCGGTTTTTCGCCGGTTTATTTCGGTAAACCCTAGATTCGGTTTTTATCGAGTAGATCGGTTCAGTTTTTCTCGTTTCGTTGGTTTAGATCGGTTTTTCGTTTTTTTCGGTTCAGATCTAATTTATGAACGTTCGTTCGTTTAGATCTATTAACGAACGAATTCGTTCATTAGCTTCTGTTAGCGGACATTCACGCCATAGTCTTTTTCTTTTTATTTTATTTTCGGCCAGGGACTTATCCGCGATTATTTCTATCGCAGATTAGCCCCTGATCTTAAAACCCTCGCATCTTTTTAACCGTTTGTCCAAATCTAGTGAAACCAACGCCAAACTCTTCATCTCGAACCCCTCTTTCCGGTTAAACAACTTGAACATGGTTTTGACAATTTAAAATTTGGTTTCAAGCAAATTTGAATCGAAGTTCTTTTGACCGTAGTTTCAGTTCTGTAGCTCCGGTTCGATTGATTCTTTTTGCAAATCGAAACTCTTCAGTTTAATTTTCAGATTGGACTTTCTCGTCTAAGTTTTACCCGTGTATCTTTGCTTGAGTGGTTATGTATGCTACTGTTTGTTTGCGATAGAACTTCCGGAGTGCGAAGCGTGCTACTACGAGTCTCTAGGGTTTGCGGATCGTCAGCAAGGCAAGTAACACATTGATCATACCTCTTTATTACCCAGTTTTTATTCATTAGATACAATCCTCAAACACTGCATGATTAGGATGTGATTAACTTGTGGGTTTTGGGAAGTAGATGATGAGGCAGAACCTATTGCCTTTTTATTATCAAACCTTGGGAGTTACTTCTACGTTATGCTTATATTGCTATGTTATGCTCATAGACGTGGTTCGGTTTGAGTGATCCATGACAGATGTGAGATTGTTAATTAATGGTTAACTTAAGGTGGCTACTTAAATACACATCTGGGTGGATTGGTTGCGAGCACCTAGGTTATACCAGTGTTGTCCTAGGAGATCCCGGGGTTACCGTGTGATCATCCTATGGTTCGCCACCCAGGCTCAAAGGGATCATAAGATTATTCATGCTAGAAACTTCCGTGTGCAGCCACAAGCTATTATGGGCTCTAGCATAGTTGAGTATGTTGAATGACCTCTTTTAGTGGTAGGCTAGCAGATGTAGGGGAAAGTAGGTGTAACTGTCTACCCAGAGTAAAGAGTTAATGCTTCTGAAAGACTGTGTCTCGGTCATTCGTTTCTCAAACACCATGTAGTGCGAGAAATCCAACGGAGGAGATCGAGTCTTGTGGTGAAAAGTGTGCAAACCTCTGCAGAGTGTACAAACTAATTATGGTTAGCCGTGTCCCCGGTTATGGACATCTTGAGTATCTGGTTCTTGGATTATCATGTTGATCTCATCACTCTAAATTAATTTGTTGGGTTGTTAATTACTGTTTAATTGGGATTGAGATGGGGTTACCATTCTCAATGTTTCAACTACCATGATAGTAAAAAATATATTCCTTTGTTGTAGGAAAAAATTGGATTTTCGCAAAAACATTATAACCGTAGAGTCTCCACCAGCCATATATGCATGTAGTGATAGCATTTATTCTGTTCATTGCTCTACTGTGTTATATTGCCGAGATATTCCATGTCTTTGACCGTTTGAGCTGCAACATATCATGTTGCAGACTTTTCAGGCGAAGAGTAAGGTGCGCTAGGTCGTTGTCGTGCACTCAGCTATGCCGTTGGAGTTGATGGACTCACTTTATCTTCCAAGCCTCCCGATGTTATCTTGTTTAAATGGCCTTAAGCCATATTATTGTATTAAGTTCTCTTTTGAAACATTCGATGTAATAAGTGTGTGATTGCACTCTGTTATAAATCCTTCAAGTATTGTGTGTGTCAGCGTTACCGATCCAGGGATGACACTTATGCACAGAGATTTGACCGTTTGAGGTCGGATCGCTACAAACACTTTCCGTATTCGTTGTTGAACTATCACCATGGCGCAAGAGGAAACATACATCAGGGATAATGCTTGATAGATTAACAAAATCTAAAGGAGGAAGAATGGAGATCCATTTTGAGGCAGGTTTGAAAAGGCCACGTGATGCTACAGAATCAACCAAGTTAGTATCAGAGGCAGCCATTGCCGTTAGGTGTCATGCACGTATCCTCCCAACGTGGATCCAGTATAGGAATGAGAAAGACAATACCCAGTTTAACACCTTCTTTGACCATTTATCCGTATGTAATGTTATTCATCGCAATTTGTAATATTGTCTTGCTCTGTGCCATACTTTCTAGCTTCCTCCTAATAAGACTCACATTCTTTTTTCAATAGATGAGGTTCAAGTTGGATCCGAAAGATGATGCAACTAAACAAGCATGCACTCATGTTTTTTAGTCTGCTCTGCGACAGTATCGGTACCACCATAGAAAATCTCACTTTGAAGGCAAGGCTAACAATGAAATCGCCCAAACATCTCCAGTGGAATATATTACATATGAAGACTGGACAACCGTTGTTAAACACTGGTGTGATACAAAGTATCAGGTAGGGTATATGTATTTGATCAGACCACATATTGAACTTGTATTTATGTATGTGCCTTACAAGTGTATCTTCTTCTAGGCTAACTGTTTGAAGAACAAGACCAACCGTTCTAAAGTGAAATTCCAACAGACAACGAGGATCTCGTGGTATATTGCACTCTGAGGCTCTTGTAAATAACCGCTACTTCCTTATTTTTTTGTGCCATATTATCGTATCTATATTGACTTGTTCCAAATACAGAGGAAAACCCGTGCGGACCAAAAAGAACCTGAACCGAATGCAGTGCAAATCTTCAAGGATTGCCACACCAGCAAGATGAAGGGCATGAGCACACCAGTTCAGTCCGCTGTTGTAAGTCCTTACCCCTCTTGCCTTTGAACTAATTGGTAATGTGATGTGTTCATTTAACTGCTTGGTTTGCAGCCAATGTCAGTTACTCTGTTCAGTTTTATACACATTTGTCTTAACGTATCATTTCACCTTACATGGTTTAAAAGAGATGAAGGATATTCTTTTGGTCTTGATCTGTAATCTAGTTGTGATGTTCACGTGCGCACACAATGATAGAATAGCATGTTTGTTTTATATCAGTTTGCCCATGATACGAATGATGTCTCTTTATCCTACATTAAACCATGTCTGTTTATCCTTAAATGTCAACGAATGTTAGGAAATAGACAATACAGTAGGCATGCTACATGGTCATATGTTCTGAAAGTGATTTTATTATGTAGTTGGCACTACAATACATGCTAATGTATTACAGTAGTTCACCAAAATAACTTATGTATAAACGTGAAACCTACTTTGTTTGTTTTTTCTCATTAGTAACTTATCTGGTACACTAATCTACAAGTTCAAACTTTCAGCAAGCTATGGAACAAATGATTGAACAGGCACAACCACCTGAAGGTGATGAGGCTACCACATACACAATGTCACCTCTTGCTGTAGTGCATCAGTATCTCTCCAATAATAGTGCAAAAAGCACCTTCCTGCGTAATTCTGGGTTGGTTGTCAAGATAACCTCGTCCAAATCGCCTACTGAACAAAATCTTCCGGCTAGACAGAGTGATATATCTGTGCTCCAGACACAAGTCCAATCCCTAATGGACGTTGTGTCGGAAACAAACATAGTGGTTGACAAATGTCATGAAGATATGAATGGTTTTGAAACCAGACTATCAGACATTTGCTTCGTTGCTCAAGAACAATGGCAGAAAAAAAGGGGAAGATCATGCTGCTCCATCAGATTCTACAGCCTGAAACATAAGCACTCAGGTCAAATGATATGTGCTTCTATACATCTGATGGTGCTTTTATCTACAAGGACTGTAAACTTTATGCCAATAGGCCTTTTGTTGTATGGTTGGAATTTATTTTGTTGTGATACATCATTTATGATGCTGCCAAAGGCTGCAGTAATTACGACACTATTTTTGTATAGTGTAGGTTTATCTTAGTAATGTATTCTATTTGAAAGCTTCAGAGGAGCCCAACATGCCAACATTAAATGAGCCCATTCCAATTGGGCTAAAAAGCGATTCTGGGCGAAATTTGCATGTAGCCCACTAAAAATATCTGGGCCTAAATCAGCATAAGCTTTCATATTTTTCAGGTAGGCCTGTGCCCATAGTGGGCCTTTAACATGCCTAAATATAATTTGGGACCTCAGTAATAATAGGCCGTTTACATGTGTAAATATCTCGAGCCCATAAAAAACATGGGCCTTTAATAGGCCGAAAGATAGATTGGGCCCTGATTGTGCCAATAACCCACTGGTCGCAGCAGGCCGAAATGGTGGCCCATTTACAATGCACATCGTCCACATGCCGAAATTCAGACGGGCCGTAAATGCGCTGACCTACTACACGGGCCTTTAACATGCCGGAAGTTCGGTCGGGCTTGATTAGTGTCATTTTTATATGGGCCGTTAGTAGGCCCTATGTGGCTTTGGGCCACATATGGCCCATGGATTTCATCTGACGTTAACAGGCCGAAAGTCACAACAGGCTGAAAGTGGCCCAAATCTGTAGCGGGCCTCTAACAAGCTGAATTTCAGACATGGCCGAATATGACCCATATCCTTCATGGTCGTCTACGGGCCGAAAGTTTCAATGGCCTATAAATGGGCCCAAATGAAGCAGGATCTTTAACAGGCCGGAAACACATCGGGTCGTAATTCGGCCCAAATTCTTAACGGACTGTTAACGAGCCAGAAGTGACCATGGGCCGCGATGATGAAAAGTTTAGGACGGGCCATTGACGGGCCGATTTGACACTAGACGTACGGGCCTTAACTGAGAATGTTGGGCCTTTAGCTGGGCTGGCCCATTATGGTCTGCAAAATCTTGTGGGCCTTTAGCTGGGCCGACCCATTATGGCCCGCTAAATCTTGTGGGCCATTTGTTGGGCCGGCCCATTATGGCCCGCTAAATTTTGTGGGCCATTTGTTGGGCCGGCCCATTATGACCCGCCAAATTTTGTGGGCCTTTAGTTGGGCCGGCCCATTTAATCTTTATGGGCCACTTTTGGGCAGGTCCACGTGTCAACGTATTATAGGCGCATCTCGCCCATTGGATGAGTGACACCTGTCCCAACGGTGAGCAAACACGTGTTTCCTCTGGCCAATGAGTATTTTATACGTGGAAAATCCCCACTGGTCCGGGCTGTTAACGGGTTATCGGATCCAAAACTGGACCCAATAGCTTAACGGCATTCCGTTACGGTGGATGCCACGTGTCGGTCACCCTTGACGAAAGCACTTCCATGACGCGGCATTTATCGGCATGGAAGTGAACACTTCCATGATGATAATTTTGGTAATTTCATGGAACACTTCTACGACAGCACATGTATGACTATCTTGATTCTGTCATAAATTTGTCATGGATGTACATGCATGACAGAAAATGTGACCTACTGTGACAAACACGCATCATCACAGAAGTGTCTTTTTTTTTGTAGTGTACACACAATTTTCCATAGCAAACAGAGCCTCTCTGCCATCAAGGTCCTTGCCAACGGTGATCTCCTGGTTAATCGGATAATTAATCCGAGAAACAGAGAGTATGAACCAAGGCTGTTTACCCTCCTCCAACTCAAAAATCCCGCAGGCCCCAAAAAGTTGGTATCCTGCTCATAGACGTAACAGCCAATGTCCAGATACTCACGTATTTCACGGTGCTTGCATACAGTGGGGTTTTTGCAATATAACTTTTCCGGCTCATGTGTCCGAATGATCATCAGTCTTTTGTCGTCCTCTGATAGAGCGAGGAACCAGTTGTGCTTCCCTATTTTGGCAAAGGTGGTGTGATTACAAAGGGCAGAAACTGTAGGGACACTTCATCATATCAAAAAGGACAGGCATTGTTAATGTAAGATCATCATTGTTCAGAGTATGAGTAGGATAGTGCAAGAAACAGCATTGATATGTCCCTGTTGGAATTGGGAGGAAAATACATGGAAATGTATACTGGGTTTGAAAATATAGAAGTGCCATGCATGGTTATACTCATGTTATCTCACAATCGATTCTTCACAGGAAACTACCGTGCCATGCATGTTATGTAATCATGTTCTTTCCTCACAAACAAATTCTTCAAGGAAACTAACATACCATGCATTGTTATATACTCATGTTCTGTGGGCAAATTTTTTGTGAGCATATTATTCTAGCTATTGATTGCTGAAGGGCGAACATAGGTATGTACACATGGTAAGCATTACAGGATTTCACTACTTCAAAATATAGAGTTCTCCATATGCACACTTACTTCCCTAATGTATGGTTAGATGAAATCAATAGTGTGTGTTTCTACATCGTGAAAATGAGGAAACTAACATGGCCATTGATACACACTCATATTTATTAGTATATATATTACTATAAAATAAGGATAATATCAATATCTTCCTAACAGTTTAATTATTCAGGGGTACAAATTGGCTGTAATGACGTGGTCACAATTGCATGAATTAACTCATTCCAAATATAGCTGATTTACGGCGTCTCTAATACATTGCCATAGTTCTACTCAAGCAGGGATATGTCAATCATCACAAAAAGTTCAAACAGTGTCATGGCATCATCATTAACATCAGAAAGAAACAACTTAGACGCGCTGCCCCAACAATACGTGGTGCCATCTGCTTTATCGATCGCGTAGATGATGCCATTGTGTTCAATAGCATCATAGAAGTGTGTATCAGCTTTGACGATGATCCACTGCGAGCTGAGCTATCTCCAGCTAAAGAAGGCATCGACGGAAAGATAGGCGAGTCCCTTGTCGAACAATGCAATAACCTTGAAGTCTGCGTAATCCGCATGTCATGTGGGCACTTGGAAGATTACAATCTTTTGCAAAACAAGGTGAGTCCAACTGACGACGTAATCTATATGAATTGGACCGCGAAGGTAAAACTCTATATCATCCAACGGAGGAAGGATAATCTCATGGGAGGTCTGGAAGTTCATGAGCACCAACTTTTCCCCGTCTTCTCTGACGGCACCCATCCAGTGGGAGTTCATGCCGACCCAGTACATACCTGCAAGAAGTTTCGGGCGATGGTGATCGGATCAAAGTTAAGAGAAATGATGTACGGCGACCCACTACATACCTGCAAAGAAGTTTCAGCTAATGGAGGTTAGATTGAAGTCGAGGGGCATCATGTATGCCTCCGTATCATGGTGAGCAAATCTCGCAAGACCAGATAGTAGCAAGCAGGGTGTCTTGAAAAGCTTAGGCCTCGCTTCGACGATGGCCGTGTGCATGCCCCTCGAGCATGCAGCTAGCTGCAGGGCGCTCAACATATCCATACACGAACAACAGAGGTCGAGGACGTCACTGGAGAATTTGCTCCAATCGCTCATATGGATGTTGCGCGGTTCGCGTTCGGCCATGGTGGAGTTTGGGGGGCTTGATTTACGGGGGAGAAGGCTTTCGGTGCTGGAGCGGCTAGCGAGGGAATAGTGGTACTGGGGGAGGCGAGCGAGGCGAGGGTACGCGGGGGCACAAAGTGAGATGATGAAGAGTGACCTCGGGATCTCCGTGAGACGGAGATGGAGATGGGTGGTGCTAGGGAAGAGGGAGGCGAGGCGAGGCATGCTATAAAGCGGCGGTGACAAAGGATCGCACAAAGGCACAAGGTGAGGCTGACTTTCGTAACCCAGGCACACCGCCTAGACTGGTGTCACCTCGGGCGCAGGGTCTTGTCACATCACTGTGAGGACCGGATGAATAATAGTATTTTGACCATCAAGTGTACCACAGTTGTACTACTACTGCTAGTAGGAGTAGTAGGAACATGAGTAGTACTCCCGTGCTAGCATGCCTCTGGGTTCACTGCATCCTCCAGGTATCATCCATATTGCGAGCAGAACCAAATTCTCGTGCATGCGGAAGCGCGAAGAAGGACTTTTCTTTTTTGAGGATGACCACATATTCCTTAACTAGAGAATGTTGTGTCTCCCACGCTTTCGGTGTCAAAACCGGCAGATCTCAGGTAGGGGGTACCGAGTTGTGCGTCTAGGATCGATGGTAACAGGAGACGGGGGACACGATGTTTACCCAGGTTCGGGCCCTCTCTATGGAGGTAATACCCTACTTCCTGCTTGATTGATCTTGATGAATATGAGTGTTACAAGAGTTGATCTACCACGAGATCGTAATGGCTAAACCCTAGAAGTCTAGCCCATGTGAATATGGTAATGAATCTGTCCTATCCGGACTATGCTCTCCGGTTTATATAGACACCGGAGAGATCTAGGGTTACATGAGATCGGTTACATAGGAGGAAATCTTCATAATAGGTCACCTAGCTTGCCTTCCACGCCAAGTAGAGTCCAATCCGGACACGGGTATTGTCTTTGGCCTTTGTATATTCATAGCCCATCAGTCTAGCCCATGGATAACAGGCCGGACCCCCGAGGACCCCTTAATGACGAGGAGTCCGGTGCGCAGATTGTCTTCGGCATTACAAGGCGGGTTCCCCTCCTTCTGAACTCCAAGATAGTCTTCGGACGTGATGATTGTATCCGGACCTGTTACACACACCATGCACAACCGTAGAGAGAATATATATATATATATATATACACACACACACAAATGGTCTATTCTGCTAATATTAGCAGAATAACTATTCTGCACACCACTTGACCTTTGCACGCTCAAGCGAAGCGCCTTTGCATCATTTTGACGACGAGCACCGCAATAGAGACTAGTGAACTTCTCGTCGGAAAAAACTGCATGCATTATTTTTTCGGTACTGTTTTCGCTCTAATTTTTTAACCGTTTATCGGAATGAAGCGTGTAATATACCATTGAAAAGCTATGGATTAGGCGCGGTTTAAGAGCAGTTTTGAAAATAGTGCGGCGGATGACGAGTGGCAGCGAGCGTTTTTTCATGTTTTTTCTAAACCGCTTGTCGGAATGAAGCAAATGATACGCCGTTGGATAGATATCGTCGAGGCGCATATTTTTCATATATAAATCTTCTCTAATTCCTTACGGTTGAAGAGCAGTTTCAAATTTACTAAAATCGCGGAACTCTGTTTTTCAATCTTTTTGAAATTTTCGGTACTGTTTTCGCTCCAGTTTTCTAAACGTTTGTCGAAACGAGACGTATGATACGCCGTTGGAAATCTACGAACGAGGCGCAACTGTCGTATGTAGAACTTGTTTCCAGATTCATTACGATTTTAAATTAATTTCGAAACTAAAAGCGGTCATAGCGAAAGTGACAGCAATGACGTATTTTCATAAATTTGTTCAAACCGTTCATCAGAATGATGCAAATGATACGCCGTTGGAAAGATGTCGACGAGGCGCAATTTTTTCATGTAGAACACTCTCTCTAATTCTTTATGTTTTAAGAGGAATTTCGAATTTACCGAAATGCGGACACTCTGTTTTTCGCGACACCCAAATCGACGTGGGTACTTCATCCGACTGAAAACCACACTGCAACGGACGAAAAACTGCACTTCATCGGACAAACAAGTGCACTGCATGATTTCTTTTTTGTGGGACGTAAATTTTCCCAAACGAGGTGGAGTGCATTGATTCAGACGAAAAATCACACTGCATCGGACGAGCAAGCGCACTTCAGACGAAAAGTCGTTCCTGTTGGACTTTTTTAGGCCAAAATGCACTGCATTTTGGCATGTTTTGTAAATTCTTTTTATTCGAAATGTACTATACTGAAGAGTCTTTCGTAGTGCATTTTTTTCAAGACCAGAGTGCATCGTATTTACATGATTTTTAGTGCATTTATTGTTTAAAAATGTGCGTACTGAAAAGTCCTTCATAGTGGGTTTTCTTGTAGACTAAAGTGCACTGCATTTTGTCATGTTTTTAATTGCATTTTGTTTGAAATGAACTGTATTGAAGAGTCCTCTGTAGTGGACTTTATTTATACGCAAAGTGCACCGCATTTTCTTCCTAGTTTTTTACTGCACAATGGAAACATAGTGAACCTTATGAAGAAACTTCAACCTTTTTGCTGCATTTTTGTTCCATTTTTTCAAAATACTAGTGATAACTTCCTGCATGAACGGGTCAAGTGTACTGCAACATTTTTTATTTTGCATAGTGAACCACGTAGATTTTATAAAGCAAACCACACAGATTTTAAAAATGGACTACAATAGTATGAAAAAATGTACTTCTTCGGTTCACCGAGTACACTGCTTTTATAAAGAAAAGATTTTTACAAACTAAGTAATGCAAGCGTACTGCATCAAATTTGTTCTTTCATTGCTCTTTTTCTGCACATGGCAACAAAGTGCACTGCGTAAAATAAATTTAACTTTTAATGCAGCAACACACTGTACTGCAGTGAGAGGGTTAGTTTTTGTGAACCGAACTGCAGTAAAGACACCGATTTTTTGCACTGAATTGACAAAACAGAAATGAATGTGTCCTAAACTGTACCACATAGGCAAAATCTGAACATGAATAAAATCGCACTGAATTGTACTGCATCTCAGCGGAACAAAAATGGCGAGCAAACTGCGTTGTGCTCAGGGTAGGGAAGAGAGGAGTACAACAGAGGGGCGCCAGACACGCAAACATGAACGACATGGCACTCCCTGCCCAACTACACGCCAACCACACACTGGCACATGCCGCAAAGCACAGACGCACCGCCCGACCGCACGGATGCGAGCTCACTTGAAGCAGCGTGTTGCGAGTGGATGGATCCAGTGCGAAGCATACTGGAGACAATGAGCACGGCCGCTGCCCCCGGAGAACTGCACGCACGGCTACTGCCTGACGGAGAACTACACGCAGGGGCCGTTGCAAGCCAGCGAACTGCATCCTCGCCCCCGTAGTGCGCTGAATCGAGAGAGGATGGACCCCAGGCGACGCACTGCACCGCATCGAGGGACCCCAGGCGAACTGCATGACGGCCGGGGCTGTTCAAGGGCTTCGCAGCTTTGGGCGGATCTGGCTGACGGCGGTTGGATCCCACGCGAGTAGCCCGACGACGGCCAGATCCAGAGCGGCGGTGACGGGCAAGGCGGCTCTTGTGGCACAAGAAGGGAGAGATGAGGAGGAGGAAGAAGGAAAGGAGAGAGAGGAGGGGCGGGCGGGCTCGCCTCCGGTGCTACTCAGGTTGTCCAGTAGCGGGCGTGAGGGCGGGCGGCCGAGACCCGCGGCGGTGGAGATTCGAGGAGGGGAGACGAGGGAGGTGGTGCCGGATCTCGCGGATCCGTGATTGCTGGGCGGTGATTGGTCACGGAGGTAGGTGGCTGGAGGGGGGGGGGCACGGCCTGTGCCGCGGCAGCAAGCGGGGTAGGGGAAGGGGCTATCGGGCGGGGGGCTGGTGGTGATGGGGTGTGGGGGGAGATGGGCCGGTGGGGTGGTTTTGTTTTTTTGCGCGTGCGGTTCGCGTCGGGTCGGTACAGTGGGTTAGGTGGCGGTGTGCAGAATAAAATTTAGGTGTGCAGAATAAGGTCTTAAGGGGTGTTATTAGAATAGACCCACCCTATATATATATATATATATATATATATATATATATATATCTTTTACATGAGTCCCATCTGCTAACAGCTTTCTGCATTACGTCCGTTCGGTCACAATTTCGAACCGTTTGTCCCACATTTCAAGACGTGGTCGCTATTGGCACGTCTTGTCGAAGAAGAGATCATGTCCCCTTATTGCGGGATTCTCATCAATGCGGGCATGGGTAACCCAACCGTGCCGTTTGCACGGCCTTTGGGAATAGGCGAATCTTAAGGCGAGCGAGGAGGCGTTTAATGTGTGCTGCCTTTATAAGAGGATAAGGATCCCCTCTTCCTCTTCTCACGCTTTCTCTCCGTCTCTGCCTTCCCGGTCTCGAGCTCCAGCGCCCAAGTTTTCATCTCCTTTCCACTCAAGCAACCATGTCCCGATCCGGTGGTCAGGGCAAGTGGATGGTCTCCTCCGTCATGGAGGAGGACATTACTGAGCTCCGGGAGGCCGGATATTTGGCGAAGGGAATTGCCCACCGCTTGCCGGCCGAGGGAAAAATCGTCCCCATGCCGGAGCCCAACGAGAGGGTAGTATTCCTCCCTCATTTCTTCCGCGGGCTTGTGTTTCTACTCCACCCTTTCGTCCGCGGGCTAATGTATTACTACGGGGTAGATTTCCATGATCTATCCCCAAATTCCTTCCTCAACATCTCGGCGTTTATCGTCGTGTGCGAGGCCTTCCTCCGCATCCAACCCCACTTTGGGCTGTGGCTCAAAGTCTTCAACGTGAAGCCGAAGGTGGTGGATGGCCAACACGCGGAGTGCGGAGGGGCAATGGTGAGTAAATTATCCAACGTCTCCTGGCCCAAAGGCACCTTTGTGGATACGGTAAAGGAGTGGCAGAAGCAGTGGTTCTACATCACAGAACCACGCGGCACCACCTGGGCCGCAGCTGCCGAATTCCACTCCGACACTCCTGTTCGACTCACCTCTTGGGTCGAGAAGAGTCCGAACTGGTGTTCCCCTGACGAGCTGATAGCACTGCAGACACGTGTTTAGAGCATGGTAACCAAGAGAGTCAAGCTCGTCGATGTGATCCAGGTGATGTTAGTTCGCAGGATCCTTCCGTCCCAGCTCCGAAGCCGCCCGCTGTGGGAGTTCAATCCGAAGAAGCACCAGACCCTGGTGAGGCTCTTTGAGACTACGCACGAAGGCGCATGGAAATTGGTCTTCAAGGGCAATGAGAAACCACCGGCCACGGATTTAGATCGTGGTCACGATTGTACACACCCTGCCAGCAAGGTATGTTATTTCGACCGTATCCTCAACCTAATTGTTTCGAGGATGATGTTTGAGCTTTTGTTATTGCTCTTTCAGGACTGGATGGAGAGGGCGAAGCGGATCCAGTGTCCGGCTCCGCTGCCTGAAGAACCAGTCATCCCGCGTCTGGCGAAGATGCTGGTGCCGGCGCCATATAAGGCGCCGGAGAAGAAGGCCAAGAAGAAGGCAAAGGGAGCCAAGAGTGGCCTCCGCCGCAAGGGTACTTCGAACATGGCGTCCGAAGACGACGAAACTCATTCCTCTATCCCTGAGGACAATGATAGGGAAGAGGAAGAGGAAGAAGAAAACAATCCTCCCCGTGAAGAGAGGAAGAAGACGAGGGCGGCTCCGGCGCATCTGGAGGCGGAGACGCCCAAAAAGGGGAAGGGCGTTCCGGCAGTCAACACCGCATGGGACGTCGACAGTAGTCTGGAACGACGCCCCCGCACTAAACCCCAGGCCACATCGTAACTGATATGGCTTATTTATGCACGCATCCAGCCCTTTCTCTCCATTATCTTGATGTAGTTAACTGTACCATTGCAGTCCGGCCCGTGACCTAATCCAGCGATCCTCGTCTAGAAGTTCGTTGGCTCCGTCGGAGATGGTGAGCCAGTCGCCACCGCCTGCTTATTCCCCCGGGGCCGGGGATGACACCGAAGTGCTGTCCCGGAGGGCCGAACCGAACGAGGGGAGCCCAGGACGCTATCCGGGAGGCGCGATGAGGCGAAGCCTCCACTGTCGGATACATGGAGGAGACGATCCCCATGTGGACTGGTGAAGAGGGCTGCACCCAGCTTGGCCCTCAGCCGAATACGATTCTGGAGACCCATATGGCTCCGGAGTCGGGCGGGTAGCCCTCTTCGAAGGAGGGGGTGCGCCACTTCCGCCGGTGGTCCCTGTCCATTGAAGGGCGCCGGATAACCTGATGGAGGCGGTACAAGGCGCCTCCGTTATGGACAAGCACCGTGTTCTTATGAGAGCGGTGATCGAGAAGGTTCAGTCCACCAAGAGTGGACTGAACGAAACCTGCAGCAACCTCTTGACAGGTTTCGAGGTAAGTGACAGAGAAAAAAAACCTATAGTCAGTAGCCCCTGAGACACTATCCGGTGCTCGGTAAGAGGAACCGGACGGAGGATCAATCCTCTAGTGTAGGAGACTAACGTGATATGTGTGCATGAGCAGGCATCGCTGTTGGCTGTGACCTCACATGTTGCCGAAGTTTCTGAACTAAAGCAGAGGCTGGAGCGGACTGAGAACGAGCTCGGCAAGGTTAGAGTGCGGCTGCACGAGAAGCAAGGTAAGTAACGTCTTGCTGTGTGTTCGGAAAGCGGAGATGCTGTGTATTGACTGTAATGTCGAAATGTATGCAGGGGCCTCGACCGAGGAAGGCCCTGGTCGAGGCCGAGGAGAAGGTTCTCCAGCAGCAAGCCGCCCGTAAGAAGCTCAAGGCCCGTGTCAAAGAAATCCAGTAGGAGCTCCAAGATGCGGTGAAAAAATGTGAGACCTTGGAGAATGATGCGTTGGCTCAGGAGGCCGAACTCACCAAGGCTCGTCAAGGAATGGAAACCGCGCGGAATGAGGCCCAGGCCGTTATCCAGGAGATCTAGGAGGCCAGGAAGATCACGGCGGGTAAGGCTTTTAAGATGCAAAGCAAGTATGCGGAGAGGCAGTACCTTTTACAAACCCGGGTTCGGAGTTCCCAGTGCTTTGCGGATCTACCATGCAACAGACGACGCTGCAGCGTTCTACCGGGCCGAAGGAGGAGGTTTTACGGAGAAGCTATTCTGGTCGCAGTATGCGACGCCAGAGCATCCCGTGTCCTTCACCGATCAGCTGAAGCAGCTGGTGGAGCTGCACAGGGTGGCCGAACTAGCCATGAAGGATTTGACAATCCGGCTATGGCCAGCCGAAGCTATACCCGGCAGCTACTTCGGACTCGTGAGGCGGCTGGTGGAAGCCTGTCCATGGCTGGACGTCGTCAAGCGCTCTGCATGTATTGAAGGCGCCCGTATGGCCTTCGCTCACTGCAAGATGTGGTGGGCGAAGATGAACGTTGTTGAAGTGGCCAGTAGGCCGCCAGAGGGCAAGGAGCACCGCTCAACCGAGAAATATTTTGCGGATGTCGTAGAAGGGTCTCGACTTGTGGTGGCTCAATGTTCGCAGGACGTTATTTTTGAATGATTACATTCCTGTTGTCCTTTGCCTTCTATTAGAAAGACAAAGCTTTGTTTTGTAATGTAATTCGTTATGCTTTAAATTTTTTTCCTCCTGTGCGGCCATGTTATATGCCATCTGAGGGTTGGCCAGTCGTCGGCTTCTGCCCTCATGTAATTAATACGGAGGTGTTCGGGATGGGATCTAAACAATATTGATCCAATTATATGGTCCTTGAAGGAGTTGTTTAGCGCAACGAACAAGGCAATCAGACTGTACGGCTTAAACACCCTCACTTAGCCATAGGAGTTTTATAATTAAGAAAGTGCGCAGCCCCTGGTCCAAGCCGGTCTTTGTCGACATCTGATCGGGAAGTGCCGATCCTTCGCGTGACGCGGAAAAAATCTCCAACGATTTTGTAACCCTTGAACAGCTGACCGGCTCTCGCCGTATCATGACAGTCAATTTTCGGCTTTCTCTAGTGATGTGCTCATCCGGTCAAGGCCAGGGCACAATCGCAGTAGTTCTCCCTTTACTACCCTAGCCGATAGAGCGGAACGAAGGATAGCAAGCACAGGAGCCGGGCAACCCAACTATTGACCAAAGACATGATTCAGAGCCAATGCATATAATGCTAAATTCAGGGTGCCGAACTTATATATAAGAAGTGTTCGTACTTTGCTGCCGTATTGCGGGGTGATAAGCAGCCCCTGGCGAATATGAAACGTACCAAAGAGTACCGATGTAGCTAATAAGCAGATCGAAATGAAATGGAGTAAGGGGCAAAAACCACAAAACTGGGCCGCAAATCATTTTTATTATAACTAAATGGATACGTCAAGGCGTATCTTATACAAATAGTGAGATAAGCACCCGGACTATTTAACATGTCGGGATCAAGTAGGAGCAGCGTGCGGGTCCTGGGAAATAAGTAAAAATACCGTCGAGAAGAACATATGGAGGTTACCCTACGCACCTATGCTACATGCCCCCTTTGTATGCTGATCCTTCGAAGGGGCTGGTGATCAGGCTCGCGGGAAAAGGAACCTGAAACAGAAAGAAAAAGGTGTACCCGGGGTCGGTCTAGCCGAACTTCTGATCCCGGTTGAGCTTGTGCCTCCGTCGATGTCCATGGAATCTCAAGTGCGTAATTATGTACGCGTGGTACGAATGCCACTACTTCATCCGGACTGGGTCGGAAGCCGAATTGCTAGTCGAGCTCTTGACGAGCCTTGCTGTCCTGCTGCAGTGTAGTTCGGGACCTCTTGATGGTGTCCAGGGGCTCGGCAGCCGCACTATGGTGCTGCTTGAGAAGGCCGCTCTGTACCTCTGCTGCTAGGGCAGCGGTGTGCTCCACTGTTCGGAGAGAGCGTTCCGTGTTGCCATTGACTGTTATGACGCCGCGTGGACTGGACATCTTGAGTTTGAGGTAAGTGTAGTGTGGCACTGCGTTGAATCTAGCAAACGTTGTTCATCCGAGTAATGTGTGGTAGTCGTTGCAGAAGGGGACGATGTCGAAGATTAACTCCTCGCTTCGGAAATTGTCCGGAGAGCCGAAGACCACTTCCAGCGTGATTGAGCCCGTACAGCGGGCCTCGACGCCTGGTATGACTCCTTTGAAGGTATTTTTTGTTGGTTTGATTCGTGAGGGGTCAATTCCCATCTTCCGAACTATGTCTTGATAGAGCAGGTTGAGGCTGCTACCACCGTCCATTAGGACTCGTGTGAGGTGAAATCTGTCGATGATTGGGTCAAGGACCAATGCGGCCGAACCGCCATGACGGATACTGGTTGGGTGGTCTCGATGATCAAAGGTGATCGGAAATGACGACCATGGATTGAATTTGGGGGCGACTGGCTCTACCGCGTAGACGTCCCTGAGTGCACGCTTACGCTCCCTTTTGGGGATGTGTGTAGCATATATCATGTTCACCGTTTTGACTTGAGGGGGAAATTTCTTCTGCCCCCCAGTGTTCGGCTGCCGGGGCTCTTCGTCCTTGTCCTCAGTTTGTGATCCCTTTTCTTTGTTTTCGGCATTTAACTTGCCAGCCTGCTTGAAAACCCAACAATCCATGTTGGTATGATTGGCTTGCTTGTCCGGGGTGCCGTGTATCTGGCATGGATGGTCGAGTATGCGGTCCAGGCTGGAAGATCCTTCATTATTTATTTTATAGGGCTTCTTCCGCTGGCTGAACTTGGAGCCAGTGAATCCGGCATTGCCTGTGGCGTCATCGGTGTTGTTGTCGTTGCTTCGACGTTTGTGTCTGTTGCGTTGGAGCTTGCCAGTGCTATTCTTGGCCTCTGAGGGGCCTGTCTCGCTGGCTGTGTTGTTACTACAGGCCAGCCAACTGTCCTCTCCTGCGCAAAAGCGGGTCATGAGTGCCGTGAGGGCTGCCATGGACTTCGGCTTTCTTGGCCGAGGTGGTGTGCTAGCCATTCGTCCCAAATGTTGTGTTTGAAGGTTGCCAAGGCCTCGACATCCGGACAGACAATGATCTGGTTCTTTTTGGTTAGGAACCTAGTCCAGAATTTTCTGGCTGATTCTCCAGGTTGTTGAACTATGTGGCTTAGATCATCGGCGTCTGGTGGCCAGAAATATGTTCCTTGGAAGTTGTCTAGGAAAGCTTCTTCCAAGTCCTCCCAGCTGCCGATAGAATTTTTAGGCAGGTTGTTAAGCCAGTGTCGAGCTGTCCCTTTGAGCTTGAGTGGGAGGTATTTAATGGCGTGGAGATCATCTCCTCGAGCCATGTGGATGTGGAGGATGAAATCCTCGATCCACACTACGGGATCGGTTGTGCCGTTGTATGATTTGATATTGACGGGCTTGAATCCCTCGGGGAATTCATGATCCAGTACCTCGTCTATGAAGCAGAGAGGGTGTGCGGCACCTCTGTACCGGGCCATGTCGCGGCGTAGCTCTGATGGAGTCCGTCTGCGGCATTCGGACCGGGTGTGGTTAGGTTTGTCACGTCCGAGTAGGTAGCCGTCTTCATGCCTCGAGGCACGTCCTCGCGATCCGTAGATCGATCTTGTATGTCCTGCTCTACTGTCCAGGGTCTGCCGGAGGTCATACGTGTGACCCCGAACTCTTCCGTCTTTATTTTTGCGGGGCAGTTGGGCAGGCTGCTGTTCGGCCTGAGTCGCCGCTTTATCTCGACCGCGTGGTGACCGGTCGGCCGCCCTGTCTCGATTACGTGGTGGTCGTTCCGCATTACGCGAGGGAGATGTGTGCTCTGGTGCATCCTCATCGAATTAAGGTAGCAGTCTGCGTTTCGGGTAGCTCTTGGCTAGGCGCTTGAGGCCGTATTCTTCCGCTGTCAGGACGTCAGTCCATCTGTCGACGAGCAGATCTTGTTCAGCTTGAAGCTGCTGCTGTTTCTTTTTCAGGCTCCTTGCAGTGGCTATGAGTTGAAGCTTAAAGCGCTCCTGCTCCAGAGGGTCCTCAGGCACGATGAAATCTTCGTTGCCGAGGCTTGTCTCCTCTTCGGAGGGTGGACGGTAACTATCGTCCCTCGAGTCATCTTCTATGGCCTGCTCATCATGATTGTCTTACTTGTCGTCATCTTCCTCCTGTTCGGATGCAGCACCGACAGGGTCTTCATTGTTTTCGGCGTCGCCCCGAGTGCTATTTTCTCCGGTACCAGTGTTGCTATATTTTGATCGGCGAGGCCTGGAACGGCGTTTGGGGCGCCGGCGCTTGGACTGCGTCTCAGAAGGTTTATTCTTGTCTGGCTCTTCTTTGTCTTCACCAGATCCTTTGGGTGTATCAACCATGTATACGTCGTACAAAGAGGTGGCCGTCCAGCGTCCAGTGAATGGCGGGTCTTGGCCTTGCTCATTGTCGGCATCATTGTCCATACCGGTGATGTCTTCGGAGCCATAGTCAAGCTCGTTGATTAAGTCGTTGATGGTGGCTATGAAGTGGGTGGCGGGTGGGAAGCAAAATTCCTCGTCGTCCGCCTCTAGCTCGAACCGAACATAGTTCGGCTATAAGTCTTCCTCCAAGGACAAGTTCTTCAAAGAATTTAGTGCATCACCCAAAGACGAATGCTGGAAGATGTCTGCGGCGCTAAATTTGAAAATTGATAACCGATCCAGCTCGGTGCCCGCAGGCGCACTTGATCCGGAACATGTAGCCGGAGACGAGTTCGGAGTTCCATTGACGCCAACATTGCGGGATGTCGAGTCCGTGTGCGGCTTCGACGCAGCGGACTTTATGACCTCGGAGGGGATGATCTGATTCGGTACTGAGGCCATTGCAGCAATAGGATCCATCTCCTGGGTGTGCTCTGATGACAGATTTCATGTTCATCGGGGAAAGGGGGAGCAATCGCCGCGGTTTCAAATCCCTCGAAGATCAAGTCTCCATGGATATCCGAGATGTAGTTCAAGCTTCCAAACCTGACCTGGTGGCCAGGGGCGTAACTATCAATCTGCTCCAGATGGCCAAGCGAGTTGGCCCGCAGTGCGAAGCCTCCGAACACAAAAACCTGTCCGGGGAAGAAGGTCCCTCCCTGGACAGCGTCATTATTTACAATTGAAAGGGTCATCAAACCTTTCGTCGACGGCACAGTGGAACTCTCAATGAAAGCACCAATGTCGGTATCAAAACCGGCGGATCTCGGGTAGGGGGTCCCGAACTGTGCGTCTAGGATCGATGTTAACAGGAGAAGGGGACACGATGTTTACCCAGGTTCGGGCCCTCTCTACACTACTAGGAAAAGGGCTATAGCTAATATGGACATTAATGGCGCACCATGTATGTGGCGCACCACTGCTATATAGCAGTGGCGCACCAGATACAGGTGCGCCATTAATGTCCTCATTACTAATGGCGCACCTGGTGTGCGGTGTGCCATTACTAGTTTTGAAAAAAAAGATAAAAAAATTGTTAGCAGTGGCACACCAGGGGACGGTGCGCCATTACTAGTTCTAACTAGTAATGGCGCACTGTCCACTGGTGCGCCACTACTAACATGTTTTTTCTCAAAACTAGTAATGGCGCACCACTCCCAGGTGTGCCATTAGTAACCCTGGTTACTAATGGCGCATTCTTATGTGGTGCGCCATTGTTAACCTAGGAGCAGCTAGATATTTTGGACAGCCACCTACCACACTCACTTTCCCCACTTCATTCTCTCCACCTCTACCAAGCTTGGTCTCGGCTGCCTCCTCCTCCTCACCTCATTTGCACCATAGATTCACCAAAATTAAGTGGTTAAATTTCCTTTTTTGATACGTAAGTAAGGGGAAAGCTTTCTTTATGTTCTAGATCTACTTTTTTCTCCCTCCAACAACATACACACTTTTTATGGCCTAGATCTACGTATGTTTGTGGTGTTGCATATGTTTGTGGTGTTGCATATGTTAGTGTTTGCAGGTACCGGTATTTGAAATGCGATAGTTGCCAATATTTTGCCGGAATGTAGATTCATTTCCGCTTCAAGCAGAATTTGGCACTATGCATTCTTTTATCCTATTTTTAGGCTAAGTCATGCCAAAAAAATTTGGTTCTAAAATATCGCTTTTGCTCTACCCATGACGACCATGGTCCGCATGATGACCGAAGGCATCATGAATAGGTTTTTGAGCTCCGCGAAGGCCGAGATGCTTCAAAAGAACGAGAAGGAGATAAGATGTCCGTGTCGAAGATGCAAGTTGAAGAGCCTTATGGACCCGGATTCCGTACAGGTGCGAGACCACCTACTCTTGCGTGGTTTCATGGATGGCTATCGGTGGCAAGGTGATGAAGATGACTATGAAGTTGTCCATGGGGGCCGGGCAAGAAATGAGGAAGGGCAGCAAGACAACCGCATGGGGCGGGCGAGAAGACGAAGAATCTCCGTGACATGATCACGAAGTAGATGCGATTACACGGTCATCATGTAGAAGATGCCGGACATAATGAAGAGGAAGGTCAAGACGAAGGGCATGATCATGAAGATGAAGATGCCGGAGCAGACGACGATGGACCATAGATGGGTTGGGTGCAGGACCCTCATATTCAAGAGCTGCTTCTCAAGCAGACGGATAACACAAGAGCTGCCGCCCGAGAGAAAGCCAAGCTGGATCAACTAGAGATAGACGTGGCTACTCCATTGTATGAAGGATGCAGGCTCGAGGATACCCGCCTGAAAGTAATGCTCATGGCTCTGGGGATGAAGGTAAAACACAAAATGACCGACGCATGCTTCGACGAGAACATGTCATTCGCACGAACGCCTTCCCAAGGGGAACAAGTGCTGACCAGTTTCGAGGAGGCGAACAAAATCGTGTGTCCTATGGATTTACCGCACGTGAAATACCATGTGTGCATGTACAATTGCATCATTTATCGGGACGAGCACGCGGAGTCTACCATATGTCCGGTGTGCGGCGTCACTCGATACAAGAAGAGGAAGAAAGCTCCTCGAAAAGTGGTGTGGTACTTTCCGATCACTCCTCGTCTGCAGCAGTATTTCGCGGACCCTAAGCTAGCAAAGCTCCTGCGTTGGCACGCGGATAGGGAGGAGAAGAAGCGAGAAGATGAAGAAAATGATTCGGAGATAAATAAAAAATACAAGATGCTGAGTCACCCTAAGGATGCGAGCTAGTGGCAAGCGTTGAACTTCGAACACCCAGAATTTTGGGACGATCCAAGGAACATCGTGCTGGCGTGAGCACCGATGGAGTCAATCCGTTTGGCATCCAGAGAAGCACACATAGCACCTGGCCAGTGTCTGTGTGGATGTACAACCTTCCCCCCTGGTTGTGCATGAAGAGGAAGTACATTCACATGAGTATGCTAATTGAAGGGCTGAAACAACCTGGGAACGACATCAATCTGTATCTGGGGCTGCTGAAAGAGGAACTAGACACGCTGTGGAAAATGCCAGCCAATACGTGGGACGCTGCACAGAAAGAATATTCCCCTATGAGAGCCGCACTACTCATGACGGTGCACGACTATCTCGGTTACGGATATGTCGCGGGGCAGGTGGTCCACGGATTTTCTGGATGCGTTAGGTGCACGGATGACACAACGTATCCCCAGCTAGATAGAGATCCCCGGTCTTCAAAAACCGTGTTCATAGGACATCGAAGGTGGCTTCGCGACGATGACTCATGGAGAAAACGCAAGGATATGTTCGATGGTGAAACCGAACCCCGAAGACGCCCACGTACGAGGAGCGGTGAGGAAATAGACGAGCTGTTGAAAAATTGGAAAGATTGCCCACTACCGGGAAAGAATAGAAAGGCGCCAGAGCCGGGAAAGTAGCGAAAGGCGCCAGAGCCGCTGCTGAAGGTATGGAAAACAAGGTCTGTTTTCTGGGACTTGCCGTACTGGAAGATCCTCCGTGTGCCTCACAACCTTGATGTCATGCATATCACGAAGAACGTTGCGAGAGTCTGCTTGGTACCCTACTCAACATGCCAGAGAGGACCAAAGATGGGCCGAAAGCAAGGGCAGACTTGAAATCAATGGGCATCAGGGAGGAGCTTCACGCTGATGATGATGATGATGATGCGAAGGACACAGAAAGTCGTAGCAAAGGCCAAAAGGCCAAGAAGATCGGAAATGACTACCCTCCCGCGTGCTTCACTCTAAGTCACGAGGAGATCGAGCAGTTTTTCACCTGCCTCGTAGGAGCAAAACTTCCTTATGGTTACGCGGGGAAGATAAGTAGATACCTAGACTCAGCGAAGCAGAAGTTCAGTTGAATGAAGTCTCACAACTGTCACATGCTGATGACGCAGATACTTCCAGTTGCAATCCATGGGATCATGGACGCGCATGTCCGTGAAATGCTATTTGGCCTATGCAACTTTTCGACATTATCTCTCGGAAGTCGGTTGGCGTGAGGCAACTCAGAAGGCTACAGGAAGAGATCGTGGTGATACTATGCGAGCTTGAGACGTACTTCCCGCCCGCATTCTTCGACGTTGTGGTGCATCTGCTGGTCCATATCGTGGAGGATATCATCCAACTCGGGCCGACGTTCCTGCACAACATGATGCCGTTCGAAAGGATGGATGGTGTAATCAAAGGATACGTTCGCAACATGTCACGTCTAGAGGGAAGCATAGCCAGGGGCTTTCTGACCGAAGAGTGCATCTCCTACTACACGAATTATCTAGGCATCGAGAACCCCGTTGGTCTGCCCGTCAACAGGCACCTCGGCAGGCTTGCTGGATGGGGTCACCGTGATGGTCGCCGCAAAATGCATGTCGACTTTGAGGGTCGACTCGCCGACTTTGAAAGAGCAAACCTAGTCGCGCTACAACACATAGACGTGGTCGATCCTTGGGTGGTAGAGCACAAAACCTTTATTGAGAAGACGTACAATGACCAAGGCCAACAGAGGACGGACAGAGATATAATCAAAGAGCACAACTCATGTTTCACGCGTTGGTTCAAGGAGAAGCTTCTGTCGTACCCTTTACATGAGGATTCTTCCGCGGAAGAAAAACTCACATTCGCCTTGTCACAGGGCGCCGAGCACAACCTGATGACCTATGAGGCGTATGATATCAACGGCTACACATTCTACACCGAGGACAAGGACATGAAGAGCAATGGTTATCAGAACTCCGGGGTAACGATGGAATCCTACACCGGTAACAACAAGGACAGATACTACGGAAGGATCGAGGAGATCTGGGAGCTGAACTACGCTGGAGAGAAGGTCCCGATGTTCCGTGTCAGATGGGCCAAGAGCGTCCTAAAAGAAGACCGGTATTTCACCACCATGGTTATACCCGAAGCCAAATCCAAGACCGCGGGCACAAACGTCACCGCGAAAAATGAGCCATGGGTACTGGCTTCCCAAGTGGACCAATGCTTCTTCATTATCAACACGTCAAAGCCCAGTCGTGTTGTCGTGAGGAGAGGCAAAAGGAAGATCATAGGAATGGATGGAGTCGCCAATGAGCAAGACTTCGACAAGTACGGCGACCCGAAGATGGACATGACGACGACGATGAAGTGCCATACACCAAGAGAAGAAGCAGGACCACCCTACCTAAAGGACGTCCGTTCAAAAGAACTCCATTTGCAAAAAAGAAGGGCAAGAAGATTGTGAAAAGATAGCTAGCTAAGATCGATTGTATTTAAATTGTACTCTTCATTTCTCGATTGTATTTCAACATATGGAAATGATATTTCTTTTGTTCTAGTCCTCATGAATATTTATTTATGTTTATTCTGGTATTTATATTTATTCTGGATACCAATTTTTATTTATGTTTATTCTGGTATTGAATTTCTAACTCGCAAAAAGTATTGAATTTGTTAATATTTTTGAACTCATAAATATTTTTAAATTTCATGGGCACGTTTCGAATTCATGAACATTTTCCAAATTTGATGATATTTTTTCATATTCACAAATGTTTTACCAATTCACAAATGAATGCAATTAAAAATCCAAAAAACAAATTTGATGATATTTGATTATATTTTCAAATAACAAATTTGATGATATTTTCAAATAATAAATTTCATGATATTTTTTCATATTCATAAATATTTTCAAATAAAAAATTTGATGATATTTTTTCACATTCATAATTGTTTTCAAATTTGATTGTCATTTTCTAAAAAATTATTAGATGCAACTAAAAATTAAAAAAAAGTTACTAATGGCGCACCAGGGGAAGGTGCGCCATTGCTATCAAGGTACTGATGGCGCACCCCTAGGAGGTGTGCCATTGGTATACCAATTTTTTTGATATTTTTTCAAGTATTTTCAAATAACAAATTTGATGATATTTTTTCATATTCATAAATGTTTTCTAAAAAATTATTCACATTCATAAATTGGATGATATTTTTTCATATTCATAAATATTTTCAAATAACAAATTTGATGATATTTTTTCATATTAATAAATGTTTTCTAAAAAATTATTCACATTCATAAATTTGATGATTTTTTTTCATATTCATAAATATTTTCAAATAACAAATTTGATGATATTTTTTCATATTCATAAATATTTTCAAATAACAAATTTGATGATATTTTTTCACATTCATAAATGTTTTCAAATTTGATCGTCATTTTCTAAAAAATATTAGATGCAACTAAAAATAAAAACAAAAGTTAGTAATGGCACACCAGGGGAAGGTGCGCCATTGCTATCACTGTGTTTATGGCGCACCCCTAGAAGGTGCGCCATTGCTAACCTTCCCCCCTCTGTATGTGTTGTCCCCGCTCGCTAACCCTCCCTCGCCACCAGATCCACCTCGCCCCCCGCGCCCGCTCCACCACCGCCAACGACGCCCGCACCCGACGACCCCCGCGCCTGCTCCACCGCCGCCGTCTGCCTGCGCCCGCTCTCCTCGCCCTCCCCGGCCTAGCGGCGAGCAGATTCCAGAAAGCCTCTCCGCCATCGCCCCTGCCCTCCCCACGAACCCTAGCCGCAGCCAATCCAGCCACCGGCGGGGCGGTGCGCATCCTCAGCACCATTGACCGCGAGCTTCTCAAGCTCTCCGCCTCCGTCGCGCTGCACCATCGACCGCGAGCTGCTCAAGCCTGCTTCCCTCCCTCGGCCGTCGCCATCGGCCGCCCTCGGGCCCTCTCCGAGACGCCGACGCCAGCTAGCCCGCTCCCATCACTGCACCGGCCGGCCGAACGGTCCCCTCCCCTCGCCGGCTCGCCTCCAACCTGCAGTTAGATAAGGTATTGCCTTCTCCTCCTCTCCAACCTGCAGTTCTTGCGCCTCATGTGCCCTTGCCCTCACCTTCCTCTTCTCCTACGATTGGGTTGCCAAGGCCGTCGTCCCCAAGGGCTGCCGCCACCGGAGGTCGGGGGAAGCAACCAGCCAGCCGTCCACGCCATTGGTGCACTGTAAGTGGTAGTTCAGAACTCAGTTTGAAGTAAATGCTCTCATTTTTTTGGGGTGCCATCAAATGGTCAAAATAGATATCTTTGTTGCAACAGGACACTGTCTATCTTGTATTTGATCTACTTAGTATTCAGTCAATTTTATCCAGAAATGGTTTCAGTGTTGTGTTTCCTAAGAACATGGATGGATGAGCTTGTTAAAGCACCTTGTTTATTTGAATCAGATGCTATATGGTTTCATTGGAAATACTAGTGAATGGTGGTAGTCTTTATGGTGCTCAATTCTGATGGAAATTGTAAATCTGGAGTCAAAATTTGTCAAAATTAACTGAAGTTTCAATAACATTCAGTGTAATGTAATTGTTGGACATTACAGTAATTTTAGCTGTTGTTAACTGCTGTAGCATTAGGAGTAGTTTTACTGCAGTACAAGCATTAGGAGTAGTGTAAATGGAGTGCTTGCATTAGGAGTATCTTCCAGTTTCCTCTCTCTCTCTCTCTCCAGATTTTTCTAGTGATATCCTGTAGAGATTTCTAGTGTTCTCCTGTAGCTTCTTCAGACTTGATTCACTAAATTCACTAAAGCATGGAGTAATTTTGGAGTAACATTTTTCTGTTAATCAAGATAAACTGAAACCTTTTCCTTTAATTAACTTAAACCTTTCCAGTTCATTAAAACTAACTGAAACCATTTGTCTTAATTAAAATTATCTCAGCAAGCATTTTTTGTTAATTAACTGAAACCATTTACTGTAGGACTTGCAAGCAGCTGTGCTTGCAAGCAGTAGCCCTTCTCTCTTCTTCTCATTTATCTCATCTCAAGCAGTTAAAAACTTTATTTAATTAAAACTACTCCACACAAAATTAAATGAAACTTTTCAAACAAAAATGATCAGATATATATGGAGTAAAGTTTCAGTATAATTCCAAGCACAGTAAAGTTTCAGTAATGTTATGGAGTACTGCATTTTGCAATTTTGGTTCTCTGTGATTTTGCAATATTGCTTGCAGTCAGTATTGCTTTAATGTGTGAAAATTGGAGTAGCATTATTGCTTGCTCAGAGTGCATTTTTGCTAGGGACCTGATACTCCATAGTGGTGCATTTTTACTGCAACCTAAATTGGAGTAAACTAGAGTAGGACCTGATACATTTAAGCCATTTGCTAGCACTTCTTGACTAAGACAATTCCTATCAAAACTACTCCCTTGATGATGATGATGATCTTATCTTAGCTGTATTTCTAAACTGGTACCTAAGTGTATTACTTGTGATGATGTTGCTGCTGATGTACTACTTGTGATGCTGCTGCTGCTGTACTACTTGTGATGCTGCTGCTACTTGTGATTTTGTCAACTTGTGATGCTTCTGCTACTTGTGATCTTCTGAAATGACCCCTTTCTCCTAAAATGTTGATTAATTTCCGTTTTGTTGAAAATGGGGCACTCCTAGGTCAAGAAAATTAGCAAAGGTCATGCCCAATTTTCTTAATCTAGAAGGTGCCAGATTCTCAACCGAAACAAAAAATTAATTAGCATGTATCTTGACCTAGAAGGTGCACGTTGTTGTAGACGAAGGAAGGACTGTTTGAAGGTGCTACTAGCACATTCCACATTAACACCTTTGAAAGATAAACTAGAAATATGATGAGACCTGGACCATCATATAGTGAGGTCCAAAACAAAATTCAGGCTAGGCAACTCACTGATGCAAGTTTCATGCTCTCTCATGTACAACATGTTGCTACCACCGCAACCACACTCGTAGCTCCCCCATGAGTTCTCGCAGCTGCAGTCCTTGCACTGGCAGAAGAGCCTCTCTTTGCATTCATCAACATTTGCAAGTGCCAAGCAAGAGAGATATTGTGTATAAGAAATTACTTGAGAAGCTCAAACAGTTCAACATTTGAGCCATTATTCTCTAGTAAAACATGCAGCAATACTGCCCACAAGGTTGCAGAACAATGTTCCTAATGGTGATACCTTCGCAACCGTGTATGCCGTCACCCTTGAAGCCTTGCGGGCATTTGCAGCCCTTAGCTTGTTCATTCTGTAGATTTCCAAATTTCAGTTTTGTACCGCACACCGAAGCCCCAAGAAAGAAAACTGCAATCTGAAACAGATGATCAATTTTCATCCCTTGGATTAGTTTAGTATTTTTTTACACACTCAGACACCCTTGCTTGCCATGTGTGTGAGAGAGATAGTGAGAGGAGACAAGAAGAAGGGGGTTCGGAAGGGACTTGGACCTTAGCAACAACACACTAACAGGTTCCATACCAAACCACCTAGGAAATATCACAAACATCTCTCAATTGTTCCTTGAAATAACCAACTTTTTGGCGACATTCCTCGACAATTAGGTTATTTGGTCAACTTCGAGATCTTGTTCCTAGACAATAACCAACTTTTTGACCAAACTTTTTTCCTATTTAGAGCGAACATGGCCCACAACGATGAGGTCGGAGGTTCGGGCAAGGCATTCTGGGAGCTGTCCTAGGGGATGGAGGAAGAACCTCACCGCTATGAGGACGCCGCGGAAGACACCGATCCTGACTACACAACCCCTAGTGGCATCGGGGATGACACCATGCTACCTCTTGAGCACTGCGTTGGATTTCCCCGAAGAGGAGAGGATGATGCAACAAAGTAGCGTAAGTATTTCCCTTAGTTTTTGAGAACCAAGGTATCAATCCAGTAGGAGGCCACGCACAAGTCCCTCGTACCTACACAAAACGATAGCTCCTCACAACCAACGCGATTAGGGGTTGTCAGTCCCTTCACGGTCACTTACGATAGTGAGATCTGATAGAGATGATAAATAATATTTTTGGTATTTTTGGTATATAGATGCAAACTGAAAATAAAAGGCAAAGTAAAAACAAAGCAAGTATAAAAGTGATGGAGATTGATACGATGAGAATAGACCTGGGGGCCATAGGTTTCACTAGTGGCTTCTCTCAAGAGCATAGATATTCTATGGTGGGTGAACAAATTACTGTTGAGAAATTGATGTAATTGAGCATAGTTATGAGTATATCTAGGTATGATCATGTATATAGGCATCACGTCCAAGACAAGTAGACCGAAACGCTTTACGCATCTACTACTATTACTCCACTCATCGACCGCTATCCAAAGATGCATCTAGAGTATTAAGTTAAAAACAGAGTAACGCCTTAAGCAAGATGACATGATGTAGAGGGATAAATTCATGCAATATGATAAAAACCCCATCTAGTTATCCTCGATGGCAACAATACATACGTGCCTCGCTACCCCTTCTGTCACTGGGAAAGGACACCGCAAGATTGAACCCAAAGCTAAGCACTTCTCCCATTGCAAGAACTACCAATCTAGTTGGCCAAACCAAACGGATAATTCAAAGAGACTTGCAAAGATAACCAATCATACATAAAAGAATTCAGAGAAGATTCAAATATTATTCATAGATAATCTGGATCATAAACCCACAATTCATCGATCTCAACAAACACACCATAAAAAGAAGATTACATCGAATAGATCTCCACGAGAGAGGGGGAGAACATTGTATTGAGATCCAAAAAGAGAGAAAAAGCCATCTAGCTACTAGCTATGGACCCGAAGGTCTAAAGTAAACTACTCACACTTCATCGGAGGGGCAATGTTGATGATGTAGAAGCCCTCCGTGGTGGATGCCCCCTCCGACGGAGCTCCGGAACAGGCCCCAAGATGGGATCTCGTGGATACAAGAAGTTGCGGCGGTGGAATTAGGTTTTTGGCACCAGTTCTGATTGTTTGGGGGTACGTAGGTATATATAGGAGGAAGGAGTACGTCGGTGGAGCAACAGGGGGCCCACGAGGAAGGGGGCGCGCCCTAGGGGGGGCGTGCCCCCCACCCTCGTGACCGCCTCTCTGGTTCCTTGGCGTAGGGTCCAAGTCCCCTGGATCACATTCGTGAGAAAATCACGCTTCCAAGGTTTCATTCCATTTGGACTCCGTTTGATATTCCGCTTTCTTGAAACACCGAAATAGGCAAAAAACAAAGAATTTGGGCTGGGCCTCCGGTTAATAGGTTAGTCCCAAAAATAATATAAAAGTGGAAAATAAAGCCCAATATAGTCCAAAACAGTAGATAAAGTAGCATGGAGCAATCAAAAATTATAGATACGTTGGAGACGTATCACACCACTGATGGTGTCGCCGAGGATGCCACCACTGATGATGGCAGCGCACGCACAGATGGTAGCTAACCAAAGAGGCAACGGAAGGACCGGCGCCCGAACGTGCTCGGCACCGTCAAGGAGGAATTTACTGAAGTGTCCTCTGGTGGGCATCCAACGGCGCCCAAAGAATTAGTCAAGGTGCAGCGGGACAGCTCGGGTGCATTCTCCGAGCACCGCCTCGATCAACACCGAGAACCTAAGGCATCGTGACCGTGGAATTTCGCAACCTCCTCTTCACGAAGCTGCACGAACGATACAAGTTCCCCGGTGACTTCGTAAACACACGCCTTTCAGGGAATAAAGTGAACAGTGCCGCCCTCACGAAGATGAGCATGGCCCTGGCTACTTGGAGAGCCGTGGTGAAGAGAAGGATTGAAAAAGGTGATAGTTATGAGAAGATCAAGGAGACAAATCCTTCGATCAGTGAAGCTGACTACCTAGAGTTCAAGATCAAGTGCGAGAGCAACGCAACTGCGGAATCAAGTTAGTGGGGGAAAGATATGCGGGACTTGAACTTAGGGGTCCACAAACTTGGTCCCGGCGGTTACAGAGTGGCGGAACCTATATGGGACAAGAAGGACGCGGAGCGTGCCGAGCAAGGCCTACCGCCCTTCTTCGATAAATACCGTGACAAGCAGACCAGGAACTATGTCAGGGCTCGGTACAAGATTGACCCGGTAACAAAGGAGCTTATCACGGATCCGAAGACCAAGGCGCTTGACCTTGTTCTGGTAAGGAATACCCCCCCCCCTCCGCGTAATTAGCTCCATATGGTTGTATTCTAATTAATGAAGCCAAATTTCTAAATGGTTCACGTTCCTTCTGCAGGACACTGAAAGCGATGGCTGGGTCGTCTAAGAGCTCCCCTTGGGACACCACTTTAAATAGGGTGTTGAACGTAATGAAACACAAGGATAAGCTCAGTAAGACGTCGTCTGCTGGTCGTGTGGCCGGCAAAGGCTTGTCCACGAAATGGTCGGAATCCTATACCGCTGGGTGAAAGGAGAGAAAGACCAGCTCGGAAAGCCAGGAGTATGAGGTTCAAGAACTCAACGCACAAGTGGCGTGGATTTTGGAGATAGTCGAAGAGCAAGTGCGAGACCAACTGGGAGCGACGATCACCGCCATTGTGCCTACCTTGATTGAGGGGCTGCAGGCGTGGATGGCGGGCGGCCAATAGGGGCCGCACCCGATTCCCAACTTCACGGACAACAACTCGCACAACGCGCCAGCGGCGCCATTGGTGTCTCCGGTGAAGGCGGCATTGGTGTCTCCAGCGGAGGCGACATTGGTGTCTCCAGCGTCGGCGCCGGCATTGGAGCTTAATGCACCCGGGTGTGGAAAGAATACGCCGGCCGACACCTCGGCAGCAAGCGGCCCCTCAGTCACTTGCACGGGCGGTGCCTCGACATTAGCCGAGCTCGACGCCATCACGGTAACTAATTAAGCCTCTCGGTCGATGACTTCATCTCCTTGCCTTTGACTGGGCATCACTTACGCCCTACATGTTTTCGCAGGGCGCCGCCGACGATCCATGCACTCTCCTGCACTTCATGGACGGCGAGTTGATCGATGTCGCCAAGGCCAGAATCGTTCAACCGGGTAGCCGCGTGTTCCACGGTAATCCGATGCCACCCACCGTGTATAGGGTTCAACTGGTTCGGGTGCTGCTGGGCTTCGACAACTTGTTACCTCCGTATCGACCCGCTGGGCCGACGAAGATGATGTGATGACCCTCAGCGCCTGCATAAGCTGGCCCATGCTTTGGCCGAAGAGCCAGATTCGTTTGGGGCGGGGGACACCACCCCATTGCACAACACCGCCAACGGTCGTCTGCGGCACCAAGCCATGGCAAGACCGCCAAGAACGCTACCGCCGTCGCCCGATCCGCATATGCATATGGCACAGGATCCGGACGACGACAACGGTACATTTACCAATGCCGATAAGTACTTCAACGAACATGGGTACGATGACGAATTCTTGGAGCCTCCTTCTCAAGAACCCAACCCTGCAAAAGACGATAGCAATCTAGCTGGTACCGCGGATAAACCCAATTGCAGCAGGCGTCATCTGGCGTTTAGTTCTCAGGAGACGCCTCCAGCTACCGCCTTCACCGAGCCTCAGATAGTCGAGGTGCGAAATATTGTCAGCCCCAACACACTCAAGAAGGTGGTCTCTGAGCTGAAATCGGTCCCATTACAGCAGAAGAAGCAGAAGGGACGGAAAAGAAAGAATAACAAGGGTGCGAGCCAGCCGGCACCGAGTACGATCCGTGCTCAGGACGGGCCACCTTCACCTAAGGATATCTTGAGGAGGGTGCATGTGACGGGTAGGCCGTTGCTACCGACTAATCTGCTCAATGCTGCAACCGGTGCTATGCGGAGTCTGCATGATGTTGTTCTTTCTTTGGAGAAGCGGGCGTCTCCGAGAATGATGTGGCATACCGGTTTTCGTGGCCAAGGTGCCGATGGCAAGGGCTTTGTCGGTAGCGCCATCGGGGTATGATCGCCCCGTGGTTTGATGACATCTTCGCTATGTTTAACCTTCATCCGCTGCACTACACCTTCGTTCGCTATTTTCACGAGTATGGAGATGCAGATCATTAGAGACAAGACCCCAGACATCGTGATAGTTGACCCCTTCTACATGCGTGCCAAGATCTTGGGCAGCACTGGGGACTGGCAAGTCGCGAGTTCATACCTCGAAGGCGTCATTCTGGCGAAGATAAGGATAACTTCCTCGTGCCTTACTTTACCGAGTAAGTCATCCCCTCACCGCCCCGTAACATATGATTTCTTAGATTTCGATCGTTCTTTTTTTTCTAACATTCCGTGTTTTGTGCAGTGACACCCATTGCACACTCATCCTCTTAAGCCCAAACTATTCCATGGCCAGGTATTTCGACTCGGACCGTCAGTCGAAGAAAGACTACACAAATATCAAGAAAGTTCTTGATGATGTTCTCCTCAGCTACGCCAAATCTGGAGGCACCTTCAGGAGGCCAATTTTTAGGTACGGCAAGCATGTGTTCACCCACGTAACGTTGTTCCCCTGCGTCAAGCAGCCGCCTGATGGTCAGAAGGATGCCTACTACGCCCTCCATCACATGCGGGCGATCGTACGGGACCATAATCACCTTCTTCTACCAAATAGTCTCAAAGATTGGGCCGCAAGCTTGTCGGCAATCCGGGACGCGGACCTCAGACAAGAATTCTTTCGCATCCAGTCGGAGTTTGCGGAAATCATCGATCAAGATGTCCTTCGTACCTCGGGGCTGTTCTACCTCAAATATCAACCGTCCAACAGTGAAATAGAAACAACGCTACAAATGCAGGCTGACAACGACCGCACATTCATGACCATCACGAAAGACGGCGGCTTCATCCACGCTCCGGTCCCTGAGTCGAGTCAAAAGTAGTGATGCTATGTAGTTCTGAAATATCGATTAGCTCATGTTGTAATTAAACTTTAATGAACTTGTATGTCTCTTTGGTTTGGACAGTCGTTCAACTTATATGTAATCGATGCTATTTATTAGTAGGACCATGAATCGTGCTATTAATGTGTTGCTTTTCTCTTCCGATCCTTTTGTTGCATGCTTATATATTGCTTATGTATTGTCTGTGAATTGCTACTAACGTTTTGTTTGTCAAGTGCATAGAGATGCCGTCGTATGTCGTGTAGAAGCGTAAGGTTCCCGGAGTCTACGACGACTGGAAGAAGTGTTGGAGACAGGTTCACCATTTCAGCGGTGTCGGGGAGGCTGATCGGACCCACGAACACCTATGGGACCGGCGGACCGAGTCCCTTTTGGTTCGGAGGGGGGCGGAGATCGCACGAAGAGCGGATCGAGGCGGTTAACACCAGCAGTTTACCCAGCTTCGGAGCTCTCCGGAGAGATAATACTCCTACTGCTGCTTGTCTAATTGTATTGTGTTCTTGCTAGGGAGCGCTGAGAGCTACAGTATACTCTAGCTGCTAATGAGACCTGGCGTGAGAGTGTTCGAACCCTGGAGGGAACTGATCGATTGACCCACCCCTTCTACGTTGCGCATGGGCCTCCTTTTATATGCTCAAAGGGGCTCCGATAGGTGGCAACGTAGACGGGGGTACAAATGGAAAAACAGTAGTTGGTACACCTACTTGTACAAAGGTACGATTGTACTCTACCTAACCCCGACGGCAAGGGACAAAAGCATTAAATGCCCGTCCCCTGCCGCTAAACAAAGGCAACAGGGACCGTCAGAGCGCCACCGTTCGCCATGATGGCAAGCTTGTCGGCGCCGCTTATCGCTGCTCCTCACCGGCTGCACGCCTCTTGACACGCTGCGCATGGAATGGTCCCATGGCGACAAGTTGGTGGATGAGCCGGAGCGGAGATGAAGAGAGAGTTACTGCCGCTGCAAGTGCCTTGCCGCTGCTGAATCCTGTCGGCGTCCGGAGGCTTGTCGCTCTCGAGCCTTCCCGCAAGCTCTTCTTGCCGGGTCTTGTCTTCTGCGTGCCTTGACTGGCCTTCCGGCAAGCTCCTCTTGCCGGGCCTTGTCTTCTTGGTTAAATACTTTGTTCTTCAATGGCTCCAAAGGAACCACGGATGATCTTGGCGGTGACCAGGCAAGCCTTGCCGCTGGTGTCAGAATCGTCTGCGGCACGAAGTTCGGGATACTAGGGTACCCCTACTCTAGTACACCGACAGGAGCCCCCGGGCCCGGGCCGCACATGGTGCCGAGCGCTGTCGGGCCAGGCCCAAAACAGTGCACGGTCACACGCGTCCTTGATCACACCGTAACTTGCTCTGGACCCACCACGTCCCCCATGAACAGCACGCGTCGAACGTGGCATCGTGGGAGAGATCGTGGGGGGTTTCTTTATTAGGAAAAGCGGAACGTCCGCCCCCTCTACCTCCTTATAAACAGGGGAAACAGGGGCAGGTAGCCCACCTCGCCATTGTTGTCTCATCTCGAAAACCACCGCCGCTCTCCCCTTCTTCTCTAGTGCAAAGAGAGCAGCGCTCCACCCCCTTTCGCCACAGCGCCATCAACGCTGTCGGTCTCCTCCAACGCCTCCGCCATGGCTCCGAAAGCCGGCAAGGGGAAGGGCGTGAAGTCGGCCGAGGCGCAGCGGCTCGCGGCGCTGCGGAAGGAGCGGGCCATCTTCTCCCCCCAGCTCGATGCAAAGGAGCTGAGGGAGGGTTACTACCTCTTCTGGTCGACGGAGACGCGTGCGCATCCGTGCATGAAGGTACTCCCCACCACCGCTTCGGAACTAGCCCCAACTGGGTACCCTTTCTTTGCGCTTTTCTTCTATTGCGGGCTCTGCCCGCCCTTTTCTGAATTCTTCTGCGACATTATGAACACCTACGGGTTCCGCCTCCTTGATTTCATCCCCAACGCCGTTTCGACCATGGCAGTTTTCGCACACCTTCTTGCGAAAAACTTTGTCGAGATCCACCCAAACGTAGCCCTCTTCCGCCACTTCTTCATGCCCGCGTTGAGAGGGGAGCCGCTTCGGAGGGATTGCTCGGGTCTCCGTGGTCGGCAAGAAGGAGGCCTATCTGGAGGAGGAGAGCTCCGCGACAAATGGGAGGAGTGGAGAGCCAATTGGTGTTGGATCGTTGAGGAGAACCCGCAGCCCTTCACTGCCCTGCGCCAAGCCCCAATAGTGCGCGGCAACGATTGGAGCAACTTGGCGCTGGAAGATGCTAGGTTGAAGATTGCTGTGACCCGGATCTTGCGCCTCAGGCTTGCCGGACTCACTGTAGGCGTGTTTGGCGCAGATTTCCTTCGTCGCCGCATCGCTCCCTTGCAGGAGAGGAGGAGGCCTGCTTGGGAGTTCCAAAATGCAGCGGACATCATGAGGCTGCGCCCGGGCCTCAACTGGAATTTCACTGTCTTGGAGTTGGATGCGATGCTGCTAGAACTATTCAAGCATGACCCCGATCACCCCGAGTGGTTTAGGTTGCCGAGGGGGGTCATCCCATTGTGCAACAATTCTGCGCTCGACCGCATCCGTGCCATGATGCCATTGTACGATTCTCATGGGATCGTTCCAACCTGGCAAGAGCCTGCGGACGACGCCGTGCGGCAATTCTTTGACAGCTTGGAAGAAATGCCGATCCGCCCCGACGAGTAGAAGAAGCTCACCCGCGACACCACCGACGACGAGATGCAGCGCATTGCCACCAGGCTGGAGGAGGCGGCAGACTGCCACGGGCGCCTTCGGTACACCGTGGAGGAGGCAGATGCAGCAGAGGCGGCAAGCCTTGCCGAGCAAAGGAGTTCGCCGGTGAGGAAGAGCTTGTCAACCCGAGGCCGAGTCGAGCGTAACCAGCCGAGGGCGCTTTCTTCCCCACCATCCAGCGGCTTGCCGCAACGGAGCCCCCCGGCTCCGCTTAAAGAAGCGCCTCCGCAAGGCCGGAGACGAGACGGGCGGCAGACGGGCTAACAACAGCCGGCCACGACGCGCTTCATCAAGGGCAAGCAATGTTGCCGCTGGCAAGACTTCACACCGCTAAGCGACAACCGGGCGGGATCCTCCTGTGCCACCGCCGACACCTCCGCCAAGCGGTCAAGAGAGCCCACTCCTCTGCCTTGTCGCACTGGAGGCGAGCCGGAGTTTGATCTCTCCGCGCTCAGCTCCGACGAGGAAGAAGAAGAGTAAGCTTCAATATTGTGCTTGTATTTCTTCAATTTTGTTGCTTCATCTTGAATCTGATTTGCTTCGCTCAACTCTTTCCTTTTCGTGACGCTGGCCCGTAGAGCGCCAAAGAGAGCTAAGACCCGGTGGTCGTCATTGAGGACGATCCACCCGTGGCAACAGGAGGCGCTGCCTCAGACCCCTTGCCGGACCCGGCAACCTTCCTCAAAGCAGCCCCCAAAGACAGCCCCAGAGTAAGTATGCGGTTTTCTCTCATCGTTAGGTGTGCATGGGTGCTCCTTCTTCATTGATATCCGATCGTTGGTTTGTGTAGGAGCAGAGCAGCCCCATCGGGAGGGCCCGGAAGCCGCCTCAAATTCTATCTGCTGACTACGCCGCCAAGGAGGATTCTCCGGCAAGGGAGACTACTCCGGCAAGGGACAGCACCAGTGATCCTCCGGTGGTCGAGACCATAGCTGCAGATCCCATTGCAGGTAATCCTCTTGCGCGAAAATTTCCCTTGGGCTCGTTTTCTTCTGTTTTTATCTTTGAATATTTGTTTGACTGTTCTTTCTTTGTCTGACGCAGAGCCGATGGAGACCGAGGTCGCCGGCGAGGAGGACGCGCGCGGCAACACTGACGAAGCCGCCGTCATGGGAGAAGAAGCCGGCGCTGACGGGCCTACCGGCGAAGATGCCACCGAGGCTGCCTCCGCAGAAGCTGGCGAGGGGTCTGGCGATCGCACTGACGGCCCTGGGGCCACAGGAGCGCCAGGCGCTACACCGACCGCCGATTCCCCCGCCGCTGCTGCAGCGTCAGGCTCCGAAGAGCCCCATCCCGGCGCCTACTTGAAGGCCGGCGACGGCGTCTTCATCAAGCTCCCATGGGAGTCGAGCTCAAGGGCGCCGGTCGAAGGAGAGACCTTCGACGGAGAGCTGCTCGCCTCCGTCTGGCTGACGCTGGTGGACGCGCCAAGCAGCAAGCAGCGAAGTGTGAGGAGGAGCAGCTGAAGAAGCTGGTGTATCTCTACCGCGCCCGACAAGCCAAGTTGGAGTCCCGGGAAGCACTTGTCGCGAGGGCGGGAGCAGACATGGAGAAGCGCGCAGAAGAACTCCGGGGCGCCAACCAAGAAACTCTCCGGAACGTAGCGGAAGAGCTGGAGCGACTTGCTGAAGAGCGCACAGCCTTCATCCTTGAGAAGGCCGAGGTCGAGGAGCAGCAAAGGCTTGCTGCCGAGAAGCTATCTGCGCAAGAAGGCGAGTTGGCCCAGCGGAAGATCAATCTTGATAGCTATGAGGAAGAGCTTGTCGCGCGCGAGGAGTCACTTGGCGGGGCTCTTAAGGAAGCGAAGGATGCTGCCGCAGCCGCCGAGGCCGCCAAGAAAGAGTTGGAGACGAAGGTGACGCAGCTGGAGGCCAGTCTCCGTAAGAGCGGGCGAGGAGCTTGCTGCGCCAAGCACGAAGCGCCGAGAAGGACGCCTACACTCTTGGCGAGCTGCAGGCTGCCTCGCCCGATAGGGAGCAAGGAGCTCGACGCCGCCAAGGATTCCAAGGCAGATCTTGAGCTGAAGCTGACCACTCTGATGCAGATGCTGGACAGCGCCAAGGAGCGGGAGGTGAGCCTGTTGGAGAAGATCAAGGCCAACGAGGAGTTGCTGGCGAATGCTGTTGCCACCAGGCGCCTTGAGGGAGAGTGTGGAGCACCGACCAAGGTCTCGTGGATATCGCTGCCGCCATCCACAGCAAGCTGATGGAGCTGGGGATGGTGGATCTTGGATACTCCTCCAATGAGCACCTCCAACCCAGCGCCAAGCTTAGCTTATTCTTCAAGGGCGTGGTGACGGGTCTCCAGCGACTCCGGGAAGAGATCCCAAAGCAGCTGGCCGAGGAATCGCGCCAGATCTGTGCAGGAGCCCTCCAGAAGATGTTGATGAAGTTGCCTTCCGCAATCCAGGCCTCAACCTCAACGGCGTCCTTAGATCCTTGCCGCCAGATGCCGATGTGGAGGCGCTCAAAGCCCTTGTCGCACCCATTGTGGACAAGGTGGGCAAGATCAAGCGGGTTGATGGCGCACGCGTGACCAGGCCGCCAATTTTATCTTTCCCTTGTCGGTGCTGATCATGTTTTAGAACAATTTATTAGATCTGCGACAAGCTATTTTGTAATATAACTCTATCTTAGGCGATGATTGCAATATTATTTCCTTTACTTGATTCCTTCCTTTGTATGTTTTTGCCCTACGCTTTTAGGGAACTTGTCGGTGCAGGCACCTTTGCCACGAAGCGCCGAAAAGTGCGAACGTCAAGAGCTCGTCAAGGCGGTGCCGCCTCCGACAAGCAACCTTGTCGCGACTAGCTGCAGCTCACTTAAGTTGTTGAGCGGACTCGAAACAAAGTAAGGGCGCGACTAGTCATGAAGTTGGTTCCTCCGCCGCATGTGTTTTCCATACAAAGTACTATCGTTCGAGGGAGATAACTTAAAATTTAAGAACCGATTGCTCAAACTTGGGCAACTTAGCTTTTCATCGTTGCTTGCTTCCCGATAAATGAAACTTCCTCGAGCAGCGCTTGGTCCATAGTATTATCTTCTCCTTCCCCCCTGGTTAACTTGTGCGCGAGGGAACCTTCCTTTCTTTGAGAAAAGAGAAAGAAGAGAAAATAAAGTTATGGAGCCCAGCGGCTCGATATTGCTTACCGTGTGTGGGTGCTGCACAAAGTGTTAGCCAACACATGTAATAAAATGATGAAACCATGAATTTGACAAGTTGTGCGCATCACATGATCTTTACTGATGCACGGGATCTCGCTACCGCTTTGTACAAAGGATTACATGCAACATCGGCAAGACTTGTACAAAAGGTGGTTGCCGGAACAGGTTCCAAAGAACTGCCGCCTCTACGGGTAAAACTTACGAAGATGCTCAATGTTCCAGGAGTTGCTCACCGGAATGCCATCTTCGGTCTCAAGGCGGACAGCGCCAGACCTAGTGACTCGTTTCACCCGATAAGGGCCTTCCCACTTCGGCGTCAACTTGGTTGAATTCTTGGCGGACTGAACGCGCCGAAGAACAAGGTTGCCTTCCTCGAGGCTTCTCGCACTAACTTTGCGGCTATGGTAGCGATGCAAAGCTTGCTGGTAACGAGCAGCTTGTACAGCGGCCTGAAGACGGTCCTCCTCAAGGAGCAGCGCGTCATCTTGTCGCAGCTGCTCTTGCTCAAGCTCATCATAAGCGAGTACTCGAGGTGACCCGTATACGAGTTCCGTGGGGAGAACTGCCTCTGCTCCATAGACTAGAGCAAAAGGTGTCCGCCGGTGGCTCGATTTGGCGTCGTCACGATCGACCAAAGAACCACCGGCAGCTCCTCAATCCAGTTTCTTCCGCACTTGTGCAGCCCGTCGAAGTTCTGGTCTTGAGCCCACGCAGCACTTCAGCATTTGCCCTCTCTCGCTTGACCGTTGCTTCTTGGATGAGCAATGTAAGCAAAGCAGACCTCGGCGCCAAGATCTTGGACGATCGCATGAAGGTGCGACTCAGAATTGTGTGCCGTTGTCGGTGATGATCCTGTTAGGGATTCCGAAACGGCAAACAATCGACCTGAAGAACTTGACTGCTGACTGTGCTGTCACCTTCCTCACTGCTTCCACTTCCGGCCACTTCGTGAACTTGTCGATTGCGACGTACAAGTACGCAAAGCTCCCGACAGCTCGGGAGAAGGGGCCGAGGATGTCGAGCCCCCAGACCGAAAATGGCCAGGATAAAGGGATCGTCTGGAGAGCTTGAGCTGGCTGGTGTATCTGTTTGGAATGGAAGTGGCACGCTTCACACTTGGTTACTTGTGCAGTTGCATCCTGGAGGGCTGTCAGCCAAAAGAAACCTTGCCGGAACGCTTTGCTTAAGAAGTGCTCTGGCGCCAATGTGGTGACCACATATGCCTCCATGTATCTCTCGCCAACAGCTTTTGTCCGCCTTTCCCGTGAATACACTTCAATTTCACACCGTTGAGTCTCCTTTTGTACAAAGGTGTCGTCGACAAACTGGTACATACTTGACCGTCGGGCTACTCTTTCCGCTTCTTCTTGCTCTTCGGAAGTTCTCCGTCTCAAGGAAATGGACAATCTGTTGCGCCCACGCCGGAGCTTGCGGCTCGACAACAAGGACTAAAGGCACATCCGCTGCTGCGGAACATCAGCTTCCACGGCAAGAACATGCGGCTCACCGGAGTTTGACGCCTCGCAAGCTTGCCGAGCAAAACTTGTCGGGAGCGCCTCGCTTCAACGAAACAAACCTCGGGCTTGTCGGAGCAGATCGCCCCTCAGCTCTGTTGGTGTCGATCTTGGGGACCTTCTTGGCGGCGGCTTCGGGAAGCTCACGGAAAGTAGTCACCAGAGATCAACTTCCTCTTCTTGCTCGGCCCAAATTGATGGTGTTACGGTTGGTTGAGTTAGCTTGAGCACAAAAATCCTGGTTCCACAGGCAACTTAAGTGCAGCGCACTTTGATAGGCCATCAGCAATATCATTCTGAGCTCTTGGAACATGTTCCATTTGTAGGCCGTCAAAGTGTTCTTCTAGCTTTCTCACTTCATCAACGTATGCTTCCATCAATGGACTCGATAATCTTTTGTTCACTTGGCGGACGACAAGTCGCGAGTCACCCCGACAATAAGCTTCTTGATCCCAAGGTCTCATCGCGATCCTAAGACCGGCAAGCAAACCTTCATACTCCGCAGATTGTTTGTTGCTTGCTCCTTGGGAAAGTGCATCCGGACTACGTACTTGAGGTGCTCTCCTGGGTGCGACAAGCAAAGCACGCCGACCGGGCGCCTTTGCAGCGAGAAGGCACCATCAAAGTACATCAGCCACTCTTTGCTTGCTTCCTTGACGGGAATGCTCGTCTCTGGAATTTCTTCATCTGGTGTTGGCGTCCATTCCGCTATGAACTCCGCCAATGCTCTCCTTTGGATAGTTGATGTGCTTTCAAACTTGAGGCCAAATCTTGACAGTTCCAGTGCCCACTCGACAATCCTGCCTGTCACTTCTGGATTTTGCAGTATCCTCTTCAGCGGAAAGCGAGTGACGACTGTGATCTCATGTGCCTGAAAGTAATGGCGCAGCTTTCTCGAGGCCATGAGGAGGCCAAAAAGCAATTTCTGCACACTAGAGTACCTTGATCTAGCCCCCTGCAGAAGGGAACTGACAAAGTAAACAGGGCGCTGCACCATCCTTTTTCTCGTGATCTCGCCGCATGCTCAAGGCAGATCCGTCCTTGTCGGGACCAGAGCTTGTCGGTGAAGCCCCCTGCTTGTCGCTGGATGTGTCTACCGTGGTTGTTAGCTCATCATCCGCCTCCCTCTCCGCTACTAACGCAGCACTAACCACTTGATTGGTCGCCGCTATATATAGCAGCAACTTCTCTTGTGGTTTAGGTGCAACAAGTGTTGGAGTGGAGGACAGGTATCTCTTTAAGTCTCCGCAGCGCAGCCTCCGCTTCGGAGTCCATTGCATCGGACCTGCCTTTTCAAGATTTTGAAAATGGCAAGGCGACTCAGCAGATCTAGAGATAAACTCGCTGAGAGCAGCTACGCAACCGCAAGCCTTCAGATATCCTTGACGCGCTTTGGTGCTTCAATCTGCTCAATGGCCTTGATCTTGTCGGGATTGGCTTCAATTCCTCACGAGACACGAAGAACCCGAGAAGCTTGCCGTAAGGGACTCCAAACACACACTTCTCGTGGTTGAGCTTGAGGTTGATCTTGCAGATTTGCAAAGGTCTCATCCAAATCTTGAACCAGAGTTGCTTTGTCCTTGCTCTTGACCACTATGTCATCCATGTAGGCTTCTACATTTCTGTGCATTTGCGGCTCAAAAGCGTCATGGACTACTCTTGCAAACGTTGAACCAACATTCTTCAAACCGAAAGGCGTCCGTATGAAACAATATGTGCCACATGGAGTAATGAATGCGGTTTTCTCCTCATCCTCTTCTGCCATGAAGATCTGATGATATCCTGAATATGCATCCAGAAATGAAAGCAAATCACATCCGGCCGTGGAGTCAACAATCTGTCGATCGTGCGGCAAGGGAAATGGATCTTTGGGACAAGCAATATTAACCTCCGTGAAGTCAATACACAGTCTCCATTTCCCATTTGCCTTGCGCACAACTACATGATTGGCCAACCACGTAGGATGGAGCACTCCTCTGACAAGGCCTGCTGCTTCCAATTTCTTGATCTCTTCAGTGATGAATTCTTGGCGCCCACCGCAGCTTTCGACTTTCGCTGACGGGCCGACATATGAGGGCAAACGGCAAGACGGTGCTCAATTACTTTCCCGGGAACACCGGGATGTCGACGGTTGCCATGCAAACATCGCCGACGTCGCCCGCAGGAAAGCAACGAAGCGCCGCCTTCCTATTTGGGGTCGAGATTGGCACCGATGGTGAAGGTACCACCAGCTGCCGTCCTCCTTGGCGGACACCTTCTTGGTCTTTAGGCGGAGCTGCCATCGCCTTTCTTGCACTTGCCGGTGGAGCTCGATGGTGCGTCCTCGACGGTAGCGCAGCACTCGAAGAGGTGCGCTTGCCGGAGTGGGCATCGAGCTCTTGCAGACTTGGTCTTCTTCTTCCCCGGAGCTTCAAATGACAAGTGGCTTGCAATCTGTCATGCTGCTGCTTCCCCGGTAGATCTTGTCGGCACGTATAAGAGCATCCTTCTTGTCGCCATGAACAGAGATGATGCTTATCGGGCCTGGCATCTTGAGTAAGTTGTATGCATAATGAGAGGCTGCCATGAACTTAGCGAGTCTTTGCCAAGTATCCCATTGTAAGGCAATGGGAAATCAGCAACGTCGAATGTGACCCTCTCAGTCCTAAAGTTCAGCTCGCTGCCAAATGTTACCGGCAACGTGATCTTCCCCTTCGGCTTGCTCCTTCCCGGATTGATTCCTTGGAATGTGCCAGTCTCTTCGAGCTCGCTGTCAGGGATCTGAAGCTTCTGGAGCACCGCAGAGGAGATCAGATTCAAGCTGGCCCCGCTGGGCCAACTAGCATCTTGGTGACCACGAGGTTGCGGATAGTTGGTGAGACCAACATTGGCAAGCACCCGACCGCAGTTATGCGATCGTGGTGGTCCTCAATATCAAAGATGATAGGCGTGTTGGACCACTTCAGAGGCTTGCGTGACTCTACGGATGGTTCAGCTGCATTAACTTCCCGCATCCACTGCTTGAGTTGGCGGTGGGAAGTATGCAGGGAAGCACCTCCGTCAATGCAGAGGACCTCTGTAGCTTTTTGAAACTCCTGCTCATCGGCGTCATCATCATCCATGTCTTCATCGTCTTCTTCCATATCTTCATCGTCGTCGTCATCTTCATCCTTGTCGCGGCCGCGGGGAGGTCTGTCTCCTTGCCGCTGCTTGGCCTTGCCGCGGCGTCCTCCCCGGCCGGGCCGCTTCTTGCTAACTCCCCCAGCACCTTCCTGGGCCTTCTCCTTGTCGCGTCACTCATATTCAGCTTTCTGTTGCTCGACAAGCTGCTCTACCTTCTTGCAGCTTTGGAGGTCATGACCCTTGGTGCGGTGGATCTTGCAGTACTACTTGCCGGAGCCGCCACCGCTTGTCGGCGGCCGCCATTGGTCGGTGGTTACGCCAGCGGCAACCTCCTTGCCGGAGCTACCAGCCTTGGCGTTCTTGTCGCCACCTCCGTTGCCGGACTGCTCGACGACCAGCACATCTCTGCCTTTCTTTTTCCTGTTGCCCCGCCGCCGGCTCTTCTTTGCCGGGGCGATCTCCTCACTGTCAGATCTTCCCGCTTCGATATTCTCTCCAGGGAGTCTCCTCCCCTCCTCAGCACGTGCGCACTTGTCGGCCAGGGCGTATAGCTCACTGACGTCTCTGATCTTGCACATCGCCATCTCCTCCCGCATCCTGCGGTTTCGCACGTTCTGATGGAACGCGCTGATCACCGCGGTAGGGTGGACATCTGGGATGTTGTGCTGTACACGGCTGAATCTCTGAATATACTTGCGCAGGGGCTCTCCTTCCTTCTGGGCGAGCAGATGAAGGTCACTTTCTTGGCCATGGGGCTTGTGGCCGCCTGTAAAGGCGCCAACAAACTGATGGCATAGATCTGCCCAAGAGGATATGGAGTTGTCCGGCAAGTGCATGAGCCAGGACCTGACGTTGGGCTTGAGTACCAGCGGGAAGTAGTTGGCAAGGATCTTGTTGTCTCGCCCCCCGGCAGCCTGCACCGCGATGGTGTAGATGCTGAGGAACTCCGACGGATGCGTCTTGCCGTCGTACTTCTCCGGTACGTCTGGTTTGAAGTTTTTCTTGCTGGGCCACTGGACTTGCCGCAGCTCACGAGTGAACTCAGGGCAACCTACCGCGTACGGCAAGTCGCCTGGTTCCTCTGGCGCGAGCATGTCGACAGAGGGCCCGGCGCGCTTGTCGGATTGACGTCGCGCTTCTCTTCGGCGCTCGATGCGAGTTCGAGCGTCCTCTTGCTGTCGATCGTGTAGCACTTGGCGTTGATCGCGATGAGCTCGTGGATCTGATGACGCAGTGGAGTCGCTGTCGAGGTAGATCCGGCGAGTCGGCGATCTTGGCCTTCGGGGCGGAGAGTGCATGGTGGTTGCACCCCCACCGGTCTCGCCGCCACCGGCTCGCGTTTGGCGTTCCTGCCGCGGCAGCGACGCACTCGGGTGCCGCGGAGCGTCGCCATTGGCGAAGCCGATGAGACTCTGTATGGTGGCCCTCCACTCGTCGACCTTGTTGGCCGTTGGAGGGTAATCGAGGAGCAGTTGAGCTCTCGCCAAGCCTTCCGCTGGAGTGGTGGGTGGCAATGGTGAACGGTGCGAGGAGCGGGATATGCTCGGACTTCTAACTATGTTAGAAGGAGCAGCATCCCGTCCAGCGACCGCATTTCGCTTCGTGCCAGCATGTTGGCGTGCACGCTGGTCTTGAGGGCCTCGAGATCCTCCAGCTCGGTCTTGATCCAACGGCGTATGGTATTGTGAATACCATGACGCAGTTGGTCCCGCTGCTCTGAGATGGGCGCGGGACATGTACGGACGCCGAGGTTTGCGCGCCCTGTCCTTGGACTTGGCAGCGTCCACGAACTCCTTCGCGGCGCCCGTTCTTCCGCCAGCGTCTGCTCCACCACCTGTTTGCTCGGTGATGGTGGGTTCGACGACGGCTTTGCTCACGCCGAAGCCTTCTTCTTCGGTGGCATGTTGATGAAGATGTTGAAGATGATGAAGATGTTGCTCGTGTGAACGCCGGATCAGGTTCACACAGCCTCGACGCCTCCTACCTGGCGCGCCAAAGATGTCGGGGAGGCTGATCGGACCGACGAACACCTATGGGACCGGCGGACCGAGTCCCTTTTGGTTCGGAGGGAGGTGGAGATCGCACGAAGAGCGGATCGAGGTGAAGCACACGAGCGGTTTACCCAGCTTCGGAGCTCTCCGGAGAAATAATACTCCTGCTGCTGCTTGTCTAATTGTATTGTGTTCTTGCTAGGGAGCGCTGAGAGCTACACTATACTCCAGCTGCTAACGAGACCTAGCGTGAGAGTGTTCGAACCCTAGAGGGAACTGATCGACTGGCCCACCCCTTCTACGTTGCGCATGGGCCTCCTTTTATATGCTCAAAGGGGCTCCGACAGGTGGCAACGTAGACGGGGGTACAAATGGAAAAACAGTAGTTGGTACACCTACTTGTACAAAGGTACTGCAGTACTCTACCTAACCCTGACGGCAAGGGACAAAAGCATTAAATGCCCGTCCCTGTCGCCTAAACAGTGCAACAGGGACCGTCAGGAGCGCCACCATTCGCCACGATGGCAAGCTTGTCGGCACCGCTTATCGCTGCTCCCCGCTGGCTGCACAGCCTCTTTACACGCGCGCATGGAATGGTCCCATGGTGACACGTGGGTGGATGAGCTGGAGCGGAGATGAAGAGAGGTTACTGCGCGGCAAGTGCCTTGCCGCTGCTGAATCCTTGTCGCGTCCGGAGGCTTGTCGCTCTCGAGCCTTCCCGGCAAGCTCTTCTTGCCGGGGTCTTGTCTTCTGCGTGCCTTGAGTGGCCTTCCGGCAAGCTCCTCTTGTCGGGCCTTGTCTTCTTGGTTAAATACTTTGTTCTTGAATGGCTCCAAAGGAACCATGGAGGATCTTAGCGGTGACCAAGCAAGCCTTGCCAGTGCTCAAGAATCGTCTGCACGAAGTTCGGGATACTAGGGTACCCCTACTCTAGTACACCGACAAGCGGTAACAGTTACAAAGGGTACACCACTAGGGCGGAGGTGGAAGCTAGATACGCGCGCTATCTAGCGGGAGAGAGGAGGGAGCGGAGGAGGAACCGGATGAAGACCAGTTTCATCGCGATGATGCTCATCGTGACCGCAGCTCTCTTCTATGTGATGGTAGTTTAGATATCGACTTGTAATGTGAAGACAAACTAGCTACTCGTGGTCTCGAGACTTGTAATGTTCTAAATTTGTTCGGTATTTTGAATTCGGAGACTAATATGATGAATTGTATTCGGAGACTAATCTTCTATTGTATTCGATAAATCTTCTGTTTATATGTTGTGTTGTTTATATTCTGTGTTGTAATGTATTTTGTAACCTGTGCAAATATCAAAAAAGCAAAAAAATCCTAATATTCATAGTAGTGGCGAACCTTGTTGAGCATTAGTGACGCACCCGGGCTAAATACCAGTGGCGCATTGTGGGGAATATTAATGGCACACTTAGGGGCATACGTGAAGGTAAATATGGCCCCCTAGGAGGCATAGTAATGGCGCACCAGGGGTGCGCCATTAGTACTTGTTACTAGTGGCGTGATGATAGTGGCACACCTATAGTGCGCCACTAATTAGCCTTTTCCTAGTAGTGCTATGGAGGTAATACCCTACTTCCTGCTTGATTGATCTTGATGAATATGAGTGTTGCAAGATTTGATGTACCACGAGATCGTAATGGCTAAACCCTAGAAGTCTAGCCTATGTGAATATGGTAATGAATCTGTCCTATCCGGACTATGCTCTCCGGTTTATATAGACACCGGAGAGATCTAGGGTTACATGAGGTCGGTTACATAGGAGGAAATCTTCATAATAGGTCGCCTAGCTTGCCTTCCACACCAAGTAGAGTCCAATCCGGACACGGGTATTGTCTTCAGCCTTCGTACTTCACAACCCATCAGTCCGGCCCATGGATAACAAGCCGGACGCCCAAGGACCCCTTAGTCCAGGACTCCCTCACATGCACGCGCCAATATCCATCCGAACCAGCTACGACACACTTTATCCGTTTGCATAGGTCCCACCTGTCAGGAGGGGTGCAGAAATAAAAAGGAATCATAAAATGTCTCGCCACGGTGATTCAAAAGAGTGACCTCAACTAGCCAGTGGCACATGTAGCGCTGGAAGGATGGGCACGTACATGGACAGGCCCCACTCCTCAGTCTACCCGCGTAGCCTTTTCGTTTAGTCTGCCTAGCCGTCTAATCAACTGCCTGCAGGCCACTTCTCCCATTTACTTCTCCATCAGGAACCGATTTTCCTCGGCTTCTTCACTACTCCTTGATCTTCATTTGCATCCAAACCACAATGCATTCACATTGTTTTAACCTCTTCACATCCTCCTGGAGTAATTCCAAAGCCCCTATAAATAATCATCTTCTTCAGTTAGACTAGCCATCTAATCCTAATTCTCCAAATCATAGCCCTCCGGTCCAGCGGTTCCAGATGGCGAAAGAGATCGAGATGCAGGTTTTTAGCGTCCAACATGTCCTCGTCGAAGGCTCGTTGAGCATAGTTGCCACAGTCACCGACCACCCAAGGATTGTTTGGAAGTGGATCAACAATGTATCCAACTCATGTTTTCATTCAAACAAAAATATGATGTTAGGTAATGTAAATGTTTTCAAAGAGCACAGGGTTCACTCACGAAAGCCGTGTGTCCTCTAAACCGTGGCCGATGCACCCCCACCCCTCTGCCACGCACGCGATCTGAGTCGTGCGTTCTGATTGGCCAGAACCCAAACCCAGATCGTAGGTCTGCACCATTAGACTCTCCTTGATCGAACAACGATCCTCATCCCTTTCGAACACACATGTACATGTTTTCAAATAGCCCTCCCAATTTTTTTTTTCAAATAGCACACGGTTCACACACGAAAGTCGTGTGCCTACCTGGTCGTGCACACAAAGTCTTCATTTCAAACGAAATTATTCTGTTTGTGCACACGAGCACTTAGAGGCAACCGTTTGCATAGTCCTTTCCGCGTGCGTGGCGACCGGGGATATTTTTCACCCTTTTCACCTAGGCCGCCAACACCCCCCCACCGTCCGCCCGCGTTTCACTCAACTAGTCCACCCAATCTCCTTCGCCAGCTCCCCCTCCCCCAGATCCACAGCAGAACCCTCTCCGGTGCCCCCGTGCTCACCCCGGCCGTGTGCCAGCTCTTCGGCGTCAAGCCTACCTCCACTGCCGTTCCCAACATGCGGCGGCCCGCTCCTCGCCGCCTTCGTTTGCTTGCCAGCCACCCTCGAGCATATTGATGCAGTAACCCTCACCTCTCCTGTGGTCCGGCCGGGTTTGCATTAAGAAGCCTGTTAGTTACTGCTCTCCATCGTGGTGAGGAATATTTCCTCGCAATCCCTCTTCCAATTTCATTACGTATGTTCCCAAATTGGCTATAAATAACGGAGAGCGTATATATGTTCATTATCTACCTTCCTTACTACATATAAGCTGTATTTTTTCAATAAGTTAGTGCCTATTTACAGATCGCGGGTGCCCGAGTCACACAAACTTAACAAATTAGCCGTACATTTTATAAAATATTGCATGGCATGTTTAGAAAGCTTGATACCAGGTTGTTAGTTTTATGCTTATCCTCCTTTCCTGAGTTTCGCATGTGTTCTCTGTAGATGCCGAGTAACGGCGACATCACTCATTCAGGCCATGTATCTTCATCTGATTCGGACAACCCTAGGTCTTCAGCATATTGTGAGGGATCAAGTAGTCTTGAACGGGATAGAGCTGCAACAATTAACCTTCCGCTCAGGACACGGAGGAACGCTCCAAGGAAGCCCACACCATCCTAAAGGTGTATATGAAGTAATTGAGATTGATTTAAAGTCCTGGGCTCCAACTAAACCAAATAAAGCATGCATGAGGTTCAGGAGTGTGTGTGGATTTGTTGGCACAGCAAGGCTCAACATTAATATGCTGGGGTTTCAGAAGGCTGACACAGAAACATGGCGAAGGATAGTCCGGGAGATCATGGATCACTTCAACGTTCCAGAGCAGTGGAGAATGCAGGTGGAACACACTGCACTGAAGAAGGCTAGGGATGCTTCGAGAAACTGGAAGCACGTGCTGTACAAGAAGTACTTGAGTGAAGGAAAGGACCCAATCCCTGCATACCCCCAAATTACAAAGGTAGACTGGGCAGAATTCAAAAGGGTCAGGGCAACTCCAGAGTTTGTTGCGAAGAGTTTCAAGCAATCGGAACTTCAGAAGAAGAACATACACCCCCACCGTATGGGTGTGGCAGGATACTACGGCATGAAACTGATATGGCAACAGGAGGACAAAGAAGCATTAGCGGTGGTTGGGAATCTGGCCTTTAGTGAAATCAAGGGTGAACGCGCCAGAGACTACTTGCGGGCAAGTGCAAAGAGGCGTGATGACGGAACTTATTACTTTGAAAACGCACGTGATGCCAAACTGTATGAAGTGATGGTACAGGCTTCCAACATCCCTGGAAGGTTCTACAGGAACTCAGGGCCATGTGACATTCTGTCCATTGCTCTGGACACAAAAGAGCCCCCTGGCCGTGCAAGGGGTATAGGTTTTAATGTCCCGCACAAGAGGGCTTTCACACTCAGCAAATAAGAGAGGCTCAGCATGAAAAAAGCGAGGAGAAATGAAGCAGAATCCATTGTTTGAAAAGTGGAAGGAGATTTATCCGGCTGTTCGAAAGGATGTTGAGGAGTCAATGGTGGTGCAGAAGACTCTAACACTGACAGATAGCCAGCAGATGGGAGGGGAGGCGGGCATGGATGATGCTGCTTATTGCGCGATAACACTGCACAAGAGTAGCTGTGCATCAGCTGACCCAAACGACACTTAGACTGCAGCTGCTCGTGATGATGCTATATCTGATCTATCTGGAATGAAAGACAGACTGAAGGACGTGCTTACACATTATGAAGGTACATTAAAATGTGCAACAGCCTGGGTTTCCCCACCCTTCTTGGAAGATGCACCACTGCAGGATGCTGCTAACGCGACACTACGATCAGAGACCCTTCAGAAACTGTGTGCGATGCAATAATCGCAAACGGTGTTGTATGAAAACCGTCAGAAATGTGTAAAACGTTTGCAATGACAGATGCATCAAACACGGTTCAGGTTTTAGTTGCGTGTGCGATGAAGGGCATATGGTTCAGTTCAATGAATTGTTTGCGATGAGGAGGAACAAAAGAAACGGGCAGCCAGATGAAGGCGTATGCAATACACAGCATACTGTTCACTCGGATGAACTGTTTGTGATTAGGCAACACAAAAGAAACAGTCAGCTAGATCAAAGGTGTGTGCGATATACGGCATGCGGTTCACTCGGATGAACTGTTTGCGTTGAGACATGAGAACATAAACGGTTCAACTTAACAAGATGTGTGTGATACGCGGCAAACAGGTATGTAATCAGAAATGTGTGTGAAGACCGATAAGAACACAGACGGTTGCTGCTAATAAGACGTGTGTGTTGTGCGATGAGCTTGCATACAAACCAACAACAACATATATATATACACACACACACACACACACACACTTATAAGGACATGCTTGCATAACCAAATTAAACATCCACTTACATAGGTGGCTACTACAACCATGGCATTTGCACACACCAAAGTAAACTATTACATGCATAATTACATAGGTGGCTACTACACACATGACATTTCCACACACACCAATAAAGTAAACTATATATTACATGCATGATTAACTTGCATAAACGATCATCTGATCATCATCTACTTCTTGTGACGCTTGCTCTTCTTGTGGCTCAATCAGGGCTCGTCGATTTGGGTAAGGAGGCACTTCCTCATGTCAACAATCCGCCTGTGCATCTCGTAGCATGTGTACACGCTCTTGGCCACGAACCTGAGGTGAGGTTCATCCGATTGCCGCATCCGGGCCTTGTGCCGGGATACGGACTTGTTCTCTGGGCATCCCGCTTCATCTTTTCGTAGTAGGGGTCGATGATGGTCGAGGCGAAGTTCGACCGAAGTCTGCTTCATGCTGCCCCGGACCCTGTAGTGGTCATGGATTTCGACAAGGTTCTTGCAGGCCAAGCCCGTAACACTGAGCGCTTTTACATTGTCTTTGGTATCCACCATGGCGAACCTGTCGTCGGTGCTGTTGACAAACCTGTTGAAACGGTCGCAAGGCTCTGTGCCCATGTAGTAATGGTAGATGAGGACATGATGGGGCATGCACAATTGGGCGACGACAACCTTCTGATCTATGCCGGGACGACCGGCGGTGTACTGGAGGTTGATACCGACCACCTTGTACTTGTCTCCAGCAAGCAACTGCTCAACGCTGATGTGATGTAAATCCCACCACGGCCGGGTCGATGGTGTACACCACCGAGAGATCCGTCTCCCTCACGTGGGTCTCCACTCTATGCTCGCTGAACTCCATTGGAGCGCCTCCGGACATCCCCTCTCTATGTGTCTTCGTGGGTGTGCTTGTTGTGTTGTGGGGCGCGATCGAAAGGTTGAAGATACTAAGGTTATAATGCTCGCGAGAATTAAAGGGGAAGTCGGACGGCCAGGAATATCGGCAGGCCCTGATGGAAGTTCTAATTTGCAGCGCGTAACTCCATCGTGCAGCACGTAACTGCATCGCGTGGCAACGCGCGTGGTGCAACCGCATGCATATCGGGCCCCCGACGTGATCGTGCGCCGTAACAATGGCGAGCGGCGGAGGACGCGAGCGAGCGCTCATGATCGCCTCAAGGAAAAGCTATCCACAAGCCGAGCGCACCGACGGACGCGAGCAAAGCGCGCCAACGGATGCGATAGAGCGCGCCGCGGTGCCTAACTGCGAGCACAGCGCGCTACGGCGCCTAACGGCAAGCAGAGCTTGCCGAGGGATGCGAGTAGAGGATGGCACAATGATACGTGGCAAATAAGACAAACTGTGCGAGCGATGTCGGAGACATCAAGCACGAATAAGACTAGAGTTGCGTGTGCGATACGTGGCAGACAGTTGATCCATCAGAGCTGTTTGTGATGGAATAAGCCGTGTGTGTTGCGGGCAAACGCTTGCTGGTGTATAACCTTAAATTTAACCAAAAAAGTGTTAATGCATGTTACAAAAATTGTATAGCTGGAAACTATGTTCAAATACGACTCCAACGATATAATCTATGGCGACATGCATTCGTATTTTATTAGTTAAATCCTACTTATAAACCAAGATGGGGGCATAGTAGGTAATTAAATCGCAAACATTTTTTATTAACTGTATTTGTACGTGTCCTCTCGTCCTCCTCTCGCACGTCTTGTCACCCCGCTGTCGCAGACGGCTTACAGCGCAAGCTTGCGCAGCGCGCGGGGGTGTTCTTTTGGCCAAACGGTGGCGCCAATGAATCGTCGGTGAGCCTGTTCCCACGCAACCTCGCAGGTTCCCGCGCAAGCTTCCCGCCCGACTCGGTGAAATCCCCCAAAATCCCAATGCTTACCGGCCTGCTATAAAAACCCTCATGGCCGGCGAGTCCTGCGTCGCATTTTCCCCTCCCTCCCTGTAGCTTATCTCGTCTGCTTCTCCCACAATCGCCAATGGCACCGGTCCGTCGTCGTTGCTCAGCCACTCCGCCGTCATCAGAGGACAGCTCCAGCTGAGAGGCTACACCGCGGCGGTGGCGCAGTCCCCCGTGTAGTGTATTGGCGTGGCGTCCCTGTTGGGTGTGCGCGGAACACCCACCACACGCTCCGCCGCCGCTGCCCGTCGGCAGCTGTTGCCGGCCACCGTTGCCGCCACACCACCTTCGAAATCTAGGGCCATCGAGGCTGCCACCCCACTGCCGGCCACCGTGGCCATCACCCGCTCCGCCACCGCGGCCCGAAGGCGGGAGGTGGTGGTTGTGGCCGCCACCCCATCGTCGACCGCCAGCCCACCGTTGACCGCCAGGATGATCACCCGCTCCGCCACCGCCGCCCGAAGGATGGGGCGGAGGTGGAGGCCGGCACGTGCGTCAGCGACCTTGCGCGCTACATCGAGTTCCTGCGGGAGGAGGAGGAGCGCCTCGTCGAGCACGCAAAGAGCCTTACCGCAGCCGTGGCCGCAGCACACGCCGACGCAAAGGCGAGGAATCAGGAGATCTACGAGAAGTCCGACCGCTTTGAGAGGGATCGTCTGGAGAGGTAGTGGGCGTTCAAGCTGGCGAGCGTCGTTGAACGTGCAGCAGCGGCAGGCACCGTATTGCATTTGTCCAGCTCGTCGGTAGGCTCCTCCTCCTCCTCCTCCGCTATTTAGTGAGCGTGCTCGGCAGAGGAGAGGCTGCCGGAAGTAGCACAAAGCCCCTCCGTGTAGTAGTAGTAGTAGTAGTAGTAGTAGTAGTAGTAGTAGTAGTAGTAGTAGTAGTAGTAGTAGTAGTAGTAGTAGTAGTAGTAGTAGTAGTAGTATTTAGGGGCTATTTTGTTCAGTTCATCTGACTATAGATGTGTGGTCGAACTGTACAACGTACTTAAAATTAGCTAGTATATATAGTTGAACTAGCTATTTCAAAGACGTGGTTGGTAACAAATGGGGAGAAGTTTGGTCGGTTCATTTGTCGAGTTGAACTATTTGTATAAATTAAGAACGACTGCTTAATCTATGAATGAAATCTATGCTTAATTACTGAATTTTAGTTGCAAAAATTACATAGTGCTAATGATTTCTAGCTGCATATTTTGACAAATCGCGGTGTTAGAAGGATTGACAAATGGCAACGTTACTAGATCAACAAATGTAAATCTTTCCAGTTTGACAAATGGCAACATACCCAATATGACAGATGCAAATCTTACCAAATTGTTTGTACGTCGTTGCACACGGGTCATCAAGAACAACCGTTTGCGTTGAAGGGATGCACAAATCCTGCATTGCTCTAACTTTGCATATGGGTGTTTATCTAAATCGTTTGCGATCAAGGGCTGTAGAAATCCTGCTCGGCACATTTTCTCTTGGCTTCCTGGGGAAGCTGTCGGTTTGCATACGAGTGTTCTAACTAAAACGTTTGCAATGAGTGTTTTATATCTAAAAAGTGAATTAAACTGCGGCTTGGGCGCCATTAATGGAGAGGACGCGAGCAAGGCGGGCGGCCATGGAAATCAAAGGCCTCGCTTCCCAGTGAGCCTGCGCAATGTACAGCTCGCACGCTTCCCGGTGAGCCTGCACACTCGAGGACATCTTGCACGCCTCTCGGTCAGCCTGCGCACCGGACGACGCTCGCACGCCTCCCGTTTAGTCAAGGTTAAGCAACTGTCCGCACGGCACCTCCTACATCCATTAAAACCAAGACACGTGGCGTCACATGAATGGTTAACAGAATTTTGGATTTACTAGAATTTAAAAACCAGGCATCTCAATGTTGTGTCGGCAATCAACGGTGCCCTGGTGTTTGATATTCATGCCCATTTCTTGCATGGGACCTAAGCATACACCCAAGGACACAGATTTGATTTTTCAACCAATTTATATGCACTGGAGCATGTGCATGTAGTTCAAATTTGTATTATGCACATAAATGCATTGAAAACTCAGTTAATGCATAAAAATGTCCAAACGAACCCCAAAAAATCACAAAAATTCACACAACACTCCTAGTGTTCTATGTTGACACGAGAAAAAGATTTGAAAGCAATAAGAGGCAATGGATATTGTTTCGTCCCCAAAGGTGGGACGTTCCCTACCGAAAACCATCATGCTTGTTGTGAGAAGCTCTGGTTTGTGAGAAGCATATACCCAAACCTACCCCAAATGGGACAAATTTTGTACCACGGCATGTTGATGCCGCTCCATGATAGCATGCCAAGTTTCATGAATTTCAGACGAGTTTTGGATTTACTAGAATTTAAAAACCAGGCATCTTAATGTTTTGCTGGCAATCAACGGTGCCCTTGTGTTCGAAATTCATTCCCATTTCTTGCATGGGACCTAAGCATGCACCCAAGGACACATATTTGATTTTTCAACCAGTTTATATGCACTGGAGCATGTGCATGTATTTCAAATTTAAATTATGCACATAAATGCATTGAAAACTCAGTTAATGCATAAAAATGTCCAAACGAACCCCGAAAAATCACAAAAATTCACACAACACTCCTGTTGTTCTATGTTGACACGAGAAAAAAATTTGAAATCAATAAGAGGCAATGGATATGGTTTAGTCCCCAAAGGTGGGACGTTCCCTACCGAAAACCATCATGCTTGTTGTGAGAAGCTCCGGTTTGTGAGAAGCATATACCCAAACCTGCCCCAAATGGGACAAAAATTGTACCACGGCATGTTGATGCCGCTCCATGATAGCATGCCAAGTTTCATGAATTTCAGACGAGTTTTGGATTTACTAGAATTTAAAAACCAGGCATCTCAATGTTTTGCCGGCAATCAACGGTGCCCTGATGTTCAAAATTCATTCCCATTTCTTGCATGGGACCTAAGCATGCACCCGAGGACACAGATTTGATTTTTTCAACCAATTTATATGCACTGGAGCATGTGCATGTAGTTCAATTTGAATTATGCACATAAATGCATTGAAAACTCAGTTAATGCATAAAAATGTCCAAACGAACCCCGAAAAATCACAAAAATTCACACAACACTCTTGTTGTTCTATGTTGACACGAGAAAAAAAAATTGAAAGCAATAAGAGGCAATGGATATCATTTCGTCACCAAAGGTGGGACGTTCCCTACTGAAAACCATCATGCTTGTTGTGAGAAGCTCCGGTTTGTGAGAAGCATATACCCAAACCTGCCCCGAATGGGACAAAATTTGTACTACCGCATGTTGATGCCGTTCCATGATAGCATGCCAAGTTTCATGAATTTCATACGAGTTTTGGATTTACTAGAATTTAATAACCAGACATCTCAATGTTTTTCCGGCAATCAACAGTGCCCTGGTGTTTCAAATTCATTCCCATTTCTTGCATGGGACCTAAGCATGCACCCAAGGACACAGATTTGATTTTTCAACTAGTTTATATGCACTGGAGCATGTGCATGTAGTTCAAATTTGAATTATGCACATAAATGCATTGAAACCTCAATTAATGCATAAAAATGTCCAAAACAAACCCCAAAAAATCACAAAACTTCGCACAACACTCCTGTTGTTCTTTGTTGACACTCGAAATTTTTTGAAAGCAATAAGAGGCAACGGATATCGTTTCATCCCCAAAGGTGGCACGTTCCCTACGGAAACCATCACTCTTGTTGTGAGAAGCTCTGGTTTGTGAGAAGCTTATACCCAAACCTGCCCCAAATGGGGCCAAATTTGTACCACGGCATGTTGATGCCGCTACATGGTAACATGCCAAGTTTCATGAATTTCACACGAGTTTTGGATTTACTAGAATTTAAAAACCAGGCATCTCAATGTTTGCGGCCGAGTGACGATGGTAGGGTGTTTGAAATTCATTCCCATTTCTTGCATGGGACCTAAGAATGCAACCAAGGACACATATTTGATTTTTCAATAAGTTTATATGCACTGGAGCATGTGCATGTAGTTCAAATTTGAATTATGCGCATAAAATGCCTGGAAAACCCAGTTAATGTATAAAAATGTACAAACGAACCCTGAATCATTCCAATTTTTTTGACGACACACCTATAGTTGCATGTTCACTACCGATAAAAGTTCTAACATTTCAAACACCGTCCTTTGTAGCTGTGACCCCATTACGTAATTCAAATGATCAAGACGACAAATCAAGTAGATCGCACACAGTTTATTATCACCAACCGTGTGAGATGCAGCACAAAATATCTTGGAGCACTCTTGATTCATTGCACATCTCGGTACACCGCCGGAGGCATGACACTTTGCGCGCCATTTTTTTGACTGAAGCGATTCCAAATTTTCGGCTTCGGCGGAAATATCTACCTCCCCGTCCCCTCCCCCTTACCAAAAGCCACATTTCCCCTCTTTCCGCCTCCCTTTCCAAGTTGAAACCTTCACTCCTTGCTTGCAGCACCGCCGCCTCCTCGCCAGCGACCCTCCTTCACGCTCCTCGGCCTCGCCTATCCAGACAGGTAATCCACACCCGACCCCCATCCTCCTCCTTCCACATCCCACATGCCCCTACCACCGGCGCGAGCGCGACACCTTCCACCCAAATCACCGACCCCTCCACCAAATAAGCGTCGGCCTAAGCCATGGTGCACGCACTATAGCCAGATCCTCAAGGATCATTTGGCAGCGGAGAAAGAAAATCGCGACCGCACGCGCGAATGAGGTCATGATGGCTGCCATTCATGCCGACCCCTAGATCTTGAAGGAGCACCTTGCCATTTGCTAGCTATGCCGGTTATGCATGCTCAGTTTACCCGCTATGCGTGTCGCTCCTCGCCTTTCCTTCACAAATTCTAGTGAATTGTGCTATCTAATTTTACCATGCAATCTGTTGCTCTAGTGTATATGTTCTATATGTCGTGGAGTGTGGTGCTCAATTATTAACTGTTTTGTTAATTAGTTATCATCTTCAGTTAACTATTTGGTTCAATTGTGCAAATGTGATGTTCAATTCTTCAGGCTGTAATTTTGTATTGTCTTCCATGTGAGAAATAAATCGAATTTATCTTTAAAAAATTGTGGGTGCATTCCGTTATTGTATACCATGTGAGGAATAAATTGAATTTGGCTGTAGTAAATACATGAGAAACAAATACAATTGCTACAATTGGCGGTAGTTAATTGTTTGGTTAACTGTGTGATCTTCTATTAGGAGTATGTTATATTGTGCAATGTGGTGCTCAGTTAATGTTTGGTTCATTTGTTGTGGTGTTTAGTTAACTGCTTGGTTCAATGTTATATTGTGCAATGTGGTGCTCAGTTAATGTTTGGTTCATTTGTTGTGGTGTTTAGTTAACTGCTTGGTTCAATTCTGCAATGCGATGTCCAATTGTTGTGGGTAGAATTTTGTATTGTTGTGCATGTGAGGAATAAATCAAATTTGGCTGCACTTAATACATGAGGAACATATACAAGTGCTATATTTCCTAGTTCTTAATCATGCTTGGTTTGGATAAATGGGTTTTCCCTGTGGCTTGAATTAATCTGATGAATCTGCAATGTGATTATTTTTCATCAACATATTTTACTGATAGCATGCGAACCCTTACTTAACCTGATGACTAACTACCTTACATGTGTTGCGGGGAAACAATGGGAAGCACTGAGGTTTTAAATGGAGGTTAGCACGTGCATGGTCCGTTGTCTAATAGCACATTATTGTGCAATTGCAGGAACCATTCTAATATTTAGGTTTTTAACAATTTGGTTTTGCACATGTAGGTCCTGCTGTCAGAGGTTTTGACCCACTGTTCGACCCTTTTTGCATATGGGGAAATGAGTTGTCCATGAATATCAGTCAAGTCAAGAAACTCACAAAGATTGTTAGGATAAAGAAACTAGCGACAAAAAACAACAAGATCTTTGTCTGCACAATGAAGAAGACATCAGTTCACTACAGGATGGTACTAACTATTATACCTTGCCTTTTTTTGTTCCTTTGCCCCATTTCCAATAATAAGATATTTATGCACATCCTTGTTTTCAGGCCTTTCTAAAGCAGTTCACTGATGATTACCTCTCAAACCACCTGTATGGTAAGGAGGCGAGGAAGGTATTCATACAACACCCACGGTTCAATATTGAAGTGTTCCTGAAGAGGACGAAGGATGGACGGTCAATCATCCACAGGCACTGGCCTAAAGTTACAAAGACCTTCAACATCAATGAAGGTTCAATATTCGCCTTCGCTTGACAGTTTTCCGAGATGAGATACATCTGTCTATGTACCGCCTATGATGCTAATTTCAAAAGATTATAGATGTTGCATGTGAAACTTGGTCCCGTGTAGTTGTGTAATGGGGTAGCTGAGTCTTTGAAGCTATATGATGTTGCACTCTGATGTATTTCAATTATGAAAATGAAATATATTGTGTGCTTAATATGAACTGTCAATTAGATTAATAAATGGATTATGAATAATCGGATAATTAGCCTGCTAGTCGCGAATTAGCCTGCTAATTGGGTTTTGCTATTGCAAATGGTTGTTAAAAAAATACCGCGGGCGATGACCTCAGGCAACGCACACCGTTTCTAGGAATAAACCGTGTTGGATCAATGAACAATCACACACGACTTTCTCTTGAAAACTGTTTGCATTAGGCCACCTTGCGCAAACGTTTACCACATGAAAACTGTGTGTGATGGACAGCCTTTGCCACACAGTTTCTTCCATGGACCGTGCGTGATATATTCAATAACCCAAGCGATTTAACACGAAAAATTATGTGTGATGTACCTATGAACGGAAATACGAACAGAAACGTTTAGCGGGGACTGACTGTCTGGGATGTACTTGCGACCGGAAACAAGTTCATCGTATAATTGTATTTTTTAGCTCTACTATACGTATTTCCGTATTTGAGCGCTCGCCGGTCGCACACGACCTCATTTTTCCGAACGTGTGTGCCAGGAGGGCATATCCCCGACGATGTCTGTGTCGTGTGGGAAGGACCCTCTATCACCGACACTCACTTGGCGACGGTTCCAGATGTCGTCGCGGAAAGGGGTTTTAAACTGTTTGTTTGGGAGCTCGCTGTACTAGTGATGGCCTCTTCTTGAACAATGTGCCATTGAAGCCGGGTTGTGTGAAGTGCTACGTGACAGAAGTAAAGCCTGGATCCAATGAATTTGCCCTGAAGAATGTCCTAGGAGACTTTGATGAGCAAAGGACCTTGGGAGAAACACTGTTACATCATATCCAGTGGCCACGAAAGGAAATAGAGTTCATCGATGAGATTCCTGAAGCCCCACCAAGAGCAACCACTGTCGCCCCTCAATCGGTGATGCTCTCCTTGCCAGAGCAGCTCTTGTGGGCTGATGCATCAACCTGTGATCAGCCGGACCGACTTTGTGGCATACAGGCCATGTCATCCTCCGCCCCAAAGCAGCCAGTGGCAAGGCCTACAACTGCTGATGACGCACCACCGGTTCAGATGCCGGCCGCTGAAGCAGCGGGGGGAGACCCAGCTGCAGCACATGCTCAGCAGACCAACTTCTTTGGAATAGATCGCTAAGCGATCGATGCTTGAACCGCTCGCTAAGGCCAGTAGGTCCAGAACTGACTGCTCATCAGTCTGTCGGTCCGCAGGCGCGTGATCAGCATACCAATGCATCAACACTTCTTGCCCAGCAAACCAACACGTTGGCACGGCCTCCTCAGCACACCGACAAGTTGGCACCACCTTCGCAGAAACCCGACATAGCTTCAATGCATGCTTAGCAGTCCGATGCCTCTGCTCCTACAGCCCAGCAGTCCGTCACAGTAGCACCACCAGCTCAGTGGTCCGACATAGATAAACCGTCTGCTGAGAAGTTCATCCAAGCTTCACCGTCTGCTAGGCAGTCTACCGTGCAGGCAACCAGCCGTTCTGCCAGAAATGTTTCAAGTACCAAGAAGGAAGTGGCCAAAAGGCTACACCCACGACCACGAGGAAGCGCAACGGGAAAGTGAAGAGGAAAGAGAACGATTGCATCTTACTTAAATCACTCATCGCCCAGAACCAAATCAACAGCAGCTTGTTTGAATCGGGGAGTAATATTATTTCTAACGCCATGGATGATGAAGAAGTAGAATTGTTGCTTGCTAAAAGAAAAGCAGACGTACTTGAAGCACACAATTACGTCCATGGCCAGCCATTTCTTGTTGGCGAATACTTTGATGAGTGCAGCTCCAGTTGCCGCGAGTTACATGAATATTGCATGGATCAAATGCCAGAAGGTCATCACCATTTGCTAGTCCACTACAACATAGATCATTTCCGACACGATGTTGGTTCCATTATTGTGAGTTTCGAGGACTTACATCTCTTCTTCAACTTCAATGTGCTCGATGCCACTCTTGTTAGATGCGTGATTTTGTAAGTACTTAACGAACTCTGATCAACTTCTCCATACAAGGCTGTAAATGATAAACAGCTAACTGCATTTTATTCCTCTCAGGGGATTGAACGCGTAGAGAAGACAAAGTGAGAGTGTGTATTTCATGATCCTGCATTAGCAAATGGCACAACATTACATGAGAAGGACCGACGGGACTGGGCCGTTAACACGGTCATCCGTATCTTCAAAAACATGTTCCATGCAGAACCATTTCTCTGGCCATATCATGAACGGTAAGTCAAGTAAACAACCATGCATACACTGATTGTCTTTCAGATTTCGACATCATTCGTAATTTCATGGCTTTCTTAATATGTAGCAATCATTGGATATTAGTATTCATTGTTCCAAACAAGAACACAGTTTACTACATCAATTCTCTCAGAGAGTCAACAAACGCTCAGGATTTGACGCATCTTCAGCAATTCATGGATAGGTATTTAATTTTATGATGTTGATATTAATTTGCATTCATGTCTGGTTCAATTATTGATGTTGTCAAAATTCATCATCATTTGCAGTGTGCTCGCATTGTGGAAAACTAAACCAGGGAACCTGTTCAAGAGGGAACTACCACTGCAGCATGAGATCGTTTCTCCGGTAACACACCGAAATCCGTTATTTTCGGAAAATTTATCCAACAGTCTGCAAATACCTTTCCTCACGCTAGTCAAATGTTCAAGCTTCTAAATAAACCTCTTTCTATTTTTTCCAAAGAAAAAATAATACATCTAACACCGGTTAGGTTGTTCCTAACAGGACAAATACATGACTAATTTTGTACAAAAAATTTCAGTGTCCTCAGCAAGAAGCAGGGACCAACCTTTGTGGATACTATGTTTGCAGACACATGATCTCCATCTGCAAATCTACTAATAGTTGTGACGATCCTCGTGAATTAGTACCAGTAAGTCTATCTTAATTAATATCTTCTACTCCACTCATATGGCACACTCTGATCTTAAAAATACTGTAGCTAATCTTAAAACCGAGGACCCCTGAACCGCTCCCGGCTGGTGAATTGCTGATGGTTCGGAGATTTATCAGCGACTTCTTCCTGGATCACTACATCAATCCCACTCGTGATAATGAAAATTTCAACATGCCTTCTCCTGAAACATTGAGTAAGAGTTAGCCGCTAAACATATAACGCATGGATCCATTGTTTTCCATCTGATGAGGTCTTCATATTCCGTACACTATGATTAATTATGTAATGCATATATGTGTGGACAAATCATTGGAATTTAGCTACCATATGTTCAATTGCAATTGTTGCAAAATCTGATGAATGTTCTTCCTGTGGACACTATTTATTCAATTGAATATTGTGGCAAATTTGCTTTTTGCGTGCCGATTCAAAATGGGATATTTTTGTTTATTTGTTCAATTGAATATTGTGGAGAATTTGCTTCTTGCCTGCCGATTCAAAATGGGATTTTTTTGTTTTAACCTGGCAATTGCTCCACACATGGTGCAACTAAATGAGTGTGTGCGATCCACATCCGAAAGCATACGTCAATCATAGTGGAACCATCGGTGATACACAGCAGATCGCAAACGATTTGCAGCGCTACTACGCGTGCGTAGGTTCTACGGAACCTTTTGTGATATCGCGTTATCGCACACGAGAACTGGGAGTAAATCGTGCCCATTCCAAATACAATCACAGTCGTATTTTTTTCAGGAAACGTGTGGGATCCCAAATGAAAAGCACACGTCACTCTTGCGGCAACCGTCGGTGATACCTAACAAATCACAAACGGTCTGCAGCACTTGTATGTGTGCGAAGGGGATCCTCAACCGTTTGTGATAGAACATTATCGCAGACAGTGATTGTTGGAAAACGTGTGCGATGGAGTCTAGCATGGCAGACGGGTTACGCGGAAATCTCGTGTGCGATGGGGCACAAATCGCACACAGTTCATATGTTGGCCCGTGTGCCTTACATACTGTTTCCCAAACGGTTCGTTACGACAGACCGTATGGTTTCACTACATCATTAGAAACGCTTAATCACCGATACCACACGTGCAATTAAGTGTGTGCTGCATCGCACACGATTACATTTTGGAAGGCCTATGGATCACTGTTCCATATCTCCGACGGTTTATGGGTCGTGTGGGAAGGATGCCCTATCGCACACACTCACTTGGCGACGGTTCCTAAGGCCGTCGCGGAAAGGGGTTAAAAACTGTTTGTTTAGGACCGACGTGCACCAGTGAAGGATCATAGTTTCCAAAAGGAGATGCAGCACTTCGGAATACAAATCGTCAGTTAGTAGCTAGCTACATCATTCCGGCCCATTTCAGGTCGTCTGCTGTGTTTAAGTCATTCTTTGCACTTACCTTGCATTGCATTTTAGTGCATATAATTAATTAAAGTAAAAAATACTACTACAACTACATGTGGGTGTTTTAGTTAGGCTATATATACTTAGGCTACTCATTGTGGAGAGTGTCATATACTAGTATCATGCATATATATGATACTAGTGTATGATACTACCTTTAATTAATTATAGCGCACAGTATAATACATAGAGTATAGTATCATAGATCATATTTATTGCCATGCATGACACAAATTAGCATCGCATTTAACATGATACGGTATCAACCTATATGTTACTCCAACCCTTTCTATATATATTTAATTCTTTGCCACATCAACATACTTGCTATTTCTGAGTGCATGACATCGTCGGCTATGATACCACCACTATGGCCAGCCCTATATAGTGGGGAGTATCATATACTATATACAGTATCATGCATATGATACTAGTGTATGATACTACGTACGTACCTTCGTAGTGCATATATAGTATCATAGAGTAGTATATATCATAGATGACCGTATTTATGGCCATGCATGACACAAAGTATTGTAGCATTTATTATTATTATGTATATATATATATATATATATTGTAGCATTTATTATTATTATGTATATATATATATATATATATATATATATATGTTACGGTACCTAACTATGTTACTGCTTCTTTGCCACATCATCATATTTTCTATTCCCGAGTGCATGATACCGGCTATGATACCCCCACTATGGCCACCCTAAGGCTGGTCGTAATATGGGAGTATCAAGCGGCATCATGCATGCCAACTAGACTTTTTGGATGATGTGGCACACAATTAAATGAGGAAAGAGAGGGTGTGGTATCATATCATGATACCGTATCATATTAAATGTTGTACTACTTTGTGTCATGCATGGCAATTAATAAGGCAACCTAAGGTACTAACTTATGATACTATGCATGCACGCATTACGGAGGTATTACCGATCATATACTAGTATCATGCATATATACTCCCTCCTTTCCGGTTTATAAGCTTATCTCAAAGTTTTAGTTTTCCCATTTTATAAGGCTCAATTTGGTTGTTTCCCATCGCATGTTCAGATTCCAAGGTGCATTAAATCATTGCATGCAAGTATTAAGAGAAAATTGACCAATGCATGTACTTTATGTATGCATGTATTGCAATTAATACATTGGTAAACATAATTTTTTGAGGAAAACAAAAGAATTAATTGGGTGTTTCTGCAAACTACAAAAAGTATTCCACCACTCACCATCTACCTTTGTTTGTGAGATTTTTGAATTGAGACCTATAAACCGGAAAGGAGGGAGTATGATACTAGCTAGTCTATGATATATTAACTACCTCACTAAGAGCATGGTTAATAATACAGCCAACGGTCGGCTATAAGAAGTTGCCATGTCATATACGGCCAACCTCTTAGCCGTCATGTACAATAATAAGTTTTAAATATGTACTAGTTTATCAATAGTTGGCCCACCTTACATCCTCACAAAGTGTCTTGGGTCTCGTGTTGCAGCTGTCTCTACTAACCAAGAGCCTGCTTCTCTTCTCTCTCCTCTTCTCTTCTCTTTCCTCCAACTAATAAGCACATATATATTATTCTATTACTTATAGCCTACTTATGTCACTCTATTGTACTTGCTCTAAGACTAGCCACAATGGAGAGTAACATACACTAGTAACATACACATATCCGTAGACTATGTTACTACCTTTCATAGTGGGTAGTAACATAAGTATGGTAACATGCAAAGCCTCATTTATTAGGTTATAGACTCATATTGCATTGGGACATGTGATGTTACAATAACTAGCTAAGTTACTCAAACTACCTCTCTCCTCATTAACTCATTGCCACATAAGCAAATTTGTTGAGTTGGACTCGATGTTACTACTGAAGTTACTCCCACTGTGGCTAGTCTAATGCATAGTATCATAGAGTAGTATCATATGTAGTACTTATTTATTGTCATGCATGACACATAGTAGCATAGCACTTATTATGATACAGTTTCATGATATGATACTTAACCCTCTCTTTCTTCATTTAATTCTATGACAGCTCATCAAAATTGCCTAGTTGGCATGCATGATACTAGCTATGATACCCCCTTACTATCAGCCTAGCAAAGAAGGTGTACAGATCATTTGTGCGTCGCTTTGTGAGTTTCCGTCCGTTTGTTCGAGAAGCGGGGAGAAGTTTCAAACATTTCAGCCGCGAGGTACGGCCACTGGCGTAGGCCTAGTTGGTATTTTAATTACAGGAAGTTTAGATGGACTTTGGACATCATCAAAATCGATGTGTGCCCGTGGCATGCTCTCACGACCGCGTGGAAAAAATTGGTAATGTTTGGCAGAAGTTTTGATGACCGCTCCTTCCAAACCGGAGCATCTCACATGAAGGATCATGGTTTCCAAAAGGAGACGTGTCAATTCAAACTCCTGTGGACGGTGACTCCATCGTTTGGCCACATAAAAATTTCCACGGTACGCAATCACCATTATACCACAGGTTTGATTTTCTGGCGCATTTCAGGTATCGTTAGCTATATTTAAGACATTTTTCGAGATTAACATGCACATTGTGCATAAAAATAAAATTACAACCGGAACTGCATGTGCTGTCGAAAGGGATGAGGATCGTCGTTCAATCTAGGAGCATCCAATGGTGTATATCTACGACCTGTTGGGTTTGAGGTCTGGCTGATCAGAAAGCACGACTCAGATCATGGGCTGGGTTTGGTCGGCACACGGCTTTCATCAATGAACCGTGTGCTATTTGCAAACCAGATTGCATTTTTTTCACACATACTGTAGTGAGATAAATTGAGTTTGCTACCTCTATGATATAATAATAATAACAACAAAAATAGTTCATATTCATTGCCTGAGCTGACAGCATATCAAGGTCAACATATTAATGGTTCTTACATCAATAGAAAACTGAGCATAACTCACAAATTCAGTACACACGACAGTTCTAAATTGAATGAATTAAGTTGCATGGTAGGCATAAAGACTAGTCCTACGGCTTAATTCCCGTGTACATGGGGGAACTGGGATCATTACGTTGACCCCGAATGAATTTGGGTTTTATGATGATTTTACGCTTCTCTGTTACACGGGTGTGTGATCCCTTGGCTGGCAACTCATCAAATTCATCGTACTTGTCCTCATCGGCAACATCTTCGACACCTAGTACCCTTCTCTTCCCATGCATCGCTACATGGCATTTCTTATGCAAGGGGTCTTCCACAAAGGAAATCTGGGTAGCATCGCTAGCAAGAATGAATGGGTCCGTGTGATATGCCATCGTTTTCCTGTTAACACAGGTCTTCCTGTACTCATCAATTCTTACCTAACCAAGAGGGATCGATGCGCACCTGAATAATGCCACCTTAAATTTCACATGGTCAAGCTCCCAAATCTCTTTGATGGTTCCATAGTATACCCTTTTATCAGCTTCATTTAGAGTCATGCATTCTATTTGAACAGAGCTGTTCTGATATGAGGTCTTCTGATCACATTCCTCAGTGTAGAATGTGTATCCATTTATGTCATATGCTTGGTATGTCAACACCGTAGGTGATGGCTTTTGTGCCAACCACGTAGCAATGTCATCGATGGATCCTTGTGCCAAACGATTCTTCAGCCATTCGGCGTAGTTCTTAGTGTGCTCCTTCATCTCTACATCTGATGAAGGCACCATTGGAAAGAAGCTTTGGAGTATCTCCGCCAAGTGTTCCTCGGCATAAGCGCTGAGAACTGGGTTGTTAAGTAGTACCGTCAAATGGGCTTTCTCTGCCAATTCTCTGGGTCCAGCCATTTGCGTGCCCGCAAGGACCGGCTTACCTTTCAGCCTTCCCTTGTGGTGAGAGAGGGGCAAACCTATAGGTCTTTGTTTCATGTATTCGATGCAAAACTCAACCACCTCCTCTGCGGTATAACCTTGTAGGATGCTTGCCTCTGGATGGTTTCGGTTCCGACAAAAGCACTTCAGTATTCCAATGAACCGCTCGAAGGGATACATGTTGCGAAGAAACATATGACCACAATACTTTATATCGTCGACAAGGTGCACAGTGAGATGGAGCATGACATCAAAGAATGACGGTGGGAAAAACATCTCTAGGTTGGAAAATATTCTTGCAATATCATCTTGCATATGATCCAACTCTTCAGGATCTACAACTTTCTGCCATAGTTGGTTGAAGAAATCATAGAGGTCAATGAGTGTGTTTCTTATATCTTTGTCCATCAGGTTCCTGATGGCCACCGGGAGGATTTGTATCAAAATTACGTGGCAATCATGTGACTTCATGTGTCCCAACTTCATTTTACCTGAGCTCACATCCACGAGACTTCTGATGTTTGCGCAGTAGGAAGAGGGTGTCTTAACTGACAACAAATAGGTGAAGAACTGTGTTGCTTCTTTTGTACTGAAATTGTAACTCTGGCGAGCTTTGAGGAATTTGTCATCATCTTCTGGTTCACTCTTGCATTTTGATTGATCAGCAAGCATATCGAGCCGTGAACCGTCACCATCCTTTCTTTTACCTTTAATCTTGAGCAGAGTACCAAGGATGCTTTCACATACGTTCTTCTCTACGCGCATGACATCGATGCAGTGACGTACTGTCAGTGTACAAAAGTAGGGGTGCTCTTTTTTACTCCTTTACTTGTGCACGCGCAGTCAGAGCCACGCGCCACGGCCGCACGTAGCGGGGCAAAGGAGGGAAGCTGGGAAGAAACCGAAGCACAAGACGGCCAAGGCAACACCAAGACCAAGAACACAAAGGACAAGAGGGCAAAGCAGGCTCCCCCGGCAAAACCCTTGCCGGGGCAGCCCCGGCAAGAGCCTTGCCGGGATGGCACGCCCAACGCCAGCAGAGCAAGCCACCCTTGAGCCCACGGGTCCCCACCCAGCCAACTACATTGGGACCAAGGCTCGGGAGGCGCCTCCGTGGTGGCATGCATATCTTTGTCAAGACCATAGATATATGAGATCAGATGAGGACCAGAAGACGACGACCCTCGGCAGGATCCTAGCCGAGGAGATCCACAAGACCCCCGCAAGCGCCATGCCGGGGACGACTACGACGCCACAGCAAGACCCTTGTCGGGCCCCCGGCAAGGCCCTTGCCGAGGGTGCCAGCTGGGCCACTCCCGAACCCGCACCAGCCAAGGCTCCACCGCCATTCACATGCAGCTGCCAGCCCAACCAGCTGGGCAGGCACCTGCGTGGAAACACGCGGCTTCCAGACCCACTCAGCAAGCACATGTGTGGTGGCATGCAGATCTTCGTGAAGACCCTGCCACCGCGCCACCTCAGCCGCCTGCCTGCCTACATGGCACTGCATGCATTGCTGGCCTGGGCGCGTGTCGAAGCAAGGAGGAGCGGCGACGGACGGGACGGGCCTCGTTCCCGTCCCCGATAAAGCTAATGGACACCTAAGTAGCGCATTTAATGCACTTTGTCCTGTAATGCCGTGCGATAAGCTCGCACACTGTAGGCCTTTCCACCTCTTGTGTGCCACTGTGGCAACCCCTTTTCCCTATAAAAGGAGGCCCGGGGTGACCAAGAGAGGGATTCGGCTTTTTGGAACTACACAGCCACCATAGCTAGTTCGTAAGCTCAAGAACACTCAATACATCCGCCAAAGCAGGACTAGGGTTTTACGCATCCTCGCGGCCCGAACCTAGGTAAACGATCCTTGTGCTGGCTCCTGGACCTGCTCTCCTCACAACCCCGCGTCCGCCGACCGTAGAAGGGATTCCAGTGATCCCATAGGTGTCGTTCTTCACCGACATCTTTGGCGCGCCAGGTAGGGGTCCGCAGTTGTGTGAATCTGGTCTAGCAGTTAGCCTACCAGTTCTTCATCGCCATGGCTCCCAAGAAGAAGACGATCACAGTGATCGGCTCATCGGGAGCCGAGCGGCCCGCGCTAGTGTGGGCGAACAGCGGGCCGGTCGCGGATAGAACCCGAGCCGCGGCCCGCGAGCACCGAAATCGCCCGGTAGTCGAGCTCGGCGGCGGCATCGTCAGGCGCAGACGAGCCGCGCCGCCAGTCAAAGACGGGTTGGCCCCCAGCGTGCACGAGCCCCTCGAGGGGCGTCGTTGTACCCCCTACGGGCGGCGCAGCGACCTCCAAGACGCCCACCCCGGCACCCATGGTGCGCTCTTCCCATGGTGTGCGAGACGAGCAGCGTCACCACGCCGGTGACCCTGGACACCGCCGTAGGAAGAGCCCTATGCATCGTCTGCGGGACGAAGGAGTCCAGCATGCCCGCCGAAGTGCTGGCGAAAATGGCACGCATCCGTTGGGCCGTGATAGAGCTCTTTCTAACGTGGTTAGAAGTCGAAGCGCGCCACGGTCCATGCAGCTGTCGCCACCACCCACGCCAGCAGAAGCCTTGGCGCGCGCGCAGCTGCTCCTCGACTTTCCTCCTGCTGCGGAGAAGCTTGACGAGTGGAGAGCCACCATCCGGAGCCTCGTCGCCGTCGCCAATAAAGATGATCCGCGACCGGCGGGGCCCTCGGGCCGGCGCTCTGTCGAACCACCACACGCCAGCGGTGGGAGGACCGGGGGAACTGCAGCCACAGTACACTCTCCTCCCCCGCGCGCACACACAAATATATGGCTGCCCGTTTTTGTTGTTCTGTCTAATCGCAAATAGTTTGTATGGATCGACCGTATGCCAGGCATCGCAAACTACAATCTGAACCATGTTTGATGCATCCTCCGTCGCAAACGGTTTGCACCTTTTTTGACGGTTATTTTACACCATGTTTGCGATTATTGCATCGCACACAGTTTCGTCGAAGGGTCTCTGATTGTAGTGTCGCGTTAGCAGTATCCTGCAGTAGTGTTGCTTCATAAGGGGCTGATTTGGATCCATATGTTTCATGCTATGGTTATATTTATCTTAATTCTTCTTTCTAGTTGTGGATGCGTGCGAGAGGGTTAATCATAAGTGGGAGGCTTGTCCAAGTAAGGGCAGCACCCAAGCACTGGTCCACCCACATATCAAATTATCAAAGTAACGAACGCGGATCATATGAGCATGATGAAAACTAACTTGACAACAATTCCCATGTGTCATCGGGAGCGCTTTGCTTTATATAAGAGTTCGTCCAGGATTGTCCTTTGCTACAAAAAGGATTGGGCCACCTTGCTGCACCTTTGTTACACTTGTTACTTGTTACCCGTTACGAATTATCTTATCACAAAACTATCTGTTAACGATAAATTTAGTGCTTGCAGAGAATACCTCTTGAAAACTGCTTGTCATTTCCTTCCGCTCATCGTTGGGTTCGACACTCTTACTTACCGAAAGGACTACGATAGATCCCCTATACTTGTGGGTCATCATAGTTCTATGGTGAACTACTCACGCATCATCGGAGAGGCACCAATGAGGATGATGAACCCTTCCGCGATGGTGTCTAGATTGGATCTCTTGGTTCTGGGACTTGAGGCTGCTGGAATTGTGTTACGTCGACTCCCTTAGGGTTTCTGGAATATTTGGGGATTTATAGGGTAAAGAGGCGGTGCGGGAGGCCACCGAGGGGGGCACAACCCCCCTGGGTGCGCCTGGGCCTCCTGGCACGTCCTGATGGTTGGGCCCACCTCGGGCCTCCCCTGTGGTACTTCTTTGTCCCAGTGGTGGTCTTCTGGTCCAAAACAATTCTCCAAAAAGTTTTGCTGCATTTGGACTCCGTTTGGTATTAATTTTCTACGAAGTAAAAACAAGCAAAAAACAGCAACTGGCACAAGGCACTATGTCAATAGTTTAGTTCCAAAAAATGATATAGAGTTGCTATAAAATGATTATAAAACATCCAAGAATGATAATATAAAAGCATGGAACAATCAAAAATTATAGATACTTTGGAGACGTATCAGGCCTCGGGAGGCAGCCTCAGGGGACAGCCTCGCGAGGCTCCTGGTGGCGCCTCCGACCTGCCTGGGGCGCCTGCTGATGTGTGCCTCGCGAGGCCCCCCGCCTCGCTAGGGTCTTGTTTGTGAAGCTAAAAGAGGTCCTAGGAACAGACCTTGTTGAAGCTCGCGAAGCCAATGCACATGCACACTTTGCTGCCCCTCTCGGGGATGGCAACTGGGTTAGCAGGACGCGCAGGGCGACGCTCGCTTTGGATGGCCCGAGCTCCTCAAAGCATGTAAATCTCCTCGGCAATGAACTCTTGTGTCTCTGGCACCCGTCGTCGTTCTTCTTGCTCGATGAGTCGTGCACCAAGGCACTCCTCCAAATGGTGCCCGAGCACCTCCCTTGGCACACCGGTCAAGTCAGACGCTTTCCAGGTGAAAACACTCAAGCCTGCCCAAAGGGAGGCGCTGGGCACGCCTTCCTATGCGGTAGGAAGGCAGGAACCATCGGTGAGGGCAGGGCCCGCGGTGTCGGTATCAGCTGTCGCCTTCTTCGCCTTGGTGGGTCCTTGAGAGGGCAATAGCTGCTTCTTTCTTGCGGGTGTGGCCTTGGGAGGACCGGCATCATCCTCGCCATCTGAATGCTCGGCCGTGGCGGCCTTGTGGGCGTGCTCGAGGGAGCAGACTGTGTCCTTCTCGTCATGGGCGATGGTGATGACGCCGCTGCAGGCAGGCATTTTGAGAATGTTGCAGCCGTGAAGGAGTTGCTGCCATGAACTAACGAGTGCCGGATACCCCGGGATGGCATTGTACGCGAGGCCTATGTGCACTACGTCGAAGTTGGTGAGCTCAGTGTGGTAGTTGTCGCGGGTGCCAAAGGTGACGGGAAGGCGCACTTGCCCTAGGGGGATGGTGGACCCATCTATCACCTCAGAGAAGGTCCTGGTCGGCTTCAGCTGGTCATAGGGCACCTGGAGTGTCTCGAAGGTCCCGATGGAGATGACGTTGAGGCCGGCTCGTCCGTCGATGAGGGTCTTGGTGACCGCGACATTGCTGATGGTGGGGGTGCAGAGCATGGGGAGCGCGCCGGCAACAGCCGTGGACTTGAGGCGGTCCTTGGAGTCGAAGGTGATGGCGTACTGCGACCACTTGAGGGGTCGCGCGGCCTCAGGCCTCGGGAGGGCAGCGTTCACCTAAGGAGAGAACTGCTTGAAGAGGCGATTGGACGCGGGGGCCTAGGCTCCCCGAGGATGCAGACTACTGTGCGAGGCTCCTAGTAGCCCCCAGCCCGTTCATCATGCTAATTAGTGTTATTCCTCCAGGGTGGCGGTGGTAGCGGAAATACATCAGCGTTAACCTGAGAGTGCGCCTCGCAAGGCTGATCACGCCAGACGCCCTCATGACGTTGGTCACGCCAGGCCTGGCACTGGTTCGCGTTGCAGCTGTCCCATTGGCCGTCGCCGCGGCCCCTCCACGATCGGGGCCGCGGTCGTTGCAGTCTTCACGGCGGCCCAAGCACTCGTAGCAGAGTGATTTGAGCTCCTGGCAATCTTCGGTGTTGTGAGTGCACACGTTACGGTAGACGCAAAACGGGTGGTTGTCCTTCTCGGGCTCGTCGCGGTCATGGCTGCGCTTCTACTCGGGCTCTGCCGCCAACATGGCAGGGCCCTTGCGCCTGACCTCCTTGCCCTTGGTCTTGTGCACGTCGAGCGCGGCATCGGGGTCGTTGTGAATGAAGAGGCGACCCTCTTCGGCCTTGGTGCACTTGTCGGTGAGGTTAAATAGTTCCAGCGCCGAGCTCAGGTTGTCATTGATGGCGAGCTTCTCGCGCATCCTGATGTCCGTGACGCCGGAGGAGAACGCCGAGATGATGGACTCATCTAAGGCGCGTGGGATCTTGTGGCGCACCTGGCTGAAACGCTGGATGAACTTGCGGAGGGTCTCGCTAGGGCGTTGTTTCACACGCCGCAGGTCATTGACGGTGAGGGGGCGATCGTGTGTGCCCTTGAAGTTAGCGATGAACTGTTCGCAGAGCTCACTCCACGAAGAGATCGACTCATCGAGCAGGTTCATGAGCCAGGAACGCACGCCGTCCTTGAGCGCCATGGGGAACCAGTTTGCATGACCTTGTCGTTGCCGTTCGCTGCCTCGATGCTCAGGGCGTAGACCTGAAGGAACTCCGTGGGGGTCGGGAACGCCGTCGTAGTGCGGGGCCAGCTCTGGCTTGAACTTAACGGGCCACGCCACCTGGCGCAGCTCGCGGGTGAAAGCCCGGCAGCCCACACTGCTTGAAGGAACGCCACGCGCGAGGGCAACTCAGTTCTGGCGCCCGGCTGCAGCGACCTCTTGGACGATTCGGTCCTGGCGCTGGCGCTGCTACTCGGGGAGCACACACGCATCAGGTGGCGCGTGGTGGATGTTCTGGCAGCTGGCCTCATCTCGGGCCGGCGGCGGCGCTCCACGGGGTTGGTCGTGCGGACGCGCATCACCCCGGGGCTCGCCGAGGTCTCTGCGCAAGGGGGGTGGCGGAGGCACACCGTGCGCCATGTCCCCATCTCGAGACAGCGGAGGATGAAACGTGTGGGGGCGTCGGGGCTTCCCCGGTGGCGTTGATGAGCTCGGTATCATAGCCGACGTCGGTCAGGCGGTAGCGGAGCAGCTCTCGCACCATGAGCAGCGCGGCCTGCGCGTTTGGCGACCTGCGACGGCTGAGGGAAGAAGAGGCCATGGCGGTGCGACCGTCGTGCTGCATGGAGGGGTGCATGGAGGAGTCCTGCTGCTCGTGGGCAGCGGGGTCGGTGGCAGCAGTAGCCGAGACGTCGGCAAAGTGGCGGTGGTTGCCGCAGCCCACGGGCTCTGTCTGGGCGAAGTGAGCTGCCTGAGGCTCGGCACGCGCGCGGCAAGCGTCAGCCATGGAGTTGGTGAAGCGGGAGCCGAAACGAAGCAGAAGAATAGCCGCGCACCCCTACCTAGCACGCCAAAAATGTCGGAATCGGGGCTCCGGGGACCTAAGAGCTTCGAACTCTGGGTTGCGCTTGTTACTACCGCCCTACTCTGCCCTCACGACCTCACGGTCACGCCGCAGCGAGCACAAGCTAAGGAAGAAGAAAGAACAATGAACACGACAGTTACCCAGGTTCGAGCCACTTCGCGGTGTAGAACGCTACTCTTGCTTGTCTGAATTGCTTGGTGAGAGAGGGATTACAAGCGCCGGGTTCTAGTTGCCAATGAGTCTCCTTTTTTCTCTGCAGTGGCACCTTGCCCTCTTCTTATCCTGCCTCTGGTCCTCTTCCCCCGAAAACACCAGGCGGGAGGGGTTGCCACACGGGCAGTTTGAAGGGGAACAAGGTTGCAGCTTATCCTGACTAAAGGTGGTCTTCGCCTGAAAAACCTCCTGTCGTGACGCGCCGGTGGGCTCGGGAATGACATCCGTCCTGGTGCCTGTTGTCTTGGTCTTCTTGCACCGACCAGGCAACCTTTGGAGATTGCTTTGGGAACTCGTGGCTGGCCTTACTCCCTTAGCACGAAAGAGGAAAGTCCCCTCATCCGCGCCTGCTGGCACGGCCTCTGGAATCGCTTGTCGCTCAGCGCGTCACCCACGTGAAGACTCTGGACCGCGCGACCGGGCCTGGCGGCTCTTGACTTGTTGGCCTCCACGAGAGGCCTCGGGGGACAGCCTCGTGAGAAGGCCTCGCGAGGCTCCTGGCGGCGCCTGCTGACGTGTGCCTCGCGAGGCGGGGGCCTCGCAAGGGTCTTGTTCGTGAAGCTCAGCGGTGGGCCGTCCGCCCGGCCCAAGTCATGCGCAACGCACTGGGCCGCAGGCACGGGCCTGGGTACCCCAGTCTCACGGCCCGGAACCGGTTTAGCGATAGATCTTCTAGTTTTTGGGACTCTACGTTCACCGATTTACTTCTCATGCCCTTGTAAATGACCTTACGATTATTTGAGAAATAAAGTTTTGATGTTTCAAAAGAAAAGACTGTCAACTTGAAATTGTGACGGGACAGCCAAAACATATTTTCTGTTTGATTGGCCACGCTGGTATTGAACACCAATTTAAACACTCACCCGTAAATAAAAGAATTAACGTTACTATATGAAAGAAGAGCAGCATGACAAAAATTGCGGTCACGCATGTCCCACCCTTTGCCCCTATGCAAGGAGCGAGGCGTAGAGGATCTGGTTCCAGGTGTCGGGCAGGCCGGCAAGGCACCAGTGGCTGCAGTCGTTGCTCGGGTGGCCGCCGCTGTACGCCGACGGGTGCGCGTCCCTCCTCAGCTGCGACAGCAGAGTGATGTCCAGCAGGAAAGCCGGCTTCGACATGCCGTTCAACGCGTTCCGCACCGCGCCCTGCGCCGGAAGCGGCCCGCCCGGGTACGTCGACCCTGCGATCGGCTGCGTCTGGTGTGCGCAGCTGCTGGAGCTCTCCCCCCACTGCGCTCCACTGTGTACGTAGTAATTTTGAACAGGTCAGTGTTAAACGTTGTACTCTATGAGGGAGTTGGGCTCTAGAGATGTGGGCTTACTTGAAGTGTGTCGGAGAGATGCCCTGGAAATAGACCTTGGTCTTGGAGGTGTCCACGTTTGAGTCCACCCATCTGGCCCACGTGGACATCCCCTTGGAGAAGGCCGTGAGCCGGTCCATGTCTTTCACGACGTGAGCCCCATCTTGCACATAGTCCCATCTGGTTTCACGGAAGAGGAAATACAAATGCCGTCAATAAACACAAGAATGATCTTATGTACGTGCTTGCGCAAGAAAGTGTGGTGCGTCTTACGGTTGGTCCTTGCCGGTGTGGGTCCACCAGTGCCAGGTGTTGAAGACGAGCATGTCGGCGCCGAGCCACGCGTCGCCGGAGATGGAGTCCAGCTTCAGCACCCGGCCGATGGACTCCTCGACGATGTCCACCAGGTAGGTGCTCCGGTAGTACGCCACCGACAGCCCGTAGTCCTGCACGAGACGGCAAGCGCACGTCAGCCCCCAGCGCGTCCGGCACCAAATTTTTGATGGATCGCCGATCGCGCCGTGCACCTCGACGTACTACTCCTCCATGCACGGTCACATGGGACCATCAGCATGCACAAGTTTCCAAACCTGTCGGCGCCGATACGGCGGACGCGGCCATAAAACCGGCAGGTACGCCGATGCATCTCCGCTTGTCTGCGTCCGCGGGCGTCGCACTGTCGCGCTGAATAACGATGAAACGGCAGGTGCGATGTCATCGACGCCGTAGCGGCGCCTGCGGTGGCCGGATAAGACCAAACGCGAGCGAGCTCGTGGACCATGGTTTAGGACTCCTACTTCAGTGATTCCTTTTCCAAATTGCCCGTGACCTTGCAAGTTAGCGAACTGCAAAGCACCGCGATTGCCGATCGGGCGTGTGCATGCTGTATATGGCAGCGGTCGCTCGTTATTCCCCGGCCCCGCGGCATTCATTCTTTTGCCGGAAATTATGGTTTGGCACTAGTTGCGCACAAGGACCGGAAAGGCTAGCCAAGCTGGTGTGAGATTATTGCCCAGGAAACCGAGTGATTGAGTTGTCCTCATCATCTGCAATGCTAAGTGCCGTCTAGTGGCAAGAATCCGCACCAAACATATAGGTGTTTTAATGCACTGGACCATCTTTTCCATCGAATGGGGTAGTATATAGTATATTTTATGAAGCTGCTGCAAGTAGTATCTAGATACCGTATATAGTGTGTGAATTACTTTGAATGTTGTTCATTGGATGAGCTAATCCGGCGACTGGCGATACATAGATGGCAACAGTACTTCTGTTGAATATATCTTTGCAGGAAAAGCTTTCGATCTATTCATCAACTGTTAAGATAACAACTGAAGTATTGATATTATTTTTCACTTCATCGAATTCTACCTCAGATATCACGCGTGAGGGCCTCCTCTCGCGGCGCTCCCGTGGGCGCCCCGAGGGGAACCCATCCCGCCGCCTCTCTCCTTCCTCCTCTGCCCGCCTCCTCGCCGCCGCCCGGTGCACCGCCAGCGGCAGCCGAGGTGGCGGCGGGCCTTCCTTCCCTCCGCCCATGGTCATGGCCGGTGGGACGGCTTTCCGTGAGGCGCTAGCCTATGGCGGGGGCTATGGCCTTGGCGCTCCGTCAGTGCTTTGCCTTGGCGGCGACTGGTGGTGGCCATGGCCTGTGTGGCCAGGTCGAGATCAGGCGGTGGTGGGCACGCCTCCGGCTAGATCCATGCTGGATTTGGTCCCCTGGCGGTGGCGGGCGTCATGAGGTGTGGCGCTGAGTCCTCGTGGGCTCTGCATAGAGGTGGATTGCGTGGCGTGGCTGCAACCACGTGGTCGGCGATCTGCCTTGTGTGCGGCGGGGCTACTCGGCGTCTGCTTTCGTCGGCGGCTTTCTCGGACGGCGACCGTGTCACGAGATGGAGGTCTTCGATCGGATCTGGGTGAAAACACTATTGGCTATTGCCTGGGCGGCGATGGCGACGCTGTCTGCATCGTTCCTTTCCTGAAGGCATCGTCGTGGAGAAGTTCAAGGCCACTCTCTGCTACCTCTGGGGGAAACCCTAGATCAGTAGATCGGATGACGGCGGCTCTCTGGCGTCGTTTCGCCCCTGGGGGCGTCATTCTTGGAGGTGCACACGGCTCGAGGGACTAGAGGACGGCAACTTTGGTGGAGCGGTGCTTCATCTTTCACATTGATGGTGGCGGATCTCGACGGCATGGTCTTTGTGGAGACTCGGCGTCGTCGATGCGCGGAGATGGGCTCGTGCGGGAGGAGGAAGCCGTCTGGCGTCATGGTGACGTCGATGGCGAGTGGCCGACAAGGTAGAAGCCTCAATATGATCTGAAAGACGGACACATGGAAGATGGCGGCGACGGCACACGAGTCGTCTGACCGGATTAATGCCCTGCACCCGGTATGTGGCTCGGTGGGCTTCCAATGAGTTTGACTTAGGCTTTTGATGTTAGGCTTAGGTGAGTGGTTTGGGTAGTGGCCCAGCTAGCACCCCTAATCATTTTGGATAGGAGTAGCGGCATATGTTGCCAAGATGGTGGATTCAGACACATTGTTGTAACACTTTGTACGGTCCTCGAGAATAATCAATAAGTGGCCGTATGCATCTCCCAGATGCAGAGGCCGGGGGTCATCCTCCTTTTCTAAAAAAAAAATCAAATTCTACCTCATAATTTAGAAGATTTCACAATAGAGCTTAAGCATAATGCACAAACCTCAAGACACAAACATTTCTCCTTTGTTCTATAATCTTTCATATTTTAATTATTCAAACTTTTCTTTTAAATGAATTAATATTCTTTGTTTTTACTTTATGCTTTACAGTCCACAATATTCACGGACCTTAAAACACATTAAAAATAGAATCTTCTATACTTTCACTATTCAAACACACTTTGAAAGACATTCATGCAAAGCCATTAGACCACGAGGCCTTCTCAGAAGACATAAGATATCGCACGAAACATCTAGTGCTCAAGGATGTGGGCATGAATTCCCATGAGGCTTGGTCAGTGAATTGCATGGTGTGCTAGTCAAAGTCTACAGCTCGCGGACACCCTCACCACTATCTCCATTAAATCATGCTGGTGATCACCCATCATTGTGCTGATCGTATGAATGTAGTTCTTCCTTCTACGGGTGTTAGACACCCGCCTGCTTGTGGTTGTTGATCTATTTATGTGATCTTTCGAGGACCACATGGCCAATGAATCTCTGCTTCAAACGTTGCCGACCCATGCAACACTTTGCAAGAACTAAAACCCATTGTAACTATGAAGAAATACGAGTTATTCCGATGTTGTTAAATAGTGGTTTGTCGTGTGTACGTGCGCGAGGTTTGGGTGACGTGCTATGACGGATCGGACTGCCAAATCGTGCTCCGAGTACCTCTAGTGTGATCCTCTTGTGGTGGTCAACCTCCAACCGACCATCCCTCCAAAACTGCTGAAATGTCTTAACTCGGTGATCCTTTGCACTTTTCGTTGTATCTAGCTCGAAATATATTGTCGGGTCTTCAGGAATAGCTCTCTCCTCATGGGAGCAGTTGTAGAGAACATTCGAGGATATTGCAATGAGTGGAAGAATGCGGGAACATTAATGTTAGTCTTAGATGAGTGATCCCTTAGTCGTGTCTAGGGCGGATTCGAGGTCCCTTGGGCTGCCGGCTTGTGGCACTCATCCTCAAACTTGCAATTGACAATTGCTTTTATCTTTCTTTTTCGAAACGGAGGCAAAAAAATTTGCCCCGTCCATTAATTAAGAAAAAATTTAGAGGGTGTTACAAACGACATGGTTACACACAGTCTCACCCTCCTGACATTAATTTACCCAAATGTTAGACACCTGCAATAGGCCAAAGAGCAACCTCTTCCTTCATGATGGAGAGTAGGATTGGTGGTGGCGTGGACTTGTGTCAGAAGACCCGTGAGTTACGCTCGTTCCAAATGACCCAAGAAGGGAGCATAATTAGGGAAGCCATGACCTTTCTGTTAGGTCGATAAGAGTCTGACATGCCGGTCCACCAAGCTTGGATAGAAGTAATGGTGCTCCAAGATGAAGGGTCAATGGAGTGGAGATGGAGCGACTCCTTAATCATACCCTAAATCCTAATGGTGAAGCATTACTTGAAGAAGAGATGATCAATGAATTTAGGCTCCCTCTTGCAAAGGGGACATGTGCCACAATTTGGGCACCCTTGTTTTTTGCAATCTATCAACAGTCGAAACTCTATTTTAGATAGCCAACCAAGTTAACCTTCGGGAAGGGGGGGGGGGGGGGGGAGCTTTCCACACCTTCAACTTTATGCACGAAGTAGCGGGACCAAGAAATCACACCTTATAAGCAGAAGGCACAGAGTATTGCCTGCAAGTTGTATGCTTTCATGTGATGTCATTCTTTGTAACCATAATGGGATAAACCTCACCCAAAGCGAGACGATTTGGCAGGTGTGCTCAATAGTCCAATTGTCGGGTGGCTTGATTTTGGAGAGCCATGCACCTCTTTCATGGCCTCGGCCACTTTCCACTTCTTTCTAGTGGACACATCGTAAATCAAAGGCGCAGTCTGCCTAGGTCGCATCCCATGGGAGTCCCAAAAATGTGTCCGCTCCCAATTGCCAATGATGATAATGGTGGAGGTGTAGAACAAGTCAAGATCTGCGTCATCACAAGGGTTTCCTATCCCTCCCACGTTTTATTGGACTCCTTCCTTCCATAGTTCCATCCCAACCGTTATTTTTTCAGTTGGGTGCCGACTTGCAGATTCTTCCCGAGGGCCACACCTGCAAAGCCGCACGTTCCACCCTGGACGTAGGAGTGGAGCAAAATGTTCACCGGTAAATCCCGCGAGACTGTCCCTGCCTGATGCGCTTGGCAGGACGCGGTGACCTACATGAGTACGTTGGGTAGTCCTAGTGTATATTTCGTTTTACTTTCAACCAGCAAACAACCTACATGAGTACTAATATGCTGTAGTTTCTTGACCATCGATCCATCACGTGTGCCTACAAGTCAGATTTAACACCCACAAAGTACCGATCTGGTGGAGCCAAGATATTCTCATGTGCCAAGTCTCTCCCAAATGGAATCTGGAGTCTATTGAAAAAGAAGATTGCCTTCCATATCGAGGAGCAAAGAGTTTGACCCTGGTTTGGTTCAGTGGATCACGGGATGATACCACCAATCAGCAAAACACCAAAGAAAGAAGTGGCAGGAGAGATGGTGGACACATGGTGCCCCTCTGCGCTGTCGCCCATGGCGTCTGGTTCCCACACCCCCACCCCCGCCCCACGATACGATTTCTACCATCACCGACCCCGCGCAGTCATGTGGTGTGCGAGTGCATTTGTCTGTGCAGGCAAGGGAAGGAAGCGGGTCGTGGGTTTGGCACTACGCTGGACGGCTGGAGGAGCTACTTCTACTTGCATCTCTTCGCGCGGCGCCGGGGAGGAGACAAACACGCTGCTCCACCGGTGGTGCCCCAAAGCCAGCGGCCGGGACGCCAAAAGGCCAGCACAAAGCACGTCCCTTTTCCAAAGTGCGTGCGGCTGCGCATAATCTATATATCAACCACTCGTCGTCAAGGAACTACTAGTGTCAACAAAACAGTTTGGCCAATTCATGCTTTCAGAAGTTATCACTACTACTAGTAGAACCTAACCAGAATGTTGTGCACTACAGTACTTTCTTCTGTACTGGTGCTGATGCAATGGAAGGGAGGATGGCTAATGACTGACACCGAATCTTAGCTGGAACATACACGGGACGGCACGGACCTGGAACGTGACGGTGGAGACGGGGTTGCCCCTGCTGTAGCTGGTCCTGGAGGCCGGCGCGGCCGCGTGCAGCATGCACACCAGCGACTCCCATTGGTTCAGGCTGATGGAGTCCCCTACGAACAGTACCTTCTTCCCCTTCCATCTGCTCAGCAAGTCCCGCCCGTCGAACCTGGTGTGCCGGCCATGGCCACGCATGAGCAATGCGCCATTCGTTTCTGACGAGATCAGTCGGTCCCGGACTCGCGTGCGTGTATACATACCTTGGGAGCTCGCAGGATGCGGGGCGCCACCGGTACTTGAGGTAGAGCTTGTCGGGGCGGCCGTACTTCTGGCAGTCGAACTCCGGCTCCACGAAGGGGCAGCCCGCCGCGTCGTACATCGGCAGCGCTTCGTCGTACACCCAGCTGCCCTGGAACATGTTGCACGACGCCATCCCGCTGCCGGCGTGGCTCCCTCGCGGACCCGGCCGGTGCTGCCTCGTGCTGCCGTGCCTCGGCTTCGACGGCGGCTTGTGCCGGATGGCCAGGGTGGACGTGGACGTGTTCGCCGCGGCGGCGCCTGCGTGCAGCGAGCACGCGAGGGCGGCGAGGAGGAAGAGGCATAGCTTGTGCCGCGGCCGCTCGGGGGCCATTGCTCGTTCGGCGCTATGGAGCGACGAGCTGGGGACGGCGGGGCGGGGTGAGCTAGCTAGCTAACCAGTGACGGACAGTGAGCTTTATAAGGTGCGGGACGGTTTTTTTACGCCTTTTATCCGGTCAGCTTTTCTGGGCAATATCTCGAGCTAGATTCTTGCTCACTCTCGCTTGCAGGTGGGGCTTGCACCGACGAAACGAGATTTCCTCGTCAGGCCGACGATGCTCTGGCAATCAGACATGGTGGTCCGGGCATTCCGCGGTTCTAAGGCCTCTTTAATCCTATGGGAAGATTACCCATTTTAGGGCCTCTTTGATTCTAAAAAGATTACCGTTTTTAAGGCCTCTTTAATTCTAAAGATTCTAAAGATTGCCGTTTTTAGGGCCTCTTTGATTCGCAAGATTCTAAAAACACGAGAATAAAAGGACATTGAGTTGAAATGTCACGCTCATGTCAATCTTACAGGGTTTTGATTTGTTCGACCGTATCATAGAAAAAAATATTCTTTAAAAAAAGTTTGAGTGGATACGAGAAATCCTATGGGAAGTTGTACAAAGGAATCGTTATGAAAAGGGCGATGCCACGCGTCGGCCGATGGATAAAACAAAAACATCCACCGTCTCCAAAGCCATCTGATTGACGTAAAAAAAAGTCAGATATCCTCAAAACATGTGTGTCGCGAATTGTAACAAGCTGGTTGTTGCGATATTCACTCTGCAACATGAGCTTCGTTCCGAAACACCATAAAGCGTATTTCCTTAAGCGCTATTTTTGCAACAGAGGCCATTGTTACAGAAATTTTATTTGCAATGTTGTGTTGCAGGAAAAAATCGTCTATCACCTTGTTCATCTTTTGCAACATAGATGATGTTGCGGAAGGATCTGCAAAAGAGATCGTGTTGCAGAGCTGTTTTTGTCTTAACATTTTTGCAACATCGACGATGTTGCAAAGAAAGTTTGCAACATAGGTAATGTTGTGGAAATCGTGCAATGAAATGATGCGGAGAAAACACCGTGTTGTCGTGTTCTCCGCCATTTGCAACACCGCCATTGCAAATGGTAACGAGGATTTCATTATACTGAGCAGGTGATGACTCTGGAGGATACCGATACATCCAGGGTTTTGTAAAGTATCGCAAAGAAAGGGGAACATCACATCATAACCAAAGGTTCACTTGAATATCATTCATGTGCTCATAGGGATCGATATGGACGTCCAGGTTGTGTTGTCGGTCATTGAACAAACTGTATCATTCATGTCTATGAGTTACCAAACCTACGGGGTCACAAGCTTAAGGCAATCACGATCTGCTGAGTGTTAGTAGGACGGGAGTGATGAGAATATATTTGTGGGATTTTTTTATTAATATTTGGAATAGTTCCGAAAGGACCCGGAAGCGTTTCTGGATCACCGGAAGGGTTTCAGAGTTTATCGGGCAATACCGGGTATTCCCCATAATTATATATAGGTGGAAAATGTTTTCGGTCATATTAAATTATATATAAAAGGATCTAATAATAATTATAAGTCTTTTATATCAATTTAAATATCAACAGGGCTTAAAAGGCCAAGTGGTGGAAGACCACTTGGGCCACTTGGGCCCAATAGAGGCGGGCTCCCTTCTCCCCATGGAAAGGGGACAGGGAGGCTAAATTGGAAGGGGAGTCCTCCTCCTCCTTGGCCGGTGAAGGGAGGGGACTTGCCCTCCCCCTTGTGGCGCCCCTCCTCTCCTCCTAACCAATATATACTTGAGATATTGGCCCTTTTCTGCACACAAGTTTTGGAGCCTCCTCTAGTTGTTCTAGTTATAGTTATAGTTGGTCTTAGTTGACTAATTAGAGCTAGACTAATCCTTCATAATTAGCAGCCCTGTGTGGTTCTAATCTCATCTCTTAATTCTCCGGCGAAGATTAGCCCTGTGCGGCGAAGTGCTACCGGATCGTGAAGTTTGCACGCTTGCAACCAAGTAGAGAGGTCAAGCTTTCGGTCTTCGGTTTGAGGGACTGATTGTGGGCGGTACGAGGTATCGCTCATCGACGGTTCGAGGGACTCCAAGTACGACCTACACCGACACATTCCTCTTTCGCTGCAACTCGGTGACGCTCTGGACGATGAAGCGCTGCCGGGTCGTGAAGGTTGCACGCTTGCAACCAAGTAGAGAGACTGTGCTTTCGGTCTTCGGTTCGAGGGACTGTTCATGGGCGGTACGAGGGATTGTTCATCGACGGTACGAGGGACTCTGTTCGCACACGAACATGTCACTGTGTACCCTCGACACCGTGGGTGATGCACCGCAGCGCACGTCGAAGGAGACCCGGCCGGAAGCGCGCTATGCAGGCAATCCGGCGGGTGCTTCTGAGGACCCGAAACCCCACACGCCTGGGAGGGACCCCGTCAGGGCGCGCGTCGGCTATGGGCTTCCCTAGGTCGACATGATCGCCCCTAGGTCCTCGAGGTTCGCCGCCCTGCAACAAGAAGAACGGACGAAGAACGAGGAAGAAGAAGAACTAGGGTTAAGGAGAAAAGATAAAAGATAAAAAGTGGTAGATGATTGTCGATTGTGTGTTGTTCAATCGGCCATCACCCCTTAGGTATATAAGAGGCGGCTGGACTTCCCATGCAATAAAAAGGCTTGGATTCACGTCCAAAACCCAAGTCAAATTCGGATTGGTTTTGTCTGAACTTTTCAAAACAGTTCGGTTTAAAACTAGCTGCATGTTACGGGTATTTTTGTGGTGGTAAACGACCTTGGATGGAAGCAAGCCCAAAAGTATTCTTTACCGTTTCGACGATACGAACAACTTTATTGTTGAACGTGTTTTGATCAGAGGTCATCTTAAGGGTCAAATTGCTCGCGCAAAACAGGCTATTATTCGTGCTACCTATCAGACAAGGTGTGTGGTGGGGCGCGTCATATTTTGCCTCTTGACAGGGATGCATTCCGATGGCTTTAACTTTTACATAACAACTTGGATTGGGATGATTTTTATATCGAAATCAACCGTTTCGACGAGATGCACAACTTTCATGTTGAAATGTTTTCCATTTGAGGTCATCTTGATTGGGTTTCAAGCCATTATTTTATCTGGTGTCAACATGAGTATCTCCGAACTTGTCATAATTTTTGCATCCGAGCTCCGTTTTAAACCACCTTCATATCCATCTTGATCTTCTTGAAGAAATCCATCCCATGGTGACTTCCAATCATAAGTTTGAATTAATCTTGACATATCTTAAAGCAACTTTTACGATTGTGCCACTTTTGAGCATCAACACATGCCCCCTGTTTTTCGGCAAAACTAGCGTGCGAAAAATAACTTGTACCACGTTCGTTCTAAGGACGATGTCAACACTCCATCGACCATTTATATGTGCTTAGGGAAATAATTGTGTATCGGCCATGTCTTTGCTTAGGCGATATTATATATCAGCCGTTATTTGTTTGAATCCTTGATTGCAAACTTGGGTGAAATCTTCTCAACTTCATTAACGATCCGATGATAAGGTTCCATATATATGTATCTCAAAGCCATTTTCTGAACCATATTATTCACCCTTTCGCTAGGATTTTGCAGATAATCAAGAATGAACTTCCTCCAATCATTGCTTCCCCTGCATAAAAGTTTCATTAGTGGTCAAGGTGGTGAGCTCCAATTCGGCCTTACCTATGTTGGCAAGAATAAGCATCGGCTATTGATAGATGTGCAATGCACCATGAAGGACATGGTAGCCGGATGCTTGCTATGCTAACTCTCTTCAATTGTCATGTCTAGATATATGAAGAATATTAAAACTACCCAAGGTAAATTTTACGTCTAGACATACCTCAAGATAAACTAAAAGTGATTCACCAAAATATTGATAACTTTTGATATTTTTTGCATTATACTAAGAACGAATCACTGAAAACCTCACTACGTACATCACCTATAGGAAGGAAAATCTCTAATCCGAATAACTATGCATATTCGGCTTTGATCATTTGTGCATAAATATTTTAAGCGGCATGAGGCTTCACAGAATAGCAACATAAGGAGATATATAAACAACACCAACACCTTGGCCATTGCTAGAAATTTAACTATCAATATATAATCACCATGGTACTAGAGACATAAAGCTAAAATCACTATTATGCATGATGTCAATATGATGCTCAATAATAAAATCAACCATGATTTGGCTTGACGTAAATCCTGAAAACTAATAAGCCAAAGCACACCCAGTCAAAACATAAGTCCACTTTGCAGTTTTGGTGAATTGGTCTATGCATAATATTTTCAATGGCATCAATTTGACAGATTTCTATGCAAGCACTTATCTCAATCTCTACTCAAACTAAGGACGATGTTAGAATACCACACTAGCCATTCTTAGATATATTCTTAGGGCGATAGATAAATATCGGCCATTACCACAAGGTCCATGTAGAATTCACCCACAAAAGTATGTATAGCCGAAATAAACAAATGAAATAGCAATAAATATTTCGGCCCCTTTGCATTAGCAACAAAAATGTAACTACTCAAATGTATAGTGATTTGGTAATACACTGTCATGATATAGAAAATTATGTTGCATCCATGGCTCAAAATAAGTCCATGGAGGGTAACTGATCATACATGTGGATGAATTCCATGGCAAAGGCATCAATGGCATTGTTTAAGAAAATGGATGATGCGCTAACCGAAGATTTTGAGGTTGTGATGCACACCTTCGGCTTAATTTTTTGTTGCTTCCATTCTTCTCTTTCTACACTTTTATTGTACTTGTTGCAATAGAAGCATGCACATCATTTTTGTTATGAATGATCCTCTTGGGAACCCATGCCATGTTCTTCTGCCTCAGCTCTTGTGCACTAAGATTTTGTAATTCCTTCTTTTGCCAATACGTTAAGCCGATTGGGCATCTCGGCTGTGATTCTGTTTTGACCAATGGCAATTCCTTTTTGGCCCTACGCATTATCAACTTCTTTTCTTCAGATTTGGCACTTTGACTCTCAATAATTGGTTGCTTGTCTCATTGCCTTTAGTAGCCAATGTTAACACTTCAATTGGCTCTTTTTCATTTGAGATCAAATCTGAAGTTGCACTCTTATGACCATCTCTTTTAACAAGGTAAACTTGCTTGACCACCTCTTTCTTCTTCCTTGAGCTCTGGACCAATTCCTTATGATTGAAACGGTCTTTAACATGTGATTGTTCAAATGTTGATCTCCTCGGAGCTGCATAATATTGGTGAGATGGTCTAAAATAAGATGGAGAATGTGCCCTTGTATCATACCTGTCCCATGATGGATATGGATTATGAGCATAGGGAGGCATCCACGGCATTGTCATTGGCGGCCCAAAATAAGGATATAAATATGTTTCATTAAAATTCTCACTTTGCCAATGCCGATCCTCATATTTGCGCCTTGGGGGTGATCTTGGGTTCTTTGCATGATTTGGCCGATATGCATTCTTCTCTTCACTCTTCTTTTGATATTTATCCGATAGTTCAGCGAAGGTGATTTTTGATCTCTTACACTTGTGCTTATTTCAGCCTTTGTTTTCTATTGGTTTGCTTTCATCGATCATTGGATTTTCTTGCTGCCCCCCAGTCCTTGGCGTCTCCATTGTAGTTTCGATGGAATTCTCGCCCTCAAGATTATGTTTACTTGAAAGCTTGATCTCATCACCTACAGTTTTTACCTTCTCTTTAAATGGATCGTCTTGAAGCAGCCGATGCAAAAACTTTCTGCCATCGGGACCAATCGGAATAGACTGGTCATCTCTTGGCGTCTCAACAAATTTCAATCGTCCTTTATCAATGGCCGATTTAACTATTTGACGAAACATGTTGCAATCCTCAAAAGTATGCTTGGACGAATCATGCAACTTACAATACATTCGTCCCTAGAAAGATGGCTCAACATGGTGATCAAGAATTCTAATATAATTATTTCTCAACAACAAATCAAAGATTTGATCACACATGTTTGAATTGAAGGTATTTTTTTTATTTTCTAGCCGATCTTGCTGTGAAAACGGCTTTGGAGTTAAGGAAACGAATGGTTCAGATTTTGTATCACTCCATTCGGCTATGATTTTTATTTTGCATCCTTTTACCGATGTCATTGGATAAGATATTATACTAGCATCGGTTTTCTAAAAAGAATTTAACCTTGGCTTTATGTTTCTAAAATAAAAATAGTTAGAACATGCATGCATCAATTGAGACCAAGAGTAAGCCAAGTATGAAACAAGCAAATCTACCCATGTAGATACGAACTTTAAATAAAGCAACGGGGAAAGCTTTGGCTACAACAATATGTCATTATCGGTCTTTATAAATGGCGCAATGGGTCGACTGATATGCTCAATAACAATTTTATTCCTAACAAGTAAATTACCCTTCTTCATTGGTCTTTCAAAATTACTTATGAGGGTTTTTCTAATAGATGCATCAACAATAAAGTTGTGACCAAATCTGAAAACAGGTAAATTACTTGCAAGCCATACCTCCTCAAGTATGTTGGGAGAGCATGATGGTGGTGCAACTTGAAGAACATCTTGCTCCGTCTTTGGATGGCTCCCCAACGCCTTGTCATCATCTTTTCTTGATTCCGTGCATCATTTCTTTGAAGATCCTTGTCCACCCAACTTTGTTTGGCTACTTGCTCTTGTCCTTGAGGCTTGTCAATTCTACGGCACGAAATTCATAGGGCAGGAAGTAGGTTCCATTAACTTCAGAAAAATCAAGCACGGTTGTTTTTCTATGCTTGCCATGCCCTTTCTCAATGAGTCTTGCCTCTTTGGATTTGATGGATTCGAAATATATACTACTTGATTCGGCTTTTTCAACCGAAGCACTTTCATGTTCCGAATCATCCTTCTTTTTATTGATTCTACAAATTGGCAAGGCTTGTTTTCTTTGGGCCAATTCCCTATTAACTCTCTCTTGGCGAAGCACTTGTACCCTATCGCGCAAAGCTTTAAGTCCCCTCTCAATTTCAGCCCGCTCTAGATCGGTTTGCCCCCCAATGCTTTTAGGATCTTTCGGTAATGAATTGTTAGTGTTGCCGAAATTTTGCAACTGTGTAGGGGGTGTATAATATGCTGCAGAACTAGATGGAGGTGTATGCACTGCTGTATAACCATATGCTCTCTCGCCAATTCTATCAATTGATGAAGTTTCATCTTCTTTCAAAACTCTAGCCTTTATTGCAGCATAATTAGGAAACAACCCCTTTTCATATTGTTCAAGGCAAAGAGCACAAATCCTCTTGTTTTGTGCCAAGCTCTTTTTTAACGCAGTCACAACCGCTTCTAGAAGGGATTGTTCCATAATACTTTCAGATTCTTTTGGCAACAATTCATGAGTGTTGCCGAAATTCTCGAATTGCATAGAGCATGCATTATATGCTACAGTATTACCTGATGGCACGTGTGTTCCTGCAAATTTTCCACTTATTCGGCTATTACCATGAAGGTGTGGGGCCGAATTATGAACATCTACAGTTGCGTACGGTGCCGAAAAATGACTAACATGAGGTGTAGCATATGATGATTGAGAGTAACTGGCCAAATAGCTACTAGTAGCATGGCCAATTCTCCGATCCATCGGCGAGGTTGGATTCTCATATTGCAAATTAGTTGCCGATGAATAAAAGGGCGAAACACTTTCTTGTATACTATTGGAAATTTTAACATGGGCTATTTCAAATTGATTAACCAAACTCATCATGTTATTCATCGGCATATGGATTTGTGGGGTTGCCGATGCATGGGAGTTGGAATACATATGTTGCATGTTGCTAAAATTATACGAGGTAGAAGCATGGAAATTTTGTTCTATCGACACTTGCACATAATTAAATGCATGATTGATAAAACTAGGGCTAGCCGATACATTATGCTCATTAAGCGATCTAGCAACAACATAGGGATTATTTGCATCTCCAAAGGAGAATTGGGTATTCATATTACCTTTGTGGATTGCATCAACTTGATGACGATCTCTCTGTAGTAAGAACAGGCCGGAGACCGTTCGAAGCTTCGTCCCTAGTGGAGTAGCTAAAAAGTGTGTTCGCGTACGAACACGTCACCGTGTACCCTCGATGCTGGGGGTGATGCACCGCAGCGCACGTCGAAGGAGACCCGGCCGCAAGCGCGGTACGCAGGCAATCCGACGGGTTCTTTTGAGGACCCGAAACGCCACACGCCCGGGAGGGACCCCATCAGGGCGTGCGGTGGCTATGGGCTGCCCTAGGTCGACATGATCACCCCTTAGGCCTCGAGGGTCGCCGACCTGCAACAAGATGAACAGACGAAGAACGAGGAAGAAGAAGAACTAGGGTTAAGGAGACGAGATGAAATATAAAAAGTGGTAGATGATTTTGTCGATTGTGTGTTGTTCAATCGACCGTCACCCTTTAGGTATAGAAGAGGCGGCTGGACTTCCCGTGCAAGGAAAAGGCTTGGATTCACGTCCAAAACCCTAGTCAAATTCGGATTGGTTTTGTCCGAACTTTCCAAAACAGATCGGTTTAAAACTAGCTGCACCTTGCGGGTATTTTTTGAGGTGGTAAACAACCTCGGATGGAAGCGAGCCCAAAAGCAATCTTGACTGTTTCGATGATACGAACAACTTTCGTGTTGAACGTTTTTTGATCACAGGTCATCTTGAGGGTCAAATCGCTCGCGCAAAATAGGCTATTATTTTCGCTCCCTATCAGACAAGGTGTTTGGTGGGGCGCGCCATATTTTGCCTCCTGACAGGGCTGCATTCCGATGGCTCTAACTTTTACATACGAACTCAGATTGGGATAATTTTTATAACAACATCAATCGTTTCGACAAGACGCACAACTTCCATGTTGAAACCTTTTCCATTTGATGCCATCTTGATTGGGTTTCAAGCCATTATTTAATCTGGTGTCAACATGAGCATCTCCGAACTTGTCATAACTTTTGCATCTGAGCTCCGTTTTAAACCACCTTCATATCCATCTTGATCTTCTCGAATAAAACCATCCCATGGTGAATTCCAATCATAAGTTTGAATAATCTTGACATAGCTTAAGGCAACTTTTACGATTGGGCCACTTTTGAGCATCAACAGACTCTAAGTATGATCTACACCGGCACGTTCTTCTTCCTTTGCAACTTGGTGACGGCAACGATCGTGATCCCAACCTATTATCCATCTTCATATTGATCTTGGATGATCGTAGGCGTGAAAAATTTGTTTTGTACTACTCCCAACATGAATACCTTCATTGAACATGATCTAGTTTTGAACATTCTTAAAATGATCCCAAATTTTGCAAGTAGATGTGCATTTCCATGGTAGGCATCCATGCCAGATTTGAGTGATTATCGACACTGTATGCAAGAGTCGACACGCTCGGCCATTTATCAGGATTTTTTGACAAAGAAAACCCTTAAAACGCAAAAATTGCCGAAAACTAAAACAACTTGGCGTCATGCCTTAAATTGGTCATACAAGGCCATTAACAAAAATTGGGGTCATTTCAAAGATGCCGAGAAACAACATGCTCACAGGCGAAGCCTTATGGCCTACCCGAACACCCTCTGTTGAACATGTTCTAGTTTTGGACACTAATGAAATAACCCCAAAAAATTGCAATAGGTGGGCATCCCCATGGTAGGCATCCATGCCAGGTTTGGTCGAATTATGACACCGTATGCAAGTTGTGTCACGTCCAACCATTTTTCACCAACAAAACTACAGAAAATGCAAGAAGTGTCAAAAAATCAAACAACTTATAATGGTGCCTTTAATTGGTCATAGAAACTAGTGGGAAAAAATTGGGACCATTTGAAGAATGCCAAGAAACAATGTGCTCTCAGAGGGAACTGTTTGGCCAACTTGAATACCCTTCGCTAAACGTGGTCTATGTTCGGACATCCTTCAAAAGACCCCAACTTTTGCAAGAAGGTGATATTTTCCTTGGTAGGCATGAAAGAAATATGCCCTAGAGGCAATAATAAAGTTGTTATTTTATATTTCCTTATATCATGATAAATTTTTATTATTCATGCTAGAATTGTATAACCGGAAACTTGATACATGTGTGGATACATAGAGAAAACACCGTGTCTCTAGTAAGCATCTACTAGACTAGCTCGTTAATCAAAGATGGTTAAATTTCGTAACCATAGACATGTGTTGTCATTTGATGAACGGGATCACATCATTAGGAGAATGATGTGATGGAAAAGACCCATCCGTTAGCTTAGCATATTGATCGTTCAGTTTTATTGCTATTGCTTTCTTCATGTCATATACATATTACTTTGACTATGAGATTATGCAACTCCCGGATACCGGAGGAATACATTGTGTGCTATCAAACGTCACAACGTAACTAGGTGATTACAAAGATGCTCTAAAGGTATCTCCGAAGTTATTTGTTGGGTTGGCATAGATCGAGATTAGGATTTGTCACTCCGAGTATCGGAGAGGTATCTCTGGGCCCTCTCAGTAATGCACATCATAAGCAGCCTTGCACGCAATGTAACTAATGAGTTAGTTGCGGGATGATGTATTATCGAACGAGTAAAGAGACTTGCCGGTAACGAGATTGAACTAGGTATGAAGATACCAACGATCGAATCTCGGGCAAGTAACATACCGATGACAAAGGGAATAATGTATGTTGTCATTACGGTTCGACCGATAAAGATCTTCGTAGAATATATAGGAACCAATATGAGCATCCAGGTTCCGCTATTGGTTAATGGCCGTAGAGGTGTCTCGGTCATGTCTACATAGTTCTCGAACCCGTAGGGTCCGCACGCTTAACGTTCAATGACAATTTTGTATTATATGAGTAATGTGATTTGATGACCGAATGTTGCTCGGAGTCCCGGATGAGATCACGGACATGACGAGGAGTCTCGAAATTGTCAGGAGGTAAAGATTGATATATATATATATATATATAGGATGATAGTATTTGAACACCAAAAGTGTTCTGGAGAGTAACGGGTACATATCGGGTCACAGAAAGGGGTTCCGGACACCCCCGGCAAAGATATGGGCCTAATGGGCCAAGAGGGGAAGGAAAGAGGGGAAGAGAGAAGGAAGGGGAGGTATTCGTCCTCCCCTTCCTTCCCTCCTTCCTCCTCCTTCCTTTCCCCTCCGAAGGGGGGGGGGGCGAACTGGACTAGGGCCCCAAGTAGGATTCCTCCTACTTGGGGAGCCCCAAGGCTGTCCCCCTCCCCCTCCCACCTATATATACGTGGGGAGGGGGCGCCTAGTGTTGGGGAACGTAGCATGCAATTTCAAAAAAATTCATGCGCTCACGCAAGATCTATCTAGGAGATGCATAGGAACGAGAGGGGGAGAGTGTGTCAACGTACCCTCATAGACTGAAAGCGGAAGCGTTTGACAACGCAGTTGATGTAGTCGAACTTCTTCTCGTTCTGACCGATTAAGCAGCGAACGTACGGCACCTCCGAGTTCTCCACACGTTCAGCTCGATGACGTCCCTCAAATTCTTGATCCAGCAAAGTGTCGAGGGAGAGTTTCGTCAGCACGACGGCATGGTGACGGTGATGGTGAAGTGATCTTCGTAGGGCTTCGCCTAAGCACTATGACAATATAACCGGAGGCGTAAACTTTGGAGGGGGCACCGCACACGGCTAGGAAACAATGTTGTGTGTTATAGCGGTTCCTCCCCCTCATATATATAGGTTGGAGGGGAGGAGAGGCAGCCAAGGGGGCACCCCAAGTAGGAGGAATCCTACTTGGGCACCTCCCAATTTGGCCTCCCTCCTTCCATATTCATCCGGAGGGGGAAGGAAGGAGGAGGGAGGAAAGAAGGAAGGGGGAGGCCGAATCCCTCCCCTTGCTTTCCCTCTTCTCCTCTTTCCTTCCCCCCTATTTTGGCCTACATGGGGCCCAGCCCCCTAGGGGCTGGTCTGTCCCCTTCCTGGCCCATTAGGCCCATGTAGTTGCCGGGGGATGCCCGAAACCCCTTCCGGTGACCCGATATGTACCCGGTACCCTCGGAACACTTCCGGTGTCTGAATGCTATCATCCTATATATGAATCTTTACCTCTCGACCATTTCTAGACTCCTCGTCATGTCTGTGATCTCATCCGGGACACCGAACAACATTCGGTCATCACATCACATAAATCATATAATACAAAATCATCATCGAACGTTAAGCGTGCGGACCCTACGGGTTCAAGAACTATGTAGACATGACCGAGACAACTCTCCGGTCAATAACCAACAGCGTAACCTGGATGCTCATATTGGTTCCTACATAATCTACAAAGATCTTTATCGGTCGTCCCGCAATGACAACATACGTTATTCCCTTTGTCATCGGTATGTTACTTGACCGATATTAGATCGCCGGTATCTTCATACCTAGTTCAATCTCGTTACCGGCAAGTCTCTTTATTCGTTCCCTAATACATCATCCCGCAACTAACTCATTAGTCACATTTCTTGCAAGGCTTATTATGATGTGCATTACCGAGAGGGCCCAGAGATACTTCTTCGATATTCGGAGTGAAAAATCCTAATCTCGATCTATGTCAACCCAACAAACACCTTTGGATATACCTGTAGAGCATATTTATAATCATCCAGTTATATTGTGACGTTTGATAGCACACAAGGCTGTGACGCCCCTGATTCGACCGTACACTAATCATACACGCAAATGTGTACGATCAAGATCAGGGACTCACCGGAAGATATCACAACACAACTCTAGACACAAAATGAAATAATACAAGCTTCATATTACAAGCCAGGGGCCTCGAGGGCTCGAATACAAGCTCGATACACAAGAGTCAGCGGAAGCAACAATATCTGAGTACAGACATTAGTTAAATAAGGATGCCTTAAGAAGGCTAGAACAAACATCAATGATCGAAGAGGCAAGGCCTCCTGCCCGGGACTTCCTAACTACTCCTGATCTTCGGTGGCCTCCATGTAGTAGTATCCATCGGTGGTGGCATCTGGCTCCAAGGATCCACCATCTGGTAGCATCAACCGAAAAGAAGAAAGAAGGGGGAAAGGGGGTAGCAAAGCAACCGTGAGTACTCATCCAAAGTACTCGCAAGCATCAGATCTATACTAAATATGCATTGGTATCAAATGGAAGGGCTGTATCTGTGGGCTGAACTGCAGAATGTCAGAATAGAGGGGAAGGCCTAGCCTATCGAAGACTAGCATCTTCAAGGAGCTCCAAGCATCTTGCAGCATGTAGAAGAGTAAAGAATAGCAGTTTAATTAACAAGCATGTTGTAGCATTTAATGCCCAGAGATCCTTCCTCGACTCCCTACGAGAAAGCAGTCTCGGAGCCACATATCCATCTCATGTCTCAAGTATCCATTTCTAGTTGTATAAGATCAGGATACAAGTCTGAACGTCCATTACCGTGGACACGGTATTCGAATAAGTATCTTCCCTGCAGGGGTGCACCATGTTGCCCAACACACTCGATCACTCTGGCCGGACACACCTTTCTGGGGTCAATGCCCGGCCTCGGAAGATCAACACGTCGTAGCCCTACGGCTCAGCAGAGAGGTCCCCGCCGGTCTACATCCTAAGCGCCCCGGGGTCTGGGGCCCATTGCTCGTTGCACTCCGGGCCGTTGCACGCAGGGTGGATACCAGCACCGCCTCGGATGGCCAGCACGATCCGATCGTGCCGCCATGCTGAACTGGACGTCTCACAAAGCTTCGGCTGATACTGCAACGTCAAGGCCCATATCTATTCTCGCTTGGTGGTTAGTGCGTAAAGGCCAAAGGCCAACTCAGAAGAAATACCCAAACCTGTTAGTGCATTAGCAATTAAAGTAGTGACGGCTGTCGGGACAATTCCAGAGCTATCACCCCCTCCTGGGTGATACCGCCAAACAGCCAGCCGCCACCGTCACATCGCACGGGTGCTCTCCGGGCCCGCCCGGCTTTCACAACGGTCTCAAGTAAAGTCAAGGTAACCGTGTGTCCAAACATCATTGGGAAAACCCGAGGAATCACCCCCGGTGGATTCCACTCGATGTAATCATCAAGGTGAACGTAAGAGGGACCACCCTCGAGGTTCACACTTGAGGTGTTGCACGACAGAGCCGTATTGGGAATGGTGAAAGAGGAAATCACCCTCGATGACCACGACCGAATAGCTACACTACAAAATTATCATCAGGAGTGCGTTATGAGGGATCACCCTCGACACTCGATAGTAGCTCTGCAGAGTCGAGCAACAAAAGGGGCATGATGTGATGTGAGGTGTCGGCTCGTCGTTGATCACGCTGATCGAGTCGTCGATGATGAAGCAGGGGCAACAAGGACAAGGTGGAGGTCACTGATGGATCAGTAACCAACCTATACTAAGCAGTTTAGGATAAGCAGGTAGGTAACAATAGCAGGTACAAAAGTAGGCTATGCATCAGAATAGGAGCAATCAATAACAGTAGCAAAATCTAATGCAAGCATGAGAGAATGGAATGGGAAATATCAGGATGATCAAAGGGGGGGCTTGCCTGGTTGCTCTGGCAAGGAGGGGTCGTCGTCGACGTAGTCGATCACAGGGGCATCAGCAGCGATCTCGGGGTCTACCGGAGAGAAGAGGGGGAAGAAACAGTAAATACATAGCAAACAGATGCATGCCAAGACAATAAGCGGTGTTAGAGGTGTTCTAACGCGGCGTTACACGATACCGTGGAAGGGGGGGAACATCCGGAAAAGTTTTCCCGAAGTTTGCATTTTTCGGACAGATGAAACGGAGGGGGAAAAGTTGCATGTTCGCTATGCTAGGAACGTGTGGTGGATGAACGGACCGCGTGTTCGGATTCGTCTCGTCGTTCTGAGCAACTTTCATGTAGAAAACTTTTCATCCGAGTTACATATTATTTTATATTAATTTCCAAAGTTTTAATTGATTTTCTAATAATATTAATATTTAAGTTAATTCAGAAAAGGAGTATTATTACATCAGCATGATGTCAACATGACATCAGCAGTCAACATAGTTGACTAGGGTCAGCCCTGACGTGTGGGGCCGTTCAGTCATTGTCTGTTTGAACTAACTACATGTTTAATTAACTAACTAGGTAATTAGGTTAATTAAGCAGGTTAATTAGATTAAGTTAATTAACTAATTCATTAATTAATTAATTAATTTTATTTACTTATCTATTATCATTTTTAACAGGGTGGGGTCCACTGTCATTGGCCCAAGGGGCCATGGCGGGCGCGCGGGTGCGGTTGCCGGGCGCCACCGGGCATGGTTGCGGGCGTAACCATGGGCGCCAAGCTCCGACCGAGGAGACAGGCGAGGCCACTGGGGTCAGCGCGCGCCACCAGCGGCAGTGGAGGCAGCGAGCGGGGCCGTGGGGCAGCGGCACGGGCAAGCGAGAGGGCGGCCGCGACGGCCCGTGCGAGCGAGGGAGCTGCAGGGACCGGGGAGCGTGAGCGCATGAGGGGAGGGTGCGGGTGACCGCGGTGAGCGGCGGTAGCCGGGTCCGCGGGCGCGCACGGGGGTGACAGGGGTAAGGGAGAGACAGGAGGGGTTCTCACCCCCGTTGTGGATGAACAGGGGGCCGGCGAGGCTTGACGGAGCCGACGCGGGAGAGATGAGGAGGCGAGGCGACGAGGAGCGGCTCCGGCGAGCAGCATCCGTCGGCGAGATCGGGGCGTGGAGGCCCTCCGGATCCAGGAACGAGGAGGAGGATGGGGTCGCGAGGAGGACGACGACGGGGCAGCGCCGGGCGGCGTCGGCGAGGTGGCACCGGCGTGGTGGTGCCGGGGGAAGGGCGTCGTCATCATGGTGAAGGGTCGGGGCCCTCTTCCCCAATCAAGACGGGGGAAAAGGGAGAGAGGCGTGGGGGAAGCGAGTGGGGGAGTGGGGAACGGGGCGACCGGGTTAGGGTTTTCGGTTCAAGGGGAGGGGTTATACAGGGGCGCCGGGTGGGCGTCGTGGGCTGGCCAGCTGGGCCAAGACCCAGTGAGAGGCGGGGGCCTTTCCCCTATTCTTTTTTTTGTTGCCGTCTACTTTTCTTTTATTTGCTTATTCCTTTTCTTTTTACTTTTTTTAAATGTTGAAATTGGATCCGACTTTGAATCGATGCGAACTTAACAACAATAAAATCACTGACATGGCACCATTAACAGTGGTTTACTGTAGCATAATTATCCGGGTGTTACAATTCTCCTCCACTACAAGAAATCTCGTCCCGAGATTTAGGAGGTAGAAGGAAACAAAGTGGGGTATTCATCACCTAGGCGATCCTCGCGTTCCCAAGTGGCTTCGTCTTCAGAGTGATGCGACCACTGGACCTTGAGGAACTTGATCGCCTTCTGACGTGTGCGGCGTTCAGCTTGGTCGAGAATGCGGACCGGATGCTCTTTATAGGAGAGGTCCTATTGCAACTCGAGCACTTCATGATTCACTGCTCGGATTGGTTCCTTGAAGCAGCGGCGGAGTTGTGACACGTGGAACACATCGTGAACCTGAGAAAGGTTCGACGGAAGCTCCAACTGGTATGCCACTTTTCCACGCCTTTCAAGAATAGTGAATGGACCAATATAGCGAGGAGCTAGCTTGCCCTTGATCCCAAAGCGGTGTGCACCCTTCATTGGTGTGACTCGAAGATAGGCCTTTTCACCAGGTTGATAGACCATGTCTTTGTGATGACGGTCATAATTACTCTTTTGACGTGATTGAGCAGTCTTGAGATTCTCGCGAATGACGCGGACCTGTTCTTCAGCGTGTTGGATAATATCCGGACCGAAGAGTGGAGGTTCCCCAGTTTCTGACCAGTTCAGAGGGGTTCGCCACTTTCGTCCATATAACACTTTGAAGGGAGCCATCTTCATACTAGCTTGATAGCTATTGTTGTAAGAGAACTCAGCATACGGGAGAGATTCCTCCCATTTCTTGCCAAAGGAAATGACACAACCTCGAAGCATGTCTTCAAGAACTTGATTGACGCGTTCAACTTGTCCCTGAGACTGAGGGTGAAATGTAGTGCTGAAAGATAGATGAATTCCCATAGCTTCTTGGAAACTTGCCCAGAATCTTGAAGTGAATAAGCTGCCACGGTCTGAGCTGATTACCAGCGGAATACCGTGAAGTGAAACAATTCTGGAGATATAGAGAGTTGCCAACTGACTAGCAATGATGGTTTCTTTGATGGCCAGAAAGTGTGCAACTTTAGAAAGCCGGTCAATGACGACAAGAATAGCATCATTACCTTTCTGCGATTTGGGAAAACCGGTGACAAAGTCCATTTTGACATGGTCCCATTTCCATTCAGGAATAGAGATAAGTTGCAGAGTTCCGGTGGGCCTTTGATGTTCTGCTTTGATACGACGGCAAACGTCACATTCAACAACATAATGAGCAATGTCTTGCTTCATATTTGACCACCAGAATCTCTAACGAATGTCTTGGTACATCTTAGTACTACCGGAATGAATAGACAACGGAGTGTCATGAGCTTCTTCCATAACCTCCTTAGTCATATCCAGGTTTTCTCCTTACACGACACCACTAGGCGGACTTTGAAGTACAAAGTGCCATCATCAGTAACGGTGAAGAATGAGGGCTTTCCTTCTACGAGGTAGCGCTTAATCTTCTCAACTTGAGAGTCATAATTCTGCAGTTCCTTGATGCTATCCACGAGATCTGGTTTAGCAACTAGGGTATTGAGAGAACCCTGGGAAACAGCACGGAGGTTCATCTTGCGAAACTCCTTAGGAGGGGGAGCGAGTGCACCCGGAGGAACAATATGGAGGTTCAACTTTCTGAATTCTTCAACAAGCGAAGGCTGAACTTTGCAAACCTCGAGATGGTTGCAATATGACTTGCGGCTCAAGGCATCAGCCATTACATTAGCCTTGCCTGGTGTATAGGAAATACCCATGTCAAAGTCTGCTACGATCTCCATCCATCTCTGCTGGCGGAGGTTCAAATCTGGCTGAGTAAACAGGTACTTCAGACTTTGGTGGTCGGTGAAGATCTCGCAACGTTTACCAAGAAGGTAATGTTGCCACGGTTCAAAGGCATGAATGATGCAAAGAAGCTCGAGGTCATGAACTGGATAGTTCTCTTCGTGTGGGCGCAACTGACGAGAGGCATAGGCAATCACTCTGCGCTCTTGCATTAGGACACAGCCTAATCCTTGCCGTGAAGCATCACAATAAATGACGAAATCCTTCTTAGTATCGGGAGGAGCAAGCACTGGGGCAGAAGTCAGCTTGTCCTTGAGTGTCTGGGAATTTTCCTGACATTTTTCTGTCCACTCGAACTTGATGCCCTTGTGAAGCAGACCAGTCAGGGGCTTGGCGATCTTGGAGAAGTTCTCGACAAATCAACGGCAATAGTTGGCGAGTCCGAGAAAACTTTTGACTTGTTTGACATTCTTCGGAGGAGTCCAATCGAGAATAGCCTGAACTCGCTCTGGGTTGACGGCAATACCATCCTTGGAGATGACATGCCCAAGGTAGGTCACTTCGGGAAGCCAGAATTCACACTTGGAATACTTAGCATATAGTTGATGCTGTTGAAGTTTTTCCAGAACAAGTCGAAGGTGTTCATCATGTTCTTCTTTATTCTTGGAATATACAAGGATATCATCCAGATAAACCACGACGAACTTGTCGAGGTATTCCATGAATATATAGTTCATCAGACGAGAGAATGTCGCTGGAGCATTGGTCAAGCCGAAAGACATGACGGTGTACTCGTATGAACCATAGCGAGTCACGAAAGCAGTCTTGGGAATATCCTCTTCATGAACCCGGATCTGGTGCTAACCCAACCTCAAATCAAGTTTAGAGAATACCGAGGAACCAGCAAGTTGATCATACAGATCGTTGATTCTGGGTAGCGGATACTTGTTCTGAATTGTTGCTTGGTTGATAGGTCGGTAATCTTGGACCAAACGATTCGTACCATCCTTTTTCTTGACAAAGAGAGAAGGTGCCCCCCAAGCAGAGGAACTAGGACGAATGAATCCCTTGTGAAGAGATTTGTCGATTTCCTCCTTAAGCTCAAGGAGTTCATGCAGCAGCATCTTGTATGGCCGCTTGGCAATAGGAGTAGTGCCCGGCTTCAAGTCTATGATGAATTTGACAGCTCTAGCAGGGGGTATTCCTGGAAGTTCTTCTAGAAAGACATCTTCAAAATCATGAACGATTGGAATGTTCTCGATTCCCTCAAGAGGTGAAGCATTCAATGCATTGAGAACATATATCTGACTCTCGGCATTCTGGATCATCTGAGCTGAGTAGTGGATCAACTGGCCAGAAGGGTGTGTGAGTTGGACTTTTTTAGCGGCACAGTCGAGGAAAGCAATATGTGCTTTCTGCCAATCCATACCGAGAATGACATTTACGGTAGAACCCTTGAGGGCCATGAGTGAAGCAGAGAACACTAATCCAATTACAATGTGGTTGTTGTGGGCTACCATCGAGGTATCCCACCTGGATCTTGGAGAGTTAATCACCAGCGAAGGGTACAGGTTTTCAAATGATAAGTCTTGCTCGTGTGCAAATGCCTCAGATATGAAGGAATGCAACGCTCCTGAATCAAAAAGAACAGACGCTGGCACTGAGTTAACGAGGAGGGTTCCCAACACGACAATCGGTTCCTTCTGAGCCTTATCAACATCGATGTGGTTGGCCTGGCCAAGTATAACAGCAGACGGTTGGGCATTGCTGTTTCTGGAACGATAGCTTCGACGGCTCTTCTTACGACCAGCGGAAGGACATGATGCATTCTGCGGCTGACCCTGGCGACAATCGAGGGTAAGGTGTCCTGGCTGTCCACACTTGTGGCATAAGCCATCATTATGGGGAGGAGCCATAGCATTGGATTGTCCACCCTGAATCGTTAGTTGTCTCGGCGGTGGAGGCAAACGAGGTGCAACATAAAACAACCTTGGTGTTGGAGCAGGTCGATGATGAACATTGTGTGGGATCCAGACTCGACGTTTCTAAGCAGGCTGACGCGAGGATGGGACAACATCTTGAGTACGCTTGAGCGACTCCTGGTACTCAGTCAGACCAGTTTCAGTTCAAAAAGCTTGGCTGACAAGCGTCGCAAAGTCTGCGCAATCATGAGCAACAAGTGCGAGCTTTATATCGGGACGCAGACCTTCACGGAATTTCTCCTGCTTGCGAGTGTCAGTTCAGACGTCATCCACAGCATAGCGAGATAATTCAAGGAATTTCCTCTGATACTCATCCACTGTCATTGTGTCATGTGAGAGTTTGCGGAACTCATTCTTCTTCTGGTCCATCAGACCTTGAGGAACGTGTCGTGCATGGAAGGCTAACTGAAATTCCTGCCAAGTGGTTACAGTCTCTGCAGGCAGCATACCCCTGTGGCTTTCCCACCATTGAGCAGCTGGACCCTTCAAGTGGAATGTCGCAAAGGTGACATAACTGGCAGGGGCAACATTAGCTGACTCCATCTCAAACATGATGTCACGAAGCCAATCATCAGCATCCATAGGATTGGTGGAGTTGCGGAAAATGGACGGGTTGAGGCGCACAAATTACAGCGGTGTTATTGGGGCAGGCTGTTGATGAGCATTACGGTTCGAATCGGGCCATTACCCCAGTCATAAACTGACGATTCAGCTCAAACTGCTGCATCAATGCGGCAATATAAGGTGGAGGTGGAGGATCGTCAGCCATCCTGCTAAGAACATCAAGGAGCAGTTCTAACAAGAGGTTGGAGCAGGTGTATGGAGTCATTCATGATGTAACTTGAAAAATGAGCAAAGGCGCAGTATGTACAAAGCAGTAGTCATTAAAGACATACATATACATATACAGAGCCATTTACACGTTGGTAGTATGAGTTCGAACAAGAGAATCATCCTAGACATACTAGGCGGCACGCTGGCACGCGATGGAGGGATACAACAATGAGACATAGCAAAGGCTACATCCTCGTCGGAGAAAACCACTAGAGCGAGGAATCTACAGGGGACGATGCAGGGTGCCCTTGATAAAAGGACCCTGCGACCCGTGAACAATGTGAAGCAGATCCTGGCTCCAATTCAAGAAAGGCATATTACAAATCTCCGGATGGAGAACCTAGGATAGAGTTAACAATATCATTTAACCCGAGTGGAAGAGAGATCAGAGTCCCAGAGTATAGACGAGGAGTAAAAGATCCTAATACCACCCAATGGCAACATGGGCTCGTAAGCCACACAACCATGTTAGTAAAACCGTTTTTCATTGACTAGACTCAACTTCGGCCAAGGAGTTGGAAAGGGGGTTCCTACAGGCAGTCGGCTCTGATACCAACTTGTGACGTCCCCGATTCGACCGTGCACTAATCATACACGCAAATGTGTATGATCAAGATCAGGGACTCAAGGGAAAATATCACAACACAACTCTAGACACAAAATGAAATAATACAAGCTTCATATTACAAGCCAGGGGCCTCGAGGGCTCGAATACAAGCTCGATACACAAGAGTCAGCGGAAGCAACAATATATGAGTACAGACATTAGTTAGACAAGGATGCCTTAAGAAGGCTAGCACAAACATCAACGGTCGAAGAGGCAAGGCCTCCTGCCTGGGACCTCCTAACTATTCCTGATCTTCGGCGGCCTCCATGTAGTAGCATCCATCGGCGGTGGCATCTGGCTCCAAGGATCCACCATCTGGTTGCATCAACCGGAAAGAAGAAAGAAGGGGGAAAGGGGGTAGCAAAGCAACCGTGAGTACTCATCCAAAGTACTCGCAAGCATCAGATCTATACTAAGTATGCATTTGTATCAAATGGAAGGGCTGTATCTGTGGACTAAACTGCAGAATGCCAGAATAGAGGGGAAGGCCTAGCCTATCGAAGACTAGCATCTTCGAGGAGCTCCAATCATCTTGCAGCATGTAGAAGAGTAAAGAATAGCAGTTTAATTAACAAGCATGTTGTAGCATTTAATGCCCAGAGATCCTTCCTCGACTCCCTATGAGAAAGCAATCTCGGAGCCACATATCCATCTCATGTCTCAAGTATCCATTTCTAGTTGTATAAGATCAGGATACAAGTCTTAACGTCCATTACCGTGGACACGGTATTCGAATAAGTATCTTCCCTACAGGGGTGCACCAAGTTACCCAACAGGCTCGATCACTCTGGCCGGACACACCATTCTGGGGTCAATGCCCGGCCCCGGAAGATCAACACGTCGCAGCCCTACCTAGGCCCAGCAGAGAGGTCCCCGCCGGTCTACATCCTAAGCGCCCCGGGGTCTTGGGCCCATCGCCTCACAGCACTCCGGTCGTTCTTGCCGCAGGGTGGATACCAGCACCGCCTCGGACGGCCACCACGATCCGACCGTGCCGCCATGCTGAACTGGACGTCTGACAAAGCTTCGGCTGATACTGCGACGTCGAGGCCCATATCTATTCTCGCGTGGTGGTTAGTGCGTAAAGGCCAAAGGCCATCTCAGAAGAAATACCCAAACCTGTTAGTGCATTAACAATTAAACTAGTGACGGATGTCGGGACAAGTCCGGAGCTATCACCCCCTCCTGGGTGATACCGCTAAACAGCCAGTCGCCACTGTCACATCGCACGGGTGCTGCCAGCTTTCACAACGGTCTCAAGTAAAGTCAAGGTAACCGTGTGTCCAAACATCAAGGGGAAAACCCGAGGAATCACCCCCGGTGGATTCCACTCGATGTAATCATCAAGGTGAACATAAGAGGGAAGACCCTCGAGGTTCACACTTGAGGTGTTGCACGACAGAGCCGTATCGGGAATGGTGAAAGAGGAAATCACCCTCGATGACCACGACCGAATAGCTACACTACAGAATTATCATCAGGAGTGCGTTATGAGGGATCACCCTCGGCACTCGATAGTAGCTCTGCAGAGTCGAGCAACAAAAGGGGCGTGATGTGATGTGAGGTGACGGGCTCTAGTCATCGATCACGCTGATCGAGTTGTCGATGATGAAGCAGGGGCAACAAGGACAAGGTGGAGGTCACTGATGGATCACTAACCAACATATACTAAGTAGTTTAGGATAAGCAGGTAGGTAACAATAGCAGGTACAGAAGCAGGCTATGCATCAGAATAGGAGCAATCAATAGTAGTAGCAAAATCTAATGCAAGCATGAGAGAATGTAATGGGCGATATCGGGATGATCAAAGGGGGGCTTGCCTGGTTGCTCATGCAAGGAGGGGTCGTCGTCGACATAGTCGATCACAGGGGCATCAGCAGCGATCTCGGGGTCTACCGGAGAGGAGAGGGGGAAGAAACAGTAAATACATAGCAAACAGATGCATGACAAGACAATAAGCGGTGTTAGAGGTGTTCTAACGCCGCGTTACATGATACCGTGGAAGGGGGGAAACATCCGGGAAAGTTTTCCTGAAGTTTGCATTTTTTGGACAGATGAAACAGATGGGGAAAATTTGCATGTTCTCTATGATAGGAACGTGTGGCAGACGAACGAACCGCGTATTCGGATTCGTCTCGTCGTTCTGAGCAACTTTCATGTAGAAAACTTTTTCAAACGAGTTATGGATTATTTTATATTAATTTTGAAAGTTTTAATTGATTTTCTAATAATATTAATATTGAAGTTAATTCGAAAAAGGAGTATTATTACATCAGCATGATGTCAACATGACATCAGCAGTCAACATAGTTGACCAGGGTCAACCCTGACGTGTGGGGCAGTTCAGTCATTGTCTGTTTGAACTAACTACATGTTGAATTAACTAACTAGGTAATTAGGTTAATTAAGCAGGTTAATTAGATTGAGTTAATTAACTAATTCGTTAATTGATTAATTAATTAATTTTATTTACTTATTTATTAACAGGGTGGGTTCCATTGTCATTGGCCCAAGGGGCCATAGCGGCCTTGTGATCTTGGTCTTTGGCGCCATCGGGCATGGTTCTTGGCGTAACCAGCGGCGCCGAGGCCCACTGGGGAGAGGCAAGGCCACTGTATGGGCGCGCGCCACCAAGCGGCAGTGGAGGCAGCGAGCGGGTCCGTGGGGCAGCGACACGGGCAAGCGAGAGGGCGGCCGCGATGGCGGCGAAGTAGCGAGGAGCTGGGACGCGGGAGCGTGGCGCATGAGGGAGGGGGCGCGGTGATCATGGTGAGCGGGCGGTAGCGGGTCATGGGCGCCCACGGGGTGACAGGGGTAAGGGAGAGACAGGAGGGGTTCTCACCCCCGTTGTAGATGAATAGGGGGCCGCCGAGGCTTGACGGAGCCGATGAGGGAGAGATGAGGAGGCGAGGCGACGCAGAGCGGCTCCGGCGAGCAGCGTCCGTCGACGAGGTCGGGGCGTGGAGGCCCTCCGGATCCAGGAACGGGGAGGAGGATGGGGCCGCGAGGAGGACGACGACGGGGCAGCGCCGGGCGGCGTTGGCGAGGTGGCACCAGCGTGGTGGCGCCGGGGGAAGGGCGACGACGTCGTGGTGAAGGGGTGGGGGAAGCGAGTGGGGGGAGTGGGGAGCGGGGCGACCGGGTTAGGGTTTCCGGTTCGGGGGGAGGGGTTATACAGGGGCGCCGGGTGGGCCTGGTGGGCCGGCCAGCTGGGCCAAGATCCAGTGAGAGGCGGGGGCCTCTCCCCTATTCTTTTTTTGTTGCCTTCTCCTTTTCTTTTATTTGCTTATTCCTTTTCTTTTTACTTATTTTAATTGTTGAAATTGGATCCAACTTTGAATCGATGCGAACTTAACAACAGTAAAATCGATGAAATGGCACCATTAACAGTGGTTTACTGTAGCATAATTATCCAGGTGTTACAAAGGCATTCCTCCGGTATCCAGGAGTTGCATAATCTCATAGTCAAAGGAATATGTATATGACATGAAGAAAGCAATAGCAATAAAACTGAACGATCAATATGCTCAGCTAACGGATGGATCATGTCCATCACATCATTCTCCTAATGATGTGATCCCGTTCATCAAATGACAACACATGTCTATGGTTAGGAAACTTAGCCATCTTTGATTAACGAGCTAGTCTAGTAGAGGCTTACTAGGGACACGGTGTTTTGTCTATGTATCCACACATGTATCAAGTTTCCGGTTAATACAATTCTAGCATGAATAATAAACATTTATCATGATATAAGGAAATATAAAATAACAACTTTATTATTGCCTCTAGGGCATATTTCCTTCAGTCTCCCACGTACACTAGAGTCAATAATCTAGTTCACATCACCATGTGATTTAACACCAATAGTTCACATCGTTATGTGATTGACACCCATAGTTCACATCGCCATGTGACAAACACCCAAAGGGTTTACTATAGTCAATAATCTAGCTCACGTCCCTATGTGATTAACACCCAAAGAGTACTAAGGTGTGTCGGTATGGAACGACACCTATGGGATCACAAGAATTCCTACTACGGTTGCCGGGGCGCAGGGTTGCAAGAAGAGCAGGAATAATAGTCAGCACAAGGATCGTTTACCCAGGTTCGCGCCGCGAGGATGCGTAAAACCCTAGTCCTGCTTTGGTGGATGTATTGAGGTTTCTTGAGCTCTCGAACTAGCTATGGTGGCTGTGCCATTTCAGAGAGCCGAATCCTTTTCTAGTATGCCATGGGCCTCCTTTTATAGTCGAAAAGGGCTGCCACAATGGCACACAGGAGGTGGAAAGGCCTACAGTGCTACGAGCTTCTCGCTCGTATTACAGGACAAGACGCATTTAATGTGTCGCTAAGGTGTCTCCTTGCTTTATCGGGGACGGGAGCGAGGCCCGTCCCGTCCGTCGCCGCTCCTCCTCGCTTCAACACGCGCCCTGGCCAGTGTTGCGTTCGGTGCCATGTAGGTAGGCAGGAAGCTGAGGTGGCGCGGTGGTAGGGTCTTCACGAAGATCTGCATGCCGCCACGCAGGCGCCTACTGAGTTGGCCTGGAAGCTGCATGTTGCCACGCAGGTGCTTGCCCAGCTGGTTGGGCTGGCAGCTGCATGGGAACGGCGGTAGAGACTTGGCTGGTGCGGGCCTGGCAGTGGCCTTGCTGGCGCCCTCGGTGAGAGCCTTGCCGGGTGACCCGGCAAGGGTCTTCTGCTGCAAGATTGTCGTCTCCCCCAAGGATCTTGCCGGGGTCTTGTGGCTTTCCTCGCCAAGGATCTTGCTGAGGGCCGTTGTCTTTTAATCCTCATCTGATCTTGAATATTCCTTGGTCTTGACAAAGATCTGCATGCCACCATGGAGGTGCCTCCCGAGCCCCAGTTCCAACGTGGGTGGTTGAGTTGGAACCCGTGGGCTCGAGGGTGGATCACTCCGCTTGTGTGGGCGAGCCGCCCCGGCGAGGGTCTTGCCGGGGCCGCTGAGGCTGCCCCCGGCAAGGATCTTGCTGGGGAACCTTCTTCACCTCTCTGCTTCTTTGTGTTCTTGGCCTTGGCGTTGCCTTGGATGTCTTGGGCTTCGGTCTTACCTCGGTTCACCTCCCCTATTCTGCTTGGTGTGGCTGCGGGCGCGGCTCCGACTATCCGTGCACAGGTAAAGGGGTACAAAGATGCACCCATTCTTTTGTACACCGACAGGAGCCCCTGGGCCTGGGCCACACATAAGCGTGACACATTGTTGGGCCAGGCCCAAAACGATGCGCGGGCAGGCGGGGCGGTTTTTACCGCGGTAAAACTTTTCGCGTGCTGCGCTTCCCACGACCCGCGTTGAATGCGTGACGTGGAGGGGTGCGCATGACGTGGGCGGCTGATGACCCACAAGTATAGGGGATCTATCGTAGTACCTTCGATAAGTAAGAGTGTCGAACCCAACGAGGAGAAGAAGGAAATGATAAGCGGTTTTCAGCAAGGTATTCTCTACAAGTACTGAAATAAGTGGTAACAGATAGTTTTGTGATAGGATAATTTGTAACGAGCAACAAGTAACAAAAGTAAATAAAGTGCAGTAAGGTGGCCCAACCCTTTTTGTAGCAAAGGACAAGCCTGGACAAACTCTTATATAGAGAAAAGTGTTCCCGAGGACACATGGGAATTATCGTCAAGCTAGTTTTCATCACGTTCATATGATTCGCGTTCGGTACTTTGATAATTTGATATGTGGGTGGACCGGTGCTTGGGTGCTGTTATTACTTGAACAAGCATCCCACTTATGATTAACCTCTATTGCAAGAATCCGCAACTACAACAAAAGTATTAAGGTAAACCTAACCATAGCATGAAACATATGAATCCAAATCAGCCCCTTACGAAGCAACGCATAAACTAGAGTTTAAGCTTCTGTCACTCTAGCAACCAATCATCTACTTATTACTTCCCAATGCCTTCCTCTAGGCCCAAATTATGGTGAAGTGTTATGTAGTCGACGTTCACATAACACCACTAGAGGATAGACAACATAAATTTCATCAAAATATCGAAGGAATACAAAATTCACATGACTACTAATAGTAAGACTTCTCCCATGTCCTCAGGAACAAACGTAACTACTCACAAAGCATATTCATGTTCATAATCAGAGGGGTATTAATATGCATATAGGATCTGAACATATGATCTTCCACCAAATAAACCAACTAGCATCAACTACAAGGAGTAATCAACACTACTAGCAACCTACTAGTACTAATCCCGGACTTGGAGACAAGAATTGGATACAAGAGATGAACTAGGGTTTTGAGAGGAGATGGTGCTGGTGAAGATGTCGATGGAGATTGCCCTCTCCCGATGAGAGGAGCATTGGTGATGACGATGGCGATGATTTCCCCCTCCCGGAGGGAAGTGTCCCCAGCAGAACAGCTCTGCCGGAGCCCTAGATTGGTTCCGCCAAGGTTCCGCCTCGTGGCGGCGGAGTCTCGTCCCAAAAGGTTTCTTATGATTTTTTTCTCGACGAAAGGCCTCATATAGCAGAAGATGGCCGCCGGAGAGCCAACAGGGGGCCTACGAGGCAGGGGGATCGCCCCGGGGGGGTAGGGCGCGCCCCCACCCTCGTGGCCAGGTGGGGTCCCCTCTGACGTACTTCTTCTGCTCAATATTTTTTATTATTTCCAAAAATAACTTTCGTTGAGTTTCAGGACTTTTGGAGTTGTGCAGAATAGGTCTCTAATATTTGCTCCTTTTCCGAGAATTCCAAATTTAGGCATTCTCCCTCCTTGTGTAAACCTTGTAAAATAAGAGAGAATAGGCATAAGTATTGTGACATAACGTGTAATAACAGCCCATAATGCAATAAATATCGATATAAAAGCATGATGCAAAATGGACGTATCAACTCCCCCAAGATTAGACCTTGCTTGTCCTCAAGCGGAAGCCGATAACGATAAATATGTCCACATGTTTAGAGGTAGAGGTGTCGATAAAATAAAATATGGACATGAGGGCATCATGATTATTCTCATAACAGCAACATATATAGATATTGTCATATGATTTCTTATGTTCAAGTAATAATCCATTCACAATGCCAAAGTACGAATCATAAACTTTATTGAGAACCAACAAACTATAATCTCAGTCATTGAAGCAATTGCAATTTATCATAACATCAGAAAGAGTCTATGTCAGAGCTTTCTAGCAAGTCCACATACTCAACTATCATTTAGTCTTTCATAATTGCTAACACTCTTGCAATACTTGTGGTTACGGAGTTTAATTCAGACACAGAGAAAGATAGGGGCTTATAGTTTTGCCTCCCAACCTTTTACCTCAAGGGTAATGTCAACAATAATAACTCATGCTGACTTACATCCAATTAGATATATCTATCAGGATCTTTCCAACACCCTGTGCTTGCCAAAGGATAAAATGTAAAAAGGAAAGGTGAAGATCATCATGACTCTTGCATAAGGTAGAAGATAATAATAAAAGATAGGCCCTTCGCTGAGGGAAGAAGAGGTTGCCATGCGCTTTCAGGGTTGGATGCACAAAATCTTAATGCGAAAGAATGTCACTTTATATTGGCACTTGTGATATGAACCTTTATTATGCAGTCCGTCGCTTTTATTTCTTCCACATCACAAGATTGTATAAAGCTTATTTTCTCCACACCAATCAATCATACATATTTAGAGAGCAATTTTTATTGCTTGCACTGATGACAACTTACTTGAAGGATCTTACTCAATCCATAGGTAGATATGGTGGACTCTCATGGCAAAACTGGTTTAAGGGTTTTTGGAAGCACAAGTAGTATCTCTACTTGGTGTTAAGAATTTGGCTGGCATGAGGGGGAAAGGCAAGCTCAACATGTTGGATGATCCATAACAATATACTTTATCTCAGATATAAGAAAACATAACCCATTATGTTGTCTTCTTTGTCCAACATCAACTCTTTAGCATGTCATATTTTAATGAGTGCTCCCAATCATAAAAGATGTCCAAGATAGTGTATTTATATGTGAAACCTTTCTTTCCTTATTACTTACTATTAATTGCAACGATGACCAAAGCTATGTTTTCCAACTCCCAACAACTTTTAATCATCACACTCTTTCTATGTGAAGTCATTACTCTTGATAAGATCAATATGATATCTTTGTTTCTTTTTATTCTTTTCTCTTTTCTTTTATTCACTCTAGATCATGGCAAAATAATCAAGCCCTTGACTAAACACTAATCTTTATTATATATAGCTCACGGACTCAATTACAAAGAGGGATCATAAAGCAAAACTCAAAACTAGATCATACCAAATTTATTCTACTAGATCAAGATACTACTAATAGTATCGAACTAAGAAAAACGTTAAAGATAGGAGTGTGATGGTGATACGATACCGGGGCATCTCCCTCAAGCTTGGCAGTTGCCAAGGGGAGTGCCCATACCCATGTGATTATGTCTCCTTCTTTGTTGGTGAAGAAGGTGGAGTTGTTGATGATGTGGGTTTGTCGTCCATCTTCCAAGGCATAGGCTCACCATCATAGCAGGATGATCGAGTCTCCGGGATCCTCAAATCTGCAGCCAAACTCATCCTTTTGAATCTATATTCATACTCAAAGTTTTGGTTTTGAAGGTCATAGATTTGGGCTTGAAGGTGCTCGATCTTCTCGTGAAGCTTGAATATGGTCTCCCCGATGTTGTCGGCATCCAGCTTGTGGTTGTTGGTGAACTCCGCGATCATCATGTGGTTGGAGTTGAGTCCACGTTCCACCATCCCCTGGCACTTGAAAACTTGTTGCTCCATTGCTTCGAGCCTCGCCTCCATGCTGCTGGTGCCCTTCGGTCCCTCAACATCACGGATGTACAGCAACCCATCACACATCTCAATGGTTTGAGGGTGTCGCAGCACCTCCGCGAGGTAAGGGTTGATGACCTTCTCGAAGAACTTGTCCTTGGGGGCACTTGGAGACGTCATGATAATCTAGATCTGTCAAAAAAACAACTCGAAACAAGAACGGAGGATATTTGCGTGATACAGGGGTCAAAACCTTTGGGAGATTATATAATGAATTTTTACTGACCAAAATACGTATCGTGCAAGAAAACGGAGTCCGGAGAGCACACGAGGTGCCCACGAGGTAGGGGGCGCGCCCAGGGGGGTAGGGCGCGCCCTCCACCCTCGTGGAGCCCTCGTGTCCTTCCCGGACTGCTTCTTATTTTTCTATTTTTCTAAAAATTCCAAAACGGAGAAATATTGCCTTAAAAACTGTTTTGGAGTCGATTTACTTACCGTACCACATACCTATTCCTTTTCGGAGTTTGAAATGTTCCGGAAAGTGTCCCTTATGTATTCCTCCGGGGTTACAGTTTCAATAAAATTGGTTTCAACATTTATGGGATTACCTGAGATATAATGTTTGATTCTTTGACCATTCACCACCTTCGGATTTGTGCCTTCGAAGTTGTTGATTTTTATGGCATCGGAACGATAGACCTCCTCGACGACGTAAAGGCCTTCCCATTTAGAGAGAAGTTTTCCGGCAAAAAATCTTAAACGAGAGTTGTACAACAATATACATAATCACCTACATTAAACTCACACTTTTGTATCCATTTGTCATGCCATCTTTTAACTTTTTCTTTAAACAATTTGGCATTTTCATAAGCTTGGGTTCTCCATTCATCAGTGAGCTAATATCAAATAACCTCTTCTCACCGGCAAGTTTGAAATCATAGTTGAGTTCTTTAATAGCCCAATAAGCCTTATGTTCTAGTTCGAGAGGTAAGTGACATGCTTTTCCATAAACCATTTTATACGGAGACATACCCATAGGATTTTTATATGCAGTTCTATAGGCCCATAATGCATCACCAAGTTTCTTGGACCAATTCTTTCTATACCTATTGACAGTCTTTTGCAAAATTAATTTGAGCTCTCTATTACTCAATTCTACTTGACCACTAGACTGTGGGTGATAAGGAGATGCAATTCTATGATTAACATGATACTTAGCAAGCATTTACGGAAAGCACCATGAATAAAGTGTGAACCACCATCAGTCATTAAATATCTAGGGACTCCAAACCTCGGAAAAATAACTTCTTTAAGCATCTTAATAGAAGTGTTATGATCAACACTGCTAGTTGGAATAGCTTCTACCCACTTAGTAACATAATCAACATGAACTAAAGTATGTGTATAACCATTAGAGGCAGGAAAAGGTACCATATAATCAAAGCCCCAAACATCAAATGGTTCAATAACGAGTGAGTAACTCATAGGCATTTCTTGACGTCTACTAATATTACCAATTCTTTGACATTCATCACAAGATAAGGCAAACTTACGGGCATCCTTGAAGAGAGTAGGCCAATAAAAACCGGATTGCAATACCTTATGTGCAGTTCTATCTCCAACGTGGTGTCCTCCATAAGCTTCGGAGTGACACTTGCGTAGGATCTGTTCCTGTTCATGCTCAGGTACACAACGTCTAATAACACCATGTACTCCTTCTTTATAAAGATGTGGGTCATTCCAAAAGTAATGTCTCAAATCATAGATTTTTTTTTCTTTTGCTGGTATGTGAAACTAGGTGGTATAAATTTAGCAACAATGTAATTAGCATAATCAGCATACCATGGAGTACTATGAGAGGCATTTATGACATTTAATTGCTCATCAGGAAAGCTATCATCAATAGGTAGTGGGTCATCAAGAACATTTTCTAACCTAGACAAGTTGTCTGCAACGGGGTTCTCAGCTCCCTTTCTATCAACAATATGCAAATCAAATTCTTGTAGCAAGAAAACCCATCTAATAAGTCTAGGTTTAGCATCTTTCTTTTCCATGAGATATTTAATAGCAGCATGATCCGTGTGAATAATTACTTTAGAATCAACAATATAAGGTCTAAACTTATCACAAGCAAATACAACCGCTAAGAATTCCTTTTCAGTAGTAGCATAATTTCTTTGAGCTTTGTCTAGAGTCTTACTAGAATATTGAATAACATTTAATTTCTTATCAACTCTTTGCCCTAGAACAACACCTACAACATAATTACTAGCATCACACATAATTTCAAAGGGTAAATTCCAATCAGGTGGCTGAACAATAGGTGCAGAGATCAATGCTTTCTTAAGTATTTCAAATGCTTCTACAAAATCGTCATCAAAGACAAATGGTATATCTTTTTGTAATAAATTAGTCAAAGGCTGAGAACTTTTCGAGAAGTCATTAATGAACCTCCTATAAAATCCTGCGTGACCAAGGACACTTCTTATACCTTAAGGACATGGCATCTTTTCAATAGCATCAACCTTGGTTTTATCAACCTTGGCTTTATCAACCTCAATACCTCTTTCAGAAACTTTATGCCCCAAGACAATGCCCTCATTAACCATAAAGTGGCACTTTTCCCAATTCAGGACAAGTTTAGTTTCTTCACATCTCTGCAAAATTCAATCAAGGTTGCTCAAGCAATCATCAAAAGAGGATCCATAGACGAAAAAGTCGTCCATGAAAACCTCACAAATCTTTTCACAAAAGTCAGAGAATATAGCCATCATGCATCTTTGAAAGGTAGTAGGTGCGTTACATAAACCAAAAGGCATACGTCTATAAGCAAAAGTACCAAAAGGGCAAGTAAAAGTAGTCTTTGATTGATCATTGGCCGACACATGTATTTGAGAGAAAACAGAATAACCGTCTAGAAAGCAAAAGTGTGTATATTTGCATGATCTTTCTAGCATTTGATCGATAAAAGGTAAGGGGTAATGATCTTTCTTAGTAGCTTTATTTAATTTGCGGAAATCAATTACCATCCTATAACCTGTAATAATTCTTTGCGGGATCAATTCATCTTTATCATTAGGAGCAATGGTAATACCTCCCTTCTTAGGGACACAATGGACAGGACTTACCCACTGACTATCAGCAACGGGATAAATTATACCTGCCTCCAGGAGCTTTAGTATTTCTTTTCTTACCACTTCTTTCATCTTAGGATTCAGCCGTCGTTGATGATCACGAACTGGTTTGGCATCTTCTTCCAAATTTATTTTATGTTGACATAGAGTGGGACTAATGCCCTTAAGATCATCAATGGTATATCCAATAGCAGCAAGGTGCTTCTTCAGGGTTTTCAATAATCTCTCGTCTTCATGCTCTGAAAGGTTAGCACTAATAATAATGTGATATATCTTTTTCTCATCAAGATAAGCATATTTAAGAGTATCACGCAACGGTTTAATCTCAAACACGGGATCACCCTTGGGTGGAGGAGGATCCCCTAAGATTTCAACAGGCAAATTGTGTTTCAGGATGGGTTCCTGTTTAAAGAATACTTCATCTATTTCCCTTCTTTCATTCATAAACATATCATTTTCATGGTCTAGCAAATATTGTTCTAAAGGATCACTAGGAGGTACGGCAATAGAAGCAAGACGAATAATTTCATCCTTACTAGGTAATTCCTCTTCATGGTCTTGTCTACTAAACATAGAGAAATTAAACTCATGAGACATATCACCCAAGCCAATAGTAACAACGCTCTTTTCGCAGTCTATCCTAGCATTAACTGTGTTCAAGAAGGGTCTACCAAATATAATGGGACAAAAGCTATCTTGTGGGGAACCAAGAACAAGAAAATCAGCATGATATTTAGTTTTCCCACACAGACTTCAACATCTCTGACAATTCCAATGGGTGATATTGTATCTCTATTAGCAAGTTTGATAGTAACATCAATACCTTCTATCTCAGCAGGTGCAATTTCATGCATAATTTCTTTGTATAAGTCATGAGGTATAGCACTAGCACTAGCACCCATATCACATAAGCCATGATAACAATGATCTCCTATTTTAACAGAAATAACAGGCATGCCTACCACATGTCTATGTTTATCTTTAGCACAAGGTTTGGCAATTCTAGCAGTTTCACCACAGAAATAAATAGCATGCCCATCAATATTATCAGCCAACAGATCTTTAACAATAGAAATATTAGGTTCTACTTTAACTTGCTCAGGAGGTGTATAAGTTCTAATATTGCTTTTACGAACCAGTTGAAGCTTTAGCATGATCCTTTATTCTAACAAGGAAAGGTGGTTTCTCAACATAAGAAGTAGGAACAATAGGATCATTATAAGTGATAGTCTTTTCTTCAACTTTAGTAGGTGCAGCTACTTTTACTTCTATGGGAGGATGATATTTAAACCACTTTCTCCTTGGGGAGATCAACATAAGTAGAAAAAGATTCACAGAAAGGGGCTACTATCTCAGAGTCAAGTCCATATTTAGTGCTAAATTTACGGAAAACATCGGTATCCATAAAAGAATTAACACAATCAAACTTAGGTGTCATACCTGACCCCTTACCTTCATCGAGATCCCAATCTTCAGAGTTGAGTTTAATTCTATCCAATAAATTCCATTTGAATTCAATAGTCTTCATCATAAAAGAGCTAACACAAGAAGTATCGAGCATGGATTGATTATTACAAGAAAACCGAGCATAAAAACTTTGAAGAATTATTTCTCTTGAGAGCTCATGATTGGGGAATGAATATAACATTGATTTAAGCCTCCCCCAAGCTTGAGCGATGTTTTATCCTTTGCGAGGCCAAAAATTATATATATAATTGCGATCACGATGAACAAGATGCATAGGATAAAATTTCTGATGAAATTCAAATTTCAATCGTTTATAGTTCCATGATCCCGTATCATCACATAGCCTATACCATGTCGATGCATCTTCCTTTAAATATAAAGGGAAGACCTTCTTCTTAACAACATCATCGGGTATACCTGCAAGCCTAAATAATCCACAACTTCATCCACATATATTAGGTGCTCATCAGGATGCTTTGTTCCATCTCCTGCAAAAGGATTAGCTAGAAGTTTTTCTAACATACCCGAAGGAACTTCAAAGGGAACATTTTCATTTTCAGTAGGTTCAGTAGGTTGAGGAGCAATTCTTTGCTCTACTGGTCGGGGTGAAGATACCCCAAACAAGCCCCTCAGAGGATTACTTTCCATAGTAACAAGTGACAGTAAATTTCAGCACACTATATAATTTTTTCCTTACCAAATTCCACCTTCCAAAGGCGCTTCACTCCCCGGCAAAGGCGCCAGAAAAGCGTCTTGATGACACACAAGTATAGGGGATCTATCGTATTCCTTTCGATAAGTAAGAGTGTCGAACCCAACGAGGAGCAGAAGGAAATGATAAGCGGTTTTCAGCAAGGTATTCTCTGCAAGTACTGAAATAAGTGGTAACAGATAGTTTTGTGATAGGATAATTTGTAACGAGCAACAAGTAACAAAAGTAAATAAAGTGCAGTAAGGTAGCCCAACCCTTTTTTTAACAAAGGACAAGCCTGGACAAACTTTTATACAGAGAAAAGTGTTCCCGAGGACACATGGGAATTATCGTCAAGCTAGTTTTCATCACGTTCATATGATTCACGTTCGTTACTTTGATAATTTGATATGTGGGTGGACCGGTGCTTGGGTGCTGTTATTACTTGAACAAGCATCCCACTTATGATTAACCTCTATTGCAAGAATTGGCAACTACAACAAAAGTATTAAGGTAAACCTAACCCTAGCATGAAACATATGGATCCAAATCAGCCCCTTACGAAGCAACGCATAAACTAGAGTTTAAGCTTTTGTCACTCTAGCAACCCATCATCTACTTATTACTTCCCAATGCCCTCCTCTAGGCCCAAATAATGGTGAAGTGTTATGTAGTCGAGGTTCACATAACACCACTAGAGGATAGACAACATACATCTCATCAAAATATCGAATCTAATACCAAATTCACATGACTACTAGTAGCAAGACTTCTCCCATGTCCTCAGGAACAAACGTAACTACTCACAAAGCATATTCATGTTCATAATCAGAGGGGTATTAATATGCATATAGGATCTGAACATTTGATCTTCCACCAAATAAACCAACTAGCATCAACTACAAGGAGTAATCAACACTACTAGCAACCTACTAGTACCAATCCCGTATTTGGAGACAAGAATTGGATACAAGAGATGAACTAGGGTTTTGAGAGGAGATGGTGCTGGTGAAGATGTTGATGGAGATTGCCCTCCCGATGAGAGGAGCGTTGGTGATGACGATGGCGATGATTTCCCCCTCCCGGAGGGAAGTGTCCCCGGCAGAACAGCTCTGCCGGAGCCCTAGATTTGTTCCGCCAAGGTTCCGCCTCGTGGCGGCGGAGTCTCGTCCCGAAATGTTTCTTATGATTTTTTTCTTGACGAAAGACCTCATATAGGAGAAGATGGCCACCGGAGAGCCAACAGGGGGCCCACGAGGCAGGGGGCGCGCCCTGGGGGGTAGGGCGCGCCCTGGGGGGTAGGGCGCGCCTCCACCCTCGTGGCCAGGTGGGGTCCCCTCTGACGTACTTCTTCCGCTCAATATTTTTTTATTATTTCCAAAAATAACTTTCGTGGAGTTTCAGGACTTTTGGAGTTGTGCAGAATAAGTCTCTAATATTTGCTCCTTTTCCAAATTGTAATTCCAAATTTGGCATTCTCCCTCCTTATGTAAACCTTGTAAAATAAGAGAGAATAGGCATAAGTATTCTGGCATAACGTGTAATAACAGCCCATAATGCAATAAATATCGATATAAAAGCATGATGCAAAATGGACGTATCAGCGGCATGCATGGGGCGGTTTCCACATGCTTGCGTCACATCGCAGTAAAGAGGCGGCTCGCGCCTTCCTCGTAAAAAGAGGGAGGCGTGGAGGCGCGACTCATTTACTGAATGGGGCCAGGTCGTGGTCTTCAAGGCGTCCACACCCCACGATCACGGGGTGGGGAGAGGTTGCTTCACCCGTCCCCTTGGTTCTGCACGTTCGCCACGCGTCCTTCATGCGCCTGGGTTGGCAAGCGGTGGAGGCGATAAAGCAGGCCTTCGCTAGTTGGGGCAGCGGGTTGGTCTTGATTCCTTGCGCCTCTGGTGTCTGGATTGGTCGAGCGGGGCGGCCGAGCCCCGACCCCGCCCCTTTATAAGGAGAGGGAAGGGGGGATGGCATCTCGCATTCTTCTATCTTCTATCTCCTCCTGCTTCTGCTTCTTCCTCTTACCCGCCATGGAGAAAGGGAATCCCAGCCCCTCGACGGTGGCGGTGAGGGTCGCCGCTCGACAGCGCGTGCCCCCTCCTCCCGAGCCTGTGGTGACGGAGCCGGCCGCGAGGGGAAGTGGAAGGGGGACAGGCCATGGGCGAAGCCGTGGCAGAGGTCGTGGTGCTTGGGGAAGAGGAGGACGGGGCGGCGCGCCGGCCTCGCCCCCGCCAATGATGCCTTTCCCGATGGAGGGCCACGTTGGAGACCAGCCCTGCAAGTTCTTCATCAGGCTGCGTCGGCCTCTGCGTCGTCGTCTTCGTCTCCTCGCCCCGTTTGCTCGGGTGATGGAGCATGACCTTCCCCAGACCCTCAGGTTGCACACGAGGGGCTGTGGGAATGGGGGCACGTGGGTCATGTACCTCCGCCGTGGATGGAAGACCTTCGCTCGCATCCACAGCTTGATGGCGGGGCTCTTCCTCTACTTCAAATTACTGGAGGACGGGTTGCTCTCCGTCGAGGTCTTCGGAGAGTTTGGAACTCACCTGAAGTGCTGCATGGAGAGCTCCTCCGACGGAGACTCCAACGATGGAAGCTCTTCCTCGAGCGAGAGTGATGAGGAGGACAGCGGGGCAGACGACGGGGACGAGTCCGACTAGGCGACGGACGCCCCGCGCCGGGGCGCATGCGGCAGCAGCAGCATCTGCACCTGGCCGCTCCTCCAAAGATGGAACTTCTCGGGGCCGTCTCCTTGGGCGGCTGGTGTCGGGAGGCTGCGGAAGAGGAAGAGGGCGGGCGGCAAGGCCGTCAACTCGGAGTACGCGGGCACCGACGCCTTCATCGCGTATTGCCGGTCCTGCCGCCTCGTCTTCCAGCTCCTTTCCCGGCACCGTCATCACCGGCCCACCCTTGGGTAGCCACTGAGGTGTTCTCTTGGTGCTTTCTGCTTCTCGTAGCTCGCCTAGGTGCCCCTTTTGCCCTTTAGCCTTCTTGACCTGCCTCTTGAGGAGAGGGACAAGAAAGGGATCACGGGCATCTCATCTCTTTTTTAGTTTGTAAGCCTTCGGGCCTTCGTTAAATTTAGAACTTGTAATCCCCTTGCTCATGTTTTTCATTCCGTACGGACTGTACCTGTGTGGGATGTTTTTAGTGAAAAATGGATGTTTGCCGGGTTTTTCGTTCATGGGTAAACCCCGCGACAAGGAGTGAATCCTTGTTACTATTTAAGATAAACGTTTTTCGCTCGGCAACTGGCCTTGCCGTCCCCCACACTTCGCTCGACCATTCTCACGCTCTTGGCGGAGGCAGGGATGAAGTGGGCTTAGGCCCCTCATTCTATCTCCTTACCGCCGCGGCTACAACCAAATCCGGACCCAGGAGATAATCCTTAGGCATGTGAAAAAGGGGAGCACGGTAGCCTGGAGATAAAACGAGGTTTCACATGCCCCAGTTCCGTTCCGAAATGCATGACAGAGGATGAAAGACTTATCTGGATCTGCAGCCCTCGGAAACCTTGTCTTGCCGCGGTTGGATCCTTATACTTGCAGCCCCCGGCAACTCCGGTTTGCCGGGGTCGGGACGCCGGTCCGTTCCCTTTCTTCCAAGTAGCTCAGCAGAAGTGCTCATGTGCCCTGCGAACCAAAGGAGGACAGAAAAGAACAGAAAGACACGCACTCGACCTCTAGGCTAGGGGTTAGTCGCCGCTAAGCACTATTAACCCTAACCAAGGAAGAGACTCGACCTAGCATGCATGCTATAACTTAGGACGTCAGCGCTTCATTTATTTGTGCTTAGGGTCTGCGCCTGGCTTTGTACAAAGGGTTACATGCCTTGCCGGCAAGGTTTGTACAAAAGGTGGCTTGTCGGGGGGCCCGGCAAGCCGCGCCTTATGGGTAAAACTTGCGAAGATGCTCGATGTTCCAGGAGTTGCTCACTGGAATGGCATCTTTGGTCTCCAGGCGGACTACGCCAGGCCTGGTGACTCGTATTACCCGATAAGGGCCTTCCCACTTTGGCGTCAACTTGTTGGAATTCCTGGCCGATTGAACACAGCAAAGAACAAGGCTGCCTTCCTCAAAGCTTGGGCATGAACCTTGCGGCTATGGTAGCGGCGCAAGGCTTCTTTGTAGCGTCTTTGCTCTCATAGCCGCCCGAAGACGATCTTCCTCAAGGAGTGTCACGTCATCTTGCCGCAACTGCTCTTGCTCAACCTCATCATAAGCGAGCACTCGAGGTGACCCGTATATGAGTACCGTGGGGAGAACTACCTCTGCCCCGTATACTAGGGCGAAGGGTGTCTGGCCGGTGGCTCGATTTGGCGTCGTCCTAATCGACACAAGAACCGCCGGCAACTCATCAATCCAGCGCCTTCCGCTCTTGTGCAGCCTGTCAAAGGTCTTCGTTCTCAAGCCACACAACACTTCAGCATTCGCCCTCTCTGCTTGGCCGTTGCTCCGGGGGTGTGCCAAGGAAGCAAAATAGACCTTGCTGCCGAGGTCTTGAATGTACTGCATGAAGGTGTGGCTTGTGAACTGCGTGCCGTTGTCGGTGATGACTCTGTTTGGCACACCAAAACGGCAGACTAGTCCCTTTAAGAACTTGGATACCGACCGCGGCTGTCACCTTCCTCACCGGGTTCCACCTCTGGCCACTTTGTGAACTTGTCGATTCATGACATACAAGTACTCAAGGCCCCGACAAAGACGGGAAGGGGCCCAAGATGTCGAGCCCCTGCACCCGTAATGGCCAGAGAGAGAGGATCGTCTGAAGGGCTTGAGCTGGTTGATGAAGCTTCTTTGAATGGAACCGACACGCTTCAAACTTGGTTACTAGTGTCATCGCATCACGGAGGCGGTGGGCGGAAGAAACCTTGCCGAACGCCTTCCGGCAAGGGCCTCGACCCTATGTGGGAGCCACATATGCCTCCATGTATCTCGCCAACAGCTCCAAATTCTTCCTCCCGGGGGATGCACTTCAATTTCACGCCGTTCGGCCTTCTCCTGTACAGGACGTCATCGACGAACTGGTAGAGGGCAGACCGACGGGCTACTTTTTCCGCTTCTTCCTGCTCCTCAGGAAGTTCCCCAGTTTGGAGGAATCGGACAGTATGCTGCACCCATGCGTCGGACAGTATGCTGCACCCATGCCGGAGCCTGGGGCTCGACGGAAAGGACAAAAGGCATTTCCCCTGCCATGGGAGCGGCTATCTCCACGGCTAGGACTTGACGCCCTGCCGGAGCCAGTTGCTCTGTGGCAGGCTCAGCGTCCACGGCAGCATCCTTGCCGGCAGCCCCAGGGCGCTCGGTAGGAAAGTACTCGCCGGGACCTGATTTCCTTCGCTTGTTCCGCCCCGTCGATGGTTCAACGGATGGCTGAGTTAACCGGAGCAAAAAGTTACCTGGTTCCACAAGTAGCTTGAATGCAGCACGCTTCGATAGGTAATCTGTGATATCGTTCTCCGCTTAGATACCGTCAAAGTGCTCCTCCAGCTTCCTCACTTCATCTATGTAGGCCTCCATCAACGGGCTCTAGTAATCCTTGTTGACTTGTCTGACGACAAGCTGCGAGTCACCCCTAACGATGAGCTTCTTCACCCCGAGGTCTGCTGCGATCCTGAGACCGGCAAGCAGCCCCTCGTACTCAGCAGTGTTGTTCGTGGACTTCTCCCTGGGAAAGTGCATCTGGATCACGTACTTGAGGTGCTCTCCGGTGGGTGCGACAAGTAGCACACCGGTACCGGCGCTTTGCAATGAGAAGGCCCCATCAAAGTACATGATCCAGTCGCGGTCCGCTTCCTTGCCGGGGAGAACGATCTCCTGGATTTCTTCGTCAAGTGTTGAGGTCCATTCCGCAATGAACTCTGCCAAGATTCTGCTCTGGATTGTTGAGGTACTTTCAAACTTCAACCCAAAGCTCGACAACTCCAAGGCCCATTCCACAATCCTTCCGGTTGCATCTGGGTTGTGCAGTATCCGTTGTAGCAGGAGGCGGGTGACGACGGTGATCTCATGGGCTTGGAAGTAATGACGCAGCTTCCTCGAGGCCATAAGGAGGCCGAAGAGCAATTTCTGCACACCGGAGTACCTCGACCTAGACCCCTGCAAGAGGGAGCTGACAAAGTAAACCGGGTGCTGCATCATCTTCTTCTTCTGCACCACATTGCTTGACTGTGCGGGTGTTGCCCCGACGGTGTCAGACTCTGCCGGGGGCCTTGCCTTGCCGGCACCAGGTCCTGCCGGGGGAATCTTTGGCTCGCCGTCTGCTGGTTCTTCCGTCGCCACTGCATCCTCATCGGCCTCCCTCTGTGCCACCAGTGCGGCGCTGACCACTTGATTCGTTGCCGCTAGGTACAGCAACAACGATTCTTGTCGCTTAGGCGCAACCAGTATTGGCGTGGAGGAAAGGTATTTCTTCAGATCCTGCAACGCCGCCTCGGCTTCTGGGGTCCACTCCATCGGTCCTGCCTTCTACAAGATCTTGAAGAAGGGAAGGGCACGCTGGGCGGACTTGGAGATGAATCGGCTCATGGCGGCAATGAAGCCGGTGAGCCGACGCACATCCTTGATCCGCCTGGGCACCTAATCTGTTCAATAGCCTTGATTTTGTTTGGGTTTGCCTCGATCCCACGCTGCGACACAAAGAACCCGAGAAGTTTGCCGGAAGGAACGCCGAAGACACACTTCTCAGGGTTCAGCTTGAGGTTGATCTTGCGTAGGTTGGCAAATGTCTCTTCCAGATCTTGCACAAGAGTTGCCCCGTCCTTGGTTTTGACCACTATGTCATCCATGTATGCCTCCATATTTCTATGGAGCTGGGGTTCAAAACCAATTTGGGCTGCTCTTGCAAACGTCGAGCCAGCACTCTTCAACCCGAAAGGCATCCGTAAAAAGAAATAATACGTACCACTTGGGGTGATGAATGCTGTCTTCTCTTCATCTTCTCTCGCCATGAAGATTTGGTGGTAGCCCGAGTAGGCATCGAGGAATGGCAGCAGATCACACCTGGCCATGGAGTCGACAATCTGGTCGATGCGCGACAATGGGAAGGGGTCCTTAGGACAAGCCTTATTGATGTCTGTGTAATCAATACACAGCCTCCACTTCCCATTTGCCTTGCGCACCACTACCGGATTGGCCAACCACGTCGGATGGAGCACTCCTCTCACCAAACCCGCTGCTTCCAACTTCCTGATCTCCTCTGTGATGAACTCCTGCCTCTCCAGCACGCTTTCTAACCTTCTGCTTGATGGGCCGCGCATGAGGACAGACAGCTAGGTGGTGCTCAATCACCTCCCTGGGAACACCGGGGATGTCGGATGCTTGCCATGCAAACACGTTGACATTTGCCCGCAGGAAGGTGACGAGTGCGCCTTCCTATTTGCAGTCGAGGGTGGAGCCTATGGTGAAAGCCCCTCCCGTGCCATCCTCCCTGACGGACACCTTCTTGGTCTGAGGTGGCTCAGCTCTGGATTTCTTGCTCTTGCCGGTAGAGCTCTCTGGCACGTCCTCGACGGTAGCACAACACTCCGAGGAGGTGCGCTTGCCGGATTGGGTGCGAGAGATCTTGCTGGGCTTCTTCTTCCCTCCCGGGGCTTCAGCGGCAGGAGCAAGTACCCTGGCGGCAGCTGCTGCAACTGCTTCCTGGTAGAGTTGGTCGGCGCAAATCAGCGCGTCCTTCTTATCGGAGGGGATGGAGATGATAGTCAACGACCCAGGCATCTTTAGCAGGTTGTAGGCGTAGTGCAACGCCGCCATGAACTTGGCTAGTGCCGGGCGGCTGAGGATCCCGTTGTAGGGCAAGGGGATCTCGGCCATGTCGAAGATGATCCTCTCCGTCCTGTGGTTCAACTCCCCTCCAAACGTCACGGGCAGCGTGACCTTCCCCTTCAGCTCGCTCCTCCCCGGATTGACCCCTTGAAACGTGCCTGTTTCCTCAAGGTCTCCATCAGGGATTTGCAGCCTTTTGATCACGACGGGCGAGATCAAGTTCAGGCCGGCACCGCCGTCGACCAAAATCTTGTTCACCTTGAGGTTGCGTATCATTGGGGAGACCAACAACGGCAAACACCAGACCGCGGTTGTGCGGTCAGGGTGGTCCTCGGCGTCAAAGATGAGGCGTCTTTGGACCACTTCAGCGGCTTCTTAGCGTCGAACGACGGCTCCGCTGTTGTAATCTCACGCGCCCACTGCTTGAGCTGGCGGTGAGAAGTATGCAGCGAGGCGCCACCGTCGACGCACATGGCCTCTGTAGCCTTCTGTAACTCTTGCTGGTCGGACTCGTCGTCCTCGTCACGATCATCGTCTTCTTGCTTCTTGTCACGGCCCCGGGCGGGCCTCTCTTGCTGGTTGTCCTTGTCGCGGCGGCCTCCTTGGCCGCCACACTTCTTGCCGGATACCTCGGCACCGTCCTGGCCCTTCTCCTTGTCCCGCCTCTCATACTCGGCCTTTTGCTTTTCAGCAACAGCTCGACTTGCCGGCAGTTCTGGAGGTCGTGGCCTTTGGTGTGGTGGATCTTGCAGTACTGCTTGCCAGAGCCCCTTGGCTTGTCGGCAGCTGCTATGGCCGGCAGGCGACGTACCCGGCATTCTCCTTGCCAGGGTCGTCTGCCTTGACCTTCTTGGCAGCGCCGGTGTCGTCAGACCCTTCAACGTCAAACACGGCCTTGCCCTTGCGTTTCCTATTGCGACGCCGACCCTTCTTCGTCGGGGTGGCGGTGTCTTCATCAGCAGAGTCGGTTTCTGTGCCGGCATCCTCGCGGGGGTAGTCCCTTCCCTCTTCAGTCCGGGCGCACCTGTCGGCCAGAACATAGAGTTCGTCCACATCCTTAACCTTGGTCATCGCCAGCTCTTCGCGCATCTTGCGGTTGCGCATGTTTTGATGGAACACGCTGATCACAACGGCGGGATGAACGTCGGGGATGTTGTAATGCACGCGGCTGAATCTCTGTATGTACTTGCGCAGGGTTTCCCCTTCCTTCTGGGGAATGATATGCAGAGCACTGGCCTGACCATGAACTTGGTGGTCCCCAGTGAAGGAGCCAACGAACTCATGGCACAGATCCGACCAAGAAGAAATCGAATCCGCCAGCAAGTGCATCAACCAAGACATAACATTGGGCTTCAGTGCCAACGAGAAGTAATTAGAAAGCACCTTGTCGTCGCGAGCTCCAGCAGCCTGCATCGCGATGGTGTAGATGCTGAGGAACTCGGATGGATGGGTCTTGCCAGTATACTTCTCGCCGACGTCGGGCTTGAACATGCGGTGGGACGGCCACTGGAACTGCCGCAGCTCACGGGTAAAGGCTGGGCAGCCCACCTCGTAAGGTAGGCCGCCGGAGCCCCCCGGCGCTGGGTGGTCCATAGCGGGTCCCGCCCGCTTGTCCGGCTGGTGGCGTGTATCACGCTGGCGCTCGATAGTGGTTCGAGCATCTTCGTGAGCTTGTTCTCGAAGAACTTGGCGCTGGTCGCGGCGGGTCCGCGGGTCGGACGACGCTATGGAGATGTTATCACAAGCGTCGTCATGACGGGCCAGCGCCCGCGGCAGCTGGCGAGGAGGAGGAGAGTGCACCGTAACCGCAGCACCCCCGGTCCTCCTAGCGCTGGCATGTGGTGGCTCGGTGGGGCGCCGACCTGAGGGTCCCGCCGGTCGCGGATCATCATTGTTGGCGATGACGACGAGGCTCCGGATGGTGGCCCTCCACTCATCGAGCTTCTCCGCAGCAGGAGGGAAGTCGAGGAGCAGCTGCGCGCGCGCGCCAAAGCTTCTGCTGGCGTGGGTGGCGGCGACAGCTACATGGACCGTGGCGCGCTTCGACTTCTAACCATGTTAGAAGGAGCTCTATCACGACCCAGTGGCTGCACGCCATTTTCGCCAGCACTTCGGCGGGCATGCTTAACTCCTTCGTCCCGTGGACGATGCACAGGGCTCTTCCCACTGTGGTGTCCGGGGTCTTCAGCGCGGTGACGCTGCTTGTTGCGTGCACCCTGGGAAGAGCGCATTGTGGGCGCCGGCGTGGGCGTCCTGGAGGTCGCTGCATCGCCCGAGGGTGGCAGAACGACACTCCTGGAGGGCCCCGCGCCGCCTGCGGGGGGCCCAGCTCCGTCTTTGGATCTGGCGACGTGCGGCTGGTCGTCTGGCGCGCGAACGATGCCGCTCGCCAGGCTCTGACTACCAGGGCGATGCTGGTGCTCGCGGACCGCGGCCCGGTCCTGTCTGCGAACGGCCCGCTGCTCGTCCGCACTGGTACAAGACGTTCGGCTCCCAATGAGCCGATCACCGTGGCCGTCTTCTTCTTGGGAGCCATGGCGATGAAGAAACGCTAGGCTAACTACTAGACCAGATTCTCATAATTGCGCCCCCTACCTGGCGCGCCAAAGATGTCGGTGTGGAACAACACCTATGGGATCACAAGAATCCCTACTACGGTTGCCGGGGCGTAGGGTTGCAAGAAGAGTAGGAATAGTAATCAACACAAGGATCGTTTGCCCAGGTTCGGGCCGCGAGGATGCGTAAAACCCTAGTCCTGCTTTGGTGGGTGTATTGAGTGTTCTTGAGCTCTCGAACTAGCTACGGTGGTTGTGCCGTTTCAGAGAGCCGAATCCTTTTCCAGTATGCCATGGGCCTCCTTTTATAATCGAAAAGGGGCTGCCACAGTGGCACACATGAGGTGGAAAGGCCTACAGTGCTACGAGCTTATCGCTCGTATTACAGGACGAGACGCATTTAATGCGTTGCTGAGGTATCCCCTTGCTTTATCGGGAACGGGAGCGAGGCCCGTCCCGTCCGTCGCCGCTCCTCCTCGCTTCGACATGTGCCCTGGCCAGCGATGCGTGCGACGCCATGTAGGCAGGCAAGCAGCTGAGGTGGCGCGGTGGTAGGGTCTTCACGAAGATCTGCATGCCGCCACACGGGTGCCTGCTGAGTTGGCCTGGAAGCTGCTTGTTGCCATGCAGGTGCCTGCCCAGCTGGTTGGGCTGGCAGCTGCATGCGAACGGCGGTAGAGACTTGGCTGGTGCGGGCCTGGCAGTGGCCCTGCTGGCGCCCTCGGTGAGAGCCTTGCCGAGTAACCCAGCAAGGGTCTTGCCGTGGCGCGCTGTCGTCCCCGACAAGGATCTTGCCGGGGGTCTTATGGCTTTCCTCGGCAAGGATCTTGCCGAGGGCTGTTGTCTTTTAATCCTCATCTGATCTTGAATATTCCTTGGTCTTGACCAAGATCTGCATGCCACCATGGAGGTGCCTCCCGAGCCCTAGTTCCAACGTGGTTGGTTGAGTTGGAACCCGTGGGCTCGAGGGTGGCTCACTTCGCTGGTGTGGGCGAGCCGCCCCGACAAGGGTCTTGCCGAGGCCGCTGAGGCTGCCCCCAGCAAGGATCTTGCTGGGGGAACCTGCTTCGCCTCTCTGCTTCTTTGTGTTATTGGCCTTGGTGTTGCCTTGGCTGTCTTGGGCTTTGATTTTACCTCGGTTCACCTCCTCTGTTCTGCTTGGTGTGGCCGCGGGCGCGGCTCCGACTGTCCGTGCACAGGTAAAGGAGTACAAAGATGCGCCCCTTCTTTTGTACACCGACAAGGTGTGATCATGTTTTTCTTGTGAAAGAGGTTTAGTCAACGGGTCTGCCACATTCAGAAGCGTATGTATTTTGCAAATTTCTATGTCTACAATGCTCTGCATTGAGCTACTCTATCTAATTGCTCCCACTTTCAATACGTATCCAGAGACTCAGAGTTATCTGGATCGGTGTAAAAGCTTGCATCGACGTAACTCTTTACGACAAACTCTTTATCACCTCCATAACCGAGAAAAATATCCTTAGTCCTCTAAGGATAATTTTGACCGCTGTGTAGTGATCTACTCCTGGATCACTATTTTACCCCCTTGCCAAATTCATGGCAAGGCACACAACATGTCTAGTACACAACATGGCATACTTTATAGAACCTATGGTTGAGGCATAGGGAAGGACTTTCATTCTCTCTGCTGTGGTCGGGTTTTGAGTCTTACTCAACTTCATACCTTACAACTCAGGCAAGAACTCCTTCTTTGACTGATCCATTTTGAACTCCTTCAAAATCTTATCAAGGTATGTACTCCTCGAAAGTCTTATCAAGCATCTTGATCTATCTCTATATATCTTGATGCCCAATATGTAAGCAGCTTCACCTAGGTCTTTCTTTGAAAAACTCCTTTCAAACACTCCTTTCAAACACTCCTTTATGCTTTCCAGAAAATTCTACATTATTTCCAATCAAGAATATGTCATTCACATATACTTATCAGAAAGGCTGTAGTGCTCCCACTCACTTTCTTGTAAATATAGGCTTCACCGCAAGTCTGTGTAAAACTATATGCTTTGGCAAACTCATGAAAGCGTATATTCCAACTCTGAGATGCTTGCACCAGTCCATAGATGGATCGCTGGAGCTTGCACATTTCGTTAGCACCTTTAGGATTGACAAAACCTTCTGGTTGCATCATATACAGCTCCTCTTTAATAAATCCATTAAGGAATGCAGTTTTGATATCCATTTTGCCAGATTTCATAAAATGCGACAATTGTTATCATTATTCAGACAAACTTAAGCATTGATATGAGTGAGAAAATCTCATCGTAGTCAACACCTTGAACTTGTCGAAAACTTTTTTCGACAATTCGAGCTCTGTAGATAGTAACACTACCATCAGCGTCTGTCTTCGTCTTGAAGATCCATTTATTCTTAATGGCTTGTCTATCTTCAGGCAAGTCCACCAAAGTCCACACTTTGTTCTCATACATGGATCTTATCTCAGATTTCGTGGCCTCAAGCCATTTATCTGAATCTGGGCTCATCATCGCTTTCTCATAGTTCGTAGGTTTGTCATGGTCTAGTAACATGACTTCCAGAACAGGATTATGGTACCACTCTGTTGCGGAACATGCTCTAGTTGACCTACGAGGTTTGGTAGTAACTTCATTTGAAGTTTCATGATCATAATTAGCTTCCTCTCTAGTTGGTGTAGGCATAACGGGAATGGTTTTCTGTGATGAGCCACTTTCCAATTCGAGAGAAGGTACACTTACCTCTTCAAGTTCCACTTTCCTCCCACTCACTTCTTTCGAGAGAAACTCCTTCTCTAGGAAGGATCCATTCTTAGCAACAAAGATCTTGCCTTCGGATCTGTGATAGAAGGTGTACCCAACAGTTTATTTTGGGTATCCTATGAAGACGCACTTCTCCGATTTGCGTTCGAGCTTATCAGGCTGAAGCATTTTCACATAAGCATCGCAACCCCAAACTTTAAGAAACTATGGCTTATGTTTCTTGTGAAACCACAGTTCGTACGGTGTCGTCTCAACGGATTTAGATGGTGCCCTATTTAACGTGAATGCAGCTGTCTCTAATGCATAACCCCAAAAAGATAGTGGTATATCGATAAGAGACATCATAGATTGCACCATATCTAATAAAGTACGATTACGATGTTCGGACACACCATTATGCTGTGGTGTTCCAGGTGGCCTGAGTTGAGAAACTATTCCACATTGGTTTAAATGAAGGCCAAACTCGTAACTCAAATATTCGCCTCCGTGATCAGATCGTAGAAACTTTATTTTCTTGTTACGATGATTCTTCACTTCACTCTGAAATTCTTTGAACTTTTCAAATGTTTCAGACTTGTGTTTCATTAAGTAGATATACCCATATCTGCTCAAATCATCTGTGAAGGTCATAAAATAATGATACCTACCGCGAGCTTCAACACTCATCGGATCGCATACATCGGTATGTATTATTTCCAATAAGTTATTAGCTCGCTCCATTGTTCCGGAGAATGGAGTTTTAGTCATCTTGCCCATGAGGCATGGTTCACAAGTATCAAATGATTCATAATCAAGTGATTCCAAAAGTCCATTTGCATCGAGTTTCTTCATGCGCTTTACACCAATATGACCTAAACGGCAGTGCCACAAATATGTTGCGCTATCATTATCAACTTTGCATATTTTGGCTTCAATATTACGTATATGTGTATTATTAACATTGGTGCACTTCGGTCCTAAACAAATGGTTTTTAACCCCTTTCCGCGACGGCATTTGGAATCGTCGCCAAGTGAGTGTGGGCGATAGGGGGATCCTTCCCACAAGACCCAGAAACCGTCGTGGATATGCCCTCCTGGCACACACGCTCGGCAAAATAAGGTCGTGTGCGACCGGCGAGTGCTCAAATACGAAAATACACACAGTAGAGCTAAAAACACAATTATACAGGCGAAATTGTTTCCGGTCGCAATTACATCCCACCGAGTCAGTCCCCGCTAAACGTTTCCATTCGTATGTACATCCCACACAGTCGCTCCAAGGAAAACATTTCCGTTCACAAGTATATCACACACAATTTTTTCCCTTAAATCGTTTGTGATAGCGTTGCCATTGCATACGATATTAAAAAATTTATCGTTTGCATTATTGAATGCATCACACACGATGCGTAGAAGAAACTGGGTGGCAAAGGCTGTCCATCACACACAGTTTTTATGTGGTAAACGTTTGCGCAAGGTGGCCTAACGCAAACAGTTTTCAAGAGAAAGTCGTGTGTGCAGTGGAGATTGATCACACACGTGGTGGATCCTAGAAACGTTTCTGATATCCTAGAAACCGTGTGCAGTGTAATCCCTAATTTAAAAATCACATGTTTTGAATTTGAAAGTAGGCAATCACTTATTGTAGCGACCCGACCTCAGACGGTCCTGTCTCTTAGCTTAAGTGTCATCCCTGGATCGGTATGCTAACACACACGGTACTCGAGGATTTATAATAGAGGTAAATCACATGTATAAAGTAACGTAAATACTATTACCTCAATCCAAATAGCGGAAGTAACAACAAGGTTGTGGATTCCCATCAACACCAACGACAAAGTTGAGTGTAGAAATCGTAACCCTAACGTATCACTTACTCGTCGTAAGAATCCTGCAACATGAGACGTTGCAACCACAAAGGGTTAGTACATTGAATATACTGGCAATTTCACACTATAGAGCAATGATGAATAATGGCTATCACTACATGCATATTTGGCTGGTGGAGGCTCTATGGTTATAATGTTTTGCAAAAAGCCAATTTTTTTCCTACATCAAATAAATAAATTTTATTTAACTACAAAGTTGGTTGAAATATTGAGAAGGTTCCTCCAACTCAATCCTAATTAAAAGTGAACAACCCAACAAATTAATTAAGTAGAGTGATGAGATCAACATGATAATTCAAGAACCAGATACTCAAGATGTCCATAACCGGGGACACGGCTAACCATGATTAGTTTGTACACTCTGTAGAGGTTTGCGCACTTTTCCCCACAAGACTCGATCTCCTCCGTTTGATTTCTCGCACTACATGTTGTTTGAGAAATGGATGACCGAGACATAGTCTTTCAGAAGCACTAACTCTTTACTCTAGGTGGACAGTTACACCTACTTTCCCCTACATCTGCTGTCCCACCACTGAAAGAGGTCATGCAACATCCTCAACTATGCTAGAGCCCATAATAGCTTGTGGCTGGAAGTTTCTAGCATGAATAATCTTATGATCCCTTTGAGCCTGGGTGGCGAACCATAGGATGATCACACGGTACTCCGGGATATCCTAGGACAACACCGGATTCTCCAGGTGCCCTGACAACCAATCCACCCAGATGTGTATTTAAGTAGCCACCTTAAGTTAACCCTTAATTATCAATCTCACATCTGTCATGGAATACACTCAAACCCAATCCACGTCTACGAGCATAGCATGGCAATATAAGTATAACATAGAAGTAACTCCCAAGGGTTTGATAATAAAAGGCAATAGGTTCTACCTCATCAACTACTTCCCAAATCCCACATGTTATCAATCCTACTCATGCAATGGTTGGGGTTGAAACTAATGCATAAAAACTGGGTAATAAAGGGATATGATCAAAGGGTGAACTTGCCTTGTACTGTTGATGAAGATGATTCACACTCATAACTCCTGATAGTTCTAGCCATCACACTTCGGTCAATCTATCGTGAGCAAGCAATTGCATACATAAGCACTCATGCAAAAGAATCGAAGAAAAGATCTCGAAAAACTTCGAAAACAAGCAATTGACTCTTGCAACAGAAAACAATTTCTAACAGTACCAAAATTTAGTGAATTTGGCCTTATCATAAAGTTTAGGCAAAGAGCTTCAATTAGCAAAAAGAATCAACTCAAACGGATTTATAAAACTCAACTTACGAACAAAAGAAGTTCAAATACAAATCTGTTTGAATTCAAATTTTAAACTTTCAAAAAACATGTTTAAGTTGTTTATCTGGATAGAGGGGGTCATAACAAAGAAGTGGGCGTTGGTTTCGTTGAATTTGGACAAACGAGCGAAAAGTAGCGAAGCTTTGAATATCAGGGACTAATCTGTAAATAAAATATTCACGGATGGATCCCTGGCCGAAATTAAAAAGAAAAAGAAAAAACTCTACCGAACGAACGTTCGCTAGAGAGACTAACCTAGCGAAAACCGTTCGTTACAAACCTAAACTAGTGAGTGTTCTATATAACTAAACCTAATAATAAACCGATCAAACAAAACTAAACCGAACAAAAATAAAAACTGGACGGACCTAGCGGTTTTTCGTCGAAAACCGACGGCGACGAACGACGAGCTCCGGCGTCTGCGGGATGCGGCGCGGCGGCTCCGGCGAGGTGCGGCAACGACGGCGGTGGCACGGGCTACGGTGGGGTGGCGCGATGGAGTCTGTGGCGGCTTTGGCCGAGAGTGGCGGCGGCAAGAAGAAGCGAAATCTTGGCGGCGGCTGGCGAGAAGCGGCAGCGAAGCGGCAGCAGCAGTGTGGCGGCGGCGAGATCTGATGCGGCGTGGCGAGGGACGAGTTTAGGTGCCCAGGGTGGAGTATTTATAGGGGGGCGGCGAACCTCGGGAGGCGTCCCGAGTCGGCACGAGGCGGCGGCGGCGTTTCCTGGCCAAACTCCTCCTGGAGTCGGTCGGGGCGAGGTGGTGGGCTGGGCGGCGGCCTGGCAGGAGCGGGGCCGGCCCTGTTTGGCGGAGGGAACTTTAAAAAAATCAATTAGCAGACAAAAGAAATAGTAAAATGATATAAAATAAAAATATACTATAGGCATATAATATATCAAAATTTTCAGAAAAAGATTTTCTACGACTTGAACATTTTTCTAGCATCAAATAAAATTCACACAAATTTAAATAAAGCAAAGAGTGGTGCTGTTATAATAAAACCTCATATAAATCATTTTAAAAATACCAATATGAGTTCAAATTTATTTCTCTCCAATTTTCTACTATATGGAATCGTTTTACCCTAATTTCCATAATTTTATTTTTGGAGAAAAAATAATTTGAATAAAACCCAAATAACTCCAAATTGAAAATAATTTCAAAAGGACTTTAAATTTGATCTTTTAAACTTCCAACTCATTTTTATACGTTTCTCATGAAAATCATTGAGTTGCATAGAGTTTCTGAATTGGAATATATTTCCAAATGAAATTCAAATATTTTTAAAAACCCTTTTCATTTATTTAAATGAAAAAGTCATGTCATCTTCTCTCCAGGGTTTTGTGGTGAAAAGAATTTGAAAAATGGAAGTTTGGGAAATTCCTTTTATTCCCTCTCATTTAACTTTCAAAATTTTCAAATTTCACTCACTTTCGGTCAATCAATCACACAACAATCAAACAAACAATCAAAGCTATCTATTTAATATAACGTTCCAAAATTTAGAATTTTGGGATGTTACAAACCTACCACCCTTAAAATGAATCTCGTCCTCAAGATTCGGAGAGGCTAGAAAGAAATAGGTTGGGTTTGGGGTCTTCTCAAAAACCATCGGTCGTCTCCGGGGTCTCGGGTGCTACCACCCTTAGAAGAATTGTTACGGTTCCATCAAAACTCATATACTCCATCCATTATTCTTGACAGTGTCGGTCTTCTCGATTCTCGGAAAATTCCTTCTCTGGGCTCTTCCGCTAGTGGCATAACCTTTACCGCAATTCTTCGATCCTATCATCTTGATAAGGTTCTTCTGTGGATCGGGTTTTTACGAAATGACGGGTCCGCGCCAATACTAAACAACTATCGATATCTCATGGAGGTCAATAATTTATGGTTTCTCCTGCAGGAAATTGGTCTGGGTTGAACCTCACTGTATATCCTACTATTGGCAACATCTGCCTTGTACAAGGGGAAAATACTTATACCATTCTAAGGTTCAAACAAGGTTTAAGATCGCCCTCTCTCTACTATAGGTTAGTCACTCAGATTTACCATCCCATATAGCAAGGCGAATAATAAGAGTAAGTCGGTATGGTGATCAATCCATCCCACACCCAAATCATTACCTTGTATATGGTTTAGTGAATCTCGCATTCTAACACTCGGTCATCCTCACAAGCATTGCAAAATTTCTCTTGTCGACGAACCAAGTTCGGATAAATACATTGATTCTGCAAGCCAAATAAACATCTATCGTTCCTTCACAACTCTCAGGTTTTGCGTTACTCCTATAAGATCGTCTGTTGATAAAGTCGTAACTTCTTCCAGGGTTTTTCCTTCAGCAAGAATGTGCTTGCTTCTTGGCGAGTTCACGGGGCACGTGGGTTATGGTCCATCTCATCACTTCTAAACCTTAAACTCATCATCGGGGCAACAGATCATTATTCCAACATCCAGCTTCCTAGAATTCTTAAATCCATCCAATTGTACTGTCTCCCTTCCTTCTATTGGTGCCAAACTAAAATGTGATTACTCAAACTCATCATCGGGTTACAATTGCTCCATATTACCAATATTATACCTCCTTTATATCCAATAGTACTTCATCCCTTCATATTCTTGGGGTATCCAACATATCGAGATAAAACTCGTACTTATTTTGTCCGAAGTCCATTCCGTGGAATATCCTTATCTTTTTCCAGGGTCAAGTGTCCTCACAGGGTACTACCACCCTTAAAATGCACCATCTTATTCCATAGACCATATTTCTCATATCCTCGAAAATGGTCAAAATCTTTCTTCATAGAGTAACAACACATATAATCCAAATCAGTACCAACGATGCTAATTTTATTGATTCTCAAATTATTACAATCTCCTGCATTTCCATTACATGCCTCAACTCAACACCTCAATTCAAAAGAATTGTTCCCACTACTACTACTATACTTCTTTTGTTGCAACTCAACTATTTAGCACAAGCCTCCCTCTCTTGTGGACAATCCCTGGTAAAGTGCCCTGCTTCATTACAACAAAACATATTACTTATACCAAGTCTCGAGGTTTCCTCATGATTACATAGCCTCCGTGGGTCCTCGACTTCCTTTTTGGGCAATCTTTGAAGTAGTGCCTCGATTCCTTGCACCTATAACAGTGATATGACCTGTGTCCTTCTGGATTCCAATCTACTTCTCTTCATGGACTTTTCCGTTCCAAATAGGGCTTCTATTTCCTGTGGTTCATACTCTACTTCCTCTGTCAGGAATTATACTAGATCCCTATTCAGAAAATTTTGGGAGATGTGTCCTCCTTCTCCACATGAATAGCAAGACTTAGTGCAGGGTTTAATCGAGTCTTCTTCGGGTGTGTCCTTCACCTCTTCCTTCATCACAGGTTCTTCTAAAATTTCCATGAGGGCTCCTTTCATTGCTTCTTTCTTCTGCTGGATGGTTCTTTGTAGCATGGGCTAAATGTGACACTGAGCAGGGTAGTGGGTAGTCCCTTCACACAAGAAACAAGTAATCTGCCTAGTTGGGCATTCTTCAGCTGGGTGACTTCCTTCGCAATTAGGGCATTCATCCTTGTGTTCTTTATGGTTGTGTCCTATTTCTCCATAGAGCTTGCATGTACAAGGTTTCTTATAATTTCCATAAGGCTTCAATTTCTGGGTCACAAACCGAGACTTCAAAGAAAGTCAACTTAAATTCTTTCCAAGTGGTTACTCCTTGCCACCCATTGATGGTTTGGTACCTCCTCCACCACGTAGCAGCACCTCTTTCAAAGCACTGAAGAGCATGTCGGGGCATATCCTTTTCGGCTATAATGTTATTCTCCATATGATTTTCCATGTTCTGAATCCATCTGTCTGTCTCCAATTGACTCATCGGTCCAGAAAATATGGGTTCATCTCCATTCCTCCTCTATTGGCTCCAAGGGTTTTGGGGTAAGGTAAGAGAGATAGGGAGGGATACACACAACACAAACAAAAGTTTTGAAAAGACAGATTTTATTTGTGGCTGTCGGAAAAATATCAAACAAATGGCAGCCCACAATCGTCGCATCTAACGTAGGTATATAACAGGGGTTTGGTCTTCTAAAGGTCAATAAATCTTCAAAGTCGCCAAACTCTTCAAGTCTTGTTCATGTCTCCGATGGGCTTCTTCCGATCGTGCTTGTCCTTCTCAAGTTCTTTTGCCAGATCATCTCTGTCGATGTGAAGTCTATCTTGACGTCCTTTAATATTCTGGAGTTACGTTTTCAAACTTCTAGGTTTCAACATCCTTGGCATGATCCATGGTCCTACTGTCCTTCAGTTCCTGTCGAATCTCCAGCATCTCGTGGTTTTGCTCCTCCAGCTTGGCTACTTTCAGCTTCTGGGTCCTGAGTTCTTCACGAAATGCTTCCTTATCAAATAAGGCTTCCTGCAAGTCCATCTTAAAACTCTTGATGTAATTCTCCAGATCCTGGTGATACACCAGCTAAGGTTAAAACTTCATCTTTTGCTTATAGGTGCTGCATTAGCCCTTTTGTCATTCAATCCTTTCATTTAAATGCATGCTTAACTCAGCGTGGTGACAATAGCACATGCGAACGATAACATCATGTATATCCATGTTTCTGCCCTTGTCATTCCCATGAGCTATCATTCCACAGTTTATATCTCCTGCCTTAGGGTTTTCTTGACAAAACTTTGAGTTTTTAACTCTCCATGTTCCGGTCTTTCTTAGATACACCTTTATCTCAGGTATTGATAGCTTCAATAGTCTCACAAGTTCCATAAGGGTAACCCTCCTTGGTCATACCAACCTGGAAATTCTTTAGAGCCTTCAAATTCTCCTAATCTTCGGATTCTTCATCCGTTGTAGTTTCCATTATTATAATGCTCGGTAAAATTCTCTTCATTTCGAAGTGGTCTTAGTTGTCCGATATCTTCTCGGAGTGGTCTCATCAGTCGAATCTTCATGTGGTCAAAAGGGGAAAGGGGTATGGTCTAACTAAAAGGGAAATTTTATAAAGCTCAGAAAAGAAGAGAGGTAATAAATCTTTTTGAAAAAGAAGTTGCAGAGAAAATCTTTCCTATGGGCTTGCCAGTTTCAAGGGTCACGTCCTACAGTCAACATGTGCTTTGATACCACCTTGTAGTGACCCGACCTCAGACGGTCAAGTCTCTGTGCTTAAGTGTCATCCCTGGATCAGTATGCTGACACACACAGTACTCGAGGATTTATAACAAAGGTAAATCACATGTATAAAGTAACGTAAATACTATTACCTCAATCCAAATAGCGGAAGTAACAACAAGGTTGTGGATTCCCATCAACACCAACGGCAAAGTCGAGTGTAGAAATCATAACCCTAACGTATCACTTACTCATCGTAAGAATCCTGCAACATGAGATGTTGGAGCCATAAAGGGTCAGTACATTGAATGTACTGGCCATTTCACATTGTAGAGCAATGATGAATAATGGCTATCACTACATACATATTTGGCTGGTGGAGGCTCTATGGTTATAATGTTTTGCGAAAAGCCAATTTTTCCCTACATCAAAGGAATAAATTTTATATAACTACAAAGTTGGTTGAAATATTGACAAGGTTCCTCCAACTCAATCCCAATTAAAAGTGAATAACCTAATAAATTAATTAAGTAGAGTGATGAGATCAACATGATAATTCAAGAACCAGATACTCAAGATGTCCATAACCGGGGACACGGCTAACCATGATTAGTTTGTACACTCTGCAGAGGTTTGCACACTTTTCCCCGCAAGACTCGATCTCCTCCGTTGGATTTCTCGCACTACATGGTGTTTGAGAAACGGATGACCGAGACACAGTCTTTCAGAAGCACTAACTCTTTACTCTAGGTGGACAGTTACACCTACTTTCCTCTACATCTGCTAGCCCACCACTGAAAGAGGTCATGCAACATACTCAAGTATGCTAGAGCCCATAATAGCTTGTGCCTGCACTTGGAAGTTTCTAGCATGAATAATCTTATGATTCCTTTGAGCCTGGGTGGCGAGCCATAGGATGATCACACGGGTACTCCGGGATATCCTAGGACAACACTAGATTCTCCAGGTGCCCTGACAACCAATCCACCCATATGTGTATTTAAGTAGACACCTTAAGTTAACTCTTAATTATCAATCTCACATCTGTCATGGAATACACTCAAACCCAATCCACGTCGACGAGCATAGCATGGCAATATACGCATAACATAGAAGTAACTCCCAAGGGTTTGATAATAAAAGGCAATAGGTTCTACCTCATCAACTACTTCCCAAATCCCACATGTTATCAATCCTACTCATGCAATGGTTGGGGTTGATATAATGCATAAAAACTGGATAATAAAGGGATATGATCAAAGTGTGAACTTGCCTTGTACTGTTGATGAAGATGATTCACACTCATAACTCCTGATAGTTCTACTCGTCACACTCGGTCAATCTATCATGAGCAAGCAATTGCATACATATGCACTCATGCAAAAGAATCGAAGAAAAGATCTTGGAAAACTTCGAAAACAAGCAATTGACTCTTGCAACAGAAAACAATTTCTAGCAGTACCAAAATTGAGTGAATTTGGCCTTATCAGAAAGTTTAGGTCAAGAGCTTCAATTAGCAAAAAGAATCAACTCAAACGGAGTTATAAAACTCAAGTTACGAACAAAAGAAGTTTTCAAATTTTAAACCTTCAAAAACATGTTTAAGTTGTTTATCTGGATAGAGGAGGTCATAACGAAGAAGTGGGCATTGTTTTCGGTGGATTTGGACAAACGAGCGAAAAGTAGCGAAGGTTCGAAGATCAGGGACTAATCTGTAAATAAAATATTCACAGATGGGTCCCTGGCCGAAATTAAAACGAAAAAGAAAAACTCTACCGAACGAACGTTCGCTATAGAGACTAACCTAGGGAAAACCTAAACTAGTGAGCGTTCGCTATATAACTAAACCTAATAATAAACCGATCAAATAAAACTAAACCGAACAAAAATAAAAACTGGACGGACCTAGCGGTTTTTGTCGAAAACCGGGAGCGACGAACGGCGAGCTCCGGCGTCTGCGGGATCTTGGCCAGCTCCGGTGAGGTGCGGATAGCAGCGGTGGTGGCAGGGCTACTGGCCTTGATGGCCTTGATGGAGTCTTGGCGGCGGCAAAGAAGTGGCCAGCGGCGGGGCGAGGTCCGAGGCCCCGGGTGGAGTATTTATAGGGGGCGGCGAACCTCGGGAGGCGTCCCGAGTCGGCACGAGACGACGGCGGCGTTTCCTGGTCGGACTCCTCCTGGAGTCGGTCGGGGCGAGGTGGTGGGCTGGGCCGAGGCCTGGCAGGAGCTGGGCTGGCCCAATTCGGTGGAGGGAAGTTTTAAAAAAATCAATTAGCAGCAAAAGAAATAGTAAGATGATATAAAATAAAAATATACTATAGGCATATAATATATCAGAATTTTCAGAAAAAGATTTACTACGACTTGAACATTTTTCTAACATCAAATAAAATTCACACAAATTTAAATAAAGCAAAGAGTGTTGCTGTTGCAATAAAACCTCATAAAAATCATTTTAAAAATACCAAAATGATTTCCAAATTATTTCTCTCCAATTTTCTACTACAGGGAATCATTTTACCCTAATTTCCATATATTTTATTTTTGGAGAAAAAAATAATTTGAATAAAACCCAAATAACTCCAAATTGAAAATAATTTTAAAAGGACTTTAAATTTGATTCTTTTAAACTTCCAACTCATATTTCATATGTTTTGAAGAACTCATTTTATCTTCTCTCATGAAAATCATTGAGTTGCATAAAGTTTCTGAATTGGAAAATATTTCCGAATGAAATTCAAATATTTTCAAAAACCCTTTTCATTTATTTAAATGGAAGAAGTCATGTCACCTTCTCTCCAGGGTTTTGTGGTGAAAAGAATTTGAAAAATGAAAGTTTGGGAAAGTCCTTTTATTCCCTCTCATTTAACTTTCAAAATTTTCAAATTTCACTCACTTTCGGTCAATCAATCACACAACAATTAAACAAACAATCAAAGCTATCTATTTAATATAACATTCCAAAATTTAGAATTTTGGGACGTTACAAACCTACCACCCTTAAAATGAATCTCGTCCTCAAGATTCGGAGAGGCTAGAAAGAAATAGGTTGGGTTTGGGGTCTTCTCAAAAACCATCGATCTCTCCGGGGTCTCGGGTGCTACCACCCTTAGAAGAATTGTTACGGTTCCATCAAAACTCATATACTCCATCCATTATTCTTGACAGTGTCGGTCTTCTCAGATTCTCGGGAAAATTCCTTCTCTGGGCTCTTCCGCTAGTGGCATAACCTTTACCGCAATTCTTCGATCCTATCATCTTGATAAGGTTCTTCTGTGACTGGGTCTTCTGAGCTGACGGGTCTGGCGCCAATACTAAACAACTATCGATATCTCATGGAGGTCAATAATTTATGGTTTCTCCTGCAGGAAATTGGTCTGGGTTGAACCTCACTGTATATCCTACTATTGGCAACATCTGCCTTGTACAAGGGAAAATACTTATACCATTCTAAGGTTCAAACAAGGTTTAAGATCGCCTCTCTCTACTATAGGTTAGTCACTCAGATTTACCATCCCATATAGCAAGGCGAATAATAAGAGTAAGTCGGTATGGTGATCAATCCATCCCACACCCAAATCATTACCTTGTATATGGTTTAGTGAATCTCGCATTCTAACACTCGGTCATCCTCACAAGCATTGCAAAATTTCTCTTGTCGACGAACCAAGTTCGGATAAATACATTGATTCTGCAAGCCAAATAAACATCTATCGTTCCTTCACAACTCTCAGGTTTTGCGTTACTCCTATAAAATCGTCTGTTGATAAAGTCGTAACTTCTTCCAGGGTTTTTCCTTCAGCAAGAATGTGCTTGCTTCTTGGCAGGTTCTGGGGCCTGTGGGTTATGGTCCATCTCATCACTTCTAAACCTTAAACTCATCATCGGGGCAACAGATCATTATTCCAACATCCAGCTTCCTAGAATTCTTAAATCCATCCAATTGTCTTTGTCTCCTTCCTTCTATTGGTGCCAAACTAAAATGTGATTACTCAAACTCATCATCGGGTTACAATTGCTCCATATTACCAATATTATACCTCCTTTATATCCAATAGTACTTCATCCCTTCATATTCTTGGGGTATCCAACATATCGAGATAAAACTCGTACTTATTTTGTCCGAATTCCACTCCGTGGAATATCCTTATCTTTTTCCAGGGTCAAGTGTCCTCACAGGGTACTACCACCCTTAAAATGCACCATCTTATTCCATAGACCATATTTCTCATATCCTCAAAAATGGTCAAAATCTTTCTTCATAGAGTAACAACACATATAATCCAAATCAGTACCAACGATGCTAACTTTATTGATTCTCAAATTATTACAATCTCCTGCATTTCCATTACATGCCTCAACTCAACACCTCAATTCAAAAGAATTGTTCCCACTACTACTACTATACTTCTTTTGTTGCAACTCAACTATTTAGCACAAGCCTCCCTCTCTTGTGGACAATCCCTGGTAAAGTGCCCTGCTTCATTACAACAAAAACATATTACTTATACCAAGTCTCGAGGTTTCCTCATGATTACATAGCCTCCGTGGGTCCTCGACTTCCTTTTTGGGCAACTGCTGAAGTAGTGCCCTGATTCCTTGCACCTATAACAGGTGATATGACTCAGGTCCTTCCTGGATTCCAATCTACTTCTCTTCATGGACTTTTCCGTTCCAAATAGGGCTTCTATTTCCTGTGGTTCATACTCTACTTCCTCTGTCAGGAATTATACTAGATCCCTATTCAGACAATTTTGGGAGATGTGTCCTCCTTCTCCACATGAATAGCAAGACTTAGTGCAGGGTTTAATCGAGTCTTCTTCGGGTGTGTCCTTCACCTCTTCCTTCATCACAGGTTCTTCTAAAATTTCCATGAGGGCTCCTTTCATTGCTTCTTTCTTCTGCTGGATGGTTCTTTGTAGCATGGGCTAAATGTGACACCGAAAGGTGGTAGTGGGTAGTCCCTTCACACAAGAAACAAGTAATCTGCCTAGTTGGGCATTCTTCAGCTGGGTGACTTCCTTCGCAATTAGGGCATTCATCCTTGTGTTCTTTATGGTTGTGTCCTATTTCTCCATAGAGCTTGCATGTACAAGGTTTCTTATAATTTCCATAAGGCTTCAATTTCTGGGTCACAAACCGAGACTTCAGCAAAGTCAACTTAAATTCTTTCCAAGTGGTTACTCCTTGCCACCCATTGATGGTTTGGTACCTCCTCCACCACGTAGCAGCACCTCTTTCAAAGCAGTGAAGAGCATGTCGGGGCATATCCTTTTCGGCTATAATGTTATTCTCCATATGATTTTCCATGTTCTGAATCCATCTGTCTGTCTCCAATTGACTCATCGGTCCAGAAAACATGGGTTCATCTCCATTTCTCCTCTATTGGCTCCAAGGGTTTTGGGTTAAGGTAAGAGAGATAGGGAGGGATACACACAACACAAACAAAAGTTTTGAAAAGACAGATTTTATTTGTGGTACATCGGAAAATATCAAACAAATGGCAGCCCACAATCGTCGCATCTAACGTAGGTATATAACAGGGGTTTGGTCTTCTAAAGGTCAATAAATCTTCAAAGTCGCCAAACTCTTCAAGTCTTGTTCATGTCTCCGATGGGCTTCTTCCGATCGTGCTTGTCCTTCTCAAGTTCTTTTGCCAGATCATCTCTGCCGATGTGAAGTCTATCTTGACGTCCTTTAATATTCTGGAGTTACGTTTTCAAACTTCTAGGTTTCAACATCCTTGGCATGATCCATGGTCCCATCGTCCTTCGGCCTCTGTCGAATCTCCAAAGATCTCGTGGTTTTGCTCCTCCAGCTTGGCTACTTTCAGCTTCTGGGTCCTGAGTTCTTCACGAAATGCTTCCTTATCAAATAAGGCTTCCTGCAAGTCCATCTTAAAACTCTTGATGTAATTCTCCAGATCCTGGTGATACACCAGCTAAGGTTAAAACTTCATCTTTTGCTTATAGGTGCTGCATTAGCCCTTTTGTCATTCAATCCTTTCGACGAAATGCATGCTTAACTCAGCGTGGTGACAATAGCACATGCGAACGATAACATCATGTATATCCATGTTTCTGCCCTTGTCATTCCCATGAGCTATCATTCCACAGTTTATATCTCCTGCCTTAGGGTTTTCTTGACAAAACTTTGAGTTTTTAACTCTCCATGTTCCGGTCTTTCTTAGATACACCTTTATCTCAGGTATTGATAGCTTCAATAGTCTCACAAGTTCCATAAGGGTAACCCTCCTTGGTCATACCAACTGGAAATTCTTTAGAGCCTTCAAATTCTCCTAATCTTCGGATTCTTCATCCGTTGTAGTTTCCATTATTATAATGCTCGGTAAAATTCTCTTCATTTCGAAGTGGTCTTAGTTGTCCGATATCTTCTCGGAGTGGTCTCATCAGTCGAATCTTCATGTGGTCAAAAGGGGAAAGGGGTATGGTCTAACTAAAAGGGAAATTTTATAAAGCTCAGAAAAGAAGAGAGGTAATAAATCTTTTTGAAAAAGAAGTTGCAGAGAAAATCTTTCCTATGGGCTTGCCAGTTTCAAGGGTCACGCCCTACAGTCAACATGTGCTTTGATACCACCTTGTAGTGACCCAACCTCAGACGGTCAAGTCTCTGTGCTTAAGTGTCATCCCTGGATCAAGATCTTTGACACACACGATGCGAGGATTTATAACAAAGGTAAATCACATGTATAAAGTAACGTAAATACTATTACCTCAATCCAAATAGCGGAAGTAACAACAAGGTTGTGGATTCCCATCAACACCAACTAAGAAAGTCGAGTGTAGAAATCATAACCCTAACGTATCACTTACTCATCGTAAGAATCCTGCAACATGAGATGTTGGAGCCATAAAGGGTCAGTACATTGAATGTACTGGCCATTTCACATTGTAGAGCAATGATGAATAATGGCTATCACTACATACATATTTGGCTGGTGGAGGCTCTATGGTTATAATGTTTTGCGAAAAGCCAAATTTTCCCTACATCAAAGGAATAAATTTTATATAACTACAAAGTTGGTTGAAATATTGACAAGGTTCCTCCAACTCAATCCCAATTAAAAGTGAATAACCTAATAAATTAATTAAGTAGAGTGATGAGATCAACATGATAATTCAAGAACCGGATACTCAAGATGTCCATAACCGGGACACGGCTAACCATGATTAGTTTGTACACTCTGCAGAGGTTTGCACACTTTTCCCCGCAAGACTCGATCTCCTCCGTTGGATTTCTCGCACTACATGGTGTTTGAGAAACGGATGACCGAGACACAGTCTTTCAGAAGCACTAACTCTTTACTCTAGGTGGACAGTTACACCTACTTTCCTCTACATCTGCTAGCCCACCACTGAAAGAGGTCATGCAACATACTCAAGTATGCTAGAGCCCATAATAGCTTGTGCCTGCACTTGGAAGTTTCTAGCATGAATAATCTTATGATTCCTTTGAGCACAGGTGGCGAGCCATAGGATGATCACACGGGTACTCCGGGATATCCTAGGACAACACTAGATTCTCCAGGTGCCCTGACAACCAATCCACCCAGATGTGTATTTAAGTAGACACCTTAAGTTAACTCTTAATTATCAATCTCACATCTGTCATGGAATACACTCAAACCCAATCCACGTCGACGAGCATAGCATGGCAATATACGCATAACATAGAAGTAACTCCCAAGGGTTTGATAATAAAAGGCAATAGGTTCTACCTCATCAACTACTTCCCAAATCCCACATGTTATCAATCCTACTCATGCAATGGTTGGGGTTGATATAATGCATAAAAACTGGATAATAAAGGGATATGATCAAAGTGTGAACTTGCCTTGTACTGTTGATGAAGATGATTCACACTCATAACTCCTGATAGTTCTACTCGTCACACTCCGGTCAATCTATCATGAGCAAGCAATTGCATACATATGCACTCATGCAAAAGAATCGAAGAAAAGATCTTGGAAAACTTCGAAAACAAGCAATTGACTCTTGCAACAGAAAACAATTTCTAGCAGTACCAAAATTGAGTGAATTTGGCCTTATCAGAAAGTTTAGGTCAAGAGCTTCAATTAGCAAAAAGAATCAACTCAAACGGAGTTATAAAACTCAAGTTACGAACAAAAGAAGTTTTCAAATTTTAAACCTTCAAAAACATGTTTAAGTTGTTTATCTGGATAGAGGAGGTCATAACGAAGAAGTGGGCATTGGTTTCGTTGGATTTGGACAAACGAGCGAAAAGTAGCGAAGGTTCGAAGATTAGGGACTAATCTGTAAATAAAATATTCACAGATGGGTCCCTGGCCGAAATTAAAACGAAAAAGAAAAACTCTACCGAACGAACGTTCGCTATAGAGACTAACCTAGGGAAAACCTAAACTAGTGAGCGTTCGCTATATAACTAAACCTAATAATAAACCGATCAAATAAAACTAAACCGAACAAAAATAAAAACTGGACGGACCTAGCGGTTTTAGTCGAAAACCGGGAGCGACGAACGGCGAGCTCCGGCGTCTGCGGGATGCGGCGCGGCGGCTCCGGTGAGGTCTTGATAGCAATGATGGCGGCGGGGCTACTGGCGATGGCGCATGGAGTCTTGTGTGGCTGGCGAAATCTTGTGGCCAGCGGCAAAGTGGCGGCGGGGCGAGGTCCAGGGCCCCGGTGGAGTATTTATAGAGGCGGCGAACCTCAAGGCGTCCGAGTCGGCACGAGACGGCAGCGGCGTTCTGGTCGGACTCCTCCCGAGTCGGTCAGGCGAGGTGGTGGGGTAGAGGCACAGCGAGGCTGAGGCCCAGTTCGGTGGAGGGAAGTTTAAAAAAAAATCAATTAGCAGCAAAAGAAATAGTAAGACGATATAAAATAAAAATATACTATAGGCATATAATATATCAGAATTTTCAGAAAAAGATTTACTACGACTTGAACATTTTTCTAACATCAAATAAAATTCACACAAATTTAAATAAAGCAAAGAGTGTTGTTGTTGCAATAAAACCTCATAAAAATCATTTTAAAAATACCATAATGATTTCCAAATTATTTCTCTCCAATTTTCTACTACAGGGAATCATTTTACCCTAATTTCCATATATTTTATTTTTGAAGAAAAAAATAATTTGAATAAAACCCAAATAACTCCAAATTGAAAATAATTTTAAAAGGACTTTAAATTTGATTCTTTTAAACTTCCAACTCATATTTCATATGTTTTGAAGAACTCATTTTATCTTCTCTCATGAAAATCATTGAGTTGCATAAAGTTTCTGAATTGGAAAATATTTCCAAATGAAATTCAAATATTTTCAAAAACCCTTTTCATTTATTTAAATGGAAGAAGTCATGTCACCTTCTCTCCAGGGTTTTGTGGTGAAAAGAATTTGAAAAATGAAAGTTTGGGAAAGTCCTTTTATTCCCTCTCATTTAACTTTCAAAAGTTTCAAATTTCACTCACTTTCAGTCAATCAATCACACAACAATCAAACAAACAATCAAAACTATCTATTTAATATAACATTCCAAAATTTAGAATTTTGGGATGTTACACTTATTTCATATCCAACCATGTTTATTACAAATATAGGTTCAACCACGAATGCATAATTCAATGCATAGGTACATATACTGAAGAACTACAGAAGCACAAAGTAAAGAATGATGAACCACAGTTGTACTAAAGACTGTAAAGAGAGAGGCGAAAGACATTACGGTTCTTTGGAGAAGGTGAAGCGGAATGCCCATATTGTGCCCTCCTCCATGCGTAATGCGCACACGACTCTAGGCCAACCCCTTGTGATGGCTGCCCGTCCATCCTTCACTGTCTTCATTAGGACTTCTCGATGCTCATTGTATTCTGGATGAAATACTTTAACCTTCATTGCGTGTCCACCAATTATGTACTTTGCGAGGTAATCTTGAGTGAACTGCTTGGGAACCACTGGGAACGAAAAAGATTCAGACATTGTTGTCTAACAACTCATTATGGGCAGTAAAAAGAGAAGGCTGCAGAGTTTGTAGTTACCATCCTATAGCTCACTGTTGTGTTGGTTAGAGCATAAACAATAATTTGCTTGCCACCATTCGTATCTTTTTGCTAATAATCCTTATCAGTTTCCTCACTTGATGCTTGTTCATCAATATCTCATTGCCCCATACGCAAAAAAGGTCGATGCGTGGATCCTTGCCAAGGGCATATGTACCTACAAGCAACAAGTCAATATTAAAAGCTAACTAGTGTCCAGGCCTGGATCTATATGCACTACATTATGGAACGACGGGGGGAGTACAAGCCGGGGGATGATGCTAACCTCGGCGGAAAATGGTGGCCACTCCAGTTGTTGTCCTGCATAAGTAGTGGAAAGGCATGATAATACATCAACCTTAACATCAAACAAATATAGCAAAGGTAAACAACATCATCTCCAAATGATAGCTTGAATGTGTTGGTTTCAGCATGCTGTTAAAGCAGATATAAAATGGAAGGCAATGTTACCGACAGCAGGCTTAACAACCATCAAATATTGCAATTCAAATTGGTATTGTTGAAAATGAATATAACGTAGGTAATGCTTAAACATCACACTGGATAAATGTGTAAAACTGAAATAAAGGGCATGTGTTAACTACACCAGGAATAACTGGAACCAAATATAGTCGTTCAAACTGGTATTGATGTAGTCGAGCGGCACAGTTCCGACTTGCACATAATGAACAACACATTGTGAATGACTGAAATAAACAAGGCATAAATGACCAGTATAACAACCAAATATAGCCATTGAAAACTGGAAAGTCTCACTGCAACCAACCTAACAAGCAAATACAGATAAACAGGGCATATGCTTGAAAAATGGACAAACGCTCACTACAACCAACCTAACAAGCAGATAAAGATAAACAAGGCATCTGCTTGATAACTGGACAAATGCTAAAAAAAGCAACCTAACAACCAAATACAGATACACAAGCATCTGCTTTATAACTGGACAAATGCTCACTGCAACCAAACTATTCACCAAATACAGATAAACAAGGCATCTGCTCGATAACTGGAAAAATGCTCACTCCAACCAACCTAACAACCAAATACAGATAAACAAGGCATCTACTCACTATAAACAATCAAATATAGCCATTCGTGAAACTGAAGTGGACAATTCATACTTAAACATCACATAGACTTATTGAACAATACATTTTTACATAACTAAAATAATTAAACAAGGCATAGGCACCACATGGAAAATGCTACTACAACAAAGGGTACGGGTTGGCAAGCTAGAAAAGGTAAGATTTGCTGATAGAATGTTGCCTCACATTTCATGGACGGGATCCTTCCAGTTGGAAGAGCACAGACCCATGGTGCGCTCTCTAATGTCACAGATGGGCTGTTTTAGCCTTGAAGAACCTTCGTGGGTGCCCTCCTCATGGTCGTGGTCGATGAGATCTGACTCGGCAATTGAGGATCCCAAGCCGCCGCCGTAGAACGTGTCCTTCAGAAATGACAAAATGGGCTCGATGGCGTATAAAGCTCGCAAATCCTTGATCGCTTGGTGGAGGAGATCAGCGGCAGGCCCGTCGAAGAGATCGATGGCGGTTGAACCAGAGGGGTTGGGGATGCACCACTTAACCTGTGACATGGCCCGCGTGAAGCCATCGGTGTGGACGAGCTTGATGTCGTAGCCAGCTTTCCCGAGATACAGTAATACGCTAACCTTCTGACATGAAGCCTTCGGCATGCAAACGTAGTCAACATCTTCGCCGGCTTCCACGGCGACGTGTTGCTCCAGGATCGACAGGTCGGAGCGAATGGCGGCCACATCGCCAACGTGGAGGAGACAACAAAGTAGCCAGCTAATACAACAGTTCATACTATTCATGGGGATTCCGTAAATATCCCATTTCAAAAATCGAAACAATCGCGCCGGAGAGGCCATGATAAACCTCTTCTTGGCTAAACGCTCATCGGGCTCCCCAGGATACGTGGTCGAGTTCAGGCTGCGACATTGTGGAGCAGTGGATGTGGATCTGGTGGGGAGGGACACCGCAGGCCTCATCTAAAAACTCAGGGGAGTGGGGCGACAGTATGGGAATCGCTAGGTAACCTGAACTTTATTATCTAAGCTAGGAGGAATGGACAGACCGGCAGGGGTTGGCGGCGGCGCCGGTGGCGGCCGTGAGCTAGGGTTCGAAGGGGGGAGGGGCGGGTGGGGGACTGTGGAGGTGGGGGTGGTGTTTGAGGATACGCCGCGGCTACTGAAAATTTTAGTAATGGTGAGTGGAGATGGTGGTGGACGAGGGAGGGCGGCGGTTCAAATGCCTCGGCTACTGCAATTTTACTATAAGGTCGGTGCTGGAGGAGTGTGGGCAATGGTTGAAGTACGGCAGCTACTGAAATTTGGGTAAAGGAATTGATGCGCGCGGGGCGGGAGTGCCCAAGATCGCGCATGGTCTAATAACAATATGCGTGTATGATAATAAGGAAAAGTGGCGCGGATCCGCCGAGTTTTGCAACGCTCAAGGCGGGTAGTTTGTTTTTTATATTTCTAGCTAGCTGGTCCATCGCACACGGTTCGTCCTAATTTCCAAATAAACTTACCCGCCTTTAGCTTGCATAGGTGGTGGTTTTACAGCGCACTTGCATCGCACACGGTTAAGCCAGTACCTCCACCCTTTGCTCGCGCTTGCGCGGTCGTGGTGATTTCAGCGCACTTGCATCGCACACGGTTGAGCCAGTACCTCCACCTTAATTTGCTCGCGCTTGCGCGGTCGTGGTGATTTCAGCGCACTTGCATCGCACACGGTTGAGCCAGTACCTCCACCTTAATTTGCTCACGCTGGCGCGGTCGTGGTGATTTCAGCGCACTTGCATCGCACATGGTAGAGCCAGTACCTCCACCTTAATTTGCTCGCGCTTGCGCAGGTGTGGTTATTCACATCGCACTTGTATCACACATGGTTAAGATATTATACCCCGTGTCCGTTGAGCGTCATCAGAGTATTTGCAGCAAAAAATTAACGTTAGAGAGGGTTAAAAGACAGCCACACCAGCATGTGGCCCAAATATATATGAAGGGCGGTCTGTGATGTTCAAAATTCCTATGCACAACTTCGACCGCGCGGGCCCACGGTTGGGCACGTCGTTGAAGATCGATGAGAGGGGCCAGAAGTCAAGAACCACCTGGAAGTGGCCAAATATATGTACGAATATTGGGGATGTTTAAACTTTAAATACACAATGCATAACTTTGGTGGCACCTGCCTCGCAAACCCGAAAGCACCCTAACAACCACCTAGCTAGGATATATATAATGACATAATGTCGTATCTAGCTAGGATGCTTGACCCACCACCTCCCACTTCGTGTCAGCGGGGCAGATACACGTAATGATCGATTCTTTGGTCATATATGCATGTCTCCATGACCTACCATAAGGCGGACCAATGTATCTATCGTTTGGTCAAATGACAGTTGTTGTTGTCGATAAACCGCTTGGGCCAATAGATTGAACCATCATAAAAATCACACGAGAGGGACCACAAAACCAGCACCTTTTGCATGCGGCCCAAAATGATGTACGTTGGGAAGGGGTGATGTGTGTTTTCAATATAGAATAATGTACAATTTAGATGTGGTGCCTACTGATGTCTACTACACAACCTTCTTCTTGTAGACGTTGTTGGGCCTGCAAGTGCACAGGTTTGTAAGACAGTAGCAAATTTCCCTCAAATGGATGACCTAAGGTTTATCAATCCGTAGGAGGCGTAGGATGAAGATGGTCTTTCTCAAACAACCCTGCAACCAAATAACAAAGAGTCTCTTGTGTCCCCAACACACCCAATAAAATGGTAAATTGTATAGGTGCACTAGTTCGCGAAGAGATGGTGATACAAGTGCAATATGGATGGTAGATATAGGTTTTTGTAATCTGAAATAATAAAAACAGCAAGGTAACTAATGATAAAAGTGAGCGTAAACGGTATTGCAATGATAGGAAACAAGGCCTAGGGTTCATACTTTCACTAGTGCATGTTCTCTCAACAATAACAACATAGATAGATCATATAACAAGCCCTGAACATGCAACAAAGAGTCACTCCAAAGCCACTAATAGCGGAGAACAAACGTAGAGATTATGGTAGGGTACGAAACCACCTCAAAGTTATTCTTTCGGATCGATCTATTAAAGAGTTCGTACTAGAATAACACCTTAAGACACAAATCAACCAAAACCCTAATGTCACCTAGATACTCCATTGTCACCTCAAGTATCCGTGGGCATGATTATACGATATGCATCACACAATCTCAGATTCATCCAACCAACACAAAGTACTTCAAAGAGTGCCCCAAAGTTTCTACCGGAGAGTCAAGAACGTGTGCCAACCCCTATGCATAGGTTCATGGGCGGAACCCATAAGTTGGTCACCAAAACATACATCAAGTGGCACATGATATCCCATTGTCACCACAGATAAGCACGGCAAGACATACATCAAGTGTTCTCATAAAAGACTCAATCCGATAAGATAACTTCAAAGAGGAAACTCAATTCATCACAAGAGAGTAGAGGGGGAGAAACATCATAAGATCCAACTACAATAGCAAAGCTCGGGATACATCAAGATCGTGCCATAGAGGGAACACGAGAGAGAACACGAGAGAGAGAGAGAGAGAGAGAGAGAGAGAGAGATCAAACACATAGCTACTGGTACATACCCTCAGCCCCGAGGGTGAACTACTCCCTCCTCGTCATGTAGAGCGCCGGTATGATGAAGATGGCCACCGGTGATGGATTCCCCCTCCGTGAATGCCTTAACAGGCTCCCGAGAGGTTTTTGGTGGCTACAGAGGCTTGCGGCGGCGGAACTCCAGATCTATCTTGATATTCGGTGGTTTTAGGGTACATAGGGATATATAGGCGAAAGAAGTCGGTCGGGAGGTGCTCGAGGGGCCCACGAGACAAGGGGGCGCCCTACAGGGGGGCACGCCCTCCTATCTCGTCGCTGCCTCGAGGATCTTGTGACGTAAACTCCAAGTCTCCAGGATCATATTCTTCCAAAAAATCATGCTTCCGAAGGTTTCATTCCGTTTGGACTCCGTTTGATATTCCTTTTCCTCGAAATACTGAAACATGCAATAAAACAGCAATATGGGCTGGGCCTCCGGTTAATAGGTTAGTCCCAAAAGTAATATAAAAGTGAATAATAAAGCCCAATATTGCCCAAAACAGTAGATAATATAGCATGGAGCAATCAAAAATTATAGATACGTTGGAGACGTATCACCTACCTCTCGATATAGACAACAACCATGAAGGAAAGGTAGTTAAGGACGAGATACACAGGGTTTGATGTAGGTCGAACCCAGCAATCCGAGCATGTGGGAGGGAATCCTGACAACGCATGAGCTCAAGCTTTGGTTGAGCGACATGTGACGGTGACCGGCCCTAACACGAAGTAGGAGGAATCCATTCATGGCCAACACATAATAGCCCTCATTATCGGTCAAAGGGATGATATATATACACTCGGGGAGCCCACAGATATGCGTGTCGTCACAAAAAACCGCACAAGGGAGACATGGTCGATCAGAAGACCCCGTATACACTGCATGCAGCTCGAAAATATGTATGGGTACGGTGGTGTGTGATGTGTTTGAATCCCAAATGCACAATTTTGATGGGCTACCAACTACATTACAAACCGAACACCGTACCCGACTCCAAGCCTGGTTCAATACGTATGATGTCAGTTTCCCAACTTCGAGGCGGAGGCCGCGGGAGGAGGGGGCCGTCCCACGCATGCGCTCAAAATTTATTTGGTCTAGCATGGGACACACACACACACACACACACACACACACACACACACACACATATATATATAGGACAAATTTTTCCTACTACCGGGTGTAGTTACTCCCACTTTTGTTTCGTACGTTCTAGGTAGTATCTATCATATCGGAGAGTATGTACGCATAGTATGTAGTATATAAGAACGTGTATATATACTACTTTTTTGGTAGTGTATATCATATTTTGTGCATATACTTCATTTCGCGTACAAATATGTACGTATTTCACAAATACAATAAAACTATGAGCTCACTTGCAATTTTTTCATATAACTCACTTTGGAATATCTTAGATATAGTATATGAACATAATAAAAATAATAAAGTAGAGTATATACTATCACATGGTAGTATATATATATATATATATATATATATATATATATATATATATATATATATAGGGAAAATGCATCCTACTACCGGGTGTAGCTACACCCATTTCTTATATACTATATATATATATAGGGAAAATGCATCCTACTACCAGGTGTAGCTACACCCATTTCTTATATACTACCATGTGATAGTATATACTCTATAGTGTGCGAATAATTTTGAAAGTTGGTCGTTGGATGAAGCCAATCCGACGGTACAGAGATGGAAAATCAGAGCATTACTGGCCATTGGATATCAGCTACATTCCACCAAATTCTGCCACATGCATGTACAATCTAGAAGACTCCTTGGTTGAACTTAAGCATAATGCACAAACCTCAAATACACAATCACTTCTCCTTTGTTCTCTAGAATCTTCCATATCTTAATTGCCCAAACTTTTTTTAAATGAATTGTCACTTTTTGTTTTTACCTTTACAATGCACAATTCCGTGAATCTTAAAATAGATTTAGATTTTTTTTATAAAACTATTTGATTTTGGAAGAGATGAACTATAAGAATTAAAGGAACATCTACATCATGCATATATGACTCAAAGCTTACATGCTATAGTGTGGTATTTATTCATAATTTGGTTACCAAATCTCATGTGTGCAATGCACGTGTACCTTACTAGTATCAATAGGAAACCATGATGGTCAAACCCTTCTCATTCTGGGTCAAAGGGATAGATTGTGTGGGGCCCCCTAATGGTCAGTAAAGGATAGTATATATACCTCGGCGAGCGCACAGATATGTGCCGCGTCTATGAGCCGCACAAGGGAGACATGCTCGAGAAGAACACCCTGCCCCCTATACCCTGCATGCAACCTGTAAAAGGTTTATATAATCGCCATACAGGTCAAGTCAATCATTCTTTAATTTTTTAGAGGAAAAAATAACCCATAAAAACATAGTAGGTTTATATAATCGCCATGACAAGTCCGGTCAATCATTATTTAATTTTTTAGAGCAAAAAAAACCCATAAAAACATAGTCTACAAATTAGCAAAACAAGGATCCCAAGGTTTATATAATTGCCATGATAGGTCATCATAGAGATATATTAATATATCTCTACAATGACCGTGTCACAGCATTTAAATGAAGATTGAGATATGCAACTTCCCACCGGGTCATCTATCCTTGGACTACTCCAGCCCGAGCACGCTTAACTTCTGCATTCTATTCGACTAGGCTAGAGGATGGGAAGTCGGCCCTTGCTGATAAGAATTGCCTCCTTGCCATTAAGGCGTTTCACGCTGTCGAAAGGGCTCAGGGTTGTCAATCTATCTGGGAGCATCCAACGGTGCACACGTATGATCTGTGGGGTTTGGGTTCTGTCCAATCAGAACGCATGACTCAGATCGTGCACGCGGCAAAGGGGGGCATAGGCCATGGTTTGGTAGGCACACGGCTTCTGTTTGTGAACCGTGTGCTATTTGAAAACATTTTTTGGACGGGCTATTTGAAAACATTTACATGTGCTGTCAAAAGGGACGAGGATCGCAGTTCGATCAAGGAGAATCCAACGGTGCAGACGTATGATCCGTGGGGTTTGGCTTCTGGCCAATCAGAACACACGACTCAGATCACGCACACAGCAGGGGGGGGCATATCATATGGAAACCAACATTCGGTGGAAACCGGTGAAAACCACGAGAAAAAGATGTTTTGAAGTTCCAAAAAAATTGAAAAAAATGCGGGATGTTAAGAGGATGATGTTTTACACAAAATTTCAAGTTGAAACACATTATGAGATGTGAGCTATGAAAAAGACAAAATCAGCATTGAATAGTGCTGAATAGTAATGGTACTATTCAGGGCTGAATTTATCTTTTTCATAGCTCACATTTTGTAAGGGTTTTCAACTTGAAATTTTGTGTCGCAATAAAACATCACCTTCTTAACATCCCACATTTTTTTTCAGATTTTTATGAAACTTTAAAATATGGTTTCCACGAAGTTTTATTGAATATCGGCTTTCGTGAGTGAACCGTGTGCTATTTGAAAACATTTAGTGAGAAGAATCTCGGTTTTTAAATCCCCGTAAATCCAAAACTAAGCCGAAAATCGTGAAACCTGGCATGGTGTCATGACATGGCACTTATATGTCGAGGAATTTTTTTCATCCATTGTGGCGCAAGTTTTATTACAAGCCTCTTACAAACCGGAGCTTCTCTCAAATAAGCCTCGTGGTTACGATAGGGAAACGTGCCCCCCTTGTGGGCGAAATGTAATCACTGCCTCTTTTCGCCTTGTATTTTCTTCTACGGGCAACATGGAACGACATGATATCCGTGCTGAAATTTAAACTTATTCACGGTTCGTTTGGCCTTTTTATACACTAATTGAGTTTCCTAGGAATTTAGTGCCCACTCAAATCTGAACTACAAATACATGCTCCAGTTCACCAAAATGGCTAGAAAAATTATACATGTGTCCTTGGGTGCATGTTTAGGTCCCATGCTAGGAATGGGAACGAATTACAACCATACAGGTGTCATGGCTCGTCCTCAAACATTTTGAATCTCGGTTTTTAAGTCCCCATAAATCCTAAACTCACCAGAAAGTCATCAAAGGTGGCATGGTGTCACGTCATGGCACATATATGTCATGATAAAAACATTGTACAATTTGGGCCAAGCTTTCTTACAAACCTCTTACAAAAATTGGAGCTTCTCTCAAAGAAGCCTCGTGGTTCCGATAGGGAAACGTGTTCCCCTTGTGGGCGAAACATAATCACTGCCTCTTTTTGCCTTGTATTTTCTTCCACGGGCAACATGGAACGATGTGATATCCGTGCTGAAATTTAAACTTATTCAGGGTTCGTTTGGCTTTTTTATACACTAATTGAGTTTCCTAGGCATTTAATGTCCATAATTCAAATCTGAACTACAAATACATGCTCCAGTTCACCAAAATGGCTAGAAAAATTATACATGTGTCCTTGGGTGCATGTTTAGGTCTCATGCCAGGAATGGGAGCGAATTACAATCGTACAGGTGTCCTGGCTCATCCTCAAACATTTTGAATCTCAGTTTTTAAGCCCCCATAAATCGTAAACTCACTAGAAAGTCATCAAAGGTGGCATGGTGTCACGTCATGGCGCATATATGTCGGGGTAAGAACATTGCCAATTTGGACCAAGCTTTATTACAAACCTCTTACAAACCGGAGCCTGTCGCAAGAACCCCCGTGGTTTCAATAGGGAAACGTGTCCCCTTGTGGGCCAAATGATAACCACTCCCTCTTCTAGCCTCATATTTTCTTCTACATGCGACACGGAACAACTAGAGATTCACGCTGAACTTTGAAATTATTCTGGGTTCATTTGACCTTTTTTATTCATTAATTGAGTTTTCTGGGAGTTTCAATGTCCATAATTCAAATCCGAACTACAAATACATGCTTCAGTGCACCAAAATGGCTAGAAAAAACATACATGTTTCCTTGGGGTGCATGTTTAGGTCCCGTGGAATGAATTGGAACGAATTCAACCGTCTCGCCATCCAGGCTTGGCCACAAACATTGCGAATCTCAGTTTTTAAATCTCTGTAAATCCAAAACTCACCAGGAAATCATGAAACTTGGCATGGTGTCACTACATGGTACATATAATTGTCCAATTTGGGCGAAGCTATATTACAAGCCTTTTAGAAACTAGAGCCTATCGCAACCCTCGTGGTTCCGATAGGGAAACATGTCTCTCCTATGGGCGAAACGATAATCACTGCCTCTTTTCTACAGGCAACATAGAATAGCAGGAGTGTCGGGCTGAAATTTGAAACTGTTCAGGGTTCGCTCGGCCATTGTATATATATTACTAATTACTAAGTTTTCTATGCATTTAATGTAGTCCATAATTCGAATTTGAACTACAACCACCTGCTCCAGTGAAGTAAAACGGGTGGGAAATCGTGCATCTGTCATTTGGTGCATGTTTAGGTCTCATTTAAGGAATGGGAATGAATTACAAACTTGTCGTCGTCCTGAAACATTGAGAATCTCGGTTTTTTAATCCCGGTAAATCAAAACGTCACCCAAAACCATGAAACTTGGCATGGTTTCATGACATGGCACATATATGCCATGGTAAAAAAATTGTCCAGATTGAGAAGAGGCACACTCATTAGTAGCCAACTAAGTCCTTTTTGAAACCCCTGTTCAAGAATTCATCCGATTAACCAGTTAACTTGCCGATTAATCCCTACTCATGGGGTCACCGAGTAGTCGATAAACCGATAAATCATCTGATTAATTGATTAAATGGCCGATTAACTTGCCGATTAGCCTATTAATCCCCTACTCGCCAACCAACCGAGCAGCTACCAGTTAACGATTTCCTTAACAATGTTTGAAACAAAAAGCTGACACGTTAATATCGCAAACGGTTGTATTATATTAACCGTGTTGAAATTTAACCATACTCGGTGGCGCGTGTTGATAACCCACAAGTATAGGGGATCAATTGTAGCCTCTTTCGATAACTAAAAGTGTCGAACCCATCGAGGAGCTAAAGGTAGAACAAATATTCCCTCAAGTTCTATCGACCACCGATACAACTCTACGCACGCTTAACGTTCGCTTTACCTAGAACAAGTATGAAACTAGAAGTACTTTGTAGGTGTGGTTGGATAGGTTTTCAAGATAATAAAGAGCACGTAAATAAAATCTAGGGGCTGTTTAGATAAAGACACAATAAAGTTAGTATAGCGAGTGTGGAAAAGTGGTGGTAGGAGTTGCGAAATTGTCCCTAAGCAATTGACTACTTCACTAGACCGATAGCAAGTTTTATGTGGGAGAGGCCACTGTTAGCATGTCATCCCTGACTTGGAATTCTATGCACTTATGATTGGAACTATTAGCAAGCATCCGCAGCTACTAACGTTCATTAAGGTAAAACCCAACCATAGCATTAAGATATATTGGTCCCCCTTCAATCCCGTATGCATCAATTTCTATGATAGGTTGAAGCTTCTGTCACTCTTGCCCTCCAATACATAGTCCTATCAACGTACAACTAACCCTATGGTGTGATCCACGCACGCGCTCATATGATGGGCACCAAAGGACAGCAACATAACCATAAGCAAATTAAACCAATCATAGCAACTCACCAATTACCGATAGGGCAACGAAAATCTACTCAGACATCATAGGATGGCAACACATCATTGGATAATAATATGAAACATAAAGCACCATGTTCAAGTAGAGGGTACAACGGGTTGCGGGAGAGTGGATGATGTCTACTACACAACCTTCTTCTTGTAGACGTTGTTGGGCCTCCTAGTGCAGAGGTTTGAAGGAGAGTAGCAAATTTCCCTCAAGTGGATGACCTAAGGTTCATCAATCCGTGGGAGGCGTAGGATGAAGATGGTCTCTCTCAAACAACCCTGCAACCAAATAACAAAGAGTCTCTTGTGTCCCTAAAACACCCAATACAATGGTAAATTGTATAGGTGCACTAGTTTGGCGAAGAGATGGTGATACAAGTGCAATATGGATGGTAGATATAGGTTTTTGTAATCTGAAAATATAAAAACAGCAAGGTAACAAGTGGTAAAAGTGAGCACAAACGGTATTGCAATGCTAGGAAACAAGGCCTAGGGTTCATACTTTCACTAGTGCAAGTTCTCTCAACAATAATAACATAATTGGATCATATAACTATCCCTCAACATGCAACAAAGAGTCACTCGAAGTCGCTAATAGCGGAGAACAAACGAAGAGATTATGGTAGGGTACGAAACCACCTCAAAGTTATTCTTTCCAATCAATCTGTTGGGCTATTCCTATAAGTGTCACAAACAGCCCTAGAGTTCATACTAGAATAACACCTTAAGACACAAATCAACCAAAACCCTAATGTCACCTAGATACTCCAATGTCACCTCAAGTATCCGTGGGTATGATTATACGATATGCATCACACAATCTCAAATTCATCTATTCAACCAACACATAGAACCTCAAAGAGTGCCCCAAAGTTTCTATCGGAGAATCACGACGAAAACGTGTGCCAACCCCTATGCATAGGTTCATGGGCGGAACCCGCAAGTTGATCACCAAAACATACATCAAGTGAATCACGTGATATCCCATTGTCACCACAGATCACGCAGCAAGACATACATCAAGTGTTCTCAAATCATTAAAGACTCAATCCGATAAGATTACTTCAAAGGGAAAACTCAATCCATTACAGGAGAAGAAACATAAGATCCAACTATAATAGCAAAGCTCGCGATACATCAAGATCGTGCCAAATCAAGAACACGAGAGAGAGATCAAACACATAGCTACTGGTACATACCCTCAGCCCCGAGGGTGAACTACTCCCTCCTCGTCATGGAGAGCGCCGGGATGATGAAGATGGCCACCGGTGAGGGTTCCCCCCCCCCTCCGGCAGGGGGCCAGAACAGGGTCCCGATTGACTTTTGGTGGCTACAGAGGCTTGCGGCGGCGGAATTCCCGATCTATTCTCCGTTCTGGAAGTTTTAGGGTACATAGGTATATATGGGTGAAAGAAGTACGTCGGTGGACCGAAGGGGGGGGCACGAGGCAGGGGGCGCGCCCCCACCCCCGTGGGCACCTCCCTTCTTTCCTGACGTGCACTCCAAGCTTTTCCGGTAGCTTTCCTTCCAAAAATAACTTCTCCAGTTGATTTCGTTCCGTTTCGACTCCGTTTGATATTCCTTTTCTTCGAAACACTTAAATAGGCAAAAAAACAACAATTCTGGGTTGGGCCTCCGGTTAATAGGTTAGTCCCAAAAATAATAAAGTGGATAATAAAGCCCAATATTTCCCAAAACAATAGATAATATAGCATGGAGCAATCAAAAATTATAGATACGTTGGAGACGTATCAAGCATCCCCAAGCATAATTCCTGCTCGTCCTCGAGTAGGTAAATGATAAAAAAATAATTTTTGATGTGGAATGCTACTTGGCATAATTTCAATGTAATTCTTCTTAATTGTGGCATGAATATTCAGATCCGAAGGATTCAAGACAAAAGTTTATATTGACATAAAAATAATAATACTTCAAGCATACTAACTAAGCAATTATGTCCTCTCAAAATAACATGGCCAAAGAAAGTTCATCCCTACAAAATCATATAGTTTAGTCATGCTCCATTTCCGTCACACAAGAATGCTCTCATCATGCACAACCCCGATGACAAGCCAAGCAATTGTTTCATACTTTAGTAATCTCAAACTCATAAACCTTCACGCAATACATGAGCGTGAGCCATGGAAATAGCACTATGGATGGAATAGAATATGATGATGGGGGTTATGCGGAGAAGAAAAAAAAGGAGAAAGTCTCACATCAACGAGGCTAATCAATGAGCTATGGAGATGTCCACCGATTATGTTAATGCAAGGAGTAGGGATTGCCATGCAACGGATGTACTAGAGCTATAAATGTATGAAAGCTCAACAAAAGAAACTAAGTGGGTGTGCATCCAACTTGCTTGCTCGCGAATACCTAGGGCACTTGAGGAGGCCCATCGTTGGAATATACAAGCCAAGTTCTATAATGAAAAATTCCCACTAGTATATGAAAGTGACAAAACAAGAGACTCTCTATCATGAAGATTATGGTGCTACTTTGAAGCACAAGTGTGGTAAAAGGATAGTAGCATTGTCCCTTCTCTCCTTTTCTCTCATTTTTTGGGCCTTTTCTTTTTTTTGAGCCTTTATCTTTTTTACGGCCTCTCTTTCTCTTATTTATTCCTCACTTGGGACAATGCTATAGAAAATGATGATCATCACACTTCTATTTATTTACAACTCAATGATTACAACTCGATACTAGAACAAAGTATGACTATATGAATGCCTCCGATGATTGTCTTAGGGATATGCAATGAATCAAGAGTGACATGTATGAAAGAATTATGGACGGTGGCTTGGCCACAAATACTATGTCAACTACATGATCATGCTAGCAATATGACAATGATGAATGTGTCATGATAAATGGAATGGTGGAAAGTTGCATGGCAATATATCTCGGAATGGCTATGGAAATACCATAATAGGTAGGTACGGTGGCTGTTTTGAGGAAGATATAAGGAGGTTTATGTGTGAAAGAGCGTATCATATCACGGGGTTTGGATGCACCGCGAAGTTTGCACCAACTCTCAATGTGAGAAAGGGCAATGCACGGTACCGAAGAGGCTAGCAATGATGGAAGGGTGAGAGTGCGTATAATCCATGGACTCAACATTAGTCATAAAGAACTCATATACTTATTGCAAAAATCTACAAGCCATCAAAAACCAAGGCACTACGCGCATGCTCCTAGGGGGATAGATTGGTAGGAAAATACCATCGCTCGTCCCCGACCGCCACTCATAAGGAGGACAATCAAAGAACACCTCATGTTTCAAATTTGTTACATAACGTTTACCATGCGTGCATGCTACGGGACTTGCAAACTTCAACACAAGTATTTCTCAAATTTACAACTATTCAACTAGCACAACTTTGATATTAGTACCTCCATATCTCAAAACAATCATCAAGCATCAAACTTTTCTTAGTATTCAACACACTCATAAGAAAGTTTTTACTAGTGTTGAATACCTAGCATATTAGGATTAAGAAAATTAGCATGCTATTTAAGACTCTCAAAATAATATAAGTGAAGCATGAGAGTTCATCTATTTCTTCAAAATAAAACCACCTCGTGCTCTAAAAGATATAAGCGAAGCACTAGAGCAAACGACAAACTACTCCGAAAGATATAAGTGAAAATCAATGAGTAGTGAAATAATTATCCAACTATGTGAAGACTCTCTAACATTTAAGGATTTCAGATCTTGGTACTTTATTCAAACAGAAATAAAAGCTAAATAAAACAACGCTCCGAGCAAAACACATATCATGTGGTGAATAAAAATATAGCTCCAAGTAAAGTTACCGATGAACAAAGATTTAAAGAGGGATGCCTTCAGGGCATCCCCAAGCTTAGGCTCTTGGTTATCCTTGAATATTACCTTGGGGTGCCTTGGGCATCCCCAAGCTTAGGCTCTTGCCACTCCTTATTATTCCATAGTCCATCGAATCTTTACCCAAAACTTGAAAACTTCACAACACAAAACTTAACAGAAAACTCGTGAGCTCCGTTAGCGAAAGAAAATAAAACACCACTTCAAGGTACTGTAATGAACTAATTCTTTATTTATATTGGTGTTAAACCTACTGTATTCCAACTTCTGTATGGTTTATAAACTATTTACTAGCCATAGAGCCATCAAAATAAGCAAACAACACACGAAAAACAGAATCTGTCAAAAACAGAACAGTCTGTAGTAATCTGTAACTAACGCAAACTTCTGGAACTACAAAAATTCTAAACTAAATTGGTGGACCTGAGGAATTTGTCTAGTCATCATCTTCAAAAAGAATCAACTAAATAGCTCTCTCCAGTAAAAATTATTAGCTAATCTCGTGAGCGCTAAAGTTTCTGTTTTTTACAGCATGATCATAAAGACTTCACCCAAGTCTTCCCAAAGGTTCTACTTGGCACAAACACTAATTAAAACATAAAACCACATCTAAACAGAAGCTAGATGGATTATTTATTCCTAAACAGAAGCAAAAATCAATAAACTAAAATAAAGTTGGGTTGCCTCCCAACAAGCGCTAACGTTTAACGCCCCTAGCTAGGCATGATGATTTCAATGATGCTCACATAAAAGATAGGAATTGAAACATAGAGAGAGCATCATGAAGAATATGACTAGCACATTTAATTCTAACCCACTTCCTATGCATAGGGATTTTGTGAGCAAACAACTTGTGGGAAAAATAATCAACTAGCATAGGAAGGCAAAACAAGCATAACCTTAAAATTTTAAGCACATAGAGAGGAAACTTGATATTATTGCAATTCCTACAAGCATATGTTCCTCCCTCATAATAATTTTCAGTAGCATCATGAATGAATTCAACAACACCTAAAGCATTCTTTTCATGATCTACTAGCATAGAAATTTTATTACTCTCCACATAAGCAAAATTCTTCTCATTCGGAATAGTGGGAGTATCATAAGAGACTTGAATACTATAAATTGTTTCCACATTAAAAAAGTAATGTTCAGAAAATGGTAATCATAATCATGACAAGTTTTATAAATATAATCATAACTACTTTTTGTAGCATAAGTTTCATCACAATAGTCATCATAAGTAGCAACTTTGTTCTCATCATAATCAATTGAAACCTCTTCCAAAATAGTGGATACATCCCTAAATAAAGTCATGACCTCTCCAAATCCACTTTCATAAAAATTATAAGATTCAACATCCTCCAAAATAGTGGGATCATTACTTCCTAGAGTTGACACTCTTCCAAACCCACTTTCATCAACATAATCATCATAGGTAGAAGGCATGCTATCATCATAACAACTATGCATATCAAAACTTGAGAGGCTAAAAATATCATCTTCATTAAACATAGCATCCCCAAGCTTGTGGCTTTGCATATCATTAGCATCACGGGTATTCAAAGAATTCATACTAACAACATTGCAATCATGCTCATCATTCACATATTTTATGCCAAGCATTCTATGTAATTCTTTTTCTAGTACTTGAGCACAATTTTCCTTCCCATCATACTCACGAAAGATATTAAAAAGATGAAGCGTATGAGAAAAACTCAATTCCATTTTTTTGTAGTTTTCTTTTATAAACTAAACTAGTGATAAAACAAGAAACTAAAAGATTCGATTGCAAGATCTAAATATATACCTTCAAACACTCACCTCCCCGGCAACGGCGCCAGAAAAGAGCTTGATGTCTACTACACAACCTTCTTCTTGTAGACGTTGTTGGGCCTCCAAGTGCAAAGGCTTGTAGGACAGTAGCAAATTTCCCTCAAGTGGATGACCTAAGGTTTATCAATCCGTGGGAGGCGTAGGATGAAGATGGTCTCTCTCAAACAACCCTGCAACCAAATAACAAAGAGTCTCTTGTGTCCCCAACACACCCAATACAATGGTAAATTGTATAGGTGCATTAGTTACGAAGAGATGGTGATACAAGTGCAATATGGATGGTAGATATAGGTTTTTGTAATCTGAAAATATAAAAACAGCAAGGTAACAAGTGGTAAAAGTGAGCACAAACAGTATTGCAATGCTAGGAAACAAGGCCTAGGGTTCATACTTTCACTAGTGCAAGTTCTCTCAACAATAATAACATAATTGGATCATATAACTATCCCTCAACATGCAACAAAGAGTCACTCCAAGTCACTAATAGCGGAGAACAAACAAAGAGATTATGGTAGGGTACGAAACCACCTCAAAGTTATTCTTTCCAATCAATCATTGGGCTATTCCTATAAGTGTCACAAACAGCCCTAGAGTTCATACTAGAATAACACCTTAAGACACAAATCAACCAAAACCCTAATGTCACCTAGATACTCCAATGTCACCTCAAGTATCCGTGGGTATGATTATACGATATGCATCACACAATCTCAAATTCATCTATTCAACCAACACATAGAACCTCAAAGAGTGCCCCAAAGTTTCTATCGGAGAATCACGACGAAAACGTAGCCAACCCCTATGCATAGGTTCATGGGCGGAACCCGCAAGTTGATCACCAAAACATACATCAAGTGAATCACGTGATATCCCATTGTCACCACAGATCACGCACGACAAGACATACATCAAGTGTTCTCAAATCATTGAAGACTCAATCCGATAAGATTACTTCAAAGGAAAACTCAATCCATTACAAGAGAGTAGAGGGGAGAAGAAACATAAGATCCAACTATAATAGCAAAGCTCGTGATACATCAAGATCGTGCCACATCAAGAACACGAGAGAGAGAGAGAGATCAAACACATAGCTCTTGGTACATACCCTCAGCCCAGGGTGAACTGCTCCCTCCTCGTCATGGAGAGCGCCGGATGATGAAGATGGCCACCGGTGATGGTTCCCCTCCCCTCCTCAGGTGGTGCGAACAGGGTCCCGATTGACTTTTGGTGGCTACAGAGGCTTGCGTGGCGGAACTCCCGATCTATTCTCTGTTACTGGAAGTTTTAGGGTACATAGGTATATATGGGTGAAAGAAATGCGTTGGTGGACGAAGGGGGCCACGCGAGGGGCGCTCCCCACCCTCGTGGGCACCTCCCTTCTTTCCTGACGTGCACTCCAAGCTTTTCCGGTAGCTTTCCTTCCAAAAATAACTTCTCTAGTTGATTTCGTTCCATTTCGACTCCTTTTGATATTCCTTTTCTTCGAAACACTGAACTAGGCAAAAAACAACAATTCTGGGCTGGGCCTCCGGTTAATAGGTTAGTCCCATTAATAATATAAAAGTGGATAATAAAGCCCAATATTGCCCAAAACAGTAGATAATATAGCATGGAGCAATCAAAAATTATAGATACGTTGGAGACGTATCAGTGTACGCTGTAGATAGATGGGGGAAGGTGATGAAGATGTTGGTTAAGATGACAGAGGTGTTGGTGTAGATTGCGGTCGCACGATGATGGCCCCGGTGGCGTTCCAGCGCCACTGGGAGAGAGGGGGAGAGGGCCCCCCTTCTTCTTCTTCTTCCTTGACCTTCTCCCTAGATGGGAGAAGGGTTTCCCCTCTAGTCCTCGGCTTCCATGGCATGGGAGGGGCGAGATTGGATCTGTCTCTCTGTCTCTCTTTGTTTCTGCACTCTCAGATTCTGGCCTTTCACCGTTTCTTATATTCCCTGAGATCCGTAACTCCGATTGGGTTGAAATTTGGACACGATTTTTACCCGGATATTGGCTTTCTTGCGGCGAAAGAAGGGCACCAACCGCCTTACGGGGTGGCCACGAGGTCGGTAGCGCCCGCCTCGTGCCCCCTCGGGCATCGTCTCGCGTTGATTCTTCTTCCCAAAAATCACATATATTCCAAAAAAATCTCCGTTAGTTTTTATCCCATTTGGACTCCGTTTGATATGGATTTTCTGCGAAACAAAAAACATGCAACAAACAAGAACTGGCACTGGGCACTGAATCAATATGTTAGTCCCAAAAATAGTATAAAAAGTTGCCAAAAGTATGTAAAAGTTATAGAATATTGGCATGGAACGATAAAAAATTATAGATATGACGGAGACGTATCATGCGTGCAGCTGTTTGATTAGATGGGACGAGCGCGAGAATCCACCGTGCAGGCTCGACGGGACGCGTGTGAGCAGTCCGCCGCGCAGGCTCAACGGGACGCGTTCATCCTGTCCACCTCGCGGGCTTGATGTGACACGTGCGAGCAGCAAGGCTGCCCATGCTCACCGGGAAGCGAGCTGTTTGACCTCCATGCACCAGCCGCTGCCCGCATCGCTCACAACTTCTCCATTAATGGGTTATTTAAAGCACCTGGACAGAGGGTGTTTGGTTGTGATCCCATGGCAGCATTTGCTTTGTTTGTGTTTTCAACTCGTATTCCGCCCTAATTTAAATTGCCACATAGGGCAACAGATAATACGACCACAAATAAAATGGCAACGGATAATACGATGACAAATTTACAATGGCGCAGATAATAATTGTCTTACATATTCCGGATAATTTAAAATTCCACATGCGACAAAGCCTGAAAGACATGGGGGCAAGAGAAGAAGGAAATTGCAGACAACAATCCGGGTCGCTACTGTCTCTACTCATCGATGAATCACCGGGCGGCGAAATCCTCCAGCACATTCTTCAATTCCTCATGATTTTTCTTGAAAGTAGCCACGAATTCCTCCATCTCCTGCTCGCGCTCGATCCGGAGCTTCCTCATGCCACCCGTCAGTTCCTCGACGACCGCTTTTAGCGTCATCTCCGAGGCACTACTCTGCTCATTCAGCATCTTCCAGCCGGCGGCCTCCTCCTCCTTCTCGGCGACCAACTAGAGGAGCTTCGCATTGTCGCCCATAAGTTGCTCGACGAGGCTGGTCGCCTTGTTAACCGAGGCATCGCTGATCTTGAGCAGCTTCATCAAGCTCTCGACCAACTCCTGCTGCGTAGTGACACCAGCGTGAATGTCGTCATCGCCAGCAAAGGACTTCAGGAACACCGGCTCGTCACGATGGCCGCCGCCGTGAATGCCCTTGTGAGAGCCCTCGCGTACCTGTGAGAGCTCGTTCGAGGGCTCCGCGGCGTGCTGGGACATCTCTACTGCGGCTGCGGCTTCGCGGCGGGACCTCTCTAATGCTTTCGCAGCCTTGATCTTTGCTGTCTGGTTATATGTCCACCCTAAACTCCTCCTACCGGTCATGGTGGAACAACTTGACTGAAAAAACCAGTTTTGTGGGTGATGAGGAGAGGAACTGTGAAGTAATTTTCGAGTGGGTGTTTTTTATAGCCCGGTGCTAAGTGTGAACACATATTAGTTTGATAGTTGTGAACAGATTTGCAATTACTTATTGCGTTGTAATCAGCAATGTGACGAGAAACAAGGTCAAAATTTGTTGATGGCAGAAGGTTGACCACGTGGTTGCTCGTCGTTGAGGCAAAGTTACAATGGCAACTGTTAATAATTCTTAATAATTATCTTACATATTTAGGATAATTTAAAATGCCAATTCCGGCAAGGCCCAGAACACTCACGACCTACATATGCATACAATTATAATAAAATATAAGCTAAAAGGCTGGGCTGGCGGCCTTCCGACGATGGTCTTCTCGGACTCCGTGATCAGCATAGCACCCTTGCGGCCGTTCACTCCAAGTGTCCCGACCGGCCTCCGCCTATGGAGCTGCCAACGCTGGGAGGCTCTTGGGGCTGCTGGGCCTCTTCCAGAAGAGCTTGACAGCATGCAATCGTGCGCATGACAACTCCGCGGAACCGTTCCATTTCCATGTCTCTGGCCTGGTAGAAAATTCCGTCAATCACCTGCATCCTCAAGATATCACGTTGGCGATGTTCTACTTCATCAGGGACGTCAACTCCGCCAAGGATGCGCTCAAGCCTGGCCACCACATCATCGGGATCGAGGTTGACACGGCCGTCGCGGGCAATGATGAAGCCGCAGGCTGCCTTTGTCTTGACTAAATCGCAAAGGGCCTCTGCCCATTCCTTGCGGGGCATCAGGCTCTCGATGAGCACTGGTGACGGCGGCACTTCAGGTGGGTCATCGATCATGCCGCCGAGCAGCTCTGGATCTTTTGCACGGTGGATGGCAAACTGCTCATCACACCTCCTCTGCAATATGTCGATTGTGCTCCCAAGGACTGTGACACCGATATCGCTGCCGATGGTCCATGGTGCCTGCACGGGCCGATGAGCTCTTGCTCCATGACCTGCTCCGACTCGTTCTCCTCGCCGAAGATGTAATGCAGGTAGGCGTCGATGTCGAAGCTTTGGTCGTTGCCTGGCATGCTTGGAATAACTAATGGTAGATGGGTGAGGACTAGATCTTCGCAGAGTGTCGCGGCGGTGCATTGCCGCCTGGGTTATATGGAGCAAGCCGTTAGCTGGTGGCAGGAAACCAGTGAGGGAATAGGCGTGGATTTTACAATTCACCCATGTGGAGCGCGGGAAGCATTCGCTGGAGCGTAGGAAGCATTCGCTGGAGCGCGGGAAGACTAAATAGAGCACACACACAACCCGAATACCGTATCCGGTGCCACGTGTTATTTATCACACAAATGTTAACATAAGGAAACGTATGTGTAACTTACTAATCATCGCACACGACTCCTCGTAGACGCATCGTGTGCGATACTCCTAGCCACCGCAAGATGCATTTTTCAAAGTTTTTGTACACACAAAATCGCACACAAACTAACTGTATTAACCGTCTGTGTTGTAATTTCTCATCACAAACAGTTTGTCCAAGTGAACCGTATGCCCTATATCACACACACCTTGATCTGGCTAACAATTTATGTTGCACTCCCTAATAGCAAACGGTTCATCGGAGCGAACTGTATGCCATATATCGCACACACATTGATATGGCTGCCCGTTTCTGTTGTTCTGCCTCATCTGTGACGCCCCCAATTCGACCATACACTAATCATACAAGCAAATGTGTACGATCAAGATCAGGCACTCACGGGAAGATATCACAACAGAACTCTAGACACAAAATGAAATAATACAAGCTTCATATTACAAGCCAGGGGCCTCGAGGGCTCGAACACAGAAGCTCGAATACAAGCGTCAGCGGAAGCAACAATATCTGAGTACGGACATTAGTTAAACAAGCATGCCCTAAGAATGCTAGCACAAAAGCAACAACGATCGAAGAGGCAAGGCCTCCTTCCTGGGACCTCCTAACTACTCCTGGTCGTCGGTGGCCTCCATGTAGTAGTATCCGTTGGCAGTGGCATTTGGCTCCGGGGCTCCACCAACTGGTTGCAACAACCAGAAAGAAGAAAGGAGGGGGAAAAGGGGGAGAAAAGCAACCGTGAGTACTCATCCAAAGTACTCGCAAGCATCAGATCTATACTAAGTATGCATTGGTATCAAATGGAAGGGCTCTATCTGTGGACTGAACTGCAGAATGCCAGAATATAGGGGAAGACCTAGCCTATCAAAGACTAGCATCTTCAAGCAGCTCCAGGCATCTTGCAGCATGTAGAAGAGTAAAGAATAGCAGTTTATAATTAACAAGCATGTTGTAACAATAACGCCCAGAGATCCTCCCTCGACGCCCTGCGAGAAAGCAATCCCGGAGCCACATATCACAAGTATCCATTTCTAGTTGTAAAAGATCAGGATATAAGTCTGAACGCCCATTACCGTGGACACGGTATTCGAATATATGTCTTCCCTGCAGGGGTGCACCACATTACCCAACACGCTCGATCACTCTGGCTGGACACACCTTTCCAGGTCGATGCCCGGCCTCGGAAGATCAACACGTCGTAGCCCTACGTAGGCTCAGCAGAGAGGTCCCCGCCGGTCTACATCCTAAGCACTCCGTGGTATTGGGCCCATCGCCCATTGCACTCCAGGTCGTTGAGAGCAGGGTGGATAGCAGCACTGCCTCGGATGGCCAGCACGATCTGACCGTGCTGCAATGCTGAACTGGACGTCTGACAAAGCTTCGGCTGATACTATGACGTCGAGGCCCATAACTATTCTCGCGTGGTGGTTAGTGCGTAAAGGCCAAAGGCCAACTCAGAACAAATACCCAAACCTGTTAGTGCATTAACAATTAAAGTAGTGACGGCTGTCGGGACAAGTCTGAAGCTATCACCCCTCCTAGGTGATACCGCCAAACAACCAACCGCCACCGTCACATCGCACAGGTGCTCTCCGGGCCCGCTCGGCTTTCACAACGGTCTCAAATAAAGTCAACGTAAATGTGTGTCCAGACATCAAGGGGAAACCCCGAGGAAGCACCCCCGGTGGATTCCACTCGATGTAATCATCAAGGTGAACGTAAGAGGAACCACCCTTGGGGTTCACACTTGAGGTGTTGCACGACAGAGCCGTATCAGAAGTGGTTAAGGAGGAAATCACCCTGGATGATTGAGGGAGTCCTAGATTAGGGGGTGTCCGGATGGCCGGACTATGACCTTTGGCCAGACTCATGGACTATGAAGATACAAGATTGAAGACTTCGTCCCGTGTCCGGATGGGACTTTCCTTGGCGTGGAAGGCAAGCTTGGCGATACGGATATGTAGATATCCTTCCATTGTAACCGACTCTGTGTAACCCTAACCCTCTCCAATGTCTATATAAACCGGGGGGTTTTAGTCCGTAGGACGAACAACAATCATACCATAGGCTAGCTTCTAGGGTTTAGCCTCTCTGATCTCATGGTAGACCTACTCTTGTACTACCCATATCATCAATATTAATCAAGCAGGAGTAGGGTTTTACCTCCATCGAGAGGGCCCGAACCTGGGTAAAAACATCGTGTCCCTTGTCTCCTGTTACCATCCGCCTAGATGCACGATTCGAGACCCCCTACCCAAGATCTGCCGGTTTGACACCGACATTGGTGCTTTCATTGAGAGTTCCTTCCTGTCGTCACCTTTAGGCCCGATGGCTCCTTCGATCATCAACAACGACGCGGTCCAGGGTGAGACCTTTGTCCCTGACAGATCTTCGTATTCGCGGCTTTGCACTGCGGGCCAATTCGCAGCCATCTGGAGCAGATTGAAAGCTACGCCCCAGCCATCGTGTCAGATTTGGAAGTTTGAACTACACGGCCGACGTCGCGGAGACTTGATCTTCGACGGGCTCGAGCCACAACCAGCGCGCCCGCCTTTATTACGATGGGCATGATCTAGCTCGCCACCGAGCGGTGTCTGGAGGCTGCACCAGTGTCCGCTCCGACCCTTAGCTCGGAGCCGACTGCGCCTATCGAGGATGGGTGGCTGGACACCGCCTCGGGGGCTGCAACCTCTACGGCGATCGAGCCGAACACCATACCTCTCCTTGGCGAAGCTCGTGACTCCAAGGTGCCGGACTCCTCCCCGAACTCCGAACCTTCCGCGCCCCTGCCAATCGAATCTGATTGGGCGCCGATAATGGAGTTCACCGCCGCGGACATCTTTCAGCACTCGCCCTTTGGCGACATTCTTAACTCACTAAAGTCTTTCTCTTTATCAGGAGAGCCCTGGCCGGACTATGGTCGGCGAGGTTGGGATGCGGACGACAAAGAAATTCAAAGCCCACCCACCACCCACTTCGTAGCCACTGTCGATGATCTAACCGATATGCTCGACTTCGACTCCGAAGACATCGACGGTATGGACGACGATGCAGGAGATGAACAAGAACCAGCGCCTACAGGGCACTGGAAGGCCACCTCGTCATATGACATATACATGGTGGACACCCCAAAAGAAGGGAACGACGAGGGAACAACGGAGGATGATCCCTCCAAGAAACAGCCTAAGCACCAACGTCAGCGGCGCCCTCTAAATCCCGCCACGACAAAAATGGCGATTCCGGCACCGGAGACAATAAAACCCCGGACAGTGCTGAAGACAACCCCCTCCAGCAGGATTCTGCACAGCAGGATGGAGAAGCCAGCCCTCATGAGAGAACGGCAGACAGAGAGGTAGAGGACGATAATTACATGCCTCCCTCCGAAGACGAGGCAAGCCTCGACGACGACGAATTTGTCGTGCCTGAGGATCCCGTCGAACAAGAGCGTTTCAAACGCAGGCTCATGGCCACGGCGAGCAGCCTCAAGAAACAACAGCTTAGAGCTGACCAAGACTTGCTAGCCGACAGATGGACTGATGTCCTTGCGGCCGAAGAGTACGAACTCGAACGCCCCTCCAAGAGCTACCCAAAACGCAGGCTGCTACCTCGATTAGAGGAGGAAGCACCTAGACCTACATCACCGGATGATGCGGCCGACCGGCCACCTCGTGGTCATGACAGAGGCCTCTCGGCCCCTCTACTCAAGCCGCACTCGGCCGCTCAAAGAATAACAAGGCATGGGGGAATGCGCTAGACCTGCGAGATATATTGGAGGACAGGGCAAGGCAAACAAGATCGATCTATGGATCACGTGGGCGCCCCACGACACGTGATGATAACCGTCATGCCGGATATGGTAAATCCGGCCGGGCCGAACACAGCAGACAAAGCTCATTTGAGCTACGTCATGATATAGCCCAATCTGAGGCGCCAAGACACCCACTATGCTTCACAGATGAAGTAATGGATCATCAAATCCCCGAGGGTTCCAAACCCGTAAACATCGAATCATATGATGGCACAACAGACCCTGCGGTATGGATTGAGGACTATCTCCTTCATATCCACATGGCCCGCGGTGATGAGCTACACGCCATCAAATACCTCCCACTCAAGCTTAAAGGACCAGCTCGGCATTGGCTTAACAGCTTGCCAGTAGAATCAATTGGTTGTTGGGAGGACCTGGAAGCCGCATTCCTCGACAACTTCTGTGGCACCTATGTACGACCACCGTGCCAAGACCTAAGCCACATAATCCAGCAGCCAGAGGAATCGGCCAGGCAATTCTGGACACGGTTCCTAACGAACAAAAATCAAATAGTCGACTGTCCGGACGTAGAGGCCCTTGCAGCCTTCAAGCATAACATCCGCGATGAGTGGCTTGCCCGGCACCTAGGACAGGAAAAGTCGAAATCCATGGCAGCCCTCACGACACTCATGACCCGCTTTTGCGCGGGAGAAGACAGCCGGCTAGCTCATAGTAACAACATGACCAAAATCCCTGGTAATTCGAATACCAAGGACAAAATGGGCAGGTCGCGTCGCAACAAGCAAAAGCGTCGCATTAACAGCGACAATGCTGAGGCTACGGCAGTTAATGCCGGATTCAGAGGCTCTAAACCCGGTTAGCGGAAAAAGCCTTTCAAAAGAAATACTTCGGCCCGTCCAATTTGGACCAAATACTCGATCGCTCGTGCCAGATACACGGCACCCCCGAAAAACCAGCCAACCACACCAACAGGGATTGTTGGGTGTTCAAGCAGGCAGGCAAGTTAAACGCCGAAAACAATGACAAGGGGCTGCATAGCGATGACGAGGAGGAGCCCCGGCCTCCGAACAATAGGGGACAAAAGGGTTTCCCCCCACAAGTGCGGATGGTGAACATGATATACGCAACCCACATACCCAAAAGGGAGCGGAAGCGTGCACTCTGGGACGTATATGCGTTGGAGCCAGCCGCCCCAAAGTTCAACCCATGGTCCTCCTGCCCGATCACTTTTGATCGAAGGGACCACCCCACTAGCATCCGCCATGGCGGATTCGCCGCATTGGTTTTAGACCCAATCATTGACGGATTTCACCTCACTAGAGTCCTTATGGACGGCGGCAGCAGCCTGAACTTGCTTTATCAGGATACAGTGCGAAAAATGGGCATGCATCCCTAAAGGATTAAACCCACAAAGACGACCTTTAAAGGCGCCATACCAGGTGTAGAGGCCAATCAGATAGGCTCGATTACACTTGAGGTGGTCTTCGGATCCCCGGATAATTTCCGAAGCGAGGAGTTAATCTTCGACATAGTCCCGTTCTGTAGTGGCTGTCACGCACTGCTCGGACGAACCGCATTTGCAAAGTTCAATGCGGTGCCGCACTATGCATACCTCAAGCTCAAGATGCCATTCCCTCGAGGAGTCATTACGGTCAATGGAAACACCGAACGCTCTCTCCGGATGGAGGAGCATACGGCGGCCCTCGCGGCGGAAGTACAAAGCAGCCTATCAAGGAAATTCCCCAGTCCGGCCATTAAACGTCCGGACACCGCTGCCGCCGCCGGAGTAACCTACAACAAGACCGCCTGGCACATTCCGAGCATGCGCAGCAATGCGGCCCTAACCCCAGCCCTCGCGAAATTGCGAAACCAGTACTTCGCGTACATAACTACGCTCTGGAAATACCATGGGCATAGGGGGAGGGGGCACGACCACGGCACGCCCAAAATACGGTTCAACCGCATAAGGGGCTCCCGATTTTGTCATTCTTTTTCTTTCTTACTTTCAGGACTCCACTTTCGGGAAGGCCTGTCTGGCAGCATAATCGCCGAACACACGATGCAACAGCCAAGGAGCCAGAAAGCTACGTCGAGTGTCCAGGTGGTCCCTATAACGAGCAGTATACTTGTTTCATATAATCCCGCAGCTCGCCCCTGGAGGGGGGACATGTTAAATAGTTCCATCTCTTGCTTATCGCACTATTTGTATCATTCTGCTTCTAACGCAGACTTTTCGAATAAACAATGTATAGCTTTTGTCTATTATTGCATTACCTTTTTTTTATATATAAAAATATGTTCAGTTATGACATTATGCAACCGTACACTTTGGTACGGCCAATACACCAGGGGCTTACGCACCCCAGAATATGGTGTGAGACGTCCGAACACTCTCATGAGTGCGGCACCCCGAACTTATAACATTATATGCATCGGCTACGAATCATGTCTTGGGTCAATAGTTGGGTTTGCCTGGCTCCCATGTTTTGGTACCTTACGTTCCGTTATATCGGCTAAGGTAGCACCGGGAGAACCACTGCGATTGTGCCCCGGTTAAGCCGGGCTGAGCACCTAAGTGGAGAAAGCTAAAATTGACCGTCATGATAGGGCGAGAGCTGGTCGTTGTTCGAGAGGTTTGCGAGTCCCTAAAGACTTATGCCGCTTAGAGCAAGGAGCCGGCTTTGTCCGGCCTAGGCGTGGATAACGCCCCGAACTCGGTCTTCCGAATACGAGGGGCTTCGTGGAAATTTAAAATTATAGAAATCTATGGCTAAGTGAGAGTGTTCAAGCATTATAGTCCGATTGCCTTGTTCGTTGTGTTGAGCGCCTCCCTCGAAGGACCCAATAATGGGAAAAAGAGCGCTCAAGTTTATCCCGAACACCCCAAAGACTCGCAAGATGGGGGCGAAGTTTACGACTCGCCATCTCTCAATTTTGATAAACGGCCGCACAAAAGGTAATATTTTAAATTCAAAAGCGTTGCTTAGCGCATATGAAACAAGTTTTCAGCATACAGGATTACAAATGCGAGTTTACTCAAAAATTACATCTTTGGAGCACTCATCCGCTATGCGGCGGGCACCCTTCAGGACGCCCTCATAATACATCGCGGGCTTGCGATGCTCCTTGCCCGGCGGTTGTCCGTCCGTCACAAGCTTCTCAGCGTCCATCTTGCCCCAGTGCACTTTAGCACGGGCAAGGGCCCTACGGGCACCTTCGACGCATACGGAGCGCTTGATGACTTCAAGCCTTGGACAGGCATCCACCAGCCGCCTTACCAGCCCGAAGTAGCTTCTAGGCATGGCTTCCCTAGGCCACAGCCGGACTACGAGACCCTTCATGGCCTGTTCGGCCACCTTATGGAGCTCGACCAGCTGGTCGCTCAAGGGCACCGGGTGTCCGGCCTCAGCATACTGAGACCAGAACACCTTCTCCGTCGAGCTTCCCTCCTCGGCTCGGTAGAATGCGTCTGCATCGGACACACTCGTGGAGAGCTCCGGACTCGGGTAAGTAACAAGTAATTCACTTTTGCGTGCTTGCTTTGCATAAAGAATGCCTTACCCGCCGCTATCTTCTTCATCGCCTTAATTTCCTGGAGGGCTTTTTGGGCTTCGGCCTTGGCAGATTTGGCGCTCTCAAGCGCCAAGGCGAGCTCGGACTCTCGAGTCTTCAAGTCACGCTCCAAACTCTCGTGTTTTTCCACGAGAGCCTAGAGCTCTTGTTGCATCGCCGCCACCCGCGCCTCCTGCTTCTCTCGCTCGGTGCGCTCCACAGCCGCATTGTTTTCGGTCGTGGATAGCGCTTCCTTCAGGTCGCCACCTCGTTCGTGGCCCCTACATACCCACGTTGATCCTGTCATTTTTTTGCAACCACATCTTTTCGTATATACTTACATAAGGTATTACTTACCTTCCTCGTCCTCGAGCTGCTTCTTGGCAAGGCCGAGCTCATCCTCGGACCGCTCGAGGCTCTGCTTCAATACATTGACCTCTGCAGTCAGTGCGGCAAAGGTCAGCAGCACAACCTGCATTCCCATATTGACACACTTATCTTAGACTCCTGAGTATATCTTTTTGATCCTTAGTTCGGCTTTTCTTTCCGAACACCAAACTGAGCATCAAGGGCTACTGTCTATGCGGTAATATTTTTACATATCTTAACTACGTACCTCAAAGCCTGTTAGTAGGCTGGCACAAAGCCAGTCGAGCCGCTCTTGGCGGATCGAACCTTCTAGATCACCGCACTCATAATAGTGCGGTGCTCCTCGTCGATGGAGGCGCCGTCAAGCACCTCCAGAGATTATCCGGTGCCTCCGGTTGGACGGAGGTCACCGCGCGTAAACTTGCCCTTCTTAGTAGGGGCCACTGCGGATGCGGAACCGTTGAAGGTTCCGGTGCGGTGTCCGGCCTAGGGCCGGACTTAGAGCCCTTAGGGGTTTTATCCCCTTTTCGCCTGGAGTCCGGGAGGTCGCCTTGCGGCGCCTCCAGGACCACCTCCTACTGGCTTGGCCCCTTTTGGGACGCCACCTCAGCGTCATCCGTGGCGCAAGGAGAGGAGGCGGTCGGAAGTGAAGTGTTGTTCACATCCGACGAACCCAGGGAACCTCTCGACGAAGCGTCGAGCCCGGCCTTGGGCGGACTGCATGATTATATCCGACGTCAGAAGGTACTGTGCAACAAAGGAACACCATGAGTTATTCTGGTATCCGGAGACTTACGATTTCGCCAGGGGCCTGGCCCTGAGTGGCCACTCTTCTTCGCCTTCGTCGGCGTTGGTGGAGTAGTCCGGAGGAAGGGTCCTTCCCTTCTTGGACCCTCCGGCCTCCCCAGTTGGGGTGGCCTTCCTTTTCTTCTCTCCCCCCGCTGGGGGAGAGGCCTCTCTTTCCTCCTCCTCGTCTTCACGGGAGGAGTCCGCCTCGGAGTCATCGGACGATGAGTCCGACACCACCTGGCGCTGGGAACTCCTTCGAGTTCCCGTGGCCTTCTTCTTGGCCTTCTTCTCCGGCACCACGTAAGGTGCCGGAACCAGCAGCCCCATCAAGCTGGCATTCGCTGGGTCTTCTGGCAAGGGAGCCGGACAGTCAATCTGCCCGGACATCCTCTGCCAATCTTGTCAAAGGTAAGGGAGTTTAGATCCCGCATAGAGTCAAACTATGAAAACAAGTGCGTAAAGGGCAAAATAACTTACCGCGTTGGCTTGATGCTGCGCGCTGAATCCGCGATCCTCGGTAGCGGATGCGGGAGCCTCGGCGCCCTTGAACAGCACCTTCCGGGCATCTTTGTACGTAGTGTTGAAGAGCCTGCTCGAGATTTGGTGATGTGCCGGATCAAACTCCCATAAGCTGAAAGCTCGTTGTTGTACGGGAGGATCCGTGGATGAGCATGACCTGGTCTACATTGACGAGTTTGAGCTTCTTGCTCACCAGGTTTTGGACACAGGTTTGGAGTCCGGACAGCTCCTCCGAATTACCCCACGACAAGCCCGTCTCTTTCCAGGAGGTGAGCCGTGTAGGTAAGCCAGATCGGAATTCAGGGGCCGGTGCCCATTCAGGGTTACGCGGCTCGGTGATGTAGAACCACCCCGATTGCCACCCCTTTATGGTCTCCATGAAGGAGCCCTCAAGCCATGTAACGTTGGGCATCTTGCCCACCATGGCGCCTCCGCACTCCGCTTGTTGGCCGCCCACTACCTTCGGCTTGACACTAAAGGTCTTCAACCATAAACCTAAGTGGGGCTGGATGCAGAGGAAGGCCTTGCACACGACGATAAACGTCGAGATATTGAGGATGAAGTTTGGGGCCAGATCGTGGAAATCCAGGCCGTAGTAGAACATGAGTCCCCGGAAAAATGGGTGAAGAGGGAAACCTAGTCCGCGCAGGAAGTGGGTGAGAAACACCAGCCTCTCATGGGGCCTGGGGGTGGGGATGAGCTACCCCTTGTCGGGAAGCCGGTGCGTGATGTCATTAGACAAGTATCCGGCCTTCCTCAGCTTCTTGATGTGTCCCTCCGTGACAGAGGAAACCATCCACTTGCCTCCCGCTCCGGACATGGCTGGAGAAGGTTGAGGTGGGATGTGCGGGACTTGGGCGCTGGAGCTTGAGTGCGCGAAAATGGATAAGCAAAGAAGGAAGAAGGCGTAGATGGAAAAGGTGGATCCTTATCCCCTTATATGGGCGGACAAAACTATGCGCCTCCACCAGCCTGGTAAAACTCGCTTATCTCCCAAGCGCCGTAAATTAATGACACGGTTGGGTTACCCACGTCCGTATTAATGAGAATCCCGGAATAAGGGGACACGATCTCTGCTTTAACAAGACGTGCCAAGGAAACCGCCTCGCTAAGTGCGCTGAGGTGGGACAAGTAAAATGATTCAATAAAGGCTTGGCGTCTTTGTGATGACATCTTTGCGAAATACGCCGTGATTAGATTTGTGTAAATATTGTTTTCTCTACGGTGGTATGTGGAAATTATTTTGCAGAGCCGGACAATATCCTTGTGTTCAAAATCTTCTATGAAGTATTCGGAGGAGGAACCCGCCTTGCAATGCCGAAGAAAATATGCGCGCCGGACTCGTCATCATTGAAGCTTGGTTCAGGGGCTACTGAGAGAGTCCTGGATTAGGGGGTGTCCGGATGGCCGGACTATGACCTTTGGCCGGACTCCTGGACTATGAAGATACAAGATTGAAGACTTCGTCCCATGTCCGGATGGGACTTTCCTTGGCGTGGAAGGCAAGCTTGGCGATACGGATATGTAGATCTCCTTCCATTATAACCGACTCTGTGTAACCCTAACTCTCTCCGGTGTCTATATAAACCGGGGGGTTTTAGTCCGTAGGACGAACAACAATCATACCATAGGCTAGCTTCTAGGGTTTACACTACTAGGGAAAAGGCTAGCAGCAGCGCGGGTTTTAGATGTATCAGTAGCGCGGTTATAGACGCTACTAATAAGGCGCTGCAGCTATTGCTTAGCAGCAGCGTGCCGACCAGCTCTTTGCTAGGACAAATAGCTGCAGCGTTTGTTCATTACCACGCTGCTGCTAAGGTAACTACTTGCAGCGTGTTTTCTGCCATCGCTACTAGTACTTTTTATTTTTTATTTTTTTTAGTGTATTTATGCGCCATCATACAAATATTGGTACAATACTAGTTATGAGGTTTACATCATTATGTCCATAACAGTGTGTCAAATGAAGGTGGATTAGGTTCAAGTGGAGGCAATATGTGGTGCATGTCAAAAGTATACTACTAATCCAAACTTGATCTAGTTTGGACTAGTAGTACTTTCGATGTGCACCACATGTTACCTCCACTTGAATCTAATCCGCCAGCACAAGATATTTAATCATCATCATGGTCATTACCACCAACAGTAGTTATTTAATCACCACTAACACTAGCTAATAATAATCATCATAGTCATTACCACCAACACTAGCTATTTTATCATCATAGTAATAGTGTAGCACATCATCATCCTGAAACTCATTTTTAGCTAGCTAATCACTCCTGCTGCTCTCTCTTAGGTAAAACAAACATAAAACATGTGTAGCTCTCCTCCTTGATCAGGTTGGAGCATGCAGATGAACCTGTCTCCTAATCGTGGAAAGCGCCTCTGTTTGCTGCCCCCTAGTACTTCTCTGCGCTCCCCCAACACATATTTGGTCCAGTCTTGCACTATAAAGCATCCGTCGCTAATCTTGAATGCACTAAAGTAATCTGTAGGATATCTTGGCCGTAAGGCACAACATTCATCGGGAGTCCCTGTTGAAGAACATCGTATGGTAACATACTTAGCAATGAAGTTTAGCTTCAAAAATAATGTATGGAAAAGATGCAATGAGGACAAATAGTAAAAATCTTACCATCCTTCCTAAATGGATGTAACCGTAGTTCATTACGAACACTATTGGTCACACATTTTCAGTACTAACATTTCTAAATCCAGGAAGAAAATTTGTCTTGACAGTATCAAGATCCTCAAGCCATGAAACATAATGACTTAGCTCCTCATAGCTTTAGTTCAGCCTCGGGACAAGAGTAGGTCCCGCTCTACCAAGCTACCGGACATGTTTGCTTGCACCGAAATAAGTCGACAATACAAATTAGTTGTCAACTATTTTTGAATAAACAATATCAAAGACATAAATATGGTTGAGAAACTTACATAATGGTATAACTGAGTATGCTCGACATCGACCCGGATGTCGGTATTACCTTCAATATCATCTTCCTGGACGAATATCAAAGGTGATAACCATATCAGGCTCAAATGCATAAGTCTTGCATAGTGCTCGCCATGTTTTGCATCCAAAATAGGTGTAGTCGTCTGAATTGTATAATTTTGCATGGAAAATATAACCATGCTCGGTCTTCAAATAAACTTTCTTTACCTCCACAGTATGACTGAAACCTATCTTATCCAATACAAAAACTCTTGCATGGCAGGGGATACGCTAGTAGAATAGTAAAAAATATAAGTTCAAGCAAATGAAGCGGATGTCATGCTTAGCTACGAAAAAAGACTTGTCGTTATGACTTCATCAGATCCACTTCAAAGTTCTCGCCCAGCTTGATCTTTGAAGCGCCTATCATCATTTAGGAAGATTCCGTGGCACAGGCGGCGCTCGTCTTCCCAAGATTTGCAAATACCGAAATCCTTTTTCGTCGAGACATTTCCTATGTTCATAGTTAAAACATTAATTGAAAATCGATCGAAGACAACTACCGGGATACTCAACACACAAATCCGGGGCACTCGATACTTCCTACATATTCGCACAAGTCATGCCAAAATTCACGGAAAAATCCGGCATGACCTTTTCTAAAATAGGACATATCGGCGCCTGAAATTTGCCGGAATGGAAATGAATCAACACTCCGCAAAACATAGGCCACTCGGAGGTGTAACATGCAAACATGACCGCCACTTGGATATTGAGCAACACAAGATATACATTTCAAAATATCTTATAGGACTCAAATTAGCATGCATTCAATAAGCAAAAGTAAATCATCTCATGCGTCCCTACATCGTCGAATATTATCACTAATACATCACGAATAGTGTCATACATATAACATCACTAATACAACTAAAACCCTAGCCACGACGGGTATCGGCGCGGGTGGTGGACACCCCACAGAAGGAACCATCACGGGATCATAGCTCCGGTGAGATCCTCGGAGAACTCGCTGTATTGGAGAACGACCTGTGCTCCAACGCAAACAAGTAGCGACGGACGTCGCGTCCTCTCCCGACCGACACGGTGACGCACCACCTCCGCGGAGTCCTCAAGCCTCTGGATCATCAACGCCCACGCGACCGCCACCAAAGAAGGTTCGGGTCAACGGCAGTGGCTCCTCACCAACCTGCGCCCCGGTAGGTAGCGCCTCAAGTACCACCCGTGAGCCAGGTCCCGGACATGGCCGATCTGGTCAAGCAGGTGTAAATCCTCCGCCGACTCGACGACGAGGATGCTGGATAGGCATCGCCCACGCCGAGGCGGAAAAATTGCTTTAACTAAAAAATAGCAACAAGTTCTTACTAACTAGTTCTATTAATTCAAATAGTTCTTACTAAAATAAACTTACTATAAATAAAAATATTCTAATACCTAATTAGTACCTAGTTCTTAATATGCAACTAAAATAAACTTATTATAAATAAAAATAAACTTAATATGCAACTAAAATATAAAGAAACCCTAGGCAGAGGTAGGGGAGAGGGAGGAGCGGGCGTGCTCACCTCGGGTGCCTGCGACGAGGGAGGAGCAGGGCGGCATCGAGGTCGGGTCAGGCTCGGCGGGCGGATGGCGGCCGGCCGAGGTCGGGTCGGGCGGCGTCTGGGCGGCGTTGAGGTCGGGGCGGGGCGGCGTTGAATCTGGGTCGGGCGGCGTCCGGCGGCATTGAGGTCGGGCGGCGGCGTTGAGGTCGGGGTCGGGCGGCGAGAGGGAAAGTGAGGCGGCCGACGGCGACGGCGGCGAGAGTGGACAGAGTTGGATTTGGGGGAAAGTGGCGTGGGGAAGGACGAACCCCGTGGTTAAGTCAGAAGTAGCAGTAGCTCGTTCCGAGAAAAGCGCTGCTGCTACCTTAGCTACAACGCGTTCGCTGATACACGCTACAGCTACTCCTTTCTCTTTTTTCCCTTTTTCATTTAGTTTTCTTCACATTTTATTTGTTTCCTTTCACCTCATTCTATTTCTTTCATTTTCAATTACCTTTCCATTTTATTTCCATTTAATTTTATAACTTTTAGCAGCAACGAGTTTATATTAAAACGCTATTTGCTACAAACAACAGAAGCGGTAGCGCTGTTCATTACAGATCGCTACTACTATGTGTAGCTTATGGGCTAAGCCGTGGGAATTTTAGTAGTAACGCAGGTACAAAGAAGACGCTTCTCGCTAGATCTTTATCTGCTGCAGCGGTTACCTCAGCGCCGCTATCGCTAATTAGCACCAATGCTTTTTGACCCACGCTACTGCTAAAGTTCTGTGTATAGAGTTTTCCCTAGTAGTGTTAGCCTCTCTGATCTCGTGTAGACCTACTCTTGTACTACCCATATCATCAATATTAATCAAGCAGGAGTAGGGTTTTACCTCCATCGAGAGGGCCCGAACCTGGGTAAAAACATCGTGTCCCTTGTCTCCTGTTACCATCCGCCGCACAGTTCGGGACCCCCTACCCGAGATCCGCCGGTTTTGACACCGACAATGACCACGACCGAATAGCTACACTACAGAGTCTCATCAGGAGTGATGTATGAGGTTCCACCCTCAGCACTCGATGGTAACTCTGCAGAGTCGAACAACAAAAAGGGGCGTGATGTGATGTGAGGTTTCTGGCTCTGGTCATCGATCATGTTGCTCGATTCATCGATGATGAAGCAGGGGCAACAAGGACAAGGTGGGGTCACTGATGGATCACTAACCAACCTATACTAAGCAGTTTAGGGTAAGTAGGTAAGGTACAACAGCAGGTACAAAAGCAGGCTATGCATCATAATAGGAGCAAACAATAACAGTAGCAAAATCTAATGCAAGCATGAGAGAATGGAATGGGAGATATCGGGATGATCAAAGGGGGGGCTTGCCTGGAAGCTCCGATGAAAGGGAAGAAGGGTCGTCGTCGACGTAGTCGATCACAGGGGCATCGACATCGGTCTCGGGGTCTACCGAAGAAGAAAAGGGGGAAGAAACAGTAAATACATAGCAAGCAAGTGCATAACAGGACAACAGACAGAGCTAGACGTGTTCTAACGCGATGCTACGTGATACCGGCGAAGAGGGATAACATCCGGGAATGTTTTCCCAAAGTTTGGCATTTTCAGACAAACAAACTGGACGGGAAAAGTTGCATGTTCGCTATGCTAGGGGCATGTGAGAGATGAACGGAGAGCGTATTCAGATTCGCCTCGTCGTTCTGAGCAACTTTCATGTATAAAACTTTTCCATCCAAGTTACGGATTATTTTCTATGATTTTCCAAAGTTTAAACAAATTTCGGGATTTTCTGATTTAATTCAACTCGAAAATATTGATTAGCTAAATTGCTATGGGTACACATAAGTGTACCAGCAATATGCACATGCAGCTGACAGTGGGTCCATAGTGTGCCGAGTCAGCATGGTCAACAGTCAGCTTTGACTGGGTTGACTGGTCAAAAGGGACAGTGGGACCCGTTTGTCATTGACTTAGCTAGTTAAACAGATTTAAATTAACTAATCTAGTTAATTGGGCTAATTAAGTACAGTTAATTAAGTTAATTAATTATATTACTAAATAATTACTATTTCTTTCTAAAATACAAGGGCGTGGGGCCCCACAGTCAGTGTACAGGGCCAGTGAGCGTCTTTGTTAGCGGGCGTGGTGCGAGGCGTAGCCCGCCTGCGTGCGAGCCACCCGAGGCGGCGGGGAGCCCGGCGGAGGCGGCGGGGCACGGCCTGGCGGCAACGAGCACGACGCAGCGGTGGGGGGGCACGCCATCTGTGTGAGGTAGCGGGAGCTAGGCGGCGCCAGCGGCAAAGCAAGAAGCTCGCAATGGAGCAAAGTAGGGAAGACGGCAGAACGGCGGGAAGGGCGGCGGTGAGCGTGTGGCGCCCGATTCAATCAGACACTAATCATACACGCATAAGCGTGCGATCAAGATCGAGGACTCACGGGAAGATATCACAACACAACTCTAAAACATAAATAAGTCATACAAGCATGATAATACAAGCCGAGGGCCTCGAGGGCTCGAATACAAGTGCTCGATCATAGACGAGTCAGTGGAAGCAACAATATCTGAGTACAGACATAAGTTAAACAAGTCTGCCTTAAGAAGGCTAGCACAAACTGGGATACAGATCGAAAGAGGCGCAGACCTCCTGCCTGGGATCCTCCAAACTACTCCTGGTCGTCGTCAGCGGGCTGCACGTAGTAGTAGGCACCTCCGGTATAGTAGTCGTCATCGACGGTGGCGTCTGGCTCCTGGGCTCCGTCGTACTCATCCAAAGTACTCGCAAGCAAGGAGCTACACTACATATGCATGGATATATGTGTAAAGGGCCATATCGATTGGGTGACTCGCAGAATGCCGAGAATAAGAGGGGGTAACTAATCACCTGTCGAAGATTACGCTCGCAGCCTCCGCCTTGCAAAGATGTAGAAGAGAGTAGACTGAAGTCCTCCAAGTAGCATCGCATAGCATAATCCTACCCGCGATCCCTCCTCATTGCCCTGTTAGAGAGCGATCACCGGGTTATATCTGGCACTTGGAAGGGTGTGTTTTATTAAGTATCCAGTTCTAGTTGTCATAAGGTCAGGGTACAACCCCAAGTCGTCATGTTACCGAAGATCACGACTATTCGAATAGATTAACTTCCCTGCAGGGGTGCACCACATAACCCAACACGCTTGATCCCATTTGGCCGGACACACTTTTCTGGGTCATGCCCGACCCCGGAAGATCAACACGTCGCAGCCCCACCTAGCCCAACAAAGAGGTCAGCACGCCGGTCTAAACGTAAGCGCACAGGGGTCTGCGCCCATCGCCCTAGCACACCGCACGCTATGAACGCGCCGGAAGCGTAACTAGCCCCTTAATACAAGAGCAGGCTTACGTTCCAATCCAAATAGCGCCGTTCGGCCGACGCCACGAAGGCTTCGGCCGATACCACGACGTCGAAAGTGCCCATATCTTTACCACGTGGTTGGTTAGTGCGTATAGACCAAATGGCCAGACTCGGATCAAATACCAAGATCTCGTTAAGCGTGTTAAGTACCCATGACGCCCGACCAGGCCAGGCCCACCTCTCTCCTAGGCGGTCTCAACCTGCCCTGTCGCTCCGCCACAAAGTAACAATGGGGCCGTCGGAACCCAGGCCCACCTCTACCGGGATGGAGCCACATCCTTTCAGCCCCCATCTCCGAACAGTATCACAGGTAATGTAATAGTGTAAAGTATATAGTATATGCCCGTGATCACCTCCCGAAGTGATCACAGCCCAGTAGTATAGCATGGCAGACGGACAAGAGTGTAGGGCCACTGATGGAACACTAGCATCATATACTAATTAGTAGGATAGCAGGTAAAGGTAACAACATTAGTAGCAAGGACAGGCTATGCAGCAGTATAGGATTAACTGAAAGCAGTAACATGCTACACTACTCTAATGCAAGCAGTATAGAGAAGAATAGGCGATATCTGGTGATCAAGGGGGGGGCTTGCCTGATTGCTCTGGCAAGAAGGAGGGGTCGTCAACACCGTAGTCGACCACAGGGGCATCAGCATCGTCACGGGGTCTACCGGAGAGAAGAGGGGGGAGAAACAGTAAATACATAGCAAGCAAGTGCATAACAGGACAACAAGCAGAGCTAGACGTGTTCTAATGCGGTATGAGGTGATACCGGTGAAGGGGGGAAACATCCGGGAAAGTATCCCCGGTGTTTGGCATTTTCGGACAAACGGACTAGAGGGGGAAAGTTGCGTGTTCGCTATGCTAGGGATGTGTGGTGGACGAACGGGCTGCGTATCCGGATTCGTCTCGTCGTTCTGAGAAACTTTCATGTTCAAAGTATTTTCATCCGAGTTACGGATTATTTTATATTAATTTCTAAAGTTTTAGTTCATTTTCTAAATTATTTTAGTTCAATTTAAGTAGTAAAAAGCTATGTGTACACAGCAGAAGCCAGCCACAGCCTATGACCTGTGGGGCCAGGGGACCCTGTTGACCAAGTCAACGGTTGACTGATCGTCAAAGGTGTGAATAGGGCGTGTGAGACCCACATGTAATTGTCACAATTTAGTTAAAATAGGCTTAAACACCTAAGCTAGTTAATTAGGTCAAATTAAGCAAGGTTAATTAATTAAACTAATTATATTACTAATTAATTAATTCACTTTACTATTTCCTTTTATTTTCCATTTTCGTTTTCCTCTACTCTTTTCCTTTTTTCTGATTTACAGGGGGAGGGCCCCACCTGTAAGTGGCTCAGGCCACCTCCTCCCTGCACGAATGCGCACAGGAAGGGCAGGGCGCGCAGTGGCCTTACCGGCTCGTGAGGCCATGGTCGAGGCCGGCAGACGGAGACTTGGGCGCGGCGCGCATGCAGTGGAGCGGCGCCGGGGGTGTTCGGTCGGAAGCAGCAGAGGGTGCGGCCGGGGATGGTCGCAGGGGCAAGCGCTCATAGGGAGGTTAGCAGGCGCGGGTGCCAGCGCGCTCCGGCAGAGCGCGGGCGCGGCCAGGTGGAGGTGGGTGCGGCGGCATGTGCGGACATGCGAGGGGCTCACGGCGAAGGACGGCTGCAGCGAGTGGGCATGCGAGGGAGCGGAGCTCCTATGCGGCCACGACAGGGCTTCGGTCACGGCGATTGTGAGGTGACTGCGGGCATCGACGCGGACGCGGGGCATGGCAGGCACATGGGAGAGAGGTGGCGGAGGCCGGGGGTCTCACCCACGTTGGAGAGACGATGGGCGCCGTGGCATGGGGGAAGCCGGTCGGGGGAGAGGTCGGGGAGGTCCAGGGCGGGGCAGTACGGTGGGATCCAGCAACGACGTGGTCGCGGATGGGGCGGCAAGGTAGCGGGAGGCACCGGGCGGCGGCGTCGAGCGCCCCCGATCTTGATCTGGATCGGGAGGGAGGCAGAGTGGGGGACGTTGTGGGAGGATTGGATCGGCTAGGGTTAGGTCCTGGGGCGTCGGGGGTTAAGCAGTGGGGTGGGGCGGCCTGGGCAGTTTGGGCAGCTGTTGGCTAGCAATGGGGCCGGCCCAAAGGGGGGGGGGTTCTTTGCTTTCTTTTCTTTTGTTTTATTTCCATTTTTATCTTTTAACTTATTTTCTTGTTTCTGTTTTCTTTTACGTATATAATAGTTTATAGTTTTACAAAGAGTGAAACCCATAGCTAAAATAGAGTTACAATTATAACTACTGCCACGAAAGGTTTTATCCCTGAACAAAATAGTTTAGTATTTTATAAAACCCAAAATGCATTTATTTAATTGTTTTACCTGCTGTTTTAATAATTTTAGGGTATTAAAACACTTTATAAAAGTGGGGTTTCTTCACCACAATTAACTTTGTATTATTTGGCACAACTCGAACATTTTTAGTTTAAAAGTTTGAGAAATTTTACCTTTTGATTTTGAATTTGAATTTGAATCAGTTTCGAACTAACGCGAGATTAGCAACAGTAACTGTGGTGACGTGGCATCATTAACAGAGCTTTACTGTAGCTTAATTATCCGGGCGTCACAATTCTCCTCCACTACAAGAAATCTCGTCCCGAGATTTAAGCGGTGGAGTAAGGGGGGAAGGTGCTTGTAGCGAAAAACCTAACGATTCTTCTCGGTCTTGGTTACCCTTTCGAAGAGGTTGATACCTTTCGTTGATGTCTTCATTTCTCTGCTTCAAATCACCATGATCAAGTCGTCATCCTTTCTTCGGGATCTCCAACGTACTTACGAATAGGTAAGGGACAGCTCGGCTACGACATAATGCTTACGAGGGAAACAATCTGAGGTTAACTCATGAATGAGCATAAGATTACCTCTCAAGTTGAACATATAAAATACATCGAGAGTAAGGTACGAAGATACAATAAGAGGTTCCAAGAGGATAGGTAGTTGCTCGAAGTCCGAACCAGAGTGAGAAAGGGGTTCAGAGTAGCGACAGTAAGTATTGCGTCTGATACCATAATAGAGCACTAGGAAGGTGGCCCATGAATTAAATACGAAGCCAAGCGTGGGGAATAACCACTAGAAACAGGGTTGTACAGAGAGTCGTGTTTCGATCCCGGGACCATGGGTTATGGGCCCACCATGTGGGTTAAAAGTAGGAAGGGCGGAGACGTCTTGCGTGATCATGCAAGCAAGGCATGTCAGAGGGTAGCCTGTCGATTATGTCGGCAACAACGTCGATACCAAGGGCGAGGGACAAAGAGAACCATTTTCCCTTTCGTTGAACGAGGCGGACCAATAGGCAAAGTTCCGTCCGTCGGTGGCTACCGAAATGTCATCAACAAGAGAAACAGTGGTCTTACCGACACGGTTGTACCCAAGGTGTTTTACATAAGCGTAAGATTACTACTGCTTATATAATAAAGATCACAAGAAGGGTTAAGCAAACCAAAGGAAAGGAAAGGTGATTACCAGGTTAAACAGTAATGGAAAGGAAAAGCGTGCTTAAACACGATATCGTGGGTATATCCTTTCCAAAGTCAAGCGAAGGATGATATCCAAGATAGGATATAAAGTAGAAAACCCTTTAGATAAGAGGAGAGAAATTTCATGACATTACCTTACCGGTCATATAAAGACCAAAGTGTTATAACTCTTGAAACATGTCCCAACCATCATATCTGACCGAGATTCAGATCTGATCGGTGTCAGGATACCTCAGATTCAGGATGCCTAAGAAGGAAGGGGTGCAACACAATTTGACGAGGTGGTGTTGCAAGATCCTCGGGGAATGAACTATGGGAGCAAGACCCAAATCAAGAGTTCATCATTAAACCAAGAAGAGCATGAGGAGGTGGCTCATGGACTCAGCGACAATTCATTGAGATTAACTAAAGATGGATTTCCACAGTTATGTGAACAAGGAGATAACATTTGTCAGAGCAAATGATATAATGATGTATGTTTGAGGAATACATCCACAGTTAAACATTGGTTGACAGGTGCACCCGAAATATGGGCATAGGTAGCATGATCAATGTTAGAATGGTGATTTAATAACCAATAGTCTAAGAATGAACGGCCGACCATTAACTTCAAAGCAATAGGGTTGCTAGAAGTGCAGAATCCAATCAACACCGTTCAATTGTTGGTACCCCGGTTGGAATCAACACGACGACTAAGAAAGAATGGTGATGGTGAGAAGTATCACTATACCAAGAATTCTTAAGAGGTGGTGAAATTCCCACGACATTCTTGACATAAAAGGTGGTAATTCTCCAAGGTAAAGAAGAACGATGCTGGGTAGCAAGGAACTCAAGGTATAACACAAAATATGAACAATTTTGTGTTGGAGGGAAGGCAATAAAGTGGTCGATGATAACACAACTCATCGAGGGCAAGGATGGTATTTCTCTTCATGAATCCGGTTGATATCCTAGAAGAGCTCATAAGGTTGATGATGATCACGACACATTTGTCGAGAGATTTCATGAAGATGTAATGAATCAGCGATGACATCAAGCCAAAGGAATGATGAAGCAAGAGGTTATAGGAACCACAGTTATGACACAAACTCGAACTCAAGCTTGTTGTTTAAGGTGAAAGGGTATGATGAGGAAAATCGACGTAAGCTTAGCTATCGTCGCAAATTGGTGCTCCGAGAATAAGGACCAGGTAGCACAGTTAAAATCATCACGATAATGATATAGCCAAACAGGCTAGGAATGGCGTGATCGGGTACAAACTCGTACTTATGGAAGCTTACTGAAGAGTTGTTGAACCGTAGTGCGGAATTGGTTCAGTTATCGGTGTCTTTGAGTGTTTAATAACTCAGATCCCATGAAAAATTGGAATCAGTGGGAAGGTAGCACTTGATGAATAAATCATAAGAAGTTATGCAGTTCCATGATAATCTCGAGATACCAGGGGGGGTACTACTCGAAGGTAGAACAAAATAGAGGTTGGGAAGGCGTACTGATCTGCAGAAGGCAAGTACTTTAACTTGTTAGAGAAATAGAATCAAAGGAGAACAATCATGGTCGGAACCACGGTTGCAAAGGATAAATTCACAGATACCATATGATATTTATCAAGGAAATATTTATTATTACAAGAAGTTTCCATGATAGGATCTACATCATGTCCATGGGCATGAACACAAAGTTCAAGGTCGACTCCCACTTCTCCAATGCACAACCTTTCATTCACTTCTCACGTTCAATGAAGTTGTAGTGTTGAAATTTTATCTGGCAAAATACCAGAAGAGTACGACTCGTGAAAACTTTCGAGTTCACACATATTAAGGAAGGCATAGGTTCAACCCATCGGGGCATCTTAGAATCATATACCAAAATCTTTAGAAGTAATTAACTCAAGCTCGAAGGCAGATCATGGTTGAGAAAGTAGAGGATACAATTTACCAAAGGCATTATGTATCAGAGGAAAGGCTCACAAGGTTATTGAATATGAAGGGCGTTGTCTGATAAAATCCAACAAAGGATCTGGTGGTCCACAAGGGATCTGACGTGAGCATTGGTACTCAACTAGAGGAAGAAGAATGCAAGGAGATCAGATTATAGAAACAACTGACTAACTCAATTGTCAAATGCAAAGGAATAATGATTTCCAAATCAAGGGATCAGAAGCAATGCTCTGATTAGGGATGGATAAGTTGAATAGCCTTAGGGTACAATCAACGACAATTGGATTGGTTGAGAACCAATTCCAGTTAAAAGAATGGCAGCTCAGCCGGAAAGGTAATTTATAAGGATCAATGATGATTGCGTGTATTCGCAAACATATTGAGTCAACAGACTCAAAATGATAATGACAAGGAATGTCAATAAGACTACGAGACTTATGGGATTAACCATAATGCAAGCAAGCAAGAATTTCAATAGCCAAAGGCTCCAGAGGATTTTCGGAAGATCGAATAGTATTTTGAAGACTTTTGTGAAACACATGAACAACTAGGGATGAGCCGATATTCGGTAAGAGCGAGGAATTATCCATAGGGGTATTCATGTGGCAAAGAACTGCAAGGCAGTAGGCACAAAGTATTCTTGAAACAATAGAGAGAATTTCGGTGTATCTTGTAATAACAAGATCAACTGGGAATAAAAGTAAGAACGGCAAGTGTATGTATTTATCCATAGGGATATTTCAGTGGTAGGGAATTGCAAAAGCAATAGGCTCAAAGTCTCGAGAGAACATCGGAGAGTATCTTCGAAACCCTTCGGTGCACCAAGTAATCATCTGGAGTAAGGGGCTCTCCGGGTGGAAGTAGTTACGAGAACCTAGAGTCGGCATTAGTAAAATCATTTAACCCGAATAGAAGAGAGATCAGAGTCCCAGAGTATAGATAGAGGAATAAAAGATCCTAATACCACCCCATGGCGACGTGGGCCCGGAAGGCACACAGCCATGTTAGTAAAAGTTTTGTAATGTCTAGACTCGACTTCGGCCAAGGAGTGTGGAAGGGGGATTCCTACAGGCAATCGGCTCTGATACCAACTTGTGACGCCCCCGATTCAATCATACACTAATCATACACGCAAAGGTGTACGATCAAGATCAGGGACTCACGGGAAGATATCACAACACAACTCTAAAACATAAATAAGTCATACAAGCATCATAATACAAGCCAGGGGCCTCGAGGGCTCGAATACAAGTGCTCGATCATAGACGAGTCAGCCGAAGCAACAATATCTCGAGTACGCACAAAAGTTAAACAAGTCTGCCTTAAGAAGGCTAGCACAAACTGGGATACAGATCGAAAGAGGCGCATACCTCCGCCTGGGATCCTCCTAACTACTCACAGTCGTTGTCGTGGCTGCTGCGTAGTAGTAGGCACCTCCGTGTAGTAGTCATTATCGACGGTGGCGTCGCTCCTGGCTCCGTCGTGCAGTGTCGCAGCAATCGGATAGAGATAGGGAAAAAGGGGAACAAGGCAACCATGAGTACTCATCCAAAGTACTGCAAGCAAGGCGCTACACTACATATGCATGGATATATGTGTAAAGGGCCATATCGATTGGACCGAACTGCAGAATGCCGTAATAAGAGGGGGTAACTAATCCTGCCGAAGACTACGCTTCCGCAGCCTCCGTCTTGCAGCATGTAGAAGAGAGTAGATCAAGTCCTCCAAGTAGCATCGCATAGCATAATCCTACCCGCGATCCCTCCTCATTGCCACATTAGAGAGCGATCACCGGTTATATGTGGCACTTGGAAGGGTGTGTTTTATTAAGTATCCAGTTCTAGTTGTCATAAGGTCAGGTACAACTCCAAGTCGTCCTGTTATCAAGATCACGGCTATTCGAATAGATTAACTTCCTGCCGGGTGCACCACATAACCCAACACGCTTGATCCCATTTGGCGGACACACTTTTTGGGTCATGCCCGCCGCTGAAGATCAACACGCCGCAGCCCCACCTAGGCCAACAGAGAGGTCGACGCCGGTCTAAACCTTAGCGCCACGACAGGGTCTGGGCCCATCACCCTTTGCACACCTGCATGTTCGAACGCGGCCGGAAGCAGAACTATCCCCCTTAATACAAGAGCAGGCTTACGTTCCAATCCGGCGCCGCCTTTCGATCGGACGTCACGAAGGCTTCGGTCGATACCACGACGTCGAAAGTGCCCATATCTTTCCCACGTAGTTGGTTAGTGCGTATAGACCAAATGGCCGGACTCGGATCAAATACCAAGATCTCGTTAAGCGTGTTAAGTACCATGAAGCCGACCGGGCCAGGCCCACCTCTCTCCTAGGCGGTCTCAACCTGCCTGCCGCTCCGCCACAAAGTAACAATCGGGGCCGTCGGGAACCCAGCCCACCTCTACCGGGATGGAGCCACCGTCCTTTCAGCCCCCATCTCCGAACAAGATCACTGTGTAATGTAATAGTGTAAAGTATATAGTATATGCCCGTGATCACCTCCGAAGTGATCACAACCCAAGAGTATAGCATGGCGCATTTGACAAGAGTGTAGGGCCACCGATGGAACACTAGCATCCTATACTAAGCAAAGAGGATAGCAGGTAAAGGTAACAACAATGAGTAGCAAGGACATGCTATGCAGCGGTATAGGATTAACTGAAAGCGAGAACATGCTACACTACTCTAATGCAAGCAGTAGAGAGAAGAACAGGCGATATCTGGTGATCAAGGGGGGGGGCTTGCCTGATTGCTCTGGCAAGAAGGAGGGGTCGTCAACACCGTAGTCGACCAGAGGGGCATCAACATCGTGACGGGGTCTACCGGAGAGAAGAGGGGGGGAGAAACAGTAAATACATAGCAAGCAAGTGCATAACAGGACAACAAGCAGAGCTAGACGTGTTCTAACGCGGTATGAGGTGATACCGGTGAAGGGGGGAAACATCCGGGAAAGTATCCCCGGTGTTTGGCATTTTCGGACAAACGGACTAGAGGGGGAAAGTTGCGTGTTTGCTATGCTAGGGATGGGTGGTGGACGAACGGGCTGCGTATCCGGATTCGTCTCGTCGTTCTGAGCAACTTTCATGTTCAAAGTATTTTCATTCGAGTTACGGATTATTTTATATTAATTTCTAAAATTTTAATTCATTTTCCAAATTATTTTAATCCAATTTAAGTAGTAAAAAGCTATGTGTACACCTGTAAGTGGCTCAGGCCACCTCCCTCCTGTGCACGAACGCGCACAGGGAAGAGGCAGGGGCGCGGTGGCCGGAGTGGGCTCCGGCGAGGCCATGGTCGAGGCCGGCAGGACGGAGACGTGGGGCGGCGGGCGCGCGCCTGCAGTGGAGCGGGGCCGGGGGTGCTCGGTCGGAAGCAGCAGAGGGTGCGGCCGGGGACGGTCGCGGGGGCACGCGATCATAGGCAGCTTAGCAGGCGCTTGGTGCCAGCCCCGGCAGAGCCTTGGGCGCGCCAGTGGAGGCGGTCTTGGCGGCATGTGCGGACGCGAGGGGCTCACGGCGGCACGATCGCAGCGAGTGGGCGTGGCGAGGGAGCGGAGCTCCTATGCGGCCACGACAGGGCTTCGGTCACGGCGATTGTGAGGTGACTGCGGGCATCGACGCGGACGCGGGGCATGGCAGGCACATGGGAGAGAGGTGGCGGAGGCCGGGGGCCTCATCCGCGTTGGAGAGACGATGGGCGCCGTGGCTTGGGGGAAGCCGGTCGGGGGAGAGGTCGGGGAGGTCCAGGGCGTGGCACTCCGGGGGGATCCAGCAACGACGCGGTCGCGGATGGGGCGGCGAGGTAGCGGGAGGCACCGGGCGGCGGCGTCGAGCGCCCCCGATCTCGATCTGGATCGGGAGGGAGGCAGAGTGGGGGACGAGTGGGGGAGGGAGTGGGAGGACTGGATCGGCTAGGGTTAGGTCCCGGGAGTCGGGGTTAAGCAGGTGAGGGGGGCCTGGGCCGATTTGGGCACGGCTAGAAGTCAGCCGATGGCCCAGTGGGGTGGGGGGGTTCTTTGCTTTCTTTTCTTTTGTTTTATTTCCAATTTTATCTTTTTACTTATTTTCTTGTTTCTGTTTTCTTTTACTTATATAATAGTTTATAGTTTTACAAAGAGTGAAACCCATAGCTAAAATAGAGTTACAATTATAACTACTGCCACGAAAGGTTTTATCCTGAACAAAATAGTTTAGTATTTTATAAAACCCAAAATGCATTTATTTAATTGTTTTACCTACTGTTTTAATAATTTTAGGGTATTAAAACATTTTATAAAAGTGGGGTTTCTTCACCACAATTAACTTTGCATTATTTGGCACAACTCGAACATTTTAGTTTTAAAGTTTGAAAAGTTTTACCGTTTGATTTTAAATTTGAATTTGAATCAATTTCGAACTAACGCGAGATTAGCAACAGTAACCGTGGTGACGTGGCATCATTAACAGAGGTTTATTGTAGCTTAATTATCCGGGCATCACAGAGCGGCTACCGGCAAGCGGCACGAGGCGCGGCCTGGGTGGCAGGAAGAAGCAACAATAGCCAGCGGCGGGGCCTAGAAGCAGCGGCAGTAGCAAACAGCGCAGCAACAGCGGCGACGAACAGGGGCGCGCGCGTAGGCGGAGCTAGCAAGGCGCGGCCGGCTACGAGCTGTGGCGGGACGGCGGCAAGCAGCGGGGAGCGGCGACGTGTGGGGCGCCCGGCCGGACGGAGCAGGACGGGGCGGCGCGTGAGGGACTTGGCCGCGGGAGCGGTGAGCATGGGCTCACAGAGAGCTCGGCCATGGCGGGGCGGTCGTCCTACGGCGATGGTGGGGAGAAGGGGGGACGGGAGTGGCTCACCCCGGGGAGGTCGGGGGCGCACTTGGAGAGGCTGGTCGGGGAGAAGTCGGGGACGCGACGGCGGGCGATGGGGAGGCGGGACGACACGGTGGTCGTCTGCTGGTCAGCGCGTGAGGAGCGGCGTTGATCCGCTTGGGGCTCCAGCGGCCTCGTCTTTGGTGGGCGGGGCCGGCGAGCGACGGCGCGGCGGAGCTCGCGGTCACGTCGGCGTGGCGAGGTAGGGGGGCGAGGGCATGGAAACGGCGACGACGTAGTCGTGGTGGCGCTCGGGTGCGGACGAGATTGGGACGGGGAGAGGAGAGTGAGGGAGGGAGTGAGGGAAATATCTGCGTGTGGGGGAGGGGAGCTGACGAGGCCGAGGGGGCTCGGCCTTATCTCCTTGGGGCGTCGCCGGCGAGGTGATCCAACGGGGTCTTTCCCCTGCAGCGACGGGGTTGGAGGCACAGTGAGGGGAGGGGATCGACCGCGGGTGTGGGGGTTGGGCTGGGCCAAAGTTGTTAGATGGGCCAAAGTGCATAATGGCACTAGAGCCCATTAACACATAGTAGTTAGGCCTTTTATTTTTATTCTGTTTGCAATATTTTGACCTGCCAATTGGTCTTTGTAAAAATGTGGAACTTGGCCACATAAATACATTGCAATATTTGGCACTACCACAAAAGCTAGGGAGTCTTTTGAGTTTGTTTCAATTTTTCATAAATGGGAAGGCATTTAAATATGTTGTTCTAGCATTGTTTTAATTAGTTTAGGGCATTAAACCACTTTATAAAAATGTTGGCTCACCACCATAATTAGTTATGGAACATTTGCCACACTTTGAACATTTTAGTTTTGACCTATGAAAACTTTTGTTTTTTGACTTTAATTTAAATTTGAATTTGAACCGGATGGAATCAAAGGGGGATTTAGCCACAGTGAAAATGATGACATGGCATCATTATCAGGGGATTAATGTAGCTTAATTATCCGGACTTCACAATTCTCCTCCACTACAAGAAATCTCTTCCCGAGATTTTTGGAGGTAGAAGGAAACACAACGAGGTATTCCTAACGAAGACTAGCCTCGAGTTCCCAAGTGGCTTCATCTTGAGAATGATTTCTCCATGGAACTTTAAGAAAATTGATAACCCTCTAACGGGTGCGGCGTTCTGCTTGATCGAGATCACAGACCGGATGCTCTCTGAAGTGAGATCATCTTGCAGGGGTTGAGCTTTATAAGCCATGTGGTTGTTGCAATAAGACTTGCGACTCAGGGCATCGACCATGACAATAGCCTTGCCAGGGGTATAAGAAATACCATAGTCATAGTCTGTAATTGTTTCCATACATTGCTGCAGACGGAGATCCAGATCTAGCTGAGTAAAAAGGTACTTCAGACTTTGATGATCGGTGAAGACCTCGCAACGATTACCAAAAAGGAAATGCCACCACAACTTCAGTGCAAATTTAACTACAACAAGTTCAAGGCCATGGACTGGGTTGTTCTTTTGGAAAGGCATCTTGGAATTCACAAACGATTGGAGCGTTTTCAATTCTCATAAGAGAAGCGTTTACGCGTTCAAGTAATAAATTCGTGCTTCGGCATTTTGAACACGATGAGCATGGTAGCTTATTATCTCACTCAAAGGATGGAGTAGATGGACAGTTTAAGTGGCGCAAATGATAGAAGCGGTATGCGTTTTCAACCATTCCATTCCGAGAATGAGGTCGATATTGGATGACTTCAAAACAATGGGGGGAAACATGGAATTCCAGCCTTTCAATTTCAGTGTGGGCGTTGAGACTAACCAGGGTGGTTTGTCTTTGGCCGACAGAATCCAACTTGGAATTCCGCCCAAGTGATGGTGGTTCCAACAGGTAAGGAACGCATGTGGTTGTCCCACCATTGAGCAGCGGGACCTTTCAGGTAATATGCCGCGAAGGTGACATAGTTGGCAGGGGCTACATCAGCAGACTCCAACTCGAAAGTGATGTCATGGAGCCTGTCATCAGCATCAAGGGGCTGAGTTGAGCTGTGGTAGATGACAGGGTTGAGACGCGCAAAGTCTTGCAGAGTCACTAGAGTTGGTTGCTAATTCATATTGGGACACAGGAACTGAGCCATGAGTCCTTCCATGAACTGGCGATTCAGCATCAAACTGATGTATCATTCCGGCCATGTATTCAGGCGGTCACGACCAACGGGTCTAACCATCCTACTTAATGCAACAGGGGTAGCTTAGCAAGGGGTGGAGCAAGTGTATGGAGTAATCCATGATGTAACCTGAACAGTGAGCCAAGGCACAATATGTACACAGCCATAGTCATTGAAGACATACAGATACATATGTAGAGCCTATTACACGTTGTTCGTATGAGTTCGGACAAGAAAAGAACCTTAGACATGCTAGGCGGCACATATGCATGCGATGGAAGGATACATCAATGGGACATAGCGAAGACTACATCAACGTCGAAGAAATCACTAGAGCGAGGAATCCACAGGGGACAATGCAAGATGCCCTCGATAAAAGGATCCCCCGGCCCGTGAACAATGTGAAGCAGATCCTGGCTCCCAATTCAAGAAAGGCGTAATACAAATCTCCGGATGGATGTGATCACGAGAACCTAATGTTAGAGTTAGCAAATCATTTAACCCGAATAGAGGAGAGATCAGATGCCCAGAGTATAGACGAGGAGTAAAAGATCCTAATACCACCCAATGGCGACGTGGGCCCGTAAGCCACACAGCCATGTTAGTAAAACAGTTTTTCAAATACTAGACTCAACTTCGGCCAAGGAGTTGGAAATGGGGATCCTACAGGCAGTCGGCTCGGATACCAACTTGTGGTGCCCCGAACTTTGACCGTACACTAATCATACACGCAAATGTGTACGATCAAGATCAGGGACTCACGGGAAGATATCACAACACAAATCTAGACACAAAATGAAATAATACAAGCTTCATATTACAAGCCAGGGGCCTCGAAGGCTCGAATACAGAAGCTCGAATACAAGCGTCAGCAGAAGCAACAATATCTGAGTACATACATTAGTTAAACAAGGATGCCTTAAGAAGGCTAGTACAAAAGCAACAACGATCGAAGAGGCAAGGCCTCCTGCCTGGGACCTCCTAACTACTCCTGGTCGTCAGCGGCCTCCATGTAGTAGTATCCGTCGGTAGTGGCATCTGGCTCCGGGGCTCCACAACTGGTTGCAACAACCAGAAAGAAGAAAGAAGGGGGAAAAGGGGGAGCAAAGCAACAGTGAGTACTCACTAAAAGTACTCGCAAGCATCAGATCTATACTAAGTATGCATTGGTATCAAATGGAAGGGCTGTATCTGTGGACTAAAATGCAGAATTCCAGAATAGAGGGGAAGACCTAGCCTATCGAAGACTAGCATCTTCAAGCAGATCCAAGCATCTTGCAGCATGTAGAAGAGTAAAGAATAGCAGTTTACAATTAACAAGCATGTTGTAACAATAACGCCCAGAGATCCTCCCTCGACTCCCTGCGAGAAAGCAATCCCGGAGCCACATATCTCAAGTATCCATTTCTAGTTGTAAAAGATAAGGATATAAGTCCGAACGTCCATTACCGTGGACACGGTATTCGAATATATGTCTTCCCTGCAGGGGTGCACCATGTTACCAAACACGCTCGATCACTCTAGCAGGACATACCTTTCTGGGATCAATGCCCGGCCTCGGAAGATCAACACATCGTAGCCCTGCCTAGGCTCAGCAGAGAGGTCCCCGCCGGTCTACATCCTAAGCACTCCATGGTCTTGGGCCCATCGCCCGTTGCACTCCAGGTCGTTGCGAGCAGGGTGGATAGCAGCACCGCCTCGGATGGCCAGCACGATCCGACCGTGCCGCAATGCTGAACTGGACGTCTAACAAAGCTTCGGCTGATACTACGACGTTGAGGCCCATAACTATTCTCGTGTGGTGGTTAGTGCGTAAAGTCCAAAGGCCAACTCAGAACAAATACCCAAACATGTTAGTGCATTAACAATTAAAGTAGTGACGGCTGTCGGGACAAGTCCAGAGCTATCACCCCTCATGGGTGAAACCGCTAAATAGCCAACCACCACCATCACATCGTATCGGTGCTCTTCGGGCCTGCCCGGCTTTCACAACGGTCTCAAGTAAAGTCAACGTAACTGTGTGTCCAGACATCAAGGGGAAAACCCGAGGAATCACCCCCGGTGGATTCCACTCGATGTAATCATCAAGGTGAACGTAAGAGGAACCACCCTTGAGGTTCACACTTGAGGTGTTGCACGACAGAGCCATATCAGATGTGGTTAAGGAGGAAATCACCCTCGATGACCACGACCGAATAGCTACACTACAGAGATCCCATCAGGAGTGATGTATGAGGTTCCACCCTCGGGACTCGATGGTAACTCTGCAGAGTCGAGGAACAAAAAGGGGCGTGATGTGATGTGAGGTGTCGGGCTCTGGTCGTCGATCATGTTGCTCGAGTCGTCGATGATGAAGCAGGGCAACAAGGACAAGGTGGGGGTCACTGATGGATCACTAACCAACCTATACTAAGCAGTTTAGGGTAAGTAGGCAAGGTACAACAGCAGGTACAAAAGCAGGCTATGCATCAGAATAGGAGCAAATTATAACAGTAGCAAAATCTAATGCAAACATGAGAGAATAAAATGGGCGATATCAGGTTGATCAAAGGGGGGGCTTGCCTGGAAGCTCCATTGAAAGGGAAGAAGGGTCGTCATCGACGTAGTCGATCACAGGGGCATCAACAGCGGTCTCGGGGTCTACCAAAGAAGAAGAGGGGGAAGAAACAGTAAATACATAGCAAGCAAGTGCATAACAGGACAACAGACAGAGCTAGACGTGTTCTAACACGGTGCTACACGATACCGGCGAAGAGGGATAACATCCGGGAATGTTTTCCCGAAGTTTGGCATTTTCAGACAGACGAAATGGAGGGGAAAATTTGCATTTTCGCTCTTCTAGGGGAATGTGACAGATGAACGGAGAGCGTATTCGGATTCGTCTCGTCGTTCTGAGAAATTTTCATGTATAAAGCTTTTCCATCCAAGTTACGGATTATTTTCTATGATTTTCCAAAGTTTAAACAAATTTCTGGATTTTCTGATTTAATTCAACTCAAAAATATTAATTAGCTAAATTGCTATGGGTACACGGAAGTGTACCAACAATATGCACATGCAGCTGACAGTGGGTCCATAGTGTGCTGAGTCAGCATGGTCAACAGTCAACTTTGACTGGGTTGACTAGTCAAAAGGGACAGTGGGGCCCGTTTGTCATTGACTTAGCTAGTTAAACAGATTTAAATTAACTAATCTAGTTAATTGGGCTAATTAAGTATAGTTAATTAATTATATTACTAAGTAATTACTATTTCTTTCTAAAATACAAGGGCGTGGGGCCCCACGGTCAGTGGCACAGGGGCCAGCGGGCGTGCGGTTAGCGGGCGTAACGGGTGCGGGCGGGGCGTAGCCCGCCCGGGCATGGGGTGAGGCCACCAGGCGGCGGGGGAGCCCGGCGAGGGGAAGGGGCGGCCAGGGGCACGGCCCTGGGCGACGGTGAGCGCAGACGCGGCCGGTGGGGGGCACCATGTGGCACGGGTAGCGGGAGCTAGGCGGCGGCGCGACAAGAACAAGGTCGCAGCAGAGCGGCAGGGAAGGCGGCAGAACGGCAGGGAGGGCGGCATGAAGCGGTTACCGGCGGCACGAGGCGCGCCGGTGGTAGGCGTATAACAAGCAGCCATGACGGGCCTAGAAGCAACGGCAAGATAAACAGCGCAGCGGCAATGAAGCCAGAGCGGGCTAGCAAGGCGCGGCCAGCAGCGAGCCGTGGCGGGACGGCGGCAAGCAGCGGGGAGCGGCGACATGTGGGGCGCCCGGCCGGACGGAGCAGGACGAGGCAGCGCACGAGGGACTTGGCCGCGGGCGTGGTGAGCATGGGCTCACAGAGAGCTCGGCCATGGCGGGGCGGTCGTCCTACGGCGATGGTGGGGATAAGGGGGAAACAGGAGTGGCTCACCCCGGGGAGGTCGGGGGCGCGCTTGCAGAGGCCGGTCGGGGAGAAGTCGGGGACGCGACAGCGGGCGACGGGGAGGCGGGACGACGCGATGGTCGTGGTGTTGGCCGGCGCGGAGGAGCGGCGTCGATCCGTTGGTGGGGGGCGGGCTCCACGGCCTCGTGCTGGTGGGCGGGGCCGGCGAGCGACGGCGCGGCGGAGCTCCCGGTCACGTCGGCGTGGCGAGGTAGGGGCCGAGGGCATGGCAACGGCGTGGCGAGGTAGGGGCCGAGGGCATGGCAACGACGACGACATAGTCGTCGTGGCGCTCGGGTGCGGACGAGATTGGGAGGGGGAGAGGAGAGTGAGGGAGGGAGAGAGGGAAATATCTGCGTGAGGGGGAGGGGAGCTGATGAGGCCGAGGGGGCTCGGTCTTATCCCCTCGGGGCGTCGCCGGCGAGGTGATCCGGCGGGGTCTTGCCCCTGTAGCGATGGGGTCGGAGGCACAGTGAGGGGTGGGGATCGACCGCGGGTGTGGGGGCTGGGCTGGGCCAAAGTTGTTAGACGGCCAAAGTGCATAATGGCACTAAATCCCATTAACACATAGTAGTTAGGCCTTTTCTTTTTATTTTATTATTTATTCTGTTTGCAGAATCTGTTTGCAATATTTTGACATGCCAATTGGTCTTTGTAAAAATGTGGAACTTGGCCACATAAATACATTGCAATATTTGGCACTACCACAAAAGTTAGGGAGGCTTTTGAGTTTGTTTGAATTTTTCATAAATGGGAAGGCATTTAAATATGTTGTTCTAGCACTGTTTTAATTAGTTTAGGGCATTAAACCACTTTATAAAAATGTTAGCTCACCACCATAATTAGTTATGGAATATTTGCCACACTTTGAACATTTTAGTTTTGACCTGCGAAAACTTTTGTTTTTGGACTTTAATTTAAATTTGAATTTGAACCGGATGGAATCAAAGGGGGATTTTGCCACAGTGAAAATGATGACATGGCATCATTATCAGGCATTACTGTAGCTTAATTATCCGGACTTCACATCATCGCAAACAGTTCGAAGGGGTTAACTGTGTGCCCTGAATCGCACACGCAACTAAAATCTGAACTGTGTTTGATGGCTCCGCCATCGCAAACGATTTGCACCTTTTTGACCTTTTTTTACATCCCCTTTTGTGATTAATGCATCGCACACAGTTTCGTCAAAGGGTCTCTGATCGTAGTGTCGCGTTAGCAGCATCCTGCAGTAGTGTACGATCGAGATTCAGTAAACTATTCATATTGGGTGTATGACCATGGAAGGTTTTATTCATATAAACAGATCAATATGCTAAGCTAACAGATGGGTCATGTCCATCACATCATTCTCCTAATGATGTGATCTTGTTCATCAAATGAAAACATATGTATCAGCATGGTTATACATGTAGAGGCTTACTAGGGACACGGTGTTTTGTCTATGTATCCACACATGTATCAAGTTTCCGGTTAATAGAATTCTAGCATGAATAATAAACATTTATCATGATATAAGGAAATATAAAATAACAACTTTATTATTGCCTCTAGGGCATATTTCCTTCACCTAGAACACACACCAACAATTGTTAGCCGTGTGCGGCGCCCCCTCCACAGTTTACGCCTCCGGTAATATTCTCGTAGTGCTTAGGCGAGGCCCTGCGCGGATCACTCCGCCATGACCGTCACCATGCGTCGTGCTGACGAAACTATTCCTCGGCACTTTGCTGGATCAAGAGTTCGAGGGACGTCATCGAGCTGAGCGTGTGCAGAACTCGGAGGTGTCGTACGTTCGGTGCTTGATCGGTCGGAACAAGAAGAAGTTCGACTACATCAACCGCGTTGTCAAACGCTTCCGCTTTCGGTCTACGAGGGTACGTGGACACACTCACCGCCTCTTGTTGCTATGCATCTCCTAGATAGATATTGCGTGAGCGTAGGAATTTTTTTGAAATTGCATGCTACGTTTCCCAATAGTGGTATCAGAGCCAGGTATATGCGTAGATGATATGCGCAAGTAGAACACAAAGTCTTGTGGGCGGTGATCGTCATACTCCTTACCACCAATGTCTTATTTTGATTCGGCGGTGTTGTTGGATGAAGCGGCCCGGACCAACCTTACATGACCATGTTCATGAGACCGGTTCCACCGACAGACATGCAACTAGTTTTGCATATAGGTGGCTGGCGGGTGTCTGTTTCTCCAACTTTAGTTGAATTGAATTTGACTGCGGCCGGTCCTTGTTGAAGGTTAAAACAGCAAACTTGGTATATCACCGTTGTGGTTTTGATGCGTTGGTAAGAACGGTTCTTGCTAGAAGCCCGTAGCAGCCACGTAAAACTTGCAACAACAAAGTAGAGGGCGTCTAACTTGTTTTTGCAGGGCATGTTGTGATGTGATATGGTCAAGACATGATGTGATATACATTATTCTATGAGATGATCATGTTTTGTAAAAAACACTGGCAACCGACAGGAGCCTTATGGTTGTCTCTTTATTGTATGAAATGCAAACGCCATGTAATTTCTTTACTTTATCACTATGCATTAGCGATAGTTGTAGAAGCAATAGTTGGCGAGACAACCACGACACTACAATGGAGATCAAGGTGTCAAGCCGGTGACGATGGAGATTATAACGGTGCTTTGGATATGGAGATGAAAGGCACAAGATGATGATGGCCATACCATGTCACATATTTTGATTGCATGTGATGTTTATCTTTTATACATCTTATTTTGATTAGTACGGTGGTAGCATTATAAGATGATCCCTTAACTAAAATTTCAAGCTATAAGTGTTCTCCCTAAGTATGCACCATTGCGACAGTTTGTTGTGCTAAGACACCACATGATGATCTGGTGTGATAGGCTCTACGTTCACATACAACGGGTGCAAGACAGTTTTGCACATGCAGAATACTCAGGTTAAACTTGACGAGCCTAGCATGTACAGACATGGCCTCGGAACAATGGACCGAAAGGTCGAACGTGCATCATATAGTAGATATGATCAACATACAGATGTTCACCATTTATGACTACTCCATCTCACGTGATGATCGGACATGGTTTAGTTGATTTGGATCACATATCATTTATATGACTTGAGGGATGTCTATCTAAGTGGGAGTTCTTAAGTAATATGATTAATTGAACTTAATTTATCATGAAATTAGTCATGCTAGTTTTTGCATATCTATGTTGTACATCAATGGACTGTGCTACCGTTCCCTTGAATTTTAATGCGTTCCTAGAGAAAGCTAAGTTGAAAGATGATGGTAGCAACTACACGGATTGGGTCCGTAACTTGAGGATTATCCTCATTGTTGCACAGAAGAACTATGTCCTTGATGCACCGCTAGGTTAAAGGCCTGCTGCAGGAGTAGATGTTGATGTTATGAACGTCTGGCAAGCTCGATCTGATGACTACTCGATAGTTCAGTGTGCCATGCTTTACGACTTAGAATAAGGACTTCAAAAACATTTTGAACGTCATGGACCATGTGAGATGTTCCAGGAATTGAAGTTAATATTTCAAGCAAATGCCCGAGTTGAGAGATATGAAGTCTCCAACAAGTTCTATAGCTGCAAGATGGAGGAGAATAGCTGTATCAGTGAACACATACTCAAAATGTTTGGGTATCATAATCACTTGACTCAGCTGGGAGTTAATCTTCCAGATGATAGTGTTATTGATAGAGTTCTCCAATCACTACCACCTAGCTAGAAAGGCTTCGTGATGAACTATAATATGCAAGGGATGGATAAGACAATTCCTGAGCTCTTCGCAATGCTCAAAGCTGCGGAGGTAGAAATCAAGAAGGAGCATAAAGTGTTGATGGTTAACAAGACCACTAATTTCAAGAAAAAAGGCAAAGGAAAGAAGGGGAACTTCAAGAAGAATGGCAAGCAAGTTGCCACTCCCGAGAAGAAGCCCAAATCTGGACCTAAGCCTGAAGCTGAGTGCTTCTACTACAAAGAGACTGGTCACTGGAAGCGGAACTGCCCAAGTATTTGGCGGATAAGAAGGATGGAAAAGTGAACAAAGGTATATGTGATATACATGTTATTAATGTGTACCTTACTAATGCTAATAGTAGTGGCTGGGCATTTGATATTGGTTTGGTTGCTCATATTTGTAACTCGAAACAGGGGCTACGGATTAAATGAAGATTGGCTAAGGACGAGGTGACGATGCGCGTTGGGAATGGTTCCAAGGTCTTTGTGATCACCGTCGGCACACTACCTCTACATCTACCTTCGGGGTTAGTTTTAGACATGAATAATTGTTATTTGGTGCCAGCGTTGAGCATGAACATTATATCTGGATCTTCTTTAATGTGAGACGATTATTCATTTAAATCAGAGAATAATGGTTGTTCTATTTATATGAGTAATATCTTTTATGGTCATGCACCCTTGAAGAGTGGTATATTTTTGTTGAATCTCGATCGTGGTGATACATATATTCATAATATTGATGCCAAAAGATGCAAAGTTGATAATGATAGTACAACATATTTGTGGCACTGCCGTTTAGGTCATATTGGTGTAAAGCGCATGAAGAAACTCCATGCAGATGGACTTTTGGAATCACTTGATTATGAATCATTTGATACTTGCGAACCATGCCTCATGGGCAAGATGACTAAAACTTCGTTCTCCGGAGCAATGGAGCGAGCCAGTGACTTATTGGAAATAATACATACCGATGTATGTGGTCCAATGAGTGTTGAGGCTCGCGGCGGGTATCGTTATTTTCAGACCTTCACAGATGATTTGAGTAGATATGGGTATATCTACTTGATGAAACACAAATCTGAAACATTTGAAAAGTTCAAAGAATTTCAGAGAGAAGTGGAGAATCATCGTAACAACGAAATAAAGTTTCCACGATCTGATAGCGGAGGCGAATATTTAAGTTACGAGTTTGGCCTTCATTTAAAACAACATGGAATAGTTTCACAACTCCCGCCACCTGGAACACCACATCGTAATGGTGTGTCCGAACGCCGTAACCGTACTTTATTAGATATGGTGTGATCTATGATGTCTATTACCGATTTACCACTATTGTTTTGGGGTTATGCATTAGAGACAGCTGCATTCATATTAAATAGGGCATCGTCTAAATCCGTTGAGGCAACACCGTATGAACTGTGGTTTGGCAAGAAACGCTGGTACAACGAGGTGCTATACAAACGGGTTTTAACCCCTTTCTGTGATGACATTTGGAACGGTTGCCAAGTGAGTGTGGGCGATATGGGGGTCCTTCCCACACAACCTAGAAACCGTCGGGGATAGGGTGCCTTGATGCATACAAATCTCCCTATATAATCGTTTCCGATATCTCGAATATCCCAAATGCTTCATCCTTGTTGCTCGTTTGTGCTTGCATTGCCATTGCATTCGGAGTTTTTTTTGCGTTTTTACCTAAAACCAGGCAGATTCCAGGCACGTACCAAACTAGCTCTATGTTTACGATGCCTAGCACATCACAAACATTTCATGATTATAAACCATGTACGATAGGTAGACAGTCACACACATTTAGTTTTCCCGCACCGTATGTCATAGTGTCTGACATCACACACGCTTTGCAAACGGCAACTGTGTGCATTGTTACACACGTTTCTGTCGGATTTCGGGTTCCGGCAGACCCTCTAGGTTCGAACTCTGGGGTGCACGCGGAGATCTCACCTCCTACCTACCTACACCTTTTCGCCTCGCAAGGATCTAAACTACACAAAGAGCAACACAAGGGACACAAGGTTTATACTGGTTCGGGCCACCATGGTGGTGTAATACCTTACTCCAATGTGTGGTGTGGTGGATTGCCTCAGGGGCGGATGATGAACAGTACAAGGAAGAACAGCCTCGCGAGGGTCTGTTCTTGGCCGATGCGACGAACTGCTAGGGGGAGTTCGGTCGCTCTCTCTCTCTCTCTCTAGATTTCTTGATCTCTAGCTCTATTCCAGATTCTTCTCCCCCCTACCCTGTGGGTGGCTAGTCCTATTTATAGGCAGAGGCCCTGGGCCTCTTCCCAAATATTGAGCGAGAAGGGTGCCAACAATTGGCCATTTTGAAGGGGAACATCTAGTACACTTATCCTGACTAAAGTCGGTCCTCGCCTGCCAAAGACTCTGACGATGACGCCGGCTTGGGCTCCACGATGACCTCCTTCCTGCTGTTGTGTTGGTCTTGGTCTCGCTGCACCGAAATAGTTGCCTTTGCTTGATGCTCTCGCCTGAGCTTGCCTCCTTTGCACCAAAGAGGATACGAGGACACTGCGCGGGCTGGCACCCGCTTGGCGCCCTTGGTCGTCATGGCTTGCGTCATGGGCACCTCATGAGGTACCCCGCCTTGATCTCTCCGCCTCCTCGCGAGCCAGCCTGACGAGGCCGTGCCTGAGGAAGCTTCCTATCGCCCGCCTCGTGAGGCTTGGCCCCTCGCGAGGGTCTTGAGCTTGTGCTGAGGAAGATGGGCCGTACTGGGCCACCCCTTGAGCCATGTCGTAGGCCGCAGGCAGGCAAGTCTGGGTACCCCGTTCCCGAGCATGACAAGAGCCCCGGACCCAAGGCGCGCCTAGACTTGGCTTAGCAGAGAAGCGAAGGGGCAAGTGTGAAGCTCCGCGGGCCCTAACAGCCTGCAGCCTTGGGCGCCACGTGGCGGTTGATAGGACGTGGGCGTCTCCATGATACGTCTCCAACGTATCTATAATTTTTGATTGCTCCATGCTACTTTATCTATTGTTTTGGACTATAATGGGCTTTATTTTCCACTTTTATATTATTTTTGGGACTAACCTATTAACGGGAGGCCCAGCCCAGTATTGCTGTTTTTTGCCTATTTCAGTGTTTCGAAGAAAAGGAATATCAAACGGAGTCCAAACGGAATGAAACCTTCGGGAACGTGATCTTCTCACCGCACGTGATCCAGGAGACTTGGACCCTACTCCAAGGAGTGCCAGAGGTGGTCACGAGGGTGGGGCGCACCTCCCACAGGCGCGCCCCCTACCTCGTGGGCCCCCGACGCCTCCACCGACGCATTCTTCCTCCTATATATACCTACGTATCCCCAAACGATCAGAATGAGAGCCAAAAACCTAATTCCACCGCCGCAACTTCCTGTATCCACGAGATCCCATCTTGGGGCCTGTTCCGAAGCTCCGCCGGAGGGCTTCTACATCATCACCATAACCCCTCCGATGAAGTGTGAGTAGTTTACTTCAGACCTTCGGGTCCATAGTTAGTAGCTAGATGGCTTCTTCTCTTCTTTTGGATCTCAATACAATGTTCTCCCCCTCTCTCGTGGAGATCTATTCGATGTAATCTTCTTTTTGCGGTGTGTTTGTTGAGACCGATGAATTGTGGGTTTATGATCCAGCTTATCTATGGAAAATATTTGATTCTTCTCTGAATTCTTTTATGTATGATTAAGTTATCTTTGCAAGTCTCTTCGAATTATTCGTTTGGTTTGGCCAACTAGATTGGTAGTTCTTGCAATGGGAGAAGTGCTTAGCTTTGGGTTCAATCTTGCGGTGTCCTTACCTAGTGATAGAAGGGGTTGCGAGGCACGTATTGTATTGTTGCCATCGAGGATAACAAGATGGGGTTTTTATTATATTGCATGAATTTATCCCTCTACATCATGTCATCTTTCTTAAGGCGTTACTATGTTTTTAACTTAATACTCTAGATGCATGCTGGATAGCGGTCGATGAGTGGAGTAATAGTAGTAGATGCAGAATCGTTTCGGTCTACTTGTCACGGACGTGATGCCTATATACATGATCATTGCCTGTATAACCTCATAACTATGCTCAATTCTTTCAATTGCTCAACAGTAATTTGTTCACCCACCGTAGAATATCTATGCTCTTGAGAGAAGCCACTAGTGAAACCTATGGCCCACGGGTCTATTCTCATCATATCAATCTCCATCACTTTATTTACTTGCTTTGATTTTACTTTTTACTTTGCATCTTTATATCAAAAATATTATCTATATCAGATCTCACTCTCGTAAGTGACCGTGAAGGTATCGTTTTGTGCAGGTACGAGGGATTTGCACGTGGCCTCCTACTGGATTGATACCTTGGTTCTCAAAAACTAAGGGAAATACTTACGCTACTGTGCTGCATCATCACCTCCTCTTCGGGGAAAACCAACGCAAGCTCGAGACGTAGCAAGAAGGATTTCTGGCGCCGTTGCCGGAGAGGCTTACGCAAAGTCAAGTGAAGATTTGGACTCCCGACAATGAGCCATTTCTGGCGCCATTGCCGGGGAGGTCTACGCAAAAGTCAACATACCAAGTACCCATCACAATCCCTATCTCTCGCATAACATTATTTACCATGTGCCTCTCGTTTTCCTCTCCCCCACTTCACCCTTGCCGTTTTATTCGCCCTTCCTCCTTTCAATCTTGTGTTACCATGTGCCTTCTTTTTGCTTGCATCTTCGCTTGCTAAAAGTTTATGGATCCACTTAAAGTGTTCTACTGGATCATCTTCGATCCTTATGCGCTCGTGCTGAAACCCCAACTAGCCTAGTTGATGGGAAATCTTTAGATGAGCATGCTCATTATGTAAATCCACTGTTTGTCTGAAAAAGGGAGACTCTTATGGAGTCAAATAAACAGATTGTTGTGTTATGCTTGGAATCTTTGTGAAATTTATGATTTTACTTGTTGCTCTAAGAACCCTAAAAAACACATTCCTTACCTATGTGAATTTAATGAAAATGAAATCTTATATTCTTATGCAAAGGGTGTTTATAGTTACTATGATATCGAACAAATTGAAGAATTTGTTACTTTTAAGGGTGCTTATGAAGTTGCTTCATTGATTGAAAAGTATGATATTACTCTCTACGAATCTGAAAATTTTGACATACTTAAATATTGCTATGAAAACTATGCTCATAATGTCTATGTCAAAGAATTTATTGAGAGAATGACCGTTGCTTTGGAAGGAAATAATGATATGCATGAATCTATAGATAATTATGATTCCGATGATTTGATTGAAATATCCCTTGATGAACATGATGCTTGCTATTCTTGTGGCCATGATGCCAATATTTATGAAGATGAATTTGCTATAGTTCCTTATGTTAAACATGAGATCGTTGCTATTGCACCCATACTTGGTAGTTCCTTCGATGAAAAGCATGATTGCAATGATTTTACTATAAATTCTATTGATGTCAATTGTGCTAAAAATATGCAAAACCCTAAGCTTGGGGATACTAGTTTTGCTATGTCCTCTACTTGTTGCAATGATCATGATTGGGGTGATTCTTCATATGATCTTGAAAATTTATTTAATCCCCATGATGAATATGAGATTGATAATATTGTTTGCAATAATATTGAAAGTGGTCTTGGAAGAGTGTCAACTTTAGATCCCACATATTTGGAGAATATTCAACCTTATGAAATTTTTGATAAAAGTGGGCTTGGAGAAATATGACTTTAATTAATGATAATCCCACTATTTTGGAATAGTGTCAACTTCGCATGCATGTGGATCGTGTTGAGAATATGTTATGTGATAGCTATATTGTTGAATTTTCTTATGATCCTACATGTAATTATTATGAGAGAGGAAAATATGGTTATAGAAATTTTCATGTTACTAAATTACCTCCCGTTATGTTGAGATTGCTATTATTCCTTTCCACTTCCTTGCATATGCTAGTTTTTGCTTGCTACGATAATTTGTTTCCCTATAATATGCCTATGCATAGGAAGTATGTTATACTTAAGTGTGTTTGTCACATGTTTTATGATGCTCTCTTTGTGCCTCAATTCTTGTCTTTCTTGTGAGCATCATTAAAATCTCAAAGCCTAGCTAGGGCGTTAAGCAGTGGCGCTTGTTGGGAGGCAACCCAATTTTATTTTTAGTTTTTTGTTTTTGTTTCTATTTAGGAATAAATAATCCATCTATCCTCTGTTTAGATGTGGTTTTATCTTTTAATTAGTGTTTGTGCCAAGTTGAACCTATTGGATCTTCTTGGATGATAGTTATTTGATCTTGCTGTAATTTCCAGAATCTTTGTGCTCAGTGCCCGAATTGTTAAGAATCACCATAACGTTATAAAATACTGATTCCAATTGCTGATGATCAATAAACAAATTTTCCAGGACGTCTAATTTTGGTAGAATTTTTTGGGTTCCATAAGTTTGCGTTAGTTACAGATTACTACAGACTGTTCTGTTTTTGACAGATTCTGTTTTGCGTGTGTTGTTTGCTTATTTTGATGAATCTATGGTTAGTAAAATAGTTTATAATCCACAGAGAAGTTGGAATACATTAGGTTTAACACCAATATAAATAAAGAATGAGTTCATTACAGTACCTTAAAGTAGTCTTTTAGTTTCTTTCTCTAACGGAGCTCACGAGATTTCTATTGAGTTTTGTGTTGTGAAGTTTTCAAGTTTTGGGTGAATTCTTTTGATGGATTATGGAACAAGGACTGGCAAGAGCCTAAGCTTGGGGATGCCCATGGCACCCCCAATATAATCCAAGGACACCAAAAAGTCAAAGCTTGGGTATTCCCCGGAAGGCATCCCCTCTTTCGTCTACTTCCATCGGTAATTTACTTGGAGCTATATTTTTATTCACCAACATGATATGTGTTTTGCTTGGAGCGTCTTATATTATTTGATTCTTTGCTTGTTAGTTTACCACAATCATCCTTGCTGTACACACCTTTTGAGAGAGCCATATATGAATTGAAATTTGATAGAATACTCTATGTGCTTCACTTATATCTTCTGAGCTTGATAGTTTCCTCGTAGTGCTTCACTTATATCTTTTTGAGCGTGATAATTTTTGCTCTAGTGCTTCAGTTATATCTTTTAGAGCACGGTGGTGGATTTGTTTTAAAGAAACTTGATCTCTCATGCTTCACTCAGATTATTTTGAGAGTCGTTAATAGCATGGTAATTTGCTTAATGTTAATATACTTGGTATTCAAGATATGTGAACCTTTCTTTTGAGTGCGTTGAATACTAAGATAAGTTTGATGCTTGATAATTGTTTTGAGATATGGAGGTGATAATATCAAAGTCGTGCTAGTTAAGTAGTTGTGAATTTGAGAAATGCTTGTGTTGAAGTTTGTAAGTCCCGTAGCATGCACGTATGGTTAAAGTTATGTAACAAATTTGAAACATGAAGTGTACCTGGCTTGTGCATCCTTATGAGTGGCGGTCGGGGGCGAGCGATGGTCTTTTCCTACCAATCTATCCCCTTAGGAGCATGCGCGTAGTACTTGATTTTTGATGACTTCTAAATTTTTGCAATAAGTATATGAGTTCTTTTGACTAATGTTGAGTCCATGGATTATACGCACTTTTACCTTTCCGCCATTGCTAGCCTCTTCGGTACCGTGCATTGCCCTTTCTCACATTGAGAGTTGGCGCAAACTTCGCCGGTGCATCCAAACCCCGTGATACGATACGCTCTATCACACATAAACCTCCCTATGTCTTCCTCAAAACAGCCACCATACCTACCTATTATGGCATTTCCATAGCCATTCCGAGATATATTGCCATGCAACTTCCACCATCATCATCATGACATACTTTACTTTTGTCATATTGCCATTGCACGATCATGTAGTTGACATCGTATTTGTGGCAAAAGCCACCATGCATTATTTTCATACATGTCACTCTTGATTCATTGCACCATCCCGGTACACCGCCGGAGGCATTCATATAGAGTCATATCTTGTTCTAGTTTTGAGTTGTAATCCTTATGTTGTAATCCTTATGTTGTAATCAATAGAAGTGTGATGATCATCATTATTAGAGCATTGCCCAAATAAAAAAAGAGAAAGGCCAAAAAAAGGCCAAAAAAAGAAAAGAAAAGGGCAATGCTACTATCTCTTTTTCCACACTTGTGCTTCAAAGTAGCACCATGTTCTTCATGTAGTGAGTCTCATATTTTGTGCTTCAAAGTAGCACCTTGTTCTTCATGTAGTGAGTCTCATATATTGTGCTTCAAAGTAGCACCATGTTTCCCATATAGTGAGTTTCATAAGTTGTCCTTTCATACTAGTGGGAATTTTTCATTATAGAACTTGGCTTGTATATTCCTACGATGGGCTTCCTCAAATGCCCTAGGTCTTCATGAGCAAGCAAGTTGGATGCACACCCACTAGTTTTCTTTTGTTGAGCATTCATAGCTCTAGTGCATCCGTTGCATGGCAATCCCTACTCCTCATGTTGACATCAATTGATGGGCATCTCCATAGCCCGTTGATTATCCTCGTCAATGTGAGACTTTCTCCTTTTGTCTTCTCCACACAATCCCCATCATCATATTATATTCCACCCATAGTGCTATATCCATGGCTCACGCTCATGTATTGCGCGAAGGTTGAAAAAGTTTGAGATTATTTAAGTATGAAACAATTGCTTGGCTTGTCATCGGGGGTATAGAAGTTGGGAACATCTTTGTGTGACGGAAATGAAGCATAGCCTAACTATGTGATTTTGTAGGGATGGACTTTCTTTGGCCATGTTATTTTGAGATGACATAATTATTTTGATTAGTATGCTTGAATTATTATTATTTTTATGTCAATATGAACTTTTTTCTTGAATCTTTCGGATCTGAATATTCATATCACAATTAAGAAGAATTACATTGAAATTATGCCAAAGTATCACTCTGCATCAAAAATTCTCTTTTTATCATTTACCTACTCGAGGACGAGCAGGAATTAAGCTTGGGGATGCTTGATACATCTCCAACGTATCGATAATTTTTGATTGCTCCATGCTACTTTATCTATTGTTTTGGACTATAATGGGCTTTATTTTCCACTTTTATATTATTTTTGGGACTAACCTATTAACCGGAGGCCCAGCCCAGAATTGTTGTTTTTTCCCTATTTCAGTGTTTCGGAGAAACGAAATATCAAACGGAGTCCAAACGGAATGAAACCTTCGGGAATGTGATCTTCTCACCGAACATGATCCAGGAGACTTGGATCCTACTCCAAGGAGTGCCAGAGGCGGTCACGAGGGTGGGGGCGCGCCCTCCCCCCTGGGCGCGCCCCTGCCTCGTGGGCCCCCTGACGCTCCACCGACGTACTCCTTCCTCCTATATATACCTACGTATCCCCAAACGATCAGAAGGAGAGCCAAAAACCTAATTCCACCACCGCAACTTCCTGTATCCACGAGATCCCATCTTGGGGCCTGTTCCGGAGCTCCGCCAGAGGGGGCATCAACCACGGAGGGCTTCTACATCATCACCATAGCCCCTCCGATGAAGTGTGAGTAGTTTACTTGCACCTTCGGGTCCATAGTTAGTAGCTAGATGGCTTCTTCTCTCTTTTGGATCTCAATACAATGTTCTCCCCCTCTCGTGGAGATCTATTTGATGTAATCTTCTTTTTGTGGTGTGTTTGTTGAGACCGATGAATTGTGGGTTTATGATCCAGCTTATCTATGGAAAATATTTGATTCTTCTCTGAATTTTTTTATGTATGATTAAGTTATCTTTGCAAGTCTCTTCAATTATCCGTTTGGTTTGGCCAACTAGATTGGTAGTTCTTGCAATGGGAGAAGTGCTTAGCTTTGGGTTCAATCTTGCGGTGTCCTTACCTAGTGACAGAAGGGGTTGCAAGCACGTATTGTATTGTTGCCATCGAGGATAACAAGATGGGGTTTTTATCATATTGCATGAATTTATCCCTCTACATCATGTCATCTTGCGTAAGGCGTTACTCTGTTTTTAACTTAATACTCTAGATGCATGCTTTGGATAGCGGTCGATGAGTGGAGTAATAGTAGTAGATGCGTAATCGTTTTGGTCTACTTGTCACGGACGTGATGCCTATATACATGATCATTGCCTGGATAACCTCATAACTATGCTCAATTCTGTCAATTGCTCAACAGTAATTTGTTCACCCACCGTAGAATATCTATGCTCTTGATAGAAGCCACTAGTGAAACCTATGGCCCCCGGGTCTATTCTCATCATATCAATCTCCATCACTTTATTTACTTGCTTTGCTTTTACTTTTTACTTTTCATCTTTATACCAAAAATACCAAAAATATTATCTCTATCAGATCTCACTCTCGTAAGTGACCGTGAAGGGATTGACAACCCCTAATCGCGTTGATTGCGAGTAGCTATCGTTTTGTGCAGGTACGAGGGACTTGCGCGTGGCCTCCTACTGGATTGATACCTTGGTTCTCAAAAACTGAGGGAAATACTTACGCTACTGTGCTGCATCATCCCATCCTCTCCGGGGAAAACCAACGCAAGCTCGAGACGTAGCACTCCACTTCCCCACGACGCCTCGGCAACTGCATGAATTGACAAGTCCCTGAATGCAAAGCGGGTCATGATTACCTGTGATCATGGAGGTCGACGGTTGGCCTTCCCCGGCTATAAGTACGGAACGGCGCGTGCCCTTCCAGTCCATCTCTTCTTGCTTCTCCTTCTTCTCCATCCTTGCCCTTGCTCCACATTGCGGCGATGGCTTCGATCCGCCGGTTCTCCGCAGAAGGGAAAGGAAAGGCCCCCCGAGAGGGTCCCGATCCGCTTCCGTCGAAGGAACGGCTAGCCCTCTGCCGTCGAGATGAGGGCGCCTGGCAGGAGGTGTCGAGGCCCTGGTATGAGCGGCCACCGCCAAGGTTCCCGCTGCCCTTGTACGCCCGCACTGAGGGCCCTGAAGGAGTCGATGCCGAGCACCATGGACGACGCCGCCGTCGGCGCCGGCGGGTCACGGCAGTGCGCGTTGTTCCTCCTGCAGTCCATGCCGAGGGCTCCTCTTGAGATTTTGTGCTCCACGCCGCCATGCCTCCTCAGTCTTGGATTCGCCTTCCTCCCTCCTTCGCCTTCGTGATTCCGCAGAGGGGATCTCTGGAGCTCTGGTTGCAGCACGCCGGCTGCAGCACCCTTGCGACCGGAGCGGAGGTTGCGATCGTCGCTCCGGGCAAGGTCTTCATGACTCGAGGCTGGGGCGAGATCGCTCGGGTCTGCAGGACAAGGGGCGCCCTCGTAATCCACCTAGAGTACGACGGCGCTTCCGTGATGTTCTTCAAGGTCTTTGACGCGGAAGGACGCCGGCAGGAGTGCTGCCCTGAGAGAGGTGGTCGGGCCCTGCCGCGGCGAGGACTACGCTCGCCGACCGCTCCCCCAGCAGCTCCTCAGGCGGCGGAGGCGTCGGAGGATCCAAGGACTCCGCCGAGCTCTTCACGACCTCGGAGAAGAGCGACGATAGCTACGAGCCCCCGAGCTTGCGTCGTTCTCGGAGCAGGGCGGGCTCGTCAGGCCGCCGCCGCCACTGATCTGGATGGGGTTGGCGCCGGTGCCTGACGGCCCACTGTTGATGATGGCGTATTTTGCAGAGGCGCGTGTAGTTAGCCTTCTTTAGGATCTGCTCCCTTTGTTCCCTGCGAGGAATCAAAAAACGCGCCACGTGGGGGCTTGTAAGGTGCCTATGGTTCTGTTTGTTAATATGATCCTTGTCGTGAAGTGGTGCGAGATGCTCATCCCATCTTAGCTAAGTTCCTTCTTTCGAACCTCACAAGGGCTTGATGCTCTGCTCCGATAGGTCCCGGTCCCAAGGCAGGCTTCAACCGTCGCTGGTATGCCAGGTCGCGGTGCCGTGGTCAAGGCCAGGAGGTGAGCGGCCCGGGGTCCAGTAAGAGCCCCTGAGTCGCGATGCTCAGGAGGTCCCCTTTAGCGCTCAAGCAGCCATCGTTCGGTGTGAAAGGAGCACGACATTGCTAACACAGGATTGCCTTAGGTGCGAGGTCCGTGCTGCGATAGCTAGTATTTCTGGAGGAGGACTTATCTCGGGGGTCAGGAACCGCTTCTTGGTGCGGCGTTAGGTCCGCTCATCGGCAGAGGAGGAGTTGCCTGGCGAGGTCCCCGCGTGCCTCCTCCTTCTCGCCTTTACTCCCCTTTCTGCTCTATGTCCTCGGGTCCCAGCCCTCGAGCGAGCTCAACCGTCGCTGGTATGCCAGGTCGCGATGCCGTGGACAAGGCCTGAGGGTGAGGGCTGGAGAGCCAGTAGGAGCCCATGAGTCGCGATGCTCAGGTACCCCCCCCCCCTTTAACGTGCAAGCGGTTCGCGCGGATGAGAGTGAAGGAGACGCCGTGAGGGCCTCGCCTGACGCTGCTCCTTGAAGAGATCCTGCAGGCTCATCACAAGAAGAACAAGAGTTCGCCATGACAATCGACAGTCAGCCGTTGGTTGCTCTGGAGGGGTGACGAGGCACTGAAGGCTTGACGAGGTGGTGCCATGTGGGGCTGCCGCGGCCAGAGCTCAGCCATTCAGGTTTGTCGGCGTTGCAGGGATGGACCCATGTGCAAGCGTCGTGCCGTTAGGGAGCAGCTCCATCAGTTGGTGTCAATCGAGCGGGCGACTAGGTCAAACACGTTAATCACGAAGGAGCAAGTTCATTTAGATAGGTGCGGGAAGGCGGACATCACGGTGCGGCCCGAGCGACTTGGGGATGATGCAGCTGAGGCGCCCCAATAAAGTAAACTAGAAACATGAATCAAAGGGATACATGCCGCAGGATGGACCGTGCGGCACAGGAATGATGCAGCCACAGGATGCGCTCGGCTGAAAATGAAACTTCGAAGGATGTCACCGATAATGTTGAAGATGAAGGGATGTGGAAGTAGCGGACGTCGTGCGCTGGAAGCCGATCTTCACGAGCCCCGTGCCCAGGATCCTCGGGAGGCTCCGGAGGCGCCGTGGCTCCTCCCGACCATCTCCACCTCCGCCAGATCGCGGAACGCCTGGCCACTTGAGCCTCCAAGATGCTCCTCATGAGGCGCTGGCGCGTGGAAGCCGCGTTCGGCAAGCCGTAAGGCATGCGAACATAGCTGTGGGGTGGACCTTCACAGCGCCCCACGCGTGAGGGCCAGAGGCGCTCCTGAGGGGCAGCTCGGTCGAGCCCTGGTATGTCGATGCTGACGCGCAGCCCGCCATCCTCGCCTGGATGGGGAGCCACGGCGGGTAAGCGGCGGCTGCCACTCATGACTCTTGACTCCTGCAGCTCTTGAATGATCTTGCTGACGAACTCCTGAGGGTTTCGCCCTCCTTGCGTCGCTCCTTCCTGAGGGAAACGTGCTTTGAAACACGCCTCCAAGTGGTGCCCGAGCGCCTCCCTTGTGATCTTAGCAAAGTCGGTGGCCCTCCAGGAGAGAGCCCCCGAGCCTTGCTAGAGGAGGGCGTCGGGCGCGCCTTCCTATGCGACAGAAGGAGGTGCCCCCTGAACAGGCACGGACCCTGAGGGGCCTGCGTCCCGAGGGGTCGGGCCAGGCGATGTCTTCTTCTTCTTAGGAGCAGCCTCGGGGAGCCTCCCTCTCATGTGATCTGGGTCTTCAATTAACGCGGCTTGAAAAGCACGCTCCAGGGAACACACTGCGTCTCTCTCTTCACAAGGCACCGTGATGACTCCACCGCTTCCTGGCATCTTGAGGACATTGTAGCTGTGATGAGTCACGGCCATGAATTTGGCCGTAGCTGGGTACCCGAGGATGGCATTGTATGGCGGCGGCGAATGTGGGCGACGTTGAAGTCAATGAGCTCGGTGCGGTAGTTGTCGCGCGCCCCGAAGGTGACAGGGAGGCGGACCTGCCCTATCGGAACTGTGGAGCCATCAGTGACTCCGGAGAAAAGCTTGGTTGGCTGAAGCTGATTGTACAGCACTTGGAGATTGTTGAATTTCTCGATGGACAGGACATTGAGCCCTTCCCCGCCATCGATGAGGGTCCTGGTGACTTGCACGTTGCTGATGATTGGGGAACAAAGCATCGGGAGGACTCTGGCTGTGGTTGCGCACTTGAGCTGATCCGCTGAGCTGAACGTGATGGCGCATGCTGACCACCCGAGAGGGCGCGTGGCTTCGAGCTTGGGGAGGACTGCATTCACTTCGCGGGCGAACTGCTTGAAGATGCGCTGAGAGGCTGGGGCTTGAGCTCCGCCCAGGATGCAAGCGATTGCGCACGGTTCCTAGAAGCCCCCAGCCCCCTCGTCCTGATGATGGTCTTCATTTCTCCTTGGCGGCGGTGGCAAAGGAGGGAGGCCTGTGTTGCCTTGCGGGCCATCCTCACGAGGCTGATCCCTCCAGCCTCCCTCGCGAGGCTGATCCTGCCAGCAGTCCTCGCGAGGTCGGACACGCCACCCTTGGCGAGGGCCACGGTCTTCCCAACGTCCTGTGCTTCTTCCTCCTCCTCGGCCGTAGCCTCGATCATTGTGGTCGGGGCGTCGACCGATTCGCCCTTCTCACACGGCCCTGAGCTCTTGGCATTCGTTGGTGTTGTGGGTGTGGAGGTTGTGGTACACGCAGTACCGGCTGCCCTTGGAAGACTCGGGCTGATCCCTGCCTCGCTTGGTGTCTGGTTCTGCCACGAGCACGGCAGCCCCCTTGCGCTTCACGTCCTTGGCCTTGGGCTTCTTCTCTTCTGGGTCGGCAGCCGGTAGCTCGAGGAGGGAAAGGCGTCCTTCCCCAGCCCTAACGCACTTGGTCGCTAAGTTGAACAGCTCCAGGGATGTGCACAGGTCTTCATGCATCGCCAGCTCCTCCTTCATCTTGACGTCACGCACACCGTCGGAGAAGGCTGAGATGATGGCCTCCTCGCTCACCTTGGGAATCTTGAGGCATGCGTTGTTGAAGCGCTGGATGTACTTCTGTAGGGTCTCTCCTGGCTGCTGCTTGATACGGCGCATGTCGCTCACGGTAGGAGGCCGGTCGCGAGTGCCTTGGAAATTGGCGATGAAGCGGGTGCGCATCTCGTCCTAGGAGGAGATCGTGCCAGGAGCCAGGTTCAGGAGCCAGGTGCGGGCACCGTCCTTGAGCGCCATGGGAAACCAGTTCGCCATGACCTTTTTGTCCCCGTTGGCGGCTTCGATGCCCAGCTCATAGAGCTGGAGGAACTCCGCAGGATCGGCCGTGTCGTCGTAGCGAGGAGGCAGGTCTGGCTTGAACTTGCCGGGCCATGCGACGCTGCGTAGCTCTGTGGTGAAGGCGCGGCAGCCTGCAGTGGCCATGGGAGGCCTTTGGTGACGGAGGGCTTGATCTTGCGGGTCCCCGTACGCTGCCGCTGGGAGCAGCGCGGGGTCTTGGTGTGCTGGAGCAGGGGCGCGGTCGTGACGAGCCGGTCCAGGGAGCACTCGGGCAGCTTCTTGGGGGCGAGGGACCTCTTGGCAGCTCTGCTCTTGCTGCGCTGGTACCGGACGGAGTGGGTTCCACCCAGGGGCCACGCGCCTTGGGGCCGAGGCACCTTCTTGAGGGGGAGGCGGCTGAGGCGCCCCCGAAGCTTCATCGCCCACGCAAGGCGGGGTGCGGTGCAGCAAGAAGGATGGCGCGGGGGAGCCCCCCGCGGCGCGGACGAGCTCGGCGACGCGGTCGAGCCACTCCTCGTAGACGTCGTCGACGGGGCGGTAGCGCAGGAGCTCGTTTGTCGCCATGAGCGCGGCTCGAGCCTCCATGGGCGCGCGGAGCGCACGGGATGAAGAACCAGCTAGGGCGAGCGAAGGAGTAGTGGTGCCGCCGTCTCGCCTCACGGATGGATGCTGGGATGACGCCTGCTGCTCGTTCCCCGCCGGGCCGGTGGCGGCGTTGATGGCAGGCGACGGGGAACGGCGGGGCCGCCGCCGACGGGGCCGTCTGGCGACGCGAGTAGCGAGCGGCGGCGCTTCAGCGCTGAGCCCGACGAGCGTCTGACATGGATGCGAGGTGCGGCGAAGAACAGGGCGGCGGAAGGAGGATTCCGGTGCACCCCTACCTGGCGCGCCAAATGTCGGATTTCGGGTTCCGGCAGACCCTCTAGGTTCGAACTCTGGGGTGCACGCGGAGATCTCACCTCCTACCTACCTACACCTCGTCGCCTCGCAAGGATCTAAACTACACAAAGAGCAACACAAGGGACACAAGGTTTATACTGGTTCAGGCCACCATGGTGCTGTAATACCCTACTCCAGTGTGTGGTGTGGTGGATTGCCTCAGGGGCGGATGATGAACAGTACAAGGAAGAATAGCCTCACGAGGGTTTGTTCTTGGCCGGTGCGACGAACTGCTAGGGGGAGTTCGGTCGCTCTCTCTCTCTCTCTCTCTCTCTCTCTAGATTGCTTGATCTCTAGCTCTATTCCAGATTCTTCTCCCCCCTACCCTGTGGGTGGCTAGTCCTATTTATAGGCAGAGGCCCTGGGCCTCTTCCCAAATATTGAGCGGGAAGGGCGCCAACAATTGGCCATTTTGAAGGGGAACATCTAGTACACTTATCCTGACTAAAGTCGGTCCTCGCCTGCCAAAGACTCTGACAGTGACGCCGGCTTGGGCTCCATGATGACCTCCTTCCTGCTGTTGTGTTGGTCTTGGTCTCGTTGCACCGAAATAGTTGCCTTTGCTTGATGCTCTCGCCTGTGCTTGCCTCCTTTGCACCAAAGAGGAAATGAGGACACTGCACGGGCTGGCGCCCGCCTGGCGCCCTTGGTCATCATGGCTTGCGTCATGGGCACCTCGTGAGGTACCCCGCCTTGATCTCTCCGCCTCCTCGCGAGCCAACCTGACGAGGCCGTGCCTGAGGAAGCTTCATGTCGTCCGCCCCGCGAGGCTTGGCCCCTCGCGAGGGTCTTGAGCTTGTGCTGACAAAGATGGGTCGTACTGGGCCACCCCTTGAGCCACACCGCAGGCCGCAGGCATGCAAGTCTGGGTACCCCCGTTCCCAGAACGCCGACAGTTTCCTCTCCGTTAACCGTGTCGTATTATGATGTATATTGCACATGTTGTGCTTTATTAACTGTGTGCACCGTAATGACCTGCACACCGTAATTTTTCCCTAATTTAATTGCTTCTATTTAAAATTGTACCTAATTTAAACTTGAAAGAATGATGAACAAGGGTTCTAAACTGTGGCTATACTTTATTCATATCCATCAGGTAGAAACAAGCAATGCATTATTCAATTATAGGTACATTTGTTTAAGAATTACATAAGCACCAAATAAAGAATGATGAACAAGGGTTCTAAACTTGTACTATTACAGATGGAAAAGAAAGAGGCGACAGACATTCTGTTTTTTTACTGGAAACTGTGAGGCAACAGCCCCACAGTACTTTATTAGAACTCAACCAACAAAATACAAAAGGTTCTGGTAATAAGAGTTAGGCTACTCACCTAGAAGATTAGACTACTCATCTATAGCCCTATGTACATAATTACAAGATGGGCAGCATAAATACAAGGAGCCAATTAAGGCAAAGAGTTAATCCAATGGAGCAACAAAGGCTTTAAACTAGGCTTGAATCTGCGCGAAAGCAGGGTAATATCATGGACGAAATTTCTCCTCCATGCTGCAAAGGTATGCCTCTCATTTCTGAAGATTCTTCCATTCCTCAATAACCAGACATTCCAAGCAGCAAGATAAACAACCTCTTTGAAGAAAGGTTGGCCAAAACTCTTCCTGGCAGCAATTAGGCACTCTGGAGGAGGAAGTCCAGCAAGCCACTGGATTTGCAAAAAATTCCAGACTCTTGAGCTGAATTGACAGGTAAAGAATAGATGATCTCTGTCTTCAAGGGCTTGAGCATGACATAAGGGACAAGTGTTGTCCTCCTGAGGCGATCTCCAGTGCCTCCTAACCAGCAAATCTCTGGTGTTGAGCCTATCATTAAGCATTAACCACGCGAAAACCTTGATCTTCATTGTTGATCCGCTCTCCCAAATCCATTTTGCTGGCATATCAGTAGCAAGATGGCCATGCATCGTTGCATAGTAGCTCTTGGCAGAGAATTTTCCTTTGACTAGGATCCATGACCAAGAATCGTTGATACTATCATCAATATTCATATCTGCATTGTGATCATTTCCTCCATTGCTTCTAGTGATAAGGGCAGATGGAAGAGCTCAGACATATCAAGAGTGTTGAGGACATCTCTTACAGAGACCTTATCATTAATGGCAAAAGAGAAGATCTTGGGAAACCTCTCCCTGAGAGGAATAAATGATCCCAAAAAAATCCAAGCATCAAACCAGAAAAGAACAGAGTCCCCCATGTTAATAGTTACCTCACAGTGTAGCCTGAAAGCTTCATTAAGTTTAATTATATCCCTCCACCAAAAGGAGCCACACAACATAGTTCCATGGGGCACAACTCCATCATAACAAGTGTTCCAAATGAGAGACACCCAAGGAATATCAGTTTTGTTATAAAACTTGGACAGATGTTTGGTAAGGAGGGCTCTATTCTGAATGTTCAGGTTAATAATCCCCATGCCACCTTTTCCTTAGGCCGACAAACTAGAGGCCAAGCTGCCAAGGATTGTCTGGGAGTGTCCGAGTTTCCTCTCCATAAGCAATATCTCATAATTCTTTCAATTTGCTTGATAATACCAGCTGGCAGGCATAGACTGCAAAGGAAATATATCGGCAACAAAGACAGAGCTGATTGGAGCAATTGCAATCTAGATCCCTGATTGAGGAGACAGGAACTAGCAGACAGTCTTCTTTCAACCCTATCCACCACTGGAAATAGGTCTTGTATCCTTGGCTTAGTGGTACCCATAGGGAGCCCAAGGTAAGTGAAAGGGAGGGTCCCAACCTGACAACCAAAAACAGAAGCCAATCTTGCAGTTTCTGCCTCATCCACATTTATAGGCAAAATACATGACTTATGGAAATTAACTCTAAGGCCAGTGGAGGCATGAAAACCTGCAGCATGTCCTTAAGAGACATGAGTTGTGAGTCCACTGCAGGTACAATGAGGAGGGTATCATCAGCATACTGAACAATAGGAAATTCTTTATCATGTGTTTTAAGAGGCAAAGAAAGCACTCCATTTCTCAGCATGTTATTCACCAAAGTTTGTAACAGATCTGCTGCAAGAAAAAACAGGAGGGGTGATAAAGGACCCCCTCTGCCTCACACCCCTTTTACAGATAAATTGCTTTCCAGGAACTCCATTCAAAATGATAGAAGAAGTGCCAGATGACAAAAGATCTTTAATCCAGCCAATCCATTTGCTATCAAAGCCTTTATGATGTAGAAGTTTGAGGATAAGGTCATGCTCCACAGTATCAAAGGCCTTTGCAAAATCCAGCTTAAGAATCAAAATGGATTTTTTGGATTTATGGCACTAATGGATGTACTCCAAAGTCCAAGCAATGCAGTCCTGTATAGATCTAGATTTGAGAAACCCATATTGATTCTTATGAATGCATTTTAAGATAACCTTTTGCAATCTATTGGCTAGGAGCTTTGTCAGAAATTTTAAGCATGTGTTTGTCAAAGAAATGAGTCTGAAGTCATTGGGACCCTCGGGTGAAAGTTTCTTGGGGATTAAAGTAATCAGAGACCCATTAATGTTGCTAATTGTAATCTTGCCATCATAAAAATCCTGGAAAAGCTGCAAAAAATCTTGCTTAATGATATGCCAACATCTCTTGACAAACAAACCAGTGAAACCATCAGGTCCAGGTGCCCTATCAGTGGGTAGAGATTTGAGAACTTCATTCATTTCATCCTCAGAAAAAGGAGCAGACAAATTGTCTAGTCCATCCACAATCTCAGTCAAGGAACCTAGATCAAACCTCATATCAATCCTTGTAGAAACACCCATTTTGTCTCTAAAAGTACCCCATAACATACCAGCCATTTGTTGATGGTCAGAAACAATATTTCCATCATCATCTTGCAGTGAAGAAATAGAGTTTTTCCTGAATCTCTCAGTGGCCATTGCTTGAAAAAATTTGGAGTTTTCCTCCCCAACTTTGATCCATCTGATAGTGCACCTTTGTTTCCAATATATGAACTGCAAATGAAGAAGTCTTCAACATGGAGCTTTACAATTTTCCTGAAGTTAAACTCAGGTCTTGTTAAAGGCCTCAATTATTCCATATTATCAAAGAATAAAACCACCTCATTGCAAGCTTTAATGGCCTTATTAAGCTTGGACAAACTGATATACCAATGCTTAAGAGCATGTCTCAGTCGTTTGAACTTTTTGGTTAACCTAGCTGCAGAATTTGATTTCATTGTTGGAGCATTCCATGACTGCTGCACACATTCAAAGAAACCAGGTAAATCCACCCAATAGTTTTCAAATCTAAAGATTCTTGCCTTAGGTATACATTAGCAATTGAAACTACACAGGGTACATGATCAGAGGCAGTTCTTGCAAGAGGGTGGACCATTGTGTTGGGGTAGTCATTGATTCAAGTGGAAGAAGTAAAGAACCAATCTAGTTGTTCAAGCAGGGGATTTTCTTGCATGTTGGACCACGTATAAGATCTTCCTTTTAAAGGCAAATCAATGACCAATGATTTCATTAAAGAGGAATATATCATTTATATCTCCACCTTGCAGATTTCTGTTATCAAGAGATCATATGAAATTAAAATCTCCCACAAGAAGCCAATTATCCTCCACTGGAATATCTAGATTATAGAGCCATGAACAAAATCGTCTCGAGCTGTCCCTTGACAAGGCCCATAAACGTTAACCAAAGTCCATTGACTTGCATTGTGCACAGATATGAAAGAAACTATAACTCCATATGGTTGTGTATCCACCAGCATGCCAGTGAAAACACTGGAGCACCACAACACAAGACAGACATTTTGGTTGCTAAACAAGGTGAAGCGTAATGGCACTATTATGCTCTCGGATGCAGAAGGCACGCATGACTCTAGTCCAACCCCTTGTGATGGCTGGCCGCCAATCATGTAGTTTGATAGGTAATCTTGAGTAAACTGCTTCAGGATCCACTACAAAGGAAAAAATATTCAGACATTGTCATCTAACACAACTCATTACGGGCAGTAAAAAGAAGGCTACAAGGTTCTTACTTACCATCCTGCAGTTCACCGTTGTCTTGCATAAAGTGTAAACAAATAGTTCGATTGACATCTTTTGACCCATTTTAATAACAATCTTTATCAGTTTCCTCACTTGATGCTGGTTCATGAATATCTCATTGCCCCATATGCAGAAAGGGTCGAAGTGTGGACCTTTGGCAATGACATATGTACCTAAAAGCACCAAGTTAATATTAGAAGCTAAACAACAATTGCAAAATGATGTAGTACAACACTCCCTCAATCCAATTATATAAGATTTTTACATGTATATCTAGACATCATCAGAACATTAAGGTAACACTCTTCCTTGTTGCTATGTAGCCTGGGATTGCATATTTAGTCATTCAGTACAATGCATGTTGTTATGTAGCTTCAGTGTGCAGGCTTAAGCACGCTAGTTAAGCAAAACAAGAAGTGGAAAGGTGTGTTAACTGCATCAGGCATAACATTTAAAAACAAGCAAATAGTCATTCAAACTAGTATTGTGCAGGTCTAAAGTACACTAGTTATTGTTAAAAAAATGAAAAGGCATGTTAACTGCAATATCCTTAACAACAACCAAATATCGTAATTCATAGTGGTATTGTTGAAACTATTATTGATGAAATTGAACTGCACGGCAAATACTTGCACATATAGAGCATCACATTGTGAAGAACTGAAATAAAAAAGTCATAAGGCCATCTCTAGCCGATCCTTTAAAAGTTAAAGGATTAAAACCCTTAATGGATATATATACTCCAGCAATTTTTGGCCTTTTCTAGTCGATCCCCCTAAATGTAATGTTGTAAACTTCAATTTGATCAAGTTCAAAGCAGGTTCAACCGAAAGTAGCATGCATTCAAACATAAACATAGATAGTTTTGCATAATGAAACATAAAACATAAATTTAAACTAAGTTAAACTACTTTCGGTCGAAGTAGAGGTCGAGCCAACCCTTCCTTGTCATGTACGGTGTGCCGCGAGCCGGGTCCGGGCTGGTGCTGTCGTCGGGGTCGTTGGGGAAGGCACTCCTCCATTCGTCGACATCGATCTCCTCGCCCTCGGGGCCCTCCTCGACGCCCTCCGCGCCGCCGTCCTTGCTGCCTTCGACCTCTTCATCGGAGGAGAGCGCGATAACCTTGCCGCCCTCCGTGCTGCCGTCCTCGCCGCCTTTGACCTCGTCATCGGAGAGAGCGCGATAACCTCGCCACCCTCCACGCTGGCAAAGATCACCCGCTCCGCCTCCACGATCTCCGGATGCTGCCGACGGAGCTCTTGCATGTAGGCCTCGTCGGCGGCCTCGGGCCTCGAGGCGCTCCCACGCCTCACGGTCCTCCCGCGCCATAGCCGAGCTCACCACCCCTGACTCCGGCGGATTGAGGTTGACCGGACGTGTGTCGAAGGGGAAATTGAGCCTAGCCGCCGCGCCGTGTTAGCGAACCTGCCAGCGGTCGTACTCCATGGCCGCGAGCTCGGCCGCGTGGAAGCTACTGAGCCACCGGCGGGTGTGGGTCTCCTGATCTGTAATCTCGGTGACCCACGTCCCCCACCACCGCTGCCAGACCCCGAGGTAGGACCTCGTCGGCTGCCGGTTCTGAGGGAGGATGGGGAAGTCCTCGAACCGGCGTAGGGGCGCGGCGGCGGGCGGATCGGGGGACCGGCAACGACGGATCGAGCCCGCGAAGGACGACGGGGACACCTCGGCAGCCACCTCGCTGGCGTCGGGCGAAAAGGCCGTGATAAACCTCTTTTTGGCCATTGGCTCCTCGAGCTCCCCGGCATACATGCAGAGGTTGAGGATGGAGGCGACGGTGATGGCGGCGACCTACCAATGGTTTCGGGGGTGGTGTGTGTCAGTGTGAGTGGAGGTTTTGGGGAGTGTGTGGTGTGTGTGGAGGGGGTGCAAGGTGGTGTTTGGGAAAATACTACGGCAACTGAAAATTTTACTAGGCGGGAGTAACAACGCGGGGCTACTAAAAATTTGGATCAAGGGCGAGCAGATATTTTTTAGATTGCGAGGGATGCAGAGGAGGGAGCAAAATGTTGGGGCTACTGAAAATTTGAATCAAGGGATTGAAGCAGAGTGATAACCCACAAGTATAGGGGGTCGTTTGCAGCCTTCTTCAATAAATAAGAGTGTCGAACCCAACAAGGAGCTACAGGCAGAACAAATATTCCCTCAAGTTCTATCGACCATCGATACAACTCGACGCACACTTGACGTTTGCTTTACCGAAAACAAGTATGAAACTATTTTGTAGGTGTGATGCTAGAACTACTTTGCAAGAATAAAACTAGAAGTACTTTGCAAGATAATAAAAGTTAGGTGTTTAGTAAAAGGGTTTGTGTCAACAAGAAAGTTATTTGTCCCTAGGCAATCGATAACAAGTACCGGTAATCATTCTTGTAATTTTATATGAGGGAGAGGCATGAGCTAACATACTTTCTCTACTTGGAGCATATGCACTAATGATTGGACCCCTAGCAAGCATCCGCAACTATTAAAGATAATCAAGGTCATGAAACCCAACCATAGCATTAAGTATCAAGTCCTCTTTACTCGCATACATCATACCCCACTTACTCGGGTTTAAGCTTCTGTCACTCTCGCAACCCACCATAAGCGAACCATGAACATATTGCAACACCTACAGCGGAGGCCCCTCACGTTTGCACAAGAATGGAGGGCACCATAGGACAACACCATAAATAAAATATCAATCATACCAACCAAGATCACGATTAACCCACAGGACAAAAACGGATCTACTCAAACATCATAGGATAACCATAGATCATTGGAAAATAATATATGGAGCTGAGCACCATGTTTAAGTAGAGATTATAGCGGAGGGAAGAGGTGTTACACCGCTGCATAGAGGGGGAGAGAATTGGTATTGATGTAGATCGCTGTCCCGATCATTGCCCCGGCGGCACTCCGGCGCCACCAGAAGCGAGGGGGGAGAGCCCCCCTCCTCCTTCTTCTTCCTTGGCCTCCCCCTAGATGGGAGGAGAGTTCCCCCTCTGGTCCTTGGTCTCCATGGTGGCGGAGGGGCGGGAACCCCTCCGAGATTGGATCTCCCTCTCTGTTCTCTTCTATTTCGCGCTCCCCGTATGTGGCCGAAAACCATTTCTTATATTCCCGGAGATCCGTAACTCCGATTGCGCTGAGATTTTAACACGTTTTTTTGGATATAAGCTTCCTTGCGCCCGAAGTAGAGCTCCAACCGACGTACGAGGTGAGCACAACCCACCACCATGCGCCTGGCTCAGGGGTGGTGCGCTGGTGTCTTGTGCCCTGTGTGGGCCTCCGTTTGCGGTGATTCCAACTCCCAAACTCACATATATTCCAAAATAATTCTCCATGAAATTTTATTGCATTTGGACTTCGTTTGATATGGATACTCTGCAATATAAAGAACATGCAGAAAACAGGAACTGGCACTGGGCATTTGATCAATAGGTTAGTCCAATAAATCATATAAAAAGTTCCCAAAAGTATGTAAAAGTTGTATAATATTGGCATGAAACAATCAAAAATTATATATACGACGGAGACGTATCACAAAGCGGGGGTAACAGACATCGCACACGGTCCGCAGATACTAATCATGTGCTATCAAACATTAAAACCTTCCAGGCGGTCGATATTTTCGAGATTACGAGGCAGTAATATTTTCAAGATTGCGAGGGATTCAGAGGCGGGAGTATTTGGGGATTGAGCTGGTGTGCTTGAGACGCTGACTATGGACTGTAGCCGACGCACCTTCTCGCGTAAGCCATAGGCGTACTATACACCGACGGTGCTCGAGGATATTTTGTACTGCATCTCACACGGTTGGTGATAATGAACTGTGTGGGATCTACTTGGTGTTTCATCTTGATTTGAATTACATAATGAGGTCACAGCGGCAATGGACGGTGTTTGAATTGCTAGAACTTTTATCTGCAGTGAACATGCAACTATATGTGTGTCGTAAAAGAATTGGAGTTATTCAGGGTTCGTTTGGACATTGTATACATTAAATTTGTTTTCTAGCCATTTCAGGTGCACAATTCAAAATTAAACTAGATGCACATGCTCCGGTGCACCAGCATGGGTTGTAAAATCATATATGTGTCCATGGGTTTATGCTTATGTCCCATGCAAGAAATGGGGATGAATTTCGAACACCACGGCGTCGTGGCTCTTCAGCAAACGTCGACGTACTTGCTTTTGTAATTCTAGTAAATCCAAAAGTCGTCCGAAATTCATGAAATTTGGCATGCTATCATGGAGCGGCATCAACATGCCGTGGTAATTTTTTTCCAATTTGGGGGCAGGTTTGGGTATAAGCTTCTCACAAACCAGAGCTTCTCACAACAAGTGTGATGGTTTCGGTAGGGAACATTTCACCTTTCTGGACGAAATGATATCCGTTGCCTCTTCTTGATTTAAATTATTTTTCTAGTGTCAACATAGAACGACAGGAGTGTTGTGTTGATTTTTGGAATTTATTAGGGTCCGTTTGGACATTTTTATACATTAATTGAGTTTTTAATGCATTTATGTGCATAATTCAAATTTGAACTACATGCACATGCTCTAATGCATATAAATTGGTTGAAAATTCAAATCCGTGTCTTTGGTTGCATGCTTAGGTCCCATGCAAGAAATGGGAATGAATGTCAAACACCCTGCCACCGTCGCTCGGTCGCAAACGTTGAGATACATGGTTTTTAAATTCTAGTAAATCTGAAACTCGTCTGAAATTCATGAAACTTGGCATGGTATCATGGAGCGGCATCAACATGCCATGGTAAATTTTTTGTCCCATTTGGGGAAGGTTTGGATATAAGCTTCTCACAAACGGGAGCTTCTCACAACTGTCGGCGTTCTGGGAACGGGGGTCCCCAGACTTGCCTGCCTGCGGCCCGCGGTGTGGCCAAGCAGCAGGCCGTACGGCCCACACTACAAAAAAAAGACACATCGTGACATTTTGGGTCGAACGATATTTTTTTTCTGTCATGCATATAACACTTCTATGATGATAATTGTGACAAAACCCGGTATCATCATAGATGTGGTGAGCTCCTACTTCTATGACAAAAAATCATGACAGAAAATGGGCTTTTCGTCCTGGCGGGCCGGAGACGCAGCTGCATGACATTCTTTGGGCCGTTCATGACGGAAAAACCGTGGTAGAAGCGAGGGGGAGGAAATTTCCGGGGATTTCCCGGTTACGGTGGGAGGTCGGAGGCCGAGCGATGCGCATTTCTCTCATACATGTACGCGCGTGTGTGCGAGGCGTTGGCTCTAACTGAACTCGAGCGAGGCGTTGGGCTCTCGCCCGAACCCGGCGATTGCACGCTGCAGGCTACGCGTTCTTGAACTCGAGCAATCGATCGATGGCTGTTAATCGAACCCGATCGAGCGATTCTTCGCCATCGCTGCTAATCAAGCCGATCGATGCTGCATGTGGGATGAGCGATGGCGTTGTGGGGGGGTTGGATGAGCGATGGAGCGGTGGCGTTGCCTGCGGATGAACAGGACCCGTGGTGTGGTGGAGGGATGGATGAGCGATGAAGCGGTGGAGGGGTGCCCGTGGAGGGGTGGTTGAACAGGACCCCGTGGTGTGGAGGGCTGGATGAACAGTAGACGGTGGAGGGGTGCCCGTGGAGGGGTGGTCGAACAGGACCCCGTGGTGTGGAGGGCTAGATGAACAGTAGGCGGTGGAGGGGTGGTTGAATAGTAGCCAATGGAGTAGCGCACAGTGGAGGCTAGATGAATAGGAGCCCGTGGAGGCTGGAGGAGGTCGACGGTGATGATGAACAGTATCTCATGGAGTCCCGTTTTGCGGTACGCCACACCCCTCCCGATTAACAGGACCCCCATTTCGACCATAGGAGGTCTGTATCGTCCGTTTTGCGATACGCCACACCCCTCCCGATCAACAGGACCCCCGTTTCGACCGAAGGAGGTCCGTTTCGTCCGTTTTGTGATACGCCACACCCCTCCCGATCAACAGGACCCCCGTTTCGACCGTAGGAGGTCTGTTTCCTCCGTTTTGCGGTAAGCCAGACCCCTCCCGATGAACAGGATCCCATTTTGAACGTGGCCGGTTGAACACAAGGCCGTTTCCTCTGTTCTGCATTACGCCAGGCCTCGTTTCCATCGCCTATTCCGTCCAAGCCCTCCCGATGAATACGACCACGCATTCCGTTCCGACCCAGCCGGTTGGCTCCCACGCGTTCCGTTGCCTCCTGATGAACACGACGCATTCCGTTGCCTCCTGATGAACACGACGCATTCCGTTGCCTCCCCATGAACACGACGCATTTCGTTGCCTCCCGTTGAACACGACGACGACGCTGTTTCTCCGTTCCGACCCACCCATGCACACGAGCCCTGGCCGTACGTATGCGCGAGTAGGCGTTCGAGACCCCGCCCGTATGTACACATACGTGGCCGTATTTTCTTTCTTGCACCCTGGCGTTTATGCGTGCGTGTACATGCTACGTGTGCGCCTCTACTACGACACGTGCACGCCTCTACATCGACCGGTATATGCATACGCGTTTGCGACCAGAATGACAATGCTACGACGCTTCGACCAGGTGGGTCTCGACCGCCGTGCAATTCCTTGCCTGCGAAGATGTAGCTGGTGGGTGCCAGCAGTCAGGGGGCGAATCATTTTTTTTTGCCCGGACGCACTTCCTTGCGTGCGAAGATGTAGCCGGTGGGTCCCAGCAATCAGGGGGGCAAATCGTTTTTTTTTTGCCCGGACGCACTTCCTTGTGTGCGAAGGTGTAGCTGGTGGGTCCTAGCAGTCAGGGGGCGAATCATTTTTTTGTTGCCCAGACGCACTTCCTTGTGTGCAAAAATGAAGCTGGTGGGTCCCAACAGTCAGGGGGAAACATTTTTTCCGTGAAATATAGTGGCCCGTCCGGTGGGTCACAACTGTCAGGTGGAGGAATCATTATTTTCCGCGTAATAAGGAGGCACTTCCTTGCTGCGGCTGCGGACCCAGTATCGGCCTCTCCACGTCTGATCCACATCCGATGGAAGTCGTTCCTTGACCATGTTGACCAGGCCGCGCCGAGAGCACCATGGCGGTGGACGACGGCGAGGCCTAGGAAGGGGACGACACGGAGCCGGGAGAGACGCGGCAGTGGAAGCCCGCGCAGAGAGGAGTACGAGGGTTCACTGGTTCGACTGCGGTGTGAGGCTGTCGTCATTGCGCAGGCCTGGCCAGTAGTGGGAATAGTAGGGGGCGGTGAGGCCTCCGCGGCAGCACAGCCGGCCATAGGAGGCAGGAGCATGCGGCATGACCGGCGCTGCTTTGGGCGGCTGGAGCAAGAAGACCAGAGGTTGAAGAAGCACTACGGCCGTTGGATGGACATTGTACGATTACTGGAGCTAGAATCGTTCATACTGACTAAGTTGACAAAGCCCTCCGTCCCCGTCAACTTAGTAGGCCCACAAGTCATCCTCCCACTATGGTGGGTCCCAGCTAGCGAGGGTATTCATTTTTTGTGCGTAATAAGGAGGCACTTCCTTGCGTGCGAAGATATAGTCGTGGGTCCGACATGTCGCCAGGGGAACGTTTTTTCGCGAAATAACGAGGCCCTTCCGGTGGGTCCCAATGTCGGTGGAGGAATCATTATTTTGCGCGTCTGATCCACGGCCGATGGATGTCGTTCGTTGACCAAGTTGACCAGGCAGCGCCGAGAGCACCATGGCGGTGGACGACGGCGAGGCCAAGGAAGGAACGACACGGGCCGGGAAGACTTCGGCAATGGTTGCCCACGCGGTGGGGAGTACGAGGTTTCTTGGTCCAGCCGCCGTCGTCGGAAAATAACAGGAGGTGTGGGTGAGTAGAGGAATGGCACGGCCAGCAATGAAATGCTGGTGGGGCGGTGCGGCTGTCTGGCGGCAGCACGGCCACGGAGGCGGGGGAGCAGTCCCACCGTAGCTGGTTTGGGCGGCCGAGCAAGAAGATCGAGAAATTGAAGAAGAAGACGGCCGTTGGATTAACATCCAACGGTCATCGCTACTAGAATCGTTTGTGGACTAAGTTGACAAAGCCAAAGTACACGTCAACCTAGTAGACCCACAAGTCAGCCTCCAAATCTGTCCTAAACAGCATACAGCCCGAAATTTCTAGCCAGATTCAAATTAATTTTAAATCTAAATATACCTTAATTTAAATTCAATGAAATTTTACCCGCACAAAAACAATGAAATTTAAAAACTCAAAATCCGAAAGAAAACAGTATTTTGGAACTAATTGCCTGTTTGCTGTATTTTTTCATTTTACAGCCCATTTATTATTACTTATAGACCATTTCTTATTACTTATAGCCCATTTTCTGGGCAAAATGCATCCTTCCTCGTCTTGAAAGATTTCCGGCCCAGCAGGGCGTAGAAAAGCAAGTAGGCCTACATTGGTTATTCTGCAAAAAACAAAATAGCTGGCTAGCCATTTTCAGAAAGGAAAAAAACAAACTGGGCTGGTCATGTGCTAAACATATGAAATAAAAGCCTGGGCTAGACGGGCCACAGGTCCCGCACAACCCAGTTGATACCCTTCTCCGTCCCAAAAAACTAAATTACTGCACGCGCTGCTGGGTCCCTACTGTCATCCTCACCATGTACAGTCATCTCCTTCCTCTCGGTTGTTGAACATGTTGACAACACCGGAGAGCGAGGCCTTGTGGCGAACCAAGGCGGAGGACAATGGTGAGGCCTCGACGGAACGAGCAGGAGCTGTGGAAGATCACAACCCAGCCGTGGGAGGCGGAGGCGGCGGTCCAAGGCCGGTTTGGCTTTGGCGGCTCGAGGAAGAAGAGACTGAAGAAACGCGGCAGACGTTGAATGTCAATCCAACGGTCAAGGTTGGCACAATCGTTTGTTGACTAAGCGGGCACCAAGTAGCATACTTTTTATATATAGGAAGAAACTGCGAGGAAAATGCGTTAAATGCCGTCCTCCTCACAGGGAATGTTCACCACATAGGTGACTAGCACCATTGGTTTTCAACCGAGAGGTCTTGGATTCGAGTCCCAGGAACTCTCAGTTTTGTCCTCCTTCCTTCCTTGCAAAAAAAGGGAAAGAAAATTAAAGACTTGGGAAGGCGTACAGAACAAGCTAGTGTACCAGTAAAGAGACGTTGCCGAGTTTTAGAAAAAAGAAAGACGTGCTCCTGTAGCTGGTTCGAATCCAAACCTATACTATGACTATATATGGTGCTATGCTACTTTGCAAGTAATGAAACTGACATATCCAACGTTCGCTTCTCCTCTTCTCTACTTACTCTGCCTAGCATCAGAAGCTCGCCGCGGCAACCATGTCTGTGGCTGCTCGTCCACTGCTCTTCAAAGCAGTAACAACCAGATATGCGCCAAGTCGCCACCCGTACCATCGCCTGTGGGTCTCATCACACCCCCGTCGGCATGCGCACTGCAGCCGATTGCTCATCGCAACCCGCTGCCGTTGGTGTGGTGCCACTGTTGCAAATCATGCAGAGTCATCCATCGCGTCTCAACCACAGTCTGCAACCCTGGCCGAGTCTTCTACAAATGCCCAAATCATGGGGTAATAATATGTTTAAGTGTTGTTCTGCTGCTTTCAGTTGCTGATTTTTTTAATAGTTTGGTTGATGATCTTCCAATTTGATTCGTGCAGAAAAGGGAAGATTCGTGTGATTTGTATTTTTGGGAAGTTCTTGATGTGGGGGAATGGAACTACGCTGATTATTTGGTTAGCCGAGGAATCCCAATACCAGCAGGTTGGGGTGTTGGACAAGTAATCAAGGAACGACGAGAAGAGGAAGATCACGAAGCGAAGGTTAAAGATGCGATTCCTCCGATCATGGCTAAGCAACAAATGCTGAACGGCCTTGACAACAATGAGGAGATGAAAGAGCTTGTGAAGATAATGGGCAAAATCGATGTGCTCAGAGGATGATTGCTCTTTATTTGCGGTGTATGTAGCACTTTCGTGATGTATTCAAATTAGCTACGACATGAGCACTTTCTTTGAAACTAGTAATGAATGAAACCTTTGTAGCAGGCTGGGCGTAGTGTTGTGAACATCTAATGATTTCTATTAACAGAAATCAGGGGGTATCCCCTTTTTCTCATATAAATAAATAAATAGCAGAGGCCCTGTCAAGTCAGCTTTGTTCTCATTCAAGACGCCGAGCAAATTGCAGTCCAACAGCAAACTATGTCATCAAATTCAAGTTTCACAGCCAAATATGAGTACAACTAAACAACAATGTCATCATGTTTTAGTTGTCATACAATCACCAAACACAAATCAGCATACATAACAAGTGATGTTCTCAAAGCAAAATACTAAACAACATGTTCATCAGGTTTCAGTTGTCATAGCAAACACAATTTCACATAGTAGATAAAAAACGTCTTCTCACAGGCAAATATGACAAAAGCAATGTAATCATCATCCGCAGCAGCAGCATCAACATCTTCGCCATGTGTATCAGTCTGAATCGTAATTCCCCACGGTGTCATCTTCTTCTTCGTCCTCAACGTCCTCGAACATTGGCTTCTTCTTGATCAACTCTTGTATGTCCACAGCACGACAGACAATCTTTTCACCGGCGTCATTGACGTGATGGTTCTCAAAGATATTAGGAACATCTGTGTTATCTTGTACATCAGGAGCAGTGTAAGCATCATCTTGTTGTGCAACTTCATTAAACGAATTCCTCTGCTCAAACCTTTGCAATACTCTCCAGTCATCGCTACATGCAAATGTGTCTTCCAAGAAAAATATTTGTGTTGCTTGATTTGCCAAAATAAAAGGCTCGTTGGTCTAGTATGCGGCCTTGACATTGATGGATTTGAAATAATCATCAGCTCTGGGTTTTGCGATCCTGGAAAACAGGTTATGCCAACGACAAAGACAATGTAACCACACACCGATGATCCTCGAAATCGAGATATATCTGCAATAACAATGTCTTATGTTAGCATACATTTCAGTTGTCTCTTTGTCATACGTATCCGTGCTCATGATGGCACTGCTTTTGTGTCTTCCTGCCTTTGTCTCGTGCAAGGGTGTTGTAGCGCACATCTCCAACAACGCAAGATTCATAATGTATTACCCGAGTATCAGGACCCATTGCTAGTGAGTAAAGGGCATCATCAACTGCCTGCCCATCCTCCCGCATCTTCTTAATCTATGGTTAGAAAATAGACAAGCTGATCATCTTATGTACTCAATATATTAAACAATAACTGACAATGCACTTCAAAAGCTTACATGGTTCTTGAACCATTTCGCAAATCCTGCCATAACAAGTTTGTCAATGTTTCTTGGATTTTGCGGCAGTAACTCCTCTTTGTAGATGCTGCACAACATAGTGATCGCGTCAAACATCTAAATATATAAGAATGTGCTGCAAGTTTAGTAGATTATGATGTATAAGCTGCGATCGCACTTACTTGATATAAGGTAGTATCTCAGGACAGTTATTCAACACATACCAAACCTTTTTATCCAAATCTTTAGGTTTGTCCTCTTTTCGACTCTTCTCTGTAACTCGAACAGAATAATTGAAAACATTGAGCCCGGGATTGTCTTCACCCACCTCTTTGCTAAGTTGATTAGTTGTTTCAATGTATTTTTGAAGCGAATGTCAACGCTTCAGAGTAGCAATGTAGGCCTCGCAATGGAACCCTCGGGTCTAGCTCTGTTCTGACATAGCCCTTGAAAGTGCCTAGCCGCCTTTCAATAGGGTACATCCAGCCATCTTTGTCTTTGGGCGTCTAAGTAGTGCCTCATCAGGTAGATGAACATCCAAATGCACCATCACATCAAAGAAGGCTGGAGGATATATCTTCTCAAGGTCGCATAGGATAGTTGGTATCTTGTCTCTAAGACGCTCCAAAGCATTTATCCTGATTTCCTACTGCATAGTTCCCTGAAGAATTGTCCCAACTCTGCAACTGCTCTGTATAAGTCGTATGCCCAATCCTCTAAGGATAACAGTAAAACCCTTTGAAGTAGGACGTGGCAGTCATGAGTTTTCAACCCTTGTACCTTGTTTCCATCTGCATTGACTCTCCTTTCTGGGTTGGAAGCAAATCCATGTGGGAATCTCACACGTGACAGGACCTCGCATAATTCTTTTCTTTTTACCTTGTCCAAGACGACATTACAATTTGGTGCCATATCCCGTGGTTTACCTTCATCTTGCACCGCAAATCCTTTCTCGATACCAGTGTGTCAAATCAATCCTAGATTTTAAGGTATCTTTCGTCTTGCCTTCAATATTAAGAAGTGTGCCGATAATGCTTTGTCACATATATTTTTCTCGATGTGCATCACATCAAGATTATGCCGCAGATCCAAATCTTTCCAATACTCCAAGTCCCACAAAGTGGACTGCGGGTAAACAATAATCTCTCTTCTACCCTGCCATGCTTCCTTTTCCGCTACCATTACCGGGATGGTTTCACGGTGTAATATGCCCGACCTTCTCTAATTCCACTTGCAACTCATCGGCGGTGAGCCTCTTTGGCGCATCACGGTTTTCATGCTTTGCATTGAACACATGTCTTTGGTATTTTCTAGGATGCGGCTTGTCCTTGGCAAGGAAACAGTGGTGTCCAATGTAACAGATCTTGCTAAGTATTGCGTATGACAATGATTCTGTCACAAATGAACACATGCATTGTAACCATGTATCGCTCGCCTCGACATAGTGCCCAAAGCCGGATAATCATGGATGCACCAAATTATAACAAAGACGCAGAAAGAAATCAGCTGGTGGGCTGCTATATAGGTCTCGAGTGAGAACACCCTTCCATAGATGTTGAAGTTCCTCCACAAGAGGCTCCATGAACAAATCAAAATCCTTTCCAGGACTTTTCGGACCTGGGATGAGCAAGGCCATCATGTAGTTTGATTCTTTAGTGCAGACATTTGGAGGCATGTTGTAAGGGATAACAAGCACTGGCCACATGCTATATGTGGCGCTCTGGTGGCCAAATGGGTTAAATCCATCTGAAGCTAAGCCAAGTCTAATGTTTCTCGGGTCAGCAGAAAACTCTTCGTATCTATCATTGAAGCTTTTCCACTCACTGCCATGAGATGGATGTCTCATTACATTCTGATCTATGTACTCCTGGTTCCTAGAATGCCACAGTACATCCTCTCTTGTTTCATTATCATGAAACAACCTCTGCAATCTTGGTGTAATTGGAAAATGTCTCAAAACATTATGAGGAATCCTCTTCACAAAGATCGCCATCTTTCCATCTTGATGATTTGCATTTCGGGCATTCACTTAAGTTGGCATAATCCTTCCGGATGTAACACAATTATTCTTACAAACATGGATCATATCATATCCAATTCCAACAGACGAAGGAAATTCTTCATTTTATCAGTAGGTGTGTGGCAACTCAGATGCATCTGGGAAAGATTCGCGGAAAGCAGCCAACATCGCATCGAATGATTTGTTGGTCATCCGCTCAGATGTCTTCACCTGAAGAAAGGTGACCATAGCTGAAAATACTAACAGCTTATTTCCTGGGGTGACAGCAACGTTGCATTGTTCCAACATGCGGGCCCACCGTTTTTTTCTGCAGGTGAAAGTTCATGGAATGCACGAGCATTTCGTAGCATTGTTCCAATGTTGGTCAAACTCACTGGCTCCGCCACCACCACCTCCTCCTCCTCTTCCACACGAGCATCGAGGCGAGATCAAGATGGTGATCTGCTACTTCCACGTAGTCAATAACATTGACGTTCACAGCTTCACCATGATGAACCCACCTAGTATATGTGACACACATCCCATACAAGTGTAGATGATTTTGCACAGTTGACTGGGGTCTTGTAACTGAATTCATACAACTGCTACACGGGCAGAGCATATCTGATTTTGGACCACCGTACTCAGCTCTGATAAAGTTCATGAAGTTTTCAACCCCCTCGACATATGCAGCGGAGAATCTTCGAGCAGAAGCTATCCAAGTCCTGTCCATCTGTTAGACATACAAATTAGTTCTTCTACTAGATATTACAGGAAAAACATATATGCTTTTTTATAAAGTCCAGAAAAAAATACCTAGGTCGATGTCTAAATATATGGCAAGATATTTGGACGAGCAGATCTAAGTAACGAAATATATGTAAAGCAAATTCAGCAAACAGATTTGAGTGCCAAATTATGGCAGGCTATTTCAGCAGTCAATGAGACTGAGCACACAAGCATCGAACTATCAAAGGCCATCGCAGCAACAAAGATCGAGTATAAAACGGTGTAGAGCTATTTCACCTAACAGATTGGCTACTAGACCATGGCAATCTACGTCACAATAAATATATGACAGGATATTTTAGCAACTAATCGGCCTTGGCATGCCATCTCAGCTAAGCAGATTGAGTGCGAGCAGGGCAAGGAAGCTTCTTAAGCGAGCATATTGACAAAGAAACTACTTGACAAACAGTGAGATTAACAGCGTCTATCAGCTAACATTCAGCGCTACACCGACATGAATGGGGCCTCGGTCTAGAATGCGTGTACTGTGGGAGAAGCTGACCGCCGTGCGTCTCCACACAAACGTCGCCAGCGGTGGCGGCGCTGACCGCCGTGCGCCTCCACAAGAACGTAGCCAGAGGTGGCGGCGCGGCTAGAGGACGACAGTCTATGAGAGCGTACTGTGGGAGCGAGAGGATCGCCGAACCACGGCGCTGACGTATCGGCGCGGCAGGGAGGGCGGCTTTGGCGGAGCGAATGGAGTGGAGGGGGATAGGGGGGGAGGGGGTTTGGGGAATATTATTGGCTAGTTGGCCGAAGGGCGGTTGAACCGGATTTGGGGGGAATTTTTGGGTGGGGGGGAGGATTTTCGCGCGGTGGGCGGGGGGGGGGGGGGGGGGGTTGGCGCATGGTCGGTTTATCCAAGTGCAGGCCCACGTGTCTGGGAAGAGGCAAGCGAAGCGCTGCCCGCTTATGTGAGCCGTGTGCAGGACCGAACGTGTGTGGGGTGCAATGCGCAGGAATGTTGTGAGTGTACCGCCTTTTTTCCTTTTAAACTAGGTGCTTCGCCCCCTCAAAAAAAAAATTATTGCTTCGCGCGATCCATCGATACTACCACTAGTAAGCCGGTAATCCCGACTAAAACGGCGCGGCCGGGTCTTTTTCCCGCGATATCTTTGGGAGGTTGGCTTAGGCGTTTTTAGGACGAGTAATGCTACACCTACATAATCCCAGTTACGTAATTAACATAATGTGAAACGTGTGAGCTGTTGATTGTAGATTGGGGGGAGGGAGGGGCCCACCACCATGAAAATCAGGGGAGGAGAGATAGAGGCAATTTACATTAACCCTTTCGTAGGTTCCCGTAGATGTAGAAAGATGTGAAATGCGTGAATGTGTAGTGGACGTACTATTGGAGTGCCTAAGATAATTTTTGTATGTATAGACCCTATGTGTTTATTTTACTTCGCATGTTAGATTTGTCTCGGTTCAATAAAAAGCAGAGTTGGTGATGATGGTGTACTGTCATCCTGCAATATCGACACCGATCTATATCTAACGGATAGGAAGGAAACTATGACAATTTACCCACACTCCTCTCCACATTTGCAGATAAGGCTTTCCCTCATTCATCCTTTTCTCCCACAAGATCTTGATCTTCCGTGCAACGCATACGAACATCTTGCTAGTACTCCTACAATGTGTATATTATTGTGAAAGTTCATATACACCGGCCGAGATTAATGCAAACACGGCAGATTTTCATTACATTTCGAACTTTTATAGGACAGAAAAATAAAAGAAACCCGACCCTAAACCTATTCTACGACGGCGACCGACGTCCTCCATCTGCGATCTCTACATACGGGGGCGGGGTTCAAGACCCGTGAAGTGAAGGTGCAGTCTCCGGCGAGGAAGAGTAGAACACGGGATACGGACCGGCCAGTTGGCACACCATGCCCTGCCGCCTCCCATGCCCTACTCATCCTCGGAGGAGTCTGCGACCTCGGCGGTGCCGGACGTTGGACGGAGGCAAGTAGGGACGCGTGGTAGCGGTGCTCCCGTCGTCGGCCGCCCGGCGTAGCCACCGCTTGTCTTGATCGCGTCGCGTCGACTCTGGCGCTATTGCGTCGCGAGAGGCGACTTGAGCGAGGGCGGCGACCTCGAGCTTCATCCCTGAAGACAAGCTCTCCCGCAGAGCGTTCGCACTTGCGGTCATGGCGGATGTGGTGCCAGGTAGGAGGACGATGCGCTATGGTGTGGAGGTTAGTTGGGCGTTGCCGCTTTAAGTAGCGCATTCCGGTGAAGCCAAGCGTCCAGGTGCGTCATTAAGTCACCGGAGTTGGTTCCTCGGGCACCGAGCCTCTTAACGACGACATATGAACGGACGGCATGAATGCGGGCAGCTGGCGCCGGCTGGGAACGCACCGCGCGACGGCGCGAGGGACGAGGGTTTTGGTGTGCCAGGGTAGTCAGCTGCGGTCGTGGCAACGTTGGAGATGCCCTTTGCTCACATGCGATCCCCACATGTCATTGAAAAAGCAAGACGACCCGGCATGGTCTCAGGTCCAGAGGATGCAGTTGGCCGCGCTACACCACTCCGCGGACGCGTCGCGGCGCCCCGTGCATCCTCGACGAGTCGGGTGTTGGGGTGTGTTTGGATTGTGGCCAAAGTGCACCTTACCAAAAAATTTATCATGACCCAAAAATTGGTCTTTGTTTGGATGGTTGCCATTTTTTTGGCATGCCAATGAACTCTAGCCAACTCTAGTTCATTTTTCTTGCCAACTAGTAAAGTGGCCCGCCCGATGTGCGGGCTAGAATTTTATAAAGTTTTATTAGGATAATCCCTTTTTGTTTTATGTAAAGATGATTTGAATCAAATTTGATCACACTCAAAAGTATGAGTCTTTTGCAATCACAACTTTCCTATTGTGCAATTTATATTTTTATCATTTTCCTTACATATATTTGCTAATGTTGTGTTAGATTTGCTATATTAATTTGTTATAGGGCCAAGAAGATTAGAGACTGATGTGTGTGCCTCTAATTTTCGCCAGTTATGTTTGAACATTTTTTATTGAATTTGGAATATTAAGTAAAAGAGAATTTATATACTATATATTCATTAAAATGGTTCGTGAGAGTGGCATTTTGGCACATGGGAGCACGTGCTCCTGGTTTTCAAAATATGTTTTAAACATATTTTGAATTATAAAAGGAATCCAAAAAAAACTTGACGCGTACATCTCAATATTGTACATGCTCACAAAGTCATTTCGCGAAAAACCGACAACTTGTGTGTCGCTTGCAAAAAAGACAAAATCCGTTGTTAAAAAATATTTTTCTCAAGACATCCTTTTTTTCCTTTTTACACAAGCCACAAAAAATGTCGGGTTTATCCGAAACTTGACGTGCACACATATATTGTCCAGATATATACATCAGATTTTTTGTTTGGAATTTTTTCACACTTTAAAAAAAAATTGCGTGCAGGAGCGCACGCTCCCGGGAGCACCAACGGGTAGTATTTTTCTTTCTTTCATGGACACTGATTGAGTTAAATTATAACGCGTAGTACTATTTGTCAAAAAAAAAATATAACACATACTACTCCCTCCGTTCCCAAATAATCGTCTTTCTAGCCATCTCAAATGGACTACAACATACGGATATATGTAGACATGTTTTAAAGTGTAGATTCACTCATTTTGCTCCGTATGTAGTCACTTGTTGAAATCTTTAGAAAGACAATTATTTAGGAACAGCGGGAGTACACCGGAAGCAGGGCCGGCGTTGGGTCATCTTCTCAACTAAGCAAAGTTTTCTTTTTTCTGAGAGTTCAGCCAAGTTTTCTCTTTTTCTGAGAGTTCAGTAAAGTTTTCTCGAAACCATGCCCATCCACAGCACTATAGTATTAGCACGTAGTATTGTGGCTTCAGGGGTCCCACCAACATGAACCTTCATTTTTCTTCTTTCTTTATCTTCTCGAAACTCCCAGCCATCGAAATGGTTGAGTCTTCTTTGTCTTCTCGGAGCTCCCAATTCCTCGTGATGCTAAGAAAGGAAGATGCTATCACCTTTTCGATTCTATTGTCATTATAAACAAAAGCCTCCTTTATCAATTCCTTGTGATGCTAAAAACAATCTAAGTACATATGAGAAAGGAAGATGTAATATCAATAGAATTTGCATAATTAAATATTAAGATGAGCACGACTAAACATTCATAGTCTCCAAAGTGGATTTGTCTGCATGCACACATAATAAGTTAAATCCATGTTCTCATGGACTCAAAGTAAACACAATTGTATGGCAATGCAAATTACTAATCCCTCCGTTCACAAATATAGGATGTTTTTGGATATTCAATATGGACTACATATGGACTGAAATGAGTGAACAAACACATTAAAGCGTGTCTATATACATCCGATTCACAAAAAAGTTAGAACATCTTATATTTGTGGACGAAGGGAGTACAAAGTATTTAGAGTATCTAGAATATATTTGTATAAGTACAATCAAGGGGATTAAGTTTGTAGTTTAGCACTTGCTCTGCCTTGTTCTATCTTGTGTTCCTTCCAGGTGCTTTCCTAATCATCTTAAAATTTGAATGTCAGTAACATAATTTCCTTGCTAGGCTAGCTTTAATAAAAAATAATTTGTTCAGAGATGCATATGGGGCATTGTAGCACAAAGGTGCTAGTGCATGTCCGTTCAAACATTTAAAAATATGAACTTTCTTTCTTTGATGAGAGTACCTCGTCACTGATACTGTCAATGCTATAATGGTCTTGTTTTTCGTCCTGTCCCGCCTGCAAGGTAAGATACTATACCATATAGTTTGGAATATAAAATTGGCCAATTGTTTTTCTTAAATTGGAAATGTAAAGTTTTGACATGTGTAAATTGTTCTTTCATGCACTCTTTTAAAGTATTTTAACATGTGTGAAGTTTCTTCATAGTCTTTATTTGAATCATCTTCTAATGTAATTACATATGGACATACTTTCTTTTCGAATACATTTGCATACAGTTTTTGGAAATTCATAAAATAACAACAATTATTTAACACATGTAGAAGATGAGAAGTGAAATACCTGATTATTGAGAAGTTTGTTCTCTGTAATCTTTTTTGCTTCATTCATGACTTTTGTTCCTTGGATTTCCAGTATGCTTTATAAAGAACATGCTTTCAGTATACTATTGATAAACTATTTGAACCTGTTTTCCAATATGGATCCTTCTGGAGGTGGCTTGATTTCGTGCAGAAGATGGTACCTGCTCTAGGTGGTGTTTTCGCTAGACGGAAGTAATGATGTACGTTGTGTCATTGCTGGCTGAAGTTGATCGGGCAATCCTCAATATTACGTACAATGTTCTACAAGCACAATATTGGTAAGTGGAAGTAAAAATAAGTGACTTGCCTAATTGAGCTTAAACTTGTTAGTTGGGCGGCAACGCAAATATGTAGTTGGGCGGCAACGCAAATATGTAGTTGGGCGGCAACGCAAATATGAACTTATATATGTGCTACTAATTAGAGCAAAGGGGGTTCATGAAAAGGACTAATGCTACATAGTGCAACCACAATTCCAATGGAGATGGTGGACGCTCTAGGGCATCCGAGTTCTTTTTTGCTGATCTATCAGGTCCAACACCTGCGACTGCTCGTCAGGTCCAACATCCGCGTCGAGAAGTCCTGCTTCGTTGCGAAGGGAGAAGTCGGTTTTCAGTCCCTCATGGAGGCCATGCAGTTCATGGCGTACGTCTGTTCCAGGCCGGCGCTTTGTAGACAGAGCTTCAAAATTCAGGACATCTTGGAGGAGAACCGCTAGGGTTCTCTCGAGGAAGTTTAGGTCCATCGGTGGAGCAGGAATTCCTGAGCGAATCTTGAAGGACATCTTTCTTTCTAGTAAATATCTAAGCCGAAGATAGCTCCCTATGTATTTGACGCAACGGATGTAAATCTTTTGTTTATGTAGATGTCCATCTTTACTCTAATCTAGTAGTAATGAAACAATAGTTTCTTCTCAGATGCATGTACTGCTTTCATGTAAGATTTAACATCAGATTGAAAAGAAAGAAAACATGGTGCTTCAAGTAGTAATGATACAATAATTTCTTCTCGGATGCATGTACTGCTTTCATGTAAGATTTAACATCAGATTGAAAAGAAAGAAAACTTGGTGCTTCATCAACTGCTGTAGGTTCTAGAGAGGACTAACTAAAGAACAAAATAGCTATGGAGAAAAAAGGACATGCCTTGGATAGCTCGGGAGAATCCATCCAGTACCTGCCTCTATGGGTCGCCGCTAAAGCTCCATAGGATTCATGCCTGTGCAAGCAACCTGAGGAGGGTCTGGCAAATTCCTTTTGTTCCACGACATGGATGTGACGAGGATTCATGCCTGTGCGAGCCACCTGGGGAGGGTCTGGCAAATTCCTTTTGGTCCACGACATGGATGTGACGCGGTAGTGGCACAAAGACGATTCTTGCGGAGACGGTGCCGCCGGCGGCCGTGCTAGGTTATATATATTTTTAACTGATCACAGATTTTTTTTTGGCGATAGAGTTGGAGCTTGGGTATGTTTTTGACGTGGGTATTGGTACAGGTCGTAAATGAAGGGAGGAGGCGTGGAGAGCGTTAATGAAATTTATTGGCTCAGATTTAATTAATGTTGACAATATTAGATTCAACGGCTAGATCTTTCTAATTTTTGTTGTAATTTCTATCTATTTATCTATTTTCTGGTTAGCCCGTATATTACTTTATATATATAAACTAGGACAATGCCCATGCGTTGCAACGGGATATAAATATTCTAATACAATAGGTAATTGTCCGTGAATTACAATAGTGCATACATATCTTAGTGGTTTAACTTCAATCGCGCCAAACTAATACCTTTAGGATCCTTTGGCACATCAGACGATAATGTAGATTTTTTTTAGATAAAAGGCCATAGCCCGACTTTATAAATAAAGCTACCAGACAGAGTTAGTACAGACCCAAGAAACCAGCACGATAACAAGCAAAGTATCAACCCAGACAAACCGAGAGAGTAGTCTAAGTACATGGCCAACCAAAGAGTTAACCAAGATGCGCAGGTCAGAAAAGAAGGTCGGAGCCCAGGAAACACACAGCCAGGATCTGATACAACAGCAAAACAAATTAGCCAACACACAGTTGAAGAACATATGTGCCGTGTCTTCTCTCATACCACATAAAGCACACCTATCAGATCTCGGGCCATTACGCTTTCGAATTTGGTCACCCGTCGGCAGACGCCCACAAGAGGCTTGCCAGAGAAAAACCTTAACCTTAGGAGGAATACCAGCCCTCCAGATCCAATTGAATTTGGAGGTGGTGGACCCAGCAATGAGCTTACCATAGAGGGATTTAACCGAGAAGCGGGCAGAGGGGGAGTGGGGCCAAACAACCGTGTCTTCCTCCTCCGAGAGCGAAGGGAAGAGAGCAACAAGACGCTGCCAGTCTTCCAACTCTGCGGGAGAGAGAGAACGACGCAGACGCAGGTCCCAATTATTCGACGCGAGCTCAGAGATTGAGATCTCAGGGTCCGGGCAGTAAGAAAACAGAACAGGAAAGGTAGTCGCCAGCTTTGAAGAGCCACACCACCAATCAAGCCAAAACCTGGTGGACCTACCATTGTGAACAACGAATTTGACGAGGCCTTGAAAGATTGGTCTGAGCTTAACCAGATTTCTCCAGAAATGAGATGCCCCCGAGGCCCGAGCAAACATTGGGCTAGAAGAGGGGAAGTACTTCGCTTTGAGAATGTAGATATTTTTTACAGTCTTCTTCCTTCACCAACTACCGTCAAATCTCTGCCTTTTCAATCCAAGCTCGACATGCCCGTCAATGTGGCATCCGGCTCATAATCCGGCACAAACTTAAATAACAAATATGTAAATAAATAAATAAATAAACATTTGCTCTGTCAACCTCGTCCATTGATCTAAGCGGCTAAACCCACATAAAATGCACATCAACATCAATTCAACCGCTGCAACTATAGGATGTTGACTCCATTCTTACTACAATTATCTCTATGTTGCTACCAAATATATTACGTAAGATCTTTATATGTAGTCTAAGAAGCATGTGCATTATTACAACTTACAAAACAATATAATATGACTATGTATTTCCTCTCTTGTCTCTTATTCTTTCTCCTCCAACCCAGTTCATTTTTTATTATTATTTGTTGTCAATTTTCTTATCAAGATTCTGAATAAAGAAAATTTGAAAATGCTCACATAGAAAATGAATATGGAGAAAACCGATTATTTAGACTGTCGAAGCAAATTAAAAGATGAGATAATACCTTGATAAAATTATTTGCAGATCCACTACTGTGACTGCTTGGATCACTGTTTGAGTACACTGCCCCAATGGGCTGTTGTTCACTGGAGCACAGTTCAACACTTGCAGTGCACTTGAAGCTGCCAAATGGATATTATCAGAAAGCATGCACGAGTAGCCAAAGCTGATGATAAATGAAATGAAGAATAATATAAAACAGTTATGATGCCGTTGGTACAACTTCCAAACAATCCTCAAATTTGAAGTCTGAAATCATGAAATAAAGCCATGAAAGAATATATAAACTGCAGTAGGTAGACAAATTATCATCGGTCTAATTATGCATGCATGCGATGCTGGATTATGTAGAGATTGAAATTTGTACTGAAGCTTCCTATTCTAGTACCAACTATTCCTCACCCACAGACATGGAGATCGTTGGTGTGACCAGAGACGTCCCTCACGGTGTACGGCAGTTCCAGCCTCGCAGGCCACCTGCAGCTTCTTGGACCAACCAAATGCACTCCTTCTCTATCTTCCTCACCACACCACCACCTCCACACTCTGCATCTCACGTTCCTCCCGGCCACTTGAGCTTCCTCCACTTTCGATTTCCGAGCATCTTTGCCGCCGCCTCGGCTACTCCCAACGGCGAGCATCCCTCTGCTCCCTCCACTTCCACCATGGAGTCCCGCTGCCCTGCTCCGTTGACCCCGTCGTCCCTGGTCATCCACATGCCGACGACCTCCGCAATGGCTCAACAAGCGACCGCATTCGCACGCGGCACAGAGTCGGGGAGTCGCGTGGCAGGCCACGTAGTCAGCGGCGATGTGGCGTTCATCACGCGGTTGTGGGCATGGCGTGTAGCAGTGGATGTGGGCCGGTGTGGGCAGCGGCGGAGGGGCCTCCATAATGCTAGGGTTAGGGTTTTGGTTCGATTACAGATGGGTTTGGTTTCTACACCCGAGGAGTAGGGGGAGGAGGAGATAAAGGAGCACTGATGACGACGAGGAAACCTTCCTGGAACGACCGTGCCGGTGGGGGCGGCCGGCGGCGCTAGGGTTAGGACCGACTGCGGGTGAGGTCCCCGAAAGAAGGCGAGAGGAATCGGGGACGAGCGAGACGTCGTTTTTTTAAGATCCGGGAAAGAGGGATGGGCCAGACGTGTGAATCAATGGCCCCGTGCATGACTTTGGCTTGGGCCTTGCTGGGCTTGCGTATGCTGGCCACACGGGCGAAGGGCGACTTAACGCGCGGGCGAGCGAAGGTCGGACGAAGATCGCGAGCAACGTAAGAGGGGAGAGGGAACCTTATTTTTTTAGGTAGTAGAAATAGATGTCGGCCAAATCATTGGGCAACCAATACCTCAATCAAAATTTTGGTCATGACGCAAAGATTGCTCTTTGTTTGGATGATTGCCATTTCTTTGGCATGCCAATGAACTCTAGCCAACTTTAGTTCATTTTTCTTGCCAATGTCGGCCAAATCATGGGCAACCAACACCTCAACCAAAATTTTGGCTACCCAATGCTTTGATGGGGCAACCTTGGGCACAAACCAAACATACCGTTGGTCGTGCCACAGCACTAACGCCACCCTCGACACACTGAAACCGACTGTGTCTAGCGACGATATGAGCGTGTCGCTCACCGCGGTCGCCGTGTCCAGAGGCGGTGCTGGAGCAGCGCCCCGTTGTTGGCCCCAACGACCCACATGAACGGTTGTCGGTGGCGAGGAGGTCGTGGGCCAACTCCTCCATTGGACTAGTCTGCGCTACGTCGTCCCGACGGGTGTGCTTCATATGTCGGTGTCCCTGTTTTCCCGGCCATATTCGAAGGCCGTCGGTGCTCGCTATGTTAGGCCTTTCACTATGTAGGCCAAGCGAGACAAACTTATTGTTTATTTAACCCGTTCAAGTATAATCATGTGGCGTTTGCTTATTTCTCATTCCTCTCCAACCCTCTTCTCCATCGATCATGTCGCCCTCCAGTCGAGTTCATCCTCCCGCATGCCTCGTTTGAACATTCCGCCGAGTATCATTCGCATGTACCCACCCTAGTCCTCTTTCAATAGATCTCGGGACCCCGAGATGAAATCGAGAGGGAACGAGTGGGGGCACGTGATACCTAAGGCGGATACAAAATTTTGAATCGGTGATCATAGCATCCGCAAATCATATATAAAGGGTATTCAATGTTCGTTTTGTTTTTGAACGTACAATATACTCCCTCCTATCCTTTCTAGTTTACATATAAGTTTTATGTGTAGTCAAAGTATCTCTACTTTGATCAAAAAGGTATCAACATTGAACAACGCCCTATCAATATTGTTAGATTAAATACGTACTCCTAGATTTGTACTCGAGATGGTTTCCAATTTGACTATTGACAAGATTAATAGTACATGAGATGTATAATGTGAAAATTATATCATTGGAAACTCCTTTCACATACGAATTTGACCGTATGCTTTGTGTAAGTTGCATGTCATATATTATTACTCTAACATTTGGTCAAAGTTAGCCTCGAAAAACGCATTAGACCCTGTATGCTTTGTGTAAGTTGCATGTCATATATTATTACTCTAATATTTGTGTAAGTTGCATGTTATATATTATTACTCTAACATTTGGTCAAAGTAGTATAGTGGAAGTGGATCCTCTGACGTAGGTATCCCTGCCTTACCCTCCCTTTCGGTCACTTACTGGCGGACCTCATGCTTGCTAGGCCCCGCATGTCAGTTACTCAATGGGTTCGACCACGTCAGGGGATCCTCATCCGTAGTATACTCCCTCTGTTTTTATTTACTCCGCATAAAACGAAGGGAGTGGTGGTATAATAAATGACTCGGGCGGGGAAGGGGGAGGGACGTCGGTTTTCTCTCAACTACGGTCCCACAAGCGAGCGAAAACGCAAGACGAAGCGCGTTCTATTCGGTGAGCGACGTGGAGGGTCCAGCGTGCTGGGCTGCAACGCGAACACGACAAGAGCGATGTACAGTCAAAACCGATTGACCGTTCGTCACCGGAACCACTATCCACACCAGAACCTTCGCTGCTCGGCCTATGCCGGCCACTGCCCTAAAACCACACCAAATCTCCAGCCCATTCCCCCACCTTTCGATCCCCTAGCCCGCATAAAGCGTCCCCTAGTTCGCCGGAAAGCCATGGTGCGCCGCACGATCACTTACTACAAGGTGCTGACGCCGGAGCACCGCGCAGAAATCGCGGCGGCGGTCGGCGCCACAGACCTCCGTTCCCAAGCTTGCTTTGCGGTGGGCCAATCCCCGAGTTCTCTAGAGCCAAGCTACGAGGAGGAGGAAGCCGATCCAATGTTCATGGCGGAGGTCGCGGCGCAGAAGGCCCTCGATGGGTATGAGATGATGGACGTCGACTTCGTGCCGGCGTCCGAGTCCCCCATGGTGCAGGCGGACCAGCGGTTCAACATGGCGATACTAAAAGAGGACCAGGAGGCAGAGGCTCAACTCGACGCGGAGCGCGCACATGCCGCTGCCATCGAGGCTCTCCCCGCAGCGGAACCGGATGTCGTGGATGTGAACCGGGCGGCGGAGGCTCAACTTGAGGCGGTGCGCGCGGATGCCGCTGCCACCGAGGCCCTCCTGCAGTCGTAACCGAACGTACTGGACTTGAACCGGGAGGCGGAGGCTCTACTCGACGCGGAGCGTGCGGATGCCGCTGCCATCGAAGCCCTCCGCAGCGGAACCGCACGTCCTCGACTTGAACCGGGTTGTGCTCTCGTCCGTGCAGAGCGCCCGCATGCTCCGCTTGAACGAGTAGCTGGAGGCCGAGGTCAACCACGGTGCGGAGACACACGTCGGCAGCTCCGGCTGGTTCGCGCCGGCAGCCAAAGACGACGAGGCCGTCTCTTTCCATGAAAGCAAAGTGATAGTTTTTCTTTATGTTGTTGTTTTTATGGATCTTTTGCTGTGTAAAACATATATTTGTTATGCAAGTTACCCGACTTGGGTCAGTCTACCATTTCAAGCGGTTGGATGAATATCCCTCGTCTCCTAACCCTTCTTTCCTTCTTCCTCACCTCTTCTTCTTCCCCAACAGACCACCGCACGGGCAGACGGATACTCCCCAACATGCGGTTGGATAAACATACTCTATGAACGAAAATTATGTGTCAGCGATAGGATGGCTGAGTTGGTTTGGTCACATGCGACAACATGTGTCAGTGAGGGTGCGTTCCCCTTGGTTGGGTTTGCGGCGTGCAGGAGCGACTATGTGAGGGTGCGGTGCGACCGCGGCGTGCAGGAGCGACCGTGTGAGGGTGCGGTGCGACCGCGACAGCCGTCTTAAGTGTACCTCCTTCTCATTTTGAAAACTTTAGGCAAGCTTGGCAAAAATGTGTGGCGAAGTTTGGCAATGCAAGGCCTAGACCCAAATAGGATAAGTACATGTGTACTAGGAGTACTAGTGTTAAAAAAGAAAGGCGGGGTTTTCCTTCGTGGGATTTAATCGATACAAATCCTCGTTTCACGTGTCAATTAATGCGTATTTTTTCTCCAAAGACCAAAGAGCTAACCATCTCACTCCTCATCGCTTGATTAATGCAGCGCCATGCAAACCAACCTTCTCGCTTCCGCATGCATGCAGGGGATATTAATGTCCTTGGTTGCTAACCCCATCAATTTTGCCTCGATTAGTGTTAGTGGCCCTTTGCAAATTGTAATTTTGATATATTGGCCTTGTGTACAAAAAAATGGAGGTAGTAACTATATTTGACTTCCTTCCCCATTATGGTGACGTCGACGATATCTTTTTTTGGGTGGTTTGGCGAAGTGCGTTCGACGGAGAACACCATTGAGGGAGACCACGGTAAGTCGTTCGCAAGTGCCGCCTGCAAGCCAAGACAACCGCCTTATTTGCATCCAGGAAGTCCTTTACTAGTACTACTAGGAGTACTAGTGCGGTGAGATGGTTTCTTGAAGAAGACGATGGAGAAGCGGAGTCAGCAAAGAGTGAAATGATGGTTTCTTCGTCCGTGCTTTTGTGATTTGACGCCTCACTGCTTTGTGATTTGTGATAGAAGGGACAGGGGAGTAGACTCTATGCTCTATACTGTACTACATGCGTCCAAGCATGGGAGAAAAAGGAGAGACGTTGCATTTTTCTATTCCTTCAATCAATCAATCAGGGAGCTTCGGTTCCATGTTTTTGGCTTTGGCAACACCGTCCACAATGGTTCCCACGATGCCAAAAGCTATTTTCACATTTGGCTACACATTGTGGATGCCCTTAATCGTACCACTTGGTTTTGTTCCTATGTGCTATCTATACAAATCTCAATTATATTGATCTAAAAAATTATAGAATCAAGATTAGTAAAAAGGAGGTGATTTTGCCGCACGGATGGCGGGGGAGGTTTCTTATTTGAGAAATGCTACATCCACATAATGGTTTACGTAAAGTTACGAACTGATGTGATGTGGGACTATTTGATTGGATTAAAGGAGAGGATTAGGCCCACCCCACCTAAAAATCAGGGGGGCATATATAAATTAGAGGGAAAGTATACGTAGCAGCTACGTAACCCTTTGTAAGTCTAGGATTAGGCTTCTTATTTTCGGAGGACGTTGTCCTGGCGGTTTGCTAACATGCGGTCCCACGTGTCAGTGCTTTACCAAGCCGATCCGCATCCCATATGAGGCAGAACAATGGCGTAAGCAACACGTGGTTAAGTTGAAGAAGATGAGGGAGAAGCGGATTCAGAACGAGTGAAATGATGGTTGCTTCGTCCCTCCAACTTAACTGTGGGAAAGGTGCAGCTTTGTGATTTGACGCCTCATTGCTCATTCCTACGCCGGCGCCATGACTGGGGTGCTTCACCCTGGCTGCTCTGCACTGTATTCCGGTATGGCACGTGGACCCAGTAGCTTGATGTCCCACATGTTTGGCGAAAGGGACTAGAAGATTTATGAAAGCGAGCGCTCCACTCTTACGACGGAGGAGTAGACGACACGACGGCCCAGTGAACTGTCACTTGTACTGTATAGTACTATAGTTTTGTTGTTTCACACGATCCATCGATACAAACCCGATTAAGCGAGAAAGGGCGGGATTTTTCCCGCGCGGTAGATGATACTAGCCATACATTTCAAAGGCAATTTTAAAGTATGCAAATTGAATAATTATAAGTAACAATATGATATCTAGTAAAACTAAAAACACATATGATTTATTGTGTTGGAGTGTAGTGGTAGTGATGTATTGCATAGTTGTTAGATGTAACATGCGAGAACGTGTAGAGAGGTAGTCTTGGAGGGCCTGCAGAGAGAAATGCGTAATACGGTCACCGAACTTCAGAATAAGCTGATTACGGTCACTATATACGTTTTGCGGTGATTATACGGTCACTTGCTCACAGTTCAACATCGGATTGCACTCTGTTGACCGGCCAAATAGTCTGTGTGGCGCCATGTTGACTAGTTAAATTGACCACGTTCCTTGTGGGTCCCACCTGTTAGTTCGCATCGGCAATAGGTCAGATAAACACAAATTACGCAGGCACGACAAGGCTCCAACCCGTGCGCGGGAATCACCTGGTTGTGTATGTGTCTGTCAGGGCCTGATGTGTGCACATGCACGTGTAGGTTGAGCACTTGAGCGTGAGAGTGTGTGTTGGTCGTGTGGTGTACTGGTGTGTGCATGCATGCGTGCGTGTGTGCGTGTGAGTGTTGCGTGCGTGCATGTGAGTGTTGTGTGCGTGTGTGGCTGCGTGTGAGTGTTGCGTGCGTGTGTGGGTGCATGTGTTTGTGTGAGTGTTGCGTGGATGCAGTTCGTGTGCATGCGTGTGTGTGTATAATCACCACACCAGCTCCTGTGTGTTAAAACAGACGGCTCAGCATACCAATACAAGGCCACCTTGTCCGCTGTGCCCGCGGTCATGACTTCGAACCACCGTCCAAATATTTTTTTGTCGTTTGTTTTCATTCTTACTAGCAAGATGCCCGTCGTTGCTGCACGTAACATCAAGATGCATTTGTATGACTTGTTTATCTTGTGAGAGAAAAGGATGAACGAGGGAAGGCCTTATTTGCAAATGTGGAGAGGTGTGTGGGTACCTTTTTGCAAAATTTCCATAGTTTCTTTCCTATCCATCAGATATAAATTGGACGACCTATATTGCAGGATGGCAGGCACACCATCATCACCAACTCTGTTTTTTATAAGAGTGTATTTTATGTATTTTATAAGAGTGTAGATGTAGAGTAGATACAAGTCGACAGTGGGCACGATGGTAGTGAGATAATGTGATGCAACACTAGAGGTGCCACGTGAAGCGTTTAATCGTCAACTAGTCATGTCATGAGCAAATACAGAGTTGTACGGTGAGCCCGTGACTGTATAATAACCACTAAACGTAAATGGTGACCGTAATGAGTGGATTCTGAAGTCCAATGTACGTATCGTGCTTTCGCTTCAAATACAATGATCGTCATTGCATATATCGCGAGAGAAAGATGAAACATGCGTGAATTTTCTGGGGGCTTACTTTTAGAGGACCTGGAGATAGTTTTGTGTGCATACGTGAAAGGGCGTACAAGGGGGGTATGTGATGGAGAGAGAGATGCTCTTCATTTCTCTTTATTAGGACTAACTTTGTATATAGTATAAAGATATACAAATTCACAGTGCGGAATAAGTATCATTGTGGGCACCATGCAATGCAAATTAGCGTTCGTACTCCTCCATATAACTTTGGAATGTTGTATATATGTAGAAACTCCAAAATAATTTTTTGGCCACACTTTATTCAAAAGGAATGTTGTATGCGAAATAAACGTGAAGAGAGGGCTTTTTAGATCAATGGGTACGTGATGTAACATGTGTGAATGTGTAGTTGATGCATTTGGCGGGGCCTAGAGAGGTATGTGTGTGTATTACATATTCGAGAGGCATGGATAGAGGGGCCGGCCAGGCGTGGCAGAGATAGCACGACAAATGAGAGTGGTCTAGAGAGAGAGAGAGACGAATATGACATCACCACCAGAGATTCCATTCCCTTGAGTGTGTATATGCAAGGGGGGGGGAATAGAGGCACCAGGAGAAATTTTACGTGTGTGTGGTGTTTGTGTTGGTATGTGTGGGTGTGAGAAGATAATGAGACGTGAGGCAGAGGGTGTGTCACCGCGTGAGGTCCGGGTGGGTCGAGGTGAGGCCCTTCGTTCGGTTCCGTCCTGCGCCACATTGGTCGGCCCGTGACGCATTTAGGAAGACCCATGGATGACTAGTCGTACAAGACAAAGATAGCAGAATTGTGAAGGACTCTATGTCCACTGACAAAGCCGGCTAGGATTTGTAACCCTATGTTCTCGAACTAAGGTAACCCCTTTATCTCTGATATTACTATTCATCCAACCTAACTTTAAGGGGCATCCTACAGAATGCTCTGCTATAATCATACTCATCGATTAGGAAGAGAGGTGTGAGACAATGCGTGAGAGACAGGCGTAAAGATAATGTGTGTACATGAGACACGTAGGCAGGTCCATGTATATAGAAAGGGTCGATGAGGATTGTGCGTGTGTATGTTTGCGAGAGGAAGAGCGCCAGATAAAGGTTAGTGAAAACAGTTGTAAATGGTTACGAGAGGGAGGGAGGGTTATATCTAGAGCATGTGTGCGAGAAAGACACCTCGAGAGAGAGTGTGTGAGCATGTGTGAGAGACCACCGATGGAGAGTGAAACTACACGTAAAAGTCTGCTCTACACATTGATTAAGGATATAAATTGTATCCAAATATTAGGATGGGATCATGATATTTGCAATTCACGTAAGGAGCGGTCATTGATCCATCAGACATCTAGATTCTATCGAATTTGAGCATGCCTATGTTATTATTCGACACAATTGATCCACATAGTTAGTATTTTGAACTCCAGACAATGCATCGCTTTAGCAATCGAATATAAACGTGAGTATAGTTCATGTTGTGTGTGTAAAGCACATTATACATATGAAAGTTACACAATGGACATTATAAATAGCTACCTATGAACTAGCATACATTTGAATTCAACTAAAGGTGGTTTAAAAAAATCGAATTCAACATGAAGTCCATTCAATTATTTGAATTTGATATCATGGCATTTGTAAACCATACCTAAATTATGGGGGCACCAATCTTTGCACTGATTTTGTACATAATAGCATATGTAGTCGTGTACAAAGTAGATTCAAATTTAGCTCCTCCATTCCAAAATAATCATAGTTATAGGATTTTCAAGTGTCAAAATTTCAAAAAGAAGCGGATAATTTAATGAGGTTTTCAAACATACAAGGTCAAATATAATATTGTCTATTTAGGTCAATCCTCATAGTTCAAGAGTACTCTAAACGTGAATGCTTGTGTTTCAAAATTTGAGCGAAGCGCCAAAGAGCCTCTACTACGCCGAAACCGCGTGAGACCAATGTTTGGTAGTACAAGGAAATTACTTTTCTAATAACTCCGACCCATGAAACCTACCAGCCTGACGTCCAAAGATCTAAACCGGGGTAGGTTTGTAGCTTCATCTAGACGCCACGCAACCGCATCCGAAAAACATTCATACACAATGGCCGCCTAAGCACACATGCGCGCGGCCGAAATCGCTCCCGCCCACTATTTGGGACACCTGGGATTACCATCCTACCCCGACCAGAGGTCCGAAATTTAAGAGGGGGGCAAAGTTTGTACTTTCCCCAAATTTCAAACAAGCGCTTCCCATCTTTTGTTCAAAATAGCCAAAAACAAGCGCGTCCCAGACCGAAACATGGTTCCCCCCCCCCCACTCGTCCGATTCCCCATTCGTACTCCGTGGGCGCCAAAACTACCTCTCCACCAGCCGTGAAACCCCGGCGTCCTCCGTCCGCCACCGCATCCCACCCATCAACCCCGCCCTCCTCCATCACGCCGGAGCCGATACCCCGACGTCGTCGTCCACCGCAACCTCAACCGCAACGCCCTCCACGGCTAGTAGTTGAAGCCGAGGCCGAGCCGTCTGTACCCGAGCCAGTTCAACCACGCCGTCCTGCGCCTCACCGCTGCCGCTCCAACTTCGCCACCCTCCACCGCACCGGAGTTGTTCCTGCTATGCCGTCCTTCGCCGCCTCGGATCTGCTTCCCCTCTGCCGACATACGGCCACGGCAACACAGTCAACAATTTGGCCATGGGTTCGTCCAAGCCTGCACCCTCCAGAACATCGGTTTCCCCGGTAAAAAGAAGAAGATCGGCGCGACATGTGGAGGTGACCACACCGACAACCGAAGAAGGTACTCCTCTTCCCTTATTCATGCAAATCTTACGTCTCTGCTTGCACGGTATTCATCCCACAGAAGACACTCGTTGACCGCTTCTTCTTGATACTAGGTGTTCCTAGTAACTCGCGATGCACAAGGTTTCTCCTCATATACTATTTCACCTTAGCTAGAGGTCCGTCGCCCCCCTAAAATTCTATTTCTGGCCAGTTGATTCCCAATTAACGGAAGCATTCCCCGGTGTAACAGCGCTAATGCGCCTATTACGCCGGGAAGTCGTCTGTAGTGTTTATCTTAGGGGCATGTGCGGCCTAGAGCTACTGGCGCCCGATCTGGAGGTCGGCCGGGATTAAAGGGATGGCCTGGGGACGCTGCCAAGCACGGGGGTGGTGTGAGGTCGATGGGAGGGCGGGTCGGCGGAGGCAGGGGTCTGGGCCGGTGGTCGCTGGCGGTTCGAGAAAGATCGTCAACAGTGACTAGCGGGAGGTAGACGAAGGCCATCTGTGTAACATCCCAAATTTTCAATTTGGAATGTTATACATAGATCATCATTGCATACCATATTTTATTACATTTTTGGCTTGATCCTAGAAATTTCACGTAACTCAAGGACCCACGGAGAGAGTTGGGAATTTCGTTATTTTCATATTTGAGTTTTCTCAAATTTTGAAAGTAGGATCATTTGATTTTATTTATTTTATCTTCAATAATTTCTATTATAAAAATATGAGAGAGGGAATAAAATGACTTCCCCAAAACAAAGAAATATTGAAGGTTTAATAAAAAAATCAAATAAGATTTTATTTCGGAGTTTTTGGCTATTTTATTTGAATTTAGGAAAATTTGCACGTTTTCGAAATTTTATTTTAGGGAAAAGAAAATGTTCATATCATTTTAAATATTTTATTTAGGCGGTGAAAATTTATTTTGGCATTTTTAGAATTTTATTTTTTTTTCTAATTTTTTTTCTTGTTTTAGTGAATCATTATGAAAAAAACACCTTGGCCAGGGCCAAGGCCCAGCCAGGCCGGCCGGCCTCGCCACCTTGACCCGCCGATGTCGGCCTTGGACTCGGGAGTCCGACCCGAGCCACTGCGTGTCGCCACCTCCCCCAAGCGAAGCCCCCTCTTAAATACCCCGCCACCGCCACGCCACCCCATCCATACCGACCCGCCACCCCGCGGCGCCCTTGTTGTCGCCGAGCGCCGCCGCCGCTTTGTCATTGTCGTAGAAACGCCGCCCGCCAGCCCGCCACCCCGCCTTGGCCGCTAGAGCCGAGCCGAAGGTATTAACCGCCGCCGCCGCCGCCGTGGTCCGGTTTTTTTAAAAAAAACCCGATCCGGTTTTTCTTCAGAAACGCTAGGTTTCCTTTTTTAAAATAAATCGGTTTTTTCGGTTTATTTATTTAGCGAGCATTCGCTCGATCGTTCATTTTAACGGATGAGTTCACCGTTTAGTTTCAGTTAACGAGCGTTCGTTCGTCAGCCTGTTCGTCGGCTTTTCTTTTTCTCGGATTTTCCGCGATTATTTCTGATCGTGATTTCCGATCTGTTTTTCGTTTTAGTTTATCTGTTCACTCGTTTATCGGAATCAGGCGATTCAAGTGCCTAGAGTTTTGTCTCGAAACCCTCTTTCTGTTTAACCAACTCAAACAAGTTTTTGCTACTGTAAAATTGGACTTAGGTCCAGATTAGTAAACGAAGCTTGTTCCGTTCGCCGTTTGACTTTCGTTGCTTTGTTTGATTTGATTCTTTTTGCAAACCGGAGTTCTTAAGTTGAACTTTCTGGTTAGTTCTTTTATTTGAGTTTTACCTGTGCGTTAGATGAGTACTTATTGTATGCTTGTTTGTTTGTGATAGAGTACCCGGAGTGCGCCGCTTGCTACTTCGAATCTCTAGGTTTCACGGATCATCAGCAAGGCAAGTAACACTTTGATCATACCCCTTTCATACCCAGTTTTTATGCATTAGATCAATCCTTAAACATTGCATGATTCGGATCTAATTAAATTGTGGGTTTTGGGAAAGTAGATGAGGTAGTACCTATTACCTGTTTTATTATCAAACCCTTCGGAGTTACTTCTACGTTATGCTTATATTGCCTATGCTAGTAGACGTGGATTGGGTGTGTGTATCCATGACATATGTGAGTTTGTTAATTAATGGTTATTTAAGGTGGCAACTTTAATACACATCTGGGTGGATTGAGGTACATGGGTATTCCAGGATTGCCTGTTTTTCTTTATGGACGGCCACCCAGGCTCAAAGGGATCATGAGATTATTCATGCTAGAAACTTCCGTGTGCAGCCACAAGCTACTATGGGCTCTAGCATAGTTGATTAAGTCGTGCGAACTCTTATAGTGGTAGACTAGCAGATGTAGTGGGATGTAGGTGTAACGGTCTACCCGATCATAAGGTGCTAGCGCTTCTGAAAGACTATGTCTCGGTCATCCGTTTCTCAAACACCATGTATTATGAGAAATCTAACGGAGGAGATCGAGTCTCGTGGGGTAAAGTGCGCAAACCTTTGCAGAGTGTATAAACTAATCATGGTTAGCCGTGTCCCCGGTTATGGACATCTTGAGTATCTAGTAATTGGATTATCATGTGAATCTCATCATGTTACTTTAATTAATTTTGTTGGGTTTAATGATGATGCTTAATTGGGATTGAGAATGTTGTCAACCATTCTCAATGTTTAACAACCACCATGATAGTTAAATAAAATTTATTCCTTTGTAGTAGGGAAAAATTGGCTTTACGCAAAACTGTAACCATAGAGATTTCCACCAGCCATATATGCATGTAGTATAACATTACTCTTTCATATTACTCTCTATGTGTTACATTGCCAAAGATATTCCATGTCTTTGACCCGTTTCGGGCTGCAACGTTCATGTTGCAGACTTTTCAGACAACGAGTAAGGTGCCTTTAGGCCGTGGTTCTATACTCAGTGATGCCGTTGGAGTTGATGGACTCGCTTATCTTCCAAGCCTTCCGTTGTTATCATTATTAGATGGCCTTAAGCCATATTTATTGTAATAAGTTCTCTTTTGAGACATTCGATGTAATAAGTGTGTGATTGCTACTGTTATAAATCCTTCAAGCATCGTATGCGTCAAGATTCTTGATCCGAGGATGACACTGATGCACAGAGATCAGACTGTTTGAGGTCTGGTCGCTACCAAGATGGTATCAGAGCACACGCTGACTGTAGGACACGACCACTAAGCTAAAGCCCTAGAGCACTACTCTTTCTTCTTATTTCTGACTCCTCCTCTTTTCTACTCTTTTAGGATGGCGGATGCAAGGAACAAGTTTACACAACCGGATGACGATACACCCTTTGGACGTCACTTGAAGGAAGTCACTAGATACCTGAACATCGGAGTACCAAGTTTCACCGGGACCTACAACGCCACTTTACCCGAAGAGGAGCATTGGATGATTCAAGTTCAATTTCCAGGAAGGACGTTCACGCCAGTCACGGAGCCCATAGAGTTTTCCTTTGATGCACCAACCTGGAATCTAGGAAAGAGCATGGCAGCCACATCACCATGGGACGTATTGGAGAAGTTTACCGCAATGATCTCAAGGATACTACATACCAGATTTGTGGGCGCCGAGATGAGCAATAGGAAATGATCAGCACCAGGAAGGATAGATCAATCACAGCTTTTATCCAGGAGTTAAAACAGCACATCCGACGCCAGGAGAACCAGATGTGCGCCGGCATGATGGATCTGCAGAAGGCCTTGACCAAGATCACGGAGCTAGAGGAAGAACTCAAGGCTACACGTGAAGATTATATGGAGGAAATCGAAGTGCTAGTGGAGAAGAATGATGACCTAACCAGGAAGCTAGGAGTTTTCATGGGAGACCCCGCACCAGGAAGAGAAGACGATGATTCCACTTGCCCGAATAACTATATCATCATCGACGACACCGACTCGGACCTAGACGACAGCGATGATGACTATGTTGATGAAGCTGGAGCGGATTTCATGGAGTCTTCATCGGAGCAGTTTTTCTAGTTGACCACCATCTAGTTTAGTCCGAGCACTTTTGTAACGATAGATAGACCGTTGTATGCCTTTGTTTGTATTGTTTTGAGGTGATTTTGTTTGCATTTGTCTCATGTGCATATGGGTAGTGTTTTCTCTCTAGACCTATTTCTATTCTATATTCCCATCTTCTCTAAAACCCTCAGATGCCTCCGAGACGCGACACCGGATTTGTTTTCCCACCGGAGATCATCCAGGTTATTCAGCAGCAGAATGCTTTGATGCAAGCACTGGTACAGAACCAAGGCAACAAAAACAACAACAACAACAACAATAATAACAACAACAACAACAACAACAACAACAGCAACAACAACAACAACAACAACAACAACAACAACAACAACAACAACAACAACAACAACAACAACAACAACAACAACAACAACAACAACAACCCACCACCTGTTGACAATCTGACCCGTTTCTTGAGGCTGAATCCGCCGGTGTTTTCCAGTAGCACCGAGCCGATAGTTGCAGATGATTGGCTCCGCAAGGTTGGAAGGGAGCTGGCCACTGCAGGATGCACAGATGCGGAGAGAGTGCATTTTGCCGCACATCAGCTTGATGGACCCGCATCATCATGGTGGGAAAATTACATAGCCACACACCCTATTGACACTGTCACATGGGACCAGTTTTAGCAAGCTTTTCGTACTGCCCATGTTTCAGCAGGAGCTATGGCCATGAAGAAGCGTGAGTTTTGCAACTTACGCCAAGGAGGACGCACTGTAGGCTAGTATGTGGAGGACTTTAGTAAGTTAGCACGTTATGCCCTAGATGACGTTGCTACAGATGCAGCAAAGCAGGAGAAATTTCTGGAAGGACTGAATGATGAGCTGAGCATGCAGTTGATGGTGGAAACTTTCCACAACTACCAGGAGTTGGTAGATCGTGCTCTTATGATTGAAGGGAAGCAGCAACAGATTGAAAACCGCAAGAGGAAGTATGGTGAAGGGAAGTAAAATTCGGGAGCTCAGCAGAAGCTACGCTTTACCCCGAAATCGGGAGGAAATTTTCAGCATACCCATGGAGGAGGGAATCTGCATAATCATAATGGCTCCAAGAATGGTAACGGGAATGGAGGAAGCAACGGACAAAATCGCACCAACCCGTCAACCCCAGCTAAGAGAGACCTGAGCCAAGTCACTTACTTTAAGTGTCAGAAGACTGGACATTATGCCAATGAATGTCCTGAAGCCCAGAATGGAAATGGTAATGGAAGCTCTGGGAAGAAGCCAAACCCTTTCAACAGGGGACAAGTGAACCACGTTAACGTGGAGGACGTTGAAGCTCAGCCAGATGCGATGTAGGTAAGTTTTTGGTTAAGTCATTTACGCAATCGTTCTTTTTGATACTTGGTGCATCGCATTCATACATATCAAGGGGATTTGTGGATAAGTATAAACTACCCACCAAGGTTCTTAGAACACCTATGTTAGTAAGCTCACCAGGAGAGGAGTATATGGCTAGTCGAGGATGCTTTCAAGTACCATTGAGTAGGTAGGCATGTTTTCCCCACGGATTTAATCATTCTGGAATTGCAAGGTTTGGACATGATTCTAGGTATGGATTTGGCTATCGATGTATGGAGGAAACATCGATTGCGCCAGTAAGTCGATTTTGCTTACCACCCCAGAAGGAAGAAGAATCAAGTATGTGTCACGGCATGAACCGAAGAGGACTCAAGTAAATTCCTTATCATGAGTTGTGCAGGAGGAAGTACCAGTGGTGAAGGATTTCCCTGACGTATTTCCAGAAGAGTTGCCAGGTATGCCACCGAATAGAGACATTGAGTTTTTGATTGAGCTTTTGCCAGGCACAGGGCCGATATCTAAGAGACTGTACCAGATGCCCGCACAAGATTTGGAAGAAATTAAGAAGCAGATTAAGGAGTTACTGGATAAAGGTTTTATTCACCCAAGTTCTTCACCTTGGGGATCGCCAGTACTTCTAGTGGAGAAGAAGGATGGGTCATTGAGAATGGTTGTTGATTATCGAGGATTAAATGAAGTAACTATCAAGAATAAGTACCCATTGCCGATGATCAACAATTTGTTTGACCAATTACAGGGATCTAAGGTATTTTCCAAGATCGATTTGCGATCAGGATACCATCAGTTAAAGATTCGAGAGAAGGATATACCTAAAACGGCTTTTACCACCAGGTATGGACTGTATGAGTATACCGTTATGTCATTTGGTCTGACTAACGCACCTGCCTATTTCATGAACATGATGAACAAGGTGTTTATGGAGTTTTTGGACAAGTTCGTCGTGGTGTTCATTGATGATATTTTGGTTTACTCGAAGAATGAAGAGGAGCATAAGGAGCATTTGCATTTAGTACTTGAGAAGCTCAGAGAACATCAGTTATATGCCAAGTTCAGCAAATGTGAGTTTTGGTTGAAGGAAGTTGGATTCCTCAGACATGTTATATCTGGAGAAGGTATAGCAGTAGATCCCACCAAGGTTGTCACTGTGACAAACTGGGAAGCACCAACGACAGTTGGAGAGATCCGGAGTTTCCTTGGACTGGCAGGATACTACCGGAGATTCATTGAGAATTTTTTGAAGATTGCGAAGCCTATGCCGGAGTTATTAAAGAAGGATACCAAGTTCATTTGGACTGAAGAATGTGAGGCCAGTTTCCAGGAGTTAAAGAAATGTTTGGTTACATCACCAGTGTTGATTCTGCCAGATCAGAGCAAAGATTACGAGGTATATTGTGACGCTTCACGTCGAGGACTTGGAGCAGTGCTTATGCAGGAGGGAAGAGTTGTTTCGTATGCTTCACGACAGCTTAAGCCCCATGAGATGAATTATGCTACACATGATTTGGAGTTAGCAGCCGTAGTACACGCATTGAAGACTTGGAGACATTTTCTCATCGGAAACCATTGTGAGGTGTACACGGATCATAAGAGTTTGAAGTACATCTTCACGCAGAAGGAGTTGAATCTCAGACAAAGAAGATGGTTGGAGCTCATCAAGGATTATGATATGAGATTGCATTATCACCCCGGAAAGGCTAACATAGTAGCAGACGCGTTGAGCCGCAAGAGCCATGTCAACCCACTAATGACCGGAGGTTTACCAAAGGAGTTAGCTGAGGATCTTCGAGAGCTATGTTTGGAGATACTTCCGAGAGGCTATGTAGCAGCATTGGAGATTCAGTCTACCTTGATGGATAAGATCAGAGAAGCTCAGAAAACAGACAAGGAGATTGCCTCTATTAAGGAGAAGATGAGCAAAGGAAAAGCTAAAGGATTTCGTGAGGATGAGCACGATACCCTATGGTTTGAGGACCGCGTTTATGTGCCTAATGACCCGGAGATCAGGAAATTGATTCTGCAGGAGGCCCATGATTCACCGTACTCGATTCACCCAGGAAATACCAAGATGTATTTGGATTTGAAGGACACTTTCTGGTGGACCGGAATGAAGAAGGATATTGCGGAGTATGTAGCAGTTTGTGATGTATGTCAAAGAGTGAAGGCAGAACATCAGAAGCGAGCAGGATTGTTACAGCCATTGCTGATACCCGAATGGAAGTGGGATAAACTAGGCATGGATTTTATTACAGGATTGCCCAGGACCCGTTCAGGCTATGACTCGATATGGGTCGTAGTTGATCGCTTGACGAAGGTAGCTCATTTCATCCCTGTGAAGACCACTTACAGCAGTGCTAAGTTGGCTAAGATATACATGACCAGGATCGTATGTCTGCATGGAGTTCCGAGGAGCATTGTATCAGATAGAGGAACCCAGTTTACCTCAAAGTTCTGGAATCAGTTGCACGAAACTTTGGGAACTAGACTAGAGTTCAGTACAGCTTTTCATCCGCAAACAAATGGACAGACTGAGAGAGTCAATCAGATTTTGGAGGATATGCTGAGAGCTTGTGTGCTAGATTATGGATCTAGTTGGTACGACAATCTGCCATATGAGGAGTTCTCTTACAACAACAGTTACCAATCCAGTTTGAAGATGGCCCCTTTTGAAGCCTTGTACGGAAGGAGGTGTAGAACACCATTGTCGTGGGATGAAGTTGGGACGGCAATCTGCCAGTTGTTTGGACCAGATTTGATTAAGGAGTCTGAACAGAAGGTGAAGTTGATTCACGATAGTCTCAAGGTAGCCTAGTCCAGGCAGAAGAGCTATGCGTATTCTAAACGCAAGGAGACAGTGTACGAAGTCGGAGATAGAGTCTATCTTCGAGTATCTCCACTTCGAGGAGTTAAGCGCTTTGGAGTTAAAGGTAAATTAGCGCCACATTTTGTGGGACCATACAAAGTTTTGGAGCATATGGGAGAAGTTGCTTACAAGTTGGAATTGCCCGGAGGATTGTCAGGAGTTCATGACGTGTTCCACATTTCCCAGTTGAAGAAGTGCCACGCAGAGATGGCTGATATACCGCTGAGGGATACAGTGCCGCTTGAAGCAATTCAGTTGGATAGTGATTTGACCTATGAAGAGAAACCAGTCAAAATTCTCGACTATGCCAGCCGAGTCACCCGCAACAAGGTTATCAAGTTTTGCAAAGTTCAGTGGAGCCACCACACCGAGGATCAAGCCACCTGGGAGCGAGAGAAAGATCTGTTGAAGGACCACCCTTACCTATTTTCTAGCCAACCTGAATCTCGAGGGCGAGATTCATCTTAAGGGGGGTAGGTTTGTAACATCCCAAATTTTCAATTTGGAATGTTATACATAGATCATCATTGCATATCATATTTTATTGCATTTTTGGCTTGATCCTAGAAATTTCACGCACCTCAAGGACCCACGGAGAGAGTTGGGAATTTCATTATTTTCATATTTGAGTTTTCTCAAATTTTGAAAGTAGGATCATTTGATTTTATTTATTTTATCTTCAATATTTCTATTATAAAAATATGAGAGAGGGAATAAAATGACTTTCCCAAAATAAAGAAATATTGAAGGTTTAATCAAAAATCAAATAAAATTTTATTTCGGAGTTTTTGGCTATTTTATTTGAATTTAGGAAAATTTGCACGTTTTCAAAATTTCATTTTAGGGCCAAGAAAATGTTCATCTCGTTCTAAATATTTTATTTAGGCGGTGAAAATTTATTTTGGCATTTTTAGAATTTTATTTTATTTTCTAGATTTTTTTTCTTGTTTCGGCGGAATCTGTTAAAAAGAAAAAAACGCTTGGCCTTGGATTAGGCCAAAGGCCGGCCGGCCACGGCCTGCCACCGCCATGTCGCCGCCGGGACTCGGGAGTCGGACCACTGAGCCGCCTCCGCCGTCGCCCCCTCCACCAAGCCAGGAGCCCGCCCTCTTAAATACCCCGCCCCGTCGCCGCCACCCCACCCCGCCACCCGACCCGCCCGCCAGCAATGGCAGCCCGCCGTCGTCGCCGAGCCGCCCGCCGTCTAGTCTTGCCGCCGCCAGCCGCCAGCGTCTCGCCCGCCGCCGCCTCGGCCCGCCACCGCCCGTCCCACCACCCCCGCCGGAGCCGCCGGAGCCGAGCCGGAGGTATTAACCGCCGCCGCCGCCGCCGTGGTCCGTTTTTTTTAAACCCGATCCGGTTTTTCTTCGGAAACCCTAGGTTTCATTTTTTTAAATAGATCGGTTTTTTTTCTGGTTTATTTATTTAGTAAGCGTTCGCTCGTTCGTTCGTTCGTTTTAACGGACGAGTTCACCGTTTAGTTTCAATTAACGAACGTCCGTTCGTTAGCCTGTTCATCAGTTTTTATTTTTCTCGGATTTTCCGCGATTATTTCTGATCGCGATTTCCGATCTGTTTTTCGTTTTAGTTTATCTTTTCGCTCGTTTATCGGAATCAGGCGATTCAAGCGCCTAGAGTTTCGTCTCGAAACCCTCTTTCCGTTTAACCAACTCAAACAAGTTTTTGCTACTGTAAAATTTGACTTAGGTCCAGATTAGTAAACGAAGCTTGTTTCGTTCGCCGATTGACTTTCGTTGCTTCGTTTGATTTGATTCTTTTTGCAAACCGGAGTTCTTAAGTTGAACTTTCTGGTTAGTTCTTTTATTTGAGTTTTACCTGTGCATTAGATCAGTACTTATTGTATGCTTGTTTGTTTGCGATAGAGTACCCGGAGTGCGCCGCTTGCTACTTCGAATCTCTAGGTTTCACGAATCATCAGCAAGGCAAGTAACACATTGATCATACCCCTTTCATACCCAGTTTTTATGCATTAGATCAATCCTCAAACATTGCATGATTAGGATCTAATTAAATTGTGGGTTTTGGGAAAGTAGATGATGTAGTACCTGTTACCTGTTTTGTTATCAAACCCTTGGGAGTTACTTCTACGTTATGCTTATATTGTCATGCTATGCTAGTAGACGTGGATTGGGTGAGTGTATCCATGACAGATGTGAGTTTGTTAATTAATGGTTATTTAAGGTGGAAACTTTAATACACATCCGGGTGGATTGAGGTACTGGGTATTCCAGGATTGCCTGTTTTTTTTATGGACGGCCACCCAGGCTCAAAGGGATCATGAGATTATTCATGCTAGAAACTTCCGTGTGCAGCCACAAGCTACTACGGGCTCTAGCATAGTTGATTAAGTCGTGCGAACTCTTACAGTGGTAGATTAGCAGATGTAGTGGGATGTAGGTGTAACGGTCTACCCGATCATAAGGTGCTAGCGCTTCTGAAAGACTATGTCTCGGTCATCCATTTCTCAAACACCATGTAGTGCGAAAAATCTAACGGAGGAGATCGAGTCTTGTGGGGAAAAGTGCGCAAACCTCTACAGAGTGTATAAACTAATCATGGTTAGCCGTGTCCCCGGTTATGAACATATTGAGTATCTAGTACTTGGATTATCATGTGAATCTCATCATGTTACTTTAATTAATTTTGTTGGGTTTAATGATGATGCTTAATTGGGATTGAGAATGTCATCAACCATTCTCAATGTTTAACAACCACCATGATAGTTAAATAAAGTTTATTCCTTTGCGGTAGGGAAAAATTGGCTTTTACGCAAAATGTAACCATAGAGCTTTCCACCAGCCATATATGCATGTAGTATAGCATTACTCTTTCATATTACTCTCTATGTGTTACATTGCCAAAGATATTCCATGTCTTGACCCATTTTCGGGCTGCAACGTTCATGTTGCGCAGACTTTTCGCATTTACAGTAAGGTGCCTTTAGGTCATGGTTCTATACTCAGTGATGCCGTTGGAGTTGATGGACTCGCTTATCTTCCAAGCCTTCCGCTGTTATCATTATTAGATGGCCTTAAGCCATATTTATTGTAATAAGTTCTTTTCTGAGACATTCGATGTAATAAGTGTGTGATTGCTACTCTGTTATAAATCCTTCAAATCTTTATGCGTGTCAAGATTATCTGATCCAGGATGACAACGATGCACGTAGATCGACTGTCTGAGGTCTGGTCGCTACAATCTGCCTGTTCCTTATAGATCGGACGGTTCATAAAAAAATCGACTGACCTATTTATTTTTAGTCAACTGTTATCTTGATAGGACCACATGTGGTGGTGTGCTGGAGGAGCACCTGCATTTCCTGTGCTCATATATTACAAAATCATATGGAGTAGAATCTAATTTTGTTTGCCATTCAATATTGTAAAGCTATCATATGTCTCCTGTCATTTATTTTTCAGCCACCACACTATCTCACTACTTTTACAAAGGCACTACTTCGCACACACTTCACCCATACTCTCACTATTGTGTTTTTATGCAAGGGTATTTCAGACCCTGCCTTGTGACGAGAAAAGAGAAGAGAGAAGTCGCTCCGGCGTAGTACAGCTAGGCTGAACACGTTTCAAGACTTTAAAGGGTGTAGTGTCGGCAGATGGAGATGGGGAGCGTTCTGGAGTTGATGATCTCGCTTCATTGTGAACTACCATCCTGTGTGCTTGCTTTAACTTCACGGTGTCATATGTGGTTGCATGTTGCATATGGTGTCTAGCTTGTATTCGAAAGGCGAAGTCGGTATTTATCAAGATAAGGAAAGATATTTTTACATGAACCACCATCCCGGAGCACCGGAAGACAAATAGCTAGTCGTAGCCTTTGGCCGAGCCGATGACAAGCCCAAAAAGATAGGCATCACCTAGAAGCCAACTAAAAGCTGCGATGGTGGCGAAGCAGCCGCCTCCCACCGTGCTCTCGTGTCCTAGATGATCATGCTCACCACTCCAAATGGATGTCTAGCTTGTATTGCATCCAATTTGGTTAAATTGCATCTGCTTAGCTTACACATTATACCTTTGAATATGACATGCCTTTCTATTTTTGGTACATACTAGTACATCGTGTATTAACCATGTTCTTACATCAAACTAATGTTCTTGTGTATCCCTCATCAATCACTTATGACGAGGCGAGGCAGCAAGCGAACTACTCCTCATTTAAAGAATGCAGCGTCGGCCTCCGACATGATTCTCAAGAAATGTAAATGCTAGCTGAAGATAGTGAACGTAGCTCTGTAGTTGATTACAGCATTTCCCCTACACTAGCATCGTAGGTGCTTGCTCTAACTTGGCAGCGTGATATGTGGTTGCATGTTGCATATGGTGTATAGATTGTAATTCTTCCAATCTGGTTAAACTGCATGTGCTAGTCTGCTTAGCTTATACATTATACATGTTAATGTGACATGCCTTCCTGTATTTAGTACATAGTACATCTGTCTATTAAGCATGTCCTTACATAAAACTATTTTTTTGTATCCCGCATCAATCAACATTTCGAGACACCTTTAGTATATGCAAGTGCGATATTAGTTGCATCTTTTCATATGATTTATAGCATGCATCGCTTCTAATTTTTGAAATTCCATTTATGATGGGACGCTTTTCACTTGGCGAGTCATATTGGTTGCATCTTTCATGTGGTGTCTAGCTTGCATTGCTTCTTATTTGCTGGAATGGTTTACGCTTAGTTTACACAACAGGTTGTGAACATGCCATGCCGTCACTGTTTTCATACATATTCCATCCTGGTATCATGTGTTTGCCTTACATCAAAGTAGTGATTGTCGATTATCATGCATGAATGAGTTACGAAGAGAATTTTATTACCTTTTCTTGTCGATTTTACTTGACAATTCAAAATCAATAAAGCGGAAGGAAGTTAGCAAGGCAGCGGATAAAGGTGCTCCTTCCGAATGGAGGGCCTCTACAGTTTCTACTCCTCCACACCCCAAGATGATTTCCAAGACAACACATGCATAGACACTCAACAAAGCTATGTTTATGATGAGCACGTCTCCCCTAGTGTAGCATCACCGGTGCTCCCTCTAACTTGGCACTGTTATATGTGGTTGCATGTTATGTGTGATGTCTAGCTTTTATTGCTTCTAATTTTGTTGAATTCCATCTGCTTAATTTACACATTATACTTGAATAAGACACGTGTTCCTGTTTCTAGAACATACAATATCTATCTATCACACCATGTTCTTACATCAAATTACTACTGTTGTGTAACTTGCAACAATCACTTATCATAAGACACGTTTGACTTCAGAGTGTGATATAGGTTACATCTCACATTCTTTTCTAGCTTGTACTACTAATTTGTTGAAATGGCACTTATGACGAGACAGTTTTAACTTGGTAGAGTGATATTCGCTGCATCTTTCATATGGTGTCTAGCTTTCATTGCTTCTAATTTGTTGAAATGCCTTCTCCTTAGTTTACACATCATAAGCTGTGAATATGCAATGCTGTCAATATGCAATGGAACTAATGACGAGAGACCTCTAACATGGTAGTGTGATGTTGTTTGCATCTTGCATATGATTTATTTCTTGTAGTGCTTCACATTTGTTTAAACGCCATTTATGATGAGACACTGTTAACTTAGTAGAGCGATATTTGTAGCATCATTCATATGGTGTCTACCTTCCATTGCATTGCTTCTAATTTGGTGAAATGTCTTCTTAGTTTACACATCATAGTTCTGGTTATCTCTTCCGTCCTGTTTTTCATACATATTACATCCTCCTATCATGTGGTTGTCTAACATCAAAGTTCGGTTAAATGCATCACGCATCAATTTGTTCTGAAGAACTAAATTGTTATTCGTTTTTCTTGTCGGCTTGACTTAACATGGCACAGAGAAAGAGGAAGAAACATAGAATGGCACGGAATGAGAAGAGGATGAATCCTGCAGATTCTGCTGGTACTGATGGTGCAATAGAAATTCAAAGTCCAGCGGAAAATTCTACGAACACGACATCCCATGCTACACGAGTTGCAAAAAAAGCCAAACAGAAACAAATAGCTGCCACCAAACAAGCAGAGACAGCCCTAGTTCTTGCAACACCTACCATAGTACTACCAGCTGCATGACTTACTCGTGCGTCAACTAAGCTAGCAGCAAATTCCCAAGCTCCCTTGCCACCTGAAACTACTTCCCAAGCACTCTTGACACAAGACGAGTTGGCAATATCAGATGAACCTTGTGAGCTTCAACAACAAGAAGGTAGTTGCTAGAGTCAAGTTACAGTTGCATGCTTCTTTATATGTAGTCTCACAGTTTGATGTACACTAACACTTCCTATGTTTGTTGTTGGACTAGCACCTAGGCGCAAGAGGAAACAAAAATTAGGGATAATGCTCGATAGGTTAACTAAATCTAGAGGAGGAAGAATGGAGATCCGTTTTGAGGCGAGGTTTAAAAAGGCCACGTGATGCTACTGAGTCGGCCAAGTTAGTATCGAGGCAGCGGTTGCCGTTAGGTGTCATGTACGTATCCTCCCAACATGGATTGATGCAGAATGACAAAGACGAAACCCAGTTCAACACCTTCCTCAACCATTTATCTGTAAGTATGGTTATGTATGGAAACTAGTAATATCGTCTTGCTCTCATCCCATACTTTCTAGGTTGCTGATAATGAGACTCCCATAATTTTCAACGAGATGAGGTTCAAGTTGGATAGCCAAGATGATGCAACCGGACAAGCTTGCACCCATGTTTTCAAGTCTGCTCTTTCTGCGGCGATGTCGGTATAACTTGAGGAAAACTCACTTTGAAGGCAACGCTAACAGTGAACTTTCCCAAACATCTCCAGTGCAAAATATATCGGATGAAGACTGGAGGGGCCTTGTTAAACACTGGTCTGATTCGAAGTATCAGGTACATTATATATATGTGATCAGATCACATGTTGAAGTCCTATTTACGCATGTGCCACTAATAACCCACAAGTATAAGGGATTGCAACAGTTTTCGATAAGTAAGAGTGTCGAACCCAACGAGGAGCTAAAGGTAGAACAAATATTCCCTAAAGTTCTATCGACCACCGATACAACTCTACGCACGCTTGCCTAGAACAAGTATGAGAAGTACTTTGTAGGTGTTTTTGGATAGGCTTGCGAGAAAGTAAAGAGAGCGTAAACATAAACTAGGGGCTGCTAAGATAAAAACACAACTAAAGTAAATATGGCGAGTGTGGAAAAGTGGTGGTAGGAGTTGTGGAATTGTCCCTAAGCAATTGACTATGTTACTAGACCGATAATCACTATTGCAATTTTATTTGAGGGAGAGGCGTAAGCTAACATACTTTGTCTACTTGGATCATATGCACTTATGATTGGAACTGTAGCAAGCATCCGCAAATACTAAAGATTCATTAAGGTAAAACCCAACCATAGCATTAAAGTATCAAGTCCCCTTTTATCCCATACGCAAACAACCTACTTACTCGGTCTGCAGGCTTCACACTCACGCCACCCACCATAAGCAAATCATAAACATATTGCAAACCCTACAGTGGGGATCCCTCACGCTTGCGCGACACGGAGGGCACAATAGGACAACATCAATAATAAACATGCAACTCAAACCAATCATAGAAATTCATCAATCACCAATAGGACAACGGAAATCTACTCAGACATCATAGGATCACAACACATCATTGGAAAATAATATGAAGCATAAAGCACCATGTTCAAGTAGAGGGTACAGTGGGTTGCGGGAGAGTGGGCCGCTGGATATAGAAGGGGGAAGGTGATGGAGATGTTGGTGAAGATGACGGCGGTGTTGGTGAAGATCGCGGTGATGATGATGGCCCCCAGCAGCGCTCCGACGCCACCAGAAGCAAGGGAGAGAGGCCCTTCTTCTTCTTCTTCTTCCTTGACCTCCTCCCTAGATGGGAGAAGGGTTTCCCCCTCTGGTCCTTGGCTCCCATGGATTGGGAGGCGAGAGCCCTCCGAGATTGGATATATCTCTGTCTCTCTCTGCTTCTGCGTTCTCTCCGTGCTCTGTGTCACCGTTTCGTGTATATATGGAGATCCGTAACTCCGATTGGCCTGAAACCTTCGCCCAGATCGTTTTCCAAAAATTAGCTTTCTTGCGGCCAAAGAAGGGCATCAGCCGCCTTACGGGTGGCCCACGAGATAGGGGGGCGCGCCCCCCTGGAGAGGTGGTGTGGCCCTGTCTCGTGGCCACCTCGGGCATCGTTTGGCGTTGATTCTTCCTCCCAAAAATCACAAATATTCCAAAATAATTCTCCGTCCGTTTTTATCCCGTTTGGACTCCGTTTGATATTGGGTTTCTGCGAAACATAAAACATGCAACAAAGCGAGGCTGCACTGAGCCTTTGGATCAATATGTTAGTCCCAAAATAATATAAAAAGTTGCGAAAAGTATACGAAAGTTGAATAATATTGGCATGGAACAATCAAAAATTATAGATACGACGGAGACGTATCAGCATCCCCAAGCTTAATTCCTGCTCGTCCTCGAGTAGGTAAATGATAAAAAAGATAATTTTTGATGTGGAATGCTACCTAGCATAATCTTGATCATATGTCTAATCATGGCATGAATATTAAGACACAAGTGATTCAAAGCAATAGTCTATCCTTTGACATAAAAACAATAATACGTCAAGCCTACTAATAAAGCAATCATGTCTTTTGAAAATAACATGGCCAAAGAAAGTTATCCCTACAAAATCATATAGTCTGGCTATGCCCCATCTTCACCACACAAAATATTCACATCATGCACAACCCCGATGACAAGCCAAACAATTGTTTCATACTTTTGATGTTCTCAAACCTTTTCAACTTTCACGCAATACATGAGCGTGAGCCATGGACATAGCACTATAGGTGGAATAGAATATGATGGTGGAGGTTGTATGGAGAAGACAAAAAGGAGAAAGTCTCACATCAACTAGGCGTATCAATGGGCTATGGAGATGCCCATCAATAGATATCAATGTGAGTGAGTAGGCATTGCCATGCAACGGATGCACTAGAGCTATAAGTGTATAAAAGCTCAAACTGGAAACTAAGTGGGTGTGCATCCAACTTGCTTGCTCATGAAGACCTCGGGCATTTGAGGAAGCCCATCATCGGAATATACAAGCCAAGTTCTATAATGAAAATTCCCACTAGTATATGAAAGTGAAAGCATAGGATACTCTCTCTATGAAGAACATGGTGCTACTCTGAAGCACAAGTATGGTAAAAGGATAGTAACATTGCCCCTTCTCTCTTTTTCTCTCATTTTTTTCTTTTTTTGTTTTTATTTTTTATATTTTTTTGGTGGGCTTCTTTGGCCTTTTTTTATTTGGGCTTATTTGGCCTCTTTTATTTTTTTGTAAAGTCCGGAGTCTCATCCCGACTTGTGGGGGAATCATAGTCTCCATCATCCTTTTCTCACTGGGGCAATGCTCTAATAATGATGATCATCACACTTTTATTTACTTACAACTCAATATTACAACTCGATATCTAGAACAAAGATATGACTCTATATGAGTGCCTCCGGTGGTGTACCAGGATGTGCAATGATCTAGTGTAGCAATGACATCAAAAAATGGACAAGCCATGAAAACATCATGCTAGCTATCTTACGATCATGCAAAGCAATATGACAATGAATGCTCAGGTCATGTATATGATGATGATGGAAGTTGCATGGCAATATATCTCGGAATGGCTATGGAAATGCCATAATAGGTAGGTATGGTGGCTGTTTTGAGGAAGATATAATGAGGCTTATGTGTGATAGAGCGTATCGTATCACGGGGTTTGGATGCACCGTGAAGTTTGCACCAACTCTCAAGGTGAGAAAGGGCAATGCAGTGCAGAAGAGGCTAGCAATGATGGAAGGGTGAGAGTGCGTATAATCCATGGACTCGGCATTAGTCATAAAGAACTCACATACTTATTGCAAAAATCTATTAGTCATCAAAACAAAGTACTACGCGCATGCTCCTAGGGGGATAGATTGGTAGGAAAAGACCATCGCTCGTCCCCGACCGCCACTCATAAGGAAGACAATCAATAAATAAATCATGCTCCGACTTCATCACATAAAGGTTCACCATACGTGCATGCTATGGGAATCACAAACTTCAACACAAGTATTTCTACTAATCCACAACCACCCACTAGCATGACTCTAATATCACCACCTTTATATCGCAAAACTATCGCAAGGAATCAAACATATCATATTCAGTGATCTACAAGTTTATGTAGGATTTTATGACTAACCATGTGAATGACCAATTCCTGTCATCTCTCTAAATAGATATAAGTGAAGCAAGAGAGTTTAATTCTTTCTACAAAAGATATGCCCACGCTCTAACAAATATAAGTGAAGCAAAAGATCATTCTACAAATGGCGGTTATCTATGTAAAGAGAAACAGGCAATCCAAACTTCAAATGATATAAGTGAAGCACATGAAGCATTCTATAAAGCCATACTCAAAAGATTTAAGTGAAATGCAATGAGCATTCTATAAATCAACCAAGGACTATCTCATACCAGCATGGTGCATAAAAGAAAATGAAAACTAAATGCAAAAGACGCTCCAAGACTTGCACGTAATGCATGAACGAAACGAATTCGAAAACATACCGATACTTGTTGAAGAAAGAGGGGATGCCTTCCGGCATCCCCAAGCTTAGACGCTTGAGTCTCCTTGAATATTTACTTGGGGTGCCTCGGGCATCCCCAAGCTTGAGCTCTTGCCTCTCTTCCTTTTCCTCATATCGAGACATCCTCGATTAGACACTACATCCACACAAAACTTCAACAGAAAACTCGGTAAGATCCGTTAGTATAATAAAGCAAATCACCACTCTAAGCACTGTAGAAAACCAATTCATATTTTTTTTTGCATTGTGTCTAATGTAATATAGCTTTTCCATGGCTTAATCCACTAATATAAATTGATAGATTCATCAAAACAAGCAAACTATGCATTAAAAACAGAATCTGTCAAAAACAGAACAGTCTGTAGAAATCTGAACATTAACCATACTTCTGGTACTTGACAAATTCTGCCAAAATTAGGAAAAATAAACAAGTTGTATAGCAAGACACTGCAAAAAGAATCAGAACCATTTGACGTTCCAGAAAAAAAATTAAAATTCATGCACTACAGCCAAAGTTTTTGTCCTGCACCGTACAAACCAACAAGCATTGTAAACATCCTAAAGGCAAACCATGGCACATTATTTTTATAATACAATGGAATTGTACAAGGGGATAATTATTTTTGTTGAAAAGTTTCTGTAATCAAGATTCATGAAGTTTCCTTGAGCATGAACAATGTTCAAGGAGCTCTCCCACTTCAACAATGCTTGTCTTTCTCACTTTCACTTTCCTTTTTGAAAAGTTTTGGGTTCCCCCCTTTATTTTTTTATGTTTTTAAACTATATGAAAGCACTCAACAGAAATAAATGACTCTCTAAAACTTCCGGGTTGTCTCCCTGGCAGCGCTTTCTTTAAAGCCATTAAGTTAGGCATATAGTGCTCAAGTAATGAATCCACCCGGATCCCAAGGTATATCAAAGCCAATTTTAATTAACACTGATTTGTAATTTAGTAGTGAGCACAAAGTAACATATATCAAGAAACAACGAAGTCTAACTCTCTTCCTATGCATCGGCATGTCATAAAAGAACAATTCATGCACACCAAGTAAAGGCCAATGCATAGTATAAGCAGTTTCTTGCAATTTTATCGTGTGGGAAACATAGAGAGGTGGAGATATAGTTCCTCTCTCATAATAATTGAAAGTAGGAGCAGCAAGCACATGCATATTATATTCATAAAAATCATCATGTGCAATGGTAAAAGGCAACCCATCAATATAATCCTTACTAAGCGCAAACTTCTCCGATATAGTGTAGTCGGGAGAATTAAAAAAGATAATAGGACTATCATGCGTGGGTGCAATAGCAACAATTTCATGTTTAACATAAGGAACTATAGCAAGTTCATCTTCATAAGCATCATTCATATTGGCATCTTGGCCACAAGCATAGCAAACATCATCAAAAGGGGATATTTCAAGAGAATCAACGGGATCATAACAATCATTATAGCAATCATCATAGCAATCATCCTTCGGTAAGCACGAAGGGAAATTAAACAATGTATGAGTTGAAGAGTTACTCTCATTAGAAGGTGGGCACGAGTAGCTAATCCGCTCTTCCTCCTTTTGTTCTTCGCTCTCCTCATCATCTTTTTCTTCCAATGAGCTCACAGTTTCATCAATTTCTTCTTCCATAGCTTCCTGCAAAATATTAGTCTCTTCTTGGACAGTGGAGAATTTCTCAATATATGGTTTAACATAGGCATTAGAAGCATAATTATCATGAAAATATTGAAATATGGCAAAACTTTCAGATTTGTAAAGAGTAGCATCATATATTTCAATCAAAGAAGCAATCTCATAAGCACCCTTAAAAGCAACAAATTCTTCAATTTGTTGAACATCATAGTAATTGTACACACCCTTAGCATACGAAGATACGATTCCATTATCACTAAACAAACATTGATAGGGTAGGTGTTTCTTAGGGTTTTCAGAACAACAAGTAACATCATATATTTCACATAAATTCCAAGCATAGCATTGCAAACGTTGAATTTTATCCCATAATAATTTCCCTTTTTCAGATATACGGTTAAGCACATAACAAGCATTCCCATCAAAAGATTTGCCCTCAACTAAGCTAGTTGGGGTTTCAGCACGAGCACATAGGGATCGAAGATGATCCAACTAAAAAGCTTCAGTAGTGTGACAGATTTTGAGTGGTTCTTCAACCATTGGAGCAGTAGGTACAACTAATTTTTTGGTATTTTGCATTTCCTACCCATAACTAAAGATAGAGAACGACTAAGAACAGCAAATAAAAATTACTTAGTGATAAAGCAAACAAGCACACACAAGAATATTCAACCCACTCTATGACTCCCCGGCAACGGCGCCAGAAAAAGGTCTTGATAACCCACAAGTATAGGGGATCACAACAGTTTTCGATAAGTAAGAGTGAGGAACCCAACGAGGAGCTAAAGGTAGAACAAATATTCCATAAAGTTCTATCGACCACCGATACAACTCTACGCACGCTTGACGTTCGCTTTACCTAGAACAAGTATGAAACTAGAAGTACTTTGTAGGTGTTTTCGGATAGGCTAGCAAGAAAGTAAAGAGAGCGTAAACATAAACTAGGGGTTGCTAAGATAAAAACACAACTAAAGTAAATATGGCGAGTGTGGAAAAGTGGTAGTAGGAGTTGTGGAATTGTCCCTAAGCAATTGACTATGTTACTAGATCGTTAATCACTATTGCAATTTTATTTGAGGGAGAGGCGTAAGCTAACATACTTTCTCTACTTGGATCATATGCACTTATGATTGGAACTCTAGCAAGCATCCGCAAATACTAAAGATTCATTAAGGTAAAACCCAACCATAGCATTAAAGTATCAAGTCCCTTTTATCCCATACACGCAAAACAACCTACTTACTCGGGTTTGTGCTTCTGTCACTCACGCCACCCACCATAAGCAAATCATAAACATATTGCAAACCCTACAGCGGGAATCCCTCACGCTTGCGCGACACGGAGGGCACAATAGGACAACACCAATAATAAAGCATGCAGCTCAAACCAATCATAGCAATTCATCAATCACCGATAGGACAACGGAAATCTACTCAGACATCATAGGATGGCAACACATCATTGGAAAATAATATGAAGCATAAAGCACCATGTTCAAGTAGAGGGTACAGTGGGTTGCGGGAGAGTGGACCACTGGATATAGAAGGGGGAAGGTGATGGAGATGTTGGTGAAGATGACGGCGGTGTTGGTGAAGATCGCGGTGATGATGATGGCCCCGGCTGGCGCTCACATGCCACCGGAAGCAAGGGGAGAGAGCCCCCCCTTCTTCTTCTTCTTCTTCTTCCTTGACCTCCTCCCTAGATGGGAGAAGGGTTTCCCCTCTGGTCCTTGGCTCCCATGGCTTGGGAGGGGCGAGAGCCCCTCCGAGATTGGATCTATCTCTCTGTCTCTCTCTGTTTCTGCGTTCTCTCCAGGCTCTGTTTCACCGTTTCGTGTATATATGGAGATCCGTAACTCCGATTGGCCTGAAACCTTCGCCCAGATCGTTTTCCAAAAATTAGCTTTCTTGCGGCCAAAGAAGGGCATCAACCGCCTTACGGGTGGCCCACGAGATAGGGGGGCGCGCCCCCCTGGAGGGGTGGCGTGGCCCTGTCTCGTGGCCACCTCGAGCATCGCTTATGCTGATTCTTCCTCCCAAAAATCACAAATATTCCAAAATAATTCTCCGTCCGTTTTATCCCGTTTGGACTCCGTTTGATATTGGGTTTCTGTGAAACATAAAACATGCAACAAAACAGAACTGCATCGATCAATATGTTAGTCCCAAAAATAGTATAAAAAGTTGCCAAAAGTATATGAAAGTTGAATAATATTGGCATGGAACAATCGAAAATTATAGATACGACAGAGACGTATCAGCCACACAAATCTATCTTCGTGTAGGTGAACTGTTCAAAGAACAAGGCCAACCGTACGAAAGTGAAATTCCAACAGACGACAGGATCTCGTAGCTATATTGCACACTGCGAGGCTCTTATAGTTAGCTGTTGTTTCACTCTTTTTGCTGTACCATATTATCAGATCTATATTGACTTGTTCGAAATGCAGAGGAAAGCCCGCAAGGACCAAAAAGTACCTGAACCAAATGATGTGGAAATCTTCAAGGGCTGCCACACCAGCAAGAAGAAGGGCATGACTACACCAGTCAATGTTGTTGTTGTAAGTCCTTAATCCTCATGCCTTTTAACTACTACTTACTCTGACTTGTGCCTTGAACTGCATGGTTGGCAGCCAATGTCTATTACTCTTTTCAATTTTATACACAATTGTCTTAGCGTATCATTGCACCTTACAAGGTTTAAAAGGGAGGAGTGATGTTCCTTTGATCTTGACTATGGTAGGCATCCATGCGAGGTTCACCCATGGGAGTTTCGAAGACAAACAATAGAAATGAACCTATTGACATGCAGCACAAGGTAGACTACACTAGGCAAGCCATAGTCAAGTATTCAATGAAGTGAAAGAACAAAGACTAATAGCAGCTAGGTAGTGATGATCAGGATGGAAGATAGTGTGAAGCCAAACAACAATAGAAGTCACACAGTGAAGTCAAACAGGTAACACAGGCAGGCAATGACTTCACGAAGACAAACTGTAAATAAAGAGAGGGAGAAGATAGAACCAGTCACTTGATGAGGACAAGGAGTTGTTGGACCAGTTCGATTCTTTGTGACAACTGTGACGTCTGTTAGGGAGGCTGAGATTTAACTCGAAGACCGTGTCTTAGCCTTATTCCCTTGAGCTAAGGACACCAGTCCTCGCCCAATCACTCTGGTAAGTCTTCAAGGTAGACTTCCAAACCTTCAGTCTCCGTTCACCGGCGATCCACAATGACTCTTGGATGCTCAAAACGCGACGCCTAACTGGCTGGAGGATTCACAGTCCTCAAGTGTAACAAGTCTTCAGGTCACGCGGACAAAAAGACTTCAGTGATGCCTAACACTCTTTGGCTCTGGGTGTTTGGGCTTTGTCCTCGCAAGGATTTCTCTCTCTCAAAAGCTTCGGAGGTGGGTGATACGTCTCCAACGTGTCTATAATTTTTGATTGCTCCATGCTACTTTATCTTCTGTTTTAGGCTTTATTGGGCTTTATTTTCCACTTTTATATTACTTTTGGGACTAACCTATTAACCGGAGGCCCAGCCCAGAATTGCTGTTTTTTTGCCTATTTTAGTATTTCAAAGAAAATGAATATCAAACGGAGTCCAAACGGAATGAAACCTTCGGGAACGTGATTTTCTCGCCGAACGTGATCCAGAGAACTTGGAGTGCAAGTCAAGAAGCAACCGGAGCCTCCATGAGATAGGAGGCCCCCCCCATAGGGCGCCCCCCTATCTCGTGGGCCCCTCGGGCGGCCACCGACGTACTTCTTCTTCCTATATATACCTACGTACCCCGAAAACATCCAGGGGCACCACGAAACACAATTTCCACCACCGTAACCTTCTGTATCCGCGAGATCCCATCTTGGAGCCTTCGTCGGCACTCTGCCGGAGGGGGAATCAAGCACGGGGGGCCTCTACATCAACATCCTTGCCCCTCCGATGAGTTGTGAGTAGTTTACCACAGACCTACGGGTCCATAGTTATTAGCTAGATGGCTTCTTCTCTCTTTTTGGATCTCAATACAATGTTCTCCCCCTCTATGGTGGAGATCTATTCGATGTAATCCCTTTTTATGTGTGTTTGTCGAGATCCGATGAATTGTGGGTTTATGATCAAGTTTATCTATGAATAATATTTGAATCTTCTCTGAATTCTTTTCTTTATGATTGAGTTATCTTTGCAAGTCTCTTCGAATTATCGGTTTAGTTTGGCCTACTAGATTGATCTTTCTTGCCATGGGAGAAGTGCTTAGCTTTGGGTTCAATCTTGCGGTGTCCTTACCCAAAGGATGTAAAGGGTAGCAAGGCACGTATTGTATTGTTCCCATCGAGGATAACAAGATGGGCTTTATATCATATTGCATGAGTTTATCCCTCTACATCATGTCATCTTGCTTAATGCGTTACTCTGTTCTTATGAACTTAATACTCTAGATGCATGCTGGATAGCGGTCGATGTGTGGAGTAATAGTAGTAGATGCAGGCAGGAGTCGGTCTACTTGTTATGGACGTGATGCCTATATACATGATCATGCCTAGATAATCTCATAACTATGCGCTTTTCTATCAATTGCTCGACGGTAATTTGTTCACCCACCGTAATACTTATGCTATCTTGAGAGAAGCCTCTAGTGAAACCTATGGCCCCCGGGTCTATCTCTTATCATATTTGCTTTCAATCTACTTTTATTTGCATCTTTACTTTTTGCATCTATATCAGAAAATACCAAAAATATATTTATCTTATCTTACTATCTTTATTATATCTCACTTTCGCAAGTGGCCGTGAAGGGATTGACAACCCCTTTATTGCGTTGGTTGCGAGTTCTCAGATTGTTTGTGTAGGTGCGTGGGAATTTTGAGGAGCCTCCTACTGGATTGATACCTTGGTTCTCAAAACTGAGGGAAATACTTACGCTACACTTTGCTGCATCACCCTCTCCTCTTCGAGGAAAACCAACGCAAGCTCAAGACATAGCAAGAAGGATTTCTGGCGCCATTGCCGGGGAGGTCTTCGCTCAAGTCAATACATACCAAGTAGCCATCACAAACCTATCTCCCTCGCATCTACATTATTTGCCATTTGCCTCTCGTTTTCCTCTCCCCCACTTCACCCTTGCCGTTTTATTCGCCCTCTCTTTCCCAATCTCCTCCTCTCTTTTCGCTTGCTTTCTTTTGTGTGCTTGTTTGCTTGTTTACCTTATGGCTGCGCCTAAGGGCCCTGACCACCTTCTCAGAAGGATGGATGAGATTGAATCAAATATTAGAAGTTTTATGAATTTGCAATTTGAGCACAATAATTTCTTTAGAAAAGAGCTTAAGGAACAAAAAAAATTTTTGGGGTTTATGAACAAAGAGCTTGATGATATGAATAAAGAATTCTATGGTGTTAACGCTCAAATTTCCCGGCTTGAAAATGATATAGCCAAAATTTCTGACAAGCAAGCCACTTTAGTCAATAAGATGGCCGCTAAACCAGAAAAATTACGTGAAAATAATGATGAGGATCTTAAAGTTATTGATGCGTCTCCGATTAGATCTATGTTTTGCAATATGAATTTTGATGATTATGGGACTGATGATGAATCAACTTTGCCTAGAAGGCGTCCCAAGAATTCGGAGTCTTTAGATCTTAATGATAAATTTGATAAAAGTGAGATTGGAGAACCCTCAACTTCTAATAATGTTGAACCCACTATCTCGGACTTCAAGGAATTTAATTATGACAATTGCTCTTTAAAAGGTTGTATTTCCTTGTTACAAGCCGTTGTTAATTCTCCTCATGCTTATAGTCAAAATAAAGCTTTTACCAAGCATATTGTCAATGCCTTGATGCAATCTTATGATGAAAACTTAATTTGGAAGTTTCTATACCTAGAAAACTTAATGATGAGTGGGAACCTACTATAAAGATTAGAATTAAAGATTATGAGTGTTTTGCTTTGTGTGATTTGGGTGCTAGTGTTTCCACGATTCCGAAAACTTTATGTGATATTCTAGGTTTCCATGATCTTGATGATTGCTCGTTAAATTTGCACATTGCGGATTCCACCGTTAAAAAACCTATGGGAAGGATCAATGATGTACTTATTGTTGCAAATAGAAATTTGGTGCCCCTAGATTTTATCGTTCTTGATATAGATTGCAATCTTTCATGTCCTATTATTCTTGGTAGACCTTTCCTTAGAACGATTGGTGCGATTATTGATATGAAGGAAGGGAATATTAGATTCCAATTTCCCTTAAAGAAAGGCATGGAGCAATTTACAAGAAAGAAAGTTAGATTACCTTATGAATCTATCATGCGTACTACTTATGAGTTTAGTGCCAAAGATGACACTCGTTAGACCTATCCTCGCTTTTATGCCTATCTAGGGGCGTTAAACGATAGCGTTAGTTGGGAGGCAACCCAATTTTCTTTATGTTTTTTTTTTCTGTTTAGGAATAAATAATCCATCTATCATCTGTTTAGATGTTGTTTTATCTTTTAATTAGTGTTTGTGCCAAGCTAGACCTATTGGATCTTCTTGGATGATAGTTATTTGATCTTGCTGTAATTTCCAGAAACTTTGCGCTCAGTGCCCGAATTGTTAAAATTCACCAGAACGTGATAAAATAGTGATTCCAATTGCTTATGATCAATAAACAAATTGTATACGTCGCCTAATTTTGGTAGGATTTTTTGAATTCCAGAAGTTTGCGTTAGTTACAGATTACTACAGACTGTTCTATTTTTGACAGATTCTGTTTTTCGTGTGTCGTTTGCTTATTTTGATGAATCTATGGCTAGTAAAATAGTTTATAATCCATAGAGAAGTTGGAATACAGTAGGTTTAACACCAATATAAATAAAGAATGCGTTCATTACAGTACCTTAAAGTAGTCTTTTGTTTTCTTTCTCTAACGGAGCTCACGAGATTTCTATTGAGTTTTGTGTTGTGAAGTTTTCAAGTTTTGGGTAAATTCTTTTGATGGATTATGGAACAAGGAGAGGCAAAAGGCCTAAGCTTGGGGATGCCCATGGCACCCCCAAGATAATCCAAGGACACCTGAGGGAGTCCTGGATTAGGGGGTGTCCGGATAGCCGAACTATCACCGTTGGCCGGACTCCTAGACTATGAAGATACAAGATTGAAGACTCTGTCCCGTGTCCGGATGGGAGTTTCCTTGGCGTGGAAGGCAAGCTTGGCGATACAGATATGTAGATCTCCTACCATTGTAACCGACTCTGTGTAACCCTAACCCTATCCGGTGTCTATATAAACCGGAGGGTTTTAGTCCGTAGGACGAACAACAATCATACCATAGGCTAGCTTCTAGGGTTTAGCCTCTCTGATCTCGTGGTAGATCTACTCTTGTACTACCCATATCATCAATATTAATCAAGAAGGAGTATGGTTTTACCTTTATTGAGAGGGCCCGAACCTGGGTAAAAACATCGTGTCCCTTGTCTCCTGTTACCATCCGCCTAGACGCACAGTTCGGGACCCCCTACCCGAGATCCGCCGGTTTTGACACCGACATTGGGGCTTTCATTGAGAGTTCCTCTGTGTCGTCATCCTTAGGCCCGATGGCTCCTTCGATCATCAACAAAGACACGGTCCAGGGTGAGACTTTTCTCCCCGGACAGATCTTCGTATTCGGCGGCTTTGCACTGCGGGCCAATTCACTTGGCCATCTGGAGCAGATCGAAAGCTACGCCCCTGGCCATCAGGTCAGATTCGGGAGTTTGAACTACACGACCGACATCTGCGGAGACTTGATCTTCGATGGATTCGAGCCACAGCCAAGCGCGCCACACTGTCTCGATGGGCATGATCTAGCTCTGCCGCGAGCAATTGCCACGGAGGTCGCACCGGCGTCGCTCCGACCCTTAGCTCGGAGCCGACTCCGCCGATCGAGGACGAGTGGTTGGACACCGCCTCGGGGGCTATGATCTCTATAGCGATTAAGCCGAACTCCATCCCTGTCCTTTGCGAAAACCATGAATCCAAGGTGCCGGACTCCTCTCCGGACTACGAACCCTCCGCGCCCCTGCCAATCGAATCCAATTGGGTGCCGGTTATGGAGTTCACTGTCATGACGTCTTTCAAGACTTCGCCCTTTGGCGACATCCTGAATTCACTAAAGTATCTCTCTTTATCGAGAGCCCTGGCGGACTACGGTCGTGAAGGTTGGGATGCGGACGATGAAGAAATTCAACGCCCACCCACCACCCACTTTGTAGCCACTGCCGATGATTTAAGCGACATGCTCGACTTCGACTCCAAGACATCGACGGTATGGACGGCGATGCTGGAGACGACCAAGAACCAGCGCCTACAGGCACCTGGAAGGCCACCTCGTCATACGACATATACATGGTGGACATCCGGAAGATGGGAACGGCGATGGAATAGCGGAGGATGACCCCTCAAGAAACAGCCCAGCGTCGGCGTCGTGGCGCCGCTCTAAATCCTCCACAGCAAAAGCGGTGATTCCGCACGGAGATAATAACACCACGGACAAGGTGCGAAGACAACCTCCTCCGGCAGGATTCAGACAGAGGAGGGAGAAGCCAGCCCTCATGATAGAGTGGCGGACAGGAGGTGGAGGACGATAATTATATGCCTCCCTCCGAAGATGAGGCAATCCTCGATTTACCGAATTTTTTCGTGCTGAGGATCCCGCCGAACAAGAGGCGTTTCAAACGCGGGCTTATAGCCACGGCAAGCAGCCTCAAGAAAAGCAGCAGCAGCTTAGAGCTGACCAAGACTTGCTAGTCGACAGATGGATCAAGTCCTTGCAGCCAAGAGCACGAACTCGAACGCCCCTCCAAGAGATACCCAACGCAGGCTGCTACCTCAATTAGAGGAAGCAGCACCCAAACCTACATCACCAGGCATAATCGCGGCCGACCGCCACCACCTGCGTGGCATGACAGAGAGGCCTCTAGACCCTCCATTCAAGCCGCACCCCGCCGTCGCTCGAAAAGTACCAAGGCACGGGGAAACGCGCCAGACCTGCGAGACATATTGGAGGACAAGGCAAAGCAAACAAGATCGATCTATGGACCGCGTGGGCGCCCCATGACACGCGACGATAACCGTCACGCCGGATACAGCAATTCCGGCAGGGCCGAACATAGTAGACAAAGCTCATTTGAGCTGCGTCGTGATATAGCTCAATACAGAGGCGCCGCACACCCACTATGCTTCACAGACGAAGTGATGGATCATCAAATCCCCGAGGGTTTCAAACTCGTAAACATCGAATCATACGATGGCACAACAGATCCTGCGGTTTGGATCGAGGACTACCTCCTCCATATCCACATGGCCCACAGTGATGATCTACACGCCATCAAATACCTCCCACTCAAGCTTAAAGGACCAGCTCGGCATTGGCTTAACAGCACGCCAATGTAATCAATTGGTTGTTGGGAGGACACGGAAGCCGCATTCCTTGATAACTTCCAGGCACATATGTGTGACCACCAGACGCCGATGACCTCAGCCACATAATTCAGCAGCCGGAAGAATCGGCCGGACAATTACGGACACGGTTCAGTAACCAAGAAAAATCAAATCGTTGACTGTCCGGATGCAGAGGCCCTTGCAACCTTTAAGCATAACATCCGCGACGAGTGGCTTGCCCGGCACCTAGGACAGGGAAAGCCGAAATCCATGGCAGCCCTCACAACGCTCATGACCCGCTTTTGCGCGGGAGAGGACAACTGGCTAGCTCGTAGTAACAACTTGACCAAAAATCCTGGTAGTTCGGATACCAAGGACAACAATGGCAGGTCGCGTCGCAACAAGCACAAGCGCCACATTAACAGTGATAATGCTGAAGATACGGCAGTCAATGTCGGATTCAGAGGCTCTAAACCCGGTCAGCGGAAAAAGCCGTTCAAAATAAATACTCAGGGCCCGTCCAATCTGGACCGAATACTCGATCGCTCGTGCCAAATACATGGCACCCCCGAAAAACCAGCCAACCACACCAACAGGGATTGTTGGGTCTTCAAACAGACAGGAAAGTTAAGTGCCGAACTCAATGACAAGGGGCTGCATAGCGATGACGAGGAGGAGCCCCGGCCGCCGAACAATAGAGGACAGAAGGGCTTCCCCCCACAAGTGCGGACGGTGAACATGATATACGCAACCCACATACCCAAAAGGGAGCGGTAGCGTGCACTAAGGGACGTATATGCGATGGAGCCAGTCGCCCCGAAGTTCAACCCATGGTCTTCCTGCCCGATCACCTTTGATCGAAGAGACCACCCCACTAGCATCCGCCACGGCGGACTCACCGCATTGGTTCTTGGCACAATCATCGACGGATTTCACCTCACTAGAGTCCTGATGGACGGCGGTAGCAACCTGAACCTGCTCTACCAGGATACAGTGCGCAAAATGGGCATAGACCCCTCAAGGATTAAACCCACAAAAACGACCTTTAAAGGCGTCATACCGGGTGTAGAGGCCAATTGTACAGGCTCAGTTACACTCGAAGTGGTCTTCGGATCCCCGGATAACTTCCGATGCGACGAGTAAATCTTCGACATAGTCCCGTTCATGGCGGCTATCACGCCTTTGCTTGGACGAACCGCATTTGCCAAATTCAATGCGGTGCCGCACTACGCATACCTCACTCAAAGATGCCAGGCCCTCGAGGAGTAATCACGGTCAATGGAAACACCGAACGCTCTCTCCGAACGGAGGAGCATACGGCAGCCCTCGCGGCGGAGGTGCAAAGCAGCCTCTCACAGCAATTCTCGAGTCCGGCTACTAAACGTCCGGGCACCGTAAGCGCACCCGGAGTAATCTACAACAAGACCGCCTGGCACGATCCGAGCACACGTAGCAATCCGGCCCCAACCCCAACCCTCGCGAAATTGCGAAGCGATTACTACGCGTACATAACTACGCTCCGAGATACCATGGGCATAAGGGGAGGGCACGACCACGGCACGCCGCAGAATGCGGCTCAACCGCACTGTGGGCTCGATTGTGTCATTCTTTTTCTTTCTTCTTTTCTCTTACTTTCAGGACTCCGTTTTCCAGAAGTCCTGTCCGGCACTAGAATTGCCGAACTCACGATGCAACAGCCAGGGAAGCAGAAAGCTACGTCGAGTGTTCATGTGGTCTCTACTACGAGCATTATACCTGTTTTACATACCATCCCGCAGCTTACCCCTGGAGGGGGACATGTTAAATAGTCCCATCCCTTGCTTATCGCACTATTTATATCGTTCTGCTCTCATTGCAATACCTTTTTGAATAAACAATACATAGCTTTTGCCTATTATTGCACTCCTTTCTTTATCTATATATATGTTCATTCATGACATGTTGCACCCGTACACTTTGGTACGACCAATACACCAGGGGCTTAAGTACCCCAAAAGTATGGTGTGATATGTCCGAACATTTTCACAAGTGCGGCACCCGAACTTATAGCATTATATGCATCGGCTCGAATCATGTCTTGGGTCAATAGTTTGGTTTGCCCGACTCCCATGTTTTGGTACCTTACGTTCCGTTATATCGGCTAAGGTAGCTGGGAGAACCACTGCGATTGTGCCCCGGTTGAGCTGGGTTGAGCACCTCGGTGGAAAGCTAAAACTGACCATCATGATAGGGCGAGAGCCGATCGCTGTTCGAGAGGTTTTTCGGGTCCCTAAAGACTTATGCCGCTTAGAGCGAGGAGTCGGCATTGTCGGTCAAGGCGTGGATAGCGCCCGAACTTGGTCTTCGAGTACTAGGGGCTTCACGAAATTTAAAATTATAGAATTCTATGGCTAAGTGAGAGTGTTCAAGCACTATAGTCCGGTTGCCTTGTTCGTTCGTTGAGCGCCTCCCTCGAAGGACCCAAGAATGGGAACAAGAGCGCTCAAGTTTATCCCGAACACCCCAAAGCATTCATGGCATGGGGTTGAAGCCAACGACTTGCCATCTCTCAAATTTGATAAACGGCCGCCTGAAGGTAATATTTTAAATTCACAAGCGTTGCTTAGCGCATATGAACAAGTTTTCAGCGTACATGATAACAAATGCGAGTCTATTCAAAATTACATCTTTGGAGCATTCACCGCTATAAAGCGGGCACCCTTGACGCCCTCATAGTACATTTCGGGCTTGCAATGCTCCTTGCCCTTGATGGCCCGTCCGTCACAAGCTTCTCAGCATCCAGCTTGCCCCAGTGCACTTTCGCACGGGCAAGGGCCCGACGGGCACCTTCAATGCAGACGGAGCGCTTGATGACTTCAATCCATGGACAAGCGTCCACCAACCGCCGCACTAGCCCGAAGTAGCTCCCTGGCATGGCTTCCAGCCGAATTATGAGGCCCTTCATGGCCCGTTCGGCGACCTTGTGGAGCTCGACCAGCTGCTTCAGCTGGTCGCTCAGGGGCACCGGATGTCCGCCTCGTGATATCGAGACCGTAACACCTTTTCCGTCGAGCTCCCCTCCTTGGCGCGGTAGAACGCGGCAGCATCAGACACACTACAGGGCAGATTTGCGAATGCTCCTGGAGAGCTCCAGATTCGGGTAAGTAATAGATAATTCACTTTCACATGCTTGCTTTGCATAAAGAATGCCTTACCCGCCGCTATCTTCTTTAATGATTCAATTTCCTGGAGGGCTTTTTGGGCTTCGGCCTTAGCGGCTTTTGCACTCTCAAGAGCCGAGGCGAGCTCGGACTCTCGAGTCTTCGAGTCACACTCCAAACTCTCGTGTTTTTCCACGAGCACGGAGCTCTTGCCGCACCTCCGCCACCCAGCGCCTCATGCTTCTCTCGCTCGGTGCGCTCATGGCCGCTTTGCTTCGCCCGTGGACACCACTTCCTTCGTGGTCGCCACCTCGTTCGTGGCCCCTACAATACCCATGTTAGTCCTGTCATTTTGCAACCAAATCCTTTCTATAAGGTATTACTTTAAGAAGGTATTACTTACCTTCCTTGTCCTCGAGCTGCTTCTTGGCAAGGCCGAGCTCGTTCTCAGACCGCTCGAGGCTCTGCTTCAATGCATTGACCTCTGCAGTCAGTGCGGCAGAGGTCAGCAATGCAGCCTGCATTCCCATATTGACATACTTATGTTAGACTCCTGCGTATATCTTATTAGATCCTCAGTCCGGCTTTTCTTTTCGAACACCAAACTAAGCATCAGGGGCTACTGTCTATGCGGTAATATTTTTACATATTCTAAACTTACCTCAAAGCATGTTAGAAGGCTGGTACAGGCTTCAGTCAGCCCACGCTTGGCGGACTGAATTTTCTGGATCACCACACTCATAACAGTGCGGTGCTCCTCGTTGATGGAGGCACCGTTAAGCGCCTCCAGCAAGCTATTCGGTGCCTCTGGATGGACAGAGGTCACCGGCGTCGTAGTCTCGCCCTTCTTACGAAGGGGCCGCTTGCCGGACTTCGGAACCATCAAGGTTCCAGACGGAGTCTGGCACAGGGCCGGACATAGAGCCCTCTGGGGTCTCGCCCCCTTTGCGCCCAGAGTCCGAGAGGTCGCCTTGCGGCGCCTCCAGGACCACCTCCTCCTGGTGGGGCCCCTTTTGGGACTCCACCGTGGTGTCGTCTGTGTTACGAGGAGAGGAGGCGGTCGGAAGTGAAGTGCTATTCAGATCCGACGAATCCAGGGAGCCGCTCGACGAAGCGGCGAGCTCATCCTTGGGCGGGCTACATGGTTATATTCGGCGTTAGAATACACTATGCAACAAATAAAAAGTCATGAGCTATTCCGGAGTCCGGACACTTACGATCTCGCCAGGGGCTTGGCCCTTGGTGGCCACTCCTCCTCGTCGTTGTCGGCGTTGGTGGAGAAGTCCGGAGGAAGGGTCCTTCCTTTCTTGGACCCTCCGGCCTCCCCAGTCGGGGCGACCTTCCTTTTCTTCTCTCCCCCCGCTGGGGGAGAGGCTTCTTTTTCCTCCTCCCCGTCCTCAGGGGAGGATTCCGCCTCAGAGTCGTCAGACGATGAGTCCGACAACACCTGGCGCCGGGCGCTCCTTCGAGTCCTCGTGGCCTTCTTCTTGGCCTTCTTCTCCGGCACCACGTGAGGTGCCGGAGCCAGCAGCCCCCTCAAGCGGGCGTCCGCTGGGTCTTCTGGCAAGGGAGCCGGACAGTTAACCTGCCCGGACGTGTTACGCCAGTCCAGTCAAAGGTAAGGGAGTTTAGATCCCACATAGACTCAAACTATGAAAAACAAGAGTCCCGTTAAGGGCAAAATAGCTTACCTCGGTAGCTTGGCGCTGCGAGCTGAATCCGCGATCTTGATGGCGGATGTGGGAGCCTCGACGCCCTTGAACAGCACCTTCCAGGCATCTTCGTACGTAGTGTCGAAGATCCTTTTCAGAGTTTGGTGCTGTGCCGGATCGAACTCCTACAATTTGAAGGCCCGTTGTTGGCATGGGAGGATCCGGCGGATGAGCATAACCTGGACTACATTGACAAGCCTGAGATTCTTGTCCACCAAGGTTCGGACGCAGGTTTGGAGTCCGGACAGCTCTTCCGAATCACCCCACGTCGGGCCGTCTCTTTCCATGATGTGAGCCGTGTGGGGAAGCCAGATCGAATTGGGGCCGCCGCCCGTTGAGAGTCGCGTCTCGGTGATGTAGAACCACCCCGATCGCCACCCCTTTATGGTCTCCACAAAGGAGCCCTCGAGCCATAGGACTTTGGCCATCTTGCCAACCATGGCACCTCCGCACTCAGCTTCGCGGCCGCCCACTACCTTCGGCTTGACATTGAAGGTCTTCAGCCATAAGCCGAAGTGGGGCTGGATGCGAGAAAGGCCTCGCATACCCACGATAAACGCCGAGATGTTGAGGATGAAGTTCGGGGCCAGATCGTGGAAATCCAGGCCGTAGTAGAACATGAGCCCCCGGACAAATGGGTGAAGTGGAAAACCTAGTCCGCGGAGGAAGTGGGTGAGGAAGACCACCCTCTCATGGGGCCTGGGGGTGGGAATGAGCTACCCCTCGTCGGGGAGCCGGTGCGCGATGTCGCTGGATAAGTATCCGGCCTTCCGCAGCTTTTTGACTTGTCCCTCCGTGTCGGAGGAGACCATCCACTTGCCTCCCGCTCTAGACATGGCTGGAGAAGGTTGAGGAGGGATGTGCGGACTTGGGTGCTGGAGCTCGAGTGCACGGAAATGGATGAGCAAAGGAGGAAGAAGGCGTAGGTTAAAAGGTGGATCCTTATCCCCTTATATGGGCGGACGAAGCTATGCGTCCCCCGCCAGCCTGGTAAAACTCGCTTGTCTCACAAGCGCCGTAATCAATGGCGCTGTTGGGTTACCCACATCCATATTGATGGGAATCCCGGAATAAGGGGGCATGATCTCCGCTTTGATAAGACATGCCAAGGAAACCGCCTCGCTAAACGCGCTGAGGTGGAACAGTAAAAATGATTCGTATAAAAACCTGGCCATGGTGTGATGTCACGCCGCGGAATACGTCAGCAGATATGTGCAAAGGTTATTCTCTCTACGGTGGTATGTGGAACTTGTTTTGCAGAGCCGGACACAATCCTTGTGTTCAAAATCTTCTATGAAGTATTCGGAGGAGGAACCCGCCTTGCAATGCCGAAGACAATATGCGCCGCCCGGACTCATCGTCATTGAAGCCTGGTTCGGGGAGCTCTTGAGGGAGTCCTGGATAAGGGGTGTCCGGATAGCGAACTATCACCATTGGCGGACTTACGGACTATGAAGATACAAGATTGAAGACTTCGTCCCGTGTCCGGATGGGACTTTCCTTGGCGTGGAAGGCAAGCTTGGCGTCTGGATATGTAGATCTCCTACCATTGTAACCGACTATGTGTAACCCTAACCCTATCCGGTATCTATATAAACCGGAGGGTTTTAGTCCATAGGACGAACAACAATCATACCATAGGCTAGCTTCTAGGGTTTAGCCTCTACGATCTTGTGGTAGATCTACTCTTGTACTACCCATATCATCAATATTAATCAAGCAGGAGTAGGGTTTTATCTCCATCGAGAGGGCCCGAACCTGGGTAAAACATCGTGTCCCTTGTCTCCTGTTACCATCCGCCTAGACGCACATGTCGGGAACCCCTACCCGAGATCCGCCGGTTTTGACACCGACAACACCAAAAAGTCAAAGCTTGGGTATGCCCCGGAAGGCATCCCCTCTTTCGTCTATTTCCATCGGTAATTTACTTGGAGCTATATTTTTATTCACCACATGATATGTGTTTTGCTTGGAGCGTCTTGTATTATTTGTGTATTTACTTGTTAGTTTACCACAATCATCCTTGCTGTACACACCTTTTGAGAGTGCCATTCATGAATTGGAATTTGATAGAATGCTCATAGTGCTTCACTTATATCTTTTGAGCTTGATAATTTTTGCTCTAGTGCTTCACTTAGATCTTTTAGAGCACGGTGGTGGATTTGTTTTAAAGAAACTGTTGATCTCTCATGCTTCACTTAGATTATTTTGAGAGTCCTTAATAGCATGGTAATTTGCTTAAAATTAATATACTTGGTATTCAAGATATGTGAAACTTTCTTTTGAGTGCGTTGAATACTAAGAAAAGTTTGATACTTGATAATTGTTTTGAGATATTGAGGTGGTAATATTAAAGTCATGCTGGTTGGGTGATTATGAATTTAAAGAATGCTTGTGTAGAAGTTAGCAAATCCCGTAGCATGCACGTATGGTTAAAGTTGTGTAACAAATTTGAAACATGAAGTGTACCTGGCTTGTGCATCCTTATGAGTGGCGGTCGGGAACGAGCGATGGTATTTTCCTACCAATCTATCCCCTAGGAGCATGCGCGTAGTACTTGATTTTTGATGACTTCTAAATTTTTGCAATAAGTATATGAGTTCTTTTGACTAATGTTGAGTCCATGGATTATACGCACTTTTACCTTTCCGCCTTTGCTAGCCTCTTGATTACGTGCATTGCCCTTTCTCACCTTGAGAGTTGGTGCAAACTTCACCGGTGCATCCAAACCCCGTGATACGATACGCTCTATCACACATAAACCTCCTTATATCTTCCTCAAAACAGCCACCATACCTACCTATTATGGCATTTCCATAGCCATTATGAGATATATTGCCATGCAACTTTCCACCGTTCCGTTCATCATCATCATGACATACTTTAATTTTGTCATATTGCCATTGCATGATCATGTAGTTGACATCGTATTTGTGGCAAAGCCACCATGCATTATTTTTCATACATGTCACTCTTGATTCATTGCACCATCCGATACACCTTGAGGCATTCATATAGAGTCATATCTTGTTCTAGTTTCGAGTTGTAATCCTTATGTTGTAATCAATAGAAGTGTGATGATCATCATTATTAGAGCATTGCCCAAAAGAAAAAAGAGAGAACGGCCAAAAACAAAAAAAGAAAGGCCCAAAAAATGAGAAAATAAATAAAAAGGGCAATGTTACTATCTCTTTTTCCACACTTGTGCTTCAAAGTAGCACGTTGTTCTTCATGTAGTGAGTCTCATATATTATGCTTCAAAGTAGCACCATGTTTTTCATATAGTGAGTCTCATAAGTTGTCTTTTTATACTAGTGGGAATTTTTCATTTTAGAACTTGGCTTGTATATTCCTACGATGGGCTTCCTCAAATGCCCTAGGTCTTCATGAGCAAGCAAGTTGGATGCACACCCACTAGTTTTCTTTTGTTGAGCATTTATTTATAGATCTAGTGCATCCGTTGCATGGCAATCCCCACTCCTCATGTTGAAATCAATTGATGGGCATCTCCATAGCCCGTTGATTATCCTCGTCAATGTGAGACTTTGTCCTTTTTTTTGTCTTCTCCACACAATGTCCATCATCATATTCTATTCCACCCATAGTGCTATATCCATGGCTCACACTCATGTATTGCGTGAAGGTTGAAAACGTTTGAGATTATTTAAGTATGAAACAATTGCTTGGCTTGTCATCGGGGGTATAGAAGTTGGGAACATCTTTGTGTGACGAAAATGAAGCATATCCTAACTATATGACTTTGTAGGGATGAACTTTCTTTTGCCATGCTATTTTGAGAAGACATGATTACTTTGATTAGTATGCTTGAAGTATTACTATTTCTTTTGTCAATACGAACTTTTATTTTGTATTCATTCGGATCTGAATATTCATACCACAATTAAGAAGATTTACATTGAAATTATGCCGAAGTATCACTCCGCATAAAAAAATCTCTTTTTATCATTTACCTACTCGAGGACGAGCAGGAATTAAGCTTGGGGATGCGTGATACGTCTCCAATGTATCTATAATTTTTGATTGCTCCATGCTACTTTATCTTCTGTTTTAGGCTTTATTGGGCTTTATTTTCCACTTTTATATTATTTTTGGGACTAACCTATTAACGGGAGGCCCAAAATTAATTGTTGTTTTTTGCCTATTTCAGTATTTCGAAGAAAAGGAATATCAAACGGAGTCCAAACGGAATGAAACCTTCGAGAACGTGATTTTCTCGCCGAACGTGATCCAGAGAATTTGGAGTGCAAGTCAAGAAGCAATCGTAGCCTCCACGAGATAGGAGGGCGCCCCCCCCCTATAGGGTGTGCCCCCCTGTCTTGTGGGCCCCTCGGGCGGCTACCGACGTACTTCTTCTTCCTATATATACCTACGTACCCCGAAAACATCCAGGGGCACCACAAAACACAATTTGCACCACCGTAACCTTCTGTATCCACGATATCCCATCTTGGAGCCTTCGCCGGCACTCTGCCGGAGGGGGAATCAAGCACGGGGGGCCTCTACATCAACATCCTTGCCCCTCCGATGAGTTGTGAGTAGTTTACCACAGACCTACGGGTCCATAGTTATTAGCTAGATGGCTACTTCTCTCTTTTTGGATCCCAATACAATGTTCTCCCCCTCTCTTGTGGAGATCTATTCGATGTAATCCCTTTTTGCGGTGTGTTTGTCGAGATCCGATGAATTGTGGGTTTATGATCAAGTTTATCTATGAATAATATTTGAATCTTCTCTGAATTCTTTTATGTATGATTGAGTTATCTTTGCAAGTCTCTTCGAATTATCGGTTTAGTTTGGCCTACTAGATTGATCTTTCTTGCCATGGGAGAAGTGCTTAGCTTTGGGTTCAATCTTGCGGTGTCCTTACCCAAAGGATGTAAAGGGTTACAAGGCACGTATTGTATTGTTGCCATCGAGGATAACAAGATGGGGTTTATATCATATTGCATGAGTTTATCCCTCTACATCATGTCATCTTGCTTAATGTGTTACTCTGTTCTTATGAACTTAATACTCTAGATGCATGCTTTGGATAGCGGTCGATGTGTGGAGTCTTGGTAGTAGATGCAAAGGTGAGTCGGTCTACTTGTTATGGACGTGATGCCTATATACATGATCATGCCTAGATAATCTCATAACTATGCGCTTTTCTATCAATTGCTCGACAAGAATTTGTTCACCCACGGTAATACTTATGCTATCTTGAGAGAAGCCTCTAGTGAAACCTATGGCCCCCGGGTCTATCTCTTATCATATTTGCTTTCAATCTACTTTTATTTTCATCTTTACTTTTTGCATCTATATCATAAAATACCAAAAAAATATTTATCTATCTTACTATCTTTATTAGATCTCACTTTCGCAAGTGGCCGTGAAGGGATTAACAACCCCTTTATTGCGTTGGTTGTGAGTTCTCAGTTTGTTTGTGTAGGTGCGTGGGACTTTTGAGGAGCCTCCTACTGGATTGATACCTTGGTTCTCAAAACTGAGGGAAATACTTACGCTACACTTTGTTCTATCACCCTCTCCTCTTCGAGGAAAACCAACGCAAGCTCAAGACTTAGCAGTGGGTTGCTCTCAAACGAAAAAAGCCGCGCACTAACTCTTAGCAGCCACCAATATTTGGTGTAGGGGGTGGGCTATTTATAGCCACTAGGCAACCCAACCTGATTTGTCCGAAATGACCCTGGGTCACTAAGGAACTGACACGTGTTCCAACGGTCAGATTTCAAACACACGCGACAGCTTGACTTGGGCTACAAGTAAAGCTGACTCATCCAGCTCTGGATAAGATTCGCTCTCATTGTCTTCGCTCGAAGACATAGGATTTGGTTGAGCATCACTTCAGTCACTCTGACTTTGTTCTTTGGGACCCCACTTAACAGTACGGTGCTTCCTACGACTCAACAAAGAAGAAAAGGAAACAACTAAGTCTTCGTGCTCCATAGTCTTCACACGATGTCTTCTCTTGTCATAGTCTTCAATATGAACACCACCATTGTCTTCAATGTCTTCATACATTTTTAGGGGTCATCTCCGGTAGGTAAACCGAATCAATGAGGGACTACTACCTGTGTTATCCTGCAATTCTCACAAACACATTAGTCCCTCGACCAGGTTTGTCGTCAATACTCCAAAACCAACTAGGGGTGGTACTAGATGCACTTAAAATCTCCCCCTTTTTGGTGATTGATGACAAACTGGTTGAAGTTTTCAACGGGGATAAAAGTATGTGAAATTGTAAAGGATTAAGGTATTGTATTCATAAGTAGCAAAAGGCTCCCCCTGAAGATGTGCATATAAGTAATTTGCTTTTGGAATGCAAATGCACATGGTAGGTTGTGCTGATAGGTCTCCAACGTATCTATATTTTTTGATTGCTCCATGCTACTTTATCTACTGTTTTGGACTATATTGGGCTTTATTTTCCACTTCTATATTATTTTTGGGACTAACCTATTAACCGGAGGCCCAGCCCAGAATTGTTTTTTTTGTGCCTATTTTAGTGTTTCAAAGAAACGGAATATCAAACGGAGTCCAAACGGAATGAAACCTTCGGGAACGTGATTTTCTCACCGAACGTGATCCAGGGGACTTGGACCCTACTCCAAGGAACAAAAGAGGCAGTCACGAGGGTGCCCCCCCCCTAGGGCGCGCCCCCTGCCTCGTGGGCCCCCTGTTGCTCCACCGACGTACTCCTTCCTCCTATATATACCTACGTACCCCCAAACGACCAGAACAGGAGCCAAAAACCTAATTCCACCACCGCAACTTCCTGTATCCACGAGATCCCATCTTGGGGCCTGTTCCGGAGCTCACCGGAGGGCATCCACCACGGAGGGCTTCTACATCATCACCATAGCCCCTCCGATGAAGTGTGAGTAGTTTACTTTAGACCTAGGGGTCCATAGCTAGTAGCTAGATGGCTTCTTCTCTCTTTTTGGATCTCAATACAATGTTCCCCCCTCTCTCGTGGAGATCTATTCGATGTAATCTTCTTTTTGCGGTGTGTTTGTTGAGACCGATGAATTGTGGGTTTATGATCCAGCTTATCTATGAATAATATTTGAATCTTCTCTGAATTCTTTTATGTATGATTGGTTATCTTTGCAAGTCTCTTGAATTATCCGTTTGGTTTGGCCAACTAGATTGGTAGTTCTTGCAATGGGAGAAGTGCTTAGCTTTGGGTTCAATCTTGCGTTGTCCTTTCCCAAAGGATGTATGGGCAGCAAGGCATGTATTGTATTGTTGCCATCGAGGATAACAAGATGGGGTTTTAATCATATTGCATGAATTTATCCCTCTACATCATGTCATCTTGCTTAAGGCGTTACTCTGTTTTTAACTTAATACTCTAGATGCATGCTGGATAGCGGTCGATGAGTGGAGTAATAGTAGTAGATGCAGAATCGTTTCGGTCTACTTGTCTTGGACGTGATGCCTATATACATGATCATACCTACATATACTCATAACTATGTCAATTCTGTCAATTGCTCAATAGTAATTTGTTCACCCACCGTAGAATACTTATGCTCTTGAGAGAAGCCACTAGTGAAACCTATGGCCCCCGGGTCTATTCTAATCATATCAATCTCCATCACTTTAATACTTGCTTTGTTTTTTACTTTGCCTTTTACTTTTCGCTTTGCATCTCTATACCAAAAAAACACCAAAAATATTATTTATCATCTCTATCAGATCTCACTCTCGTAAGTGACCGTGAAGGGATTGACAACCCCTAATCGCGTTGGTTGCGAGGAGCTATTGTTTTGTGCAGGTACGAGGGACTTGTGTGTGGCCTCCTACTGGATTGATACCTTGGTTCTCAAAAAATGAGGGAAATACTTATGCTACTTTGCTGCATCATCCTCTCCTCTTCGGGGAAATCCAACGCAGTGCTCAAGAGGTAGCAAAGAAGAATTTCTGACGCCGTTGCCGAGGAGGCTCACGCAAGAGCAAGTCAACCATACCAAGTACCCATCACAACCCCTATCTCTCGCATTACATTATTTGCCATTTGCCTCTCGTTTTCCTCTCCCCCACTTCACCCTTGCCGTTTTATTCGCCCTCTCTTTCCCAATCTCCTCCTCTTTTCCCCGTTGCCTTCTCGCTTGCCTTTTGTTTGCTTGTGTGTTGGATTGCTTGTTTGTCGCGATGGCTCAAGATGCTACCAAATTGTGTGACTTCACCAATACCAATAATAATGATTTCCTTAGCACTACGATTGCTCCTCTTGCCAATCTTGAATCTTGTGAAATCAATACTGCTTTGTTGAATCTTGTTATGAAAGATCAATTCGCTGGCCTTCCTAGTGAAGATGCCGCTACTCATCTGAATAGTTTCGTTGATTTATGTGATATGCAAAAGAAAAAAAGATGTCGATAATGATGTCATTAAGTTGAAGTTATTTCCTTTTTCGCTTAGAGATCATGCTAAAGCATGGTTTTCATCTCTGCCTAAAAATAGTATTGATTCTTGGAACAAGTGCAAAGATGCTTTTATCTCTAAGTATTTTCCTCCCGCTAAGATTATCTCTCTTAGGAATGATATTATGAATTTTAAGCAACTTGATCATGAACATGTTGCACAAGCTTGGGAGAGAATGAAATTAATGATACGTAATTGTCCTACTCATGGTTTGAACTTGTGGATGATTATACAAAACTTCTATGTCGGATTGAATTTTGCTTCTAGTAATCTTTTAGATTCGGCCGCGGGAGGCACTTTTATGGAAATCACTCTAGGAGATGCTAATAAACTTCTAGATAATATTATGGTTAATTATTCTCAATGGCACACTGAAAGATCTACTAATAAAAAAGTGCATGCGATAGAAGAAATTAATGTTTTGAGTGGAAAGATGGATGAACTTATGAAATTATTTGCTACTAAGAGTGTTTCTTCTTATCCTAATGATATGCCTTTGTCTACTTTGATTGAGAATAATAATGAATCTATGGATGTGAATTTTGTTGGTAGGAATAATTTTGGTAACAACGCGCATAGAGGGAATTTTAATCCTAGGCCATATCCTAGTAATCCTCCTAATAATTATGGAAATTCCTACAACAACTCTTATGGAAATTTTAATAAGATGCCCTCTGAATTTTAGAGTAGTGTTAAAGAGTTTATGAATTCACAAAGAATTATAATGCTTTGCTTGAAGAGAAATTGCTTAAAGTTGATGATTTGGCTAGGAACGTTGATAGAATTTCTCTTGAAATTGATTCTTTAAAGCTTAGATCTATTCCTCCTAAGCATGATATCAATGAGTCTCTCAAAGCTATGAGAATTTCTATTGATGAGTGCAAAGAAAGAACCGCTAGGATGCGTGCTTCCAAAGATGCCTTTATTAAAGCGTGTTCTTCCAATTCCTATGAAAATCAAGATGAAGATCTAAAAGTTATTGATGTGTCCCCCATTAAATCTTTGTTTTGCAATATGAATCTTGATGAAACTGAATATGATCTTCCTTTACCTAGAAGGCGTTCTAAGAATTCAGAGTTTTTAGATCTTGATGATGAAATTGATAAGTGTGGGGTTGAAAGAAATAAAAACCTAGATGTTGCTAAACCCACTATTTTGGATCTCAAGGGATTTAATTATGAAAATTGCTCTTTAATTGATTGTATTTCCTTGTTGCAATCCGTGCTAAATTCTCCTCATGCTTATAGTCAAAATAAGGCCTTTATCGAACACATTGTTGATGTCTTGATGCAATCTTATGAAGAAAAACTTGAGTTGAAAGTCTCTATCCCTAGAAAACTCTATGATGAGTGGGAACCTACTATTAAAATTAAAAATAAAAATTATGAGTTTCATGCCTTGTGTGATTTGGGTGCTAGTGTCTCTACTATCCCCAAAACATTGTGTGATTTGCTAGATTTTCGTGACTTTGATGATTGCTCTCTAAACTTGCATCTTGCGGATTCCACTATCAAAAAGCCTATGGGAAGAATTAATGATGTTCTTATTGTTGCAAATAGGAATTATGTGCCCGTAGATTTTATCGTTCTTGATATAGATTGCAATGCTTCATGTCCTATTATTCTTGGTAGACCTTTCCTTAGAACGATTGGTGCGATTATTGATATGAAGGAAGGAAACATTAGATTCCAATTTCCCTTAAAGAAGGGCATGGAACATTCCCTAGAAAGAAAATAAAATTACCATATGAATTTATCATGAGACCCACTTATGGATTGCCTACCAAATATGGCAATACCTAGATCTATCCTTGCTTTTATGCCTAGCTAGGGGCGTTAAACGATAGCGCTTGTTGGGAGGCAACCAATTTTATTTTTTGTTTTTTTCTTTTGCTTCTGTTTAAGAATAAATAATCCTTTTAGCCTATGTTTAGATGTGGTTTTATGTTTTAATTAGTGTTTGTGCCAAGCTAAACCTATTGGATCTTCTTGGATGATAGTTATTTGATCTTGCTGTAATTTCCAGAAACTTTGCGCTCAGTGCCCGAATTATTAAAAATCACCAGAACGTGATAAAATACTGATTCCAATTTCTGCTGATCAATAAACAAATTTTCTAGGTCTTCTAATTTTGGTAATTTCTTTTGAGTTCCAGAAGTTTGCGTTAGTTACAGATTACTACAGACTGTTCTGTTTTTGACAGATTCTGTTAATCGTGTGTTGTTTGCTTATTTTGATGAATCTATGGCTAGTAAAATAGTTTATAATCCATATAGAAGTTGGAATACAGTAGGTTTAACACCAATATAAATAAAAAATGCGTTCATTACAGTACCTTAAAGTAGTCTTTTGTTTTCTTTCTCTAACGGAGCTCACAAGATTTCTATTGAGTTTTGTGTTGTGAAATTTTCAAGTTTTGGGTAAATTCTTTTGATGGATTATGGAACAAGGAGTGGCAAGATCCTAAGCTTGGGGATGCCCATGGCACCCCCAAGATAATACAAGGACACCAAAAAGTCAAAGCTTGGGGATGCCCCGGAAGGCATCCCCTCTTTCGTCTACTTCCATCGGTAATTTACTTGGAGCTATATTTTTATTCACTACATGATAAGTGTTTTGCTTGGAGCGTCTTGTATCATTTGCGTCTTTGCTTGTTAGTCTACCACAATCATCCTTGTTGTACACACCTTTTGAGAGAGCCATACATAAATTGGAATTTGCTAGAATACTCTATGTGCTTCACCTATATCTTTTGAGCTTGATAGTTTTGCTCATAGTGCTTCACTTATATCTTTTGAGCGTGATAATTTTTGCTCTAGTGCTTCAATTAGATCTTTTAGAAACGCGGTGGTGGATTTGTTTTAAAGAAACTATTGATCTCTCATGCTTCACTTAGATTATTTTGAGAGTCGTTAATAGCATGGTAATTTGCTTAAAATTAATATACTTGGTATTCAAGATATGTGAAACTTTCTTTTGAGTGCGTTGAATACTAAGAAAAGTTTGATACTTGATAATTGTTTTGAGATATGGAGGTGGTAATATTAAAGTCATGCTAGTTGGGTGATTATGAATTTAAAGAATGCTTGTGTTGAAGTTAGCAAATCCCGTAGCATGCACGTATGGTTAAAGTTGTGTAACAAATTTGAAACATGAAGTGTACATGGCTTGTGCATCCTTATGAGTGGCGGTCGGGAACGAGCGATGGTCTTTTCCTACCAATCTATCCCCCTAGGAGCATGCACGTGGTACTTCATTTCTGATGACTTCTAAATTTTTGCAATAAGTATATGAGTTCTTTTGACTAATGTTGAGTCCATGGATTATACGCACTTTTACCTTTCCGCCTTTGCTAGCCTCTTCGATACCGTGCATTGCCCTTTCTCACATTGAGAGTTAGTGCAAACTTCGCCGGTGCATCCAAATACCGTGATATGATACGCTCTATCACACATAAACCTCCTTATATCTTTCTCAAAACAGCCACCATACCTACCTATTATGGCATTTCCATAGCCATTCCGAGATATATTACCATGCAACTTTCCACCGTTCCGTTCATCATCATCATGACATACTTTACTTTTGTCATATTGTCATTGTATGAACATGTAGTTGACATCGTAGTTGTGGCAAAGCCACCATGCATTATTTTTCATAATGTCACTCTTGATTCATTGCACCATCCCGGTACACCGCCGGAGGCATTCATATAGAGTCATATCTTGTTCTGGTTTCGAGTTGTAATCCTTATGTTGTAATCAATAGAAGTGTGATGATCATCATTATTAGAGCATTGCCCAAAAAAGAGAGAGGCCAAAAAAAGAGAAAATAAATAAAAGGGCAATGTTACTATCTCTTTTTCCACACTTGTGCTTCAAAGTAGCACCTTGTTCTTCATGTAGTGAGTCTCATATATTGTGCTTCAAAGTAGCACCATGTTTTTCATATAGTGAGTCTCATAAGTTGTCTTTTTATACTAGTGAGAATTTTTCATTATAGAACTTGTCTTGTATATTCCTACGATGGGCTTCCTCAAATGCCCTAGGTCTTCATGAGCAAGCAAGTTGGATGCACACCCACTAGTTTTCTTTTGTTGAGCATTTATTTATAGCTCTAGTGCATCCGTTGCATGGCAATCCATACTCCTCATGTTGACATCAATTGATGGGCATCTCCATAGCCCGTTGATTATCCTCGTTAATGTGAGACTTTCTCGTTTTTGTCTTCTCCACACAATCCCCATCATCATATTCTATTCCACCCATAGTGTTATATCCATGGCTCACGCTCATGTATTGCGTGAAGGTTGAAAAAGTTTGAGATTATTTAAGTATGAAACAATTGCTTGGCTTGTCATCGGGGTAGAAGTTGGGAACATCTTTGTGTGACGAAAATGAAGCATAACCTAACTATATGATTTTGTAGGGATGAACTTTCTTTTGCCATGCTATTTTGAGAAGACATGATTACTTTGATTAGTATGCTTGAAGTATTACTATTTCTTTTATCAATATGAACTTTTATTTTGTATTCATTCGGATCTGAATATTCATACCACAATTAAGAAGATTTACATTGAAATTATGCCAAAGTATCACTCCGCATAAAAATTCTCTTTTATTATTTACCTACTCGAGGACGAGCAGGAATTAAGCTTGGGGATGCCTGATACGTCTCCAACGTATCTATAATTTTTGATTGCTCCATGCTACTTTATCTACTGTTTTGGACTATATTGGGCTTTATTTTCCACTTTTATATTATTTTTCGGACTAACCTATTAACCGGAGGCCCAGCCCAGAATTGCTGTTTTTTGCCTATTTCAGTGTTTCGAAGAAACGGAATATCAAACGGAGTCCAAACGGAATGAAACCTTCGGGAACGTGGTTTTTTCACCGAACGTGTTCCAGGAGACTTGGACCCTACTCCAAGGAACAAAAGAGGCGGTCACGAGGGTGGGGGCGCCCCCCTAGGGCGCGCCCCCTGCCTCGTGGGCCCCCTGTTGCTCCATCAACATACTCCTTCCTCCTATATATACCTACGTACCCCCAAACGATCAGAAAGGAGCCAAAAACCCAATTCCATCGCCGCAACTTCCTGTATCCACGAGATCCCATCTTGGGGCCTGTTAGGAGCTCACGAGGGAGGGCATCCACCACGGAGAGCTTCTACATCATCACCATAGCCCCTCCGATGAAGTGTGAGTAGTTTACTTCAGACCTCACGGGTCCATAGCTAGTAGCTAGATGGCTTCTTCTCTCTTTTTGGATCTCAATACAATGTTCTCCCCCTCTCTCGTGGAGATCTATTCGATGTAATCTTCTTTTTTGCGGTGTGTTTGTTGAGATCGATGAATTGTGGGTTTATGATCCAGCTTATCTATGAATAATATTTGAATCTTCTCTGAATTCTTTTATGTATGATTGGTTATCTTTGCAAGTCTCTTCGAATTATCCGTTTGGTTTGGCCAACTAGATTGGTAGTTCTTGCAATGGGAGAAGTGCTTAGCTTTGGGTTCAATCTTGGAGTGTCCTTTCCCAAAGGATGTATGGGCAGCAAGGCACGTATTGTATTGTTGCCATCGAGGATAACAAGATGGGATTTTATCATATTGCATGAATTTATCCCTCTACATCATGGCATCTTGCTTAAGGCGTCACTGCTGTTTTAACTTAATACTCTAGATGCATCTTTGGATAGCGGTCGATGAGTGGAGTAATAGTAGTAGATGCGTAATCGTTTGATCTACTTGTCTTGGACGTGATGCCTATATACATGATCATACCTACATATACTCATAACTATGTCAATTCTGTCAATTGCTCAACAGTAATTTGTTCACCCACCGTAGAATACTTATGCTCTTGAGAGAAGCCACTAGTGAAACCTATGGCCCCCGGGTCTATTCTCATCATATCAATCTCCATCACTTTAATACTTGCTTTGTTTTTACTTTGCCTTTTACTTTTCACTTTGCATCTCTATACCAAAAAAACACCAAAAATATTATTTATCATCTCTATCAGATCTCACTCTCGTAAGTGACCGTGAAGGGATTGACAACCCGTAATCGCGTTGGTTGCGAGGAGCTATTGTTTTGTGCAGGTACGAGGGACTTGTGCATGGCCTCCTACTGGATTGATACCTTGGTTCTCAAAAACTGAGGGAAATGCTTACGCTACTTTGTTGCATCATCCTCTCCTCTTCGGGGAAATCCAACGCAGTGCTCAAGAGGTAGCATGTACTTGTGGAGATCTTGTTCAACTTATGAAGACAATTCATCATGCATGATTTGATATAACGAAGATAATGACATGCATAATGAAAAATGGACGTCTGAAGTATGACTTCATGCGGGATTTATCATCACACATGCGGAATTTATCATCGCATCACTGAATAGCAAACAAGTAGCAGACGACCATCAAGTTTAAGTGTTACAACTCAAAGAACCAATGTGTCAAAAGTGAGAGTTGTAAACACTTGGCAAAATATAAAGCAACCACCCATATGGACCCGCTTGAAGACTATCAACTCATATGCTTCTCCCCCTTTTGTTAGTAAGGACCAAAAAGGTTTGAAGACATAGAGCCTCTACTCGTTCCCATGAGGAGTAGGAGGTGAAGCAGCAGGGTCGTCGTTGAGGTTAGGTGGTGCAGAAGAACTTGGTGCAGTGTTGATACACACCGAAGTTGGAGGTGATGAAGTAGCATCATCTTGGTCATCAATGACTCTGGCATTGACAGTGGCAACTGAGGAGGAATAGTCAGAGTCTTCAAGTGAGGGTGTCCGACGCAAGACAACATTCCTTGGAGGAGTGGTGTCAAACTTGAATCTTTCATTGAAGCCATCGTCTTGAAGACCAGCTTCAGCACTGAGCAAAGTCAAACTCTTCCATGACCTCCGACAGGTTTCATGAGTGACAAATGTATTCTTGGTGGCAAGGTTGTGAATGCGATTGACGTCCACCAAGAGGCTTTGCATCTGTCGCTTCAGCCAGTAGTGATGCTTATCCTGTTTCTGATGCAGGGCGACGAGAATCTCTCGGTCATTGAGAACACGAGATCGCTTCCGAGGCCTTTCGCAATTGTGCTTTCAGTGGCTTCAGTATGAGCACGATGAGGTGCACGTGTATTGCCAGCCAAAGGATAAACACGAGTGACGGCCTGAACTCCTTTAATGGGCTGTGTGAAGCTTTGGTGATCAGCATTGTGAAGATAAACAGGCTCCTTGGCAGGCTCTGGGTAGATGGCTTCAACAGACATATCAACCTCTGGCAAGAATATCAAATGGTTGTGAGCAGAAGGCTGATAGTTGACAGCAGAATGAAGCTTGATAAGACACATAACCCATGGAGCGTAGAATTTCAGACCAAAGAGGTCAGAGCCTGATGCAGCCAGTTGCCTGATGAAGAAGTCTTGAGCATTGAATATGATGCCATTGAAGATATAAAAGACCAATGTCTTCATCGCTCCTTCAAGCTTTGTTGCAGAAGAATGTCCCTTGATAGGCCATAGAGTTCACCTTATGATATGATAGATCGTTCGGGGCAGATACTCGAGGTCTTCAACAAAGAATTCTCTTGGGTATTTAGCGTCGCGTGGTAGAGGCTTCATCATGCTCAGCATTTGGCTCATGTTGGGCTCTGGCTTCTGAAAGATGCTCTCCAAGGCATTGCGGTGAAGCTGACAACTAGGCTCGAAGAGTTCACCTGGAGTGGGCAGGCCAGTTAGCTCAATGATATCAAGAGCTTTAGCTTCATGATGGACATTGCCTGTCATCCACTCAAGGATCCATGTCTTCGGATCCCTGTTGTAGCCGCGAATGTGGAGGGTTGCATAGAATTGTAGCAGAAGCTCTTCATTCCAATGCTCTTTATCAGTCACAAAGTTCAGAAGACCAGCATCACGGAAGCAGTCAAGGGCTTCTTCTAAGCAGGGCAGTCCAGCAATAGCTTCACAGTCTAGACGCATATGTGGAAAGATGCGCCCTTGATCATAGAGAACACAGGAATAGTAACTGCGCTGCTGATAGCTCCAGAACCGATCAGATGAAATTCTTGGCTTGGAGTAGGGGTTCTTGGCACTATCAAAGAAAGTGTTGTGCACAATGAAGCCATTTGCATTGAAGGACCCTGGTGAAATTGCAGTACCTGGAAACCTTGGCAGTCTTGGCTTAGGCTTCTGGACCTGAGGCCTGTGCTCGACATGATAGTCATATTGTGGACCGGCAGCAGGTGGAGGAACCAGAATGGGCCATCCGACAAGAACCGGTGACCACGATCAAATGCTTGCTCGATGGTGTGTGGCCTTGGAGGCGATGCAGGAAGCGATGGCATTGACTTGAGGATGCAGATTTGCATCAAAAAGTGCGGCTTAACCCAGTGCATGAACTTCTGGCACCACATTAGCTTCTGGCGCCACATTAGCTTCAGTCATGACAATGTCATTGGCTTCAGTATTGTTGTTGGTGGTCGCCTCAATGTTATCAACCTCCACTCGAGTAGCTGGAGGGTCGGACACGTTCTCCTCGAGAACAACTTCAGGGTTGGACGGGGGTGTAGCAACACATTCATCTTCATGTCTTGGTTCTTCTTGTTCATCGACTGATGCAGTCGGAATGTCTTCAGCCGCTTTGGCTTCAGACTCAGAGATGTT